>FR997832.1:8892161-11392161 GCA_905475405.1 Schrankia costaestrigalis
GAATTTGTTTGAATTTGAGTGCATGTTAATTGCTACGTTTTAGTCTTGATTTTATAATTTTACCAACCATTTAAATACAGTTGGCGACAAAATTGAATTGTTAGATATTCTTTACGTCATGGAGCGACGTCATTTGACGGCAGATGAAATGCAAAGAGCTGTAGGGATGTTGCAAGCGGGAAGTAATCAATCTCAGGTATCTCGACATTTTGGTATTCATAGAAGTGTTATTTGTCGTCTTTGGCAGCGCTACAATAATACAGGGGAACCCGCTAAACAGCATCCAGGCCGTAAAAGGAGTACAACCACTCGGCAAGACCGGTACATACAACTGACTGCAAGACGCCAGCCGATGTTAACCGCTCGAGAGATAAGTTTGAGGCTACAAAATTCAAGTGGTGTTGATGTAAGTCCCCAAACTGTGCGAAATCGACTGCATGAGTACGGCCTACGAGCTCGACGCCCTATCAGGTGCCCACCGATACGTCACGGGAATCGCGCTCGTCGAAATGAATGGTGTAGAGAACGCATAACATGGACCCAGGAACAATGGGATAAAATTATGTTTTCCGATGAGTCGCGATTCGGGTTTAGGCCTGATACAAGAAGGGTGGGGCAAAAACTAATTGTAAAACAACTAACAACTAACAATTAAATTGCCAAATTTAGTTACGACTAACAACTAAAATAATTAATTGTAATTGTAACCTGTCGCAATTAACAATTAATTAATTGTGCTTGTAAAACTTAGCGATTACAATTAAATTAATTGTGCTTGTTAAAATTTGCAATTACAATTGATTAATTGTTAATTGTTTGATACACGTTTACAATTACAGTTAACAATTAATAAATGTAAGTAACTGAAAAATATAATTCAAACAATGCAAGAGCATTCTCCATAATATTCTCAAAGATATGTAAAGCCTGGATTTAAGCCAGAACATTACGTAAAAGTGTAGCGCAGGTACCTAACTAGAATAATTCAGGATTGGACGGTTCAAGGCAACAAGGATAACCGTAGTTTTTAATAAAAAGAAAATAATTTTAATAAATCAACCTTTATTTAAATCAGTTTTCACAATACTTATTGTTCATGATTGTTCAGAGAGATTGTTCTTATTTATGTGTTCTTTGAATAATTAAGATTGCACTTCAATACGACCCTCTTTTCAAACATTTGGTCTGATATTTTATGACTTCTTGGCAAATTTGTCATTGTAGCATAAGAGAAAAGTCTCTCCACTGCTGCGGAAGCTGGTAAAGGTGTGTTATATTTTATAAAAACTCTTTTTATTTCAGGGTAACTGTTCAGCAGAATTAGTTCTTCACTTTCTTCAGCAAAGAAGTGTAACATTAATAATTCAGCCTTTGTTTTTGGGGTGGTCGTATTAGTACACGCTGTAAGTGCTGAATAATTTCTATTATCTAAATCTGAATCAGAATCAGAATCGAATTCAAAAAAAATGTTTTCTTTATTTTTTTTTTTTGGTATATTTTGTTGGGGTTCTTCATTGAGTTCTTTTGAAATAACGGTTTTAAAAAGATTCTGTACTTTAGTTCGGTCTTGACTGGTTAAGCAAGATAGCCACTTATTCTTAAAACGAGGATAAGAAAGAGCAGCTATCGCTGCATGTTCTGCCTCAGCAGTGTTAAGATCAAAATACTGTTTAAATCTTGTTTCAATGCTTATTCTGTAAGTCTCAATCAAAGGTGCACAGTAAACTAAATCACCTCTTCTTTCAATTTTTTGTATTTTTCTTCTTAATGCTAAAAGACATGGCAGTACAATACCAAAATAGGTGTTGTTTTCACCTTGCATGATATCCAATGCTTCTGCTACTGGTGCAGCACAGATCAAATATTCTTTTAAGTAATCAAATTCGAAATCTTTTATAGGATTTGTAATATTTAAAGATCTATGCAACTGCAAATTCTTTTCTTGGATCGACAAAATTTGTTTAAGTGCGTCATACAGGCTGTTCCATCTGGTTTCACCCGGTCTACTCAATGTGTGTTTTAATATGTCTTGTATAATTTCAGCTGTTTTTGGGCGGCCGGCTGCATTCCATAGAGTGTTGCATTTTTTTATTGTATTAGTATGTATATCGCATAATGGAGTCCCTTTGTTAGTCAAAATTTTATTGGCATCAACAGTAGCACATAAGCTCAAAGTATGCGCACAGCATCTTAGATGGGCAGGCAAAAAAAAATCTTCTGAGGTCCCTTCGTCCAGACTTGAATCGGATTCTACATCTGTATCTTCAGACACAGGATCTTCCGGCTCATTACTTTCACTAGTACTGATGTTAGTAAGTTGCACGCCAAAGGTGCGAAATGCTTTAACAAAGTTACTACCGTTGTCAGTAACTGATGCAACTAGTTTAGCACCGGTCAAACCAAATTCTGTGTAAATTTGTTTAATTAAATCAGTAATGCGGTCGTAACTATGAATTCCCTTGAACCGCTGACATGCTAATGCTACTGAATGCCGTTTCAAATCTTTTGTTATCCAATGTGCTGTCATACCTAAAAAGCTTCTCTTCTTTCCAGACCAGATATCTGTTGTTGTGCACACGAAATCAACATCCATCAATTCCGATTTGATAGTAGACATTTCTTTTTCGTAGTAAATTTTTATATGGCGACTCAAACTACGACGACTTATAAGTTTTAAACCCTTTTCAGATATCTGCAAATTGGTGAATATTTTCAAAAAGTATGGGTTTTCTACAGATCTCAATGGGATCATAGAGTGAATAAAGTACTCAATAATATTTTGTACAAAATCCTCTTGAGTATATGACTTGACATCTCCACCTTTCTTCGATTTTTTGCTAGGAACTAATGTGTTCATTTTATCTTCTTTTTTTCTTTTCAAATATGCTTTATATTCATTTACGCAATCTTGTCCATGTTTCCGTTTGAGGTGACTCAGAAAATTAGATGTACAATTATCAAATCCCCTGACTTTAGTAGTACTAGGCAAGCATTTAGTACACAGAGCTGTGATTTTATGCGCTGTAGATTCCTCTGGTATATATTTAAAAAACGTACCGTCAAGTAGTCCAAGACGCGGTAGTGAAATCGTCGATGTACTTGAGCCCTGAGCCTGCAACTCTTGATTCGATGAATCATTATTGTCCGTGTCCGAAATATTAATTGACGTTGACGACATGTTACTATAATCATCTTCATCCATAACTAATAAGTTTTTAAGAAGTTGTAGAAATATCCGTAAAATAGGTAGGTATATAAATTGTTCACATCACTCTTAGTATGTACATTCAAAATCAAAACGCACTGAATGACGTGACTCGTGCTGTGAATCGCTCTGCGTGAGTGTGCGTTACAATCAAGTTGCGACACGTACAGCGGTCAGCGGTAGACTAAAAAATATTGAGGAGCGAGTGAGGCGCACGCGCACAAGTCGAAGGGGGGTGCGGGGCGTGCAGTGTGCTCGTTATGGACTCCTGTCATATTTACATTTATCAAATACGTAGTTAAATTAAATATTAATTGTTCAAAACAATTAATTAAAATGCAAATAAAATTTTAATTGCAGTTGAATTAATTGTAAACCACAATTAACAGATTTAATTGCAATTGACTTTAATTGCATTTCACAATTAAAAAATAATTGAATTAATTTAATTGCAATTAATTTAGTTGAAATAAAAATTGTAATTGTTTGCTTCTACAATTAAAAAATTAATTCAATTGTGCCCAACACGTGCGAGTGTACCGTCGACCCGGAAATACTGAAAGACTCAGGTGCGTTCAGGAAGTTCATCCATACAGCGGCTCAACAGTTATGGTATGGGCGGGTATTATGAAGAACAGGCGAACTGAGCTCGTTTTTGTAAATGGAAACATGAACGCTGAAAATTACGTTGAGGATATTCTCAGACCTTATGTCCATCCATTTGCACAAACCTTTGGCTCCGATTTTACGTTAATGCATGACAATGCGCGTTCACATACAGCTCGGCGAACCAGTGAATACTTGGCAACGGAGAACATCCAGGTATTGCCCTGGCCTGCACAATCGCCAGACCTCAACCCCATCGAGCACGCATGGGACATGCTCCAGAGACGTGTTTTGAAGGACTTGGACGGAGTGACAACAACCCAACAGCTGAAGGATTTGCTACAATTCCATTGGGAGCGAATACCGCAAGATGACATAAACAGTCTCATTAATTCAATGAATAATCGTTGCCGACAAGTTCTGAATAGCAGAGGAGGCCATACTTTGTATTAAATTGTCCTATTCTTTCACAATAAATTCATTTTCTTAAGAAATTTCAATTTGTAAAAAAAAAGTTTAGTTTCTTATGTACCTGTATATTCTAATATTGTTAATTTCTGTTATTAAAAGAACTTATAAAGAAAACAGCTGTTATTTTTACATCATAGAACCCTAAAAATATTATTTTAAAAATAAAATACAACGTTATAATTAAAATAAATGGTAAAATAAATTAATATAAATGGTAAATTTGTAATATCATGCATGTTGCTTAGACTTTTTTGATGTGTGTATTATTGTTTTTATAATAGGTATTATAAATTTACAAACCATGCCCGGGAACGCTGTGCGCAGCATATGATAAGGATTCTGTGCAGGAGGTTGTGGCTTAACAGCTGGCTGTGGTTGATTTTGAAACGGTTGTTGTACTTGTTGCGGCTGGAATGGTTGCTGTTGAAATTGCTGCGGCTGAATGGGTTGGGTTACAAAACCACTTTCAGTGTTAGCCCAGCCCACCCACATTTGTTGAGGAGGTACAGGGCCCGGCACTTGCGGCTGAGTAGGTGGTGATGAACGCTAAAAAAATAGATATATATATATAATAAGACCTAATCTTAGCATTCCATGGATTCTCCGTGCGGGTCCTTTATCACGCGATGGACCCATCGCGTGATAGAGGACGGAACACTGGCGTAACAGCGTCTGGGACTTACGACCCAGATGTAGGTTTAAGGAGGCCCCCTTACAACGCGTTAGCGGTCACCTTCACTGTCTGCTATGTTCCGTCCCCTACCTATCCAAATTTGGTAGGAACCTAACAACGCCGTTTTGGACATTCGTGATAGTAGAGAGCTTACTGAAGTTCTCGGCAGTCCTAGTTCTTTTAATAGATTGTATAGGGATTTAGCTGGTGTACCCCTCGCACCTATTTCCACGGCGTACAGAGTAACCCTATAGCCATTTCTGGTTATCTCATTTGTCAAGTCAAAGTATTTATTTGTCTTAATTGCGTGGTCTTTAGGGATGTTAGTTTCCCACGGTACCGTGAGCTCAATAAGTACTACACGCTTTTTCAATTTTGAGTAGAGGAATATGTCTGGTCTCAACGGCGACGCGCAGATATCCTCCGGGATTTTGTAGTGTGTTTCATACGTGTCAACCAGTAGAGTCCAATCGTCTGCCGGACTCAGGACCGAAAAAGGCTTGTAGGTGGTCTTTTTAGTAGTGCCTTCCTTAACAAATTGGATGTTTAGTCTTTTATTCGTAGTCAGTCCTTTTCTAGCTCTGGCAATCGACAGACTCACTGCCTCGCGTATAATCCCTAGTACTTTGTCGTGACGTTGCGAGTAATGACCCCTATCCAAAAGCACTTTACAGCCTTCCAATAAGTGTCTTGCCGTACCAATTTCTTTGCCACATTCCGTGCATTTTTTGTCCGTGGCTTTTCCCCATCTTACAAGATTGCTTTGATCGGGGAGAGTCAATTGGAAGGCGTTGAGGTAGAATTTAAGTAATGCTGGTGACCACTTGACCAGTCGTAAAGCAAAGTGCGCCACTTCAAGGCTAAAGGTATACAGTAGTCCCCTAGAGTAACCCATTCATTTTGCATTTCTAGGTTCATTGCGTGCACTCTGTAGCTGTCATTCTCATCTTGGTTTAAGAAAGATTTTATAATTTCTTTGTCCGATTGACTTTCCGTGTTTCCTAGACCTACTCTACTAGTTTGTGCGCCTATCATGAACTTTTTGTGGAATTGCAACCGTGACTCGAGCGCAGATGATTTTTTATCAGTTGGGATGGTTTTTACAATTTCGTTTTTACAATATATTTATTATAATTGAATGTCTATAATTAGCATTTAGCGCTGTTTTATTGGTTAATAAAGTGTCATATTTGTAATAAGTAACGGTTGAAATTGATTTATATGAGATTTTAAACAAATATAATTCCGAGGACTTTACAAATATGTTAAACTTACATGTTTTCTTTGGAATAGCTTAGAGTGTGGTTGTCGATGTGGTTGGTTGCCCCACATCATGGTACCCGGTACACCGGTAGCGGCCCCACCTGCTCCCATGTCTTCTTCAACACCCGCCTGTAGTTGTTCCTCTGCAAGTTATTGTATTTATATTGATCAGTAAAGCTACATAAAATAAGGTAATACTGCTTTTAGTTTGATTAAATCTTGCTTTGAAATGAATGCCAAAACGGCAGTGTGCCTTCTACTTCATTTACAATTGCGAAGTGGAAAAAAAAAGTCTACCTTTGATAACTTTCTTGATGTAAGGGTCCAGATTAATGGTGAATGGTAAAAATATCTTGAGATCAGCCGCGGTGAGGGTGGACCGATGGAAACTTAAGAACACTTCCAACTTTCGCTCGTCCCGGTCTAACTCCATCAGAGTACTGGCTTCGCGGAGTCCGTTCATCAGTGGTTTGACTCTGTTGGAAAGATGAGAACATAAGTATTTACCTTAATCAATATTACATTATAACTACAGACAGTACTTAGCTTACGTTTAAGGTAAGTAAGTACTGTACCCGGCCGTAAATATTGCACATCGACCTGCAGAAAGAGACAATCGGTCAATTTCGGCTTCGTAGAGCGTCATCATCAATCTAAAGGTAGCAGTTTGCTATGAATCACTGGGCAAAAAAACATGCAGGAAAACGTCATTTATACATCACATGAAGTAAATGCAAAGAATAAGAAGATATTCACCTTTTTTTTTAATATAATGTAATACATAAACATATAAGAGTGAAATTAAAAACATACTTCTCATAAATGTTCTTGAGCGAAGTTGAGTCGTCAATGTGTTCCTCATATGTTTCGTGATGGTATATGATCCACGAAGTTCGGAATGGCCACTGTTCGGTCAAATTCACCCACGACGCCAACTGGTACCAGTTAAATTCTATTTGGAATGCTTTTAGGAGACGACCTGCAAATATATATTAATGTAAATTATAAGTGACAAGTTCATGTGATGTCTGTGACAGTCTAAGAATATTATAAAGTAAGTAACATTGTATCCTCGGGATGTCGATATTAGCAAAGAGATCAAAAACATAAATAAATGTGTAAAACATTTACCAGTGACATAGAGCACGTTCATAAGTCGCCTCATACTTCTAGGATTGACATCGCTAAAGTAATCATCAGTCAGCAATACTCTGCCCAAGTCCGCCGCCCCCGCACCCCCCGCACCTATCCCTCCACGGTGTAAGTTGGATGCTACTGACGAAGCCACAGACTCAGATGGTCGTAAGCGACGCTCGCGAGCTGCTTGACCCTTTATACGTTCTTGACTTGACATTAATTCCGATGTTGAAGATAGGCGACGTGATGATACCTGCACGTAAGACAATCGTTAAGTAAATAGAGGTATTATAGCAAATATTAGTACTAGCAAACAGTGTTTATCTAAACGAATATAGGTCTTTTTTTTATTATGGGAAATCTTTAAAAGGCCGTTAAGTTCTAAGAGCCCCAAAAAGATGGAAGTAAGGTGACCATAGCCAAAGATGTTCCTCTCGCACACGTAAAAAGGCCAGGATGGCGAAAAGACTGCTATTACTATAAAAAGCCAGTCCTGAATGGTTCCAGTTTATTTATTTTTATAGAATGTAAATTTAAAATGAAATCCAATTTTTAGATTGGGGTCGGACTCGTGGTTACCCCGTTTTGCCACCCCAGGATGACCACGAGGGATTTCATTACAACCATAAGACTCGTGGTGACCCTGCTAGTGAAGGGAATAATGATAAGTTGTGGAGAATAAAAATATTAGTTTGGGTTAGGTTAGACGTTTTCTCTCAGTTTATTTACAATATAATAGGTCGGGGTAAAAGTCTTTTCGCATAACGTAGGTATAAACTTATTATAAAATTTCTTTGACTGTACAACTAGTGTCTGGCTGGTTTTGGTAACATTAAAAAGGTTACATTATAAAGAAAAGAAAAAAATAAAAAAAAGTTGTTTCCCGCTATTTTTCATTTGTTTTTCTCTCCGTAAAAATGAGTGAATCTAATGAAGAAATTCGATACATTTTAAAATTTTATTATAAAAAAGGCAAAAATGCAACTCAAGCAGTGAAAAAAATTTGTGATGTTTATGGACCTGATGCAGTGTCAGTAAGAGTAGCACAAATTTGGTTCAAACCTTTTCAGTCCGGAAATTTTGATGTTAAAGATGCACCTCGCTCTGGTCGCCCTGTTACTGTTAATAAAATGGACGCCATTTTTGAAAGAGTGGAGCAAGATCGGCATATTAGTAGTTACGATGTAGCTGAAGAACTGGGAATCGACCACAAAACAGTTTTGACCCATTTGAAGAAAGCTGGTTATACAAAAAAGCTCGATATTTGGGTGCCACACGAGCTCACTCAAAGAAACTTAATGAACCGTGTACTCATTTGCGATTCATTATTGAGACGTAATGAAACCGAGCCGTTTTTGAAGAGATTGATAACTGGCGATGAAAAGTGGATCACGTACGACAAGAACGTGCGAAAAAGGTCGTGGTCGAAAGTTGGCCAGGCTTCACAGACTGTGGCCAAACCTGGCCTAACACGAAATAAGGTGATGCTGTGTGTATGGTGGGATTGGAAGGGCATTGTTCATTATGAGCTTTTACCGCCCGGCAAAACCATCGATTCTGATCTTTACTGCCAGCAACTGATGAGATTAAAGGAAGCAGTCGAGAGAAAACGGCCGGAATTGATCAACAGGAAGGGTGTGGTCTTTCATCACGATAACGCTAGACCACACACATCTTTAGCCACTCAGCAAAAATTAAGAGAGTTCGACTGGGAGGTCCTAGTGCATCCACCATATAGCCCTGACCTTGCGCCTTCAGATTTTCACCTGTTTTGGTCTCTTCAGAATTCTTTAGGTTCTGTAAGGTTGACCTCAAGAGAGGACTGCCAAAACTATTTGTCCCGTTTTTTTGATCAGAAGTCCCAAAGTTTCTACAGTAACGGGATAATGTCTCTGCCCACAAAATGGCAGAAAGTTATTCAACAAAACGGTACATATATATTGTAAATAAATGTAAATAAACTTTGAAAAAAATGTCTTGACTTTTCATACAAAAATACGAAAAGACTTTTTCCCCAACCTAATATATGTACCGTATTGTCCAATATCTATATGCCATTATGTGCGCAGAGACATAATCCCGTTACTGTAATATTTTTTGGACTTCTGGTAAAAAACAGGACTAATAGTTTTGGTAGTCTCTTGATGCCAACTTCACAGAACCGAAAGAATTCTGAAGAAACCGAAACAGGTGAAAATCTAAATGTGCAAGGTCAAGGCATTATGGTAGATGAACTACAACCTCTCAGTCAAACTCTCTTAATTCTTGCTGATTGGCTAAAGATGTGTGTGGTGACAATTATATAAGTAGGTATTTATACATACATACATAAACTCACGCCTTATCCGTCCTTATTTATTTACTAAGGAGTTTACTACATATATATCTAAACAATATTTTACAGATAAGTAAGGTACATAATTTGTGTTAGCTTTACTGGAACCTATACTACTACTTATCCGTTAGGTTACCATGTTAGAAACAAGAATGATGTAGCAAAATAATCCTTACCGATCTTTGTAAAGACGTCGAAAAGTCATCAGTGGCGAGTGCCTGCATTCTCCTCGTGGCAGTTTGTTGAGCTGCCTTCACTCTTCGTAGTGCAGAATTTTGTAAGTAAAACGGTAGCTGGACCATATTCCGGAGATAGTCCCACCCGCCTATATTACTTTCTGAGAAAGCTCGCCGACTGTTTATTTCCACGGCCTAAAATAGTGATCATTTTTAAAAAAACATCAACTCCGAATTTGATGGGATATGACTATGACTTAAAGTTAATTACAGTCAAACGAGGTGAATAGCGACTTTTGAGGTGAATGGATTGAAGATTTTACGATTTAACTTGCCAATAGAGAGGGTTGCGATATAAATTATTTTATTGTCGCCATGGACAATATATATATTTTTATTGCATAAATTTTTAATAGTAAGAAGTAACATTTATAATATCTTTTCTGTTATATTCACCCCGTACTTTGCTATTCATACCCCGGTACATTTATATACATGTGTAAATCCTAAAAGTATAAAACTGAATACATTTCAATACCTTATCACATTCATTGTCTTTGTTTATAGTAACTAAATTTTTACAATAATGTTACAATATTCGTATGCATTTGGTGAAGTGCTCCGTTTAAAATAAGGCGGAGGCAAGATTGCTGTATATTATTTTCATTAGGTAAATACTAAAATAATTTTCTAATGTTATTTAAGGATTTAAAAAATAAATATTATAAAATGTTTAAATTGTTTAACCTAACTTCTAACTGAAAATCACACTTAAGTTTTTATAATAAGAATACGTTTATGCTGGTATGTTGACATTATTTTGACTTGGCTGGCTAACAAGTCATAATATAATTAATTTTAGAGTAGAAATACTACTTCTAAAAGTAATAATTTATTCTCTATAAAAACTTCGTTCTATTGAGTACCTACATTCAACATTTTTATTAAAATAAATAAAAGTAAGCGATTTCGCACGAATACCAGTATAAACATATATTATAATATGCACATCTTCCTATAAAATAAATATTAGCATATCGCATGCACGCAGTTAAATCTCGACCATCATATCATGGCCCAAAGTCATCAAAATCATGCATTTCATGTTAGGTAACACACACCACATACAACGGAGAATGTATACAACAAATATATACATTGAATAACACTAAGAAAAAGGGTAAACACCAAACATAATTATCTTTTTCTTAACTGACCTCCATCCAAGCAACCTGTGCAAAAGTTAGTTCTAGTAAGAAAATGGATCTTTGACAGGACACATTAGAAAAGCTTAATGAGAAATGTCGATAAACTATAATAAAACGAATAATATGATAAATTATGATAGCATTTGTAAGTTTTTACGCTAACCCTTAAAGCTAAGCTGACGGGATAGAAGCGATACTTTAATTTGAACTACAGCCAAAATATTTTGTATGAAATGGACGTCAACGTGAAAAACAGAACTGGGTGTACCTAATGAATATTTGCCTATACTACACTCTATTGTCTGTAATAATGCATACAATCGTATACAGAAAAGGCACTCGAGACGTTTCGTGCCTCGTCCTTATTTCAAGCGTTGTAAAACATGGCAAGTAACAAGTTAGATTATAAGTATGCCTAATTTTTAAGTATTAGAAAGAAATAAAGATCATATCAACCACAGTCGAATTTTATTACCATCTTTCCTTGAGACGATACGATAATAAGTCACACCGTGATCTGTGAGATAAGTTTCAACCGAAATTGAAATGCAGTCGACAAATTAATTAAAGATATTGGTGTTAGAGTAGAAAAAGTTTGAAGAACAGTCTCTAGTTCAGCCAAATTCTACCCACTATTGGTAGAAGTGTCTGTTCGAAATAATATTAAGTAATTTAATACTAAAGAAAACTAAATAATCAACTTAAATATTATTTACCTTGCTGATGATATGCGGGTCTATAGCCAGT
Organism: Schrankia costaestrigalis; assembly: GCA_905475405.1. Taxonomy (NCBI): domain Eukaryota; kingdom Metazoa; phylum Arthropoda; class Insecta; order Lepidoptera; family Erebidae; genus Schrankia; species Schrankia costaestrigalis. The sequence continues at coordinate 8,903,983 of FR997832.1, forward strand.
AGAAGTATGAACGGACTCTTCGGATCTGAGCAGAGAGCATGCACGGCGTTGAGTAAGGCGAGTACTTTCTCTTGTTCACAGCTGTCGAGTGCGTCGACGACAACTACCAGGCGGGTTTGTTGGCCGGTGAATGCGTCTAGACATGACACCTGGGTGAGTACAAGTTTTATAGCTTTATTAGTTGTTAGTAGTTATGACGTTGAGGAGTTTCTTTCATTTTAGAAGAATACGTGAAAGCATGGTACGGTAATTAGATTTGTATTGAGTTTCGTATAAAAGTACTAAGTATTCCTTATGCTAATGACACTATGAATAATATAATAATAAAACGTATCAGTATTTGTATTACTAATATCAGCATTACGAAGACGAGGTCTAACGAAAGTGCAAGATTTTTAAAGTTAGCTTTGTTTGTAACATGGTTTTAGCATGTTTATAAAACTTAAACTTTTTGGCAACAATGTCTCATTTTAAAATAGGGCGGTAACTGTTTACTTCCATTTTATGACATTGTAAAATATTAGTAGATTTAGAGATATGAGACAGTGTTTTCTCAAAGCTAAGTGCTATAGGCAAGCTATAGGATATAGTATTGTTTAGGTACTTAGTCTAAATATTATCTCGCCCATTTTAGACATTCAAATTGGCAGTTTATACTTACGATATGTGTGAGCACCTGCACCTCAGGTCTGAGTGCGTGTTGAGCCCGCGCCAGGCGAGCACGTGGTGGCAGTGCCAGCGCGGCCAGCACGCGCCCGCACGTGTACACGTTGGCGAGCAGCGCCGCGCCCACCACGCAGCCCGCGCCTATCAGCAGACCTTGCTGTACTGTCTGACGTCTGAACACCACACACAACAGATAAAACATGTGTAGCACGCACGTTATCATCCAAAAAGAGATAGAAGACATTATATAAGAATAGAAGACAAGTAAGTGCAAGGGAGATAGATACAGAGAAATGACATCATAACGCGATATCAATAGTCATCGAATTAACAACTATTATACGCTCAGTCTATTAGGCTTCTCCCACATAAGGTTTGAGCTACGCTGACGTCCCGTGAGCAGCGCTTAACCCTTCTTTAGTAAAGTCTTTACAGAGACAATTTAATGGTCACTGTTTAAACCTAACCTAATCCAAATAATTGATAGCTTGAATTTTAAATGAGTTTTGACTAACATCGATGGTCAAAACCACTTTTGACTGCAAAAAACAGTACATAGTGGTTATTGACTAAGGACGTCGTCGGCAATGAGTTTTGACTGTAACATATACACCGAATTACGCTTAATTAATAAAATATGAAAAAGGCTATAAAAATATCATAATACTCACTGAAAGTCTGTTTCTGTTTCGGTAAGATACATGACGAGTACACACAGTCCAACGATAATGCATGTGAAACACAACTCGAATGTGACTATATGTGGCACGCAGCATACTCGACGCCATCTGCAAAATTAATAACAGCTTAATATGAGTAAAAGTTACTAATTCTTCTTCATCATCTTAGCGAGTTCCCAGTTACTTCCACAGCTCAAGAGCCATGGAGCCTGGGGTCTGCTTTCCGGTTTCTTTTTATCCACTTCGCATGGTCTTCGGCATCCTTAATTGTAAGACCGAGTAAAGAGCGAAGAAAAAAGAAGAGTAAAAGTTACATGATTCCATAAATATCGTGCTGTAATGACATACCTTTGTCAACAATAGAGTTAATAATACAGGTTTGGCCAAATGGATTGGTTTAAAATTATATTATGCCATGTTTTCCTAAATTATAGCCCCTTAGTTGAGGTTTACATAAAGGTATCTATTAAGCTACTGGAAGAGACAAAAAAATTCTTTCAATGTATACTAACATTATAAAGAGGTAAAGTTTGTGTGTTAGTGACGTTGTAGGGGGTAATCTCTAGATCTACTGAACCGATTTTAAAAATTCTTTCTGTGTTGAATAGTCCATTTATCGGGGAGTGTCATAGGCTATGTTGTATCACGCTATGACTAATAGGAGTGAAGCAGTAATGAAATATGTTTAAAAAAGTGCGCGCTTTACGCGTTTTTTTCGCCGCCTAACGAAGTGGGCACGGGTCAGCTAGTGTATAATATGTTTGTATAACAGTAAATTTTATGAATTTAATATGTAAACTGAAATTTAATTTGTCCATTTCTAGACTAAAAAGAGAAGTCCTCAAGAAAGAAGATTTAATTCGCGGATACATTAAATTAATTACTAGGTGATTACTCACTTCCACCCAGACGTTGATGATACGGGTTTAGGTCTAAAAGCTCGAGCAAGTCTAGTACAGATACGTCCATATTGACACTCGAGTGCTTCAGCCAGGCTCGCGATCATTTGCACAACCATTGCATCGCCCTCTTGGCCTCCTCCACTTTTCATGCCTTCCGTGAAGTGAAATCTAAATGAAAATAGACATAAAAAAAATTAATGTTACATTACAAAAAAAAATGTAGTACTTACATGGTAAAAAGGAATGTTCTCCTCCTAAGCTTTTAGTTTAAAAAAGGTCTTACTAGATTACTAAATACCATTGTGCTAAATATGTTTTTTAAAATATAACAATATATAAAAATATTGTTTTGTGAGGAATGCTTTTTCATCAAACTAGGCTTTAAACTATTTTATTTTTAAGGGACTTCTTACTGTAGATGTAAAATTATGGTTTCATAACTCATTTTCCAGTTTTAATATCTAATAAACTTATAACTAAACAGAAACAGTAGTAAATCTCAAGGTTAGTTTCATTAAATGGACTTACTCAAAGTAAACACTAACAATGACTCATTTCAAAGTCCGTTATCAAGGGTATATAAAATACTAAAGTAAAACAAACAGATAGTAAAACATAATTCTGTGCAAATGTTTCTTTTAGTTAAACAAAGATCACACCTTGAAACACTACCCAAGCAGAATAGCAATGATAACCTTGCTATACCTAAATAAGTATTACATACTGACAAATTATGAAGTTCTTTACCGATATTTATATGCAATTTACATAAAAACCGGAAAACGAGACGCTTTAGAAATATTATTATTGTTACGTTTATTGCCGTTTACCGTCCTTTGAGGTATTAAATATATGCTTGTTGATGTATTTTTATTATAACTAATTAAATAAAATGAATAACAATATACATTTATATACTAATGTTTCTCTCAAGCAATAAATAAACAATTTAATATACCTTATAGGCGTAGCTGGCAAAGCCCTAGGATCATTTGGTCCAGGTGGATGACAGAAAACAACTTGTAGAGCTAGCAGTAATGAACTGAATCTTCGACCTAGAGCTGACAGCACTCCGCCTGTCCACCACCATTCGTACCTAAAAATAAATGAATAAAAGTTTTACACAATACACCAATAAATAATATATTAAAAAAAAATATATTAATAGGTTCTTAGGTACTTCTGTCTGTTGTTTAGATGATTTATTTTATTATCCAAACAAAAGCCATGTCTTTGTCTGTAGACTGTAGAGCAATTACTTATGAAAGATGAGATGATTTATTGTTTTAGTTTTGTCTATGTTATGTAATTACAATTACACAAAACAAAACAATTTCTAGAATTATGACATGACGTTAACAATAAGTAATTTATTTATGTAATTAGCAAGTCTCGCCGAAACGAGACATTTCAAAAATACTTTTAGACTCATTTGAGTGTTCCCCTCCACGGAAATCTTTAGTAAAAGGCGAAAGATTTATGCGTTATGAAGGGAAACCAGAGTTGATTGATGCAAGTTAAGACGAAGACCTAAGTCAAGGACGGAGAATCTTAACATCGCGATTCAGAAGGCGCAAATCTAATACACATTGCCATCTAGTGGCCACATTTGGTACTAAAATATCGTAATTCTTTTTCGGGTCTTATAAATATAATTCTCGCATAGTTCTGTAGAAAACCGGTTCCTTCTTTTGTTTACCATCCACCACAGTTACCAGTTACATTTTGTTTGTATAACACTGACTTGAATTGGGGATAAATTCTTAAAGAAACCTCGTTCTCCCTTCTTTTTATGCATAGTATTTTTGGCAAAAAAATATTCACAAGACTAAAAAACTATTCCAGAATCGAGGCGGACTCGTGGCCACACCAGGTTGTCACACCAGTGTGACTATCAGGAATTGTTATACATATTTTAATAAAAAAAACATTTCACAAACACAACAACAAGTAATGTTTGTGTAGGTTTTATTAGATTAATGCAGCAACTCAAATGTGCAAAGAACAAGTGATTTTAGTAAAATATTTATGATATAAGTAATAACTAGGTACCTAATCATATAACAAAAATAAATAACACTATAATCTAACCTGTTCCCTGTATACCAAAGAAGGTAAAATGCTAGGTAAACGAATGCGAAGAGTCCGAAGCAGAGTCCTAATGCTACGTATGGCGGAGCACCCACAAGAGCTGCTAACGCCGCCGCTGCCAGTGCTAAATGCCACGCACACCACCAAACTGCCCATGACCACGCCCAGCCTGAGTCGCTCCATTGTCGAGCGAAGTTCTTCATCTCCTCTGGAAATAAGTATAAGTATAAACAGTAGTTTAATATTAATGTAAATAATAATACGCCTTTTAAACTTTGAAACATTTTGTTATAAAACATTCTTGTTAAAATCTAAGTAAAAAAAACTTATATCTAAAGTCCAACAAATCTAATAGGTACGGTATGACAGTTCTGACAAATTGAATAATAAGGTTGGGATAAAAAAATCGATAACTATAATATCCGAAATTTAAGAAATCGATTACGATAATATCCGATTTTTAAGACACTTTAATAATTAATCTCATTATTAGTAAATAGTAGAACCTTTTGTAAAAAAAACACCACATATTGCAAATTCTCTGGTTTTTACATCAATTGCACACTTTGATATGGATGAAAATTCTTGGAAAATAGCATTAAACGTTTATGAAATAGAAAACACGAAAATTACTTTGATCAAACCACTATCTTTCTTATATTTTAAATATATGTAATTTTTTCAACGTCAAATTTCACCATTTATTTGACATAATTTGTAGATTCTAGAATTTTGTCTTTAATTCCATTTCTCAAAGGTCAAATACAGTCTTTAGTCTGTGGTTGACACGACCCCATAGTTGTTTACCTTTATATTCAAGTCGTAATAAATAAACAGTACTTACTATTAGATCTAGTACTTTTAGAGAAAAAAAAATTCCAAACATTACTTTTATTTAAATTATAATTAATTAAATAAAAGTAATGTTTAGGATTTTTTTTATTTACTACTAAGACCTTAATAAGTTGCCTCCCGTCACCTTCGACCACGTCGAGTACTAGTTATAAGTAATAGTTAGTTACGTGTCTAACGATAATAACGATTTTTCGTATATGTAAACGATTTTCTTGCATACAAGTGTATCCGAAGAGTCGCAACACTACGAGCAGTAACCTAACTACGTGACTTTGCAATGAGGTCAAGAATAGAACTATTAGATATTATTTACTATGTAAATATGTGTTATTTTGCGTTGTTTGAACGTTTTTAATTAAATTCATATATTAAGAATTGTACATTTTTAGATACAATAATAAAATCTTTCTAAATTCATGGTTTTACGAAAAAGGTTTTCGAAACTGAATAATGTACGCATGAACAAAGTTGTTTCAGTTTGAAAAATATGAAACGTCATACTGTATCTTTTAGATTTGTTGAGGTGTAAGTTAAAAAATTAAAACAAAATGTATTGTGAAAACTATAAAGATATATTGTTTAATGCATATTATTAAACACGGCATAGTCTAATTTTACTCGGAATATTGTTAAATTGTTAACAGACCTACAATGATTTCAGCTTTTCTATTTGTCAGGATAAAACATACCACACAAGGAAATCATTTTGAAATTTGCTTTAATCGTTTAACATTTTATATTTTTGGAGTTTTTCTTTTCTATTTCATTTATATGTTAAAAAACATAATATAAAATAATAAACGTAAAATATAATAATAATTGTATGTTAGTAGAAATAAAGGGTCAGAGAATGACTCAGTACAATTATTTTTATTCGACCACGCCTATGCAATCTAATATTACACCAGTAAAAATATAATTTTATTTGTGCCAATTTGGCATGATACATTGGCTCCATTGAGATTATTTTAATAAACCGAGTAATTATATTAGATTAGATGCGTACTGTGTGACTTTCATTATTTTTCATTGATGCTTAGCTCCAATTAAACGAAGCGTTTTGTTTTACTCCATAACAAGATTTTCCAATATACGCGTTTCCCTCCTGATGCGTTACATTTAAATTGAGGAGATTGCCTCTCGAGCTGACCAATATAATGGATAGCACGGAGATTGTCACAATTTACGTAAGGATTAGAAGGATACTAAAAGGCAATAAAATGCTGACAGTACTTAAAATTCTTATTACATTAATTATAGTAGAAAAATAAAACTCACCTTTAAGTTTATTAAGTAAGAAGGATTTCCCTGAACCCCACCTAGCGTACAATCCTACAGTAATAGGCACGGACAAGCTCGGCTCCGACAACATATCAGCCAATGCCGCACTATACAACTCATAACCCAACATGTTCTCGTTATCTTCGTTTGTATTCAGTTTCCTAGCACCGAAGATCTGTCCTAGTATCGTCTTGTTGTAACTCATGTCTATATTGTAAGGAGTTTCGTTCAGTTTGTTAGGTTTGTATAGTAACTGGCTGTTTTTGGGATTCCTAAGTAGGATTTCTACTATTTGCTGAAACAAAAAATCAAAAATAATTATTTAAGACAGCTACACATACAAAATACTGTCAAAGGCTCAACTAAAATAGCGGTACATTTAAGTAAATGACTTGTCTTCTTTCCCAAATATACCATAAATCTTTATGAAGTCATCTAGCTACCCAGAATCATTACGATATGTAGTAGAAATATCAACAGAAAAGAATGGCGACCAAAATTAAAAGTACTGCGTATCATGCACCTTATTCAATAACACCTGATTTCTAAGGCTATTTCATTATGGAATTATTTTCTGGAATATTAATCGTCTAAGATATTCCAGAAGTATACACTCTCTTGCAGTATATAACATAGGATACTAGAGTTTAAGCAGGAGCACTAAGGACTAAATTACATTGAAAACATTATCTAGTAGGCACTCACCTTAGATCTAGCTCTCATGGCAATATGTAAGGCGGTATCACCTCGCGTGTCGGCCACGTTGACGCGCGCCTTCCTCTCCAACATGAGCTGCACCATCTCTGCGTTACGAGACCGTACGGCTCGCATTAACGGGGTGTCACCTGTCTGTAAAGATTATTAATAAAATAATTAGTATTTGTGACCCTTTCAAGTACTGTAAAAGCGTCGTAATGAAAGTTTTTAGTCTTTTAGATCCGTACAACACATGTTTTATTTTATTAAATCGTAACTAACATAGCTTCCACATTAGAATATCCAAGAACCCTTACCTACTGCAGATGCTACACGGGAGTTGCCTTTTTTTATAAAATCAAATTATCATTAAGTTCCGATATTATTGTAATATAACAGTCTGTCTTATCGACAGATTGTTCTAAATGGTTCCTCTGTTTTGCATCATAATTTAATTTCTGTGTAATAATCGAAAAGCAAAAAATAGAACGATTGACGTCTGGGGTTTTTATTGATTTTTTCCTGTCCACGCTTATGCCTTTAAAATTACAATCAATTTGATAAAATTTTACCTGCTTCGTAGACTAATTATCAATAACATCACGTACTTGTGACTAACACGGAGCATTATACTCTAAAAAATATATTCTCATGATAGTTTCCCTAATAAAAAATACGAAAGAATCCTTACTATTACCATCAGTTAAAGTATTCAATTATATTGTTATAAAGTCAAGAAAGACCTAAATTTTAAACCTAGAAATACCTCGAGAAGTGATCAGAGAATAATGAATATATTATAGTATCCGTTAGACATTAAACTTATACCTAAAAAAATACTATATGTCATCAAATTTGTTACGCTTTTGAGAATTGGTTTACAGTTATATTATTGTAGGTCAAAATCTTTGAAATGATTATTTATGCCAAGGTCAAAAAACAAATGAGTATCGACCTATTGAAAACCATTTGAAACACTTTTTGTAATGCTTATTAAAAATCTATCTATCTCAAAAGAGCTTTTAATTAGCTAGCAGTTCTTGCAACGCATATCAATTAAACTTTGCTTAAGCCAAACCATGACTTCTATTTTAATGAAAAGAAAAAAAATGCACCTAATAACCCCTGACACTAACTAAAAAGTTAAGAAATAAATATCATTTTAACTGTGTCAACCATAAAAAAAACTGTACCACAATCGCGGCTGCACTCGTTTAGAGACTAAGATGCCAAAGACTGACACACAGACCTACATTATTAAAACTCAAATTTGTGTCAGGGGTCAATAAAAAAAAACGTTCAAAATATACTTACAATCGTACTATGTTCTAAGTCAGGATTGGAAGCCAATAATAATTTCAATATTGCGACATGACCCTTTTCAACAGCAGTGTATACGGGTGTTTTCTTCTCTTTGCCAGGTAGGTCAACATCTACATGTTTTTTTAATAATGCTTCAACTATGTTTTTGTGTCCGCCTTTTACTGCATGTATTAGCGGCGTGTCTTTTGATTGATCCTGAAAAAGTTCGCACAAATATATTGTTATTTAAAAACGATGATTTAAAAGCTGTGATAATGATTTAAATTACATAGCTGTTTATTTTTTAGCTTTCGTAAGTTTCAAAGTTAACTATAACTGATAGAAGGATTAAAGAAAGTTAAAGTTTGATTAACAAAAGAGATCATTTCATTATGTATTGTCCATACAACAGAGCACATGTTACAGTACTATACAGTTACATGCTTAGCATAATCGTAAATTAAAAGATACATGTTATATTTTTTTTTTCAAGAAAAGTAACAATCATTTTAACTTGAACTAGCTGCGGTAGGTTAGAAGTGTTGCTAGAGTAGAAATTTAGTAATAGAAAATAAGAAATTTACCTGAACGTTAATATAAGCACCAGAATTAATAAGTGCCAAAGCGATGTCGTAGTAACCTTCCTTACATGCGATGGCGAGCGCCGTGTAACCGTCTTTATCTAATGCGTTGACGTTCGGTTTGTGTTCCAGTAGCATCTGTACTATGTCGAAGTGATTACCTATGAGAAATGGAAGGCAAATTTAATATTACTTGGTATTTGGCTTGGCAGCACGCAATATGAGTAATATGACCCCAAAGAAAATAGGATTATATTAGAATATGCTTAGCATTATTATTATTCCCAGTTCTAAATGCGAATGATGTTAACAGTTCCGCCCGCATGGTTGTCAGGTCAGGTATACAATTTAGCCTGGGTTATTTTCATGCATAAGCTATATTACTGCAAAATTTTAGCTGAGTAGTTGCGCATGAAGAAGGTCACAAACACATATTAGACCAGAAATCTGAGCAAAACATAATAAAATTACAACTGAATTGTCCCTGTTCCTTTTTTGGAGACTGAGCCTTAACATATTCCTCACCATGTGTCGCCTGTAGCAAGGGAGTCCAGCAGTACATTCCCGCGGTGTTAGGATCGGCCCCAGCTCGCAATAAAGCGCTGCATGCCGTGACGTCACCGGCCCGTGCTGCCCACGTTAGCGCTGAAGTGGCGTACTTGTCGCAAGAGTTAGCGCGAGCACCTGCCGCTAGGAGGCGCTGTACTACTGCGCTGTGCTTGCGACCTGCTGCCCATACTAGCGAGCTGAAATATAATAGATAATACTGTTCATGTAGGTACCTAGTGTTTATTTCTTTGGGATGGTTCTGGTGTCAAGTCATAACAGATAGTAGACGAGAAGACGAAGAAATTGTATTAGTTTTTAGCTTCAAAATAGCTAAAAAACTATGTATTTAAAAAAGTTTCGGACCGCAATAATATTCAGTGCGACTGTGAGCAGCTGCAACAATCAATGTCACATTTGTTGTGTACGGACAACTCGTAAAGAAATCTCTATTCTTCAATGCAAGTAAGGAGATCGAAGATTGTGCCACATTGATTTGGAAAGACTTGAAAGAATATTTTTTATGTAATTTAATTGATAGTAACAAGTAATTATTAAACATCTGCTAAGACAAGCTATTGTGTTTAAGACATTTTAATTATATAGCAGGGAATTTCCAGTTTCTAAAGATTTAAGCTGCTAAAGGTGAGGAATCAGACGTAATAATTACTTTATTACGTCTTACGTTAGAGTGTTGTTATTGATATGATATAGGGTTATTCTTACATCAACATTTTCTGAATTTATTTACCATACCCTACTGTATTTACTTGATGATTAAGATTACGAAGTACCTACTTATATCGTGATGAGATGTATTCAAAGCATATCACCACTCAACATGGTACAACATCATGTTATAATAATCTGATAAAAGATTACGTAATAAACGTAAAGTCCTTAAAATATAACCTTATTGTAACAAGATTTCCATTATACAGTCATGTTAAAATATGCAATTTGTAAAAATTAGATATGGAACCGCAAACATTATGAGTAATGAGTATTTATTCTGAAATGTATACGATTGATCAATTTTACCACAACGTTGAAGGTGATTATGTGTTTGAATAAGTATTGTTGTTGATGTTTTTTGTTATTCATTCAATATGTAAACTAAGCACTCTGCCCTGTCGCAGGCCTCTTACTAGTACATATTTTAACAGACATAATGATCATAAAAGCGCTAATATAATTTTTTGACCCACAAAATTTAATAAATAAATTTTGTGGGTCGCACAAGCAATAGTCTTGAGTCAACAGCACAGCAGCTGTCATCCATATAGACAATAAAATATAATAGTCATTAACACATATTAAAAAGAGTTTCATCTTGGTCCTAGCAGACAGCATTTTAATTTTCTTAAATTTTATTTTTAACGTTAATCTTTATTTATTTTGTCATAATTTTATACATAATGTTAGTTGAATAACTATTTTTTTTACTTATTAAGTACTTCAATTATTACACAACTAAAAACACAAAACAGTAAAATACGATAAGAAAATAAATCTATTTGTTATGAGGTTTAATTTGTATTTGAAAAGGGTAGGTACATAATTTTATTTTAAACTTTTCTATCAATATTTCTAGTCAGAAGCCATGTATACCGTGCACTTCTAAGTATCAAGTAAATAAAAACATAGTACGCAATTAACTTATATGGTTTTACATTTAGAACAATTTATTTAAATTTAATTAATTAATTTAAATTTTATTTTTAACGTTAATCTTTATTTATTTTGTCATAATTTTATACATAATGTTAGTTGAATAACTATTTTTTTTACTTATTAAGTACTTCAATTATTACACAACTAAAAACACAAAACAGTAAAATACGATAAGAAAATAAATCTATTTGTTATGAGGTTTAACTTGTATTTGAAAAGGGTAGGTACATAATTTTATTTTAAACTTTTCTATCAATATTTCTAGTCAGAAGCCATGTATACCGTGCACTTCTAAGTATCAAGTAAATAAAAACATAGTACGCAATTAACTTATATATGGTTTTACATTTAGAACAATTTATTTAAGGGGGGCCTTTAACTCTAAAATAAACAAGCTAAGGGCTTAGTTAAGACTTCCGATTTCTAGGTCAATTTAAAATTGATATATATTTTTACCAGAAATAAAGTTTTATTTATAAAGCTAAAGAATTTGTGAATTTGGTTGAACGTAATAATTTCAGAAATTAATAGTTAGGAGAGCAAAATTCGTTTGTGTTGGCTGGTCTATTTTTAACGAAAGGGAATAATAGTTATACAAAGTATTTCACAACTTTACAAAGATGAAAACTTTGTTGCGAAGTCCATCGGAGCAGACAATAAGCTAAAAATGTATCTCCTATTGTGACACCGGTAAAATTATGTAACGTTAACTTGGCCTAACAAGTTATATCTTTTGACCCAATAAATATATGCTTGATATATAAACTAATATTATAAAGAGGTAAAGTTTGTGTGTTTGTGACGTTGTAGGGGGTAATCTTTGGATCTACTGAATCGATTTTAAAAATTCTTTCTCTGTTGAATAGCCCATTTATCGGCGAGTGTCATATGTTTTAAAGTATCACGATATGACTAATAGGAGTGGAGCAGTAATAAAATATATTTAAAAAAGGGACGCGGTTTTTTCTCCGCTCTACGAAGTGGGCACGGGTCAGCTAGCGATTAATAAATACATACTTGATATTGTAATTGCCATGCGCATGCACGTCAGCCCCTTTTTCCAACAGCAATGCTACGATCTCTTCGTGGCCCTTGTAAGAAGCCCAGAGTAAAGGCGACCATCCTCCCTGAGAAAAAAATATTATGTGTAAGAAAAGTATAATACACAATACAGAAAAAATAAGAGAAGGAAGATCACGCGCGAATGGAAACAATTGTAGGAGACTTATGGCCAGCGACTATTGACTGATATGATAATGATGATGAGTACACAATGTAACCATTTCAAGTTATTTTAAACATGTGGAAAAATCTAATAATGGTAAATGCTAAGCAGATGATAATCACTGTAAAATAAACAAAACATATAACACCAAAACATCTAACAAAATAGTAGGTATAGTAGAATTTTACTCTTTTCTAAATATAATTTGACTTTTCAACAATAAATTACTCATCTACCTCTCTTAAAAAACAAGGAATAACTAATGAGCAAACAAATTTTCGTTAAACCCCTCTTAAGAATTGTTGAGTACTTTCTTTGAACTTTATGAAATAAATAACATTTGAATGTATCATGAATTCATGAGTTATTTCAGTGCTGTTTTAAATACATTCATCTGTATTCTTGTATAGTACGAGACAGGCCTCCAAATATTATTTCAGTTCGGGCTGAGAGAGTGCATTATATTTTAGCCAGGTTATAGAATGTTTGTGACATTTTGGCAGAGATCCACAACAAGTATAAATATAATAATATTGTGAGTACACAGTCCACAATGTTTGGTCATTGCTCTATTGTAGTAAAATTTTAATTATAATTTGTACAATTGAAAAGAAATAAAATTTATTTATGTTCTCTTTGATGTATAATATACCTGTGTATGGTCAATGAATTCGATTACTAGATATACCTATAAATAATAGGATATAACCTTGTATAATGACAAGCATGAGTTATTGTAGGTAAACAATATTTTTTATATATTTGGAAGTGGAAATAAATGTATAAAAAAAAAGAAACTAAGATACTTAGGAATTGTTAATAGGGTAGTAATGCATAAATTAACGATGCTTGTTGTATTAATTTAGTCAAACTTTAGATAGGACTGAAGGTTTCAATTTCATTGCAATTCAATACTACTTCATTGCACTTGCTGAATACTGTAACGTTTACCAAAATGTGTAATTGGTGAACTAACTAATTGTCATAGTTATGTCGTCGTCCATTTTTAATAACATAATGAGCTGTAAAAACATTAGTTTACGGCCGTGTGACATGTTAAACTCTAATTAGTCATTGTTTCCCATGGTTGAGCTAATATCGATTTCAAATAAATGTCTACGCCCTAATAAACTTAACGTTTCTATTTTAAGTTGTTTACCTCAGGTATTATTTATTACTCATAGAGAAATCTCGGAAAATTAGCTCAATAAATCATCCATAGTTTACAACGTGGATATATTTCCGATTTGTCACCATTTATTTAATTGATTTATTATCCAAAACAACCTTTAGTTATTATCATTACCATTCGTCTGCTATGTTTGTTTTGTATCTATTTCCAATATGGTAAGTTGTAACAGATCAGAGCTCCGTTTTCTGAACGAAGGACTAATCAGTTTAAGTATATCGAAAACCTAAAGCTATCGTGATTTAAAATATGTTTTTAATAAATCGCCAATCAAATAATAATTAATTATAGAATCACATGAATAATTAAATAGGTAATTAAAATGATTACACTTACACAGTCCTTAGTGTCAACTTTAGCACCGGCGTCTAACAAGTCCTTGGCTATAGAGATATGACCCCCTCGTGCCGCAAACGCCAGCGGGGTCCACCCGTCGGTATCCGCAGCATTCGCGTCCGCGCCGGATGCCATGAGAAGACGCGCCGCTGCCCCACGTCCGTTCTCTGCCGCAAGCATGAGTGCCGTTGTGCCATTCTGTATACAAAATTAACCTTGTATTAATAACTTATAGTAACATAAAATGATCTACTGAGACGATGAACGTCAGGCAGGAAAGATCATTTTTAATCTGACACCAAAAATGTGGACTAGTGGGTTGATACCTGAACAAGGATGAATCCTGTATATCAAGGCAAGGTGAGATATTTAGAGGAGGCCTTTATATTCATATTAGGAGCAGTGGACGTCAACTGGCTGGTTTGATGATGATGAAACTGAGATAAGACCCTTCAATTTTCATAAAACATAAGTAAAAAGATATAAAATTCTCGAATACGCAAATTACATCGAAAAATATGAATAATTGATTTACTAGTTGCGGCTTCATATGATTTAATTACATGTCCTAAGAATTGATTAAATGAGCATGATAAAAGTACGCATACGATATAATTATATTGTGTAAATAATAATTTCTTGGGCAATATTCCAGTGATTGTACAGTTCTACGAACAGATCTATTAAAAATATTCCTAAGGTTACCACATGACTCATAGTCCCGGCACTTTAATTTTGTGATAAGATTAATCACATGGAAAAGATACACTAATTGAAGGACCTGTATATTCAAATAACTCTTCTTTACTAGGTTCTTCATTGTTTTAAAATGTTGTTCTCAATATTTAACATCACTACGGCATTATGTAAAATTAATTAAGGCTTAAAATAACTTTCAACAGTTAGTTTCTCCTTTTATTTATTCTCCTATTGCTAGGCAAAATGTTTGCAAATTTCCCTTTCAAGGTTTCTCATAAACTTTTACAAGCTTTTTACACGTTCGGCTACAGGTCGGTGACAATTTTCATGGGTATAGTCCGGTACCATAATAGTTCTCCAACGTAGATTTTATTAACTAACGTACCTATATTCTTTATAAATCTATGTATTAATTAGTCCCAAAGTCAAGTTTTGGTTTGTTTCACTTTCAAAAATAGCAACAGTTACTAAGCTTTATATTTCAGAAAAGGACACAATTATGCAATCTTTTCCTATTAAGCCAATAAAGTTACGCAAATTACCATTTACACCAGACGGCATAATTAGTTCATAGTGTAGTAGCGCTTTTAGAGAAACCTTAAACATTTTGCATAATTGTCCACAACCCACACTTTAAACACCTTTTGCAGGCACATTCAACATTTTAGATAGATTTCACTCGTTCGTCAATAGTTCTTAAAAAGAATATGCAAAACTAAAATCGGTTGCCTTAAAAGGATAGCGCTAAGATTATCTTCAAATAATCTTTATAACGTGTAAGAAATAATTTAGTTAAGTTATTTTTTTTTTACGCAAAAATAGTTTTGTATTTCACAACTTGTTTATAAAATAAAGAAATATGAAATTACAGTGTCTTGTTTAGTCAGAAAATTTTAATTTAGTAATTTTATTCTGAATTATTTTATAAATACAGTTTCGTGTACAAAACCGTGTTTTTAATTAAAAATCAATTAGTTACCTATAAAGGTTTTTAAATTTTCTAATACCTACTCGATTATTGTTTTTTCCAATTTTCCAATTTAGATGTTAAACCAAAATGTACTGACATGTACCTAGTTATACAAAACACACCAATAAAAATTACTTTGGTCTCGTAACGGGTCTTTATATCCTAAGCTTTGGTGCCTAAGTAACGGAAATGTGAACTTGCCCACAGTTACAAATTATTCCGGGTTATTCCTGTATACAAGAGTATACGCATGTGGCCGTGTATAATTTTATACAAAAAAAACCTAGAAGAGTCTAGTTGAGGAAAACAAAATGTGATTTAACTTAAATTTCACTATGTGAATACGACTATGAATTTTACCGTGACCAGATAACGTACCAATCAGTGATACAAATTCCAAGTTTCACCCCGAAGAAGAAGAAGAATAACCCCTTAATCCATAATACTTCGAATTAGGTAAAGCTAGCGCGTAAGTTACGGTTCAAGAAAGACGGATTGCTCGTCCTCGTTAATTTTCAAAAATAGTGATCCATACATTTTAGATAGGACTTACCTCATCTTTGTCATCGATGTTAACATTCTTGTTGGAGGCGAGGTATTGCTGCAGTTCACCAGGGCTCTCGCTATTCACCAGCTGCGAGAGCGTCCTGAAGCACGCCAGTGACACCATCGACTCGCTGCGATGCAGGCTCTACATCATAACAAAATAAACTATAAGTAACACATATACCTTGACCCCGTAAAGTGAATCATTTAGATCACAATATAATTATATGTTACATTTCACTGTCAAATTTATTCCGGTTAATTTAGGATTCCGTCGTTAGATTTTATGTTTAAATAAACAACACATGTTTTGTTATATATCAAAGTAATAGATTATCAAAACAGTTCTCTAATGAAAATATTATGTTTACTTTAATAAATTAGCGTCCCAAGTTTAAAGGAATATTTTAAATTTATAATAAACTAC
Organism: Schrankia costaestrigalis; assembly: GCA_905475405.1. Taxonomy (NCBI): domain Eukaryota; kingdom Metazoa; phylum Arthropoda; class Insecta; order Lepidoptera; family Erebidae; genus Schrankia; species Schrankia costaestrigalis. The sequence goes on from FR997832.1 coordinate 8,920,649, forward strand.
GTTATTCCTTCACACATCACGCAAGGTTTTACATATTTAAACTGAAAATTGACCAATTAGAGTTAAATAAAAGTAGCCATTTAATCTGTTCCACTAAATACTTCTTAGTAATAAGGCGGCGGAACCCCGAGGTATTAATTATTACTCGCTCCTATGATGTCTTTTTCACCGGTGATTAAGAAAGTGACAGGAGGGACCGGTTCTATCTAGAGGCTAACTTTAGCTTATATTATTTTAAACACTTATTATTGTCCTTATTCGTTCGTTAAGTTTAACAACACATAGAACACATTAAATAGTTATCATAACTGCGTTAAAAACGTTATATCTCCATCATACAAAGTTTACAAACCATTTCACGCTTGTTAAAGTATTAGAGTTAGTTATATAATGAATAAAGTTAAAACAAGCATTTTTTTAACATAGTATATCTAAATTTCACGATAGTAAGTTAAAGCGTAAGAAAGAAATAATAAAGATCCATACATCTTGTAAAAGAGGTGTAGAGTAATTGAATAAAAAAACAGGTGATATGTAACAAAGTTAAACGTCGCAAAGCACTAGAACAAGTAAACGTTCTGTCGGCACAGTGCGCGATTAATATTAAACAGCATTTATAGACATAATGATAACGACTGATAACACAAGGTAGCCTATTGTAATAAACAATTTTTTGCTTACGGATTACTATTTATTACTTCATCCGAGGAAAAAAATGCGAATTACTAATCAAAGATCATAATATGGAATATCTTTCTTCAGAAGTCTATTTTAAGAATTATTGAATTATCAAGCTACGGCGCCGATCTGCTCATTATTTGTATTGTTGTTATCTTATTAACTCGGCACATCATTAAGTCAATTGTATCTTACTGTGATGTGCATTCAGTTTCATTAAAGATTAGTGGTGTTATTTCACTACAATAATTATTATCCAGATTACATCTTTTAGTCTATTAAATAGCTGGTTCATAAATTTCGATGCAAAAAGAAGATGATAAACGCTAATTTAACAAATCCCAAAATGCAGATGCACAGTTTAATGGATAACTAAAATCTTGAAAATAACAAGTCATTGATAAACAATCGTGGTTAAAAGTTTTATGCAAATTATGTGTTCTTCAGGTGATTGTGCACAAACAAGCGTTTGCAATGAACTGTCAATTAATGCAGACATATTTACACACAAAGAATTCGTTTAGTGTTTATACATGCAATGTAGGAAAAATCAGGAGCGAACATACCATTCACACACTGCATTGTCTCTTCAAATATCACGTTAGTATAAAAAAATAACTAATTATTAAAACAACTAATGAAATAAGTAATCACAACACATGTTTCGGAATATCATTAAATCAGACCGTGTTAGAGTGTCTTCGAAGTGCAAAACCGTGGAACGCAAAACCGTGGCTAAAACGGCGTTGTTCCCCAGGCGGCGCGGTGACGGTGAACCGAGGCACAGTGAGATGCATCCCTGCTGAGTGAGGACCTTCATGTATGTTGTGGACTGATTGCAATGGAAGAAAAGAAGGACGCCTACGTTTTTTATGTTCAGCTATGGGTGGCACGAGAGTAGATCCAGCAATACTATTGCTTTTTGCTCGAAGCGGCGGTATCACATCATCAATAATTTCTGATCTTTCAGATCCTGAAGCGCTTCGCTCTGTATCCGATGATGACGGCGATTCCACGAGCATTTCCAGTGGCGGCGTGGACGGTGGCCTTGCCACATTTTTCGGTTTGTGTATGTTTGCGATGAGACATCGTATGTGCACATATTCATTGTCACCACTAGCCGCAGGGTCCGGGAGTTGCGGATGAAGGGACATGCTGTGTAGCCCCTCTGCATAATAAGACGCGCGAACGGCACGGCTCCTGTGAGAGATTTGTGAATGTGTACGAGCGTCGTGACATGTCTCGTATTAGGCGGTTACTATTTAGAGCACACCGCGGCGAATGGTGTTGGGCGGGCGGAGAGCCGCTATGAATGAAATCGTCTGTCAGTGTGACCAAGTGACCATGACGCGCTATAAACGAAAACTATTTCTTTTTTCTGAACGTAGAGTAAGACATTGAAATAAACACATCACATGATTATTAAACAACAGTGCATAAACTAAAGTAAAATTCGTATTATTTTAAAAGTATCACTAGGTATTATATTATTATTTTCGTGCTGTCCTAAATTAATTGATTTTACTTATATTAAAGCATCGTAAATAGTATTTTTTAAGAGTACCTTGACGTAAGCAGACCACATAAACACATCAGGAACATAATCCCATAACACTGCAATCGGAAATTTGGGCATCTGGACACGAGTTACTTGCCCTTTTTAACTATATTAACAGATAGATTTGATAAATAAATGAGTACTAAAAATATTTATAAATTCTTATTTGTTTAATATACGGGTCGCCGGCTGCGATACGTACAAGCGAGTAAGTGCTGTATGAGCGCAACGAAATGCGCTTGAGGATCGCGGTAGCAGTGCGGTGCGCGGCTCGCTCTGGGGGCAGCATGGTGGCGCGGTGTCTAACCGGACTATGTCGAGTTAAGCCCAATACACAGAGAGACGTTTACCGGCATAGACGGTGCACTCCCCGCCGCTAACCAATTCCCATTACTTGTATGTCGTACAGTACGGTTAAACTATTAATTTTTCATGTCAACTCCACACATGAGTTCCGTCCTTAATGAAATCTAAAGTTTATTTCCTTTTTTCAAAATTTAACATGGTAAGAATTTATTGATTTAATTGACGATTGTCATTAAGAATAGGACCCGTTTAAAAAAAGAATTCAAGAAAAAGTACCAAAAAATTTAATAAGTACTATATTTTATAGCAAGTAGCAATACCTAAGTAGTACCTAATGAATATAGGAAATTAAAATATTTGGGTTTTACTACTAATTAAATATGATTGATATAAAAGCTCTTTTTCTAAGAATCTCTACGTTCTTAAAACCATTCGGATACATTTAACTAAAACAATAATTAACGATAATATATTTAAAGAAATTATCGCTAATTATTAATCGCGAAAAATTAATCAAATAAATGTTACGGATAAATAACGATTGTATTGGGTTTTAATTATAAATACAATATGATATTAAGTCTAAATACGTAATGCCGGTTACCTGAATAAATTATAAGGACCGCAACTGACTTAGTTTTAGCAGTTTCGTTTTTTACCTAAGTCTTAAAATATCTATGTCATATTCATAACATCAGAGTCAACATGCGTTATATCGGTTTATAGGCTTCGTAACCACCAGTCTTATGGGATACATCTGTACGTTACATCGCATAAACAAGTATGAAGTACCGAGGTTAAGATCCCCGTCCTAAGTAGAGTAAAAAGATTAACGGGTTTACAGGATTCCAACCGAATGCGCTAATGCAGTACCAGCTCAACTTGAACCGTACTGCGGTCAGTTTAATTTATATAACACAAATAATATGAAAGATAAACGATCAAAAAACCCAAACGGTACCAATACATACCTGACTGTACGCTCGTATAAAAGACGCTGCGCGAAACATCTCGTAATACGAACATTAAAATATTTTAGCAATAAACAAATTTCAATTAAGACCTAGCAAGCCGATATTACTTAATATCGTCGTAGTTCATTACACAAAACATTCTGCAAGGTATTCAGCTACTGGTTATACTTATACCTTAGAATGTTTAGCGATAGCTTAGCATGAGTTAATATTGGATCACAAGCGGTCGTTCGACAAACAAAAGATTAGTTTCATAGTAGTAAAGAATAAAAATCTTACAGCATAATTTGTACAGGGTCATAAACATAAGATGATAACGTAGATTAATGCATTTGCAAATTCTATAGTTACTTAGGAGTTAACAAATGCCCGTTACGTTTTTTCAAATATCTTTTAATTGCGTTTAATCGTCTTGATCTGAAAATTTAATTGTACAAAGCAATTAAGGAAATTAATAGACGTAAACACTAAATTACCAAGAAGATCGACGTAGGTGTCAGCAAACTTGTTTATGACCTCTGCGCACAATAATTATGAAGTATCAAAAGCAGCATGTCCCAAAACGTGATGGATCACATCACGGTTGAAGATAACTTCCGAAAAATATGTACAAGAAAGAAGACTTTTTACATACATAGCATTAGATATTTATCACTTAACAATAAATCATGGAATACTTGCGTGCCAATAAAGTACGTGGTTTGTTGCCAAGTAATATGTTAAAAGATTGTTTGTTTTATTATTTATTGTTTGTCGAATACTTTGCCTTGACTTGACAAAGAACTGGACTAGAGTATTTAAGTTACTATTTTAAGTGCTTATTAAAACTTAGTGGCCAGTGGTAACATATCAAATCTACAACATGAACTCTGAGTAAACAAGGTTAGATAGTTTTGAGAACTATTTTAATAACTCCAGGAAGCTTCTTGAAACGGAATAGTTTTTATTTAAGGTATAGTGACAACTAAGACAACTGCTCAAGCAGTTTTGTGAGGCAATGTAAAGAATATGTTTATCTTTTAAATGTAATAAAGAAATGATCCATCATCATCCTTTGTTATTTTTCTACCGTATTCCCTAATGCCATACCAGGGTGTATCTTTTTGCAGAAACGTACCAACATTTTTTGTGGCATAAATCAGCATACACTCTTATAAGTGGGAATAGTCGCGTTTACTCTATACTACTATAATACCTATATAACCCTTGTGAATCAGCTAAACCTAAACTTTATTTTTCGTTTTCCTTTTATTAACAGTCGTTGTGTTTTTTTGTAAAAAAACTTGTAAAAAGTTGGTGATTCTTAGACGTAAACAATGTTGATTATTATGTGTAGATTAAATTTTAACTGTATGTACTAAGTTAAAAGGCTCAAGGCACATTATGCTCCTACATATAGAATCCTCTTGAATTAGTTTTATTACTCTTTATATTCTATACCCGTAGGAGGAGATGGAGCGGTTCTATTTATAGCTAAAAGCCGCTCAGTAAAATTATAAGCCTTGTTGAGTATAAAGATAGCAGTAGTTGTAAATCCCACGTAAACCTGTATTGCATGAGTATGCCATTATAAATAGAAACCATCTAATTTACTGGTTGCGTAGCATTTTTATGGTAAGGTATATAAATACATACAGTTTAAATTAACAGGAAGATAGTATTGACGTAAACGTTGTACTCTCTAATTGAAAAGTTTGTTTTTCACTTGCAACAGCCCAAAATCAAAGTAAATGAAAAATAACTAAAAATAATAGGACCTAATATTAGCTACCTACATGTAACAGTGGTATATTTTATTGTTATTTATCAAAAATCTTTAACAGGGTTAAATTAAGCTTAGTATCGCTATTCAAAGGTGAAGAGTTGTCGACCTACACGTTTAAGTACTAACTACTTACGTGTATAATTCTATTATTCCTCTAATATAAACATACACAGCCAATGAATATAGAGATTTAATTTAATTTTAACTAGAAATAAGCATAATTAAATTTATTTTTAAATAGTTATTAATAAATTTTTAATAGTTCAGACCTATTCATAAAACTCTATTACAACGTATTCAAAGAACCTCTATGCGCGACAGGCTTTGCGTATTACAAACAGTTTTAATAAATTTAAATATCAATTATGTAATAACTAATTGTGACAATAAAGTTATTCTTACATACCAGAACCAGCCTTTCTATTAACTTTTGCACAACTAAAACTCCAATAAGCTTATAACCAACACACAATCAAGATTGATCAATAGGGTAGAGCATGACATTTGAGTCCTCTTTATTTTCTATTGGACGTTAATTACTTTAGAAGTTTATTACATACTATCTAGAAATGATATATATATATATATCGATTATAATACTAATACGACAGGACAATTGCTCATAACAAATCTGATACAGTACCTATGGCAATAATATATCATTGCAGTGACTAGTTGTACCTATGTAGTGCCAAAGACAGACCCCTCTACGAAACAGCGAGAGTTCTTGTAACTTTTTATTCCCGTACCGGTACTTTTTATCGGTGTTATACGATTTCCTTATGATAAGATATGGTGCTAATATTATTTTTAACTTTATAAATTCGTCTTCTTACTTGCGCACAGAACAGCGAATGAGTTCGAGATTACGAAAAGGACACTTCCATAAAAATCAGCTCAAACTAATAAGAAGAAGAGGTAACTGTTTTAATTAAAAATATTGCTTATAATTTTCTAATCAAAAAGCCGACTTGAACTCTTTATACTTGTTATAATCATTTCATATATTTTAAGATAAAAATTAATTTGCTGAACCTATTTTGATGTAGTTTCTATGAGACTACTCCCATCTTCAAAATCGGTTCATAAACAAAAAAGTTATAGGCAAACATACATAAACCAATAAATTGTAAGAGTTAAACAAACCAAACTACTGGGTCTTGTAAATGCTACTTCACGCAACATTATCTCTACGAAAACAAAGAAGAAAAACTTGTCAAAAATCCCAATTCCAATAGATCTAAATCGCGTGGTATTATGGTGACTGGGCCCGTCCCAGTAAATTAATAGGCTGCTATGTTTAGCATTGTTTAAAATTAGAAATATTGCACGGTAAAAGATTGCTAATCCTATCCTATTGTAATGAAACCGACAGTGTCCGCTTACGCATAGGCAATATTTTTTTACTAATGACAAAATACGGTTGTAACTGGCATGCAATACTTTTTTTTATTAAAATATCCTTCCTTGAATCTAAAAATACGACTCCATTCATTTCCTGTCGTACCTGTAAGCGCCCGGTCGCAAAGTATTATTATAATTACATTTCGGACATCCAAAATAAAAAGGTAGCATACCTAACTGTGAATTTATTTCCTTGCGAGTTCAAAGCTTTTTTTTATAAGCATCGAATTACAAAAAGAAAGTTACTGTAATCCGTTAGGTTTATCTTCAGGTCAATCCTTATCAGATAATTTTTCCTTATTAAAAGGTCAGTGCCGTAATATAAAAAACTCAAAAAAAAAGAAAAATAGGTGAAAGGGCTAACCAACATTGTGCTCCAAAGATCCGCGTGTTGCAACAATATAAATAATTTTAATTTTAACATTTGCGAGTCGAGCAAGTCGAATCAGTCGCATTGGCACTTAATATTTAACATTATTATGTGGGAGAGAGACTTGCGTAGGAGATGCTTGTATGGACTTAATTTAAAAAGAAATGAAAATATAACATTGAATCAAGTATCCGGCTCTGTGCTAACTGTACAAGATTACTAGATTTAACTAAGATCACTAGGACTTAACTCGTTCTATTGGTGTCATATGCAAATACGCGTTACGAAAACTTAATAACAAAAGTATGTACCCAATTTGCCTGGCCAAAGCTTTTCCTTAATCAATGGAGGTCCGTTCCTCCTAAAAACCATTTAACCAATCTGTCTGATCAGTAGTATCACTAGGACAAGATTTCTATGATTGTTGGTCCTTCCCTGCAGAAGGACCTTTAAAGGCTGTTATAAAACGATTTATATAAATTAATACATGAAAAATATAAGAGAAAACCTAAGACGCATAATTTTCTAATATAACAGTTTTTTATTGATTTTCGACAAGCCAGACAGTATTAACAATGACTGTCAGCAAAGATAAAAAATCGTGATGTTAACAGAAGACTTTAAGTTGGATCATGTCCAAGTAATAGATAAATAGATAGCTACATGGTGAAACAGAATATTACAGAAAATATACGTAGGTACTATGGCCTGAAATATCGGCGTCGTTTCTATGTATTTGATATTTAACAAGATGTTCCTAGGATTCACAGAACTTTGTCTGTATTGCTTATTTTAGTATTCATTAAAAATAAAATATCTTAAAGTCTATTCATATTTATAATGTTATAGAAATCAAAAGATTCAACATTGAGATATTAATTGTTTAAAATATGTTATATACAGCAAGATTTAACAAAACTAACACAAAGTTTTCGTGTAATGTTTTACAATTCAGAGTATCAGAGCTTTATTTCAACTTAGGATTGTCGTGAAAAATGACATTACGTTTGTTGATGTTAAAAAACTATTACACTTGCCTGATAAGGATGGCATTAATATACATGTACCTATTGCGGGACGCTTATGGTTTTCTGATTAAACAGATCATGTTTCCAAGATCACAATAATATAGTTTAGTTTATCTTATTTCACTGTGCTTTACCCCAAACAAAATTGCGTGCCAGAAAAAAAGAAATACACAAGATAAGTCCATTGTGCCCTACATTATGACTAAATAAATCACATGAACTGACGCCTGAGGTCATGGAAATGAGCCAGACAACAAACTGGAAGAAACTACTAGTAAAGAAATTAGCTAATGACAAAGAACTACTAAACAAAATAACAGCTACCTATTAAGTTAAGTGTAATTTAGGCATTAACTGCTGAAACGCATTTAGAAGTAATAAATATGAATTACCTCGCCATATAATGTTTCATTTGCGGTGTCTCTCACAAACTTATAATATGGAAAGAGACTCCCGTAACTCCTTGGTACACGAAGAGGCAACATCAGAGGCCTACGTTCCGTCACCGATGTGGAAGAGCCAGGTGCAATACGCAAAGACATAGTTTCACAATAATCACAACACTAGTCCGAATACTTCTACTAAAAAACATTATTTGCCATCTCAACATTTGAACAATTAAACACAAACGCCAATCTCACACTTCACTAACTCATTCAATAAATTTCACGTAGGCAGGTATTTAAGAATAATATTATTTAATAATTATAGAAAGCAGGTAATCAAGAATCATTACGTTTGTAGGCATGAAGACGGCTACTAAATACTTACGACAAGGTTTGATAAGATTTGTTTGGAGTAATAGATTGAACGTAAGTACACGAGGATGGCTTATCAAAGATATCGTTTTATTTATTGAGTCCTGTCCTGCCAGTGCTTCACATTTATTTATCACAGTATTTAAAGATCGACGGTGTTATCAAGAGATGCACTATGTTTTTTTTGTATCATCTGAAAGGCTGAACTAACGTGAAAAAGAACGATACGTAAAACGTACATAAAAATGCTAAAAAATAAATAATATAGGTACTAAAAATTATTAATTCATAGTATTAAAAATCCATATATCATTTAAAGGACGTAACTCGTAGCGCCATCTAGTTAAGCCCCGCAGTATCAGATCGGATAAAGTATTATTACAGTCACCACCTGAGCCGCGATGCGCCTGCGCATCATCGCTTATTAAGTATTTTTAAAGTTAACGTACAGATGGCGTTACTTACAACGCTCAACTAAATTGTATTGATAAATATAATTGCTCAAAAATATTGAACATTTATTTACATAGGAAACAATAATCAGTATTTTTTATACTCGTTACACATATTTGTTTAGATAAAATCATTATAACAGCATTTCATTATCTGTCCTGATAACATAACATGATTAACCTACCACTTATCTACAATGATCATCTTGATATAAGCTTCCATGACATTGATTTGCAAAAATAATATCTTCAATAGAGTATTACTAAATATTTGATAATAAAGTTAACACGTGTCACACATACCACACTTGATATTAATTAATGGATCATGGTTTCACCGTGAAACAAAAGTGCTTATTGTGACCAACTGTTATGAAACAATGGACAATAATATAATATAATGTTTGCTACCGAACAACACAAAATACGCTAACATGGCATGACTGAGAAAGTGTTTAGTATAGGTACTTAGGTGAAAATTATAAAGTGTTTATAATTAGGTATTTTTTTTATTGCATTAAAACGGCAGACAGCCTGATGGTAAGTGGTAGCTAATACTCTTGGTCGCCAGCAATGTCAGGGCACAGCCGAGCTGCTGCCTACCCTGGAATAATTGCTCTCTTTGTACCTCGTACGTTAGCTTTAACATATTTTATATTATTTTTCAAGCAAAGACGTCAGTTACCCTTATCTCTATCTAAAAAATGACAGCTTTATTGTACCTAAATCGATAGCAAGTATTGGCTGACACAAACATGTAAAACTAATGTAGTATACGGTACAATCATAAAAGACATAAGGAAGCAATATAATCGCTACGTACAGGCTCAATTAGTTCCCGATGGCAATACGCATATTGATAAACATAGTATGTGAATGCGATATCATATTTATAATGTTTTAATTTCTATACATTACTAAGACATCGCGTACTAAGGCCATAAAATGATGTCCAAAAGACTCTTATCAACAGTACTGTGGTAGAGTCACTCCTCAGCCAACGTTTTGCCGGTTAATTGCCCGGTACACATTCTTGGCTACGCTGAGGATTTTGCCATACCAGTGAATGAAAAGTTTCCACAAACAATGGCAGACATGAAAGACAAAATAAAGCTTACTTTATTTTAAAATGTCAAAAGACTCTTGAAAACATCGATATTCGATACATTGGCAATGAACGAGGTAATACTTACATAGCAAGACATTATAATAAATCTAATCACTTAACGGAGAAGAAACAGACTAGAGGTTTGAGGTACTCTAAACTGGATTGACAAAATGTACGGAGTGAAGAATGTATAATGAAGTGCAGACCTAAAAAACATCCAATGAGTTCATGTGAAGCTTTTAGTAGACAAAAAAATAAGAGAACTGGTAACTAAGTTCGACCTAAATCCGGAGCATGGGAAGAATTAAATAGAAAACCAATGCCAATACGAGAGACACTCAACAGCCTACCTGCACGACGACTAAAGACTCGCCGAGGTGTGACTGTGGAGCTCCAAAATAAACAATGATGCACATCGAGGAATGTCCCCGACTTCGTTTCTCTGGGGGAATGCGTGAGCTCCACAACCTTACTCCGGCCGCAAAAGATTGGCTCCTCCAGCTGGATATAGACGTATAAGGTTCAAAGCAGAAGCCATACGCAATAATAAATCCGGGGGATTTCCAAATACTGTCACTAAAATCAGTCTCGCGTTTGATAAAATCAGTATAATTTTTTTTTAGATATTTTTGAAAATCCAGAGGCTACAATAATATAGTGTGTTATCTGTATTAGCATAGCATTTTCATCTATATTAGCCCTGATTATATTACCGATATATTATTCATTTTATTACCTCGGGCATATTTTTCTTCGTAAGTAAATAAAAAATAATAATGTACTTCAATCAAGCGAGGGGATTGGTCTAAAAAAACAAGGTAAATTATTATGTAATAGGCTTTAAGAGATTGTTAATAATCAGAATTTCTAGAAACATTATATTAGAAGTTATGCCATAACAAAAAAACTGTCGGTACCTTGGGAGTTGCTTTTTTTAAGCATTTATCCGAAAAGAAGAAAAAGAAGGATTTTCTAGTTATACCTAAGCTTTATAGGTAAAAAATTATATGTAATTTATTCATTTAGTAAATAAATCTTAATATTTTACTCTCCAAATATAACTAAAGAAGTTCAAGGTCTAAATCTGTATGCAATAAGTAGTTATAATTCTCTATTAATATAACTTAATGATGTCATTTTATTCGTTTCCTCATTTTCGTTGCAAAGCAAAAGACAAAGCGATGAAACATTTAGATAAACATAATATTATTATCATTATCTAAAGATAGATATTCTCCAAAACGGCAATCTCGTTACAAAACAGATATAAATGCATAACAATGGATATTATTCTTTTAACAATTTTGTATTTAAGAATACTTGCTTCGAATGTACATTATACTTGGGTGCCTTCAAACAAAGATTTTCTTACTATTGCAGTTGGCTGCGCTGTGAACTCGCCCTTGTCGGGATTAAACAGCAGCGTCATTTTGTGCCTTTATTGTTGCAATGTAAGCCTCTTACCTATATACTTACTATAATTATTAATATATAGTACACAATAGTACCACCTATAGTTATTAAACACAGTAGATTGCACCCTCGCTGTTTACCTGGTTTATTAAATATTCTGCAGTTAGCACGCGTTAACTTCCGAAAGTAAAGATTTTATCATGCACTATTGATTGAGCTACGAGTATTAATGGTTTCTGATTCAAGGACAAATGACAATGTGTGTTTTAGTTTAGGACCCAAGTTGTGCTAATTATCAAGTAGATCCCAATGAAATTATATTAATATAGGACTAGGTAGCCAAAAAGTCAGTCTTTCGCCATAGGCATTTCACATCTAGAGATATTGAAAAATAGCTCTAGTTTAGAAGCGGTAGGAGCGCAAATTCATACAAACTAGTCAAATACATTTAAAATTAAAACAAGTCTCGTCAAATGATAGCTAAAGCTATTAAAATATTATTCCTATTTATATTGGGTACTTACTTAGTGTATTTACGTAAAAACACTTCGTCACTATTAGTCACGCAACAGACATCAACTAGAATATTGGGTGTGTGAACATTATGCTTGTAATGTATTATACTTCATTGCATTACTACTCTATTATATTACGATTCAGCCAAAAATGTATGCCAAAACATGCTTCAAACTAACACAAAGTTATTGTAATAGGTAAAATATTTAAACAAAACACTAAACAGGTTTATGTTGATATTTATGAAATACAATGTTTATTTATTAGATGTTATTTTAAACTTTATTTGTCTCTATAGACAAAAAACATATATCAAATAAAAAGTTGGGTGCAAGGAACCTCCATTTGTATAAACGTTTTTATCATTTAACAAGTCAAATGCTCTAGTTACAAGATATTTTTTACGATCATAATAAACTCAAGTTATTATACTGTCATAAAGATGATTAAAACTTTAACGCTATTGTAGTAATGAAACCCAACTCCTTTATCATGCAAATTAACGTCTGTAAAAGAAATACCTCTAATTTTCGGGTCGACACGAACAATGCGCAGTTATTATTATGCTCAAAGAAACCTAACACTGTTCGACAGTTTTTCACAACAACTAAACTGTAGTCAACAAATCGCCACCAAAGGAAATGAATAGATATCAATGTACGAAATAAATAAAATGATAACCTCGCTCATATTACTTTTATCGGGAGGTCAATAGAAATAACTTTGCAATTATAATGGTCTCGTCTTGTATTATTACTATTTACTAAGTGCACTGAACTATTCGTACTAAGGATATTGAATTTGTAGAAAACGATGATGTCATAATAGCAATTAATGACGCAAAAAGCCAGATACCGAGAAGACCTTGGTAGTTTAGTTCCAATTTAAACAAAGACTTAGCCTCACTTGGTCAACATAATGAAATGTAGATAATATGAAGTGAAATTTACGAATTACTGTGACAAGACCTGACCCTTTTGTATTATTTCTATTAACTAAGTATAGCATAACATAATACAAGAAAATTAAACGGTGTAGATATTTAGCGTCACGCGTTCGGCACACTTACTATTTTATGTTACTTTTTAATATGAGGTCAATCAGTAAATCACGTAATAACTATTAATGCGGTAATATGCTTACTTTAAAATGAGTTACTGTTCTTAGGCTATTCACACATTAGTTGCGGAAGTGTCGATCAGCATCTAGATTTTTTAGCTCTAATAAGTCTCCTATGCCTGTACCATCTCCTGTCAACACTTTTCTATAATCAATAACAATATTTTTTACAGACACTAACTCAAGGTGCTCTACTTTTAACTTTGCCTGGCTCTCAAACAGTAACTGCTAAAAGTTGTAGTACTTGTCCATAGAAACAAGCATTGCAATGAAAACTCGGAGTAAAGCCAGTACAAAATAAAGCCGATTTATGATTCTCAAACAAAGGCACTGTGAAAGGTATGGTTCTTTGTTATTGAATCAATTGTACGTGTATTTTATCTCTTCCATTTTTCTTTGAACCATAATTGATAAACTGCAATGACGTGGCAAAATGAGGTATTGATGTAATTGAAATGTCGAATACAGTTTAGCTGATATGATATGAAAGATTTTTGAACCTAAACGCGTGCCGTACACCTTAGAATCTGGAGTGCAAAAAAACAAAATTGTAAGTGAGTATTCTTAAGTCTTTTTGATGACTGTTTACAACTGAAATAATACCATACCACAGTAAAATAATCAATCTAAAGAGAACAAATGGACCAGCGGTTATATAGGTACCTACAGTTTCGAGTTTCGAGCAAAGTGACAAGATGAATGAACCATAGTATATTAATTATCAGCATCACCGTGGAGACAAATGAAAATAAGACCATTTTAGATCCAAAATACGATATTCTAAATCAGTGCTCAATTACTTTAAGACCTTACATTATTTCTAAGTTTTAGATAAGTAGAGAAGATAATACGCTACATCAATAAAAGTAATTAAAAAATAGAGTTTTAAATTTGGTACAATTTGGCTACCATAATTTCCCAGACTTGTGCTAAGCAAAAAAAACTTTGTTGGTATGAATGTCCAGATATGATAATTATTATAAAACGTTCGTATAATTTTAAAAAACGTTAAAAGTGCTAAAGGCTGAAAAACGAACGACCTAAATGGAGACTAGGCGTGACTAGGAAGGACATTCTCGCTGACACGCAAAGGGCGTTTTGGACTTTGTCATAATATAATTATCGCAAGGCAATTTATTATGGTATAATAAAACTGCATTGAACCATAACAGTTTCATTAATTTTAGTTAACATAGGTATATCTCTTCCATAAAAGTTGGATGTTGACAGTATACCTAGTCTAGCCATAAATATTGTTACGAAGAAAAAACATTTTTTTTTATTGCAAATAATATTTATTACTTTTACAGTGTGTTAGTTTAATACATAAATATAAAACAATTCAAAATATAAAAAGCTTATTCGAAGTGGTCTCCATTGGCTGCAACACAGTCCTTTAAACGTTGAGGCCAGTTATCAATAGAAGCACGCACTCTTTCCATGGGAAAATTCTTCACTGCCAATCGTATGGATTGTTTTAGGGACTCCAAATTATCATGGCGTTTAGAGCAAGCCATACTCTCTAAAACTGACCATAAATCATAATCCAGCGGATTAAGATCGGGACTAGACGACGGCCAGTCTTCAGCTCTGATGAAGTCCGAAACGTTCATTTCCAACCAAGACTGCGTGGACCGAGCTTTATGACCCGGCGCTGAGTCTTGTTGGAAGGACCATACTTGGTTATTGAACATGGTGTTGTTAAGGGGTTTAACTACCTTCTCAAGAATGGTATCTTGATACACTTGTGCCGATGTTTTGATACCTTTTTCACAAAAATATGGCTCAGTCACTCCTTCATAGCTAACACCCCACCAAACCATCACTGAAGTCGGATAATGCCCACGTTGCACTCTGTCGACTAATTGGGAAGCTTCCTTAGAGCTTTGAGCATAAATACGGTCATTTTGTTTGTTAAAATGTTGCTCAACTGTAAAGATTTTCTCATCCGTAAACAAAATTTTTCTGTGACCTCCCTTTGCGTACCGCTTCAGTAGTTGCTTCGATTTTACCACCCTATTCTTTTTTAAATTATCAGTTAAAAAATGACCAGTGCGTCTCTTATAGGCTGCAAGTCCTAAGTCATCTTTTAAAATGCGTGACATGGTTCTGGGTGCTATCTTCATCTCCCGAGATAAAATCTTTTGCTTTCGGACAGGATTTCTTCGAATTATTTCCCTTACTGCTTTGACCACCATTTTCGTACGAACACTACGTGGACGGCCAGATCTTTTTCTGTCACAAACAGAGAAGGTCTCATTGTACCTATTAATAGCCCGGTACACAAACATTTGACTAATACCAAGCGTATGGAGAGTTTTAAAAATTACATTCGGCTCCATACCAACTTTGTGTAATGCAATCACAGCGATTCGGTTTTCTTTATCACCCCACTCCATTTTAATATAGCAAAATATTGTACAATGTATTGGCGCCAAAATTAGAAAATACAATGAACAATCGTATAAAAATGACAGATGCCAAATTCAAATGTAATATCTTTCTTATTTTTAATTGTAACAGTATTTATGGCCAGACTATGTATATTAAATTAGGTATTGTAATTTTTTACAGTATTTTGTCAACATTGGAAATTAACTAATCCTCTAACATTGTAATATAATCTTTGGTTCGATAAAGATTATCAAACGTGGAAGTTAGACATAATATTATGATGTATCGCTGTGCGACACATCATTAAGATCAATAGGTATAGTTTGGGCTAGAAACTTAGAGAAGAAGAGAATAATTTTCTCATAATATGGTTATGAAGTTGATGAGTTCCGAGTACTCACAATATACAACATGTATGAAAACTTCACACAAGTTCTACTGGATTAATAAAAGAGTTGTAGTTTTTATGACTTAATCGAAGTCAAAGTCAAATAACAAAGTCACTACTAATGACATAAAAAGTAAAAGTGTCTATCAAACTATAATCATTTTTGCAGATTATTGAGAGAAACGTGGCCAAAAAACAGAGGGTTATTTTTAAACATAATTTTTAGATTTTGTTCCGATACGTTTCAGATAAAATTAAATTATATTTTTGTTTATTCCTGGCAACATTGAGTTTTGTTTATAAAATATAATATTTATAAACGCTTTGTTAAGGTCCTTTGATAAATTAAATTAACTTTCCTGTTTCCTGTTCAGTCGATGGAGGAAAGCCAATATTATAAAAATACAACAAGATTTAACGTTACTATATTACAAGAGCGAAATCTAATAGAACACCATTATTCATTGAAAGTTTATAACGATAAATCCCCAGAAATAAGAAGATTTCGTAACCACATTAGTAACATAGAAAAAAACAAACCCAATTCAATAGAACAATTCAGGCTCTAAATAAATTATTACTATCTTCGTTGCTAGCGGTCTTTTCTTTGCTCTAGGCTCTAGTGGCGAAGTGTCCATATAACTCGATTCCTACCGGCTTACCTTTGCAAAAACCGCTTAGCATTGTCTATTAATCAATTATAAATCAATGACGCAACATCCACTCAATACAAAATAATATAAAACAAAAAAGTATTCTCTTACGTAAATCGCAATAATAATTACAGTAATAATAATTTTCAATATAATTATTTACGTACTCATAACGCCATCTTGTAATTAAAGGTTGTCAACTAACAACTTGTTATGGTTCAGTCAGAGAGTACTTAAAGCGCGCATGCGCGGAGCGCAGTAAGCCGGTCGCGAAATTAGGAATCCAGTACAACAGACTGTACGGAAATCGTACGGTCACGTGACACTTTGTATTCGTCGATCTAAGGTACCATATAAGCCGGTGGCCATCGGCTTATGACAAGGATAAAAGATACAACTACAACATTGCGAGAGCGAGAAAGCACTATTGCAACCAGTGGACCGACCAATTGTAACGAAGTTTCATTTCATTTCACGTTAAGTACTTAATTTGCCATTGACATTCCTTTGTTTTTATCAATTATTTAAATCTGATAGAAATCAGCCTTTCTTCTGAATTTTTAGTTTTTAATTATATTTATTTGTTTTTATATTTTTATACGGCTTGCGTCTTGACTTTGGCAGAATCATCGGTAAACGATAGGACCATTTGAAGAAAAAACAGATATTTGTATTTATTTTCTGCAAATAGGT
The DNA here is from genome assembly GCA_905475405.1 of Schrankia costaestrigalis. Taxonomy (NCBI): domain Eukaryota; kingdom Metazoa; phylum Arthropoda; class Insecta; order Lepidoptera; family Erebidae; genus Schrankia; species Schrankia costaestrigalis. Next base: position 8,938,226 of record FR997832.1, read on the forward strand.
TATAAAATTCGCTTTCTTGTTTAAAGTAGTAAAATTTGTATGTTTAATTATTTATGATTGTGTATTATGTGTTGTGCATTGGTTGACTTTATTTTTGTCGTAGTGCGTTGGGATCCTATGGAATATTTTTGTAAGTACTTGTTTGTATTGTTTTCAGCAAATTTAATAGTTTGTTGTTATAAGGGACAGGTTAATAGTGTTATATTATATTGACTATCCTATTATGTGATGTGCGATAAAACATCATTCTCGAAATTGAATTATAAATATAAGAAACGCCGGCGCTGTGGATTTACGAAACATTTTAATACAATTATCTCATTTCGATACGTAAGTAAGTGGCTTACAGACAGTATTCTCAGATTCTAAAAGTAAGTAAGTAGGTATGTAGAATCATTTAGGATATAGCAATATAAACAATTAATCTAATTGATCAAAGAAGTCTTCCAAACAGAGAAACATTTTCGTATTTTAAGTTTATGAGTTCGGGACAACTAGGTAAAATCGAAACATTTTCTCACGAATACCTATGAACTACAGAATAATAGTAATATAAAGTAGAACAAAAGTCCACGGAATCTTCGGCTTCCCTTTTATAAAAATCCACCCTTCGCCACTGCTAGGCTCTGGAATTAACAACCAGCTGTGTTTCAGAAACCCTAGGATTTGTTTTAAACGAGGTTGAATGGATTATTTACCAGATTTGAAAAAAACGGAAAGAGGTGGAATCGTTTATCTAGCTCGTCTGCCATTCCTAGACATAAAAAGAAAATTAATGATATTAACTTTGACAGCAACATGTCTAAAATCTATTGCGTAATCCCACATTGCTAGATAATACAGGGGAGACGGTGGCAAGCAACTAATAACAAGTATTTTTTTGCTTCTTGTTAATCAGTAACTTAATATGCTTTAATAATAACTTGACAGGCGCAAAAAACTTTTTTTTTTTTTTTTTTTTTCAGAAATAATAATTCCACTTCAGATTTTAAGTTGGGCTTTTAGTGTGAATGTTCATTATTAATTAATTCATTCATTCATTTATCTCAGCCAATTGACGTCCACTGTTGGACAATGGACATATATTGCCACCTATTATTAATTACCACATAATAGTTATGTGTTTATAATTTCTAATATAGGCATTGAGTTTAAGAAGTAATTACTATGCACGCACTTACACTTTAATTTCGATTATTTCCTAGAAATATTTTTCATTAACGTGGGTAATGAATTACTAATTTGTTTACCATTTTGGTGATAAGTAGTTGTAAACTTTTAATTTATAATGATTTCTTATTTGAATTAGTACCTAAAATAGATGTAGTAATGTGACTTATACTTTTTTGTATAATATTGTCTTATGACCTACAAGTACTGTACATGAAACAAGAAAGGTATTTTATTAAGAACGTGAACAATGCGTTTAAAACTTTATACTCGTATTATACATAGCGGGTACAGTACACTATAATAATAAACCTTAACTTTGTTGGCGCCCTACTTCCTTGAGCTACTAGTTCAAATTGAAAACTTTAGTTTTGGATAGTGCTCTTATGATGGAAGGTTGAAGATATTAACAAGCTACAACCGATAGGAGCTATCAATTTGGAATGGTACAAAAGCGGGTAAGATTTTCTCAAGTATGAATTAGATCAGGCAAAACTCTGGCTACAATTTGTAATACATACTATAAATCTGAATAATTTCTACAAGCAATCAAGGCCATTTATCGAGGAAGGATATAAAATAAAATATATTTATATAGTAATGCAGACAAAGTTAAGAGGATTAAAGTCATAAATAAAGCTTTCTTTCAAAAGAATTATCATCGTCATTAAAACTAAGGAGATCAATATGCACTATTTGAGCAAAGGATTCCGCCAAATACAATTGTTTTAATATCTTTCTTATGTTCATGGTTTTCTTGATTGAATAAAAAAAATAAAAAACACAATTATTTTGTGCAAATACATATTTGTATTCTTGTTATAAAATAAACAAGTAAATAACGGACTTACGGGCCTTTACGTGGCTCACTAGCGCCGCCAATAGAAAAAAATCATAATTCGCAAATAGGATAAATAATGTAAAATGTTGATAACAAAGTCTTGAGAAAAGGCAATAAAGTATTTGTATATAGTGAGCCCTATAAAAGCTCTTACTTTGACTCTACATTTTTTTTATTGAAATCTCCCGCAGTCGGGATCGAGCCCTGTGTGTTCGAGGGGCTTTTACTTATGCAATTGAAGGATACAAAGGACATCCAGCCTCAAGATAATAATTTGTGGGTCATACAAATAATTATCTTGTCGATATCATGCAAGCCAGTCGCACACACGACCGCTTTGACACCAAGGCAACTTACATGCAAGTGAGAGGATTTTAAATCAATTAAAACAAAAATAATACCTTGCCATTAGCACCATTGGCTACCTCAGAACCTCATTATTATTATTAAAATTTTACAAATACTAACAATTTACTAAACCGCAATACAATGGCCGTACACAAAGAGCGAGTTATTTAAAAAATGTGTTCTTCTTGTTTTTGTTATTTTTCATAATTGTTTCTTCAGGAATTCGAATTAAATCTTTTGAAGTATACAATTTTGTATAGATACAAAACTAAATGTGTATTTGATCCAGAGCATATGTACTCTAGCTTATTCTACACTGTACTAAGTCAATGATTACTAAATGTAAGTATAGATCACGTATATAGATATTATAAGTTTTCTTGTATAGTTAAATTTTCATGAAAGAAAATCAGTAAAGTACGGAAACAACCGATCTGCACAGTACCAAACGACTAAAGTTTCTATAGGATATTTTAGTAAGCAAGAAAAAAAAAATATATTTTCCTTGTGTAATAAAATCTGAATCATAAGAAAGTTAAAGAAAGGTTTCATGTGTTACGGCAACATTACAATGTGATGTGTGTGATGACAAACCTTTAAGCTTAAAGCATGTAAGTTTAAGATTTTATTCATTTACTGACAGAGAGGTATGGCCAGGCATGGCAAACGCGTTAGACATTATTTAGAAAGAAAATTATTCAATGCAATTTACATATTAAACCATCGTATCAATAGTTTACATAAAATTTTACTTGCTAGATAATATTTCGCCACTTGTCTAAAAAATTTGTCAGCTGATTTCCTCAAAAAGTAAGAATAACACTCATGTGATAATAGATAATGGCGAACTCTACATTAAATTTACGACACCATATGGTTTACTAGATCCTTGAGATTTATTGGGTTTTTAGCTTACAGTTTTTGATCCTCGTCGAAGGTCGTGGAGGATTAAGCAAAACCAACAGAATGTTGGATAGTATTACAATAATTACGGCTTTAGTTTTATATGCAATTCAGCATGTAGCTATCTTACGTAATCTCAGACTTAAATCCATTAGGCTCGAGACAACATCATGAACCAAAACCGTGAATATCATTAAAAGTTTAAAATTGAATTTCCTTACGCCGCAATTATTTATAAAACTAGGCAATATTCCTCATTATATCAAAATAGATGAAAGCTGAGGAAAACGTAACTATTATAATGTATTTCACTGAGTATCAAACTATAATTGAATTGAAAAGGATCTTTTATTTTCTAGATTTTTATACTTACACAGTTGTTAGACATCTAATAATAATTATTATTTTGGAAAACCTGCGGCGTCTGAACCATGAATCTGAACAATGAAATATCTTTAGTTACAAAACAATGTTTGTTTTTTCAAGAATTTCCTTTGAACAAAAGCTTTTCACATTTACCAAATTCTTTTCTTGGCTTATGCCTTTAATTAGTCTAACCTTTGAGATAAAATAACGTGAAAAAAAAACATCAATTTGAGCAGCAGCCTGTTGTTTCTGACACTGATAAGCAATAATGTAGTTTTTGTTTTGATGGTATTTTACATCTATTTTTTTCAAGCTGATAAGGGCACAAATCGTTTTTACTAACAGAAGCAATAATAAAAAATATCTGCAGTAGATAATCAATCTATTAATTCAGGCAGTAACATAACCCGTATTGTTAAATCAACTCATCGGCAAGCTAGAATATTAATGAGTATAGTTGATAATGTTATGTGTACAATAACATGGGGACAATTTAGATAGAGCGTGCGCCTCCTATTACGATGTTGATGATAGTTGATTGTCAGAATTGAATGCTTGCGCGTTTCGTTCTTGGTAATTGAATAGGCCAGTTTGTGTCATATAACTTACGGTTGTGTAAATCTAATGAACTCACGGGCTATACTAGAGGACCTACGGTTCATTACTGAAAACGTGTGAAGTCCAAGGTTAACTATTTGTACATTTTAGGAGGTTATTTAAACCTTACATGATTTGTGTGAATATAAAAAATTATGTAAGTAAAAATATTAAGAGTTACAGAATAACATGAATACATTAATTTTGTTGCATAATTCTGATTTAATATTGTTGAATGTTATCGTAGAAAATGCCGGTTTAATCAGACACGCATTCATTAATAATGAAGCTAAACTTTATGCGATATTTCTGCTTTATTTTACTGATTGCCATGAAAGCACTTGGTAAAACATTGGCTTCAAAAGGCTCTAGTCTGCTGACTCCCTATATGACCAGCAAGCTATACTTGTCTATAAAGACCAGTAACTTATGCTGGTTGACTTAGAAAAACACTATAAATCATCGTGAGCTCTTTACAATAGATAAACACAGGTAGTATACGAAGAATAAACAATTTTGTTGATATTGCATTATTTCTCTAGAGTAAGAACAGAGCGTGATATTAAATAGTAAATACGAACTGAAGTAAATAGTAGGTAAAGGTCGTAGCCGTGGACCTTTAATACATTCCCGCACGGTAAAAGAATAAATAGTATTTAATTACAAGCTTTTCTACTGGTGACGTACTTTTTACAACTACATATTTTATACTAGCTTTTGCCCGCGGCTTCGCTCGTGTTAAATTCGGGGTAGCACTGTTCCCCTTTCCTGGACACTGAGAAAAAGGGAGACTTTGTTACTCTCCACACTTCAACTATCTCTACTTAAAAAATCACGTCAATTCGTCGCTCCGTTTTGCCGTGAAAGAAAGACAAACAGACACACTTTCCCATTTATAATTATATTAGTATGGATGTATTTTAGTACCCTTATTACCTTTTTACTTATGACGTAGATAGATAGTTGATATAACCATAGTGACGACCTCGGTGGCGCGCCGGTAAAGCCAGCGGCGGCCGCGCATGAGGTTGTGGGTTCGATCCCCACGCAGGACAATAATTTGTGAGATCCACAATTTATTGTCCTGAGTCTGGGTGTTATATGTGTCCGTTAATTGATGTTTGTAAAAGTCCCCGCGACACAGGGCATGATCCCTAGTGCGGGAGTTGTCTTTCTAAAAAGAAAAAAAAAAAAACCATAGTAGCAGTTTTCCTTACTACATATTTTGATAAAAATATCCTGCTATTGATCGCTACCCGTTTTTTTGTTATTTTATTACGTATAGAGCTACATTTATAATATAATATTCTATTACTAATTACTAATGTACCTAGAGTACCCCCACCTATGCCAGGGTGAGCTCATGTTTGCTTTTGAGTAAGTAGTTCTATGTCGCATGGTAAAGGTAAAACATTTGGATGTTTTATTTATGGCGAATACTCGAAAGACGGAGATCTAGACGGAAATTTAGTTAATTGTTTTTCTATTTATTTCGATAAACATTAGCACACCCAAGATTTAAAGTAAGTAATTTGTAATGAAATGCATTTTTTTATGATTTTATCTTAAGTAAAAAGAGCGCCCCAAACTTATAAGAACGAACTGCGACATGTTCGTCGCACGAAGATAGCTCGCTTGAAAAACATTGATAGCTTATCGCTTTCAAAATACATTTCGGATTTTATAGACCTATTTTCTTCTCTGAAATCGGGAATGTTCGAACACGTCCTAAATGTAAGGTGCGTTTGTTTAGTTTAGGTTTTTGTTAAGGTTTGTTATTGATTTCTTGCAATTGGATTTTTTTCAACAAATCGTAAAGTGAAAATATCACCGATTTTAGTAAGTGTCCCTTGTATGCTTAAAGTAACTTAGTTACAATAAATTATTATATTTTATTGTAAAAGGTTAAGGTAAGTTACTTTTAACTGAACCTAGGTTTTATAAATAACACCAGCGTAATCAGACCGAGACAATGACTTTTCCAGTCTATGTTTACACCGATGACCTTTTACGAGATGTAGTATCTATGAGAACCGTGAGAACGTTCCATAGAGGTTGTTTTTTGTAAATTAGAAAACGAATAACGATTAACCATAGTTACATAGAGCATTCACATTTGTTATAGAAATAAACATCTAAAGAAAGATGTCAACACAAACTTGTTGAATAAGTTACAGATACATTCCCAAGATTAGAACTTAGTAAAAGGTGTGACAATTGACTTTGCTATACAAAAGTTAGATTGGGTAAAGATAACATCACATGTTACGACACAACGGCAAATTATATCACGATGTGACAACTCATTGTAGGTACAAAACAACACCAAACGACTACAACAAGAGTAATCGACATGCGCTATTTCAAAAGTGGTTATTACTGTCATCCGGGCTTATTTATTAGTTGAATCTACAGAGCATTCATTTCTATACCTCATGACCTTTATTAGGTTCGCCGCTCCAGATATCTCTCCAGTGAATAAGGTGGTGTAAGTGGTTCTTATAGTTATGATGGCGATGATGGTCTCGCTTTTTCCGAGACTCGGTGGGAGAAGGTGGCGCAGTGAGAGACTCCCTTCGCTTTGTCACAGGAGCGACAACCACCGCTTGAAGCTGCGCTGTCAACAGACATTCTGTCTCTGGTCCCTCATCTGACGATATACTATCGGTGAGTAAATGGGCCGACCTCGATCCACGACCACCCTTACTAGGGCCACACTGAGAGTCTTCCTTCTTCATTTTAAGCTAATCACTCATCACGATAGATAGTAACAAACTTTTACACGTGATTAAACAATAGTTATGACACTGAGAATATTTCGCAAACTTTATGTCGGGCGCGATTACGCTGTTGATATTCACGTGCGCCGCGGACGACGGCAGTGCTAGACTGCGGCGCGCGGAGCGGGCGCACGTGGGGGACGACGCGCCGATGTCAAAACAATACTGCTGTGCTGACTCTTGCATCTAAAAGTTTGCAAATACATTGATAGTACCTACTCCTGCCCACAGTTGAGAGGAAGCATTTAACTTTTTGATGATTATTGAAATTATTATTTATCATTTAAGTATGCTGATGTAAATAATAGAATAAAATTCCAATAAGTTGCTAACCTATTTACTATAACATAATTATTATATTATTTTAATAAATATTAAGTACACCATGTATCAATATTTTTTTAGGTAATCTAAACATTATTTTTACCTGAACTTTAAAATATTATAGCGTTTTCCTTGTACTGTAAATATTGTTAATTAAAATTGAATTAATATGACAAGACAAAACCTGTAAGTGATAATAAACCTTGAGGTAAACAGTGAATAAAAGGAAAATTCTTGTGCATCACACATATTCACAGAAATATTTAAGTGTTATATTTAAGCTAAACTGGTTATTGATTTTACATTTAAATTACATTTACATAATGTAATCAAATGTAACTAGCACTTCTACCATAATTAATTTATAATGAATACTAAAATCAAGTAATCAAACTCAACCACTATCTATTGAAAAATCTAGATCTGATATAAATATTGAAGGTATTTGGAACTGTAGCCAAAACTATCACAAATTACCAGATAATTCAACAAAAATTTACATCAGTCACCAAATCCAATTATAATAATTATTATTTACAGATCTATAACAATGCTGCAAACCTAACTTATTTGATACTTAATTCATTTGCCTGTAAAGATAATTGCCAATGTACATTTATGTTTAAGTACTCTACTCCAAGAACTAAAAGTTTTTATATAAATTTATAATTGCCCATAGTTTTATAATTAAAGCAAGTGAATTGAGTAAAAATCTAATACTTTTCCAACACAATAGAAGTCTCTTAACGGTGGTTATAAAATGCATTGTCTCATATAAACAATGAATCATTACAGTGATGCATAAATTCTACATCATGTACTAACTAGTACTATTTATGTAGTATTATATATTCATCGCTAAGCCGTTATTTGCAAAATGTTAAGGTAAAATTTATTTTTTGTTTTATATAGGGTACCCAATGCTTAACACAGAACATTTCATATATAAAACATTGGGAACGTTTATTTTCTTTTGTAAATTGCAATAACGTAGAATAGAGAGCACAATAAACTGTTTTATCCCAGATAAATAGAATAAACAAATAAATTAAATCTAATTATTTTAAGTTCTTATTAGACAAATGAAAATGACTGTAATAAGGTTCATATCTTTTTATGGAAACAGCATTTAGTGCTGTACCAAGACAAATACTAGACACATCCTAAAAAACAGTGCTTTATACAATATTTTTAACAACTATAATCGACATACACTTACTTGGTTTACGAAGTATACGGTGAAAAGTAAACTGTTAACACTACATTATGCTAAACCTAGCAGGATATATTCAATAGTAATACATTACATGTCATAATTAAATTTTCTCACAGATACACCACAAAAGAATTACTCATAATTATTAATCCAAACAAAGCAATCAATGTAAAATACACTCACTGAAGTCCACACACATTTTGAATTTTGACATTTGATTCATTATACGCAGATTTAACTTAATAAATGTCAAAATCTACCTCCTCTTTCTCACTATGTCAATCACTGCGTACAAAAAATCGTTTTTGTATTCATGGGATGAACATTATATAACATTCTATTTCAATAGTAGTCAAAAAATTAAACCCTTACCTCAGGGTTTAATTTTTTGGATTTATCCAAGCTTACATTCTAGAGAAACTGGTTTACAAAATAATATTATTTTTTCTACACTAATAATTATAATTATTCAATGAGTCAGCGAATATGTATAAATAATGTACTGTGTCCGTCAGCTTATAACCACCGCCAGTGCAACTGTGCTGAAACGTCAAGCAAAGCAATAAAGATAAATAGCATGCCGCGTTAAACTCCCGTTTCCATCCATCCATCAGTCAATGGACGTCCACGGTTGGACATAGGCCTCCTCCAAATATGTCCACCTTGCGCGAGCTTGTGCTCTGTTTATTATCATGCTAAGCGCGGTAGTTTAAAAGTTGTGATTCTTTTAACTAAATATGAATAGTTTTATTAGAATTATAAATGCATTTTCTTGTATATTATGGTAATGACTCTGCCTCCGCCCCGGTCTGCTGATGACTAAGGCTCAACTCACACCGAAAGAGCGGCGAAGCGAAGCGACCCGCTAGGTTGATAAATTAGTTTTTGAAATTCGCCGGAATTTCCGCAAGGATCCGTGCGACTTGATCAAGTGTCATGCGATAATAAGTATTATGTTAATGAATATAAAGTTAAAATTCGTATGACACTGAAACTGCGCTCCGCTTCGCTGCCCTTCGCCGCTCTTTCGGTGTGAGTTGAGCCTTACCATGCTCCATTGCTGTTTTATTTTATACATAACATATAATAGAAATCGAAATATATTTTTTTGTATTACTATTTTTGTTAGTGGATTGGACTGGACATCATTTTTTTATTCTGTTCATCATGACGTTGGCTGAATCATCGGTGGACAATAGAGCCATTATAGAATGAAAAGTAGAACAGAAAAACTTCACAAATCACAAACCACCAGTGACCAAATGACAGATGACAGTTGCCACAGAGTAAAGTAATTTAAAGGAAGTTATATATATTTTATTTTTGAGTTGCTATGCACGCTCGCTCATGTCATAATGTGTCAATTCAATACACATAAATATTACGTACGAAAGCTAAATCATTTATTCAAATTATCTACTTGCTTCAAAACCTTTATTGGTAAATGTAGTTGAAAGTTGATAGTCAGCATAAACTGCCTGAATAAAATACTAACATGTCTCTTCCGCAGAAAAAGTATTACAGGCAACGTGCTCATTCTAACCCAATCGCTGATCATTGTTTTGATTAGTAAGTTCTTTATCTATGTTGATTTTGATTTAATAATTAAGTATGTTACTTACGTTATAAATTTCCTATTATTTATATTAATGAGAGTTATTTATCAAATTCTTACTTATTTTAGCCCTAGTCATCCTGATGAGTATGACTGGTCAGTTCTGTATCCGATAATAAAAAAAGAGGACAATAAATTGAAACATGTGGAATTCTTGGATGTTGGTTGTGGATACGGTGGATTACTAGGTAGAGAATATAAACTGTATTTAAAAAAAATTAAACATTTTAAATTAATATATTATAAGTAAATTCTGTTTATTTCAGCAACCTTATCACCAATGTACCCAGAAAATCTTATGTTAGGACTAGAGATCCGAGTTAAGGTTTCTGATTATGTGAATGATAGAATTCAAGCACTACGAACACAAAATATTGATGAGTACCAGAATGTTGCTGTTCTCAGAACTAATGCTATGAAGTATTTACCCAATTTCTTCCACAAAGGACAGGTTAGATTTTCTATTTTTCATCTTAATTGATATGGTATCACTCATACCATAATTTATTAAATCATCTCAGTCTATCTCATACTTTCCCTTTTTTACTAATACTCCAGTAAAATAAGCATTCAACCTTGGAACGGAAGTGAATAAGCTGTAAATTTGCATAAACCTTTGTTTTGGTGTACTAATGACTGGTAGAAAAGTCTCATATAATCACATGTCTGCGTCACAAATTATTCAAGGTCAAAGTTCACGAAAACCAGTCTTTTCCAATTATCTCGTTTTCTATGGGAAATACGCCATTTACGTCATTATAAATATTGTAGATCACAAAATGGTCTACAATTTTTATATCAAGCATTATTTTGTATCATGAACCGTTTTTGAGATATAGCTCAAAGAGTAGAGCATGCACCTGTACATAAAGAAATCATGTGAAATGCGGTGCTAGTTTGTATAGTTGAGATGTAGTAAGTAGAGAGTAGTTATGAAAAATTGATATTTGGATAAAGATACAATTATTATTATTAATTTATATTATTTTTGTACGAATGCGCGCCCGCCACTCGTTGCGCTATATCTTGAAAACGGTAGGTGATACGGAAAAATGTTTTGAACAAAAATTGTAGACCATTTTGTGATCTACAATATTTATGATGACGTAAATGGCGTATTTCCCATAGAAAACGAGATAATTGGAAAAAACTGATTTTCGTGACCTTTGACCTTGAATAACTTGTGACGCAGACACCTTATTATATAAGACTTTTCTACCAGTCATTAGTACACCAAAACAAAGGTTTATGCAAATTTACAGCTTATTCGCTTCCATTCTGAGGTTTGCACCTTTTTCAGTCTTATTTGACTGTACTATAAATTTAAAGAAGGCATAACCTATGTCTGTAAATTTTTAAATTACTTTTAATTAATTACATTACAAAAGGTTGTTAAAATAATACATTTAAGTTGGTGAAATGAAATGTGTTGAATATTTACTAATTATGTATTTCAGCTCAAAAAAATGTTTTTTCTGTATCCAGACCCACATTTCAAGAAAGCCAAACATAAATGGAGGATTATAAATAAGTGGCTATTGTCTGAATATGCTTACGTTCTAGCTGAAGAGGTACATATAATATTGAGTGTAAAGTTGTGATGTATTTTGGTTGTCTAAATGTCTTTTAATAGTTAAATTATAACTCATTTCAGGGTATTGTGTATACAATTACTGATGTGAAAGATTTAAATGAGTGGATGGTTCTCCATTTTGAAGAACATCCATTATTTGAAAGGATTCCTGACATTGAACTGGTAAGTTATTATGAAATTAAGTAAACTAGCACCAATATGGTAATATGTAATACATAAAATAAATATGTATAAGCATAATAGTTATTGATATTTGAGGAGTAATAATAGGAAAGTTGAGATACACAATAATTAATTTTTTAAACTTTCTTCTTTTCGAATTTATATTTTATATTTTCAAAATCACCCAGTATAACTTAGATGGATACAAGCAATTCTATATATTTTTTTAATATTTATTATTTTTATTCCTACAGAAATCTGATCCTATTGTGGAAAAATTATATGAAAGCACAGAAGAAGGGAAAAAGGTTACTAGAAACAATGGAGACAAGTTTGTTGCAGTTTTTAAAAGAATTTCTGATAGAAATATAAAAAAATAAAAATAATTTGTACAAGACTAAGTATTATTTGGGTTTATCACCTTAAACTAATCATTTAAGATAATTATTAAATTTATATCTATCGCGACGACCTAGTTAGGATGGCGGGAAGCCGATGAATGAGGGTGGCACAGGACCACACAAGGTGGCAATATTTAGAGGGGCCTCCTCTAAATATTGCCACCTTGTGTGGCATGCTGTGGGCGTAAATTGACTAATAAGAAAATTTATTGATTTATTGAAGTGAAAATTATATTCAAGTTTACAAATAAATAAAATTTATACTCATTAAACATAATACAAATAAAAAGTATGCCTTTTATCATGCACTATAGGTAAGATAATAATATTATAGAAAATTACTTTTGCAACTTTTTCTCCATTAGTGTAATCCACCTATTAAGTTGGCGTGACAAATTTAAATTTCGATGCATATATCCAGCTGCTCCTGCAAGCCACATTTTTTTCTCTTTCCAATTATTATTTGACAAAAGGGAAAACAAAAGAGCTGCCCATATTTCAGCTTGGCATGGGTACATATGTAGCCCGCCTTTAGCTAACAATAAAGACTTCACATTATCTCCTGCCAAATGTTCTGCAATACTAGCCGAAGCTATAATATTTCCAGCTTGACACCCACACTTGTCATAGTGAGCTATACAAAGTGCCTTTTGTGCACAGCAGCTAGCGGCTTTGGCCTTAGTATTTGCCACTTTAAGGCAATATTGTGCCATACAAAACCATAGTAAGGAATTATTTGGATGGTCATGAAGGCTATCACTTAACAATTTTATAGCTTCATCCATATTAGTTTCACAAACTGAAAGATAGGATTTCAAAAACCCTATATCATACCCATAATTAGAATCTTTATCATATTTCTTTAATTCACTCAAAGCTAATTTAGATAAACTTTGATCAGAGTGCATCAAACCTAAAGAACAAATTGCAAACAGACTGTGTGGAGTTGGATTTTTCTGAGAAACTTGGATACTGTGGAACAAAAGAGTTTTAGCATCTTCCACACCCTTGAACATGTAAACAATACCAGCCATGCTTACAAGAAGATCAGCTTTTTCTGATTCTTCATTACTCAACCACTGTAGAGCAGTGTCATATACAGAATAGGCCTCCTTATGGAGACCCAACCTAAACAAAGCTAAGGCAAGACCTGCAGTGGAGTCAAAGCTGGCTTCAGTAATGGCCTTGTATATTTTTACGGCTTCTTCATATTTCTGCATCCTTACTAAAATTCTTCCTATGTTCAGTAAAATAATATTCTTTTTGTCATCATCTCCATGCTTGAAAGCATTTTCATAAGATTGTAAAGCAGAGCGAATTAGACCAAATCTTTCTTGTAATATACCAAGTATGTTGTATGCACAAGCATTACCAGATTCAAAGTTACAAAACCATTCAACTAAATCTATAGCATATGGTACAGCATATAAACCTTCTACTTCATACCTGGATTCTGAGTTTTCCTTGTATTTATTATTTTTCAATGTTCTACATACCCAATCAGCATAACCAAGTGCACTTTCTGGGTGATATCCCAAACGAGATGCATGTCTAAATAGATCCATTGCCTCTTCTTCACGGATATTCTCTGCTATTAGACCTTGACCAATCCAGCTTTGAGGATATGATGGTAAAATAGATTGGCCTCGCCAGAAACAATAATTTGCTTGTTTATACAGCTGAAGTTTAAGATACAGTGCTCCTAAATTACACCATATTTTAGCAACCGACCATTTTCTTGTAACTGACAGAGCTTTTATAAAACAATGTTGTGCTAATTCATATTTATTTATAATTAAACATACTTTGCCAAGTAAATTCCAATGTCTCCAAAGGGTAGGCTTTTCTTTAATGCAGTTTATTGTCAAATTAAAAGATATATGGCAATTCTTGACTTCTTTTGTTTCATAGTAAAGGGCTAAGTATGCAGAAGCTAAATCATAAGAAGTAACTTGTTGCTTTTGTTTTGCTATGTGTGAATAACAAGCAATTGCTTGAAGAAGAATTTCATGTTTGTTTTTTCTTGAAGTACCAGAATCAATATCTTCTTTGCTTAAATGTGGCAAGTGAATATATCCATATTTATTTGGTAATTTAGTAATAAATATTAAGGTGTCTGCTAAAAGCTTCCAAAAGCATAAATATTGTTTTTGTTTTAATATTGCTTGTATTATGTAGTTAACAGCCTGCTGTGCACAATCTCTAGCAGAACCATATATTTTAGCTTCTGCTTTTTTCTTAGCAATTCTCATCCATGTTTCTGCTATACCTTTAAGAGCTAAAAATGAGGAGGGTTCAATTTGAAGTACTTTTTTAAAAGTATTTATTGATTCTTGATAATCAGTCAAAAGAGAGTGGATGTAACCAATTCTGGTAAGGCAGTGTGCAGCTTTATCATGATCTAATGCTATAACCTTGTTATATGCTCTTAAAGCAGATGTATAGGATCCACGGGAGTAATATGCATCTGCTAGACATTCAAATGCAGTTGTATCAGTTTGACTATTTTTGATAACATTCCTGAAATTTGAAATTGCATTATCCCATTCTCTTTTATTTAAATAATGCAATCCTAATCTAAAGTTAATCCATGGTTCCATTTTAGATACATCCTTAGTTAGTGTTGTTAATAAATCAAAGTCAGCATCTTTCTGCATTAACTTTGTATATGACTCACTTAAACTTTTAGCTATATTGCAGTTAGTTGGGTTAAGAGCATAAGCTTTTTCATAACATCTCTTAGCCTTTTCTAAATCATGCTTGTGGTCATGATAAAAGTGGCCTAAGTAAAGAAAAGTATCTGCATGATCAGAATTAAGTTTTGCTGCTTTGAGTAAATATATCAAACAGTTATCATATTGTTTAAGTTCCCAGTACACTTTCCCCAAAAAGAATACATGCATGAAATTGTCAGAGGAATCTTTTAGTAGATCAATTACTTCTTCATACTTTTCCTGTTTTAGAAATATTCTAGCTTGCAGCTGTTTGTAATGGTCAGATGTTTCCAAATGTTTCATAATATGGTCACTAGGCTCCCCAGCTTCAATATAACATTCAGCAAGACTAGCTAACTCTGAATCATTGAAACAATCAAAAGGAATTTCCTTTGAAATAGATATAGTTTGTTTCCATTTTTGTTGATTTGTTAATGATAAAATTAAAAACTTTTTGAGAACAATTTCTAATTTAGCATCTTTTACTCTATTCAAAAAGTTGGCTGCAAGTTTTTGTGTAATAGACCATTTCTTAAGCATTATTGTGCAATTAATTATGAATGTTGTTTCAGTGACATCTGCCTCATGATAGTTAACTAAAGGTACACATTGCTTATATGCTTCTAAATATAAACCCTTATCATAATTTATCATACTCCTTAGAAGACTTGGATACTTTGAATTCATTATACCTTCACTAATAGTTTCAACATAAGCTTCAACATTAAAATTACAAAAAGACATATTTTCCACATATTTTAAACATAATTGCTTACACAGCCATTCTCTTATAACTACATTCGTAAAGAAAAATGGTAATTTTATTATTTCTTCAACAGCAGCACAGAAATCAGGTTTCTTGATAATTACTTTACAATGTAACATTTCCAGAGAGTTATTAGGGTCATCATTATACATTGCTGCCAAGACTTTCAAAACATTGGGTATTTCATTTTCATTAGGCACAACATCTGCTTTCAGCAAGTCTATAAAATATTTTTCTGCAGCTTTAGACATTGTGGGCTCTGGTACTCTTATTATATAGTTAGTTAAAATGTTGAGACATTTGGTACTTTTCAAAGCACAGCCCAGTTGCCCAAGCTTTGATATTATTTCTTTAGACTTTTCATCATCAACTTGCAAATTCAACATTTCATTGTACACACTTAATAACTTAATTTTGTCCAGATCATTTATTTTTCTTTCATAAAAATTAGCAAGCCCCTGCCAAGCAAGCAAATTATCTGGTTTACTAGATATAGCTTTTTGGTAGGCAAGAGGAGCCTGGTCTGAGTCTTGGAGAGCTTTTCCAAGTAAAACTAAACCAAAATAATTTTGCTTATCTTTTCGCAAAATATTTTTACAACATTCTTGAGCTTCTGTAAATTTTTTATCATCTATTAGCTTTCTCGCATCTTTAAGCAAAGTCTTCAGGTCTGCCATCTGATAAGCAAAATAAATATAGATTACGTTTTTACTTACAAAAATACAAACAAAAAGCAATTCAATATAAGTCACTTTGTGGAAGATGCGTACCGTCAAGCTTTTCTTTGCATTACTCGTTACAATTAAATTATTTTATAGTACAAAAAAATATTCGGCTACTGAATTTTCTTTTTTTATCAATAATTTTAGGTAATTTTATATTGTAAAAATACAAAATACAACCACGAACCACACCAGGCCGGTTTTAGTTTGACACCACAGGAGTGACAGTTTGCCACCTGTCATCTGTCATCACAAAATGTGTCTATCACTTGACATGAGATCTTAAAAAGTAAAAGCGGCTTCTTCCTATATATTATTTTACTCTGTGGCGGCTATTTGCGTTTATGTTATGAGTAAGGCCAGGCAGCACTACGAGTTTTTCGCCGCGCGGCAGAAAAGCGCAGCGGTATAATGTCGCACTGTAATACTGTACCAAACAGTTTTAAATTGTATTGCGCGCACTTGACGGCAGAGCCATCGCAGCGGCGAAAGGTCTGTGACAAGTTACAACTCGTTTGCGGCGCGGCGGCGCGGCGCGGTGGTTCATCATCTTTTTGTAACATATTTGAATAGCTTTGAATGCACGCACTACACGACATTTTGCCGCTGATTTGTGTATTTTGTATTATACGTCAATTCATTCTAATGATCTTGATGAAGAGTTCAATATTGAAATGCTTATTTGTGAAGTTGAGAAAATTTGAAGAACTTGTCGGGATAATCATTAAGTACGGCAAATATTTTAGAAAACTGTCCGTTGTTTAAACGATTACGAATAAGAGAATGAATCCAAAATCGTTTTTTTTTCTTTCGAGCTCTAATTATCAGAGCGCAAATACAAGTTGTTTCTACTAAATCCATTTTAAAAATGATAATTTTAATGCGGCTGTATATCGTATTGCGCGCGATAACAGATTTTTATTTGTTTTGCCGTACGGTACAATGTCGCAGATTTTTCTGTGTAAACTCGTAGTGCGCGCCTGGCCTAAGGGGGATAGCGCATAAAGTTTATGGGGCGGTAAGCTTTAGTGTAAGCGGCTTTGTAAAAACCGTAACAGTGAGTAGGAGTAATCGTGCACGAGGTCGCTGGCTCGATTTCCAAGCCGGTGAATTCTTTGTATGATCCACAAATTATTGCTGAATTTTGATGTTCTTTGTGTTTTTTAAATTGATTTGTAAAAGACCCCGCGACATTGATCATCGGGCATGATTCCTAGTGCGGCAGTTGTCTTTTAAAAGAGAGAAAGACAGAAAAGAGATATTGAAATTAAGATATGTTAGAAAAACATCAAAATCGGTATAGGTTGTCTATAAAGTCAAGAAATTAAAGTTTGAGGAACTAAATTATTCATGTGTCTGGCAACACTGAAATTCAAAATAGACTTGTACATGAGCTGTCATCGAGTAGAAGTTGCGGAACGGTTTTCATTTTGTGATTTTTATAAGTTCATTAATCTACAATAAACTAATACTGACTTACGAAGAACAACATAAAGAATGAGTAGAGTAAATCAAAGTGGCACGTGGGAAGTGATTTTTAATATTATATGGCGATGTTTGACGGAGCACGAAACTGCTCAAATTTTATGTGATTTGGACGATATTTATGGGCGAACTGCAACTTTGATGGGTATGTAATCGTGTTACTGTGTTTTGTAATCTGTCTCAAGTAATATATTCACTCCAGTTGCGATTTAGAGACCAAAAACAGGCATTGCGTACATAGCATATTTTTAGGTAAGATTGTCATTAAAAGTAAGAAATATTGTAGTACAACCTATTCTGTTGATACATTATCAGTTGCATTAGTATAATTAAGATTTATCCCAATTATGAATTTGAATTAATTGCTTTATGTCTATATTACGGTTGATAACTAAACTATATCCCTTCCAGCGTAAGTTTAGCTTTTTGACAGTTCACGTCCATGAAGTTTCGTAATACTTCTGCTTATTTTTCAAACAAATAATATTGTATTTCATGGACGTACCCATGTTTTTTTCAGTTACCATGGTTACTTAGTGATGGACACTCATAACGATTACCACCATTATGAAACAAATTACAAATAATCGGTAGAAATAAATGCAATGAATAAACCTGAACTCTTCATAATACGTTTATAAAATGTAATATGATATTTTAGATTAGCTATAACCCGCGAATGTGTCACGATAAATTATGTATTTTAAATAATACATAAGCTAACTATAATTTTATCATTTAAAGCTATAGGCTAATTCTCTTATCATAGATAAAGAAAGAAACATCAATGATAATGTAATGATGATGGTAAGGATCCAAATGTGTAAAATAAAGTAATATGAATAATCGAAAAATCGCGAAATCGATTAAAATCGAATGGCATTACATTCGAGATACTGCTGAACGTCACTAACGTCAACCTGTCAAATGTTGTTAAATATAATGGAAAGGGTATAAGTATGTCACTTTCGTATCAACTGGTCTGTCGACAATGAATAATTAATTGCATTATTTTATTAATTTTTTTATTATTTAGTTCTTAGTAACTCCATGTTAAATGATATCTTGTTAGTTCATATTTAACACTGAATAAATTTTAGTTAGGTATTGCAGTTATTTTTTCCATCCCATTCTTTGCCTGTATTTTGTGTCTAGGTATGTCTAAATTTTTTGTAAAAGTATAATCAAATGTTCAATCAACATAACTTTTGTAACATTTCAGGCTCCAACCAACCCTCAGATAGTTGCAGGTGATAGCTAGAACTGTGATGGATTTTAATTGTAGTCTTGAAGTTCTACGCAAAATTTTAAATGCAATAGGCCTACAAGAAATGCCCTAGTAATATAAAAATCGAGATTTGCCTGAAGAACTAAGGAAAGACATTATTTATTATCATTCATCATACAAGGTAACCTGTATAATAAAGCATATTCTTTTGTATAGCAATTTTTCTCATTATTAACTGTATAAAACAGTTAAAATAATAGTTTCTAGCCTATTTTCCCTTTCTACTCCTCTTTGCCCCCTATACGCCCCTCCAAATAAACCAATAATCAAATCTTTTTTAATAATAATATTAGTATAGTTAGTAAACCAGTAGTTTCCGTGTAGTGACGAAGGAAGAATACAATATATCACCACCCCATCTCATCCCATGGGTGTCGTAAAAACCGACTAAGGGACTGTCCGTAAATATTATCTTTATGAAATAAAAAGAAAGAGAACTTGAAATAAAACCCTATACCAATACGTCTGGCCAGCGTGGTACCAGTAGGCCAAGTATCCAGTTATGATGATAATGAATTGATATATAAAATAACAGAATATTTTATAAAATCATCACTAACAAGTAACTATTTATGTTCCAGCAGGTCACAAAATGTTGGCAATTTCTAAAAAGGGCCTTCAGCAGCATCACAGCTGAAACTTGGAAAAACAGTTGCCATCGCGTCGAGAAGCTCGAATCAGAATACTACAAGAGAAGAGGCAAATACTGACGATAATAGCAGCAGCAAAGAAAGCTTTAGTGATGACGGTGAAGGTGGCAACGAAAGTTATCACAACATCGAATATTTAAAAAATACTATGATGAAAGCGATGAATAAATCTCCTTGTTAACTGTGTACATGCCTTTTTATTACTCTGATTCAATCCGTTAATTTATTCTAATACCCATACCATTCTAATAGGTGAATTTTGACCCATGTAGTTTAGGGTTGGTGTATGAAATCGATTAAGAGATTTATCGATTTAGATAACAAGCGATTAATCGATAATCGATTATTATTTTTAGTTTAGTTTTATAAGTTTGGTATACATGTGGCAGCAGCCATATAGTAGCAGCACTAAAATTAAAACCATAGAACATAATTGTTTTGCAGAAGTCAAAAATTACGTTAAGGCTCATAATTCTTACACTAAATTATGTTACATTTTAAGGCTCAAAACAACTGTCAAAATTTAAAATGGCTTGACTACAGTGCATATAAAACAGAAATAAAACATCGTCATCTAAAATGTTTAAAGGGCTAACACTACTTTACTTCTATAAAGGTCATGTTATAACAATTATTCAAATTTCTCAATCACTTAGGGTTTCAACCAATGAAATGAATTATCTCATTATGAGTTGTGTGGATTTCTTACTTGAGTATTGCATTTATAGCAATGCAATCGGAATGCATTGCTATAAATGGTATAGGTGGTAAGATACAAACTTTAGGCTTTGTTTATGTTACGTTGTATGTACATGGACAGGAATTTAAACACAAATTTTATGTTGTCCACACCTTACCGGGTATACATCATGGTATAATTGGCAGAGATTTTATGAACCATTACAACGCTATTTTAAATTTTGAAAATAATACACTATCATTGAAGAAAGATGACAATACTTTAACTCTTTCTATGATTAACAATTCCTCAAACAAAACTTTTTATTTAAACATTCCGCCGAGATGTGAAAAGATATTTATGATACAAAGTAGTTTTATTGAAGACTGCGTGATTTTACCTTATCAGTTATGCGATGGAGTTTTTATAGCGGGAAGTATTTGTAAACCAGAAAATGGACGAATTAATATACAAATATTAAACACTCGAGAAACACAAGTAGATATTAATTATTTTAGACCTGAGATACATTTATTATCAGACTATAACATCTGTAACTTTGAACGTGATAGTAATGTTGACGGAGAGCGCGTACGTTCTATGTTTTCTCTTTTAAATTTAAGTCATCTTAATTGTGAAGAAAGGTCATCGATCGAAAGCATATGTGCAAAATTTTCAGATGTGTTTCATTTGCCAAACGACAAACTATCTACCACTAACCTTTACGAACAGAGTATTTAGTTAAAACCTAACGCTGACCCTGTTTATACTAGGCAGTATAGGTTACCTTTTTCCCAACGTAAAGAAATAGAAACACAAGTAAAACAAATGCTTTCTGAAAATATTATTGAACCAGCTAAAAGTGAGTGGTCGAGTCCTATCTTGTTAGTTCCCAAAAAATCTGAAAATAATTCAAAGAAATGGAGAATGGTAATAGATTTTCGTAAATTAAATACTAGAATTTTAGATGATAAATTTCCCCTGCCGAATATTTGCGATATTTTAGATTCTTTGTCAGGTTCAATATATTTTTCACAGTTAGATTTATCACAAGCTTATTATCAGGCAAAACTAAAACCAGAAAGTAGACAATACACGGCGTTTACTACACCATCAGGACAATATCAAATGACACGGTTACCTATGGGATTAAAAATCAGCCCAAGTGCATTTTCTCGTCTAATGACAATTGCCATGTCGGGCCTTACGTACGATAAATTATTTATTTATTTAGACAATTTAATTTGCTTTGGTAGAAATTTAGAAATACACAATAAAAATCTCATAGATATTTTAACTAGATTACGTAAAGTTAATTTGAAGCTTAACCCAATTAAGTGTGATTTCCTTAGGAAAGAAATGCAGTTTTTAGGTCATGTTATTTCATCAGAAGGAATAAAACCAGATTTAGAAAAAAATAAAATAGTCGAAAATTATCCCGTGCCAAAAAATGCCGACGAAACAAAAAGATTTATAGCGTTTGTCAATTTTTACAGAAAATTTATACCAAATTTCGCTACAAGTGCTACACCTCTAAACAGACTATGTCGAAAAAATGTAAATTTTTTGTGGTCTGATGAGTGTCAGAAATCTTTCGAGTCTCTTAAAAATTCATTAATATCTCCTCCTGTACTACAATATCCGAACTTCAATGAAAACAATACTTTTGTTTTAAGTACGGATGCATCTGGCTATGCAATCGGATCCGTGTTATGTAATAATGATAACAGGCCAATAGCTTACGCAAGTCGTGGTCTTAATAAAGCAGAGGTTAGGTACCCAACGATAGAAAAAGAATTACTTGCTATCGTATGGTCAGTAAAGTATTTCAGACCCTATCTTTATGGTCGAAAGTTTATTATCAAAACCGACCATAAACCCTTAATTTACCTATTTAATCAAACAAACCCATCTAGTCGTTTGACTAAATTTCGATTAATATTAGAGGAATATGATTACACAATAGAATATGTTCGAGGTACTGACAACGCAGCTACAGATGCTTTGTCACGTATTCGAATTACTAGCGATGAATTGAAGGGAATTAATGAACACGTATTATCTGTATTAACTAGAGCTCAGAAAAAGCGTATGTGCGAGAAAAGTGGACAAAATATGAGTGACAATACTTTGGTCGCTAAGCAATCTTCAAACGATTGGACTGATCACCCAAGAGTTATTGAGTTGCTTAAAAAACCCGAGCATTGTACAGAGTTAAGGTTTGTGAATATTAAGGAATGGGATAGTATCAATAATTATAACCAATCGGATAGACTTTTATCACAGAAAATATTTAATTATGACGCATCAAATTATATACTAAGAGTACATCCATATTTTCGATTACAATGCGCACGAGATGCATTTGTACGAGAGTTGGTTTCTTATTGTACTTAAATGAAACTTGATAGTTTGTACATTATACAGAGTAATGACAACTTAGAGATAATAAATGATTTAATTAATTGCATAAATATTGCACCTAAATGGTCCGGACCACGGTTATATATTTTAAAAGGTGTAAAAGTTATAAGTGATCACGATACGAAACGAATAATTTTGAATGACTACCACTTATTGCCAAGTAGTGGTCACGCCGGTATACGGAGAATGGTAAATAACATAAAAAGGCGCTATTTTTGGCCAAAATTAGAAAATGACGTCAAGGAATTTGTAAATCGTTGCGATAAATGTCAACGTCAGAAACATTTTCGACATATAAAACAGCCAATGGTCCTGACAGATACAGGTCATTCGGCTTTCGATAGAGTATATTTAGATTTAGTTGGGCCCTTAAGTAAGGATAGTGATAATTACATGTATATACTCACACTACAGTGTGATCTTAGTAAGTATGTAGAGGCTTATCCTCTTAGAAATAAGGATACAATTTCAGTAGCAACAGCTTTCGTTAATAATTTTATACTACGCTATGGCATTCCAAGAAACATTATATCTGATCGCGGTACGGAGTTCGTTTCTAAAGTAATGAATGAAGTGTGTAATATTCTTAAAATTAACCAAATAGTATCTACGGCATATCATCATCAAACAATAGGAAGTTTAGAAAATACCCATAAAAATTTGATTTCATATCTTCGCATACAGACAGATAACCAAACCCAAAATTGGAGTTTATGGCTACCATATTGGTGCTTTGCTTTTAACACGACTGTTCATACGGAAACTAAATACACTCCATTTGAACTGGTATTTGGAAAACTATGCAATTTACCCAGTAATTTAAGGTCAGATATTAAACCATTGTATAATCATTACGACTATCCAAAACAACTTCAATATAAATTACAAAAATCACAGTATGACGCAAGACAAAATCTAATTATTAGTAAAGAGAACAGAAAATGTAAATATGATTCTTATACAAACCCTGTTACATATAGTTCTGGTGACTTGATACTACTTAAGAATGAACAAATTGTAAACAAATTAGATCCGTTATATATAGGACCATTCCAAGTAATAGACGACTGTAACCCTAATTTAAAAATATTATATAAAGGTAAAGAATTAATAGTACATAAAAATAGAACCAAACCATATGTCAAATGAGTTTTGTTTTGTTTTTAATTTCAACTTGAATTTAATAATATTATGTTAAACATTAGATTGTAGTAGTTATTGTAGTAAAGTTTTATGTAATAATAGGTACTTAATAGTATTTTTTTTTATATACCATGTTTTCACTTTGATTTATTTTAATTGTCATTATAATGACTCTTTTCCTAATTAAATTGTTATAGTTTATGCTATGTATACAAGTGTAACCAAAAATAAAAATTAATGTAACCATTATTTTTATTTTATTTTGCCAATGGGCGTGTAGTGTAGTATGTATACTGTATGTACACTAATGTAATACTAAGACATATAAATGATTGTTCTATGTATTTAAAGAGCAGTAATAAACTAGACTTCACTAAAGATACTTGTTTACTTTATCTCCCGAACTCACCACCTTACATGGCCAATGTAAGTTGGTGAGTTCGGGAGATAAAGTAAACAATATAATGTGTTTCAAAATTACTTATTTTATTTCAATAAATTACTAGTATGAAAACTATTTTGTCAGTTTAGATAGGGTTGCTACGTGTAGCACAGTGGCGGCCTCATTTATTTTCAGGACTTTATAGACAGAGTGTAATTCTATCGATATGTTATAGTCAAAACTCATAACCGGTCAAAACCACTTTTGACCGAAAAAATCAGTCAATAGTGGTTTTGACCGACGTGCTTAGTCAAAACCCTTATTGACTGTTTTTTGTAGTCAAAAGTGGTTTTGACCATCGATGTTAGTCAAAACTCATTGAAAATTGATCTTTAATACATATTAAGGTAAAAGTCCGAAACAGTTGGTTAGGTTAGGTTAGTACGGTGACCAAAGGACGCACGAGCCGAGCGAGCGAAGCGAGCGTGCCGCGGTAGCGGCCGGCGAGTGCTAGAATATAATAATACTAAATTCTAGTTTTACATTAAAAAAAATGTTTCTAAATGTTCTGTGCTACACGTAACAACCATAATGAAATCAATTTCTAAATTAATCTGTGGTTCTGTCAAACCGTTGTGTGGTAAACTCAAATCTTGTAAACAAATTATTTCATTTCATGAGTATGGCTAACTCTCAAATACTTACAATTTACATAAAAAAATTAAGTAAGTATATTTAATGCCTTGCATGATATTATGTACATAGTGTCCCTATTTAAAAACTTATATCCTAAATTGTCTCGCAGATCATCCTTTGAAAGAAATTCGTGAACGAGCTCTGCAACTGCTAACTGCCAAGTTGAAACTGGGCTGGGAATTGGATGATGAATTATCGAGTACACGACAGTTACTAGAAGCACTTCTAGCTTGGTTTCATGCTCCAGAACCAACATTACAAAATGAAGCTCTACGTTTATTCTTATCAACAATTAAAGTCAGCCTTATCTTCTATTGAATAATGTTATTCTTTATCTTACAACTAGATCTCTGTTTCTAACTCTATACTTAATTTTTCAGACTAAGGCTGGTTCTTATATTACTAAAGAGTTTGGTATAACAACCATTTTATCAAATTTAAATAATGTGAAACATAAGATTGCGGGTGATGCATTAGAAGTGTTTGATGATATAATTGATACTCTGCGATTTGTAAATACAGTAGAATCTGACTGTAATGTAGCTGTTCCTAGGCTTCAGTTACCAGACTTAACTAGGTGGGTACACTATACTCTGTTTTGCATTTAAGATATTTATATACATGAGAATGATAATACTTAAGTATGATGTTGGATAAAGACACCATTGATCGATAGTGGTTTTATCATCATAACAACTCAACAAGTCCCACTGTAGGGCCGGGCCTCCTTCCGTGACGGAGGGATACTTACCTACTAATACCACCCTGGCCAGACGGAGTGGTATAGGGTTTAATTTCAAGTTTTCCTTCTTTTTATTTCGTAAAGGTAATATTCACGGATAGTCCCTTAGTCGGTTTTTACGACACCCATGGGATGAGATGGGGTGGTGACATATTGTATTCTTACTCCGTCACCACATGGAGAGTTAACTGTATATCCTACTTAGAATAGTAGGGCTGATGAAAAGTAATGTGTTTGATTTGCAAAAGGTTAAAAAAAAGCATAAATTTGTACAAATGTTCTTTTCACATTAAGGTAAGCTAGGTCTAGTTTGCTTACATAACTGGAATTATGGTTGCCTTTCTTTATATGCTTACTAGGTGACCCGTGTCCATTTCGTTGGGCGGCGAAAAAACGTTATTAGGCGTCCCTTTTTTTTAAACATTTCATTACTGCTTGTTAGTCATAGCGTAATATTATATAGCCTAATGACCTTTGCCATTCAAGAATAAATCACAAACAATTTTTTAAATGAATTTCAGTTCTGAAAGTGATGGAGGATCAAGTAGTGGTTATTACAATTTGGGGCAGCATTTTCAATACTCAAAAGAAACATCTTTATGTAAAGATTCAGATACCAGTAGCCAACAAAAGTAAGTATTAAATTTCACACATTATTTGAAATAGAATGTTATACCCTTTCCACTATATTTAACGACATTTGACAGATCGATGTTAGTGACGTTCAGTAGTATCTCGAATGTAATGCCATTCGATTGTAAGCGATTTCGCGATTTTTCAAATTACTTTGTTTTACACATTTGGATCCTTACATCAACTTACATTATCATTTTATTAGTGATTATTTCTTCTATGTTAAGAGAATTAGCCTATAGCTTAAAATGATAAAATTATAGTTAGCTTAGGTATTATTTAAAATACATAATTTATCGTGACACCTTCGCGGGTTATAGCTAATCTAAAATATCATATTACATTTTATACACGTATTATGAAGAGTTCAGGTTTATTCATAGCATTTATTTCTACCGATTATTTATAATTTGTTTCATAATGGTGGTAATCGTTATGAGTGTCCATCACTAAGTAACCATGGTAACTGAAAAAAACATGGGTACGTCCATGAAATACAATATAATTTATTCGAAAAATAAGCGGAAGTATTACGAAACTTCATGGACGTGAACTGTCAAAAAGCTAAACTTACGCTGGAAGGGGTATAGTGAAATTATTATTTAATATGTTACAAATGTGGAAAGTATGTTTGAAATTATCTAATATCTTTTTTTATTTTACTTTTTAGTGGGAATACATCGAACAGCATTCGAATACTTTTATTCCCATGGGTAGAGATGTACCAATCTGATAAGAAGACTTTATTGCTTGTGGAAGATTCACTTAAACTATTGAGATCGACCAGAAGATGCTGCAGGTTTATACGTGACGTATTTCTGCGTGATTTTCCACCAGAAATATTTCTGAATAGACCTGAAATTGTTAAGGTAAGCTTTTAACCCCCTTACTCATAAACACCTCTTAAATTTTAGTCAATTGCTTAGCTGAAATTGTTACGGTTTTGTTTGGTATAAGGTTGGTTTTACTAATAAAAATCTCGCTAAACAGTGATTAAATTTAAGAGGCGTTTATGAGTAAGGAGGTAAATGTTTTACATTCTTGTTTTATGGCATTTACCAGAACGCAGCGGCATCAGTCCGTGCTACAGTTTTTTAAAGTTTTACCTATGTGATTGTTATTGGTTACGATTATGTAACCTAATATGTTATATAGGGTCACAAAATTCTTAAAAAAATCATTAATTAGCCATGGTTATGAGATAAGTAATTTGGCTCTTATAAGCTCTAAAAATGCATACAGTACAATCAACAACTAGGTTTGTACCTATATCAATAAAGAAAACTGTTTCGTTGCAGAGCTTGTTGGCAATTGCTGATGGTAATCATGGTGGCAAACCTGGAGAAGCTCTGCTTGTTTTACTCTATATTACACGTGCCTTACGTACTAGGATATTACAACTATCCTCCTTAGATCTTATACATGAAGCTAGTAAGGTAAGTGTTATCTTTCCTGTTAACACTCAAGTTTTTAACAGAACACTTGCATGTTAACAAAATAATACATTACACAGAGTAAATACCTAATCAACTACATATTAACAAATGATATTTTATTTGAATAAAATTAAGTTATTATTTATATGATAATAAAATTAAATTATGTTTATAAATAAACTAATTATTTACTATAGTGTGACCACAGGAGCTGTGCACCCCCTGCGGTATGCGCGCGGCGAGAGGGGGTGGACATATAGAGTACATGTTATATACTAGTACAGAATAAACAATCTATGATGTAGCTATTAGCGACATCTAACGCAATATACTTAAGTTATTTGGCTGGTACGGGTCGCTACACGAGCGGCTGTAGCAGTTTTCTATTAAAAGACTGTCATTTTTAAAAACTCCAAGAAAGTATTATTTTATTGTATAGTTTTAAGCGTAAATAGGAACATTATTAGTGTTTTTATAATGTAACTTTGAGAAAAATGACATCTAGCGGAATGTATCAAATACTCTAAGAACATGAAATTCTTAAAGAAAAATATAATGTTCGAATTGTTATGACACTGCCGTCAATACTCGTGACGGCAGGTAGGTGTCCGTTATAGTAGCATACACAAGGGCTATATCGAGTTGGTTACTATGACAAAAAAACTCTGCATAAATAAAAATAAAAAAAATCCAATTGTTAAGATTAATTATGAGGAATTAGAAATCGTTAACACTACAGTATTCCTAGGAATTACTTTAGACAGTATTTACTATTACTAGTAAGTGTCTTGTAAATGCCTTAAGCGTTAGTCTTGTAGCGAACTATAAGACAGATATATAAAAACTGATGCCCTTGAGTATATTATTACTTGTAAAATGCTATTTTAAGTAAAATAGTCTGCAACCAGCTCTTTATAAGAACGTTATTAGTAGAGGTAGACTTATAAATCAATCGTTATAGGATTACTTTGCTTGTTGGGGGGTTCCACAGTAAAAAAGAGGTATATAACATTTTTCTTCTTTTACCTGTATTTTGTTTCTAGTTATGTCTAAATTTATTGTAGGTATAATCAAATGTTAAATTTACATAACTTTGGTAAAATTTCGAGTTCCTCCAACCCTCAGAAAATTGCAGATGATAGCTAGAACTGAGATGGATTTTAATTGTAGTCTTAAAGTTCTACGCAAAACTTTAAATGCAATAGGCTTACCTACAAGAAATGCCCTAGTATTATAAGCGCTCTAATAGTGTAGTGTTATTTGAACATAATTGTTTTGAAAACTATTTTGTCAGACTAAATAGGGTTGCTACGTGTAGCACAGTGGCGCCCTAATTTTTTGTCAAGACTTTATAGACAGACTGTACCTACATTTAAAAAAAATAGTTGTTGTAGTTTTATTATTATAGCGTAATGAAATAACTCCAGCCCGGCTCCTAAGAACCGTTAATATCTCCGATAATACTGAATTTTGTATTGAAATAAAGTGTTACACAGGCGTTATTTCAGGGTTACATTTCTACTGTATTAACAGAATGTACCTATGTTTTGTAGTTATCGAGATATTCAAATCACTTGTGAGCATATTATCTGTACCAGTACTATGAACATAAATTAACATGGATTTTTGACATATTCCACTGTGAATTCTCATAAAGCATTTACCTACACTAATTGAGTCAGAATTTCACGCATTATTTTTACATAAAGAATTTATCAAAAGAAAAGTTCCCTTTCTATCAGAACTATCAGAATCAGAATCAGAATTTTATTTGTCAAACATTGGTAGGTACAAAAGATCTTAAAATTTATAAACAGCATGTCAATTCTCGTTCCTTAAATTCGGTTAAGTTAACTTTTAGTTGTCAAATTGTCTTGTTTTTGCTATTGCAATTGTAATCTTTTGTGGTCGTGTTAAGGTTTTATTTAGAGTGTGATATTTGACAACTAAAAGTTAACTTAACCGAATTTAAGGAACGAGAATTGACATGCAGTTCTCAATGTTTTGTCGCTAGGACATATAAATAACAAAATAATTCAAAACAATCAAAATCATTTTATAGGAAACTAAATAATCAATTAAACAATCAATAAATTAAATTAATTAAATAATGTCTAATAATGTCTATAACTAAACCTAAACCTATAACTAAACCATATACAATTCATTATTCAAAGTATAATTATTAAAAGATAGAGATTCAATAGAAAAAAAACAACATAAAAAATCTTACAACAAAACAAATTTTTCTTCAATTTATTTACTTAAACAATAATAATTTAATAATTTAAAAACCCAAGAAAGAATCATATAAAAAAAAAAAATAATAATGTCTTCTTAAAACTAAATTACATATTATCTACAATTAAAAAAAAATATTTATATTGAAACTATTTAAATTAATTTGTCTTTCAGAAACTCATCTAACGAATAATAACATTTATCTATTAGTAATATTTGAAGATAATTTTTATTTTTATATAAAATATATATTAAATAAAAATAAAATAAAAAATAAATTTTTGAATTTATTGAATGGCATTTCCTTAATGTTAATTGGAATTTTGTTATAAATATACCTTTGGTGCTATACCAAAAATACTTTTCTTCATAAGAGCCGTTTTACACTCCACATTACATAGTTGCTCGACATATTGTGCACGCATCGGTCCCTTTTTTATGTCTGAAAAATTTTTAAACCACTTTGGGTGGACTTTACAAATAGAGCTACCTCCAGAATATATAGGCCCGTCTCAGTGTGAGAATTTTTAAGTCTTTAAAATACGGTACGCAGCTATCTGTTGTTTTCAGGCTACACATAGATCTTATGCATCTTTTCTGGGCTAGAAAAACGCGACCTCTTTCAGTTGATTGCCCCCAGAAAATTATACCATATCTCAGAACGGAAGCTACCAGTCCATGGTACGCTGTTAGAAGCGACTCCCGGTCCACTCTCTTTGATAACTGTAATAGAGCATACGCCGATTTGTTTATTTTTTTGCATAGCTCGTCTATATGGGGTTTCCAGGTAAGTTTATTATCTATAGTTATGCCCAGAAATTTAGCCTTGTCAGTATGATCTATTTTATGTCCCTTAAAATTAATGTTGATATTGGGAGTATTGCATCTTTGATGAAAGTGCATTACTTTTGTCTTTTGCAGATTAATATTAAGACTATTAATGTCAAGCCATTTTATAATTTTGTTTATAGAATTATTTATTTCATGTTGATACTCGTTGAGGTTACTTGGATTTAAACATTTTATTATTTCAGTACTGTCATCGGCAAAAAGTACCATATTGTGATGAGTAATTTTAGGCAAATCGTTAATATATACTAGAAACAGTAGCGGGCCCAATACACTGCCTTGGGGTACCCCATGCTTTATATATCTAGGTTCTGAAAGGTAAATAGTCTCTGTTTTTGTTTTAGGACATATTTTAGATATTTCTGTGCATTGAGTTCGATTACTTAAGTAAGATTCAATCAGTTTTTTAACGTTTCCTCTTATCCCGTATCCTTCTAATTTGTTCAATAATATATTATGGTTTACGAAATCGAAAGCTTTGGTCATATCTGTATATATTGCACAGACTGGTACCTTTTTATCTACTGAGTTCATAACGTGGGACAAAAATTCAAATATAGCCATGTTTATTGTTAAGTTTTTCCGAAATCCTTTTTGTTCGTTGCAAAATAAATTATATTTGTCGAAATAGTTATAAACAGCCTGATAGATTAGTTTTTCAAATATTTTTGAGAAAATTGATATTTTAGCTATAGGTCGATAATTTTTAAGCTCTTCCTTATCGTCTTTTTTATGGAGAGGCTTAATAATAGCGTGCTTTAAGCTGCCAGGGTAGATACCTTCTGTAACAATCAAATTATAAATATGTGCAAGTAGAGGTGCAATCACTGAGATAATAAATTTAATTACTCTTGTTGATATACCATCGTAGCCCACTGTGTTGGTATTTTTAAGACTATTGGTCACGTTTATAATATCTTTCGACAAGGCAGGTTGCATAAATAGAGATTGCGACGTCACTTGTTCAAAACTTGGATTATATTATGTTATGTCGTGTTTAACATTATTTTCGATTTCGTCAATGAAATAGTTATTAAATTTATTTGCAATGTCTAATGGGAGAGTCAGTACTTGATCACTTATTTTTAATGACGTAATAGAATTATTTGGTAATAATAATTTGGATTTATTGATAATTTGCCAAGTTGCTTTTGACTTATTTTGCGATGTATTAATGTAATGGTTGTTTTGAGCCTTTTGGGTTAATCTTATTATCTTTTTATATAAAATTGTGTAATTTTTAAAAGCTATTTTATTTTTTAAACTTGGCTTTTTCCTAGAAATCCAAAGCAGTTGTCTCTGCTTTCGACTACATATCCTAATACCTCGAGATACCCATCTGGTTTTTCTTTTTGTTGGAATAAGTACAGTTTTTTCTGGAAAACATAGAGCATGCAATAAAGTGAAGTCATTCATAAAGATATTATAGGCATCATTAGCATCCTTTGCGTCATAGACGTGCTGAAATGACAGGCATTGTAGGTGATTTTTAAATTTAAGTTTTTCTGTAGATATATCTTGAATTTTTATTTTCCAAAATTTTAACGAACATGTTTAATTTCGTCTAGATTTTATATAATTACCTTGTTTATTACATTTGTTTTGCTAGTTACATACATTATTGAGTTACAATCTAGATCATATCTCTTTATCTTTTGTTGTGTATTGTTATAATTGTAATTTGTCGTGTGTAATATACAAATAAATAAATAAATCAAACTTCAAACTTCTTCAAACTTCAAAATGCTTTATTTCATAAAATTTATCACAAATTGTTTGAAATCGTCTTTTACAATTTACTTGAAATTGAAGCTATAGTTAAAATTATAGATCGACACAGACAAACGCCACAGCACTAAAAAAAACCGCGTTGTATTGTCTAATGTAAATTAGAGAAGAAAAATAAAACCAATCTACTACTCAAATCTACTTGTCTGTCTGTGTTGATAAAAATAACAGGGACGCTTAGTATTTGCGACGTATGGTCCGATAGCGCCAGGTCCATCACTTCTACTGAGCAGACTCTAGGATAATTGTGATCAAAATTGTCAATACATGATTGGGACTGCAAACTATCACGTGTACGTTACCATAACGGACACCTATTTTTTCTTCGTCCCTCACCTCGCCGCGCATACCTCAGGGGGTGCACAGCTCCTGTGGTCACACTATAGTCCTTACTTCGCGGGTTAAATTTATTCAGGTAGATAAATTAAACGTGGGGTTCATTTTTTTGCTGCGCATCCCGAATCAAATTGTGTAGACGAAGTTGCTTAAATTACTCTTATCATATCAGCTTTCAGTCCACTTCCCGGCATAAAATATCATAAGGAACAAAATAGCAATCAGATCATGTTGCTGCCGTAAAAGCTACGTGAATATTTATTACACATTTCATTGATTTTATTTAACAGCTGCCAGAGGAACACAAAGAAATGGACGATGGTGTTAATTTAGAATTGGAAGAAATAGTCGGCGGGACCGCTACCCAAACAGTAGAAGAGGATGGTCTTGCTACTTTGAGACAGTGGCCAGCTCCTATATATGCGCTAGATACTATGCATGCGATATTGTCCATAATGGCTAGAAGCGTCGTTCTAGTAGATCCTGTTGACAAGACTGAATTATTAGAAAAGGTAATGTTACCACTGTTTGGTTTTGACAGAAGACTAGTAATAATTGACTGCCTCAGTGGCGCAAGCGACTGCCGTGTTCGATTACCATGCAGGACAATTATTTGTGCGATTCACAAATTATTGTCCTGAGCCTGGATGTTTTTTGTGTCCGTTCAATTGATGTTTGTAAAAGTCCTTGCGACACAGGGCATGATCCCATTGCAGCAGTTGTCATTTAAAAAAGAATGAGTTAGTTAAGTTAAGTTATTGGAAAGAGCTACGACGGAAGTTACCTTGCGCGATCGAATTATGCCGGTCTCAAGTACGCAGGGGTATGATGAAATGCAGGGCATGTACCACGACACGGGCATGATGATGCAAAACATCATAACAGGCCCTAAACTGTTCATAATGTGTTTATGTGTAATGAATACTCGGAAATCTATACCATAGTAAAATTTTAAATTATACGCTAGTTAAAGAATTAAAATACACATAATATAATGTTATATTTATTTACAGAAAGATCTGAACACATGTTTATGTCTGATTGATAGTCTTGTTGGATTACTACTCGACTGCATTGATCCAGGCTTCTGGAATATGGACCATTCTTATAAAACTTACAGAGATATATCTCATAAAAGCTGCATGACTATGAGATTGCTTGGCGATCTATTAGATAAATACAGGTAAATATTTTGTTTAAATCGAACAGTTAGCTTTTTATCTAGTCATATTTTGTTTACTTATACATATTAAAAAAGTGAAATGTGTGTATGTGTCATGCTGTAAAAACGCTAATATGTATATCGGGACACGGATCAGACATAGTAAAGATCGACGGACTAAGAATACAGTGTGTCACCACCCCATCTAACGCATGGGTGTCGTAAAATCCGCGAATATTATCTTTACGTAATAAAAAGAAGGAAAACTTGAAATTAAACCCTATACCAATCCGTTTGGCCAGCGTGGTATTAGTAGGCCAATTATCCCTCCGTCACTGGAGGAGGCCCGTCCCTGTAGCGGAACACTAATGGACTGTTATCATTAAAGATCGCCAATAATTTTATTTATTACAACTTGCGCAATCTTACTTGGCTGTTCTGAAGAAGCTTCGATATTCGTTATGTAAATACAGGAACTTAGAAAACACCCATTCCCTGCCATTTCATTTTCTATCTTTCTTTCTATTTCGTTCCAAAAATTACTTCTGCGCACCCATTTGCAATAACTTCAAACCGGACAACTTAGATTGCGCGTATTGTATTACATTATGTAATGGACTGCTTGATAAATCCTGGCAATAAAATACTATCATTAATTTTTGGTGTGTGATATTTCAGGAACTCGTTTTTCGATGATCCTGATAGATATCATCACCGTGTTGCATGGCTGCGCCTAGTTATGTTTGCGGAACGACTGTTGAATTGGGCAAAAGATTCCGCTTTACCGCCATCATCTTTGATAACCGCTATGCAATTAGCGCAGCTAGATCCTGCTATCGAGATGTTTTATCCTGAACTAAGTAAAAATATTGAACTTGTTTTGCAGGTAGGAGTAAAATTATATTATACTAGCTGACCCAAGCCCAATTCGTTGGGCGGCGAAATAACGCGTCCCTTTTTTTAAATTTACATTACTGCTCCACTCCTATTAGTCATAGCCTGATACTATATAGCCTATGACATACCTATCTGTTTTTGTATAATGGTTTTTTTAAACATTATTTATTTTTATAAGTGTTAACATATAACTAGGAAATATAATGTATATGTATCTTTAATGTAAAATTTAAAATAACGTTTGCAGAATACCCGGACCGCTGTAAATCAGGAGTACAAAAGCAAGTATCGCGAACTTAAAAAGCTTTTCGCAAGTATGGACGAAGCTATGGATTTTCTGAAGAACAAAAAGAACAATCATACAAAATCTATTCTATCATGTATTAAAAACTCATTATTAGTATTAGAACTGTTTCATAACGATAACTTTTTACATGACATAGCTAATATTATTTTTTGGAAAACTAAGGATTTGGATCTCAGTGATAGTGAGTGGTCGACTGCTAGAAGTATTGCGCTGTCTTTGATGGCTCATAACTTAGAATGGGTACAAGCTACATTTTACAAATCAATGGCGGACATGGTAAAGTCTATATTAGTAGGTGATGATAATTATTTGAGTGAGAATGAAAAATGTCTTACTCTGTTATGTGATGTTGGGATGCTGACTGAAATATGCTGTCACGGTTTGTCATCGAAAATGAAGGAGGTGAGTAAATGTTTAGTTATATTCGCTATGTTAATGCAAGTGAGTTAGATTGTAGCTACTAGTAAGCAAGCAAGCTACATGATCATATCATATAGCTCATGATCGCGCAATAAATTTCTGTTGCTCTAAATACCTTTTCTATTTGATTATAAAGACTTGTTGTATTTTTTTTAAATAAGCGGTAAAAATCTATTGTTTTTACTATAAGATAACAGACATATAAGTTTGCAGCGAGTCGTAAGAGTTTGAGAGCACTAATGATTACAGGCGTCTGGGGCGCTTACCGAGAAAATACACAGAATTCCATTTTCAATATTTTCTTTTATTTAAATATAATAATAATGTTCTAGGTAGAGGAATACGCCTCAGATATAATGCTATATCTGTTACGTGGTCGACTGATACTGAGTGAGAGCTATTGGTGGCGACTGTTGGCTAGTTTGTTGCCTGTCTTGCCTTTACTACATGTTTACGCGGCTCATGAAACACCATTAGGTAAAGTAACCCTTTTTTGTACCTTTGTAAAACTAACTGTCTTGAAGTAGCTATTTAGTTACGTGTATAATGCTCTACGAGTGGTCACAATAATTGTAAAAATCACATTTATAGAGTAATTCAACCCCAATTTATCATCTGGAAGTTGTTAAAATTGTTTTAGGGAGAAACTACACAGAATATTTTGTTTACATCCTTTAAAACAACTTTCATGCTTGCATTGGACAAGTTGCCTATTATGGGAGTACATCACGAACATGTACAAACATAAATATAACCGCACCAAAAAGATCCAGTCTCAGTAAAATCATTTGTGGTCCACACAAACTAATGTTTGTGTAGAGATCGCACTACCTCTTCAAAGAAGTAAAAGTTATAAACATTAGAGTATTTCTTTTGCATATTTTGCAATATAAGTACTATTGACGACCTCTGTGGCGTAGTGGTTATATAACATGACTGCTACGCAGAGGTCTCGAGTTCGATTTCCGCTCAATGCAAATCTTTGTGTGCATGAACATGACATACAAAAAATGTATTTAAGTATGTTTATCCGTTGTCTAGTACAAGCTTTGCTTAGTTTGGGACTAGATGGCGTTGTTTGAATGTGTGAGGAATATTATTATTTATTTCTTCGATAGATAGACCGACCTACCTCGGTCTATCTTCTTCTATAGTGTTATTTTATAATGTTATAAATATTTTTTTTCAGGGAAGGCAATATGCAAGTCTCTAGAGCGAGACATAGCGGAATGTATGGGCGTGTCTACAGTAGAAGTAACGAATGGTCTCGTTAGACTCATGTTTGTTAAATGCGTCGCTGTACAACTCGATGCTGCTCATACATTATGTCGATGGCTAGGTTTGTATATTTTGAACTGTTTTGATGTAATATTTTTATGTTCAAGCGAGTAAAAAAAAATAAAACATATATTTGTCATATTCACATGTATATAATACCAGTTCCCTTGATGGCTTATATCTGAACCGATTTATTGCTGCTACCACTACAGTGCGAGTAGTTAACTTATTCGCTGCACGTGGTATCATCCTTTTTTATCTCATGATTGTCATAAAAGCGATTAGTGGCAAATAA
Organism: Schrankia costaestrigalis; assembly: GCA_905475405.1. Taxonomy (NCBI): domain Eukaryota; kingdom Metazoa; phylum Arthropoda; class Insecta; order Lepidoptera; family Erebidae; genus Schrankia; species Schrankia costaestrigalis. Next base: position 8,975,876 of record FR997832.1, read on the forward strand.
AAAACACGACCTTAAAGAATTACTTTGCCTGCCCTTATTCTTTCTAATAGCGTTTCATAAGGGCTTTCACTTAAGTACCCTTTATTGTGTTGGCAGATGATGATCAATACTTACCACCAAAGGAGGCTTTACGTGCTGATATATTATTGAGCGCGTTAAGGCGTGTACAACCTCAAGAATTTAATGTGGACTTGTCGAGTTCACCTTCGAAAACATTACAGGTATAGGATTATGGTTTAATTTATTTATGCTAGTGGTGTCTTTTTTATAATATCTATGTCATTTGATGTTTCACTCACAAATGAATTATTATAAGTTATAACCATTCAGACTTTGGGACAAGTTACTTATATTTTCAACTCGTCTTAAAAAGTATTCTTTTATTTTTCCATTTTTGTTCACTCAGATCTGTTTATTATAATGTTTTTCTCGTGGTTTTAGATTAATTAATTAATAATACAACGTGACATTGCAGACGGGAGGTTTAATGCAGATATTGGATGTATTAAAGCAAGATATAATGGTAGACGAAGATGGTGAATACATAGCGCGTCGCTCATCCAAACTTACATTAGAACCGTCTTTACGTCGCAGCACTTTACAACAACTTGCTCTGATAATGAGACAACAAGACTTACACGATACGTTTCTACAATGTGATGGTGTCAAACTTATTGTTTCTATACTTAGGTAAGTCAATGTATGAAAAAAAGATGTTGTATTCTAAGGCCAAACAACGGCAATCATGACAAAAAAGAAAAAAGCTTCTGAGTGCAATGTTTACATAATTTAGAATTGGCATTAGATGACTAGGCTGACTGTCCATTCAAAGTAAGTGATTGGGACATGTTTACCAATGTCAGAGTAGCAGGTTATTTCTATACTAATTTGGTGTGGATTTATTAGCTATTAATAGGATTCTATTGAAAAATATGTCTATGTTTTTCCACTACTCAACCTTGCTTTGCTTTATTTCATAAATATATATTTTAAAACCACCTTTAATTTTGTATACAGTATACTTTTTTTAGTTATTTATATTATTTTAAAATTGGTTTACAGAATGTCACTCAGGGTTGATGATTATCTAGCGTTTCCAGAATGTGCTATTAGCTGTGTATCAGTGCTGAATAGCGTTTGTTTTGTGGACCGACATAATATGTCTAAAATATCTGATTTATCATCACTACTTATTAGAGGTAATTATTTTACATAAATTTTGTTAGTTTCATAAGCTTTAAACCTAGGCGCTTTTCAAATGGCAATAGTATATCTTTTATATTGATGAATGGTAAAATATGAGAAAATAAGATGAATTAATTATGAAATGAAAGATAAAATTTAAATTTGGTTTAGTCTGTATATCACTGTATTTAGTCTATACAATTAATTTAGGCTACATTAAAAATTTTTCGAAAAACTTCAACTAAAAAGAAACTAGCACCTAAACTGTCACAATTTTCTTTATTTTTATTACAGCGATACTTGTATTTCCTGCCAACGACCCAACCGTGCTGATGGCATCACAAATACTAGCGTTGGTCTCTTGGGCAGGGTTTGCGTTGCACGAGTTAGATGCATCTAGACAAAGGATACCGGCACTGCCGTTAAGCGTTACTCAAAGGACAACTTTACCCTTCAATGTTCATAGTTATTGGAAAACGAGTGCCAATGCTGAACACTCGTATATAGGTTGGTATTCGATTATACATACAGATAGCGCGCGATTTGAATGCAGAGCTTAGGAATGCGGTAGTGCTGTGACCTAATTATAAATTATTAATTGACATTCATATCGATAAATTTAAACAATGTTCTAAGTTTAATTTTATTTAGTACACTAGGTTAACATGGTGAAAAAAAACAATATCATAATTATCACATGTTTTAATAATCATTTCACAAAACGGAATAAAAAAATAACACGGGAACTTCAGTATTACTATTAACACAATAACACGGCAAACGTACGACAGTTGACAAGGATGGCACAGCACTACACTGCAGGCGCGTGAGGTGGGGCGTGCGGATAGCGGGGGAGATGCTCCCGCCCTTTACCTCAGACCCCGACTGCATTCAACTCGCGCGCTATCTGTAGTTATGCATTATAGTTTTAGTCTGTTTTTCCTTTAATTAGGTATCCATATTCGAAAATATTTTTCACCGATAACCTTGTATTACTGTACTAAATTTGAATCCTTAGGTAGATACCGCTAGAATGTATCAGATTATTCCAATTTTATGCATATTCAAATAGTGTAAGGTGTCCGTTTACGGACATTTGCTAGTTCAATGTATTTCATAAATATAGTGGGTCAAATGTAAAGATTAGAATAATCATTCTAATCTTTACATTTGAAGATAGTAAAGATTAGAATGATTATTCTAATCTTTACATTTGTCGTCATTTGATTAAATGGATTGACCAATACAAAAACATTTTAATGGAACCAAATGGAATTTGGAATTATCATGAAATATGACGACTCAAAAATTTCAGAAGGTATGCCTCGCACTCGAAGGTAATGTACTCATCAGAAGAACATGGTACTTTGGTTGCCTCTTTTGATGAATATAGACAAAACTAAAAATGCAGTAATATTTATATCTAGAAAACAAAATGCTCTTTTAGAAATAAACATTTTTCATCTTATAAACAAATTAACTGAAGAACAAAATATAGTTTTCAAATGTTTTATAATACAGAATGGCTATTAGCTGAAGAGGAGTGGCGGGTAGCTATCCGCGTACGTTGGTGGCGCGTGTACGTAGGTCGCGCGCGGGTACTGTCGCAGGCGCCGCCCCCCGCGCCGCTCGCACTCAGCGCCACCCCGCGGGACATGTGTGCGCTGAGGACTGCGTGCCCTGTGTACAGCTGCACTACAGCGCTGTTGGAGCTGCAGAACGCTACGTCACACAGACATGTCATCGATGCGCTACATACTTTGGGGAGGTAAGTGCTTATATATGTCGCAGGGAAATGAGGAAACCAGGGATTTCAGGAAATCACTAGGGATATCACGAAATCCCGGTAAATGTCGAAAATGCCTTGCATTATGGTCACAGTTCTAACCTAACCTAACCTACAGAAGAAATATTTTTTTGTTATTTAACCTACAAACAAAAATATAAGCATTTCTTTTCTAGTACAAATGGGATTTCGTCATATCCCTAGGGATTTCGTGAAATCCCTGGTTTCCTCATTTCCCTGCGACATATATATATGTTAGTGTATAATATGTTAGTGGCACGTGTACGTAGGCCCTGCCCCCCGCGCCCCTCGCTCTAAGTGCTCCCATGTGACATGTGTGCGCTGGGGAGGTAGGAAGAAAATTAGTAAAAAAAAAATTATTATGTTTTCTTTTTATTTATTTGGTAAGCTGAAACTAATTTTATTTGTTGTGTGATTGTATTAAATGTTTGTATTTAGAGTTCCTAATTGAAAAATGCGTAATGCAATGAATAACATGATATTAAGTAGCCAATATTTATGTTCATTTGTCTACCCATCTTGAATCTACCCGTAGAAATTCCGTTAAAGTGTACCTACAGCTTAATGTAAAAATTTTACATTAAGCTGTAGGTACACTTTAACGGAATTTGTTTTATTTAAAATCGATAAACATTGTTGTTTTAGGTCTTTTTTTGATATAAAGTGAAAATCATGATTTTCTTAATTAGGTCCCTTTAATTCTAAAGGTGCGAAATGTTAACAGTGTAATCAATTACTCTTCTAGAGTATTATATAATGCACAAAATCACTTGTTATTTTGTCAATTACCTATTATTTTGTCGTTGCATCACGGCTAACTAATGTATTACATTTTTTTTGCTTTTATATAACTACGAGGCTTAAATGTTCAATTATTTTGTGTTGTTTTAGTTATGTGTATCTGGTTTCATCTTCGAATGTATGTAAGAAGGACTTTAGTTCACTGCCGTGGCATCATACGAAACGCTTTTTATGTTCGCCTCCCGCTTCCTCACGAGATACTACGTTGCTTTGTTCATTATTACAGTTTGTTATCTCGTATATGGATAATGTACCCGATACCGGTAAGTTTTAATAATGTTATTGTTTTGTGCAAAATATTATGTGAATTACTAGTTAGAGTACTTAATTAATTTCATTTCAAGTGCAAATTTGTTTCTATCATTACGGTAAGACTGTAAATAAAATTGTATTTTTGCTTAGTAATCTTACAACAAAGTACGTATTAAACGAGTATGTAATTCTTTAACACATACTGATTTTCTAGTGTCTTCAAGTATTTTTTTTTTGTATTTTTATTTCAGTCAAAAAAGTTACACATTTTATACATTAATTTATCTGCCAAACTGTATAACAGTTTGTCGGCAGTACTCTCACGCCAACAATTTACTCTTTATTATTGTTTTTAAGATGGAACAATGTCATGGATAAAATCAACGTTCATTGGTAACGATGCTAATATAATTTCCCTATTAAGTCGGGATGAGTTCTACCCTCAACAAACTATGCAGGACAAGATCGAAGTCACCCAACTACACATACACATAGTAAAAGTACTTGTACGGTGCATTATTAAACTAGAACAAGGAGACTACCACACTCAAAGACTAGAGAGTTTGATCAAAATTTTAATGGCTTGTTTGGAGAAATTGGATCCTAAGAATTTTCATATGTTAGGTAAGTTATTTATTTTTGTTTATGAATGAATAAGCTATATGTATGCTATGAGTATGTAAGAGGAAGTTTGAAAGTGGCACCGGTAGCAGAAAAACTACGTGGCAACCGGCTGTCATGGTATGGGCATGTTATGCGGCGGAATGAGAATCATGTGGTAAGAAAGGTGTTGAACATGTATGTGGATGGATATAGGGGAAGAGGACGACCAAAGAAACGATGGATGGATTGTGTGAAAGACGATATGGCTGCGAAGAGTGTGATTTGTGATATGACGTCTGATAGGAAAGAATGGAAGAAGAAGACATGCTGCGCCGACCCCAAATAAAATTGGGATAAGGGCAGGGGAATGATGATGAATGAATAAGCTAATTTAATAAAAAAGTTCAGATCGATTAGTACTTTTTAGTTAAGGCCTTTTTCAAATGGCAAAAATGCAATTTATCTTAATGTGATTGTGAAAACAAAACGTAGGGAGAGGAAAGTGGTCACAGTCCAAATAATTAAGCCGGCTATTTACCCGTCATTTTTAATTTAATGAGGATGTTATTGTGTTTATATAAAAAAATAAATATAAAACCTAATCCATTAATACTACATGACCTATTTAATATATTTTTTATTCGTACGACACCTCTTTGATTGAATGGATATTTAAAATTAAATATTATTCATCTACATATTATTAAATTTCAACGTGTCATCTATTGTAGTCTTTGTTATATATTATTTTTCACAGAGCCCTGACTACAATACATACTAATTGTTCTAGAAAGTGTTTACATAAAGTTAAATTTTAAAACATCTTTGATATTAAAGAATGTTTAGTGAAGAGTTGTGACTCTACAAACAGCGCAGTAGATGTACATTTTTATGTTTCAAAAAAAGATTGCATTGATCTTTTGCTGTATGTATGTGTATGTGTGTATGCCGTAATTAGACGACTTAGAATATAAAAATATGTTCGTGCTTCAACAAAACCATGCTAAGGGCTCTTTCAATTTAGCCGCTTCGTACGGCTGCCGTGCGTTTTCGGTGCGTTTCTCGAACGGCAAACGTACGTTCGTTTGTTTTTCATACAAATCTTGCCGTGCGGCAGCCGTAAATTGAAAGACCCCTTACGATGAATGCCTGTGCTAAAGAGCTATCTTGGCGCAATTACGCTATTTACCTCCGATTTTTTTAGGATATCTAAACGAACTGATGCGTTGTATAAGATATGCACTTAATTCTCGTTATTGCAAGCTTTCTGAGGAAACGCTGATACAATCTTTGAAACTTATCACTAAGACGCTGTGTGCCTGTTCATCTGGCACTGGATGTAAAGGAAATGCGTGCAGACTGGATGCAACGTTATGTTTGTTGGCGTTGATGAAGCAGATACACGAAGAAGGGGTTCCTGTACAGGTATCTATTTAACTTCAGCTATAATGGTAGTAACATATTTTTAAATATATTATTAGTGACGCGTATTGTGCTTGTGTCATATTATAAACATCACACACTATACCTTACGTTCTTACGCCACAAATCTTCTTCATTATCATAGTAATGCCTCATTTATTCTTAAATCCGTTTCTCGTCATATCATGTTTTATACTTCTAATACTAACAGTTTATGGTGTTCTAAATTATTAGCGCATGGCATCGCTCAAAACATTAATGAATGTCGTGCGTGGGATTTGAAACTGCAACGTTGCGCACAGCAGCCGGATAAAATCGCTGTACCATCAAGGCTGATTGTATATTACCCATACGTATTATATACTGTATTTATTTTTCATTCATATTCTATTTTTCTTTGATATTAGAGATGGAACGAGTGTTTCGACTGTGACGTGGTGTCTGTGATAATGAGGAGTGTGAGCGGTTCCCGAGCGGAGCTACGTGCGGCCGCGTTGCATGTTATTGTAGACCTTGCGTACTACCCGCAAATGCAACCACAGTTACTTCAAGGTTAGTTATGTGTTTTAATGACATTTTGAATAACGTGTGGTGACGGAGAGTAAGAATACAGAATAGCTTCCGTGTGGTGACGGTGTAAAAATACATTATGTCACCACCCCATCTCATCCCATGGGTGTCGTAAAAACCGACTAAGGGACTATCCGCGAATATTATCTTTACGAAATAAAAAGAAGGAAAACTTGAAATTAAACCCTATCCCAATCCGTCTGGCCAGCGTGGTATTAGTAGGCCAAGTATCCCTCTGTCACGGGAGGAGGCCCGTCTCTGCAGTGGGACATTAATAGGCTGTTATGATTATAACGTGTAAGGAGCTAGCCAGCGATCATGAGTACGGGTCATATGTACCTCGAATCCGAATTTATTATTGAGACCACTCCCACTCATGTCATTGTAAAGGGCGACTGAGGCAGATTAGATTGGTTCTAAGCATTTTTATACTTTTAATAATTGTTAGAATGATTTGCTAAAAATGATTCGATGGTAGAATTAAATAACTTCTACTTATTTCATAAAAAGAGCAGAGATTAACAATTTATTATAAGAAGAAATTACTATTTTTTTAAACTCCACTTAATTTAAGAAAAAAAGATTTAGATAATATACTGATTCCGATTACATTGCATAAAACTATGAAACAGTAATAGTTAATATTGTATCCTTATTTGCTTAGTAATTCATCTTGCCCATGTCACACTGGTTACGTCCCTTATGTTTAATTTATAATGATACTTATATCTTTTTTACATTACAAATTAGATTAACTACAATATTGAATAATAAAGACGCGATTGCTTCTGAATTTAGAAAACCTTTAGTGACTAGCAAAAGGTGTCTAAAACCTTAGTTAAAACATTTACTACATATTATTAATTTTTGTGCAAAATGGCTGTTTATATTAGCTATATTTATTAAATTTTTTTTGGTTAAGAATTTCACATTTTGTAGGTTGAATGTTTGTCTTTCTTTAGTCAATATTAAATTGTGCAGATTTGTTTATATTTACAAAATAGATAGGTGCTCAAGATTAGCTGGATAGAGTATGTTTTGATCTTCCAAAATTGTCCACGTTTTACCACTATAATGTTAACATAATCAAGTTTTAATAACATAAATGAAGTTTTTCTTTTGTGTGTTTTATTCTGTTTGTAACTTTTTGTGCATGTACCTTGTTGCTATTTGTGAGGACCTATAATTGGCTCTATGTTTCTTATTTCTCCTAATCATATTGTTAAACTGCTGTTGGTCTTCCAAATAAATAAATAATATTATATTTTATAGTAAATTATATTTTTTATTGTATAGCTATAGAAGAGTCATCGTTATCAGAGTTCGCGACGCAAATATTTTGTCATCGCAGTGAAGCTAACGCAGTTCGCGCCGCTGCCGCTTGTCTCCTGACAGCCATAGCATCCCGGGCTTCGTTACGTTCTGATGTAAGTGTACATAACCTTTCTAATTTATCATACTTTGAATACACCATGTTAGTGCAGTAGTGCCGATGGATGAGGGAGGCACAGGACAGCACAAGGTGGCAATACTTGGAGGAGGCCTATGTCCAGCAGTGGACGTCGATTGGCTGATATGATGATGATGATGAGGGTTTGTTTTGCAACATGAAAGAGTCAGCATAACATAAAAGTCTCGTATTTGTGACTTCAGCAATGTCTTAAATTGCATGATCAAATTTTACTGAGGTACAGAATTTACCGACGACGCTTGTGTATTATTTTAAGGAAGTGCTATGTTGTGTGCGTCCCTTCACATATAAATCCGTGTCGGGCTTAGGTACCTGTACAATGCTGAAACTTAACTCGAAATATCTAATTCTACTTACTGTTTTGCATTTTAATATGAATTATTCATCGCATGAATAAATAGAAATAAATATCATATAAATTTATAGATCCTCTACAATGTGTCGCTAATAAAAGCTGCGGTATTGGTTATGTCAACATTAATGGCGGTATATAAATTACAAAGACTAGCTGCGAATATGAATGAGACCACACACAGGCTGTCGATACGCGAATATGGCTTCATGTATGTCAGACAATACAGTTTATGGGCTCTAAAGATAGACTTGTAGGGAAATGGACTAATAGCTATATGGGAAACACGTATTTTGACCTCAGGAACGAAGTTGTATTTAAATTTGTACTATATACCTTTGTATACTTTATTACTTTTTAATTAATTGAAGTTGTTTAAAATTTGTTTAATTCTATTAATGTTTGGTTGTTTATTATATATTGCATCTGAGTTATGGTTTTGTTTTGTCGTAATATTGTTGCATATAATAAATAGTTAACAAGCGAAGGCGCTCATTTCTGAACAGCCTGACTTGTTATCAAAGCTTAAAAGGAGTTTGTATAATTAAGCATCATTCCAAACCAATCCAATACCATGTAACACTTTATAAAAAAACTGCATAAAGAAACCGGCATAAAGTATTATTGGTAGATTAAAAAACCAAATCATGTAGCAATCGACAGTCAGTTACTAGTTTATGCGTCATTCAATTATAGAACCCATGCTATAACTTCTAATAAAGTTGTTACATTCCCCTCTTAATACAAACGTAAATCGGATATTGGCCTATTTAAGTCGTTCGTCTAGGCGTTATTACGATGACTCTTCAGTTCAGTTATACGCTCATATAAAACTTAATTTCATATTGTTCATGGTGTTTTTTTTACTTGTTCTTATAATGTCTTACTTTAATACAGTATGTACTAATGGATTTTATACGGTAGTGACTGTCAGCGCAATATTAAAACGGTTATTATTCAAATTTTTTTAACGTATCAGCTAACAAACGCCGCGCTGCAGAGGCGTTTGTAATTTCTGTATTTTCGCTTACGATGAGAAATTTGGGCTATTAATATCATATCATTTCCATATATCGAAGACCTTTAAAGCAGTCTCATAGTAACTTGCATCAATCAATCAATCAATCAACTAGCCTATTGCAGTCGTCGGTCCACCTAGCTGGGGGGCGTCCTACACTACGTTTGCCGAGTCGCGGTCTCCGCTTGCTCCAACGGCCATCGGTCCTTCGACAGATATGACCAGCCCATTGCCACTTCAGCCTGCTAATACTACGAGCTATGTCGGTAACTTTAGTTCTTTGTCGGATAACCTCGTTCCGAATTTTATCCTTCAAGGAGACGCCGAGCATAGCCCGTTCCATAGCTCGCTGCGCGACTTTAAGTTTGTGGACTAGCCCTACTGTGAGTGTCCACGTCTCGGCACCGTATGTCATTACTGGTAGGACGCATTGGTTGAAAACTTTAGTCTTCAGACATTGCGGTAAAGGCGAAGAGAAGACCCGATGTAGCTTGCTGAATGCTGCCCAACCCAACTGGTCCTTTTTTTTTTTTTTTTTTTTTTTTTTTTTTTTTTTTTTTTTTTTTTGTTTTTTTTACACCTTCACACGTCCCGGAATCACCTCGCGGTCTGCATCAGTACGGTGAATGTCTTTATCTTACTTGTCTTCTTCCACTTTCCTTGTCTATTCTTTCATCAATTTCTTTTCGTTGTATTATATCTTCCATGTACTGTTTTATAACATCCCATTTCTCTTTACTTTCCAACATAATGTCCACTATATTATTTTTGGTAAATATTGTGCCCAGTCTCATTTCCAGCTCAAACCTTTTAAGCCCCCAACGACTGCAGTGGAATAAAGTATGCTCTGCGTTGTCCACGTTGCTGTCCTCATACATACATGACTGGTCGTTTACTTTGCCTATTCTAAGTAAGTAATCCATAAATACACCGTGGCCTGATAGACATTGTGTCATCCGGAATGTAACTACTCCATGTGTACGATTCATCCACTTTTCTATGTCTGGAATCAGCTGGTAAGTCCATCTTCCGTTTTTTGATTCTTCCCATTGTTTTTGCCATCTATCCAATGTTCTCTTCTTTTCTTGTCCTTTTTCCTCTTCGCTCACTTCTTTTCCTTTTTCATAGATATTTCGTCTTTCTCTTGCCACTTCATTTATTGGAACCAGTCCCGAAATCACCATAGCTGCTTCAGCAGAGACCGTCCTATAGGCACTGCATACCCTTAAAGCCATTAGTCTTTGTACTTTTATTACTAGGTGTTTTGGTCGGTGCCACCTCATTGCGGGCTCCCAAATTGGAGCACCATATGCAATTATGGACTGTACAGCTAGAGCCAGCACTTTCCGCTTTTTTGCTCCAGGTCCTCTTACATTTGGAAGTATGATGCTTAAAGCTCTTATTGTGCGTTCTGCCTTTACGCACACTTTTTCAAGGTGTTTATTGTACGTTAGTCCTCGATCAAGCACAATGCCAATATGGCTTCATGTATGTCAGACAATACAGTTTATGGGCTCTAAAGATAGACTTGTAGGGAAATGGACTAATAGCTATATGGGAAACACGTATTTTGACCTCAGGAACGAAGTTGTATTTAAATTTGTACTATATACCTTTGTATACTTTATTACTTTTTAATTAATTGAAGTTGTTTAAAATTTGTTTAATTCTATTAATGTTTGGTTGTTTATTATATATTGCATCTGAGTTATGGTTTTGTTTTGTCGTAATATTGTTGCATATAATAAATAGTTAACAAGCGAAGGCGCTCATTTCTGAACAGCCTGACTTGTTATCAAAGCTTAAAAGGAGTTTGTATAATTAAGCATCATTCCAAACCAATCCAATAACATGTAACACTTTATAAAAAAACTGCATAAAGAAACCGGCATAAAGTATTATTGGTAGATTAAAAAACCAAATCATGTAGCAATCGACAGTCAGTTACTAGTTTATGCGTCATTCAATTATAGAACCCATGCTATAACTTCTAATAAAGTTGTTACATTCCCCTCTTAATACAAACGTAAATCGGATATTGGCCTATTTAAGTCGTTCGTCTAGGCGTTATTACGATGACTCTTCAGTTCAGTTATACGCTCATATAAAACTTAATTTCATATTGTTCATGGTGTTTTTTTTACTTATTCTTATAATGTCTTACTTTAATACAGTATGTACTAATGGATTTTATACGGTAGTGACTGTCAGCGCAATATTAAAACGGTTATTATTCAAATTTTTTTAACGTATCAGCTAACAAACGCCGCGCTGCAGAGGCGTTTGTAATTTCTGTATTTTCGCTTACGATGAGAAATTTGGGCTATTAATATCATATCATTTCCATATATCGAAGACCTTTAAAGCAGTCTCATAGTAACTTGCATCAATCAATCAATCAATCAACTAGCCTATTGCAGTCGTCGGTCCACCTAGCTGGGGGGCGTCCTACACTACGTTTGCCGAGTCGCGGTCTCCGCTTGCTCCAACGGCCATCGGTCCTTCGACAGATATGACCAGCCCATTGCCACTTCAGCCTGCTAATACTACGAGCTATGTCGGTAACTTTAGTTCTTTGTCGGATAACCTCGTTCCGAATTTTATCCTTCAAGGAGACGCCGAGCATAGCCCGTTCCATAGCTCGCTGCGCGACTTTAAGTTTGTGGACTAGCCCTACTGTGAGTGTCCACGTCTCGGCACCGTATGTCATTACTGGTAGGACGCATTGGTTGAAAACTTTAGTCTTCAGACATTGCGGTAAAGGCGAAGAGAAGACCCGATGTAGCTTGCTGAATGCTGCCCAACCCAACTGGTCCTGCGATCGATTTCTTTCTCGAAGTTGTTTCTACCAAGCTGGACAACCTGTCCGAGGTAAACATATTCTTAAACAACTTCGAGCATCAATCTGTCGACATATATCGGCCTCGGCGTTACATGTTTGTTAAACATGATCTTCGTTTTGTTGAGGTTCATGCCGAGTCCGACCTGTCGAGAGGCTCCATTTAGGCCCTGCAGCATCCCGTCAAGCTGTTCCAGTGACTCTGCCACGATGACGATGTCATCAGCAAACCGAAGGTGTGAGATATACTCGCCGTTGATGTTGATGCCCCGTCCAGTCCAGTCTAACTTCTTAAAGACGTCTTCGAGCGCGTTGGTAAAGAGTTTAGGGGAAATTACATCCCCTTGCCTCACCCCTCTACGCAACTCAATAGGTAGGGTCTTTTTGTCCTGGAGCTGGACGGTAATGGTGGCAGTTTCATATAAAGATCTCAACACCTCGATGTACCGCCAATCAATGCGACATCGCTGCAGAGCATCCAGAACCGCCCAGGTTTCGATTGTGTCGAACAACAGCGGCTGATTGTACTCTTCAGTCTTCTGTACAATCTGCCGAACAACATGGATGTCGTCCACGGTGCTGTAGCCTTTTCGAAACCCGGCTTGTTCCGGTGGTTGGAAGTCGTCGAGTCTTCTGGCGAGGTGGTTTGTGAGTACTCTCGAGAACAACTTGTAGATGTGGCTCAGGAGTGATATGGGCCTATAGTTCTTCAGTAAGGATTTATCACCTTTTTTGAAGAACAGGACCACCGCACTCCCGCTCCACGCCTGAGGTGTTAGGCCCTGGTGAATGACGGAGTTAAAAAGCGTTGTGAGCTCTTTTAGGACAGGTGTTCCGCCAGCTTTTAGTAGCTCTGTAGTGATTCCGTCATCACCTGGACACTTGTTGTTCTTAAGTTGCTCGAGAGCAGCTCTGACCTCGCCCCGGTTGACATCGGGGATGTCCTCCGTATAATGGCGCGTGAGTGGGGCTCTCTGGTCATCTTTGCTAGGTCCCAAGGGTTTACTCATCCGTGATGCGTACAGGTCCTTGTAGAAGCTCTCTATTTCCTCGTGTATCTCGAACTTGGAGGTCACGGTTCTGCCGTCCGCAGTGTGTAGTTTCGTTAGATGGGATCTACCAAGCTGGCGCGCAAATACTTTGGTGCCTCTATTCTGTTCGATCGCAGCCACAACGGCGCGGGTGTTGGAACATCGGAGGTCACGTCGCACCAGCTTCCGGATCTACCGGTTAAGGTTTCTCCCATCCGACGAAGAGGACCGCGCGGGTGACATCTCGCGTCTTTGCCTCATAAGCTCGAGAGTCTCGGGGGAGAGCTTAGGCTGCCTGACTTTGCCTTTTCCGGGGAAAACCCTTCGAGACATCCTGTAGCGTTTTGACCACTGCGTCGGTTTTCTGGTCAACGTTGCATGCGTAAAGAAAATAGAAAAAGATCATCTAGGGTCGCTGATTATAACGTGTAATCAGACAATTTTGGACCGTTGACTACGTTCTAAGTATACCATGTCGTAAACACACAAACTTAAATTCTATGGGCTACTTACGATTACTTGAGGCTATTTCTTACGCATTTGTGATTGGGATTTTTTATGATGAAATAAAGGGGGTGTGTTAAAAAATAAATTATTCTTATGTAATTGTAGTTAATTGATTGTTTTGTTAAATTCTGTTTTAAATGTTAGTTATGTTATACAAAATGTAATATTGTTTATGAATTAAATAAATAAAAATGAAATGAAATGTCAAGGAATGGTAATCCCCGAATAGTAAAATCGTATTTCTTATGTTTTGGTAAAAAAGTAATTTTTACAAAATTTAATCCCTTCACACGGTTCTATGGTAAATATTATGTATTTGTGTGCTATTGTACTTTCTTCTCGATGTATTTATCATTTATGAGCTCTAGGTAGTTATGCGACCTGAAAGTACTGTTCACATACCAAGAACGTTACTCATTAACTAAATATTCCCAACCACTCAAATTGAGTACCGAGAACCCACGGCATCAGTTGGCACCTTTTAATGTTAAGATAAGCTCCTAATGAGTATTTCAAGAGAATTGTTTTGATTACGTTATAGTTCCCATGAATGCCGGGAGGTCTCACCTATAGCACACATATAAGATTTGTATCCATTTAAAAGCCCATGTAAATAATATTACACACGATTCGATTGTCATCTGTGCCACGACTCACACCTAGTATTAAGAACGCTTTTGTTTTAATTTAATAAAATATTTTTAAAAAAAAATTTAAGTGTTCATTTCTTGACTGGCGCAGCCGGTAGGATTTTTCAATTATCGAAAGCCGTCGTAAAGTCGAAATTGCTAACATCGTCGCGCTAAATTCGAGAAGAATCCGTCGAACCTAAAACAAATTTGTCAAGCACGAGCAGCAGAAGACATCGTCGTCATGGAGAAGAGCGGTTATATGTGAGTAGACCCTTTGTTCACTTCCGTTCCACTTTTCCATTATAATAATTATTGTGTCTATTGGACTAAAAATCGTCAATCGTCACAAATAGCAGCAGTGTTGTTCTAAAATCGAAAACACAGCTACTTAATTAGGACCCAAAAATCGGTAATTAGTGTTAAGCTATAAAATAAATTGAAGTATTTGAATAAACTTATTATTAAAGTAAATAACTATATACCTAATAGTTATTTTACATTGTAAAGTAAATTAATAATATTATATATTTAAAAAAAAAAAAAAAAATATTTTTATATCAAAATGAGTCAAATATCGCTAATACCAAAAGAAATTCATATGATCATCCCTAAATATGATGGTGATGACAAATTATTAAACTCATTTATATCAAAATGCGACTACGTTATACGAAGTTTTAGTGGAGACAATAATCCCGCTCAAAAGGTATACTTATACCATTGTATAACCAGTAGGTTAATAGGTAAAGCCGCCGTTTTAGCGAGCGAGCGCGAAAATATAAAAAGTTGGGAAGAGTTGAAAGAACTATTTATCCCACATTTTGGTGATCCTAGATCAGAGGCAGGCATAGCTTTAGAATTAGAAAGTTTAAAAATTAAAGGAGGAGAATCTTTTGTTGATTTTTGTCATAGGATACAGAACGTAAGGAGTTCGCTTTTATCTAAAGTAAATTTAATTCACGACGAGGGAATTAAAGCAGCAAAATATATTATTTACAATAACACAGCCCTTAATGTGTTCTTGTACAACTTACCAGAAGATTTATTAAGATTTGTTAGGTTAAATAAATGTTGCGATTTAGAATCAGCCTTAAGCGTTGTCACTGAAGAGGTGAACTTTTTACAGAGATATAATACAATGAATAGTGCGAAGAAAATGAATGTAATTAATAAAAATTCGCCACATTTACCGTTGCAAACGCAAGCGCCGTTGCAACCATTTAAATTTGGTATTCCCGGTAAACCAATGCAACAGCCGTATTTTAATAAACCTCATAATTTTAATAATAATTTTCATATGAACAGATTACCATATAATTCAGGTTTTAAGCCTAGATTTAATTCATTTACGCCGTCACCACAACAGTTTCCAAAAACTGTCAATAATTACAAGCAATCGGGTTTCTTTAGACAAAACCCTAATCAAAACTTCCGCTTTGGAATAAATAATAGGAATACGAATATACCGAGGCAAAATACTGACGTCTCTATGAGGACGGTACAGAATAATATGGTGTATAGTAATAACAGTGAACAACAGAGTTTTCACCCAAATTTTCGTATAGAGGCTCAAGAAGAGCAAACGAAATGATAAAAGTGAATTATAGCGATTCTCTTAGACTTCCGCATGTGCATTTACCGGAAATAGATGCATATATGCTGATAGATACGGGAAGTACGAGATCTTTTATTAGTCCTGAAAAGGCAAATAAGTTTTTTAATAGTTATAAGATGTATAAGCCTTTCGAAATATACAGTACGCATGGTTGTAGTAGACACAACGAGGTAATAAATATTCCGTTACCGAAAATGTTTAATGCAAATTTTTATCATACTTTTTATGTTTATAATGTAGACAAGGCATATGATGGTCTTATAGGAATAGATTTATTAAGAGAATTAGAAGCTAGTGTAGATATGAAAAGGCAAGTATTAAAAACTAAATTTAGTGATATACCAATTTGGTATAAGGTACTTGCGGTAAATAAGGGCCACCTTAATCTAAACCTAAATAATTTCTATAAATAAAGGAATATATTAAAATATTTAATATCATGGTAATGTTTATTTCAATATCTGCATCAGAAAGTACTATTTCAAGTATTTTCATCTCAATTAGGCATAGTAATCATGATTTTAAAAAACCCT
Source organism: Schrankia costaestrigalis (assembly GCA_905475405.1). Taxonomy (NCBI): domain Eukaryota; kingdom Metazoa; phylum Arthropoda; class Insecta; order Lepidoptera; family Erebidae; genus Schrankia; species Schrankia costaestrigalis. The sequence goes on from FR997832.1 coordinate 8,992,514, forward strand.
CTCTTTGGCCCTTAATAAACGTATGTAGTTTTATAAGGGCCAAATTTTAATTCAAATATTAAAAGAGTAATCAATTGAAAAAATATTGTTTTCGGTTTCATTTGACTTTAATTATCATTTGGCATTAAATCACTCTTTTAACATTACTTAATCAAAGGAAAAACTAGCAATGGCTCTTAATAAACTAACGTAGCAAAAACATGTCATAAAAACCTTTATCTATAACATATCGTCAAAATAATCACAGACGTAAACAATAAGTTTGTAACTTTTAAAATATTATCTATGGAAATTACAAAACTAAAACATTTTTTTTCATAAATAAGTAGTACGGTATAAGACAGGCCACGTATGTGGCCCTTCTTATCCTTATTATAAAATCTATTGTTATCGAGATCAACAACTTGGACACTTTTAAGTTAATTAAAGATATTAGGGATGATTTATGATACAAAAATAATAACAAATACATGCTTAATAATAATAACTATGGTATGTATTAAAATAACGAAGTCTATTGAAATTTGTTAAAATTAATTTACATTCTATATGTATAATAAGGGCCGGCCTATGTACCCGCCTCGAGCGTGGCCCGTATTAGCCCCTGATAATAGCATAATTGAAAACGGTAAAAAGTATTGTATTTATTAACAAAAATTTATAACTTATCTCCACTAGCCCAAACTATTTGTATAACATCTACAATTAACTAACAAGATTTGAACAAACGGCTGTATTTTAGGTAAAAAAAAAATTGTTTTGGCAAGATAAAATTATAGTGAAGCTGCGTTGTCTATCACTCTCAACTGACTCGTGGCTACTGGTAAGATTGATGATCGTGCGACGACGCGAGCTCGGATCTTAGCTTTCCTATTGGTCATTTTTAAGCATGTGTAAATGTAGGGTGCTGTGATCATTAAAAGTATCATTTTCAAGCAACGGCTCTTGATACCCACCGGCTCTTGTTACCCGCAGGTACCTTAATCATTTATATAAGGTAGTCATACCGAAGCGTTCCGAAACACGCGTTAAGTTGCCTACAGTGTTAGAAAAGGGTACAGCTATTTTAAATTATTTAGAGTTTTATCCAGGTCTTAGGATGCCTGATGCTATTGTTAAGTGTAAGGATTCGTTTGCACAAACGGTTATTCAAAACGTTACGGACAAAAATTTAACAATAATTTTTGATAAACCGTTAGAAGTTAGTAAATTGGAAAAGAAATGTATGTCTATTAATTTAAATAAATTAAATATAAATTATAATAATATTGAAATGGAATTAGAATCAAATCTTTCAAAGTTAAGATTGGATCATTTGAATTATGAAGAAAAAAGGTATATACAAAATTTATGTACCGAATATAAAGATATTTTTCATTGTGAAAATATTCCTTTATCGTTTACTAATCAAGTTAAGCATAGAATTAGGACTAAATACGAAGATCCTATATTTATACGACCATATAGGAACCCTATAAAAACTAATTTAGAAATTAAGAAACAGGTCGATAATTTATTAAAGAACGATGTTATTAAGGAATCACACTCACCGTGGAGTGCTCCAGTTCATTTAGTTCCTAAGAAATTAGATAGTTCGGGAGAACAGAAATACCGAATGGTAATAGATTATAGACGTTTAAATGAAATTACGGTAGATGATAAAAGTACCCTCTGCCTAATATAACTGATTTATTTGATAGGTTAGGAAAAGCAAAATACTTTTCTACGTTAGATTTAGCTAGTGGTTATCACCAAATAGAGGTAGATAAAGAGGATCAGCAGAAAACTGCGTTCTCTACACAAAGTGGACATTACGAATTTAAACGAATGCCCTTTGGTTTGAAGACAGCTCCAGCTACATTTCAAAGAGCTATGGATAATGTTTTAAAAGGTTTACAAGGACTACATTGCCTAGTATTTATCGATGACATTATTGTCTATTCTGTCAGTTTACAGGATCATATAGAAAAGTTAAGATTAATATTTGATAGGTTAAGAAAAATGAACTTAAAGTTATCATTAGATAAGTGCGAATTCTTAAGGAAAGAAGTTTTATATTTAGGTCATACAATATCCGAAGACGGATTAAAGCCTAATAATGATAAAATAAAAGCAGTTTTAGAGTTTCCATTACCTAAAACTACAACAGAAATTAAAAGTTTTTTAGGTTTAGTAGGATATTATAGGAAGTTTATAAAAGATTTTTCTAAGATTACGCAGCCTTTAACAAAGTGTTTGAAAAAGAAAAATAAAATAATTATAAATGAAGAATATGTAAATGCATTTGAGAAATGTAAGGAAATTCTTACAAATGCACCAGTTTTACAGTTTCCAGATTTTTCTAAACCATTTTTACTCACCACTGATGCATCAAATTATGCTCTGGGTGCAGTTTTATCACAAGGTACGATAGGAAGTGATAAGCCTATTGCTTTTGCAAGTAGAGCTCTGAATGACGCAGAGACTCGATATAGTACTATTGAAAAGGAACTTTTAGCCATAGTTTGGGCATGTAAGCATTTTAGACCATACTTATATGGTAATAAATTTAAAATATTAAGCGACCATAGACCACTTGTTTGGTTGAAGTCATATAAAGAACCAGGTAGTAGATTAACAAGATGGAGTTTAAAATTAGCTGAATATGATTATGATATAGAATATAAGCCAGGTAAGCAGAATAATAATGCGGACGCTTTGTCACGTATTAAGTTAAATGTGTTAGAAAATGAAAATGTATCAATGATAGTAAATACTCCAGAGGACGAAACAATTTTAATTTCATCGTCTGATGATTTAACTCAATCAGTTAAAAGTTTAGAATCGAATTTTCCTATGCGATCAGTGAGTAGTGGTACTATCACAGCATCGGAAAGACCGAGCTCACCTGTGGAAACAATTCATTCTGAAGAGAATACGGACTCATCCGATATTCCAATTTTAAAAGAAGCGATTGATACGAAACCAAACCAAATATTAGTATTTACGTGGAATAAAAATGAATTTAGTGTTAAAAATATGTCTAGGGATAAGCAAAAAGTATTAGAAGTGCATATGCCATTAAATAATGAGGCATTAGTTAAGCAATTTTTAAAAGAATATATTCGCCCTAAAATTAATCAATTTATTTATTTTGAAAATGAGAAGCATCGTCAAATTTTTTCTAAAGTAGTTACTAAGAAAGACTCTATTAAGTAGTATTTTTAAGAAAGACTCTATTAAACTTCGTGAATGTACGGAAAGAGTTATTTATGTAGAAAATGAAAATGAACAACGTGAGATTGTTAATAAGTATCATATAGGAAAAACATGTCATAGAGGTATCAAGGAAACAGTAGCACATTTAAAACGTACATATTATTGGATTAATTTAGAACAAACTGTAGCAAGTATAATAAACTCATGCGAGCTTTGTAAACGTATGAAATATGATAGGAAACCTTTGAAGCCAGAGTTACAATTAACCCAGACTCAAAGTAAGCCGTTTCAAGAAATATTTATTGATATTTTCTCAATAGAAGGAAAATATTTTCTTACTCTTATAGATGCGTTTAGTAAATTAGGACAAGCATTTGAAGTACCTAATAGGTCAACTCCTGAGATAGTAAGAGCACTATTAAAATATTTTTCTTTTTATGGTATTCCAATGAAAATGAGTGCAGATCCAGGAAGTGAATTTAATAATAGTTTATTAAAAGAAATGTTGAGTTTTTATAAAATAGAATTACATATTGGTACGCCACATAATCCAAACTCAATGGGATTAGTGGAAAGATTTCACTCTACGATTTTAGAGATATATAGATTAGCTAAGTATGAAAGGAAAATTACAGACGCAGCATCTGTAATGACATACGCAGTTATGTCTTATAATCAGTTAATTCATTCGACAACTGGTCTTACGCCATTTGAGGTAGTATTTGGTCATACTGAATTATCAGATAATTTTAATGTAGATTTTAATAAAACTTATACGCAACAATTAGTTCAGGAACATGCAAAAAGAACAAAATATTTGTATGATTATTTAGCAGATAAAATGGTAGGAAATAAGGTTAAGATAAAAGAAAAACGTGGAGGTGAAACCAATTTTGATATAAAGAAAGGCAGTAAAGTATTTATTAAAGGAGTAAATACAAGACGAAGCAAAGATAAGCCTCGTTATCAAGCTGCACAAGTAGTCGATGATATAAATCGAAATATCGTTACAGTTCAGACCCAAAATAGGAAAACTAAGGTTCCACTAAAGGATATAAAACGCCCTTCGCAGGTACGTCTTGCTGATAGTGATGAAGAGTGCAATGGCCCTTCAACTTCAAAAAATTGAAGATAATCCTAGAATTCTTCCTGTTAAAGAAGGTGTAGGTCAGATTAGCCTATATAATTGGCAAATTATTAAGATTTTAGATTTAGAATTATTATACAGTAATTTGAATTTAATATTGATAAATATAATCATATTGTATGTTTTATGAAAGATAAGTTGAATTTATATGTTTAGATGGTAATATTTTAGATGCACAGTTACAAACTGAATATATTATGAATACTACGTTAGATAGATTTAATCAAATAGTCCCTAATATAAGAATTAAGAGAGGAATTATAAATCCACTAGGATCTTTAATTAAAACCATTACTGGTAATATGGATAACGAAGATGCATTGAGATACGATGAGTTAATAAGTAAAATACAGTCAAAACAAAATGCACTTGTAAATAAAGTGACATTAATTTCAGAAATCGTAGAAACATTTGTTAATATGACAAATTTAACTAGAAATAATTTTGTTATTTTAGAGAAAACTATTTCAGAAATTGAGGAAATATTGAACAAAACCCAATTTCAAAGGAGCAAAGATTTTAATTTGCTAACCCATAATTTTAAAATAATTTTAACCAGGTTAGATGAGGTAGAAACTGCAATTGCATTTAGCAGAATTAATGTATTGCACCAATCTATTTTAGACTCTAGTGAACTTTATAATACGTTAAAAGATATTGAGAAAACAGATAAGATAGTTTTCCCCGTTACTTATGATAATTTAATTAATATTGAGAATTGTATAGACATTAAGGCATTTATGAAAAACAAACGTATTACTTTTATAATGACAGTTCCTACAGTCCAATTAGATGAATATAATTATTATAAATTATATCCTTTTCCAATGTACAACCCTCACCTAAACCTTACATTCCTGATTGTTCCTAAACATTCCCAAATCCTAACAAAGGGATCGAAAATATCACCACTCTCTCAACCCTGCAGAGAAGTTGCTGATGGAAAGTTTTTATGTTATGAAAATCATATATCTTATTAAGAAGAAAATAGATGTATTGAAGATTTAATGAAGTTCTCTACGAGAATAACTTCGTGTTCTCCGTTGTCAGTCGCAGCAAACGACATAAAGATTAAATTAATAAAACCAGATTCGTGGATAATATATACTGGTGTCCAGACAACTTTAACAGAAACATGTGAAAATGACATGAGCCAACACAGCATTATGGGCACGTATATTTTAACACTCACCAACGCTTGTGAAGTGAAAGTTGGAAAAATAACATTAAGAAAACGTCGTATTCAGACCGGAGAAGTAGCTTTTACTGGTATACCAAAGATACACTTACCAAAGATCGTTACACCACTACGTGTGTTTGAAAAGAAAGCAATCAACTTGGATAAGATTGATTTGGAAAATCTCCAGTTCCTGTCACATACGCTAAGTAAAAGTGAAGTGAAAAATAGTGAATATGGGCAATTTGTGAATGTGCACAGTGTTAGTATAGGAACTCTAATGATTTATGTGTTAATTTTAGTTATTTTTTGTGTAACGATGTATAGATATAAGAATATTTTACTTTGTAAAAAACAAAATCAACATCCTCATTGTAATTCGGGTGATGATTTTGAACTTAGGGAGGGAGGAGTTATGCGACCTGAAAGTACTGGTCACATACCAAGAACGTTACTCATTAACTAAATATTCCCAACCACTCAAATTGAGTACCGAGAACCCACGGCATCAGTTGGCACCTCTTAATGTTAAGATAAGCTCCTAATGAGTATTTCAAGAGAATTGTTTTGATTACGTTATAGTTCCCATGAATGCCGGGAGGTCTCACCTATAGCACACATATAAGATTTGTATCCATTTAAAAGCCCATGTAAATAATCTCCGCGTGAGACGCACGTCTCCGCGATCGACTGTTTCCGTTGCCTCCGCTACGACTCCGTCGCGCCACTGCGCGCGGTAAGTACATCGCCAGACTACATTACGTGTGTTATTATTGTTTTGTTTTCGCTTAGAAAAGTCCTGAAAAGGGCTTGGACGAGTGTAAACAAACTAATAATAAACTATACGTAGTGTTTTGACCCCTTCAGGGTAATCGGTTGATACCTAACGGTGCAAACGAAGCCGATTGAGCTTTCAGGTAGCTCGTTCCCGGCCCCTCAGGCCGGGAACAAAAATCGAGAGTCCGGACCCCACTGCACTGGGCATCCCCAGGGGGAAGGAAGACCGGTGAGCCACTAGGGCACCGCTCATTCACGTAGGCCAGTCCCTATCTAGCTAGGTATGGATGATCTTTATCAAGAATTTTCTAAACAGGTTGAAGAGAAATTCGCCTCTCCGGATTGCCATCTATCTAATGATGACAAACAGGAACTGAGGTTAATACTCAGTCCAGACGCTATTCAAAAGCTCGTTAACCAAAGAGTCGCCAATCTAATAAATCCAGTCCCCCCGCCAGTCCTGCAAGCCATGATGCAAGACCAAGACCAAGCCTCCGCCTTTAAAAGGCCCGCTCCGGCGGTCTCCTCTGCCTCTAGTGTGGGCGACTCTCTCGAGGAGTGCGACCCAGACCCGTCCGCTTCCTTCACCCCTGTAAAGGGGAAGAAGAACAAACGTAGTGCGCGTAAGCGCGCTGCCACCCAAGCCCCCACCGCCACTGAGGAGGTCTCCTCAGTAGTAGTGCCTTCTCCCGCCCCCGCCACTTTAACTAGCGTCCCCGCCCCAGCTCTGATGGACCTCGTCATTGAGACACCCGTCCCAGTAGCTCCCTCCACATCAGGCGTTAAGGTCAACCAAGGCCTAGCCTCTATTCCAAGCCCCAAAGCCCCCCCACCAGTCTTCCTTCGTGACAAGACTAGGTGGGACGCTCTCTCCCGCGACCTCGCGGAGAAGCGCATTCACTTCACTAGCGCCACCAACACAGGGGCGGCGATTAAGATAAAAGTCCCTTCAGTTGACGACTTTCGTCGTCTAACTAAACACTTATCAGACTTCCGCATCCCTTACCACACCTACGCCCTCCCTGAGGAGCGTAAGGTGAGGGCTGTGCTTCGCGGGATACCGCACGAAATCAGTAATGAGGCCATCCTAAATGACCTCAAAAGTCAGGGATTCCCCGTCGAGGCGGTACATAAAATGTACAGCCGTATCGGCAAGCAGTTCCCCCTAGCCATGGTCATTCTGACCTATGCGCCAGGCTCCGCGGCAAGAGACATCTTCCGCCAAACATCACTTGTCGTGTGTGGTCTCTCCGGCCTCAAGGTCGAACAGCCACACCGACGTCGCTTCCCAGGACAGTGCCACCGCTGTCAGTTATACGGCCACGCCGCCCGTAACTGTACAGCCTCTCCCCGGTGTGTGAAGTGCCTAACACCTCACCACACCTCAGAGTGCTCCCGTACAAGGGACACCCCGTCACCCCCAGCCTGTGTGCTATGTGGTCAAACCGGCCACACAGCTAACTATAAGGGCTGTCCTAAAGCGCCACGGCGCCCCCCTCCCCCTAAACAGGTACCTCAAGTACCTAAACGTCACGCACCGCCTCCTACTGAGGAGAACTTCCCCTCTCTGCCCCCTAAGGGCCCAGTCACTGTGCCCACTAAGGGGCCAGTCGCACCTCAATCCCGCCCCGTATGGGGCCCGAGGAAGGCGGCCCCCGTGCCACCTAAGCCCTCAACCTTCCCCACTCCGTCTCAAGCCGACGACTTTGCTATCATCGACTCGGTGATGCAAGGTGTCGACCTTAACGAAGTCGCCTTACTCGCGAGCAAACTCCGCGAAGCTAAGAGCCCCATCGACCGCCTCATGGCGATAAACAACCACCGCACTCTTCTAGCCGCTTTAGGCTATTAAAATATACATTCCCCACACACTCCTACGTAGGTACACTACACATATCATTACACGTTACATGTACTCACATACACAATAAAAAACACTTTGGTTTCTGCTCTGTTATCATTCTTATCTTTTGTGTTATCCTATAAAAGGAATCTTATCAATATTTTAGTTTAAAATGCCCAATTAATTAATTATTGCAATTAATTAATCCCGATAGGAAGTTACTTAGCGACTTCTAAAGCTAAGTAACGCATACCCCATTAGCTAGTCATGCCCTGAGCACATAGCTCACAGTCTTTTTCATAGGGAAAGTTATAGCGGTTACTCTATTATATAATAGGGTGACGCTTATCAACTTCATAACTGCTTCCCGGACGCTAGTCCCGAGAAGACGTTTCGATACTGTCTAATAGCCTCTAAGGAAATAAGACACCAAAGGCGGGTTTAGTCAGTAAAAGTCTGACATAACCAGTTCAGCAATAGGCTGGGCTGGTACTCATGAGAGTTCCCGACCTCCTCTCCTATTAGAGTCCGAGAGGTTTGTTTGTGTTAATCATACAAACAAAAAAAAAAAAAAAAAAAAAAAAAAAAAAAAATATTACACACGATTCGATTGTCATCTGTGCCACGACTCACACCTAGTATTAAGAACGCTTTTGTTTTAATTTAATAAAATATTTTTTTAAAACAATTTAAGTGTTCATTTCTTGACTAGGTATACATAATTCTATTGCGTTGTTTATACACTATTCTATGAACAGCGTTTATTTGATTTAGCGTCTATTGTTACAGTAGATAATTATAAATCACCTATTGTATAAAAATATTGACCATTTCAACAAGTCATTGTTAAATAATAATTATAAAGATCCTATGAGATATCTACTGCTGGAAAAAATAATCCTACTTGAGGTTATGGCGACGCAGGAAAGAATAATCCTACTTATGGTCCAACGAATGAGGCATTAAGAAAGAAAGAAAAAACATTTATTGACCATTAAGAGCACACACAACAAATACACAAAAAATAAAAATACACAACAAAAAAAACAAAGTCTAAATGGCCAATAGGGCCCTGCCTCAGCTGTTATGCTGGTACGGCATAGTTTTATGCCGCACCAGCTCTGGTATTCTGGCAGAGCCCTTAGCAGAGCAGAGCAGAGCATTAGATTATGTATCGCTATTATGAGTTAAACCATATTTATAGGAATTATGTGTACAAGGGTGTTAAGCCGTTTCAACGCGTAGAAGACGCGCTTGAGCGTGACGGACACCTTTTCTTTAATAATATTAGTATAATATTATTTATTTTGCATTGTATTAAGGGAAAAGCAAACATATTTTAAATCTCCGCAAAAAATAATGTGTACAAAAGTTAAGGTTCTTCATCTGTTAAATTTTAATTTGAAACCATACGAAGCGAACAGTTCAATAACCAACCCGTACAATTATTTGTGTAATTCGTACTGCAAGTGTAGTGATTTCAAGCAAGACGATACGTAAAATGTGTATAAATAAGGTGTAGTTCTTATTACGATTCCCGTTTTTGAATACAATGGATGTGAAGCGATACGCGGTCGTAATTCCAGTCACGGGCTCAGTACATCAACATTCGCGGCCTTGAGTAGATGGCGTCGTTCGCACAGACCGCGCTGTGGGGCGCGTAAAGGCTTATCTTAGCATACGCTAGCGATATGGTCCACTCACTTGCACATAGATCGTAGCCACTATCGCATGCCCGCTCGGCACCTACTAAAATAAAGCGTATGCATGCGACCGCGCTGTTTGTTTGCATCCTATATAAATGCCGGTTGTTCATGTTAAAACTACTTTTTTTTAAGTTAACCTAGTGCTATTCAGAACAAAAGTGAAAATGTGGATTTTTGTTACGTTACTTGTGATATTGTTCTCTTTAATACTTTTACTGGCAATTTTCCATTATTCTAGTAAAGGCCGGAAATACTGGCAATTTAGAAATGTGCCATACAGGGAACCTTGTCCAATATTTGGCAATTTTGGTGCTACATTTACCATGAAAAGGAGTTATTCAACTATGCTAAAATATTTCTACGATAGTTATAAGAACGATAAATATGTGGGAATTTTTCAAGCTCGGAGGCCGACTTTAATGCTAATAGATTTAGATTTAGTAAAGGCAGTGCTCACGAAAGAGTTCCAATGTTTCAGTGATCGTGCTTCTGTTTCAACAGACACACAGAGAGAGCCTCTACTTCGAAATCTTGCCAATATGAGTGGTGCTGAATGGAAAGCCATGCGACATATCGTAACACCTACGTTCTCGTCAGCTAAAATGAAAGCGATGTTCCCACTGGTAGCAGCTTGTAGCAAGACGTTAAAAGAAATACTTTCAAATGAATCTCAAGATGCAGTTAATGTGCCATCAATAATGATGCGTTTTACAACTGATGTAATTGGAAGCTGTGCATTTGGAGTAGATCCTGGTTCTCTGAAAAATTTAAATTCTCCGTTTCTAAAAATGTCACAGAAAATGTTTAAAGTAGACCGGACGACATTGCTAAAACGCTACTGTCGCGCGTTTTTCCCAAGATTGTTTAAATTATTAAACTTGAGATCGTATCCTCCTGACGTTGAGGTTTTCTTTACTACGATAATTAGCCAAGTTCTCGCAGAAAGGCGATCTGGTGTAGTACGTCATGACTTTCTACAACTAATGTTGAACGAGCAGAACATAGAAGAAAGTTTCGAAATGACAGATGCTTTGATCACTTCTAATTCATTTATATTCATGTTGGCTGGGTTGGAGACATCATCTACTACATTGTCATTTTGCTTGTATGAACTTGCGAAAGATAAAGATATCCAAGACAAGGCAAGAAGAGAAATAAACGAATGTTTAGAGCGGTTTAAAGAGCTTAACTATGACACAGTGATTTCTATGCGTTACGTTTTTCAAGTCGTAACGGAAGCTTTGAGATTGCATCCGCCAACACCTTTGACAACGAGACTCTGCACCTCTCCTTATAAATTTAATGAAGAATTAAGTTTGAAAGTGAAGGACGTAGTACTTATACCTATCCAGTGCATACAACGTGATGAACGACACTTTCCCAATCCGGATAGATTTGATCCAAGTCGATTTGATGAGAACTTAAATCATCCTGGATTCTTGGCTTATGGTGACGGTCCACGGAGTTGTCCAGGTAAATCAAATTAACTTTATTTGTTCTTAATTTAAGTATTTTACACTCAACACTCCTTTTCGTATATGTACAAATTGCATAAACAACGAACCTTAGACTACATGTTGAGATACGGTTAGAAATAAAATAAACTTCTTCTAATGAACTATTGTTATCTTTCCAATAAACTGTTCATTTCATTGTTCTGTTTGTATGTATACAAAGTAGTAAAGTCTAGAATAAATCAATGTAAACTATGAAGGTGTTATGTATTTCAGACTGTTCGACAGTGTCAGTTCGCTTAAATCAAATAGAGACATGCACATATACATACCTACTTTAATTTATCCGTATCAAGTCTTAAATCAATATTAACATATCTACGTAACATTCTTTATTAAACATTTAAACTGCTGCAGCAGATCAGATTACCCGATACACCCGATTATTTATTATACCTACGAATAGTTTCCCGATACGATTAACATTCGACTTCTTCGAATTTGATTCCATACCAATGGTCAGTAGGTTTTATTGTTTAGATTCACGAAAAACTAAAGCGATTATTATTTGCGTAATGATTATATTTAGTACATTATCAAAACAAAAAATGCCCATGTTTAAATTCAAATACATGTGGCATAAAATTGTAATTGCTTATGGCAGAACTGTTCCTTGTTATTAATGTTCTGAAATATAACACCTGCTTTAAACTGCCATAGTAAAACAAGGTAGCATTGCAAAGGTTTTATTATCACTTCCGTGACAGTTTTGTAATATATAGTTTGGTACCAATTATGCATGTTTACGATCGCGTATAACTTGAATAAACAAGACATTTTATACATTCGAAATTTGACGCCATTCATTAAAACTACAAGACTACACCATCGATTTGATGTTTTTTTTATAGCAGTTATACAAACAAAGCTTTTGCATATAACTATACTTATATATAAAAATACACAACACGCTGTTTATTTTGCACATTAAAATATTTATCGATTTTAGTAATTTTAAACGAGTAATTCTAACAAGATACCTATACGAACTCCGTTATTGGTAGAGTCTTGATTGCTAAGCAGAGATTTCGGGTTCATTACACTTACAATGTAGATTACGTGCTTGATTTATTAATTATACCATGGTTGGTGGGTTTCCTATGCTTTACACAGAAATAGTAAAATACTTATAAGCTATAGTTTTATTTATTTTATTCTTAGATTTACTTACTTAGATATTTATACAGGTCCCGTACGTTTAGTAGGGCAATTGTAGTGAAGGCTATGAAATGAAGATAATATCCAAAATATAAAACTTAAATTGTTTATGTCGACGTTATTTTTAAATATGCTATAGTTTGTTATTTAAATTTATTATTGAAAAAGTCTACAATAATATGTTAATATACTTTTATTTTGATATACAGGCGCACGTTTTGCTCAGTTGACAGTAGCGACGGGCCTTGCCGTTATATTGAGCTCATTTGAAGTGGAACCATGTGCCCTCACAACTCCAACCATCCAGTACGACCCACGAAGTGTCATGCTGAAGAACAAAGGAGGAATTTGGCTACGATTTCGTGAAATAGCGCATTGAATATTAATAAACGTACTTAATTATATTAAGTAATTGGTTTATCAAATGTTAATTATAATTATGATCTGTGTTATATTGTTCCTTTAAAATAATATAGGTGCTTTAATTAATAAATATATTTTTTCTCACATTCTTTTGTCACTTTTGTAAATACGAGTATGTATATTAGTTTTTATAATATAGTAATGATTTCAATAAATTATTGTTTTTATGTTCATAACTTACAGCTAATAGAAGAAAATGCTTATAAAATGTATGCATTGTATTACTCATATATTATTCTGATCTATGATGAAAGTGTATGCGTTTATCGAGTAGTAGAAAATGTATTGTTGCAGTTCTAACACCTAAGTGGAATAAATCACATATTGTTGTAAAATGCATAGGATTTAGTTATGTACTTAGTCATTGTTTACAAATAATATAACTCTTTCCTTAATGATGTTTACTCATAAGGTAAATATGTAAGTAACTACATTACACAATGCAATTGTAAACAGCGGTAATGACTAAAAGGGTTTGTTTTGCAAATATTATCACAGAGATTATTTTACCTGAGAGTTTCTTAAGACTTATGTTTATCATATTCAAAGAATTTAAATGCACTTACGTGAACGGTAACTGTATCCTCATTTCATCATAACAGCCCATTAATGTCCCACTGAGGACAGCTGACGGAGGGATACTTGGCCTACTAATACCACCAGACGGATTGGTATAGGGTTTAATTTCAAGTTTTCCTTCTTTTTATTTCGTAAAGATAACATTCACGGATAGTCCCTTAGTCGGTTTTTACGACACCCATGGGATGAGATGGGGTGGTGACAAATTGTATTCTTACTCCGTCACTACACGGAGACCTAACCTCATTTATTTCTCATAAAATACCCCTTTTTATTATGTTATAATCTATAAGCTTGCTATGTATTAAGATTTTTTATAAGTTGTCCTACAGGCAAATCTTCTCTGCACCCTCGTTTACTTAAATGTAGAGGCAACATTGATATAGAATAGGACTAAGACTGAGAAAATGCGTAATTTAGTAGACTTGATTCTTGCATGCCATGACTTTTTTATACGAGTGTCCATCCTATGAAAACGCAATCAGCCCCCCACTACATACTAAAAACAGATTGTGGGTTGTCTTTTTATTGATCGGGTGATGGTCTTGTGTTAGCTGTCAGCCCCTTTTTGCTCTAGCAGCTGATAAGATCACTGCTTTGAGATAAGGGGCCTCCTGTATAATATCGTTTTACAGCCTACTAATAAGTTTCTATACCCCTTCCACTATATTTAACAACATTTGACAGATTGACGTTAGTGTCGTTCGGCAGTATCTCGAATGTAATCCCATTCGATTGTAAGCGATTTCGCGATTTTTCAAATTACTTTATTTTACACATTTGGATCCTTACATCAACTTACATTATCATTTTATTATTGTATCTTTCTTCTATGTTAAGAGAATTAGCCTATAGCTTAAAATGATAAAATTATAGTTAGCTTAGGTATTATTTGAAATACATAATTTATCGTGACACATTCGCGGGTTATAGCTAATCTAAAATATCATATTACATTTTATAAACGTATAATGAAGAGTTCAGGTTTATTCATAGCATTTATTTCTACCGATTATTTGTAATTTGTTTCATAATGGTGGTAATCGTTATGAGTGTCCAGCACTTAGTAACCATGGTAACTGAAAAAAACATGGGTACGTCCATGAAATTCAATATAATTTGTTCTAAAAATAAGCGGAAGTATTACGAAACTTCATGAACGTGAACTGTCAAAAAGCTAAACTTACGCTGGAAGGGGTATAGATTTAACACTTGGCTCGCTACATACAGTAGTACTTACCGTACTTACTTACTTGGTATTGTAAGGAATATTAATATGTAATCAGCTGCCCACTACATACATATTTCATAGTGTTCTGTATTATCTACTTAACTGATTATTTATAATATCTACTTTCAATCATTGATTATATTTATCATTACCTAACGAGATTGCAATCGTTTGTAAGTTGATATGATTATTTTTATTTACAATTTATCGAACTAATTAACTACTTCTTCATATTCACACGAATCGCATGTTATTTGTATATCTTTCTCACGATAAACTGGTTAAAAATAAACAAAGTTATAAAGTAAGCTTCTCGTAACTGTGGGCTATTTTGTGTTCTGTGCAGTTATCATAACAAGAAAATAAGATCAGTTATTAATAGATATATTTTAATGGATTGATGCTTTTGAATTCACAAGATCTTTTACTATTTAATTTTAAATAGAGCCGTTTGTCAAAGTTTTGACCGTTTTGGCCAAAGCCAATGTTTTTACTGTACTCGATATCGATAAGGTGAAGTAAGTACATATATTATGATAATATAATCTTTTTGCTATAAAATATAAAATGAAGTGTGAATTTATCTCCAAAGAGGAAGCTTTCTTGGAGATAAATTCTACAACAGTCAAAAATTCGCGTTTTATTGTAAACGTACTGGTTACAATTACAAGCTGTTGTTACTGCTCCGCATTACATGATGCTGCACTGATTGCAACGGAACATCTAGAAGATATTATTTTTATTACAAAATCCTGCACTTGGTGTCTGTCTTGGAAATGATAAACAACATCTCAAGGGACACAAAAACATCCAAGGACTTTAATTTGTAGAATGCACAAACAAATTGTTTCGAACCCACCATCTCGTGCATGACAAACAGATTAACAGTACTTACATAGTTATAATCTTACCCATTTTATATAGATATGTTTGAATAAACAGTGATTGCTTTAAAATGCTATTAAGTACTTGTTTATGTAAATGTAAACATCAAAGTCTTGATTGAGCACGTATTATAATGATAACCTTTTAAATGCTCTGCAAAATTTATTGTTGCTAAATATAACAATCGGTTTTGAATTTCATATTATGTTTAATGTTAATGAGGTGATGACGTATTAAGAATACATAGTGTCATTCTCACTTCCTTTTAGCCGGCTCTCGTACGCTGACAAATGCCCTGCCCAAACGGGAACAATAATAATGGTCTGAAACTTTATCTATTGCTTAATCGTTGCCATGAGTTGACTGCGCTGATCTGAACAAATTTCTTTATCGGATTTATAAATTGGGGTTCAACTGCTCAGAGCTATTGCTGTTTGATCGAAGCCTTGAGATGAGAGAGATGTAACTCCCAGTAACAGCCATAAGAAAAAGAAAATGAGCCAAGATAGAGAATATTCGAAAGAGTCTCAGTATATAAAATAATCTATAACCTATACCTTATATTGTAATATTTATGAGCTTAACTGCATCCCTCCTTTAAAGTATTTAGCAGTGGAGATCCATTATTATCCATAAATATTAAGAATTATTTAAGGAAGGTTACCTTGCTCATTCATCCAGTCTCCTGGATTTTGTTTGTTGCCTTTGATTGTGTGGCTGATTAGATAATTATGTTACTTTCCAGGTTTTAGAAACTGATGTCTTGAAACAGCTGAAGGAAAATCATTTTGTAGAAAATTGTTTAGAAATTCTCATCGATTTTTGCAATACTAAAGAATACATACAATTTTTTGGTAAGTTCTGTAATTTTATTACTTAAGTTTTACACTGATTCGTCATAAGTTAATTTTTAATGTGAAATTTTGAGTTTCTTAAATGCATGATTCTGAAACAATTCAGTAACCTACCGAAACAAGATTAGAGAACTTTTAAACAGTTTTTGTTTGTAAACAAATAAACAGGAGTACAACTCATGACCAGCTGTTCTCAATAAACCCAATATTATGTCCAATATAATTCAATATATATAGGCATATAATTATTTATTTCAACATTTATTTTTACATTAAGGTCGAGCGTGTACTTATTAATTGAACAACCAGTCTGTAATGTTGTTGTACTTTAAATTTATGTAATGCACCGGCTACGTCTAGACTCATAAATACCTAAGTGCTGTATAATAGGTGTAATTTAAATTATGGCGACTGCTTACAAAATTAACATTTAAGTTTATAATAAAGTGTCAATACAATCATTGCACCAAATCAATATTTGGTGCAATGATTTGATGAATTACTAATAAATGAATAGTCTGCATTTATATGTCTACTTCAGAAATTGTTATTTATTATCGGACAGATTGGACAGTATCTTGTTTGTAAAATGACGTGTGATTCTTTGTAATCCAAAGTGACTAAAACTGATTAAAAAAAATAAGTTTTTGTGATAAAGCTCACTTTATTTTTGGGACATTATTACCGTTTATGAAAACTTCAATAACTGTCGATATTTTTGCTTAATTACACAGTAATAAATAAGTCAAAAAAAAAAAACCGCTGCTGGACAGGTGGCCGTACCTACTGGTTTATCATTAATATAGGATTATATATGGAGCTTATATAGAAACGAGTAACAGAGTAAGTCTATATAGAGTTGTTTGTATCTGCGGTGCTGATTTAAGCATGCAGTTACCTTCAACGTTGTGGTCTAATTATGTATTGTATTAATTCAAGATTTTTACGCGCGTGTTCTTGGCGCGACTTTTGATTCTGCATGGAAAAGGTCCGGCCTTGTGTGCAATTTCGGGCCAGGTAGAGCTAGGCGCTACCTATCGAGGTGGCGATTGAATATCCTTTGTAAACTTGACCAATCTACTTCTCTCGAGTCGTAGATATACAAATACTTTTTTTTTCCCCTTAAACGTAACCAGCCCAGAATTTGGTCACAGTGACTGCCTTGCAGTGGCGTTCATAAGATCATTCTCTGTGAAGCTCTGTGGGCAGTTTGGACAATGTAGAAAGTTTTCCATTGTTTGTTGAGCCTCACCGCACTCACAGAGGCTATCCTGAGGTGTTATTATGCCCCACTTCGACAAATTATGTTTGCAGCGTCCTACTGGGCCCTTAAACAGTTCAGGGACTTCCATACAGACCAACTAAGACCGTGACCGGACGGCAGGCGCCAATACTTGATCAATAGTTTTTAAACTCGTGTTTTCATGGGACTCCAATACACCTACCTGCTAGGACATTGTTGCTCACGTATGAAAAAAGCTAATCAAACAATTTTTCACCTGTTATTATCCATATTTTATTTTATTTTACTTATTAAAAAAATTAAAATAATTAATTTAATATTTAAATATTGTTTTCTTTTTAGAACCAAACGTACCAGTGTCACTATTGGAACGTCGCAATGAGCTGGAAGTTCGAGCACAGAAAGGGGGAGATGTTTACATACCTATCTCTAACGGTTTCACGGACCAACCTCCACCATCTGCAGAACTCGTCATTTCTCTATCTGACGCTCTTCATAATATCTGCGCTTTTAAGAAGTGCCCCTTACAACAATGGAACGAACAAGGATTGTTTAGACTTTTGTTCAGGTATTTATTTAACTATTTTTTAATGACTTAAGTTTTAGATGCTATATTTGCTTTATTTGATCCATCTTTAAAGATTTACTGCTTCGAGGTTCCTTCTAGGTTGGCCTAAGAGATGAAAAAAGGAATGTCAAATTGAGTATTATTTTTAGTGTTCGATAGCCCTTTGGAGTGATTGTACAACTAAAACCAATAAATCATCATTGAAATATATTGCTTAAACAGGATAATTATTTTTATATCCCCGAATTTTAGCTTACAGCAGGGACTTATTACTACTGGGCCTGTAGGTTACTGGGAGGGAAATTATAATATCAGGACATGTATTAATGATAATAGGTCGACGTTGATAAGGAAAAAGTAGTAAGAGGTTTATTATATTCTTAGAAACTGTCATACTTGCCTAGGTACTTGACTCATTATACTAACACTTGATTTAATCTAGTTTTGAATAAAAATACCGTTTATAATATTTTACATTTTAATTTGTACGTAAGTCATCCGTGATTTACTATTAGGTTTTATAATGTCCTCTCGCGGGTAAAGTCGCCCCGCAATTATTGTAGAGGGATGCGTGGATTTACTGTTATTTGTAGTAACTTAGCATGCATGATTATCATGTTTAGTATTTTGTACCATTTAATATTAATGGAGCTGTTAATAAGATATCCGTACTCATAAAGGATTTTCAAATAATCCACACCCATTTATGCCCATACAATACATTCCATTACCATCATCTAATCGCGTGAAAAGAGTTATCAAAGTCGTTTAAAGGAGAAGCTACGTGTAATAGTTGTTATTCCCAGAAAGATAACTGTATAAAATCGTCACTGACCTACATGGGATTAATGACTAGAGAAATACAGTAAGTTCAATACACTCTTTTCCCCATCTCGATGAAGAAAGCTGAAGCTTTCTAAAAAAGCTTTTTTTCGAAATATAAACCGCGCTAGGGTGTCCTGTGTCGCGGAGACTTTACAATCATCAATTTAACAGGCTCAAAGACCATTCAGGCTCAGAACAGTAATGTGTGGATCGCACAAAGACTTGTCCTTCGTAGGCTTCAAACTGCAACTGACGACGCAGGCATATCCATACTAATATTATAAATGGGAAAGTGTGTCTGTTTGTCTTTCTTTCACGGCAAAACGGAGCGACGAAGTGTTTTAAGTGAAGATAGTTGAAGGGATGGAGAGTAGCATAGGCTACTTTTTTGTTTTTTTTTCTTCTGTGTCCAGGAAAGGGGAACAGTGCTACCCCGAATTTAAGGCGAGCGAAGCCACGGGCAAAAGCTAGTAGGATAATAATGCTAAATTGGTTTTCTTTACAGATGTTGTTCCTGGTCTTGTCCTGACTCTATGATGGATAATCACCGAATACGAGCCGCGGCATGTGGAGCCTTGCTTGTGGCGACATCGTATAAGTGTATTAGATCGTCTCTTGCAGCTACTAAGGATTGTCTGCATAATCTGTTGATGACGTTAACTCCTTTCAGTGAAGGTAATATGAAGTGATGATTTGTTTATTTGGTATTAGTGCGTAATTAAGCTGTAGGAAGTTGGTTTTATTTGACTTGTAGATTCACATTAATATTAGGTCCTTGAAATGCAAATTCCTATGAAATTGGCGTTTTGTATGAAGTTTTTATCAGAAGTTTGATTTTTCATACTAAGGTTTTCTTAGTTTTCTCAATAATTTAATGTATTAGAATGTAATTTGCCCCATACTTGCCTCTCTCAGCTGTCCACAAGCCTTTTTTAACATACAAGAAACCAGCAGTCTACAGGAGATTCGACAGTTTTAAAAATCTATGTTCTTGTGTTATAATTAATAATATCTACTTAGTACTAAAAAAGCTATCGATTATGGCTGCAGTAGGTCATAATAGTCAGATACACGCCAATAACTATTAAATACAAAATTCAACAAATGTTTATTTATTCACTATCAATGCTACGTAATTAATAGCTCACAATGTAATTATTATCTAATGAAAGTAATATAAATAACATTATTGCAGGTCAATTAGTGCCTTATCAGGAATATTTGAGTCTGATTTAACAAACAAACACTGTACTATTATTTATAGTTAGTTCATATAATATTGTGGACTGTGTACATTTGCCGTATGCATGACGGGCCAGAATTACCACTGCCTGGAATCAACAAATCGGCGTCGCGGTAGGCCACGTTTAAGGTAGCGAGATAAACTTGACAGGACACAGAAACACTGGCTACATTGGCAAAGCATGTGAAAGGCGGGCCCTTGCCCAGCAGTGGTATAATACAAGCTGACACTAACAAACTAACTACAATGTATGTTATTTTTAGCTGATAGAGAAGAAGAGAGTGTGACGTCACGTGCGCGTAGCTTATCATTGCTGGCTTCGCTGGTGGGAGAGCGCGCCGCAGCTGAGAACGTATGGGGACTACTTGTGGATATGAAGGAACATTCTGGAGACCTGTTTCATTTGCTGCTACAATGTTTAGACAGTGAAGAGACCGGTGAGATACAGAAGTAGTTCTACTTCTAGTACTATTTATTTTACTACTGTACCTTTCTTCTTAAACACTGTAACGTCTGCACAATTCTGCTTGCTGGTGAATTAAGTAGCCACGGCGCGGTATCAACCTAGACGGGCAATTGCTAAAAAGAGAATATTATATTCTATTCGTTAGACAAAGCTGCGATTTTATTTTAAAGTCGAACATGTTCTTATTACAAATGTTGTTTCAATTTAGTTTCACAACATGCTCATGTCAAATATATTCGTATGTTCACCATTCTGCAGAATCATGAGCAAAAAAATCACGGTTTAAAAACATTCTTAATATAAATTACAGAACTACAAGACGCCGCCATATTCTGCCTCACAGAGCTAACGCA
Source organism: Schrankia costaestrigalis (assembly GCA_905475405.1). Classification (NCBI taxonomy): domain Eukaryota; kingdom Metazoa; phylum Arthropoda; class Insecta; order Lepidoptera; family Erebidae; genus Schrankia; species Schrankia costaestrigalis. Next base: position 9,013,704 of record FR997832.1, read on the forward strand.
ATCTATGACACAAAAGAGAAATATTAATATAAATCAAGACGAACCATGGTCGGAAGCTTACGACGTAATAAAATCTCCGTATTGTGACGAAGTGGTGAACGATCGTGGCGGTGGCGATAGTGCTAGAAGTGTAGACTGTCGACCGGAGTATATGGCTGAAGAATTGTGCAAGTCTTTGATAATGTTGTACCAGAAACTGAGTGAAAATAAGAAATATGATTATAGCGAAGGTATGTGTATTTTAAAGATACAATATTATTCATTTGTTAACTATGTATTAGGAACAAAACTAGTTATAGATAAAAAATATTTTAGAATAGTCTTATGTTAATACAATTGATAAAATAAATCAAACAGAGAGCAACCCGTTAGGTTGGCAACGTCACTTGAATTTTGATATTTTGTTTTGTAAGTCATATTTATATTTCATTATCCATTCTGAGCTCAGCATAACGTATGGTCTGTTCTCTGCATCAGACTCTACGTTTGTGAAGTCCTTGCAAATCATAACATAGCGAGTAATATAAAGTAATGTACATGGTATCAGAGTCCCGTTGGAGTCGCGTATGTGCGTGCATGTCCCGCACGCTGGCGAGCAGTGCACGCTCACGTACGTACGCGACGCACCGCGGACTGACGCGACTGCTCGTCACTCAACTGGCGGCAGTTCGTGACGTGCTAACCTTGCAGGGGAAGCCTGCTGATGTTATAAGAAATGCTAATAATGTAAGTTATTTTAATATTCTTTTTATTTACATCTAAGATGGACGGCTTGAAGTTGTTGCAAATGGCTGCGCAGTTTAGAACTAAAGTCCAACAAATCTAATAGGTACGGTATGACAGTTCTGACAAATTGAATAATAAGGTTGGGATAAAAAAATCGATTACTATAATATCCGAAATTTAAGAGATCGATTACGATAATATCCGATTTTTAAGACACTTTTATAATTAATTTCATTATTAGTAAAGGGTAGAACCTTTTGTAAAAAAACACCACATATTGCAAATTCTCTAATCTGCGAATAAAAAAAAATTCCAAACATTACTTTTATTTTAATTATAATTAATTAAATAAAAGTAATGTTTAGGATTTTTTTATTCACTACTAAGACCTTAATAAGTTGCCCCCCGTCACCTTCGACCACGTCGAGTAATAGTTTTAAGTAATAGTTAGTTACGTGTCTAACGATAATAACGATTTTTCGTATATGTAAACGATTTTTTTGCATTCAAGTGTATCCGAAGAGTCGCAACACTACGAGCAGTAACCTAACTACGTGACTTTGCAATGAGGTCAAGAATAGAACTTTAAGATATTATTTACTATGTAAATATGTGTTATTTTGCTTTGTTTGAAAGTTTTCAATTTAATTTATATATTAAGAATTGTACATTTTTAGATACAATAATAAAATCTTTCTAAATTCATGGTTTTACGAAAAAGGTTTTCGAAACTGAATAATGTACGCATGAACAAAGTTGTTTCAGTTTGAAAAATATGAAACGTCATACTGTATCTTTTAGATTTGTTGAACTGTAAATTGTGGGGAGCGTTCGTAGCTTTGGCTGTTTTCTTTGCTTCAGTACATGCGCGAACGTCTCGGAAAGTTAACTTCAGGCCGGCCAAGTAAGATTGCGCGAATTCTAGTCACATCGCTTTCACATTACTCTATTAGACTACGAATACAAAAAGTCGAAATAGATAGTATATAGTGTGTGGCATAATATGCAACATTATTAACATAACATTTCAACGCCTTTAAGTAACGATTATCACTACAAAATTCTCAGTATTTGAATTTACTCATACAGTAAAAATTTACAATTGGTAACTATAAGGTAATCGCTTATCGTCGATGTGATGATGAGTATTATATTTTTTATCTACGTAATCAGAGAAACAATAATTACATTCTTACTTTATCTTTAATTGTACGAGATTGTCTCACAGAAATATGTAATATTTATTTACAATAACATTTTTTTTAATTTCAGAATCCTGTTTTATCCAGTCTATACTGGTTATTGACCATCATTGACTGTTCTATGGTCGAATGTTTCGTTGCCAAAGAAAGTTATGCAGAGGAGAATATAGCACTTTATCTTTGTAGACTGTGGCCGTGGTGTATGATGACTGAACAGTTGAGATTCGCTATTGTACATTTGATCTATACTTTTACTAATGATTGTTCTAAAGGTTAGTATTGTTATTGAATTAGCCTCTTTTCATTAAGAAGAAATTGTTAATTCAAGAGAACCAGGTGTTTGGGGTAAATATTTTAAATGAAAAGCAAGTTGATTCGTGATCATCTCAACCGAGAGATGAAGGTCTACGTCCAGCACTTAATGCTGGACGTAGACCTCCTGCGAATGTCATTTCATGTTCTGCTGTTGTGTGCGTTTCTTCACTCATCTCGTTTGTCCCAAAAGACCTTGGACCTTATTAAACAGCATCAAATTGATATGAGTATTATTACGCACTGTCAAATAATCTGAAACGCTGTTCAGATTAATTTAAAATTAAAATAATTGCGATTATTATTGTAAAAATATGTGTAAATATTGGTAAGCTGACTATAGTAATGTGTTTTAGGTGTGGGTGCATGCAGTTCATGCGTGTGCGGTCGCACGCTGGCGGGCGAGCTGTGCGCGCTCGTGTCACGTGACGCCACGCGCACGCCGCCGCCGCCGCAGCTACTGCTAGCGTTACACACGCTACGCAGACTTGTTTCGCATCATCATTGTCGGGCTATACTACTAAAGGTAACGACTTTATAAACCTGTGGAACTAAAATATGATTAATCGAATAATACCTATAGTGTGACTTCTTCATCCATAAAAAGGTTTAAACGTTTGAAAGAAAGGTATTATTTGAATCGTTCCTCGCTTGGTCTGCGATAGCAGGCTCTAAAAGGCACTATGATATTGTGCTCTTTTGTAATTATAAGGCAACTTATTCAAAAGCTCGTAAAGCCACCAAGCCAAGGCTTTGCCCATCAGCCTCCAGAATTATTATTTAACATATTTACTGATAATTCACTCTGGTATTTATAGATAACTGTCAAATTTATTACCACTACGTCTTAAATCAGAAAAGACAACAATATTTTATGAGTAATGTATGTAATGTTCCAGAGCGACGCATTAGTGAGCGTGTACCGCGCATGTCTCCGCTGCAAGTCTCGCGGCGGCGGCGCGGGCGCGGTGGGCGCCGCGTGGGCGCGACTGTGCGAGGCGGCGGCGCGGCACGCTGAGGGCGCCTGGGCACTGCTGGGCATGCGCGCCGGCGCACAGCTGCCCACACAGCTACCGTCCTCGACCAGGACGCTACTACTGCCCGCTATAGCACACGCGGCACACCATCATAGGCTTACCTTTCTACAGTCGCGTACGTCTTTATTCATTATTTCTTTGGTTCTTTTTGTAAATCAGTCAATGCTGTCGCGGCGACTTTAGAAACATGAATTCATCGAATCCGCGTTCTCGTGCACAGCATTCGCTTACTCGACCGGTTAAAGGATTAATAGGCGCTCCAGAACTTAACTCTTTTAAAAAATATGGCTTTGAGGTTCTTCCAAATTCTTCTGATGGCTCAACCCCACGACAAACCGTTCGCTTTTCAAAAGTGTTACCGTGTATCCCTTGTGAGTTAATGTTTTATTTTATTTTATTTTTATTTTATTTTATTTTATTTAGAAAACCAACAGCGTATACAAAAAGTGCTTAAACATAATATTTTTACAAAAAGTATAGCCAATAACAGGTTTCCCTTATAATTAAACAAAGTGCTTATTCAGGTGAACAATGTTTTGGTATTATTTAAAACCTATTCCAAGTAACACAATAGCTATAAGTAATATATTTAGAAAAAGCTCCAGTTTCGACAACTGTAATTAGGTATACATACATAAACATACTAAATAGATACAACATCTTTAAGTATATATATATATATATATATATATATATATATATATATGTATATATATAAATTAATTATAATTTAGATATAAGCTAACATTTGCACACAATATGAAATTGTTTTTAAAAATAAATAAATGAAAATTATATAAATATTATCAAAAGATACGGAAATAATTATCTACCTATCTACTTGCTGAACTTTATAAATACTTAGATACATTATTTGATATTTGTTCAGTCTTTTATAAGTATGACCTTGTTACCGAAGTGAATAAATAATTTTACTTTATTTAAGAGATTGAGTAACTTTCTGTTTAAATTTTCGTTTAGTGAATGAAAAAAGATCGATGTTATTAAAAGAAGTGTTGTAGGTGCGTGTAAGTCGCGATAGTACAGAGTTTTGTGCGTAATTAGTATGACAATGTGGAGTTTGAAGTAATGGTGTGTTACGAGTTCGGTATTTAGGTGTGTTAAAGCTTACCTTGGATAAGAGATAAGGGCAGTCGACCCTACTATTTACTACATCGTGTAAGAAACCCATATCTAATGCTAAGCGCCTACTTTCTAAGGTGAGAAGATGATGTTTAGTGCAGCCATCTTCGTAAGTATCATAAGTTACACGACAACGAAAGTTCAAGTGATTAATAAATATTTTTTGAATACGTTCAAGGCGGCTTTTGTATATGTTGTATTGTGGGGACCATATAGGGCTAGAATATTCTAAAACGCTTCTAACATACGCAGAGTATACTATTTTAATAACTGTTATATTCGAGAATGGTTTACAAGTTCTAAGAACAAAGCCAAGATTTTTATATGCTTTAGCAGTTACTTGCTCGACATGTTCAGAAAAGGTCATTTTATGATCGAATACCACTCCCAAGTCTCTAACACGTTGCGTCCTGCTAATAACAACTTTATTGAGGTCATATTTGTGAACTACAGGTTTAGGTTTTCGAGAAAATGTGATGCATTCACATTTACCTATATTTACAGTTATGTTATTTTTCTTGTAGTACTCAAACAGTCTATCCAGATCTGTTTGCATATGGACACAATCTTGAACTGTGCGAATTTTAGAAAATATTTTGGTATCGTCTGCATACATAAGATATTTTGAAGATGACAAACAAGAACCGATGTCATAGAGATACGCGTTATAGAAAAGTGGGCCTAAGTGGGAACCTTGTGGGACTCCCGTGGGAATATTAACGTAGTTAGACCTATGGCCTCCCATTACAACAGCTTGTGAACGATTAAATAAATATGACTCGGTCCACCGGAGTAAACTACCATGAATACCCAGGGCCTGTAGTTTGTGTAACAGGATCACGTGATCCACACGATCAAAGGCTTTCTCAAAGTCCGTGTAGATCACGTCAACCTGCCCCCCACCATCCATATTCTCTAGTAAAAAGGTTGAAAAACTAGCTAGATTAGTAGTCGTCGAACGACTTTTAAAAAAACCATGTTGTTCCTCAGGTATTGCACGAGATAAGATGGGATAAATCTCGTCATAGACTATCTTCTCAAGCATTTTAGCGGCAGTGTTTAATATTGAGATTCCCCTATAATTCTCAATCTCAGTTCGTGATCCCTTCTTGTGTACCGGTACAATAAGTGCGGATTTCCATTTGGTTGGAAAAACACCTTCTAGTAAGGAACGATTGAAAATAATAGTTAAGGGAAGAGCAAGTGACCTAGCACACTTCGACCAAAACAGCGCTGGAAGCTCATCGCTCCCGGACCCTTTGTTAGTGTCTAGCGAATTCAATAATTTTTCAACTCTTGAGATCGATGTTTGCACATAAGAAATAGACTGTGAAGAAACAGGCTGTTCTTGCGTTGGCTGATAATAATTATCAGTACTAGGTACCCCAAATACGCTCTGAAAAAATGTATTAAAAGCGCCACAAATGTCCCCACCATCAGTATATTCCACACCTTCTAGACTTAATTTACTAGGATAAGAAGAACCCCCGCGTAATGCTTTAACAAAAGACCAGAAAATTTTAGGTTGTTTTTTAATATTATTTTCACAATTATGTGTAAATTCCTGAAAACACTCCCTCTGTACGCGACGTTCTCGTGATCGCAATAAAGAAAATTCGTCATAATCTAACCTGTTCCTATACTTCTTCCAGCGCGAGTGAGCTTTGGTTTTTTCCTTAATTATATTTATTAATGCAGGGGAGTACCATTTAGGGTAAGATCGCCTACTAGGGCGACAAGTGATAGGTACGAATAAACTTACACTTTCATTTATTATTTTATAAAAGTTATCGAGGGCCTCATCTATTGTTTCAGTGTTCAAGGTTGACTCCCAGTTTTGATTATCTATGAAATTATTAATTTTATCATAACATACTTTCCTAAAGTTTCTTCTTATGGTTGAAATCTCTCTCATGGGAGTAATATTTAAATCCATGACTGAGAAACAGAGAGATGGGTGTGCACTGTCCTCCTTGAGGAGTGGCAAAAAGTCTGAGTAATATTGTAAAGGAAGGCTAGAGAACGCGAGGTCCAAAGTATTACCAGCATAGTTTTTATAAGTATTATATTGATGCAAACCACAATACGATAACGTCTCCATGAGCTGAACGCCAGAGTCTCTAACCTCAACAGAACCTTTGTTTACTACTGAGTAACCTACAGAGTCCCACGAAAAACAAGATAGATTAAAGTCGCCCATTATTATGAAATTGTCACTAGGACAAAGCTCAAAAACACTTTTTACTATTTGGCTAGTTATATTTAAATCTGACGGCATCTGTCGAGCATTGGGGGGTATATAGACCGCGCACAAGTGTACGTCAGTCCTTGAGCCACAACTGCGCGCAGGAATAGTACCTAACCCACAACAGTTCCATAGACGTAAACCCACCTACATCTCGAGATACCGCACAGAATGACCGTTTAATAAAGATCACTACGCCCCCACCCGTCATTTTTCCACTAGTAATTAAATTACGATCAGCTCGGAACACATCATACCTATCATCACATAATTCACAGTCATAAATACCACTATGAAGCCATGATTCTGACAAAATAATTATGTCATAGTCATTATTTAGAATACTAAGTTTAAGATCAACACACTTGGTCCTAAGTCCACGAACATTTTGGTAATAGATATTAATATTATGTAATCCCATCATTAAAATGTAAAATTATTAACTGTATCACATAGTAATTCGTTATAACACTATTCCTAACAACTAGTAAGCTTAAGTTAAACCCAATATTTCTAAACATAATCATAATTTTTTTTATTTTTGATTTCTATTTTAACTTTATTTTAGTAATTAATTTTATTGTAATATAATATAATTTTTGTGCAGATAATTCTCGATAGTTTGTGTATATTTTTGTGTTCTATTTTGTGTTAACTTAACATTGTATAATTGCATGCCGTGGCAGCCTTTAAGTAAGGCAGCACTATATTATGTATTAATTCACATGTTTATATTCACAATTGTGTTAGTGTATGCTTTGTTGGTTGTCCTTAACAATAAATAAATAAATAAATAAATAAGTATTACGATACAACCACTTACCGTGATTACTATAACTATTATGAATAAAACATATCCGATAGGTACGATTTTAAAACACATATCCCGCCTGCAACACATAATAACTCGATAATTTGACATTAGGAAAACATTTTGCAAAATTATAATGTACATTAAATTAAATTAAATTAAATTTAATTAATTAACTTTAATTACCTTGGATTTAATTTTAAATTAAAATTAATTTTAATTTTAAATTAAATTTAATTAATTAACTTTAATTACCTTGGATTTAATTTTACAATTAAATCCAAGGTAATTAAAGTTAAATTTAATAATTTGTGTGGAAGGTAATATAAAACAAAAGTTAATAGACAAATCTTGCGCATAGGTCGGTACAGTGAATAATACTTTAACACACCTATAATACCACATTCATTAAAAAAGTGTGCACCCTTTGTGTTATCTAATGAAGTCTCATACTGATAATTACTACTATAGATTATTATGAAATGTATGTGTTTTACTATATAAGAACAATTTCGTAAAGTGTGATTAAACTGGGGTAAAAAGTAGTAGGTATATTTTTTTCCGTTATTGTTATAATAAAAATAAAAGTAAATATATAAGAAAAATATATAAAATAGTAATATGTTAATATGTACACAAAATATATAGCAAAATATGAATACAATATTTTTATAACAATAGCTTATAATTAGATTTAAGTATCGCACTTGTATTGAGCGTATCATTAGTAGTATAAAAAAACTTGTTACTCCGGTCGAGAACGTTTGTTCGAGTTGTGGCAAAGAGTAAACATTAACAGAGAGGTAAAAATACTGAATAAAGGTATAATATGGAGCTGATTTGGAAAATTTAAAAAAATAGTAGAAATTAGTAGAAATTACATGATGTGTTATAGCTACAAGAATAATACTAACGTGAAAAATCAAATTATTTTCGCAATATCTGCTTCTTGTACGATAAGGATAGCCTGAGATGTGTCGTTCTTCTTTACAAGGATTCTTCCGTTTTTTGTCCAGACGTATAGATAGTTCCTAAGCTTTGCCGTTTCTCTGCATCGTTTCAGTAGTAGTTTATTATACTGTGTAAGATGTTCATTTACATAAATTCTGCCAGTGACATTACTATGTATACCTAGGTCTTTCGTCATTAACGGATTTTTCCGGATGCCAGAGATTATGTTGTCCTTGATGAGACGAGTTTTCATTTTGACCACTATGTTCTTTGGGCGACCCTGCTGTTTGTATTTAGGTGTAACACGATTGACTTCTACTATATCCTCTGATTGAATAGTTATTTCGGCATGCTTGGCAATAGCTATTATAATTCCGTGTAAGTTTTCATCCTTTGTTTCTGGAACTCCGACAATCTCCAAATTCAATAGACGGTCTCTTTGGTTATTGTGGTTTATTTCTTGTTGTAATAGCGCGTTATCTTTAGTTAATACGACGATTTTGGATTCCAAAGCTTCAATGGTTTTCTTACTTACAGTCAATGATTCCACCTTTTTATTATAGTTATCGTACTTATCGCTGTGAAATTCCAGCGACTTTTCCAGAGTGTTAACTTTTTTTAAAGTTTCACTGTGACTCGACTCTAAGCATTGAATACTTTTTTTAAAACCTTGGTATTCTTGTCGTATACTATTTATGTCGCTTTTGATGTCGGCGAAACATGCATTAAACTTCTCCCGGTCAGATATGAGAACCGATTCAAGATCACACTTTATCTTCGATATGTCATCCTGTATCTCGCTCTTCCAGGTATGTAATGTTGTTCTGATTTCAGAAGCAAAATCCTTCAGAGCAGCCGAAAAATCATCATCATGCTTTCTCTTCCGCATCGAGGCATGTGGATCTTCTAGTAACTTACTTACATCAGGACTCGAGCTAAACTGTTTATTTTGCGTCGGATTCATTTCAAAGTGTCACTTCTGTTTTTTGTTTATTCTTTATTTTACTTTTATTATTGACTTAATAACTGTGAGACTTTAAAAATTAACTTTAAATTAACTGGAATAGGGCTCAATTTAGATTAACGGATACGGAACTCAACCAATAACACGTCCACTCCGAAGCAGCGGTGAGCGTGTGATGTTTTTTTTTTAATTTAATTACAACTTTTTATTAACCGCCGCCCGTGTGGCGGAGTTTTTAGGAATACACACTGCCACCTCAAAATGTCATCCCATAGTTGTTATAAAAGCCGATTGCTGTAAAAGTATTATTATTTGTATAAGCAAGCACAAGTGACTAAGACAAGTATGTTACTATTCGGGGAATACCCTATACATGTAGAATTATTTGAAACAATTAAAAATTAAAGCTTTAAAGCCCCTTATCTTGTGATTGCGATATTGTTTTTACGGTTCCAATCGGAATTAATCGACTTATAAATTTTGGTATTGATTAGTCTGTTACGTCTTTAAGTCATTTCATTTCTCTTGCACTTACGGGTCTTCTATTCTTATATAATACTAGCTGAACCGTGCCCACTTCGTTAGGCGTTTTTTAAACATATTTTATTACTGCTCCACTCCTATTAGTCATAGCGTGATACTATGTAGCCTATGACACTCCCGATAAATGGACTATTCAACACAGAAAGAATTTTTTAAATCGGTTCAGTAGATCCAGAGATTACCCCCTACAACGTCACAAACACACAAACTTTACCTCTTTAATTAGTATAGATGTTCTATCTCTTTTTGGAGTACGCAGATGATAACGTGTTTTCTATAATGACATTCTGTATTTCATTGTTGCAGCTGATTTGTTAGAATTATTGTCTGACACGTTGCTAGCTGGAGACACCGCCGAGATTGTGTCAGCTGCAAGAGCTGTTTGGGCCTTAGCTGCTAATAATCATAAGGTAAATTGTTATTAGAATTATAGTATTTTCTTTGTTTTTCACACGCAAATAAAATAAATTTCTAATTGTTAGTGACATACAATACCACAATGATCGGATAGGCGCCTCAGAACTATCTCCAGTAATAAGTCCCAAATTGAATAGAATATTAGTTGACAATTTTACTATCTTTTCGGAAACCTACGTTTAAAAAAAGGGTTTTGTGGCAAGTTATTTCGAGACAGGATTCGGATCAGATTTATATCTGAGTAAGCGCCTTTTTCTGAGCACTTGGTTCGATATCCAAAGTTGTCCATTGCTCTACTTATATGATGAGGCGTTTATACTTACTTAATGTTACACGCACTAATCATAACTGTAAGTTGCCATTGAAACTATCTATTATACTGTTAATAATGAAATATTCAATATATAAAACCAGGTAGATTTAGTTTAATAACCAACCAAATTAGGTTCAGTAATCAATTTGTTTATTTTCCATGTAGTTAAATGTGCTTTTTCTTGTTAAGGCAAAGTTGGTGTTGCGGAGTGCGGGTGCTGCGACTGCTGTTAACACAACATTACTTCGACTGCAGAGACTCAACTCTGATGGTGACATACAGAAAGCCGTGCAGCTACTCATCTATACCAACACCGTGTTACAAACTTCATAACAATACTTTGAATATGATTTATACATTCCACATTAATTATCATTCCAAAGCATGAACGAATATCGTCTAGTGATACAGTGAGGCTTGGCCTATTTATGCGATAATGATATTCGGCTATTGATTTTATTTGTAGATAGTCGAAATGTGTTTACAATTAGTCAAATACCTACCTAGTTCAGATTATGTAGGAATAAGATACATTCCTTACTACCTCACTGATTTTTACAGAACGGTGCTGTGTACTATTCCAAAAAACAATATGTTAATTGATAATGGCTCTTTGGCGTAGAGCCGTCATGCATGAGATCGTGAATCTATAAAGAACATTTTTACAAGTCAGAGTTTCATGTCCTATGCCTGGAACTTCGTTAATTCTATATCTGTCAACGACTTAGCAACACAGTGTATACTGTTGGGACAATTGCATTAAAATAATTGATCTCTGTACTAAAGTATTGTTTTACCTTAGTGCCTTTTAAATTACTATTTTATATTTTGTATGTAATGTTTCTATTTGTATTAAAATAGGTTAACTCAGTACCTAGAAAATATCGATAATGATTTTGTGTTTTGTAGATATCTGTTTATTTTTATGAGAAGTTGTTTGTCATATTTTCTGTATTGTCGAATTAATGAATTGAAATACAATGTTTATTTTTAATATATTGAGTACTTTTTATTTACTTTATTTCTAAGGGTGTTCTTAACTGAGTTGAGCAAAAGCTCGCATATTATCTCTGCGAAATCAAATGACGAAAAACTTGACAGATTAAAAGCCCTAATCCTAATGTCTGGCCAGCGGTAGGTCATTTTTCTTTGCGCCGGTGAAGGAGTCCAGTTGACGCAGCCGGACTTTAAATGGTTCTAACACTTGTAGTCGATCCCTTGTCGAGTAATTTGATCACCTCTCAGAGCCATGGTGGTTGATTAGCATCGTGAATTTTACCCAGGGGATCTACTCTGCATTTATACAGACTTCAAAAGAGTTATTTTGCTAGGATCAACGTTACTTTTAAGTGAGTTTTACAACAGTGTCCAGTTCGACCGCGCGGCCATAGCGTTTTTTTTTAAAAAAAACCATGTCAATTTTTTGTAAAAATTTGTAGAAGTTGATTCCCAAAACCATAAATTTGTCAAAGATACGGTTAAAAAGTTATAAGGGTTTAAACATGGCCGCGCCATTGAAACGCGGCGAACCGCGCGGCCACTGAGATCTTTAAAACTAAGCCTTGTAGAGACCTGAAATTTACGCAAATGCAAGATTTAATTTGTAAAAAATTTGTAAAAATATAAAAAAAATACTCAGGTTTATAGTTTAAGAGCTATAACACTAAAACCGAATGGCCGCGCCATTGAAACGGTGGAGAAAACGCTATCGCCTGTATCTCGCTGAAAAAAAATCGCAGAGGTGTGTAGTTTATTGTAATTACCCAGATTTGAATTTGTCGAAACTAGGAAAAATACAACAAAAATTCCTAGGTTTATATTTCAGGAGCTATAAGACTAAAACGATATGGCCACGCCATCGAAACGGTGAATAAAACGTTATTTCGCCTGTATCTCGCTGAAAAAGCATCGCAGAGGTCTGGAGTTTTTTGTAATACCTAGATTTTAATTTGTCAAAACTAGTAAAAATACAATAAAAATTCTTAAGGTTATATTTCAGAAGCTGTAGAACATTATCAGTATGTGGTGCGATAGGGTGACCATGTCTTATTGTTTACAGAATACTTTCTACTTATTGTTACAGAAATTATTTTATTTATTTTAATGGTGTATTTTTAAATTGTAATACAACAAATAATAATAATATTGTACTTCTGGTTTTGTAAAAAATAATGAGTGAGAGGAAAAGGAAGAGAGATTTTACCAGTGGAGTTACAAAAAAAAACTGGGGAAGTACGAGTCGGACTCGCCCATGAAGTGTTCCGTAGTAACAAGCAAAGTTTTGCTCTTAACTTTGTTTTTCATAGTGTTTGTATGAATTACAAAGTAACGTGTGCGGTTTTTGAAATTGTGCTATATCTCAAAAACTTATGATTGTATCTTGTTCAAACCAGTTTTCATTGAAAGTTTTTATTGACATTTACATCAATTTTTTTTTCCAACTTTATTATTTCAAAAGTTAGAGGCGGGGGGGGGGGCTCATTTTACGACTTTGGAAGTGTATATCTTTCAAATGATTGACTTTAGTTTTTTTAGTAATTTTTCCATTCATATAATATTACGCTTAAAGTAAAAACATATATCTACATCCCTGCTAGTTATGATTGTACTTATTTAAAAATGTGGAATCAAAATGATTTACAATCATTTCAAATGTTCTAAGTAAAGTTCTAATTACCTATATGATTTAATAAAACATTAAATAATAATAATCCAGCCTATTATTGTCCCACTGCAGGGCAAACATTATATATTATTATTATTTTTGTTAGTTATTAGATAGTTTTTAGTATTTCATATAAGTTCATATACATAAGATTGTAAATATTTCATAGTAAAATATCTTAACTACACGGTCATCCATACAAATAAAGAGAGAGCTCTAACATAATCATAAAATATTTAAATGCAACATACCTTAATCACTTCTGCTGAATTGTTTACATAATTTACCGAACTGACGTTACACCACAGTACAACACTTAATCGTAATTACACACGAACTGAACATTTTAATAATCAGTAGATCACTTTTTTATCGTGTTAACATCACAACGACACACTGATAACGAAACTCTTACGCTTACGTCGCTGTACCACAGAATAATAAGTACTAACGGCTGTACGCGTCGCACTGACCTGCGGAGGCGAGCGGGGGTGGCGCGTGTGAGATGCAATAGTGTGCATTACTAATCACATAGCTTAGGGGCGGAGTTGCGTCATTTAAACCAATCTTAGGGCTAGTTTTTCGTAAGTCCACGCGGACTGTAACTGTATTATTGACTTTTCAAGCAATAAACATAATTGTTTTTATATTTATGGTTTCATTTTAATTTTATTTAGAATCCTTGAATTATAATTTCTGTAACAATAAGTAGAAAGTATTCTGTAAACAATAAGACATGGTCACCCTATCGCACCACATACTGATAATGTTCTACAGCTTCTGAAATATAACCTTAAGAATTTTTATTGTATTTTTACTAGTTTTGACAAATTAAAATCTAGGTATTACAAAAAACTCCAGACCTCTGCGATGCTTTTTCAGCGAGATACAGGCGAAATAACGTTTTATTCACCGTTTCGATGGCGTGGCCATATCGTTTTAGTCTTATAGCTCCTGAAATATAAACCTAGGAATTTTTGTTGTATTTTTCCTAGTTTCGACAAATTCAAATCTGGGTAATTACAATAAACTACACACCTCTGCGATTTTTTTTCAGCGAGATACAGGCGATAGCGTTTTCTCCACCGTTTCAATGGCGCGGCCATTCGGTTTTAGTGTTATAGCTCTTAAACTATAAACCTGAGTATTTTTTTTATATTTTTACAAATTTTTTACAAATTAAATCTTGCATTTGCGTAAATTTCAGGTCTCTACAAGGCTTAGTTTTAAAGATCTCAGTGGCCGCGCGGTTCGCCGCGTTTCAATGGCGCGGCCATGTTTAAACCCTTATAACTTTTTAAACGTATCTTTGACAAATTTATGGTTTTGGGAATCAACTTCTACAAATTTTTACAAAAAATTGACATGGTTTTTTTTAAAAAAAAACGCTATGGCCGCGCGGTCGAACTGGACACTTACAACAGGGAAGGAAGGAGAAGGCGGGTGCAGTGACGTACTATCGGACAACGGAAACTGCAGTGGATAACATGAGAGTATGAGATCATTTGCCTGGTTATCATGACGAGAGGTTGAGAAGTCTTTTCTTTAACTTTCCAAATTGTTGTTTCGAAACATTCCATATGCATACAGCATATTTATTGCGGGAGAGACGTAGCTCAGTCTTGCAAGTTTAGCGTTCGACAATCGATAAGTATAAAATATTCAAGAATTCCTGTCTCCATTGTATGCTGCAAGTTCTCATGGATGACGTTGGAAAGTGAATCTTTTTTATGGTTTTTTATATTTATGTGAACTTTTATGTTAGTGTGAAAAATAGAAATTATAATAAGTGTGGGTATAGTAGCATATCAAAAGTCTGTGACTATATCGATAATATCAGCAACATATTTGTTAAAAAGCTTAACATCAAAACTGGACAAACTATGTTCGAAACTTTTAAAGCATGATCTCACCAGATCGCCTTTAATATTAACAATCTAACAGTGAAAGTCTGATCAAAATCTATACCTTTTGGGGGTTTTCCTTAACAAATAGGTAGACTAACAGTCAGATATTTTAATTCATTTGTCTTTTGGAATTAGTGTTTCACCAGTAATTCGTTATCGTATAAAAATAAAGTTACTTTGAAGAAATTTAGAAATGGGACCAACTTGGGAGTATAAACGAAACCCCTTCTTTTTTTTTATACAAAAATAGGTCAATAGTAAAAACTGTTATCAAATATTAAAAAAAAAATGAATTTATAGAACCTCTTCTTGTTTTGGTTTTAGTTAAAAATCATAATAGTTACCTACAACGTGTTCATCAAATTGTTTAATTACCCTGAGCTTGAGCCAACAATGAACTTTTACTTACCTATTAATATAATATCAAGTACTTATTGTATTATCGGTAGACTCGTCGTTAACAATTAAATAGAATTTTCTGAAGAAAGAAGAGTGTTGAGTTTTTATGGAAATTACGTTGACTGATGTATTCTGCCTGCCAATTAATAAAGTGTCTATGTAGTAGTAGTATTATCAATGACAACAGTCATTGAATTAGTAGTTGTTCTACTAGCAATGAATGGATAAAATAACAACAATCAAGAATGTACATTGTTTTGCTTGTAATACTAATTCCATCAGCAGCAAATCATTTGTTTATTTATTGTACATTGTGTAGGTACTTATAATAATGGAATGAGGAACGCGTACCCGCAGTCTCCAGTGTTAAACCTGACAACAAATACACACGTCTCGTATAACCAGTCGCAACGCGGCCGGTTTCGCGATAAGGTACAACCACGCCGTCGATAGCGCACAATCTGACACACGCAACATTTATTTTACAGGAAGTTTACGTTACTCATTATCGCTTGAAGGAGTTATATTCCGTGTTGGTAAAGGCGCCCGGGTTCTAACAAATGTGTTCATGCGTCCAACTTCGAGCATGTCTCAGTGCGCCTTCAATGCGCTGATCAATAAGGAATAATGAGTCAATGGGACCCTCGGCGCCGGACATATCGCGTCACAGTTAATAGTGTTTGTGTTCATTTGCTCGAACTTAGTGCCAGTGTCGTAAACTCGATAGACAATGCAGTTTAGTTTCCCGCCTGAGACGTTTTCGGCGGTTTATAACGTTGAAGCAACAACAAATACAAATGTGAGTATGGGTCGGTTAGTGACGTATAGAGAGAGCGTCGTTATCAGAACACGGCGCGGGCGACTACTGCCGCTTGCGAATGCTATCTACGGACAAGGCCGCGGAGGCGAACACTGGTGCATTCAACTCGTTTTCTCGAACTGAATCAATATATTTGCCAGTAGCATCGTCCGGCCTAGACTGTCTAGTCAAAGTTGGTACGATCTTTCCAATATTCATAAACAGTACCTACTACTAGAATCTAATCCTACTACTAGAAGCAAGACGTAATTAAACTATTCACGGTTGGACAAACGATAATAATTTACGATTAGATATGGCTTTGAGTGTAGATATCCCTATAGTAGAGTGAACGAGTATCCCTATAGTTAATGAAGTACCTACACACCAGTAGCTTGTATGTGTAGTAGCTTAGTAGTAGTAAGTTAGTAGTAGTAGTAGCAGTAGCTTGATGAATGAAACTCATGTATTTATATTTAAATTAGAGGTTTACGTAAATATTAAACAGATAGTGCATTTGATCTCTTTTGTTTATTATGTGTATATTATCCACAATATTATTCATATTTATTATAAAAGATAAGTTCAAAAACTAGGTAAATATTCTCATACGTATTATATATATGTATTGTATTCTTAACACTTATAGAGTACCTACCTAGTTCATGTAGGTAAATATTAGTTATATTAGTTTAATATTTTCTTGTGTGTGCTGTTTCTCACTCCTCTATTGTTAAAGAAAGGCTGCTAAGGAATCGTCTGGCCACACATCCGACATTTAGTAGAACGTTTTTGTAAAATTTTCTACAACAAAGATAACTTACTTACTAGTACTGTGTAACCCTTTAATTTACAACATCTTCGGTTTAAGATGAGATGGCGATATCAATATACTTCGTCCATCATCACACAGGCTTTTATTGTACTTTAAAAATGTTGTTTTGGTGCTACTAAGTGAATGTTATAAGAACGATATCTTTAATTTGTACTTATCATAAGGTTCAGAATACGTTGGAGCACGCACTTTAGAGGCAACATCTGCCTTGTTCTTTGTCTCGTCAAGGTTATCATTGTGTATATGTACGGTTTTAACGCTAACAGTTTGTGCACACGATTTTGAAGTAATCTGTTGTTGGCTTTACTGACATACATAATCAATAACTGGCGTCAACATGTTAAGTTGGTCCATTAACATTTTTAATTTGAAATGTACCTGCTAGTCGTACGTCATACTTATAGAAACATACACAATTTTACCCTGCGTTTTTAATATACCTACATATAGATGTACTAGCTGATGACCCGCGGGCATCCACGTTGTAAAGGTAGCTTAAATGTTATTCTACACCCTAAAAAATAATCCGGCTACCTATATTCCAAATTTCATCAAAATCTATTCAGTAGTTTTTGCGTGAAAGAGTAACAAACATCCATCCATCCATACATCCTCACAAAATTTTGCATTTATAATATTAGTAGGATTTATAAGTACCTACTTTTATTTTTACAATTAGTACCGTGACCTTGAAAAAGGATTTTTAGTCACATCCAAGGGAGCTTCGTATGAATTTTCTAGTTTAATTAAAAATAAATTGTTATTTTTTTGATTTTGTTTTTGAATGCAACTAATCGCATCCAGTAAATAGATATACGATACCACATATAAACACTACTCCTTGGAGGTGGTTCAAGTGGGCACAGCTATGGAACCAACCAATATTCTTGCTGATGAGAAAGAATATAGGTACTTATAATTTACCTACTGGTGATGAATCCGTTTTTCTTTTTACTTTTCCCTGAACTGTTACTCTCTTAAACGTGACGTATGGATAAACTGAATGTTGCAGGAACAGGCCACGAGCTTAACACGTTTTTAGTCATGGAAAATATTTAAAAGTTTTTAGGAAACTGAGGCACTGAATTTAGTCAAATAAATGTGTCAGAAGAACAGCTTAATCTACCTACTTAAGAATGGAAGGTCCAATATAGGTATGCGTATAAAATTTCTGCCATCGGATCTTCGTTACGACTCTAAAACACATAATATGGGTAGGGTAAGAGGATACATGGGCATTTATGATATCGTAGTAATCTGAGTCTTCACAATTATGGTTCCTTATGTACAGAATAACCTGCTATAATGAGACAAATGTCAACATACCTACTTACGAAATTAAAATTTTTTGTGCTGTTGGCATACCTTTCAGTGATCAATAAAAGTATACCTATCTCGTCTCTATGAAATATACGCTGATCCGAGAAGGCAAGTTTGAGTTAGCTGGCCTTACTTGGCTATTGTGTGAAATATTCCCGAAATGGTAGTCAGCACAATGGATAATGTGCAGCAGAAAAGTAGTCTATACGAAAGAAATAATCCGGTGGGTAGCCTTCGGACTTTGGTTATATTATCCTTTTTAATCAAGGAAGTATTAATACGTATAAGTATAAAAGAGAACATGGCATACACCACGTTAGCCAGATGTGTTTGTAGTATGGTATGTAGGTTTTATGTCTAGTATTCGTTCTTATTAGATCAAAAAGTTAATACATTTGTCATACTGCTGAACATATTGGGCCTCGTCCACATTCATTAAGCGAGTCATACGTGCGCGTCATTTACGAGTGCTCTTTATTTGCACCTACTCCAACATGCTACTACTATACTTTACCTACTACCTCTTTCACACTAGCCTTGTGTACTTGTTTCGTCAAACGCTCATCATTCATTCTCTCAATGTGACCAAACCAATGCAACAATCCTTTCTCGATATTGGTCACTATAGGTACTGATCATCTTTCAGGTCACAACGTAGGTATTCTTATCTCATCATTCCTAACTCTATCTACCTGTTTTAATCCACATGTTTATACTTCTTTTCAAGATAGGTACCTTTATTATACTCTCGCTATAAGATGTCATGGTAATACCCTAAAATGTGATTATTGTAGGAAAACGATATAGATTAATAAGGCTAAATGTTAAAATACTTGGAAGAGGGCCTACATCCAACAGTACCTAAGCCTTTTTTATTTGCCACGAGATGAAATCTAGTTTTGTATGATTTGATTATTCCAAACATGACATTTTGAATGGAATATTTTATTAAATAGTTTGTAGGAAATTTTCCTACCTTAAAACTAATTCAATAAATGTTATAAGGAACTTACTTGACTACTTACTTACTTTTTTTATTTAGATGTTTAAGAACTTTGAACAAGTTATGTTATTAGCCTAACCTTACGTATGTTATGAAACATAACGTTACTCTTTTCTTTATACGAAAGTAGGGTAAAAAACATTTTGATATTTGACCTGATAGAATGAAAAAATAGTAAATTGATTGAAATAGCAAAACGGAGAGAAATGTCTTTGGTAAGTAAGTAGTCTTATAAGTTAAATGAAACGGAGTACAAAGCTTCTTCGCAATTATAATACAAGATGTCTTATGTATTTTGTGAGACTCGGTTGTCCCCATGAATTATATTTCGTTTCTACTCAAAGTACCGCTGCATGCATAATCATAATTTTATAACAACTCATTTATCACACAATGCAGGAACCGTCCTCCTCCAGTGACAGAGTAAAACTAGGGCTTTTTTTTCACGCCAGCATAGGGATTTACAAGTTCCTGGACTTTTTATTCGTATACCTACATAATATTTGACTATTTATTGATTGGTTTTTATTTTCGCAGATACAAAATGGGACCAAGTTGAAACAGAAAGAAAACCCTCAGAAAAGTCAAAAAACTAATCATAAGGTAATTGCTCAAACTTATTTTATCCGTTTAGTCATGTAGGTAAAGTATGCGCATCGATTATATTATATTTTAAAGGGTTTACTACACGGAAACCCCTACCACCATAAATCCTGAAGTCCGTATGGTATTCCGAAATACCCCATACCCATCATATACCTTAACCACTCATATGCGCAACAATCAAACAGAGAGCGCGAGAAGCATACAGGCACGTACGTAACATTTTGTTACCATTGCTTTCCTGTGAAAGATTAGTTAAAGATACAGTAAATGCTTTAATATTTTTTGGAAATAGGATAATATATTAATTTCTAGATTGTATTTAGAACTCATTACTTTTTAAGGTTCTAAATATATAAGTAGACGTACCTATTTCGCAAAACTTTTGCCGAGTTGACTAATTCGGTTTATAGGTAAGATAAATAAGTCTATGAGATTTATTATTTTATTCTGATAGGTTTGACAAAAAAAACATAACCCTAAATTATAAAATGAAGGTAAATTCCTTAAGAGTGAGTAAGATTTTTTATTTGTTATTCTTACTCTACTATGTATAATTCATGTTTAAAAATATACTTTACTACGACACGGTATGTTTAATATAAGTGTAAAGCAAATTTTGGCAAATATTGAACTCGGAGGGTTTTCCCACAGAGAACAAATATTTGTTAGATTATCAAAGACGTATTAGTGAGTACTGTATGGTTACGTGACAACGAATAGCTTTACATAATTTATAAAAGCTAATTAATATTACCTGCATGTTTTGTGCAATAAGGAAAGATCTGAAAAGAGTCGACTATGTGAAGAGTCATTATGACGTTGATTGCATGGAAATTCCTTACGTCTTCCTTACTTTGTCATTTCCTTTCTAACTCTATGTTAAGTTCGTGAATGACTACTTGAATGACTGTTTGAATTTTCCACTAACGTGAAATTGTCATGACGTGTCTGCACAAGGATATTGTAACAGATAAACGCTTTCTTATTTTAATAATCTTTCACGCTTTAGGAGTGTAACGAATGTAAGGAAACGTTATACCAACAGTATAACGTTTCCTATAGTTAAATAACATTCCTTTTCTCACAATCTTATTATAACTGCAATTTTAACACACTTTTATAATTATTTAATACATACTACATATATAGGTATATAATTGTAGTGATTTAATGAACTAATAATAATTAACTTTTAACTCTTAATTTAGATTTATCCCTAAAGCTGCCTCATTGATAATTGTATAATTATGTATTATGTTATTTAAGAGACTCCCTGATCTCACAGATAAACAGCCTCAGCTGTTTTGTGAGACTGATGTATAATTTGATGTAAACTTATTTGTTAATAATAAACAAAACAAAACAAAATAAACAAAACAAAAAAAAACAAATAGTGAAAAATCAAATCATTAAATAAAAATACTATTTAAGTTTTAATTAAAAATAATATTTTAATTTGATTAAAATACCCGTGAACAGTGACGGTGAATTTAAGTTACTTGGCTTAATAAAATATAAATAGTCACTTACCAACCATTAAGATTTATAGACAATTATGTTTACTCGTTGGAATAGATACATAATTTCAACACAATTCAATAAGATTCGATAGCCAAGGGTATAGAACAATCGACTTTGATGAAGTAGACGTGCGTTCAAAACCGGGTTGTGCCAAGAATTCTTTTTGGTTTTTTATTTTTAAGTTATTGTATTTTATCTCAAAGAAAACAGTTACAATATCCTTTGAAATGGCGAGCGAAAAAAAAATGGTTATATTTAAAATGCATTCTCTCTGGCAGCCACTCACAGCCCGTTGCAGTCACAGATTTAAAAGCGTAAAATTTCACCGAGGTCATCGCATAGACGGGTGACCACTCAGTGGTATTTTATTAACCTATTGATTTATGCGTGATCATACAAAAAAAACATACGTGTCGAATTGATAACCTCCTCCGTTTTTTTTCATCGGTTTAAAAATTAAATGTATGATTAGTGATTATTATGAATTGCAATTAATATTCATTTTAATTTTTTTATGAAGAATGATCATTATGACTTTAAATTGTATGAGAAACATTTTCGGAGATCCGATGCTATGAGTTGAAATGTTATGTAATAAGAAGCGCTCCCTGTTGTGCGATATTGAACTTAATAGTTTTATGACATGCAACTAAAATGAGCTTTATAGGTGATAAAGTCATTTAATAAATTATTTAATTAAATTAATTAATTTAACTGTCGACTATACATTTTTTTCGTAAACGAAGTCGCGGGTTACAGCTCGTATTGAATAATAATAGTAGAAAACAAAATAAGAAAAAATAAAAAATAACACAAAAAGTAATTCGTTCCTCAGGATCGCTGCTTGGCTGAAAAGAAAACAGCTATGGTTATAGCTGTTTTCTTTTCAGCCAAGCTAACAGCTATGGTTATAGCTGTTTTCTTTTCAGCCAAGCTCTATACAAGCTAAGCTATCGTGTTGACAACAGTTTTGATCAAATTGTCAATCTAGTATTGCGCTTTGAAATTGGCTTGACTTTTGTCTACTGTCATAATCACTCACTACAACTACACTGAAACTCGACCGCAGATGAACGACGCAGCGGGCGACGTTGCCGTTCAGTCATGCGCGGCTCCCGTACACTGCACGAGCTGGCAACATCGCTCGTAGGTACCGGTAAAAGTGTCGATACTCTTACCGATACATTGTTATCGGTAAAAATTTAATTCGATACCAAAGTAAAACTACCCGTAGTATCGTTACTAGGTTAACATTATGAAAGTAACGTTACTTAACGATACTTATACTGGGAATTTGGTACCGTTAACAAGCCCTGGTATAGATACCTACCTAATGTTATAGTTATTTCTAGAGACAATATTTATAAGGCAACTAAATTTCAATGAATACAATTAAGCCAACTAAATGGCGTTGTGTGAATGTGTGAAGATTATTATTATTTGTTTTTTTTTTGTTTTTTTTACTCCTTTTTAGGGGGTAAATAACTGTTACACGGGCCTAAGCCAAGTGTACCAGGTTATAAGATCAAGGCGATGTTGATGAAGCCAAGAATTTTCGGGTAAGACGACAAGTATTTAGTATTGCTGCTTTTTGAAGTAAGATGGTAGTCGAAACGGGCATTTGAAGAGAATTAAGGCTGGTCAGAAGTGATTTTGGAATAACGCCTGTAGTTGAGATTACAATTGGCAAGATTTTGACATTATCCACTTGCATTATTCATTATTCTTCCATTATTTTGTTTGGTTGTCTTTTTATTTCTGAAGCTAAATCTACGTATTTTGTTATTTTTTCATTAAATGTACTGAGTAGGTTGTGTGTGTTGCAAACTGCTATGTCTATTATATTCACGGTGTTATTTGTTTTGTCTAGTAATGTTATGTCCGGTCTATTGAAATGTATAGTTTTATCTGTAATTATTGTCCTGTCCCAATATATTTTAACCGAATTGTTTTCTAAAACTGTCTCTGGCTTATATTTGTAGTACGCAACTTTTTTGGGAATAAATGAATGTGTAAAAGCTAGATTTTGATGAATTATTGATGCTACTTGGTCATGTCTATGTTTGTAATCAGTTTGTACTATTGATTTGCAAGCTCCGGTAATGTGTTGGATAGTTTCAGAACTACTATGGCAACGCCTACATAAATCAGTGGGTAAATTTGGTAAACGAATTATATATTTTTGGTAATTACGTGTGTCCATTACTTGATCCTGGATAGCGATCATGAAGGCCTCTGTTTCTGGGAACAGTTCGCCTCGTCGTAACCATTCGTTCGACGCATTCTTGTCTACGTGGGGTTGGTTAAGATCTGCTAAGTGTCGCCCGTGTAATGATTTTTGCGACCACATATCAATTTTCTGTTGTCTACTAGTCACTATTGGTTGAATAATATCGTTACTGAGGTTAAGTGGTGTTAATTTCTTGTCTATTGCGTTAACGTATTTGTGAAGTTGTGAATGTTCGGCTTTGTAATAAAAATATGTTCGCAGTTTGGTAATCAAAGAGTTGTGTAAATTTTGTATGTCAATTAAACCTTGTCCGCCATCCTGTCGCGGTAGTGTAAGACGTTGAACGCATGAACGTGGGTGATGTTTGCGATGCGTGGTCATGTGTGTGTTTATTATACGCTGTAGTTTTTGTAAATCAGTTTGAGACCAGTTTATAATTCCGAAAGAATAAGTAAGAACAGGGATGGCATATGTATTGACAGCTTTCACAGTATTGCGCGAATCGAGATGTGATCTTAAAATTTGGTTAAGCCTGATTTTAAACTTTTTAGTTAAGTCTAATTTAGTATCCTTCTGTTGTATTTGCTTAGACTGGTGGAATCCTAAATATTTATATGTATTGTGTTCGTCCATGTGTTCTATTTGTTCACCAGAATGAAGAATGTAAGAGTTTGGTTGTGATTTACCCTTAACAATAGAATGTATTTTGCATTTATCAACCCCGAACTCCATGTGTATATCTGTAGAGAATGTTTGTGTGATGTCTGCTAGTTTGATAAGTTGTGTATTGTTTGTAGCGTATATTTTAATATCGTCCATGTATAGTAAATGTGATACTGTGTGGTATGAACTGTTGTTTTTTAGTTTGAAGCCTACGTCAGAGTTATTTAATAATTCTGAAAGCGGGTTTAACGCAATACAAAACCATAATGGGCTAAGCGAGTCTCCTTGGAAGATACCTCGTTGAATTTTAATCGGGTCAGTAGTTAAGATGGCATTATTTTGTTTTAATTTTAGGCTTGTTTGCCAGTGAAGCATGGTAGAACTTAAGAATGCTATTAATGTAGGATGAATTTTATAAAGTTGTAACGTATGAAGTAGCCAGCTGTGAGGGACTGAATCGAATGCTTTTTTGTAATCTATGTACATCGTGTGAATATTCCTTTTGCTTATGAGTGCTTGTTTCATTATTACTGTATCTATTGTTAACTGCTCCTTACATCCTTGACTACTTTTCCTGCAACCTTTCTGTTGTTCTGCTAGTATGTTATGGATATCTAAATGTTTGTAAATTAAGTGACTAATACATCCTGTTATGATTTTGTAAATAGTTTGGAGACATGTAATGGGTCGATAATTAGCAGGGTTAATGGAATCAGTTCCTTTGGGTAGCATATACGTAATGCCATGAGAGATAAAAGTGGGCATGGTATGTGGTGTTTGTATAAATTTATTTATGTGGTTGTGAATGAATGGGTGTGTGCAAGTGAGTTTTTTGTACCAGTTATTGTGAATATTATCGGATCCAGTAGCCTTCCAATTATGTGTGCGTTTAATTATTTGTATAAGAGTGTCAAAAGAGATAGAATCAGACTGCATATTGTTAATGTTTGTTGTGTCCTTTAAATCTGATAACCAGTCAGCATTAGTTTTGTGTTGTACTGGGTTTTCCCAAATATTGGCCCAAAACTGGTGTAGGTCTTGTGATGATGGTAAACTAGGGGAGGGGTTGGTGTTATTAAGGTCACTGTTGCCTAAAGATCTATAAAATAGCCTTTCGTTGTTTTTAAATGTTAGATTTTGTTGCTTACGTTTTGTGCAAGCCGTATAACGTTTTAATCTGCTAGAGGCAGCGTTTAACTTTTGTTTTAACGTGTCAAGAAAATGTTGTGGTACTGTATTAGGCTCTTCATGTTGTGAATGGGTTTTGTATTTAAGTTTAATTTCGCTCACAGTATTTAATATCTTTGGCTGCCTATTTCCTGCAATATATTGTGTTAGTCTACCTATCTCTAGCCTATACTTCTTTATTTTTTCTTCTATTCTTCTTTGCCATCTAGGTATTCTATTGTGTTTATTAATTCTAGCGTTGTTATCAAACTGAAGCTTAGTGCCATTGCATATAGCCGCTGCAAAGGCTGCTGAATAAATTATAGTGTGAAGTTTTAAGAAATCTAATTCATTGTTTAAATGTTTCGGTATTATTAAGTTATTAAGATGGTGTACAATTTGGGAGAATTTTCGAGATAATCTCTGTTTTGGAATAAATGGTCTGGTTTCTGGGTCTGTATTACTGAAATGTGCCAAAGCTTTATTAAATTCTAATTCAATTTGTCTAATTTGCTGGTTTTCATGATTTTGATCTGACAAAGTTTGAGAGAAAGGTTGTATTTGTGTAAGTGTAACTAGATTGTCCATTGTGTTTTGATGTTCGGTGTGATCGACAGTACTTTCTGTAGTGTTAAGTGTAGGTGTATTAACGTGTAATGTGTCAAGTTGCAATTCAGTATTGTTTTCGGTTAATTTTTGTTGAACGTCTGTTTTTATGTCTTTTATTTTATTTGCTTAAATTTTATTGTTGAAAAGTATTCTCCGTTGGTCGGCTATTCTTTGTTCTGTGATGTGTGATAATTGTGAGTGTTTTTCTATGAATATTTCGTGTAACTTTTTCCGGTACGCTGTCTTATCTGTTTCTAGTTTAGTAATTTCAAAATAAAATCTGATGATGTCGTCATTCATTTCATCTGACCATCTAATTCTGCTACTTGTTGTACTGTGTTGTGTAATCATAGGTGTCGTTAATTGTGTGTTAGTGTTACGTGTTGATGAGTAGTTAGTTGAATTTGTATTAATTAACCGACTTATCTCATTAAATATTTCATCGAGGGTGGCTTGTGTTAAAAGTTTCCTTCTGAGGATTGCCCTTCTTTGATCTCCTACTCGTTGTCGCGATGCTTGCATTTCAGGAAATTTACTGTCGAATTCTTGGTGAAGTAGTTCTAAATAACTATTTAACTGCGTCGTCTCACATTTCGTAATTAATAGGTATGTGCGCCATATGAATCGGTTCATATCTTCGGTCCACCTTTTTCGCGCACGTGAAGGGCCAGCAGTGGATGCAGGGTTAGTGGCTAATGCCTCCTGCACAACAGCTGTTGACCTTGTAGAACGTGAAGTAATTGAAGATGAAGGGGATGAACATGGTGAGGAATGTGGTGAAAAATGAGATGAACGAAAGAGTGTATGAGTTGAAGAAGGTGATGGTATGTCAGAAAATGGTGAATGTTCAGAAAGAGTGATGATAGATGAAGGTGTAGATGATCGTTCGGCTGTAGTATTTTTTTCGAGGGGAACCCGCCTGCTCAGTCCCCCGTCGCCCACGGATCGCATGCTGTGACACCCAGCGTCGGCTCCAGATGTGTCCCGGCGTACCCCGGGTAGCGGCCGTAAATTATATTTACTTTGTCTACTTTCCATCAGGGTTTTTGGGGTTTTGGGATCGTTAGTAGAGTAGGTGTTATTGTTATAAATTATCGTCAAGATGTTAGTGCGATTTAAGCGGCAATAGATGTTATATGCAATATTCCAGTACCTAGTACCCGTAAGCCCCCCCACCACGTCAAGGTGATCCCCTGGGGGGGTTATTATTATTATTATGTTTCTCTTTTCCATAATACTCGGGTCTATTGGAGACCCGGTTCTTTGGAAGGCATACATCGGGCCGAAGCCAAGACGAAGAGGCCCTTTAAGAGATATTTAATCTGGTAATGGATACACAGGGCAGATACCATCTCTGAACGCACAATATGATACACCCAGTGATGGTCCCTGCCGAGTGCAAAAACTATTGTAGTGCATCTGTAAGGATGCAATGGAAATTTAAATAATAGACTATGGATGAGTATGTTCAATGGACCGGTTATTGGGCTATGGAAGGAGACTACCGGATACCTGTCGTGATAATCAGTCTCTATATTATAAAAAGACAGGTAGTGACTTGCCACCTCGTTGAGTGGGCCCCACAAAACGGCCGCACGTACAGTGCGACGATGGAGCAACATCTCGTAGAGAGGCTAGAAGCTGCGGAGAGGTGAGTCTGCGGGGAGCCAAATTCCGGTCAACCGTTCAAGGGCCCCCGGCGTTATGACATTTTACACTTCCAGCTTGGAGCATAGGATCCGCTCTTGCGTATTCCAGTCCTGGCCGACCAATGAAGGTAAGCCAGGCCATCAAGGAATCAGGGTCCGTGGTGTCGCCACTCACCAACAGCTCGCCACAAGCTGCCCCTGCGGGCTTATTATTATTATTATTATATAAGGTTAAGTAATAACTTATTGACCTTGGACGAGGACAATTATTATTTTGTTGTAGATCATTTCTAGGTGCAATTTACGTGTTACGGTACAAATAAAACAAAAAATTTAATTAATAATAAAATAGAATAAAACATAAAAAGTGTTTAATGTTGTAGTTATTTAGATTTATTTCATAATTTCATGAAATAAATCTAAATAAACCGATTTCGGGTTTCCGATTAAACATAAGTCTAATCGGAAACCCTACAGAAACCGGTCTACCAGAAACTTGCTAACCCTAAATATACCTACGAGGTATATTTAGGGTTTTAGACAATTTATTAGTCTATTTTAAGTATTTTTTTACATTGGTCAACATACAATAATACCAATAC
Source organism: Schrankia costaestrigalis (assembly GCA_905475405.1). Lineage (NCBI taxonomy): Eukaryota > Metazoa > Arthropoda > Insecta > Lepidoptera > Erebidae > Schrankia > Schrankia costaestrigalis. The sequence continues at coordinate 9,042,343 of FR997832.1, forward strand.
TCTTAAATATTGAGAAATAGGATTATTAGGTAAATAGCTATCGGTATTTTGAATGGGTAGGTATTGTTAATGATGTCCTCCTAACTTCATGTACCTAACAAGCTTCTTGTAATAAATAAAGATTAACACGAAAAATAATCCAATACTTCTAACTTAAAATACAATTGCTTTTTCGAACTAAGTACAAAAATGCTTATGCTATAACGTATTGAACTAGTTGCTTATCCAATCTTATCCTGGCTCTGTTTAACCTTGTTACCTATTAACTATTGAAACAATAGTTTGTTACATGTACACTCGTATACCTACCTATATAAGTAGGGTATATTGTGTCAGATAAGCAAGCAGAAGGCAGGCTAGGCGCGTTGCCGCCGCTGCAGAGGTCAGTATTGACGTCAATGGAGTCACGTGATCATATATTATACGAGTACTAAATACCTAACAGGCTCGACGATGCGCTGTGTGCGCAACTGTGTCACCAACACACACCGGTCCACACTTTAATACTTAATTTATATGTAATATAATTTGGAAATTAATGTTAATTATTATACAAAAATGCATATTAAGTAACAAATTAAAGCTAAAACCTACAACATGATCACGTAGCCATTACGTGTTGTACCTTAAAATAGTATACCTACCATAAATAGAAAAATATTTATTCGTTTTTAATAAAGTTAACAAAGAGTTAACCAAATATAAATTAGTATCATGCACGTCGCTCTCTTAGTTAGCTCTCAATACTCAATATCTTTATTGCACTCCTTATATGTTACAAAAAGGTGTTACTTATAATATTACAGATACAATATAGACCCTGTTGGGTATGGCACTTTAGAAGAGAGGAGGATACTAGATTTTAATAATATATCAAATTAGCAAATAAGCAAACTTAGTTTTAAATAAGTAATTATTATATAAAAAAAATTCTACCTAAGGTTTATTTCAATAAGTGGATATTGTCTTTATATTCGATTCTAGGTACCTCGGTAACTGCGAGTAAAGTAGTAGAGGTAATCTGTAACAAACTACTCCGTCCTTACCACAAAAAAGGAGAAAAGACGTTATCAATAAATATATTTCTAACACTCCTTTTGCAAAACTGTCTTTGTATATACCTATTTGAATACAAAAACGTTTATGTTACTATTATTACTGTTATTTATTATGTACGATCAGCATGTATAAACATTTTAAAGGTTAAATATTAATAAAGGTCAGTTTATAAACTATAATTTATATATAAATTTTCCAAATATAGCAACTTTTTTAAATAATTTAAATATAATATATCCAAGACTACTTCATAAATAAAAAATTATGTCACGTTTTTCTTTGTTTTTCGTTTTACTGGTAATTTATTATGTAAGCCAAATAGATGATGTAAGTAATGTAATACCTATTTATGCGCAATGTGAAAACTAATATGTTGAATAATTCGGTAACGCGCACCTGCGTGTAGTATGAAATATTAAATATGCGCCTATGTTTATTCTCAAGGCAATATTTCACATGAAGTGAAATATGGATTAGTCTGCGACAGGCGCCATGTAGGAAGTACTCATCTCATTCTTACAGTTAGGATTTTTATACATAACAGTTTATGATATATATAGAATGTAATAAAATAAAATCTATGTTAGAACCTAGATTAGTTACCTTACTTTTGCTAGACTACACTATCAATGATGATAGGTACCTACTTACTCAGTTCAGTTAATCTCAGTTTCCAACATTAGTGACAAGGTTTTAATACCTTTTAAGGACTTATTCAATCTTTTCGGCATTAATAAACTACCTAATTATTCTTTAAGAGGTACCTATAATTTGAATACATTTAAAATTTTAGTTAACTTACTTTGTCTTTCTAGACTTACGTATCTATTATTTTTTAACTTCTCTGGAAACCTACATACTTGGGTCAAATTAATAAGTGAGATCGCCAGTGACCTTATCACATGGTTCGCTTAAAACCAGACTAAGAAAAGTTACCAACCAGATTTAACTCCCTCAGCGGGGCAGCGGTCACGATAAGAGATACTTCTGCACACGAGGTCACCGGGTTTTTTTTATAAAACAATTTTTGCATTAGGGTTTTATCTTATTATGCCAGTTTTATGGGAAAGTATTTAACAAATTCAAATCACTTGCAGAAAAAAGCCTAAGTCTCAACGTATATTGTGTTCGTTATCTTTAAATTGCCCGTAATATAGTGATCCCTACTGGCGTACTTATTGGTTTTCTTTTTGTCTAAAAATATCACTTTCAGGATTATATTTTGCCAATTACTTCAAGAGGCAAGGTAAAGTCATGTATATCTGTAATAATTTTTCAAGAATAAATCTGTAGTAGAATCAAGGAATATCGATCATAGAAATTTTTGTTTAAAGTAACTTATAAGCTCTATTAGAGCGTCACGTAATGGTTATCAAAAGTTTTTATTACGAAGACTATTGTAGATCTAAGGAACTCTATAGTAAAACTATTGATTCTCTTAACGGTCTTTACGACGCACGCGACGTCAAAATTTTCAGCTTAGACCCGCCAAGTCGGCATGGCAAAACATTTTCCAAGCTTGCCATGACGTTCTTATTTCGTGCCTTACACATTATGTAAACATTTAAGATCACTATAATTTGGATACCTTTCGACCATAATAACTAGGAACTTAACCCAAAAATTAAATTTTCAGGAATGTAATACTAGAGCTGGTAAAAAAATAAAGGCATATAGTTTTATCTGTCGTTTAGTAGGTACTTATAGAAGATTTAATCTTAAGGAAAATAAAATGTTTTTCAGATTGAACATGCCATGATCGTGCATAACGTTGTAATGTTTTATGTAATATTTCATGAGTTTAACTGTTTATGCTAAAATAGCTACTAAGCATATCATAATAACAGCAGATAAGCTCAAGCTAAAACTGGAATGAATATAAATAAGTAACTACAAAGTGAACTCTATGTTTATTTTTTGTTATTGTAAATAAACATGTAGAGCTTACCGAGCTCGGCTCGAGTAATGCTCATACTTTCAACCCTTATGATGACAGATGTATGTACTATGAGTATTTGTAACCTTAGCGCTAAAACCGAGGTAGAGTAGCACTAACTACATAATTTAATCATGTCAGTTAAGGAAGCGACGGCCCTTGCTGAAGGCGATTCATCCCGTGAAAGGGGTGACTGTTCTGCTTTTTCTAGCCCGATTTGCCTTTGCCGAACCTTGTTCCCGTCCATTTAAAGTACCTACTAATGTATAAAATTAACAAGTTTGGATACTGGTGCTTAAAAATCCTATGTAAGATAATTTTTGAGAGAAAGCGTTTATGTATGATAAACGCTTTCTCCTTTATTCACTGTCTTAACATTTTTCTTTTATAAATGAGTTCTTTATAACCCTCTGTATTTTAATATACTATGATAATGAATATTATGTAAAACGGATATTGTTTAAATTATAATTAGGTGTAAATGAGACAATTGACGTAATCAAAATCCTTACGAAATGACATTATACGCACATTTCTCGCACGTCATAGAATTATACTCTATCTTTAGAGATTGAGTGGTCTGAGACTGTTAAACATTGATCAAACTCGTCCTACAGCAGGGGCGGAAACTGATATTAGGCGAATGTCACGGTAAAACTATGCTAACCAGACGGACTAGCCTAATGAGAATGTCAAATTTTTCTTCTTTTGTTTTTTTTTTACGCGATAGTGTCTGTAATTTTTTGTTTTGGTCGTTACCCAATCATGTTCGTATTGTGACTACCTATACCTTGCGGTTTGTTTTAAGGGGTCTACCTTACAATAAACAGTGTACAGTATTTGTCGATCTCTGCTGATATAATCCACAGGATATCCTTCCGCTAGCCAGAAACCGATGAATATGAGATATACAGGACCGATCAGAATAAAGGAGGTTTGCCAGTGCAGAAGTCAAAACGTTTTTAGTATAATGATTAGTATGTACTACCTACTATAAACTGACGTTAACTGTATCCGATGTCAATACTGTTTTCACGTAACTTGAGATGAGTACGGAAACCGTAGTTTAAACAGCTGATTGTTATTTGGAATAAACGTATATTAATAATTTCATAACATTTGTAATATAATATCAATTGACAATTGCATTGACGTCAATGGTCTATGATTTATCTTTGCTCATCATAATTCCACATCAGGTGTTATTACTATTCCGCAGTATTGTAGGTGTAACAAATATATCTATGTCACAAAAAATCGTGATAAAAGTTTTTCAATCCTATTTTGAACTTGGCAAAATTCGTTTTAAAAGTATTTTATTAGTACGTAATATAAATCACCATTTTTTATAATTTTTACTATGGACAAGCGTGCAGCTTACCTGCTATTAGGCGACTTGTTTGTCAAATCACTAGGATATGAGGAGTCAGTTTTAGAATCGTTTTTATAAAACGACGAAAACTGACTGACATTAACCATATTTCTTTTATGAACACAGATTATTTTGGATATCTCCCACCAATATTTTTAAAGGTTTAATTTCTGTAAGATGGTAGAGGCGGTAGAAGAAAACAAACTAAATAGGTAAGCTACAGTTTACTCGAATTGTCACACACGTAGGTTTTCCTTTTTAGAGGTGCGCCGCCTTTCGAGTGGCGCGGCGATGGTCATAGACTTTTGTTTTAAAAATTAGTTTTTTTTTAAATTTTGTAGAAATAACTGCGAACCATACAGTCGGCTTTTACTTGCACTACCTATGTTGAGACAATGTGGTGTGGTGACATCGTGCTTCCTTACTTGTCAACGTTTATATAGGCACATAATAAGTATGTACTTATAATATTTTAACACAAACAAAAACACTGACCGGTTCTTAATTTAACACATCTTATTCAAGTTGTTAACAAGTTATACAAATGTATAATGTTTTAAGTTAATTAATCATCTCAATTAAGAAACCAGTCACCAAATTGCTTTAAACATAAATCGATTAGGGTTAGGTACGTAAGGACTTTATTTTGTAACATAAGTCACGTAGGCCTTTGCTAATACGTCGCATGTCATACGTTAATTCGTAAAGGTTCTACGCATCATACTAACGTCATTAATAACCATTTTGCTTATGAGCTGATGGTAGGCCTATTCAGCGAGAGGTTGATTAATATTATCTATTTCCAAGCAGTAGGGTGCAAATGTTATTATATTTAGGTGCAAGGTTACAGTAGCTAGTCAAATTACAAAGCTTGGTGTCATAACATATCCTAGGGTAGAAAACGACTTAGCTATGCTGAGGTATTTCTGACATTCATGAGCTACAGTTAACTATTTATTTATTTTTATTTTGATTTTATTTTAATCATTTTGAATTTAATCATTTGATTTATTGTTGTGAATGAAAAAGTTGGAACGGAAATAGATATTAATAATCATTCCTAATCTTTCTGAGTCTCAGGTTGCTACTGTTTTAGTCAATACAGTCTGTGCTATGTAAAGTCGGTACCTATATGTTTTGTGGAAGTATATTATGTTGACAATAAAAAATGTAAATGATTGGCGCCTTTTTTGTTTCAGATTGATTTCTCGAAAAACAAACAATTTTTTTTACAAAATTGAATTCTATTAAAATGTCAAAGTTTTGGAAAAAATACTGTGACGACGTGAATGTTTGCATTATTTATCATTATAAAATAGGAAAGGGGCTAAAATGTAAGCATTGTGTCTCCAAAAACTTTCGAATACATTTCACTTGCTAAGTTTTATTCTAGAACTTTGTTCTATGACTATATAAATTCTTTGCCTTGCAAGCAAACTCTTTATTATTACATATTAAAACGTAACTACTTTACAATGAATCACTTCATGAGTCACTAGTCCTTTAGATCTAGTCTAAAAAACGACTTATGTAATAATAAACGGCATAACGCATGCAACGAACTATGTAAGTTTGTTGCATGCATTTATTATATTATATTTCTGTTTCATGTATTTTTCCTTTAAAAATTTAGATATTAGAATAGGGCTCAAGCTCTATGTTGCGAAGACAGATTTTAAATTAAGTTATACTACAGAGGTAATGTAAGAAACCTGGTAGACAGTTTAAGTCTTGTTTCTCTAAATACTATAGAAATACTAAAACCAAATAGGTACTAATACTTCAATATATTATTGTTTTGAACCTGTCACGTGCTTAAAATATATTTTTAGCACTTTTGTTATGGAAAGACAGTCCCACGTATGATGGCCACCGATGCACATTATTATATCACTATGAGAGAACAAAATTTTGATATGTAATTGTAACGAAAATACGTTTGCCCACTGTGGTACAATAGACACAGTTGTAAGTGTCGATACTTATCTTCGAAAAAATGGATGAAAAACTATTTGCAAATGACATTCGATCCCTCCAGTATGGTTTTAAAAGGCCAAGTTTTTCTGCCTTACGGGAAGTGGCTTTGCCCAGATGACTTTAAAACAGCTGTTAACCTCTTCTTCTTTCTTTTAATGTCAATCGATGACAATAATCTAATATTCCTTACACATTCACACAATGCCATCTATTCTTAAAGTAAATACAGCTTGTACTATGGGTACTAGATGTATTTACCTACCCACAGTTTGTTTTTGCAAAACAATTACATAGGTATTATACATAGAAACTTCCAGATTAAATCATTCAGTCCTTTTGATGCTCACACTGTTTGTTTGAGCTACGCAGGAATCAAAACCACGATCTGCGACGTATAGTAAATGTTTCTGGAAGTTAAATAAATTAATACCTGATCAAATACAAGGGAATGACGTAATAGGTGACTCTTTTATTTAATTCAGTAAAGTTAGTCGTGACATTCAGAGAAGAATGTCATTGACTATTGTAGAACAGTTCGTATGCATTATTAAATGATCCTTAGTCTTACTTGAGGTCACGACTTGTAGCACCCTCGCTGTCACTAAGGACGAGTTCCTCTGTGTCAGAGAGTGCTAAAGGCTCAATTCTTTTTTCTATATATCATCCTCAGGGATACATTTTTGTGGAACACTTTAATCTTTATTGGAGTTTGTCTATTCAGTCAGTCAATAAAAGGCAAATGAATCTTTTAATGTACCTAGACTTTGTATTACTATAATGGTACCATTATAGTACTCTCTTTTGTAGTTATTCCACCTACGTTGAGTTGGGACTTGAAAAGAAACGATGTTCAATCTCGACTCGACTGACATTAATTTGTCAATTGAATGAAATATATACCTAGACGTATTATACTTCCGTATCTGTAATTAAAACCTACTACTTACTACACTTTGTTATGAAAACATTTCTGTTCTTACAACAATAGTGCTCGTAGACTAGAATATTCTAGACTATGTAGATGTTATTGTTTTTAGTTTCGTCTACTCAACTCTACTCAACTGCATTGAAAGGGTTAGGCAATTTATGCAAATCAAATACCACCATATCAGGTACCACATTGAGGAATCGAGGAAACTTATTCAATCGATATAAAATGTGTCAAAATAAACCAACAATTAAAATGTACGAACGGTGAGATGGATGATAGTTAACCCATGCAAATAGGTTCATGCACAAACCGATTTCTAATTCAAAGGGAATCTAAAGAAAATATTGGCAATAAGTACTCAATTTTACCTAATCTGACGTGGTCATGATCCAGACAATAAGATATAAAATTTTCCACGACTTGAGTTGATTCATGAGCTACCCAGGAATAAAATGACGTACACGCTGACTATCCTGTAAGGGCATTGTACGCAAATACGAGATCACTTTAAAATACAGACGTTTCAGGGTAAACGTACTTGTGACCGACGAGTTTATACATCCTATGTTTTATTAATGTCGGATGAGTAGGCTACTTACTTCTTCCCCCAAGGTATACAGCTGTCCCTTTTGCAAATTACACATGTACGCAGCATCGCGAATGAGGAAAATCCTTACAAGGAAAATGATTGTTTTAATCCGTTCTCATTTCAGCTTTAACTGCATTATGCATAGCTTATGAAAGTGCCTGTAAATGATCTTTATTTTGATGCAAAAATAAGTAGCATTTTCTGAGTAAAATTAGATATGACCTAAGCTATACCGCAAATTTTCACCCTCTCATAGGAGTCGAGTAAGGAATATTTGACAACCACGATATCATTCCCATTGAAAGAAAACTAGAATCACACTTGGTCACAACAGCTCGTTACCGGGAGTGGAAAATATGTCTTTAACTCTACTAGCCAGACCACATAGACTACTATAGAGCTTTGAATTCTCCACTAACTTTGAAAAACTTAAAAGATGTCTTTTTCTCAGGGTTGTAAGCCGATGTTCTGTTATGCCCGATTTACACATCGACAAGTACAGTAGCGAGTTAAGTAGTTGCTGATTAAGTTGATTTAAATAGATCTCCATCCTATTTTTTGGCAAGTTAAGTTGGCGAGACGCGAGAGAGGGGGCTAATTCGTACTTAACTTGCCAAAATATAGGATGGAGATCTATTTAAATCAACTTAATTTTAAAATACTACTTAACTCGCCACTGTACTTGTCGATGTGTAAATCGGGCATTAGGGTACTTTCAAGATCTTAGCTAAGTTCCATGGAGCTGCCGACGGACTTGATCACGTAGCTAGAGATATCTGATATACATCCCATATTATGTTACGATAGCACTATATTTTACTCTGTTAGCGCTACGTGGCTTTTTAAAACTTTTTATCACAAGTTGCTATTCATAAGGTATTTAAGTCATTTTGTAGAATACCTTTGAAGAAGAGCAAAGAAATATACATGAAATCAGAGTATTAATATTACTGCTTACTCTACACTAGTATTCTTGGCAAATCAAGCGATATAAACTGCGGAGTAAAAAACTGACAGTAGCATTTATGTGTAGGCATATTATATTTTTTTAGTAGTAGAGACGTATAAATTTTAATAAATATTGAAAGCCAGTGGCCATCGACCCGGCTGCTAGCCATGAAATCCTTATGAGTATGTTTCCCCCTCGTTGATAAATATACAATGTGAAAATGATAAGTGAGGTCGATACATGATAATTCCTAAATTCTAAGAGATAACCAAAACAATAGGAGGTACATATTATACTCTTTTACGATGTTTTAGTAATGAATTTGATAAATAAATACAACGTAGCAAACATTCAGTATAACAGCTCATTAATGTCCCACTGCAGGGACAGGTCTCCTCCCGTGACGGAGGGATACTTGGCCTACTAATACCACGCTGGCCAGACGAATTGGTATAGGGTTTAGTTTCAAGTTTTCCTTATTTTTATTTCGTAAAGATAATATTCACGGATAGTCCCTTAGTCGTTTTTACGACACCCATGGGATGCGATGGGGTGGTGACATATTGTATTCTTACTCCGTCACCACACGGAGTAGCAAACATTAAAAGCAGTTAATTCTGTTTATGGCAGGGAAAACAAAAAAATATGAATATACGTTGAAGGTTTTTTTTAATTCTGCGGTTTACGGCCAGGTCTAAGCCAAATCAGTTTCCCTAAAACCTATTGCTTAAAATCTTTCAATAGCGTGAAAGCTTGATCTGGTATAGAGTCAATCACTCTTATGATGCTTAAAGTCTACTTAATAATAACAATTTCTTGTTTTTAAATGAAGATGGTCAGGTTTTTATAAGTTGAATTTTAACGTTTTCTTACTGACTGAACAAACCTTCTAGAATGGCTGGTGCTTTAAGTTTAAGGAGAAATATTTATATCTAAGTTTAATCAATATTATTTGAAAGAAGTGCTTCAATATTTTATTAATTTTGCTTAATCTTTATTTGATGACAATAATTTCATTGGTTGCCATTTTAGAAATTTTCTAACGTAAGTACCTACATCTAGGTACCAAACTCCAACTCTGCTGTTTGAAAATCAAAATGTAGAAAGGGGGTGGTTGGACTCCCAAATATGTTAATAAAATTTGAGGAAAATTATAAGTATTCCTGACCACCGACGTTCATAACTAGATGCCTAAAGATTACAAATTGTTTTCAGGTGCATGGCTCTGTTCTCGAATATGCTTAATTCCAGTATATTTCTCGAAGACAGGATAATAAATAAAAGAATACCTTACATACACACATACATGAATGTATGATCAATATTATAATGGCCGACGTCCGATGTCATTCACATCATTTGTTGATGCATTTGTTTCTGTAAATAAATGATCAGGTTATAGTTTTTAAGCGTGTTTGATGAATAAATAGATAGGTATCATATCCTGTTATTTGAAATGTCAAAAAAAATGATCTTGACATTTGACTTTCTTGATGGTAGAAAAATTTTAGAATTTATTCTGTTTTTTTACAACCTGTTATTCTCTCAAACTTAATTTTAGCAGTATCTTTGGTTAACGATGGAGCCATAAAAGTAAAAATGGAAGTAGTTAGGTACAATTTAATTTATTTTATTTGCGTATGTCCGATCAGCCAAAAACGGACTTGAAGCCAGGAACTTTAAGTATACAAAAAGAACAAAGTAAATTTGTTTACAATTTGACATATGAAAATTGTATTAAGGGATATCCCTTACATAGTACAATATTGTACTAATCGCCAAATTAAAATGTTAATAAAAATTAGTGACAGTCGCAATAAATATACACAGGTTGATAAACACACTATCTCCTAAGTATATGTCGCGGAGTAAGTTAAAATTAATAAAACCTTATGATTATTTATTATACAGAAAGGCACACAATATCAAAATTGTATCTATATTTAGTATTTTCCTTGCTCTTTATGAATGTAAATCACGATGTAGTCATTTCGCATTGCGTGAAAATCAGAGATTGTAAAGCAATTGGGGTTAAACATGGGTTACATTATAATTGAGTGTGACAAGCTCTCAGTTTTAATATAAAACATTGCTTGCATGCACGACTACGGCGCGTGTGCAGGATAGGCCTAACGCACACTAGTATTTTTTTAACCATTTTGTAATTACAGTTTAGTCTCTAAGCTATGACCAAATCTGGCTATGACAACAGCGTTAAAAATAGCACCACTCCATCTCATTCGAGGTTGTCGTAAGAAGCGACTAAGGTACTCTAGCGGAAATAGAAAATACTTTTATTATTTTACCGGTAAAGTAAGAATAAATGAGACATAACATTTTGTGTAGCAGAGAAGCAGCGGCCTAGCTGTGCCCTGCCATTGCTGATGTGCTTAAGTGACGGTTACTACTTAAAAATCACATAATAATATAACGATGTAAATAGATTCTCTTTTGAATAGACATTTTGAGATTTGAATAATCATATTCAATGACAAAGTATTTAAAAATTACCTAGAAGTTAGTTTTGTATAATTATACTTAATTTTTAATTATTTTCAGTTATTATACTACTTTTACGTCATCACATAAATTGAAAAGAAATGTTTGAAACTATTAATGTTATTTGAGTAAGTTAACTATGTTCATAGTTGTGACTTTACCTACTACTAAATTTAGTTAAATGCGTAATCTATATAAAATAAAGCCTTAACTTTTTAAGAAATAATGTAATATAATTCTCGAAACACATTTAAATAACGGCATATAGTTTCAGACTAAGCACACGTATGCATATGCATCTAACAATCATGTTCGGACACTTATGCAGGAAATAAACCTTTGCATGCCCCTAATCAGGGACTTCAGGGAGTACCGTAGTAACCTTTTGAAGTTACAATAATTTTAACACGTATTTTTAATTACGTATCTGCTAAGAAATCAAGTCATATCTCTTACATTTTGAATAAAAGTTATAAGTATAGATTCAAAGCCTCACCACGAAACTGACTACCTGGAAAAAATATCATCCAGTACAGTGTTCCGTTCCAGCGATATTTTCTCCCACGTGTACGTTTTAGAATGAAGTACACTATTTTCCAAAAAGCTTTGACTTGGCCTTCGTTAAACGAGGATTAATAGAGTACTCATTTTAAGGTAGGCAGGTCATCGTTAACACTTACCATAAGGTGGCTGCTAGCTCGTCTGCACTTCGATACAATAAAAAAATAATTTAAACTGTCATGGTCACATTCACTATTATTAAACGAATTATCGGGATATTTACCATGTTTAGAGTTGTTGTTGTTGTGGAAATATCGGAAACTCAACAACTCTAAACATGGTAAATATCCCGATATTTCTTTTAATAACAATGAAAAAAAAACAAAAGAAAAGTCTAAGAAGAATCATGAATACCTAAATTACTTGTTAGGCGGTGAGCAGACGAATCAATCAAGTGCCGCGCTGACTTGACCACGATGCGTCCGCAGATCGCATCATGTGCCACTCGTCCCAATCACAACACAATGATTGTCGTATACGTCCTCGTAACAATAGACACGTAACTCGTTTAATATAAAGGAGTGCCATAAATAAACTTGCTGCTCTATGAATTGAGGTACACACAGCAACTAATCAAACTAGACACTCACGTACCTTAATACCTTGAAATAAGACACAATTTCAAATGAAAATATTTAACTTGATGGGTTGCTGTACATAGGCTAAAAATATTTAAAAAATTGTGTTAGAAATAACAATAATAACAGAATAATAACAGCATATTATTCAGTCTAGATAGCGTTGTGATAGTTAAGGCTCTTTGGAAAGCCATGGATAAATTTGGTTAAGGAGGGACGAATATCGAAATACCCAGGTTCAAATCATTTACGTACATTCTTTTTATGTAGTATCTATTATACTAAGCACCAGTGGCGAAGGGTGGATTTTTATAAAAGGGAAGCCGAAGATTCCGTGGACTTTTGTTCTACTTTATATTACTATTATTCTGTAGTTCATAGGTATTCGTGAGAAAATGTTTCGATTTTACCTAGTTGTCCCGAACTCATAAACTTAAAATACGAAAATGTTTCTCTGTTTGGAAGACTTCTTTGATCAATTAGATTAATTGTTTATATTGCTATATCCTAAATGATTCTACATACCTACTTACTTACTTTTAGAATCTGAGAATACTGTCTGTAAGCCACTTACTTATACGTATCGAAATGAGATAATTGTATTAAAATGTTTCGTAAATCCACAGCGCCGGCGTTTCTTATATTTATAATTCAATTTCGAGAATGATGTTTTATCGCACATCACATAATAGGATAGTCAATATAATATAACACTATTAACCTGTCCCTTATAACAACAAACTATTAAATTTGCTGAAAACAATACAAACAAGTACTTACAAAAATATTCCATAGGATCCCAACGCACTACGACAAAAATAAAGTCAACCAATGCACAACACATAATACACAATCATAAATAATTAAACATACAAATTTTACTACTTTAAACAAGAAAGCGAATTTTATAACCTATTTGCAGAAAATAAATACAAATATCTGTTTTTTCTTCAAATGGTCCTATCGTTTACCGATGATTCTGCCAAAGTCAAGACGCAAGCCGTATAAAAATATAAAAACAAATAAATATAATTAAAAACTAAAAATTCAGAAGAAAGGCTGATTTCTATCAGATTTAAATAATTGATAAAAACAAAGGAATGTCAATGGCAAATTAAGTACTTAACGTGAAATGAAATGAAACTTCGTTACAATTGGTCGGTCCACTGGTTGCAATAGTGCTTTCTCGCTCTCGCAATGTTGTAGTTGTATCTTTTATCCTTGTCATAAGCCGATGGCCACCGGCTTATATGGTACCTTAGATCGACGAATACAAAGTGTCACGTGACCGTACGATTTCCGTACAGTCTGTTGTACTGGATTCCTAATTTCGCGACCGGCTTACTGCGCTCCGCGCATGCGCGCTTTAAGTACTCTCTGACTGAACCATAACAAGTTGTTAGTTGACAACCTTTAATTACAAGATGGCGTTATGAGTACGTAAATAATTATATTGAAAATTATTATTACTGTAATTATTATTGCGATTTACGTAAGAGAATACTTTTTTGTTTTATATTATTTTGTATTGAGTGGATGTTGCGTCATTGATTTATAATTGATTAATAGACAATGCTAAGCGGTTTTTGCAAAGGTAAGCCGGTAGGAATCGAGTTATATGGACACTTCGCCACTACTAAGCACTCGATGTCATTCACCTGCAACCCCATTATGTATTCATTTATTTAGAGCTATAGCACCTCTTCTGTATATTAGACATTTTCGTTTTTTTTCCAAAAACGTATTTTAAAGTCATTTAGAACTTTTTTTAAAATCAAAAACATTATTCTTATGCAAAAAAACAAGAATTGCCTAGCAAATATAAAATTTGAATTAAAAAAGTCTTCCATGTTTGACGCATTTCGGTTTAGTTGATGTATAATTAATTCTACATTTTGGGGTTCTCACTAACTTTTGTAACTTATCTCTTATCAATGTATAACATAAAATTTTATAAAGCAACTTTAGTAAAGACAATATTTAATTAAATATATCATAACAACCTCTTAACCTCTCCGATTTGATACCTCTTTGTTGATAAAATAAATTGTAGTACTTAGACATTTTTTATTTTGTTTTGTGTTACCTATATATTTTTTCATTAGTCTGTTCATGGGTTAATGAAAAAGTCCTGTAGGTACTTTACTTTTCGAGCGTAGATTATAAGTTTTAATGCTTAATAAAACTGCAATTGCAATCATACTATTCACTTTTTATTTTTAATAAATAACTACACTGTTACTTAAAAGAGCTTATCGTGCATTTGGTATGTTAATGTTCTTTCTCATAATCAAGAACTAACCTAACCCAACTCATTCAAGTCCGTTAGTTCGATAGGAAATGTGACTCACCGAATTGGGGACTTCGTTTAACAGATAAAGACGACTCATTTCGTATAATTTTTACTTTTTTATATCAACTTAGCAATACTGCTTTTCATTCACGATAATATACGTTGATAAATGTTTGAAACAATTTAAAATACCACTCTTTTACTTGCAATAACTTCAATGCATTTTTTATACTTAATATTCATCATCTCGTTTCTTCAAAGTATCAGAATCGCTAAATACGTAAGTATAGAAAAATTACACATAATAAGTATAAAGAAATAATAATACAAGCTAATTAGTATAATATTTTATCACAATTAGTTAACCTTTTGTCCTACATAATAACCAGATGCAAATTCATTGTACCTAGTCATAGAAACTATTTTCATCTGTAATTTTGATGTGGGTAATCTTTATACTAATTTTGTAACTAAACAAAGAGGGTTCTCCCATTAACGTAACCAAACTATTTGTAAACGTAAGCCTAAGGTACTGTTTTAGGTAGATACAGCGAAAGTAAGTGGCTATAATAGTCTTAGTAGGTACAGTAAATATGCTCCTATGTCTTGAAGTTGATTATGATATAATTAAAATCTTTTTGTGGTCGAATAATTACCAGAAATGTGTCAAAATCTATATAATCCTTCTTTCTTGTCATACTTGTATATTTGCTTTCAAACAGTTTTTTATTCTTTAAACAAAAATAAGGTGTAAATAAATGTCTATAAGTATACGTACGCTAAAATGCAAATGTCAATAAGTCAAGATCCTGTCGAAGGGGTTATTTACCTTTGAATAACTTTCTCCGCTAGCGGAAGTTTCGATCTATATTCTGGTTGTGCCCTCATTTTGATTAGGCTACTGGTACTAACTTCAAATGTTTGAATTTAAAATTTATTATTGTCCTATGCATTCCCATAATTAAATATTATTTATAGATGTTATTTTATTGATGACAACAATAAATTCTTTTTTGGTAACTGCGATGCTGTAAGGAATTTCCGATAAAATACAAACATAAAATGACAAAGATTTGTTTGTTTTTTAAGACATAATACCCTTATTTATATTTATTGTTGTTTTCGCAAGTGACGGGCTAAACAAAGGATCTGTTTTATCATTCAGCATGAAATATCTTTAAAATTTAGATCATACTGAAATAATAAAACTAAACAACGAAAATAAACGTTTCTACTTCACGTAAAATTTTAAATATACCTACCTATTATAACGTAGAAATAGTTAGTTTTTCTCACGAGATTCATAACACACACGTTTTTTCCTATTCTTCCTATTTTTAGTTAGCCTTAAACAAAACCTCCAACAATGTGAGACCATGTTTTGTTATAATTTCAGTTAATACCTTACCATCAAAATAAATTTTCCCTGGACTTACCTAAAAAAAAATTAGTTCTTAGAAGAAATTCAAATCAAAAT
The DNA here is from genome assembly GCA_905475405.1 of Schrankia costaestrigalis. NCBI lineage: Eukaryota > Metazoa > Arthropoda > Insecta > Lepidoptera > Erebidae > Schrankia > Schrankia costaestrigalis. The sequence goes on from FR997832.1 coordinate 9,058,564, forward strand.
ATAAAATACTTTTAAAATAGTATAAGATTTTGTTTCTTTATTACGGATCCCAAATATCAGCGTAGAGCTACCTCAGGGCAGGCAGGTCAAACGCCCCATCTACATTCAGATTTTATATCTACATTTGATTATCGCTCTGATTGTCCCCCAGGGAGTATTTAAACAAGGTTCCTATTAATATTAAACATGTATCGTGATGCTGCATATTCAACGCGACCTCGGCCATGGACCGGTCATCCAACAAAATATGTAGGTACGCGTCTCCCTACATATTGACTGAAGACCATGCGTTCAACTTACGATCAAGCTTATATGCAGCCGATAAACTTACGATTTGTCGCAACTACTTACGACTTTATGACGGAAACAAGACAGCATACATACAGATTTGATATTATTCAGTATTTAAATTGATATTTTGATTTAATTATAATATTTTTGTAAACTTCTTTGTTGAATATTTATTAGGCAAAGAATGAAAGCTGTGTTTTATTCCTATTTACGTTTTGTATCCTTAGTTCTTGTTAAACTTGGTAAAAAATTAATCCGATTGTGTATGGTGATCCTTAAGTCAGGGTCGTCTAGAACATACCCGGGTTCAATGTATTCCAGCTACACGTTGCTTCCATCCGTTCTCTCAGTGTTCTAGGAAATACGTAAAATACGTGTTTTTTTGTTAGAGCACTTTTTTTTTCATAAATTTATCCTGTCTATTACAGACGAATGACGCGTTACGGTGATCCCTACCTGTATGAATTGTTGAATTACACAAATATATTTATAGAAAATGTTGTACGGTAACATTTTTGGGTAATTGAATTTTTTTATAGGTATATACGATATAAGTACTTGCGTACCGCATTAAATGTTTTATTTGATGAGTTTTATCTCGTAGTTAACCGTAGCTATTTATTTTAAGAAATCTATGATGAAAGTTGATAAACAGTAGTAAACACAAAGCATCATCAGCCCAATTTTGTTTTAGATTTTTAATAGAATAACATTTAATAACTACATATTTTGTCATTTTACGCTTGACCTATCAAATTATATTTGATAATATTGAATCAGAATTTGCCTGGGAAACAATGGGTATATTACAGAGGTTAATACAATACACGGATGTAACAGAAAGGATCACCCTTTGTGCGAGAGGATAAGAAAGAGTATTCGAAACATACCCAAGGTTTTTTAAATATATCAATCGCAATTTCTAAAGTCATTCGCAAACCTGTTTGCCGCTGTAGTATTAGCTACCCAAGCAGCTTTACCTTTTCTCGCGTATTCCCGCTACTTAACTAAAAGAGAAACTACTTAAGAAGATATAAACATCATTAACCCCCGTACTTATAAACGCCTCTTAAATTTTAGTCAATAGATTAGCTTAAATTCATACGATTTTACTTAGAAAAATCTCGTTAAACAGTGATTAAAAAGAGGCGTCTTTGAGTAAGGGGGTAAATCACAAAGACCTTACCTAATCCTTGTGGTTGGTAATTACATGCCCTAGTAAATATATAATTTGCGATTGCTAAAGCGAGTGGAAAATAGTTTTAATATAAACGTCTCGATATTTAAAATGATATAGCTTAAGTTTACTGAATTGTCACATTATCATCTACAGACAAATTTTAAATTATAAAACGTCTTTATTTCCAAAACAAATTCGCAGAATTGATAATATAATATGCAAAAGTAGTTTCGTAAACACATCGTCGTAAATACGTATAAGGTATAGTTAGTCTTCTCATTCTGTAGATCTACCGCTGCGACGGTAACCATTATGGGTGATCTTTCGCATATTGATGGCATAATTAATTCTTATAGGACTACGTCAACCAACATTGTTAAAGTCAAGAGTGTTGCCCACCTACGTAGCCAGTTTAACGAGTATAATGTATTGTGTTAATAGCAGCGAATGACTGTTGAATATTTCATTGAATGTGCGATTTTTAACTCGTTTCCTTTTTAAGGCACGGTGTAAACTGCTGTGCAATTAACTGCCATTTATTAGGTAATAAGTAAGTAATACTGCAGTTATCAGTATCATTACTTGCATTGTTAATAAAGGTTTAAAAATCTTAATTCTTAAAAGAACAACACCGTTCACTTATATGAGATAACGATATAATTTGCCGTCAAACACACATAATGTGGGCAAATGCAAACAGAAACAAAGCTAAACACAGCTTTACAGGCGCTTAAGTTTTTATTTAAGTAGTAATTATAAATAGATCATATAATTTAATTACAGTAAATAATTTCAAAAACAAAAGGTTAAAGAAAATTTCGGTTTACAGACGGAAAATTAGAAAACTTTACGACACGTTACAGAAGGTATAATGTCGTCTCAGAAGAAATACCTACTCATGGCATATTTTGTTTAAACTGCAGGTCAATTCTCGTAACATACAATTTAATTCAACTTAATTTTAACTTTTTTAAATTTAATTTAATTTCGTTAAAAATAAAGTTCAATGATAAAATAAACGTTTGTTTGCCGTTTCTTAATGGTTTACATGAACTGTCGCTTTAAAAATTACAAGAATGCTGTTTTAAGCTTAGTTATGTACAGTAGGATTACATTATTAAAAAAAAATATAAAAACAAGAATACCTATTGTATGCCAATTTGACAACTAAAAGTTAAATTAACCGAATTTTTAACGATTTTATGGTACGAGAATTGACATGCAGGTCAAAGTTCCAAACTAACGTTACGACTTTGTCAGTTTTAGTGGTATTTTAGACCTGAACCGACTAAAACCGCACGATGCTTTCCCAGTTAAGACTGTAAGAGACTCCAGATAAACCCTGGAAATACTCTTGGTGTTAACACTAGAGTCGTCCGGCAGAAGAAATATCCATCTTTTATGACTGTACTCTGTAATGTAGGTAGGTACTTATTTATCTAATTAGATGTATCATATCATATGAATCAGAAAGCATTAGATTTAAAGTAATTGACTCATTGAACGTCCTGCTTTCTTCCGCGCAATATGAATCACAATTTTACACTCCGCTTGTATTGATGTCAGGGATGTAGGTTCAATTGTTGATCCGCCTTTCATTATAATTTGTGTCTATTTGTCATCAATGTCATTCGTGGTCGCTCTAGTTATAGTCAATTGTATGTTAGACTATTGTCATTTTATGCCATGAAACTTTCTATTTTACGTTCCTATGTAGCTCATAGTTCCTTACATTGATCAACAGAACCATTGTCTTCATTTTATTTGCAAGAAAATTTCAATCTTCATAATTTGCAAACTTTTACGTCATGAATGTCAAAATCGTCAACTCATTTCTAATAATAACACAAAGGAAAATGGTAATCTAAAATTAATAGATTCTAAAGTTATCTCTGAGAGTTGCTATCGGAAATGGACCTCCAATAATAAATTTATTTGTTGCTCTATTTATTTCATTTGGCACTAGTTTCTGCTAGTAGCATTAGTTGAACGTGTTATGATGAATTCAAAATAACTAAGTACTTCTCCGTGGGTTGATAAATAAAAAATATAACATGTCAGATATTGGGACTAATTAAAGTAGAAACAACTCTATCCCCACAAAGTTTTAGTCAGTTGCGATTCTCTCTTAAGCCCGATTTACACATCGATCTCCATCCTATTTTTTGGCGAGTTAAGTTGTCGAGACGCAAGAGAGGGGGCTACTTTGTACTTAACTCGCCAAAAAATAGGATGGAGATCTATTCAAATCAACTTAATCAACAATTTACTACTTAACTCGCTACTGTACTTGTCGATGTGTAAATCGGGGTTTACGGTGGAACGTTGAGCACTTAGAGGTATGTTTAAGAATTGTTGGAATAAATATACTTGTAACTTTAGTGAGGTTTCAGATTCTTTCTCATGGTACTACAGGTAAACAAACTCAACTGATAGACGTAACAAACAGAAACTTATCACAACTATTGTCTCTCAAGTTACATAATAATAAAATGCAAACGATAACATTAATCATTAAATGTTTTCATTTGAAACATGCTCATTGACGTCAATGACTGGTTTTATTCAGTTGATCATGTGAAACTATAAAAGTAAATTTGCAACTCTCGCCATTTTATATACCTACCTGCCAGGGTACGGCGCCATATATTATTTTTTAATATCACAGATACATAAATTAGTATAATGCTTACAGATAATTTAGATTTTATCATTATTAAGATATGCGATGATGCTAAATCGGTAAAGCAGGTTCGTCAAGTTTGTCTAGCGATATTTAAATATTAAATGGCATTTGAAGATAACAATAAGTATGACATTTGTTCTTTTTTATTTTGTTTTAGTTTTATTACTTATAATAAAACTAAAATAAATCTAACGTAAATAAATTAAATATATCCGGATAGTCTTTCCTACCACACATCATCTACAGACATAGCCTTCCGTATTAGTTTCACCTGCGCATGATCCTGTATCTCTATCATTCATCGGACTTTTTCTACCCTCATAAGGAGCTCCTCACTCCATCGCATGAGCCCCAAGCAGTAGTGTGAAAATAATATGTTTAGATGTTAGAAAAAAAAAGTAAAACAGTAGCTTGAGTAATCACAGGACTATAAGACAAAAAAGTTCAGTCTAGCGGCTGCGCTGTGCTGTGCTATTGTTGATGTGGCCTCTTTACTTTACTCGTCTGACTCCTAGAAGGAATAATTTTTTTTACTGCAAAGTATTGAAATAACTCTGAATCTCATTATAAACTGCTTTTGTGATTATAGCGGAAAGCATACAGGAATTAATAAATCATAGTGTGGGAAGATGTCAATATTTATAAATTTTAAGAAAACTAAATGTACTCTTGGCATTCCCTACATATTCAAATAAGATTAATAAGATTGCCAGCTTCATTAAAACCTGACTCTACTTAATTTTTTGAAAAGGGAAATAGTAAGTAGGTATACATATTTTGGATGACACGATATGCCATCTATTTTGGTTAATAGGTATCAATTCCTGCTAAGAATAATCTGGAGGCTTGTAAAAGATTGGCAAGGTGAACTCGATAACTACTTACTTCAAAAATAGAATGCGAAATCTCCAAATAGAGTCATGAAAATGTTGTTAAATAAGTTTGAGTGACTCCTATGATATAGATATTGTCAATGTATCTTGTACCTGGCATGTATAAGTATTTAAAGATTTTAAAATATAAAACTGAATAAATAACACGTCGATAATTTAACTTTACTATACGTGATGCACAATACGTGAGTAAAAACAAAAATACTCGCTTTACTGCAAAATAATGTTTCCCACGCACTGCAATGTTCGTTTACAATGCACAGTCTCGTTTCGTAGAGAAAGTGCACGGTAGCCGGAGCGTTCGCCATTGACGTCAATCTAAGTGCTGTGTTTCATAATCCCACGCGTTGCGCATTACTCCATGAAATCGCTGATTCTGCTAAAATATGTGAAGACATAGATAACGGCTTATCTTTTACTTAATTGACGTCAATAGTGAACTCAATGTTATTCATTTAGAACTAGTTTAAATAAAGTTATGTGTGCATATTTAAAATGATACTATATTTATTTTAATTAGTCTACCAAATTAATTCTAACTTGCATGTAAGCAATAAATAAAACCAATTAAGGATGATTAGGTACTTTGGTGGATTTGTTTAGAGTTTCTTTCTTTATTTTTTTAATTATATAGGAGTATTATTCTTGTTCAATATTACTTACTCGAAAATTCGCTTTAGAGCATCCACGGGACGAAGGTCTTGTTCAAAACTAAAATATGTACTTAATCCATATCTTGCGAACTTGATGGTCATATTTGATGTCTTTTGTTTAAAAATCAAGAGTCATTCTCGTAAAAGTAAACTCAAATCCCTGAGCTGTCTACCGAAAGTAATAAAAATCAATATTATTGGTTTTTTTTATTAGGTAAAAATTAAGGATAATGTCTATAGCCTTGTCCATGTATGAGGTGGAAATAAGTTGGAATTTGCAGTAGAAAAAAAAATTATACTTTCAGGTTTTACCGGTGCATCAATGACGGAAAAAATTGTAGAGCGGAAACCATAACCTAATGCCGTGGATGTTACAGTTACAATTATGACGCACATTTTACTTACAGCTTGTACATTTCATCCCAGAAACTAGCTTAAGTCATAAAGACCTAATCTAGATAACTACACATATCATTTTATTTCCTGAAAATGATAGTTTTGACACTTGATTAGTTGATTTTTACTTGATCAGTCATTCGGAAACCGGGGATAGTCAATTGAATTCAAAATATCAGGTACCTTAGTTTTTGACGTTACGGATTTTTTTAAATGTTTGGATTTTGTTTCTTTACTAAAGTCAAGTTTTCTCAACAAAAAATACGTCTGCGTTGGTTAATTATACCTGTTTACGGACATTGTTGTAAATGCTAAGACGATTGTGTGGTAATATAAGCGGCTGACCGGCACAAATCCTTCCTCCTTGGCAATAGATCACGTCAATAAATCACTTGCAGTGATTACATAATGAGCCTACGTTAAATGGTACATTAGTGGGCAGGTCACGTTTGTTATCCTCGCTTGATTCTACTCTGAGGGTGTTACTAGTAAGCTTTAACTACATCGTTTATCTTTTTGATTACCTCGTACTGAGTTTTCAAAGCGAAGAACGCGGCAATATAAAGTTAGTTTTAGTTTTACTTGACTTATAAAACTACGTAGTACAGGAGTAGCTAAGAATGTATTTTTTGAAGGTAATCCTTTATGCCAAGACAATTTGATGAAAAGTGATCTGTGCTGCCATAAACACGTATCAGAAACAGACTGGCAGCCTGGAATAAAAATTATAGAATACAAGCTCAAATCACTGTTTCAAATTTGATCTATACTTACTTAGTTCTCATAAAACTAATTCACGATGGGAGGTGTAGAGCCACATTCATAATAGATGGTTCATATCCTGGGTGGCCGTGACAGTAAAAAGATAGAAATACCTTTGTATGCGCAAGCGCAGCCATCTAAATCTCTCTTAAGGAGCGTTGCACGTGCAATCCTAATGACGTCTGTCGTCGCTCATATAGCATAACTAATTAGTTATCGCTATCCTATTGTTGGATAAAATTAATTCAATATTGTTATGTACAGTCAAGGAATTTGATTAACGTACCATTTCAATGATTTATTGTTTGAACCATTAACATATCGTAAGGTTTATATTCGTTTAAATAAGGGAAAATTGTTTTACATTTTAATGATGACGTATGTTCGGGTGAAAGTTCTGCAAACTTCAACCTTATATACTGTGTGTTAGATTAATTTTACAATATCAAAGTGTCTTCTCTGAATACTAACCTATTTGTAGTTTCGTCTATTAAATAGAAAAAAAAATTTTTTTGACACTGACGTCATTTTAGCGTTGCGAAGAAAGATAGTCCTTATCAATATCGATTATCATTAGCAATTTAGACTTAAGACGGTACGCGAATCAAATTCCTTGACTGTACCTACTTCATAGTACGAAGAATCCTTGCAGGAGCTTTATATTTACACTACCTTACCTACTGTTGATTTAAAGTTTTGAAAAAAATAAAGTTATTAATGAATGGATAATTGATTAGACGGGTTCTTCATCAACTCGACACGAGAGACTGATCACACGTGTGTCTAGTTGGTGAAACTTTAAATTAGTACTAATTATTTTTTGTCATTTCGACATGCCAAGGTTTCTATGTATGTCCACATAGTGAAATTTAAAATAAATTACTTTTATGTTTTTGTCAACTGGACACACCTAGGTTTTTTCCAAAAAAAGGTACAGTCAGGGTAAAAATTGAAATAAAAGAAATGTGTAACAATCTAATATTTATTAGAGGATTTGTTAATATAAAGGCAAGCATACTAAGCTAGATCTAAACATTCTAAATATACCTAATAATTTAAAATCATCACAGAAATATCAAATAACTTACTTCAGAAAAATATATATTTTTCTTTTTAAGGCTTGAACTCAATGACTTTTTTAATATTGAACGATACACTCCACTCCTATACAAACTTAAATGTACCTACTAGTTGCAGTTTGCAGTAAAGTTTATATGAGAGCGGAGTCGAAACATTCAATCTTGAGTAGGTATAGGTGGCACAAAATAAAATATCAAACAAAATAGTCATCAATGGTGCATACTTATGAGATAACAATAATAGATAATTTTACAAACAATAATAATCATTCCACACAACTCTGTAACTCATAAATATATAAATGGTGAATAATTACAAAATTACCCGTGCCTAGCAGTAGGACATTTAGAGGACAATGATAATTCTGATTCAAAAAAAATATTTGCGTGACTGTACTTTGTTATGAATTCGGGTAAAATGTGAACGTGTGTCCAGTTGACGAAAACATAAAAGTAATTTATTTTAAATTTCACTATGTGGACATGTTACAGCCAAAGTAATAAATATGAATATTATACATAATAACCAGCCATTATGTATAAGGGCGACTCAATTTAGATAAAGTGATAAATGTCGCAGAATTAATCACATTAACTAGCCATTATATATGGCAAAAATACAATATTAAGGCAAAAGTCAGAAACAGTTGGTTAGGTTAGGTTAGTACAGTGACCAAAGGAGCTAGAATATAGTAATACTATATTATTCTAGTTTTACATAAAAAAATGTTTCTTGCAATGTTCCTTTGGTCGCTATGCTAACCTAACCAACTGTTTCTGACTTTTGCCTTAATATTGTATTTTTGCCAGTACTATAACATATATAATGGCTAGTTAATGTGATTAATTCTGCGACATTTATCACTTTATCTAAATTGAGTAGCCATTATACATAATGGCTAGTTATTATGTACAATATTCATATTTATTACTTTGGCTGTAACAGACATACATAGAAACTTTGGCAAGTCGAAATGACGAAAAAATTATTAGTATTAATTTAAAATTTCACCAACTGGACACACGTGTGATCAGTCTCTCGTGTCGAGTTGATGAAGAACCCGATTAGGGGTTGATTAGGGGACGTATGGTACAGCAGTAGACGTATTTGAACTGATACTATGATGACAAAACTTCTCATAGATAATAAAAAACAAGAAACTAGACAACCTACTCGAAAGTCTAGCACCATGTTTCTGTGTTGGTATTTAGGCTAAACAGTATTTATCTCATATCCCATTTCAAAACACAAAGAAAGCATCTGTTTTCTTTTTCCGACGACATTGTTGATTGTCTCAAGTAACGACTCTTTGAACCGATGCTAAGGTAATGTTCTCATAACAATTCTGTTTATTTGTCGAACGTTGAAAACCGTGGGAATCTGTTCAAAACTCTATATGTGGGATTATACTTTGTAAAGATATTTCTATATCTCGAATCAGTATGGGATTGTAAAATTTAGATGGTAACTTTGTATACCCTTACTAGCCGAAATAAAACCCTACTCTTTTGAACTATGAATTAAGTTAACGCAACGGCGCTGTTCTGAAGCATCAGAATCTTCCCTCTGCAAGGGAACGTGCCGGTCTTCTGAGCTTCGCCAAACAGTCAGTTTGAGTTTATTACAACGTATAGCAATATAATAGCAAACTACGAAATTGGCCAACAATCCATTTCGCATCTTGTATTCCCTTCTTCCTATGCTAAAGGGTCCTTCGAAGGTAGTGTGGGCAATAATTTAGGCAATCGAGAAAGTGATATAGAGATGTGTCACAGGAAATTTTATAGTTTATTTGCACTTTCTATCATTTGAAAGAATCAAAAGAAGGAATCTCGATATTCGAGCTTTGGCAACATACTCGAAAACACAAAATAAAAAAATATAAAAACATTCAGCTCATAAGTCTTGTTTGGGTAAAAAGTATTTTCACTTACTTACAACTTACAACTTGCTATAAATACTTAATCATAATCATAACAGCCCATTAATGTACCACTGCAGAGACGGGCCTCCTCCCGTGACAGAGGGATACTTGGCCTACTATTACCACGCTGGCCAGACGGATTGGTATAGGGTTTAATTTTAAGTTTTCCTTCTTTTTATTACGTAAAGATAATATTCACGGATAGTCCCTTAGTCGGTTTTTACGACACCCATGGAATGAGATGGGGTGGTGACATGTTGTATAAAATAAATACTTAATAAATTATACAAAATTAATTTCGGCTAAGAAGGTATGTCTTATCATTTAATACGGTTTAGTCGTAGTTAAGACTACGACGCATATTGATTAATCTACGCAGTTGAATGGCACCTTTTTGTAGAGCCTAAATATCGGAACACGCCAACACGCCAATCAAGTACCAAGGCGCTATTGTTCTGAATACCTACTACTGCTATCAAATAATATTACTTTAAAGGCTTTAAGCAATGTTTTTTAACGTTTTACTAGAAATTTCCATGCGGTAAAGGTGTATGAAGGGACGGAGAAGAATGAGACAAGAAGGATGTACGAGGTATGTATTGCTGATTTTTGTGTTGACTTTTATAATAATTCTCGCCGTAGTTTCTGTAAGAATACATGGTGTTGTCACCCCATTTCATCCCACGGATGTTGTAAAGGGCGACTGAGGAAAAGTTTGCATGACACGCCATATTTTTAGTGGTCTGGTCGGCGTGGTATTAGTTAGCCAAATTTCCAGCCGTCCCTTGAAATTTCGAAGAAGGATATTCTTTAATATTTATATTCTACCTACAGAATCTAATCATCGAATATTTAAAATATTCTTGGATGTTTTTAAATAAATATTTATTCATTATTGACATTTTTTTTCTTTTCGTAAACATAAATATAAAATTGACCTTTGCTGGGATAAATAAAAGTATTTTTAATGGTAGAGTAGTACGATAACTACGTTTGAATTAATATGGAATATATTGGTTTTTTACATAAAGAGGTAAACGGCCGTGTTGTGGGATGTCAGAATATCGTGAACTGCGCAGGCACAAGCAAGTATCCGAGTATGTCGACTCTCGCCAAGTCCCCTCCTCGCCGGCGGCTGTTGACGTCAATCGGATACCTCGCATACATAATAAAATTTTATCGACACGCATATGTAATTATTCCTTTAGCTAAATGTAACGTAGTAAAGTCCCTGCCACGTAAACATATAAACGATATACCGAAAAATAATCTTGTACTTTTCTTAGAATTTTAACTAGGACTCTATAAGTACGTGGTGAGTATGTGGAAACCATAGACGTCAATGGTTAGACTTTGTTTATTGGCAATACCGTGTAGAGTGTTATTCTGGACTTACCCCACACAAGTAACTGCTATCTGTAAATATCAGCGTGGCGTATGAACGTAAAGTTTAAACATAGCTGCAGGGCGCAGGCCTGAGGCTTATGTGATCATGAATGGTAAATCATTGAATGGATTGGAAGGACCCGATGTCATAGTTAAACACGTGTGTCGGAAAATTGTCCCACCGTCAAAGTTTTCACTTCCGTGCATATCGTGTTGTCACAAACCGGGACAGCAACAGATTTTAAGTTGTTTTTCTTCAATAAAATTGAGATATTTGCAAATTTACTAAACGCTTGGCCAGTTTCAAGCGGCTGCTTTTTAGATAAAAATAGCTTTAGATTATTATTACTTACTACTTTAGCTATTCACTTGTATAACGACTAACTTAGAGTTTGTCCATTTTAAAATTAAGTAGGTCTTATTACTGTATTGTATTATGCCATATAAACCTCATATTTAAACCTACAATGGTTAACGTTCGAAAACGTCGCAACATTCATTAACTATTTTCGGATCAATAAAATGTATATATAAACGGATTGAAGCATAGATCTGTGGCCTTATTAAGTTTGTATATGTCCATGATACCATTTTAAGAGGAAGGCAACAATAGATCCGCTGACGTCACAATACATTAACAGTATTTTTATTCCATGTATTATTTTCGTCATAATTAATGTACGTCATTGCATCTCAAGGCGTTGTTTTATAATATTATGATATAGTTGTTACTGAGGTATTTTGTAATATGTAAATACTTACATATGCTTGGAATAGTGCTTACTTGTGGCATGGAATTTAAACAGGGAATGGATATTATGAATGCAGAATAAAGGTAAAAAAAATACCGGTATTCCAAATCTCTCGAATCAGATAAAAAGGTATGATAATATTAAATATAAGATAAATAACTATGGTAATAACAGGAAATACTTATTTGGAAATAAAAATTAAATATTGCAAATGAATAGACGTCGGACAGAATACATTGGACGTTTTGTAAAAAGAAGCTGACGTTCGAATACCGCTCTGTGTTCATCTCCATTCATCTAGAAAATGCTAACTGGTGTGGAGAGAAGAGTTTAAACAATTCTGTTGGTTTTAATCCCTGTATTTATCCGCCCCACAGCCTCGTTCCGTTTCAATGCACAGGCACTCTGGCCAACATAATAATATTATCTAGCAACTACACTCGAGAGCAAAAGTTCCGGGTCACTAGCATTTACTTCAATATCTTGAAAACGAATAAAACTATCGTATTGAAATAAATTGAACTTTATAGACAATTTAATGTTACTAAAATAAAATGCATTACATTTACTACTGACCATTTATTTTATTATGTTTAAAAGGACAAATTAAAAATGGCGTCATTTTGCTTGTAAAACCAAAACTAAAAATATTGAATTTTTTATATTTACAAGTAGTTTTAACACGGTTTAGTACGCGGTATTACCCCCACGTGCTGTCTGGACTGCTGCAATGCGATTTGTCATGCTGTACACCAAGTTTCTAAAACACTGTTGGGGAATGTTCTCCCATTACTCTACCAATGCATGTTTCAAGTCACTAAGCGTAATTAAAGGAGGATCTTGTTGTCTTACCCGTCGTCCGAGCTCGTCCCAGGCGTGCTCGATTGGGTTGAGGTCGGGGCTACGTGCTGGCCACACCATGGGACGAATATTCACCTCATCAAGGTAGTCTTGCACTACACGAGCAGTGTGGGGACGGGCGTTATCCTGCATAAAGATGACATTCTCACCAAGTCTTGCCATAAATGGACCGACGTGCTCGTTGAGGATTTCATCCACGTATCTTACGCCATTAAGAGTACCGTTTTCGATCAGTACAAGCTCTGTTCGGCTTTCCGCAGAAATTCCAGCCCACACGAGTACCGAACCACCACCGTATGACACCTTATCTTCAATACAGGCTTGCATAAATCTTTCTCCTGGTCTTCTGTACACCTTTGCCCCTCCGTCGTGTGTAAACATCATACATTTTGATTCGTCCGAGAATATGACATTTGACCAATTTTCAATCGTCCAATTCGAGTGTTCGCGTGCATAAATTCGTCTTGCTATACGATGGTGTCTCTCGAGTTTCGGACCATTTGCGGGTCTAAATGGTTTCAAATTACCTTCAGCAAGTCGCTGTCTTACAGTCCAAGCAGAAGGGCTGCTTCCACCAAGTCCTAAAAAATGATGAGTCAGCTGTTCCCGTAAGAAACCGATTTCGTAGCATAGAGTTCACTAAATATCGATCTTCCCGTGCCGTCGTACACCTGGGTCTGCCTGTTGTTGGTCTGCGTAGGTTCAAACCAGTTTCTAGAAACCGCTGGCGAACACGCTGAACTGTAGACAATGATACACCGACTATTCTTGCTGTTTCTCGCTGACTGCTCCCATTTTCCAGGATCGTGAGGATTCTGGTACATTCCTCAGGTGTGAGTGACATAATTACCACTTTAATAATGACTATTGGATACCTGGATGACTCCTTATAAATACATTTTATGACAGAAGAAAAACAAAAGCAAAAACAGTAGTGAAAATTAGAAGTACTGATTTAAAAAAAATGGATCTTTTTTTTATAACTTTTTTAATGCCATTACTTACCGCCAATCAATAAGTTTTTATATGTTTAATGAAAGATTATTAAAAATTGTCTATAAAGTTCAATTTATTTCAATACGATAGCTTTATTCGTTTTCAAGATATTGAAGTAAATGCTAGTGACCCGGAACTTTTGCTCTCGAGTGTATTTTATTTGAAAATGGTTTATTTTTTAAAGTTACTATTTTACCGTGTAGAAAATGGCTTAAGATAAGGAACTTTAATCATTTTACCATGGTCAGGTTAAGTCAGGTATCACCATGTAGTTTCCTTTATATTCATCAATAAGGAAATGTTATCAGATTCGGAAGAGAATCTTACTGTACAGTCCAATAAGTACTCATCAATTCGCAGGTATATACTTATATGAAAGACGTAAGCCAATAAAAGGTTCACGATTTTAGAACTGAAATTTTCTATTGAAAAAAAAAAAGAAATAATATTTCCTTCGTTGCTATGTTATTTTTGCCTTTATCTGTATTCTGTTTGCTCTTATAACACTGAGGACTTAAGATTGTTGAATATTTTCCACTGACAAAAAGTACTACTTAAGTATTCGTTGCCATGATGATAAAGGAGAATGAAACCTTCACTAAGAGTTTTGGGCCAAAATTAAACAGAAATGAGAGTATTATCAATTTATAGCTTCACACTTATTAGTCTCGTGCTAAATTTTTTGTTAGTTTTGGCAATCTGAAATATAAGATAATTTTTTTTTGAAGGAGATGGAAACTTCTGGGCTAAAGCCTGTACATTACTGTACAGAGTAAGGATATGCCCTAAAAATCTTTTCTATTTTTTTCAAGTTCGAAACTTAATACAATTGAGTAATTTTATTATTATTTTATTAAAAAATAGGAAAGAATTTTAAGGCATTTCCTTACTCTGTACAGTAATGTACAGGCTTTAGCCCAAAAGTTTCCATCTCCTTTCCACACTTATGTAAATAAGCAATTTCTTCACTAAGTTTACATTGCGGACAAATAAGGACCATTCAAATATAAACTTCAGTAGCGCCGTCCAACTTCTTCATGTAGGTCTAAAAATGATTGTCACAATGTAAAGTACTTACTAGAGAGTACGAGTACTTTACTCTGTATCTATGATACTGAGTAAAGTATTCTCTACCTAGAGTTAAATTATATTATTTTTTTAAGTCTTACTACAACTTTACCTACCCTACATTTCAACCAGTCCAAAAGTTTACAATTTTTTTTTCTTTACGATAGAAATTTTACGATGTTTTGTGCCACATTTTTTTTTTTGCTAAAGAAATATGCTTAGCTTTGTGTCGTGTTGCATGAAATTAATTAAAAAATATATAACGGCTCCCTTATGGCTAATTTTATATTTTTTTATACTGTACTTAGAAAAAAAAACCAATAAATATAATTTAAATGAGACCATAAATAATATTATGGTGTTTAATACACAGAGAATTAATTCTACTTCTGTTTTTCAAAATTGTACCAAATATTTAATATACTGAGTCATACATAAAATAATTTCTTACGTAGATAACGCAGCTGAAATAAGAGTAGTTTTTTTATACAAATATTAAATATTTGTACACATTTACTTGCAATTTTACGCAAACCAGCATACGATGTGCGTCAATTCTTGTTCTTGTTATTCAAATAAATGTTAATTAATTACAACATCCATCTCAGCCACTGCTAAACATAGGCCTGATCCAAACGTTTCTACCCTGCGCGGTCTTGTGCCTCCCTCATCTATCTCCACCGTTGTCCGAACTAGGTCATCGGTCCACCGTGTGAGGGGTCTCCCCACCAAAAACCCTCCAAAAATGATTACAACATAATTAAGAGAAAAAGTTTATTTAGAAATGAATGGGAACATAAAGTTGAGAAAGATGTCATGGCCACCAGACGATAGCGTGTTGATAAAGGGTCGCGGCCTGTCTAGGAACCTGTCTGACATCGTAATCTTTGTACTGTCAAAACACACTACTTACTAAATTAACGTCCACTTACGTAATAGTTAACTGTCTCGAATATTAATGTTTTATTTTTATCTAATACTTTAACAAATGACAATGTTATTAACAGCCCATTAATGTTCTTCATTGACAAACGCTAGCTTGGCCTCGTTTTACTTCACCTGGCTAGAGAGTGTGGTACCGGGTATTATGTCAGGTTATTAGTATCCCTCCGTCACGGGAGGAGCCCCGTCCCTGCAGTGAGACATTAATGGGCTATAATGATGATGATGATTAGTTTTTCGTCTTCTTATATTTAGATACCATCTATAAACTTTATCTGAGTCGGTCATTGGACCGGATTTTCACCAACCGTTAAGTATGTTTGTTTAACAATGCCTTACGTGGCATGGTTGTGAGTTGTATGGTTCACGTCAGTCGAAGTAATTATTCACCTTGTTGTCAACGGATGTTCTATGTAACTAATAATGAGACCTTCCCACATTATATAGATACCTATCATTAATATCGTGATTATACCTACTCGTAACTATAGTTAATTTTCATTCACAACAAATAATAATCATCTCAATTTCTACATAAAAGGATGTTACAGTGGCTACTAATTTTAGTTATTTTAGTAGCGAATTAGGTAGAAAATTCAAATACATGCAGGTTGAGCACGCAAAGTTAGACAAACAACTCTTGGACATGGGATCAAACCCGTGGCACGGATACGTTTACAGACATAAAATTAACGGACACAGAGAACATCCAAAGACGAGACAATTATTATTTTATGGACCGCACAAATAAAAATTATCGACTTTCTCCAAACCACACCACGCGCACAATAGCTGCGTGCAAGACTGTGCTACTGATGAAGTCGGACTTTTCCTTATGCTCCGTAAAAAGAATTTTCTATAAGTAGATTATTTTTAGAACTCCCACAGAATAACTGAAAAGAAATTGTTAGTATTTGTACTCAGTACACGTACACCTTAACTGTAATCCCTCCCTCTAATGCACAATCGTAATATCACATTACAATCTCGCAGGTGACTTATAAGTATAACCTAAGATAAGTAAACAAACTATAATTCAGATATTTCTGCTTGTAACTGTATCTAAGTCTAAAATTATAGGTTATTGATATAAACATTTAAACATGACATATATTAACACGGTAATAAGCAAGATTAAAGTAGTAATTTGCTACTTTATGGTCACGCCATTGACACTTGACAACATGAGCATAAACACGTGATGCACTGCTGACAGAAAGATGTCCAATGATAATGTATTTAATTTTTATTTGCATTATTACACTTAACATTATGAACCTAATTATTGTTGGGACTTCTGATTGGATGGCACATCTTTAAAATATGAATGTATCATCCATCCGTGTGAAAATAAACTCGGAATAGACATAGATAACCTATTTAGCGTGATGGAGCCATGGACCACTAACTAACCTGAGGCTCCTATAGCCAAAATCAACTGTTGGAAGATGAATCGGAGATGTTAGGATAAATGGGTTTTCTGAAATTCCATCAGGAATTATTTCTTGAAAATACCAATAGAGTACTTGGAGTTATATCCGGATGTAGTCCTAATAATTACCGCGCCAAAACAGGAGATGACCTCTCAATATCTATTTATAATAATAATAAATTCTTTATTTCAGACCAGATATCCATAAAAGTGTTAGTAATTTCTTATTCTAATGTTAGTAGAATACAGTTATTATCAATTATTTACATGGACATTAGGGCGCACATGTCTACTTGCCCAGTGACTAATAAACGGCCCATCAATTTTGTCTGCCAGAGTAACTTACTAGTTAGGTATTGTGTGTTATTTAAACTAACAGTATACTTACTGTTAGGACTGTCTCTGAATCGCCGCATCATGGATGCACTTCGCTTGCGCATGATGGCATAGAAGTCATCCACTTTGGCCTCCGCAAACATGTCAGACGCGCTACACCATCGAGGCAGTCCCAACAGCATTCTCAGCGCATTGTTGAATTGAACATAATCATATCACAAATAAATGATAAGAGGTACTATTATTTTTAATTTTTAACGAACGCGAGCTCCTAATTCTTTTATATCTAATTAAATTCACTCGTTATATTAAAATTTATATAACAATTTAAAGGCTAATGTGCATGGTCCTTTTATTGCAAGTTTGAACGATATCAGCCACGAGTGGAAACAACCCGGCGCTATGAGATAACCCGTGTCTGTCTGTCTACGAAACATGGCTGAACCGCGGCACGAGGTTGGCGCCTGAATACAACAATTACGTCTTTTTATTTATTTCCTCCAACTACGAAATATTAGTGTGAAATTGAATCATAAACATTGATAACGTTGTATATTTATTTTGATACCGATTATGTTTGTTTTTATTGACGATGTTAAACTTTGTACCTGCTTTGTTTTGGGTTAAATCGGAAGTGATACTGATATTAATTTTATATCTGTAACTGTAAACTTATAATAAAATACGCACTTAACGTATGCTTATCTTCAATATCATAGCTTAAAATATGATGTTTTTAGGGCAGAAACGTTAGATAGAAAAGTTCGCTTGGCATAGAGTTTTTGCTTAAAATAGACTTGAAATGTATGAAACACTGTACTGCTGTTTAATAGTAAAGCGTAAATGTAAGGTTAGTTTATGGATGTATCATCATAACAGCCCATTAATGTCCCACTGCAGGGACGGGCCTCCTCCCGTGACGGAAGGATACTTGGCCTACTAATACCACGCTGGCCAGATGGATTTGTATAGGGTTTTAATTTTAAGTTTTCCCGCTTTTTATTTCGTAAAGATAATATTCACGGATAGTCCCTAAGTCGGTTTTTTACGACACTCATGGGATGGGGTAGTGACATATTGTATTCTTATTCCGTCACCACACGGATAGTATGGATGTATAAAATATGTAAATTTGGTGACGGGCTAAAAGTAAGATATATAGTTGCAGAGAAATCCCAAAGAAAAAGTATAATTAAGATACAAAATAATGTTATCCATTGCCTAGTGATGCTCCTGCACATTGCGCCAGAAACTTAATTTCTATCGAGGTGATTAAATACCTATTTATTCATTAATGTTTTTAATTATGTTAGTAACAAAAAAACGCTAAGATTTTTTTAAATTACTGAAACAAAGTTACAAGTCCACCAATTTTATCTTCATAATACAATAAAGTTTATTCATAAGTACTAAAAAAATGAAAAATGCCAAACATAAAGAACATTTCGTCCCATTAGTAGAATATTGTTGTATCATCACAAGTAACAAAAATGATTTTATTGTAAATTCGTTATCATAATGACGTAAGCTATCTAATGATATATTTTTTTTATAACTTTTGTTCTATATTTTAAAAGTTATGAAGTTCGAATAAAGTTTTTGCCGCGCGGCATACGTGGGTAGATCTCCAGAGGCATTTTTTATCGTGTCGGAGTGGAGAAACCCATTTTGAAATCGATAAACGTTTTCATTACATTTTTTTATGTATACTTTGGTGTCTAATCTATGTGGTGCAGGGTTGAAATTATGAATTAGTTTATTAGAAATATTTAAAAAAAAATCATAATCCCTAAAATCCTGATTGCTCTGGGTTGACCTAACTCCCGATTGAATGAGAAAACATTGTGTAACTTTTTATTGAGAAGGTTCATATGTCCGATGTTATTTTATATTACATAACAAATAGTTAATCTTCATTGTAATATTTTTTTTTAAATTATATTAACAATATTTTTGGCACAATTTAAATTTATCGTCATGACCTGGCATTTTATCTCATCGCTCTGCGCTGGAGTAAAACATCGCGCTCATCCCTCATTTTACGAAATAGAAACTCTATTCCCCTCCCCCGGGGTAGTGGCTGTAGTGGTGTAACCGCCGAGGAAGATACATTTGTGCCACGGTCCCCCACTACAATATTACGAGGCTAAGTTTATGATTTATCTGGGTTTGGTTCTCGAATTTGATGATTGATATGGCATGTTTTATAAATTAAATAGTAAGGTTGTAAATGTGCTTATTAAGTGAATTAGGTGATAGTAATGATGTTCTTTATGAGGCGTAAACACAACTTTCTACTGTTTTTATTTTGGGCTATATTAATGCTTTTATGACTTTTTTTGATCGCTATGGCTATGATTGCTCTGTCCAAAAGACCAGAGCGATGATATTTTGCAATAATTGTACGTTATAAAACTACTTTAAGTAATAATACCAGATTGTTACAACGACAAATGTCACGACTCAGCTGTCAAAAATTCTGTGACGTCACGACTCATCTGTCAAAAATTCTATAACGTCACGACTCCTCTGCAAAATATTTTCCCGCCAATATTCTATGACGTCACGACTCATCTGTCAAAATTCTATGACGTCACGTGTCACGTGACCAAAATTCTATGGCGTCACTAGTCACGTGACTCAGCTGTCAAAATTATTATGACTATGACGAAATTATCAAAATATAATATGATGGAAGCCAAAATTTTAAGTTTTCGGAAGTTTTCCTTTACATGCACTATTAGACCTTGCTTCATGCCAAATTTCAAGTTTGTATGTAGACTGGAAGTACCCTGTAGCTTTTTGCCCTTTGCTCATCGAAAATTTGCGACATAAACGGCTATATGTCTTGATTTCGTTAGATTAGAAGTTTGATTTTTTTACAGCACTAAAAGGCAACAGACCTAAGTATTTGGTAAAAATTTCAGCTTGATACCTCTACGCGTTCCTGAGATAAATAGTCTTGATAGAGAAACGGACAACAAAGGGTTCCGTTTTTCCAAAATCGGTACGGAACCCTTATAAAACCGGTCAAGTGCGAGTCTCACTCGCGCACCGAGGGTTCCGTACAAACCTATTTACTTTCTCGCCAAATTGTGATGACGTCAGGACTCAGCTGTCTAAATATTATTTTTCCCGCCAAAATTCTATGACGTCACGACTCATCTGTCAAAAATTCTGTGATTTCACGACACATCAGATGTGAATGTGAGAGTTTTTGACAGATTCTGTCAAAAATTCAATGACGTCACGACTCATCTGTCAAAGATTCTGTAATGTCACGACACATCTGTCAAAAATTCAATGACGTCACGACTCAGCTGTCAAAAAAAAATTTCCTGCCACAATTATGTGACGTCACGACTTACTTATCTGTCAAAAATTTTATGACGTCACGTCTCATCATTAATAAATAATATTTGTTGAAAATTGATACCTCCACGCGTTCCTGAGATAAATGGTCTTGACAGACAGACAGACAGACGGACAACGAAGTGATCCTATAAGGGTTCCGTTGTTTCAAAATCGGTACGCTGCCCTAAAATGAACAAGTTTCCAACTGATGAGTTATCAAAAAGCTGTAGATATATCCCCTAAACATAAAATCATAAAATCTTGTAACATGCAAGACTAAAAATGACTAAATAAATAATATATTACCAATTTTATTATTTTTGTTTCACCATTTATGATCGCTCTAGCGCCTATCATGATTGCTCTGGACGCGAAAATGTTTGAACTTAAATATTTCCGTAACTGTTTGTCAAAAATGAAGGCCAATAGTAAAAATGTAGTATTTTAATATCATTCTTTTCAATGAGATACATAATTACCAGAAAATATCAAGATCTGAAAAGCACCAGAGCGATCACACGAATACGCCCGATTTGGAGATTGACCCACGTAGAATAACGTCTCACGACCACTTAACGCGCGCTCCCGGCTCCGTGCGTCGCGTTTCTTCATTACAACGCACATTGTTCGACGGAGTCGGCAAGAGTGAGGTGTTGTAACAATGGAAACCGACAGTGGCGATCAAAATGGTCAGAAATCGGTCAGAAATCAATTAAATTATTGTTATTTTGTTTACATACACAACGTTGTTCATTACTATTGAGAATTAAACGTTTAAATTAGTAATAAGAAAATTATTTACAAAATAGAATATACGTAAAATACATATTTCATGGATTTTTATAAAATTTATACAACATCCATAAATTTAAATTATATTTAATGGAAAATAAACAATTTTAGTATGTTAATTACATTGTTTTAGGTGTATTACACAAAATTATTGATATTACCACAAAGACAGTATTTAAAATCACATAAAACATTTTTCTACCAAGTTGCCGCATCTTTTTAAAATTAAGTGTAATCCACTAAAATACTTTACTGATAAGTTTCTTAACATGTTAATATACAATGAAGCTTGTCTTATTTGTTTTTCTAATTTTGTAGTTACTTATGCACATATTATATTTTACTACGCATAATTGTATCTTCTTTTCGTCGGTACGTAAACATGAAACATTATTCGACCAAATTATATTTTAAAGTGTGCGTCGTAAGCACTTATGCTACTTTTTTCTGTTAATTAGTTTCTTGTAAAACATTATTCGAAATCTAAAAGTGTTATAAAATTATTAAATACAGTATTAATTGTACACAGCTATTCTTAATATCTAATTTTCGGCTAACTCTACATAAAAACCAACAAATTTTACAATTATATTGGTGTTTCAAAAAAAATCTAGGTCTAACTTCATAGTACACACATCCGTGTGTACTACATATAAACAGTCTAAGCTGGCCGAGCGATGGTTTCATAATATGTACAACCAAATGCGAGATCAGCTTACACTGATTCTGTATAGGTTGAACGGTAGCAGTGTGTACAATTGTAAACGTCGTTCTACTTGTCGTGATGGACCAGCGGATCCATCGACTCTTACTGAACTGCGTCCTGTAACTCCGTTCCAAATTCAATCTGCATCCAGTTATGAAGCATCATTGTTATCAGTATAGCAGCGATTTTAAGTATAGTATCGAAGATTTGTATACCTACGCCTATGCTATCACCACCTCCGTATCAGACAAAGTGTTATAGTGATTTTTGTCTGATATATTCAGATCAGTCAATTGAATCTGACTTGAGTTATGATAAAATTACATTTCCCAGCAGTCGACTAAAAAAGCGCCACTTGCCAGTCAAACATTCAAGACAAAAAACGTATTTAAATAGTATTCGTAAAAAGTACTGGATAAAACTGCAAGGTATTGAAGAATATTTTTCAGAAGAACATCATGATCCATTCAATTCAGTGAAGCAACCGAATGCACCCATAGCTAAATCTTACTCAAGTCAGTTCAACACTGAGAGTAACGTGATGGCATTACGTGCACTTTCTGATCAAAGTCAATCGCTTTATGGATCGCTCTGTTTCTAATACTGTCATATCACTTTAATCACAAGTGCAAGCTATCGAAGAACGTTCTTCAGAAGGTCCTAATTAGTCTAATTCTATGAATCAACACTAGCTCCCAAATTGCTCAATCTTGCCCAACTCGGTCAAACACTGAAAGTACTGTGATGGCATCTCCCGCTCCCTCAGCTCAAAGTCAATCATTTTATGGTACAAATAGCTCTGTTTCTGAACTTGCGATACCACGCCAATATGTCGCGATAATTGGACTGATCTAGGAAGGAAACGACAACCTTGGACAGGAGCATTCTACTAAAGCTGGGAACGTATTTAATACAAAACAAATCTATCAAGTGCTTTGATATTAGTTACGTACAAAGCTTAGATATATTTAAATAGTTTTAGGAGTTTTGTGACTGAAAAAAGCAATGAGAGTATGTGTTAAAGTACACAACTAAGAGGTCATGTTGTGCGTACGTGACGTGTTTGGCCAGTTCCTAGATGTGATAGCTGTCTACAATATCCTCAGGAAATCTATTCATACGACGATGGAAAAATTATGGTTTGGACGGGAATTCGTGTGGGTCTTAAAACAGACTTAAGTACGTTTTGATCAGAAGCACCATGACGGCTGAAAAATAGCTTAACGAGGTTGTTTGAGCTTCTAGTTCCAATAATCTACCCCCGTATACTACATTTTGACCAAATGTTTAAGCTCATGGACGATAACACCCATCCGTTTAAAATGAAAGTGTTATCCAGATAGTTGCAGGAGCACGACATATCGGTCTTATCCTGAATCACTCAATCACCTGGACTAAAAACCATAAAACACACGTAGGAAATGTTCCAAAGAAGTGCTTTGATGAATTTTCCTGCAAAAATTGCGATTGAAGAGCAACTTTTTTGCATCCTAGTCGGACATGGAACAATATACCGCACCAAGACCTGGATAACTTAATCCAAGCATGAAAAACCGTTATTTACGTTTTTTGGATGTACTGACTAGTACTAAGTTAAAAACAGATTAATAATCGTTTTTTGTTCAGTTAAGTTTTTAATTTATTTGAATAAAACATTATTTACGCTAAAATAATATCTAGATTGTAGCTATATGCCATTTATATGGCTACAATCTAGAATTAAATAAAATTTTAGTGTATAAAAATATTAACGTATTGAATGTTAGCTTCAATAATTTTTGAGTAAATACCAAATATCCCTAGACAAAGTTGATGTGTGTATTTAGTCTATAAAAGCCGGATCTCAAATTTAACCAGCACATATTCATGTGATCAATAATTATTATAATTACGTGTACCTTCTTTATAGTCGTAATCATAAAAATTCGGCTTAGTTAACTTTTAGTTATCTGTGTGGTAACGGAGTAGGAATACAATATGTCACCACCCCATCTCATCCCATGGGTGTCCTAAAAATCGAATTGACTATCCGTGAATATTATATTTACGAAATAAAAGAAGGAAAACTTGAAATTAAACCCTATAGCAATCCGTCTGGTCAGCGTGGTATTAGTAGGCCAAGTAACCCTCCGTCACGGGAGGAGGCCCGTCCCTGCAGTGTGTGTGCAAGTGCATTCAATACTTGGAAATTCACATCATTACTTACGTTAATTCTTAAGACGGGCGGAGCCGGCCGACAAACTAGTATTATATAAAACATCTTCTCGAAAAACATTGAGATAATTTTAGGATTTCGTAAAATATTGTTTCACCTGCACATACAACGTGATTAATTTGGTCAAATAAAGTTGCATGTGTTCAAGAGACAGCTCCTGAACTGTTTTCGTTGGCAGTACAATGTTATGTATGCACATGCGACACACTATCTACGCACAGGAATAGTTTTTAGACTAAATAATTATATCATTAATAGCTGTATTTATATCTATGTACACTGTAAAAATATTACATGGCTAAAGTCTTCCGTAAAAAAGTTATAAGCACAAAATGCTAGCGCAAAACTTCAAATCGCTCTACTGAAAAGTAGACATTTTGTAGATACAACATTGTTCTACTAATGGGACGATTTATTTTATATGTCACAGCAGAACTAAGTACATTGATAACAAGCATATAAAAAGTTAAATTGTTTGACCAATATACTTAGCTTCATTGAATTGCTAAACAATGCAGTTCATTGACACTATTATTATGTATCAGGGTGCAACGTGACAACTTATGCGTTTTCCTCTCGTTTTATTGCAGACTAGCTGCTGTGCCCGCGACTTCGTTCGCGTGGCGGATGTTACTTACTTCGCAATTCGATTTAATACTGAAAAATCGTTTTTAAAACCTTATAACGAACAGATATACCTACATTACAAACGAATTGTAAAATTAACGAACGAACCAAAACCTTTTCAAAGTAAATAAATAGTAAATAAAATATCTATGAAGACTGCGTCTAAACTTATACTGAAAGACATGAGCGAACGTCATTCTTTCAAGGAAAATCTTAACACCGCGATACTGAAAATGACGTCACAGGCACAATGCCATCTGTTGTCAAATTTGTAAGTTAAAATAAATGACATCGCTTATTTCATCATAACTGCAAGGACGCGCCTCCTCCCGTGACGGAGGAATACTTGGCCTACTAATACCACGCTGGCCAGTCGGATTGGTTGATAATATACGGATAGATTGGAAGATAATATTCACCGATAGTCCCTTAGTCGGTTTTACGCCACCCATGGGATGAGATGGGGAGGTGACATATTGTATTCTTACTCCGTCACCACACGGATAATCGCTAATTAATTATGAATGAATACATTTGCACGCCACGTTATGGTGCGGCAGAATTACCTGCCTCGGTGGCGCGGCGCGGTCGCATTACATGGCTGGCGTGCATGAGGTCGCGGGTTCGATTCCCATGGAGGACAATTGTGATACACAAACTATTGTCCTTAGTCTGGATGTTCTTTGTGTCCGTTAAATTTAACGGACACAAAGAACATCAAGAAAATATCAATTGATATTTTTAAAGGCTAGTGTGGGATTTGTCTTTTGTAAAAAAAATGCTGAGATAAATTATTGTACCTCACACCTTTTTACCATCTAGCAAAAAATATTTGACTAAACTTAGACTCGACTATATTATTATTATTATCTATAGATAAACTGCATGCAGTATTTTTGAATTACTTAATAAAATAAACACAAACATTTTGAATAATAATTTAATGTTTTGTGATTGTATTTCTATATTTTATTGTCAGTTTTGTATTTTTTTATTGTTGACAAATAGCAATAATGTGTAAAATGATTTTATAAAGAAAAAATGTGTTACTTATTATGTTGTCTGTTATATTATACCAATATATTATTAATTATTAAATAGTTATATAAGTGTGTTATAATTGCAGTTATAATAAGATTGTGAGAAAAGCAATGTTATTTTAATTCAATTTAATATTTATGATTAAGTATAGGTATAGTTTAACTTTAAAAAATGAAGTTTGTACGCCAATATTAGCAATACAGGAAAAGACTATTTATTTTTGTCAGATGTTTTGTATCTGTGATTAACTAATAAAGGTTATTTGTATTTGTATTTATTTACATTAATAAAAACAGGTGGAGTCTGTTGCATACTTTTACGCTGACCAGTAACTACTACAGTTTAAGGGCATTGCATTGCTCAATGACCTTGAAGATCTGAGGTTTGTTACAGTTTTTATAGAAAAAGCGCCATCTACTAACAGAGATTAATACTAGGATATAATCAACTAATGATTATTCAAATCACAGACGCGACACAAATTTGTCATTGTTTTGACCTAACTTATTTATTCGCTCGGAGACGCGAATTTTATACATACGTATTTTACTGGAAATAACGTTCACCGCGCTCAGAGCAATAACGAATTTATTATTATTACTGTTGCTACTAGACTATGTCTTCTGAAGGTCTGATGATGGCCAGGTAAGTACACAACGGTTCTCAGCGATGGTAACAGCTAGAAGTACTCTGTTTTCATAATTTGCCTATTTGATTAATGATGCTACTACACTATGTCTTCTGAAGGTCTGATGATGACCAGGAAGTACACAACGGTTCTCAGCGATGGTAACAGCTACAAGTACTCAGTTTTCATAATTTGCCTATTTGATTAATGATGCTACTACACTATGTCTTCTGAAGGTCTGATGATGACCAGGTAAGTACACAACGGCTCTCAGCATTGGTAACAGCTAGAAGTACTCAGTTTTCATAATTTGCCTATTTGATTAATGATGCTACTACACTATGTCTTCTGAAGGTCTGATGATGACCAGGTAAGTACACAACAGTTCTCAGAGATGGTAACAGCTAGAAGTACTCTGTTTTCATAATTTGCCTATTTGATTAATGATGCTACTACACTATGTCTTCTGAAGGTCTGATGATGACCAGGAAGTACACAACGGTTCTCAGCGATGGTAACAGCTACAAGTACTCAGTTTTCATAATTTGCCTATTTGATTAATGATGCTACTACACTATGTCTTCTGAAGGTCTGATGATGACCAGGTAAGTACACAACGGCTCTCAGCATTGGTAACAGCTAGAAGTACTCAGTTTTCATAATTTGCCTATTTGATTAATGATGCTACTACACTATGTCTTCTGAAGGTCTGATGATGACCAGGTAAGTACACAACAGTTCTCAGAGATGGTAACAGCTAGAAGTACTCTGTTTTCATAATTTGCCTATTTGATTAATGATGCTACTACACTATGTCTTCTGAAGGTCTGATGATGACCAGGTAAGTACACAACGGTTCTCAGCAATGGTAACAGCTAGAAGTACTCAGTTTTCATAATTTGCCTATTTGATTAATGATGCTACTACACTATGTCTTCTGAAGGTCTGATGATGACCAGGTAAGTACACAACAGTTCTCAGCGATGGTAACAGCTAGAAGTACTCTGTTTTCATAATCTGCCTATTTGATTAATGATGCTACTACACTATGTCTTCTGAAGGTCTGATGATGACCAGGTAAGTACACAACGGCTCTCAGCGATGGTAGCAGCTAGAAGTACTCTGTTTTCATAATTTGTCTATTTGATTAATGATGCTACTACACTATGTCTTCTGAAGGTCTGATGATGACCAGGTAAGTACACAACGGTTCTCAGCGATGGTAACAGCTAG
The DNA here is from genome assembly GCA_905475405.1 of Schrankia costaestrigalis. NCBI lineage: Eukaryota > Metazoa > Arthropoda > Insecta > Lepidoptera > Erebidae > Schrankia > Schrankia costaestrigalis. The sequence goes on from FR997832.1 coordinate 9,086,798, forward strand.
AAGTACTCAGTTTTCATAATTTGCCTATTTGATTAATGATGCTACTACACTGTGTCTTCTGAAGGTCTGATGATGACCAGGTAAGTACACAACGGTTCTCAGCAATGGTAACAGCTAGAAGTACTCAGTTTTCATAATTTGCCTATTTGATTAATGATGCTACTACACTATGTCTTCTGAAGGTCTGATGATGACCAGATAAGTACACAATGGTTCTCAGCGATGGTAACAGCTAGAAGTACTCTGTTTTCATAATTTAGCTATTTGATTAATGATGCTACTACACTATGTCTTCTGAAGGTCTGATGATGGCCAGGTAAGAACACAACGGTTCTCAGCGATGGGAACAGCTAGAAGAACCCAGTTCTCATCATTTCCCTATTTAATTACTCATGCTACTACACTTTGTACTTACCTGATCCTCATCAGACATTCTTCTGAAGGTTGAATTGAACTCAATGATTTTCAGCGATGGAAACAGAAAAAAATTGAAACTAACTGTAAAATGTTATTTTGTAAAATAGGCAAAATGGTTATTAAGAAAACAGCTTTAGTAAGTTTAATATTTTATTTTAATCAAAGAAGATGAGACCTAATCTTAGCATTCCATAGATTCTCCGTGCGGGTGCCGGGTCCATCGCGTGATAGAGGAAGGAACACTTGCATAACAGCGTCTGGGACTTACGACCCAGATGTAGGTTTAAGGAGGCCCCTATTACTCTTCTTCCAGATATATTTTTTGTTTCTTCCTGGGAATGCCCCACTTCTACAGTCAAATTTGGTAGTATTTCTTCTTCAAGCTAGAACAAAAATTTTTATTTAATAAAATAGTCGATGTTACAAATTAATACAAGTATTAATCACAGTACATAACACATTTGTGGCGGTAATGTACTCTAAAACAAGTAGCAGGAGGATTATCAGAAATATGGAAAAAGTTACGAGTTTGCTTTACTAGCAATCATTACTCATTGAAAAACAAATTAGCTTTCAGCTGTTTGTCTGTTTATGTATGCATTCATCGTAAAAACTAGGCAGCAGACAGAATTCATAATAACTATGCATAATATAGATGAAAAGCACTCATAATTTTAGACGTTTACAATGTGATGCCGTAAATAAACACTTATTTGAGCTTACATAAAAAACAACAAAATAAACTTATATTTACCACATTTTGCTCAACTTCCATATCAGTTTGCATATCTGACGGTTCGCATGTGTCGTAAGATTTTGACAGCGGTTGATCTTCTTGATTTTGTAATTCAGAGCCTTGCTGCTTTCTTATTTTCCTTAAAAAAAAAAATTCCTGTTTTAATTGGTACTTGTAATTTTGTCGATATCAAAACATTGGAGTAAAAAAAAGCTACCTAAGTAAATGTCTCAAAGTCAACTAGGTCAAGACCTAATGAGTAACAACTTGCTGTTTTACGTAGGTACTGCCATCATGACTGAAGTCTACCTACCTTCGTAGTCCACCATAAGTCAGTCCCTCACAGTCACCTAGGTCTCCCTGAGCTCTTTTAAACGAGTACCAACTTGCTGGTTTACGTAGGTACTGCCATCATGACTGAAGTCTACCTACCTTCGTAGTCCACCATAAGTCAGTCCCTCACAGTCACCTAGGTCTCCCTGAGCTCTTTTAAACGAGTACCAACTTGCTGGGTTTACGTAGGTAGTGCCATAATGACTGAAGTCTACCAACCTTCGTAGTCCACCATAAGTCAGTCCCTCACAGTCACCTAGGTCTCCCTGAGCTCTTTTAAACGAATACCAACTTGCTGGTTTACGTAGGTACTGCCATCATGACTGAAGTCTACCTACCTTCGTAGTCCACCATAAGTCAGTCCCTCACAGTCACCTAGGTCTCCCTGAGCTCTTTTAAACGAGTACCAACTTGCTGGTTTACGTAGGTACTGCCATCATGACTGAAGTCTACCTACCTTCGTAGTCCACCATAAGTCAGTCCCTCACAGTCACCTAGGTCTCCCTGAGCTCTTTTAAACGAGTACCAACTTGCTGGTTTACGTAGGTACTGCCATCATGACTGAAGTCTACCTACCTTCGTAGTCCACCATAAGTCAGTCCCTCACAGTCACCTAGGTCTCCCTGAGCTCTTTTAAACGAGTACCAACTTGCTGGTTTACGTAGGTACTGTTCATGACTGAAGTCTACCTACCTTCGGAGTCCACCATAAGTCAGTCCCTCACAGTCACCTAGGCCTCCCTGAGCTCTTTTAAACGAGTACCAACTTGCTGGTTTACGTAGGTACTGCCATCATGACTGAAGTCTACCTACCTTCGTAGTCCACCATAAGTCAGTCCCTCACAGTCACCTAGGTCTCCCTGAGCTCTTTTAAACGAGTACCAACTTGCTGGTTTACGTAGGTACTGTTCATGACTGAAGTCTACCTACCTTCGTAGTCCACCATAAGTCAGTCCCTCACAGTCACCTAGGTCTCCCTGAGCTCTTTTAAACGAGTACCAACTTGCTGGTTTACGTAGGTACTGCCATCATGACTGAAGTCTACCTACCTTTGTAGTCCACCATAAGTCAGTCCCTCACAGTCACCTAGGTCTCCCTGAGCTCTTTTAAACGAGTACCAACTTGCTGGTTTACGTAGGTAGTGCCATCATGACTGAAGTCTACCTACCTTCGTAGTCCACCATAAGTCAGTCCCTCACAGTCACCTAGGTCTCCCTGAGCTCTTTTAAACGAGTACCAACTTGCTGGTTTACGTAGGTACTGCCATCATGACTGAAGTCCACCTACCTTCGGAGTCCACCATAAGTCAGTCCCTCACAGTCACCTAGGTCTCCCTGAGCTCTTTTAAACGAGTACCAACTTGCTGGTTTACGTAGGTACTGCCATCATGACTGAAGTCTACCTACCTTCGGAGTCCACCATAAGTCAGTCCCTCACAGTCACCTAGGTCTCCCTGAGCTCTTTTAAACGAATACCAACTTGCTGGTTTACGTAGGTACTGCCATCATGACTGAAGTCTACCTACCTTCGTAGTCCACCATAAGTCAGTCCCTCACAGTCACCTAGGTCTCCCTGAGCTCTTTTAAACGAGTACCAACTTGCTGGGTTTACGTAGGTAGTGCCATAATGACTGAAGTCTACCAACCTTCGTAGTCCACCATAAGTCAGTCCCTTACAGTCACCTAGGTCTCCCTGAGCTCTTTTAAACGAATACCAACTTGCTGGTTTACGTAGGTACTGCCATCATGACTGAAGTCTACCTACCTTCGTAGTCCACCATAAGTCAGTCCCTCACAGTCACCTAGGTCTCCCTGAGCTCTTTTAAACGAGTACCAACTTGCTGGTTTACGTAGGTACTGCCATCATGACTGAAGTCTACCTACCTTCGTAGTCCACCATAAGTCAGTCCCTCACAGTCACCTAGGTCTCCCTGAGCTCTTTTAAACGAGTACCAACTTGCTGGTTTACGTAGGTACTGCCATCATGACTGAAGTCTACCTACCTTCGTAGTCCACCATAAGTCAGTCCCTCACAGTCACCTAGGTCTCCCTGAGCTCTTTTAAACGAATACCAACTTGCTGGTTTACGTAGGTACTGCCATCATGACTGAAGTCTACCTACCTTCGTAGTCCACCATAAGTCAGTCCCTCACAGTCACCTAGGTCTCCCTGAGCTCTTTTAAACGAGTACCAACTTGCTGGTTTACGTAGGTACTGCCATCATGACTGAAGTCTACCTACCTTCGTAGTCCACCATAAGTCAGTCCCTCACAGTCACCTAGGTCTCCCTGAGCTCTTTTAAACGAGTACCAACTTGCTGGGTTTACGTAGGTAGTGCCATAATGACTGAAGTCTACCAACCTTCGTAGTCCACCATAAGTCAGTCCCTCACAGTCACCTAGGTCTCCCTGAGCTCTTTTAAACGAATACCAACTTGCTGGTTTACGTAGGTACTGCCATCATGACTGAAGTCTACCTACCTTCGTAGTCCACCATAAGTCAGTCCCTCACAGTCACCTAGGTCTCCCTGAGCTCTTTTAAACGAGTACCAACTTGCTGGTTTACGTAGGTACTGCCATCATGACTGAAGTCTACCTACCTTCGTAGTCCACCATAAGTCAGTCCCTCACAGTCACCTAGGTCTCCCTGAGCTCTTTTAAACGAGTACCAACTTGCTGGTTTACGTAGGTACTGCCATCATGACTGAAGTCTACCTACCTTCGTAGTCCACCATAAGTCAGTCCCTCACAGTCACCTAGGTCTCCCTGAGCTCTTTTAAACGAATACCAACTTGCTGGTTTACGTAGGTACTGCCATCATGACTGAAGTCTACCTACCTTCGTAGTCCACCATAAGTCAGTCCCTCACAGTCAACTAGGTCTCCCTGAGCTCTTTTAAACGAGTACCAACTTGCTGGTTTACGTAGGTACTGCCATCATGACTGAAGTCTACCTACCTGCGGAGTCCACTATAAGTCAGTCCCTCACAGTCACCTAGGTCTCCCTGAGCTCTTTTAAACGAGTACCAACTTGCTGGTTTACGTAGGTACTGCCATCATGGCTGAAGTCTACCTACCTTCGGCGTCCACCGAAAGCCTAGGTACTATCAAGGTACTCAAAATATAAGTTTAATCGAAGCAATGCCGATGTTCTAAAAATGAATCTAAACATCGTACTAAATAAAAACGTGTCTAACTAAAGCATACAAAGGTATAAAATAATATAAATGTATAATATTTAGCTTGTAGGTACTTACCAATAATTTTGAAGAGCTCGGCCACGCTTCACATTACGTTTATTTTTATATTTAGGCATAGTCTATGAGTGATTAAAAAACAAAATTTAATTAAAAACTAGGATATATTACACATAAGAACTTAATTACAAGTAGTATTATTAAAAACAATTGTGTACTTTTTATTTACAATATTTTTTCATTCAAAGTTGGCCGGTTTAAAGTTTTATTCGGTAAGAAAATACGGTCGTACAGTCCACCCGTCACAAGAGTCGTAACGACACTGAATGTGCGACTCCCGAGCAATCGTCACGGCGGTAGCGGGGGTGCAGGCGCGGGGATTTTATGAAAATCTAGTTTTTGTCAATTATTTTAAATATAACGAATAATTAAGATAAAGTAATCAATACAGATTATTAGTTAGAATATAGCACATTTTTTGTATAAATTTCGAATAAAATCAATCATCCGTTTAATAGACAATTTGATATTTAGTTATTATAATACCAGATTTCGTGATTTTTTTTTGGAAGTTTTTAAGAAATAATTAGCGTTTTTAATCAATACAAAGTTTTTTCGGTAGTATCTAGTTTATTCATGTTTTTTTGTGAAGTAAACGTATGTAAGGATTCGTCAACAAACTTCTCCAAACCGAGCGTGTTTTTGGGGTTTGAGCAATGCAATGCCCTTAAACTAAATGAATACTTACCAAAAGAATAATTTTACTTTAGATTAATAGCTTACTAATACAATTTATATTTAATTTGTTTCAATTACGAAAAACACAAAAATATAACAATCAAGTAAACTTATAATTGATTTAATTTAATAAGACTTATAATTGATATTACACATACGATTCATGGTTAATTTTATTAACATTTAAAAGGAATAACTTATTAATAGCACTTAATAATAAAATAGTTATAGATTATTTAAAAACTCATTTATTTTACGATTACTACTGGTAACGCCATCTCGTGAACAAAAGAAACGAAATTTAAATTCATTCAACATTGAACAAAATCCATTTTTCATGACCCCTGATTTGTATTGGACTGTTCTAATAAAGAGATCTAGCGATATCTCGAGTAATACTTATCCGATTTTGATAAAACATACCTCAGTTTAAGCCTAATAAGAAAGGCTACAATACAATGTATTGGTCTTAAGATTATATTTTAATTCGTTTTAAAGATGTGCGGTAACAAACAGACAGATAGACATTAATTCTAAAAATTGTGTTGTTGCTTTTTGACTTTTTTCTAGATTTTATAGATAATTTTTATCTGAATTTTCGAAAAGAACAGACATTTCGACCTCTACAGTTTTATTATAGTATAGAAGATAGATAGATTACCTACTTTAAACTTAATACCTAAAAACTACGTATCTATGTATTTTAATATCTAAAGCGCGCTTATTCCAAAAAGAGTCAATAAGAACCACGTCCGTTCGCATTAAGAGTCAATGTGAATGAAATTATATAGATGCACCGGTTGGCCGTTTCGGACGTTAAACAAAAATCAACCGTACAGCCGTACTCATACCGGCGCGGCGACATTTGGAAATTTTCTTTCATCTATATCTTGTGTGTTTATCAACCGATTTCTATAATTTTTTTTTTATGAATAAGATATTAAAGTGTACTTTTGAAATATGGGAGTTTGAAAAAGATATGTCTATGCAAATTACAATATATTTATGTATTTAATACACTTTGAAGAAAACCCTAACGAAACACGTTATTGTGGCTAATATATAAAATATAGATATATACTATTCATGACTTTTTTGTACATCTTTTGAAGACCATTATTTTTGTAATACATATTTTTGGCGTATGATCAACGTATGCGATGATAAGAGCTAGAACGCGCTTTTTGTCAACTGACTTGCTTCAAATTTTTCGTCACTGCTCAGCTCCTATGTGTCTTAGCGTTATGTTATACAGCCTATAACCTGCCCGGGAGTATGGACTACAATCGTACCAAGTTTGGTTAAAATGCCTTCAGTAGTTTTTGACCCATGCGTGCACATACAGACAGACAGACAGACAGACAGACAGACAGACAGACAAAAAATTTATTGATTGCATTTTTGGCATTGGTATCGATCACCATTCATCCTCCAATATTAATTTTGAACATATATTCAATGTACAGAATTGATCTCTCTACAGTTTTATTATAAGTATAGATCTTGCATATATTTGTCAACTGCATACAGATATTTAAAGATTCATAATGATGGTTAATTGTCTTGGTGTGATGGCGATTGCAGTAGGGACAACATGATTTTTTAATATTTTTCGTGAAGGTGGTAGACGAACAAGCAGCGCACCGGTAAGTGGTAAAGAGTGCTCATGGATGTCAGCTATGTCAGAGGATAGCGATACTGCTGGCTAGACTGGGAAACAAGCTGTTAAGTTCCTTAACCCTGTCTTTTCACTCAACTGTATCCTAACCCCTCAAAAGAGTAATATTTTCGCACTACTTCTTGGAGGTAGATTAGGGTCGGGACCGCCCCGCCTTTTTTCCTCGATGTCAAACGTCAAAAATCCGATTACATTACGATTCCGATTAGTGTGCGTTGCAGTAAGGAGTTTCACAAATAATACGAAATGTTTACGTTACGTTATATGTGCTACGACCCTTAAGCGGCCACAACGCGGCGGTGGTAGTGATTTAGTCGGCCTCTTGCTGAAGAGTACCGTAGTAACCTGGTAAATGTGTTTTCAATTCTGTGCCACGCTCTTCCATTGGCTGCCCCTACCTTTACTAGATTGGCGGTCCATCCTATAAGGAATCTAATATATTATTATTCAATCTTAATCAGTGTAATACCTACATTAAAAACATTCTTACTGTGATAGTGAGGTCCATAATAGCATCAGTATCGTAAGTCTAAAAGGGGAAGGAAATATAATTGGTAACTGTAGCTATTTTAAACTTAATTATCTACATTTTAATGTACTTTCACCTAACCATAACAATTACAGGTTATCAAATCTTTTTATTACATTAACCTGCTATTAATTAAAAGTGCCAATGTTAATTAATTAGGTGTGATCATCACGATGTCTCAACATGTATTCACATGATAACATTAGTTCTGTACTAAGTGTAATGTTCGTTACTAATTAATTTTCGGTTCAACTATCACCTTTTGAATGCACCACTGCGGGCGTTTTTTACGTCATAAATTTTCCAAAGCAAAAATTAGAAAAAGAAATCTGACGAACATCTCTCTTCCAATTTGCTTAGAAAGCATCGTATGAGTAGTCCTAATTTCCTCTCATCTTATACAGATGCCCATTTCTGCAGGTGATTTATGGGCTACTATGGTAATTATGCATGGTCATCATGTTATGTAGTTTCTCTACCCTTCGACTTTTGCCGATAAGAGGGGAGGAGATTGCGTACCAATACCATGTGGCGGTCAGCTTACTAGTCTGGCTTCTATATGACATCCTTAAGAAAATATTAGGTTCACCCTTCTCTACCCAAATTAAATAAAACTTATCTAGTTTCATGTTGTTTCATTTTCCATGTATTTAATTCTTAGATAATGAAGTAGATATGTCACTATTTCGACGCAGGTTCTGTGACGTAAAACTGTGTAAGTAAAACTTAATTGATGATAATATAAAAGTTATTTATAGACAAGTACTACAAATACATACTGTAAATTGACAATGTCACATAATTAAATGTGTCAATTTAGTTATTTTAGTTATATATTTTGATCACGTTTTTTTCAAAAATAGACAAATTATCACTTTCTTGACGTTTCTGCATGACCAGACTAAAAATAAGTTCATGAACACTGTATTAAAATTAGTAACATTAAATCTATTTTTACTTTTGTTCGACTAATGGAAATTTCCAATTTTCTTTACGCAAAAATTATTATCAGGAGTGGCTGTGCTTATATTTACTTCAACTTGAGTTTATGATTTTGGTGGAAAAAGAATTTAATATAAGGTTAAAATACTATTTTTTTTTAATTGTTATAAATTTCCTACAACACACATTTAGGACGCGATCAATAGTGCCGTAAGTCAATTGTACATTCACGTTGAATGCAGTAGGTACACTGATTATATTATTTAACTATTTTTACTTCGGTTGTTTAGTGCATGTAAAAATGCACCTAACCCTGATAATAAGATATTATTACCTATCCATTTCCACTCTGGTGACACCAGCCTCGTCATAAAAGTCAAATAAAGGTGATTGGACAAGCATAATATACATATAATTAGCATCTTCAATTAAGGAAACTTAAAAAAGAAGCTTCCATAAAGGATAGGCAAAAAAAATTGGTCTTCTAAAATGTATGCGGTGTAATGGATTGCAAAATTTGGCATAAATTAAACTCTCACAATTACTTATTGCTATGCTATGGACATTTTTGTGATGAATGTGAAAAGGAATTGTCGACAATTTTGAGGATAAAGTTTCTAGCCAGAGGTGAACCTCCAAAAAGACGGGGGTGACTTTTCTGGCTGTTTTCTCTTTTTGTTTTGCCATAATCTTAGTGCAGTTCAAGTCAATTTTAACATTTTAAGACAGTCTTCATAAGAGACCCTTCTGATATTTTTGTATATTTTGGCATGGCATAGAGTGGTGAAATCATCTTTTCAGATTTTCATACCACATTTTTAGATGAAAATGTATACCATTATTTGTTACTGTGCATACTATTTTCTGTTCGTTTTCCTTAATAAATAAATATCGTGTATTATGTAAACATAACGAAGCATAGCGACATATTACTTATCTTCTGTATCGAGCTTATTAGGGTCAACTACAGGATAACCTACCTGAGCTAGACTTGATTATAAAACTGTCGTTAAATTGAATGTTATGAAACTGATTTGTCTGTCACTATGCTGTGCTTTTGTTTATATTATTATGTTTTGGTTTTTCATTATCTTGGCTCTTTAAGACTCGGCATGGGGGCGAAGTAAACATATAGGCATTTCAAGAGATAGAGAGCTACTCTTAGGAACCAAATCCCTTTTTCTGCCCGGTGGCCAGAAGGTTATTTAACATCGTCTACCTTTGACATAGGTTTATAAAAATATCTTCAAGCGTTGCGTCCCTCACAAGAACTGTTTACTAAACCTTGTGCTAGTGACTATTATAGAAAAAATTGAAGGAATTTGCAGCTTATTAGACTGATTTATCGTCACCTCATTGATCACATATTGCATCACTGCCTGGGGTGGTGCTCCAGCCTACAAACTAAAGCGATTGGAGATAGCCCAAAGGGCGGTTCTTAAGGTCAGCACTTTTCGCCCGTTCTTATTTCCCACAACTTTACTTTATGAAAAGTGTGAGGTGCTTACTGAAAGAAAATTGTTTATTTTGGCTACAATTCTAAAACAACACCGTGAATTACATTTCGACCCCCAAAAAAATTCATCTCGACGGCAAAACAGAGTTTGTGATTCTTTTTAGAATCAGTTTCGCACAGCTTTTAGCCGAAATTTTTTCTGTTTACTTGGCCCATACCTATATAATAAAATAAATACTTCAATTTCAATATACTCACTAAACAACCTCAAATGTAAGAAAGCTGTGGAAGCTTGGCTAGGGACTTTAGATTATGACAAGACTGAGCAACTATTAAAAGTTGTAAGTTAGACTAATGCTATTATGTTACCTTTCAATATAGTCCTTCAATTAAATGGTACATGATTTTTATAATTTAATTTTCTATTTATCGTTATATTCATTGGATAATTATTTCAGATTCGTACACACCCTCTCACACACACACACACACACACACACACACACACGTACATTTCCACTACACACACAGAGAGGTTCAGCTACATGTTATAACATTCTATGGTAATTGTTTAGAATAGAATAGAATAGAATAGAATAGAATATTATTTATTTTGCAAATATAGGTAGGTATAAAATACATTTAAAGATATTAAAAATAAAAATATAGTTCAGCTATATTTTACCTTTTGTAGGCATGCAAAATTTAACATATTATAGTTAGGAAAATAAATTAAAAAGTTACTTTGCTAAAGTTTTTTTAAAATGTACAGAACCAAAGTCAATTAAGAAGTAAAATAAATTAATAAATAAAATAAAATCTAATAATGGAAACTAATAAGGTTTACTAAACTAGTACATTCTTTATTGTAAAAACTTTAAATCTATGTATATTAAGTAAGTAGTTTTAGCTAGAATGTAAAAATTATAAATGTTCGGGGAGTGGCGCCGAAAGCTGAAATACAGGTTTCTACCTAGTTCGGCAACGGATGCTGTTTTTCAATTGTTTAGATCATTTTCTCTAGCCTATGTATAAAAACACCTTGTAAACAAAATTACTGAAATAAATAAATTATTATTATTATTACCTCCGATTGGCGTAGGTATTCATCTGGGGCCAACTGCTTAGGCCACTACAAAAAAATACGATGCCGCCCATTCGGTTGAAGAATTTCTTGTATGTTAAAAAAGGTCTAACGTTATTCTGCTACTTTTAATTGTCTTATCAATGCTCTATCTTATTATTCTGGTCTAGCTTAAGTCAATGGTTGTTTGTCTTTCTCAATGCCATGTTCATTTTCTACCGCACGTATGTCAAGCTCTGTGACCGCCCTGTTTGGCCTCGTCATTAGATTTTTTTAGGACAGTAACATTTTGTCACGAGTACTGTATCAAATATCAACTTAAAGCCACGTTCACAAGATTTTTTTTGTTATTTAATCTGTTTTGTTCATACTTACTTCAGATAAATTAGACTATTGTTTTCCATTAGAGCACAAGACTGACTTTTATGTCTGAATACTGACAACTCATTTCCAGCTGAAAACCTAACCTGATTATTTCTCATTTTAGACTCTTGTATTTGTAAAAAGGTTTTAAGTACGAACACGTACAAAGGGACAATGTAGCTTTATCCCAATTGATAAGGAGGTTGTATTAAAAAGTTATGAAACATTAAGTATGATTTTTTGTTTCTAAGGTTTCTTAGGAAAACAATCTCTTTCTTTTCTGTATTTGTATTAAATTGTTTGCTTGAGCAGATTTTTGGTGAAAAAACATAATTAATTATAATAAAATAATTTTGCATTATTAAACTTATTTAAATGTAGAGCGTGCATATGCATGCGCGCTTAAGTTGTGTCTCAGTAAGCCATTGACGTCAGAACCTTACCGGTTTGGTGTAGAATATAATCGGACCTCAAAGAAAATGCTAAAATATATTATTTATTTATGGCGGTTGCAAGATGACACGTGATTGCAATATTATTATAATGTATTTTAATTATATGGCGATTAAACCCTTCCAAGTGTTCTGTTATATTCTACTGACTTCAAAAGTACCTTTTGAAGTAGTACTTCAAATTAAGTTCTTTATGTGCAAATCCTGACTAATTTTTTTAAGGTAAACTATTTAACAAATCAGGATTAAATTGTATGACATCTGAAAATATCCATCTCCAACCAGTAGTGGAAGGGTACGTAGTAGCAAGGAAGGAAGCTATTCAAAATAGGGGGAGGGGTACGAGACTGAATGTTTGTAGTCTATGGTTGGCTCGAGCATTCCTGCACTTACAATGCATTTGGCTGCTTGCTTGCCACCTTAAACCAATAAAAAAAACTGCGTAAATGTTATAGACAAATAAAAAAACATGTTTCCCGCGGTAAAGGTAATTACATTAAATGTTTTCTACGTCGAAACCAACCAGCTTTGACATTTAAAAAAACATAAAATAGAGGATATACATACGCATTAACATGTCTCGTACTATAATATACGCGCAAGTTGCACCGTGGGAACTTACATGATAAATGGTAGAGTAATAACAAACGTAAAACATTACAAACTATTTTATAGACACCTTCTAAAAATAAACACATTGTGTTGTATAAAAATATCTTTGCCTAAATAGGCTTTGTCGCCTTGGTGACAAACTTAGAAAGAAGAACTACAAAATCTTTGCCTACTAATATCAAACTGGTCCAACGTTGCCACGTTTGGCTTTGGTGTCATCACTGTGAGGCTTGTACTAAAGATCGAACGCACCATACGTTGCGTTGGTCGAGGACCCAGTTTGGACAGAATCGTGTCAGTCTCAAGTCCAGCCTTTCCCTTGCAACCATTATACCAATAATGATACATAACGATTCTGAATAAGGACATTCAGTTTTTTATCATCATCATTGTATTGGTCGTTCACTGCTGGTCCACATAAGCTTCCTCCAAATATCTCCACCTTCCGCGGTCCTGTGCCTCCCTCATTCTACATCCAGTATTTTATGAATCGCATAAATAATGAACTGCTCTTTGAAGATCTTACTAAGTTGTGCTTTTCCATTAAATGCTTTAACTATCCTCAAAGCTTTTGAAAGTTAAATATTTTTTAAAACGTTGGTTCGTTTTATAACAAATGTTTTTTACAGTTTTCAAACTACCAGTGTTTGAATTATATTAATATTTGCGGATCACTGCCGATGTCCTTGTGTAAACAATATAACTTTTATTGCACAGTACATGAACACAATGTTATTTACAATATTATAAGCTCTCGGACCATAAAGCTAATGTTTTTGGAAGTATTGAAACAATACTGATAAATGCCAAAATCGTGCTTTACTCGCACAATGCTAAACCCTTAAAACACACTCAATAGATTAAATCAAAAATTTGTAAAATCAATCTACAATGCAATACTTACCTAAATCCCTTGATTAAAAGTTAATATTGGAAAAGCAGAAAATCATTGAAACTTTTTAAATCAAAATATACTTTAAACTAAGGCATCAAAGTTCAATATCTAAAAAATCTTGTTTAATTTTGACGTGCTTGGTAAGTTTAGATACAGTTTCAATCATTCCTTTGCCTTGTCATATATTTTTGTAAGTTTTTTACCTTCTATTGTTTGACTTAGTTATTTATTTTACGTCACGAGATTCCAATGAGATATGTTAACAAACATCGTGTAATTTAAGTGGTCTATACATACATAATATGTATACTACTTATATGCGTGCGTGTGTGTCAAATATGGTCATGGAAATAAACCATTGTTTCTTTATCGTTATCAACAAATAAGCCTGTCAGGCCCCACTGGTGAACTTAAGCGTTTTTTACCGATTCAGCAATGTTTATTCTTCTAAACAATATGAGCCCTTTGCCTATAATTATATTGGTTTGATTTGGTAGAACTTTTATGTTTCTGTTTTTGCTATGATATGGGCTTTCGAGATCATACGAAGTTTATTTAGTACAAGTTTTGAAATCTTAAAGAGTTACAACCTGCCTGACAACCAAACCTCTCCTTCTAAAATTCCCTTTAAGTGACAAACAATAAAAGAACTTTCTGTTAGTCTTTGACGAAACTTCGTGAAGGGTGTAGGGTGTAAAGATAAGTGTCTGACACCATATTACAATTTCACAACGAACAGCTCCTGATTCTTTATACTCATAAACATAGGTATGCATGTAATTTTCGGAAGGAACTGAAGATATAATATGATCCCACATACAATATTTACATGTAAATCTTTCTTTCAGGTACAGTGTAACAAAATAATATAACCTTCATAAGATTTTAGCGTAACTGTTTAACAAATAACTTTATTGGTCTTGCCAACTTGCGTATCAGTGTAGTCCGTTACATAGTCTAGTTAAAATACCATTTTCGCACGTTTCACGACACGTTTTTCTTTGGCTTTCTTTTACATGTTATCTACCAAAAACATGTTTAATTAAGAAGAAGTAAACAAGACAGTAAATTAAATTTGAAAGAAAAATTCATTATTCGGCCAATGACTTTACTGAAGGTTAAAATGAATTTCAAAAATGATTCTGCATCGATGCGCTATGCAATATCGGAAGGTTTTCAATTCCGATACTGACTTCCGATATTAGATCTCAATATCGGAATTCCGATATTAATATCGGAATTTCGTAATTTTTTTAGAAATTGCACTTTTTGTTCAAAAATTGCACAAATTCAGTGTAAATTGAATGCAATAAAAAATATTTATAAATCGTATTATTTAATTTGGATTGCTTGTTTTATACTCGTATTTAAGTTTTACCCACAGTATTTACTAAATCAGATATTTCTCATTATTTTTCCTACTACTACTACTTATTGCTAATTAAACTATCTGACTCAGAGACTCAAATCTGAAATTAAATCAACAATTAGGAACAAAAAGTAATTTATAATATACTATTCTTTAATCTAATATGTATCTTATTACCTATTAAACTTATCAACAAAGCTTAAAAGTTGAATTGACGAACTTCTTAGGATTTAAAATATTTTATTTATTTTATTTTATTTTCTTCGGAACACTAACAGCATAATTTACAATCGGTTAATACATAAATATACTTATACACAGCTATTAACAGGTATTCGCAAATATTAACTAAACATAAAACCATTGCAAGACCATTGCAGGACAGAAAAAAAAATGGTTCAAAATAAATTGTAAAAATTTGTTGCTTCTCTGGGATTGGGACCAAAATAATCTATAGTAAATAATTTCTTTACCACTGTTGGCTTAGACCTAAATATCTCAAATTCGCTGTCTTCAACAATCATTATTGGAAATATTTTTGTCTAATGATACCTCTGGGTTCAATTGGCGTATAAACCATTTTGGCCAAAATGAGTTAAATATACCATTTTATTCAGATTTTTTTTCTCTATCGATCTATTATTTTATACTGTTTAAATTCGCAAAAAAATGGTTTATACAACCAAAAAAATTAAGACTATCATACCCAAAAATGAAATAAATATTAATGTAAAGGCCGAACATATTTATTTTTAGGTTTATTTAGATGTAATGACCAAGATTTTTATAAGTAGTTTTTATTTCTGGTTTATACGCCCCATGAAAATAATTAAGTATAAATTTACAGTAAACGTCGTATATCCTTTTTTAAGTAGGAGAGTGGGATGGACATTATCTGTTACATAATTTTCATAGGGCGTATAAACCAGAAATAGATATTTTCCAAGGCGTATATCCATGCTAACTTCTAAACTAAAGATGATAGATATGTTTTGATAATGTAGCCTTCTTCATCTTCAAATTCTAAGAATCTTTCTTCTTGATTATTTTTATGTAACTTCAAAAACAAAAAAGCTATGAATTTTTTAAACAAATTGAAATCGTTTTTTCGCTCTCCTGAAAAGTCGCGTTTTGGTTTATACGCCAATTGAACCCAGAGGTATCGATATTATGGTTCTTGTAGCACATGCATAGCGAGCTGGCAACATTAATACGGTACCTACTGTTTCGCTCGGCGATACACAAGGATATATTATGTATAATCGATATATTATGTTTAATTTAAAACTCGAAATATAGAAAAATGTTCGAGTTCCGAGATTCCGATATTCGATCACCCAATATCGGAATTGTAATATCGGACTTTGCGTTCCGAGATTCCGATATTACGATATTCCGAGATTCCGATATTCATGCCCTAAGTCCACTCCCTCTTATATCTTGAGATAGCACGGGTTCTTTCTTTTTATAATTTATTCAAACAGGTGGTAAAAGATTCTCTAGGTCGATATTATACCCCCTGTTCTCCCTTCATCCACCCCCACATAGATGTATGATAAAATTAATGGATAATGACCAACTTAAACTTAACTTAACTATATTCACGGATTCAATCCATTAGGCAAAAACCCTAAAAAACGAATTTACAAAAAAGTACTTATTTTTTTAAGGACGTATTTTAGAAGGACTTTTAGAAACATAGTATAAGTATAAAGTCGTGTACTCTTGAAGATCTATACGAAGTGAAGTAAAACGCTATTCGCGTCGCTAAACATTGCATGGGGTCAAAAGCATTTAGAGTGTAAATTAACACGATAAGTCGAGAAGTTGTTAAGGGACACATAATTTTCCACCAAAATAATAAATTTAACAAATGCAGTAGGTACTAGCTTCTGTCCCAGAAAATCTTAAGTTTTATTGACTCTACCACTTGTACTACGGACGCGCTATAATAAGTATAAGGCAAATGTTTTTAAAAACGAAAACAAGTGAGACTGTTACTCATATTATATTCCATTTACCTTATCTCCTTAGTGTGCTTAGCAACTAACTTACTAACAACATAAGTAAGTAAATACGATCGGTATTTGAATCCGTAAACTTTGAAGAGTTTACTTTATCCGTGACGTGTTTTATTTACCATCATCAAATGCTTATACAGTGTGATCTCTTGTTGCAATGTTAACAAATTAGATATTAACTATTTGGTGCTAACTTGTCATTACACCATAATAGTGAATTTAATAAATGTTACTGCTTATAGTAAGGGTGACGTGTATCGCAAAAATACTTGATAGGTATTTAAATCAGTATTTAGAATTCTATAGTCATTGATATACTATTCCATGTTGCCCAAACTCGAAATTGTTGATGATTCTTCTTGATTTCATAAGGGTTGTCAAATGTTAAGTTAGTTAGTTAAAGGGGTTAAAAGTAAAACAATATCTATGCCACCGAGGTTAAATTAAACCTGCAAGGTGATGACAACGAAATTATGTTATTATGTTTCTTATTTTACGCGTTTTGAAGTACTGAATAATGGATACAAATGCTTTAATACTTTTTTTTTCGCATACCAAATGTGATACGTAAAAAACACCAATGCCAATGCCCCTATAATCATGTTCCATATTCATGCGCACAAATATTTGCATTAAACGGGAACCGTAACCGAGACCTTTGCGTAACAACCATGGGCTATGACTACAAAGTCGTCACAGAGGTCGTATTTAAAGTATTTCGTAAAAACGGATTTCAATTGGAATCGTTGATTTGTATTAGTTTTATGAATTAACACTGTCTTAAAAAGATTTGGCATGACTACGTTACCTAAATTAAAAAAAACTAAGGTGCGGGCATATTTGTATAAAAATACCGAGCAAAATAACGCATTCCAAAGTGTTTTTAGAAAATGAGGACTTTAATGCTTTGTTGGCGTAGCAACTCGCTTTTGCTAATTTCGGTGGTTTCGAATGTTCTGTGTGCCATTCGAAACCAAAGGTAAAGGCACACAGGAAGTAGGTAAAACTAATGTTAACGTTAAGTTAGTTAAGGCCAGAGCAAGAACCCAAGTTTGAATAACTCTTCAATACAATACTTTAATTAGCCCTATTTACACCCTGCATAATTATATGAATAAAGTGTTGGAACATATTTGGTTTATTAGGTTACTGTGTTCTATTAGGTTAATTAGGGCTCCCACAGCTATTAATTTGTAATCTCCAAAAAAAACCAGGTAAGTTATAACCAGTAAGAAGGTTTCGAAAAACTATATCCAGTAGCGGTTTTGTTTAATTATTGTCATTTGACTCATTTCTTCAGAACACTAAAGCATTCATTAGCATAACAAATCAATTCAAATCGCTGCTGTATCAGCGCCATCTTGTTTATGTAAATACCTACACATAATTAGACCGGTTCAACAACTAACTAATAAATGGAACGTAACTAATTCTTTATTTAAAAGTTCATGAGTCAAACGTACTTAATTACTTTTGTTAGACCGTAAACGATTTACTTCATTTTATTTAAAAATCATTTTCTCTCGTCTAATTTTTAGCGGTCATTACTTTGTACTGACGTAAACAGCCATAACCTATTACAATATACAGCTAATTAATATGAAAATAAACAATTAAGCAAGTACTTAAATTGATAACAGAGCGCATGAACAACTTTACTTGGTGTAGACATTGTAATGTTAATTAGTAGGTAAGCTATAAAATGTCTGTAATTTCGTATGTGTTGCCTGATAAATAGAACAATTTTAGCTAAACTTATTATAGATATTACGTCCTTATGATGCAACAATATTTATAAAGTTTGCATCCTGTCAAATTCCAAGCATGCAGTTAAATCTGCCCCACGTAGTACCTATTATTAGCCGAAGTCTCCCACCACAACTAAAGTAAACTCGTAACAATGTGAACCTAGAGATTGCTCAGTTTTTGTAATTTAATATAATACATTCCTTATTAATATTATAGTTCAGATATAAAACATCAAAATGCAATTATCTTGATAAATTAGTTATACCTACTTGCACTAATACAATTTCATAGTATTAAAACAGGCTTAAGATCTGGTTGCTGGTAAGCGTAAACTTAGATTACAGGATTGCTAAAGAATGGAAGAAGTTGTAATGAAAAAGGTTATTATTAAAATTGTAAATGTAAGTCATAGATTAATAGTAAATAAATGTGTAAACGTGTAGTTGGGAACTATATAATATTGTTATGAATTCATGTATTAATCGTAGAAAATATGACCTAAGTATTAAAATCAAATAAACTAAATAGATAAACAAGAAGTTACTGAAGTTATTCGGCAAAAGCTCTCAAAGGGATTGTAGCTGATCTTTCTGGGTTAACAGAACCGTTAAAATGAACGGGTGTTCGGGATGTTAAGAGGAGTGAGGCAAGTGGGGAGAGGGGGGCATCGCGGGATACTTCCCGAGTGCATGCGTACTACGGACGCGCCACAATATCGTATATTTTATTCCATATTCTATCAAATACTGCTCTCCCACGTCTAAACAGATTAAAATATTCTATACAAAAGTGAAAACAATCGTCTTGTGTGTGTTTTTCTTCATATTTTTACGTATATCTAAACGTTTGTGTTAAGAGAGGTTATGTTGACAAAGGAGCTTTGGCCACAAGTAAGTAAACATTAATATTTTACTATTACTTGCTATACTATCGTTGTATATTAAAAATAAATACGTCTATTTAATAATTATGGACCATAACTAATTGTTTTATCATAATCTTATTAGTAGTAAAGTGTTTTAATGACGTTGACAGACCAATAGAGTTGAAAGATTATACGACCAAATAGATTAAGAGCTTCCCATTCGTGTTTCATTATACGAGGTGATATTACCTACTCATTAATAATTATTTTGAACTGATAGGGATAAAGTATTACTTAATATTTATTTATTTATTACATAATAATAGATTGTTAACATGATTAACAGCTGTTTTACTACCTACTTACGTGTTATTCATAAATGTTTATGTTTAAGCTTAATAAACATTGTGATACCTATTTCAGTAACCTACATAACACACACGTATTGAATTTTTAGAGTAGGTATTTAGATAATATGATATAATTTATGTAATATAACGTAATTTTGTATTATTTTATAAAGGTAGAGTCTTCTTACATAACTACAAATTACTTTAGTTAAATCACAATGCTATAGATCATTGATTTTTAATATTTTCTTGATACTTTGAAGAACATAGGTGTACTGCAGTAACAAGTCTCTATCTAGGTTTATTCCACGATCACTCAGAGACTTGTTTCGTTCTCTTTGACCTATGAGGTCTTCCATCCCTCCTTTTGTACTAAGGCGAAGTCAGGATTTATGTGAAATAATTATGTTTTTTGGAGCGACATAGTCAAATAGTGACAAAGCTCCTTAAATAAAGAAAAAAAAAATTATGTTTTAAAAGAGTGACCAGAGTTTTTTTTGGCTACTTTCTTCTCAGCGCTACTTATCTGCAACATTGGTGACACTTTGACAAATATTTTCGTCAGTATAACTTTGCAAGTGTAAATAAAGATGTCCTTTAAAGGAACAAGATACAGTAGTTATAATTAAGCCCTAGTGAAATCCATCCAGCAACCAATGGATGTCCACTACTGGACATAAGCCTCCTCCAAATCTCCACCTTGCGCGGTCCTGCGTCTCCCTTGTCATCGGTGTCTCCCGTAATAAAATATGTGGTATCCGCTCACAAAAAAGGGAGGGCGCTGCCAGAATACCAGCGCTGGTGCGACATAAAACTATTCCGTGCCAGCATTACAGCTGAGGCAGAGCCCTGTTGGACATCTTTGTTGTTTTATTGTTTTTTCATCGAGTTTGTTTTATTGTTTTTTTTTTTGTGTACTTATTTGTTATGTGTGTTCTGGCCAATGACGTTTTTTTCTTTCTTCTCTCTTTCAAATAAAATTAAATAATAATAATTTAGGGGATTAGTTAAACGTATACTAAGAGACGCAGAAATTATTACAAGGTCGTTTATATACCAGTATAACTAAACTAGGTCAACAACATACAAGATTGCGAATTAGTGTCCATTTATTTTGCGAATATGCTGAAATTGAATCAAAGTGTACATAGTTTTATTATGCGTTTTTCTTTTGCATGTCGGTATAATAATAAAGTTATTACGAGAAGTATGATTTGTTAAATTGGACTGTTATTATTAGCCTCCGAATTAGTATCATCTATTTTTTTATAAGATGTGTCGTGCATGAAATTCACCGTGTATCTTTTTTTGTGTTTAGCTCAATATTACCTGTTTAGCGTTAACTAATCTTTTAGGAAATAAGTTATATCTACTAAATTACTATTTGATCTAAACTATGATAAGTAATATTCTGCACTAAGGGTAGTAAGGTAGTAGTACCTCATTTTGTCCCAAGAATGTCATTTTTTTGATGTTATGTACGTACAGACATTTTTGTACAAAACCAATAACTCAATCTAGACAAAAGAGTTTATAGGTTAAGTATCAATGAATGGATAAGAGAGAATTTTGAAGAATAACAAAATAAAACACAACCAATATATTTAGTTCTAATAATCGAATAAAATCATCAAAGTCAATAATAACTTACATATTGGTACCTATATAAAAAAGATTGATTGTGTCAGTCTCAAGGTACACCAGTTTATACGATTACACTTCTATATAGGTACAAAACAAACAAACATACTTATATACAGTGACGTCAGAGTTCCGTCCTATACAATACATGATCAATTCAATTATCTGATGATTGTGGCGTGACACCATCTTTATTACCACTGCTTAATACATACTTGTAATTATATAGTATTATGAATATAATTACATGTTCTTACATTACTTATCAAAATTCTACTTGTTTTGTTTGCCAACAAAGATTAATGTTGTGTTTTTAAATGATAAAGTGTGGTCATTATCCAATTTTATATGTCTGAACGATATTATATGGCATGTAAGAGATAAGAAAATAAGAGCTTGCAGTACCACCCATATATATTTTGTATCTCATTAACTATGCGATTATTTTTTTATAATAACTTGAATCCCGACTCTCAAAATAAACGGGAGCCCTTTACGTCTGAATTTAAATCGCTTATTAAAAAGTAAACCTCAAATCACGATTTCGGTCCTTAGATAATCTACTTACTTATAACTCTTAACTTTGAAAATTCCCTACTTCTTCCGTCAGCTTCCATATCATATCATTTTTTTATGTGCAAATGTGTTTTGTCCTGATTAGTTTTAGTCTAACAGCTCAATCTTTTTTTATAATATGTGTATGTCGCTTATTACTTATAATAATGTACTATCTATCGAAGCCCTGCAACAAAGAAAACGTGCTTTTATTTTCGCTTCTATCGTGTCTAAAAGCCTTTATGGAGTTAGATATACCTACTACCTAGATACTCTACAAGACATTTAAGCGACGTCCAGATCTCCTTACCATATCTCCTTACAGAAGATGCCAATACCAGGTACATAACATATACATAAACTCATGCCTTATTCCGTCCGGGGTAGGCAGAGACGACAGAACGCCACTTGTGTCGATCCAGGCAAACAGCTTGGGCCTCACCAAAGGATCTAGGTTTATCATTTTCGCAAAATCGAATATCTAAACTTTAACTGGTATGCTTTATGTTCATTAACAAGACCATTGTTACTTTTTGTATCCATTTTAATCTTTTTAGACTTTTTTTATTATAATGGTATTGGGTATATTAACCTTGAACTGTAAGAGTTTCACTAATTGCTCTATTATTGTTCAATAGTTTTTGTTCGATAGACATCAATCAAACTATTCAATAATAATTTACATTTCAACCACGTGTAAAGCCTCAAAGTTTTCGACTAAAACCAGACAAACTATCAAATTATCTTGTTTATGGCAGAAAAAAAATTAATGTGTTATCTATGCCTATGACGTGATTGTTATTAAAATTAGGTTAAGCACCTTGATATCGCGTTATTTTTATCAATTGTATAATATTGTGTAAAAGTTGGATAACTTAGTTTATTTTGCTGTTATCATAGAAGAGAAAATTATGCTTACAAAAAGTTGTGAAACATTATAAATGTATAAAACTTTTTGGAGATTAGTACGGCTTATTGTAAAGAAAGTTGTTATGATATTTTGTTGAACTGATAAGTTAAAGTAATTAAAGATAAGTACATTTGTTATTAGATTAACAAATAATGGATAGTTATAATAATAAAAGTTTTCTTTTCCTTTTATTTGTTTATGTTACACTATGCTCAGCAGAAATCTTGTTTACTTCCAGCTTGCGTTTTATACAAGTTTTCAGTATGTAGCTATGATAAAATTAAAATATGCCATGGTTTATCATTCTCAATGTCTCTTGGGCCAAACTGTCTGTAGGCACGAGTAATTACGTATACAAGTATATAATTAAGATAAAATTAAAATTCTTTTAGTCGTAAAAATACACAGTTTGGCTCTTAAACAAACTTGTATAGATGCCAACCATGCCAAATCACATTAAGTAATGCCCTAGTTCCAGTTTATTCAGGACATGAAACGCTATTTATAATACTTTAGGTGTCTTAAATCTAAAGTGCCATTTATAGTACTCTTTGCTTAATGATCTAGTTATTATTTTTAGTTAGCCTTTTTCTAGAATTTTTAGTGTATTAGTTAAGCTATCAATTTCCATTTTACATTTATTTTATTTACAATTGTAATATTTTTTCTTTTTCCAACTATTGTAGTTATTTGATTATAAATTAGTCTGCTCTTTGTTAGTATTCGTAATCAGTTTGACCTAGAAACGCGTGAATAATTGTGTATAGTTCGATTTAATAATTTAGGTTTCCTTAATTAAGTAGTTTTACAAGCAAGATTAGTACTTACAAAATATGAGCAAGTAAAAAAATAACAATTAACTTGCATATTTATACATCAAAGCCGTATGTTTAATGTCTTAATTAGTTTGAAATAAGATGTTATGCTTTTTTTTTTAATTTAAAAAAGGCAGCTGCGCCGCACTCGACGATCATACACCTGTTGCTTGTTCCTTGGACTTTTATAAATATCATATAAAGACTAGAACATTCATACTAAGGACAACACTGAAGCAATCAATATGTTTGTTGCTCATTAGCGAAAGTAAAGTCGGTTTACTTATCTTATTCGCGCCGTTTCTAATGGTAAAGTAACTGATGTTTAAATCAATAGACCAGACGAACCTGTCCTGTGTTAGAAATATTAACACCACAATCATACAGATAGCTATTCACGTTCAAAGATAAAGGCGAGCTGTATAACGATTTCACAAGCGTTGTCTGGTAAGTCGATTGCGTGATCTAACATAATTTACGTATCACCATATGTGATTGAAGACATTGGGACAGAAAAGTTAAGTAGACCAGACTTAGAAATAATAGTGATCCTGTTGGTTGTTTTTATTAGATATCTTTCACGTAAAAAGGATGGTAATAAATTTTAAAACCGGTTCAATTTGGTTGAATTGGTAAACTTCAAATAGAGATCTGCTTATGATCTTTGACTTTTGTTCTGGTGCTAATACAACAAGGCAATGGTAAAAGCGGGTCATATCCATGGCGGATGGAGCAGGGAAAGTCACTCCAGCGAGCTTTGTGAACTTGTAGTTTCTTTTTTTGCAAACATAGCATGTTGGGCACGCATGCGCGAAGCGGGCGTAACGTCAGTGTTGCATGGAACCTACGTTCACTTCGGACGCGCGATTGGCGCTCGTGTCTATGACGGCGTTAGGTGTTTATGAATAAAGAACGAGTGTGTGTGCTTTGGATTGCAATGAGTGGTGCTGGGGTGGCTTCCCGGACGACGGAGCAGGTTCCTCTGCGAGCGGAACTCCCGGTTAGGTTGTACTTGCGAGCTCTACGACAATACCAGAAGCTTCTGGACTTGAAACGTCTTACATCTAAAGACAAAGTAAGCGTTGCTAACATTATTATTTTATTTACTTTACAATATGTTTGTTTTAGACTACAACAAATTGTTTATTTGTATTACGATAAGTTTTAATTATAATATATCAGTTTTAGCTCAGCAAATGTTAAGTTTTGAATTGCAAAAGTAGGATAATAACTTGAAGTCATAAATATTTATTAAGTCGGTACCTAGTAAAGTTGTTTATTTTACACTTCACAAAGAAACATTCTTGTTTCCCTATGTTCCTATGTTCTTGTTTTCCTAACATTATGTAACATTAAGGAAACTCCAAGATACATCCAGGTTTTTACATGTAAATCATTATTCCAGGAAAATTTAAAAAGTTAAAGTCGTAATGAATACATTATAATATGTATTAGGTATCGGTACGTAAATTGTGTGAGTCAATGTTCGTTTTAATTACAATATTTACTTACGTCCTGTAACTTAATTGGACATCATACCATTAGCAGGAACCTATAAATAAGTAGGTATTCATTTAAGTATATCCTAACTTACAAAACAGGTTTAAATATAAGCGATTATATAAAAAAAGACTACAAGATCTATTTTATTTTTTATAGATAATTAAAATTTAAAACATGCAAATTAAATTCATATAGTCGAACGTCTTTTTTATTCTTATCATATTTATTAAAATCACTCTTTTATCAACTTTGCCGCGCTTTTGATAAAGGATGGAGGTAAGGTTGAATGATTAAAAACAATCCTTATTCTAAGTTTAAAAATAGGATCATAGAGCTCTACTTTTATACAAGAAGGATTTATTTAGAACTGTTCATTAGAAACTTAAAAAGATGTAACCTCGTTGTTATCCGTTCGTCCTCGAGGACAAACTTGGTGAAGCATGTCGACTAAATCGGTTAAGGACAAATGAGTTGTGATATTTGACGTGTTCTCATGTAGTGAGGTAATCTCAGCCGAGTCAAGGGTTTTATCAGTCCCAAGGTTGTTCGCATCGGCGCCGCCCACAGGTTCTCCAGTATCATTTTATTATGTTAATACAGAATGGACGATTGAACACGTTTACATTTTGTTATGTTAATTAATATGTTGTTTGTAAATGATTGTGTTTAATCAACATAATGGTTCATAACAGTTTTAATGCAGCGCTTCCTCTTAGTAGAGTTTTTCAACAGTTTTGGAAGTTAGTTTTTGTCTTGTTCTGAAACATTACAAAACAAGGTGATAACATTATTATTAGTTTTCTTGCTTAATTTAGAGATGTTACGAAATAAAGCTTAGATACTTACATTATGTATTAATTATTTGTTACCACATTGTACACGTGTTTAAGAAAGAAAGATTATTATATCTAGAAAATATTTTTACATTGGTATTAAGTGTGAGTACCTACTGTTTAGTCCTTATAGATTTAACTCATACGGTTTGAAAAAGTATACAAATTGAGAAAAGAATTTGTTTGTAAATTACCTTATACCGAATATTACCGAACTAGCTAAACGTTTTTTATAATTATAATCATTTTATTCTAACAACGGATTAATGCAATCAAAGCCTCTCGCTTGTCGGCTTATAAATTTTTTGGGTTACGTATTTAAAACCGTCGTCACAGCGATTAAATTAAAAAATAAATATATGTTTGGCTGTTGAAGTTAGACGATTTAATTATTCTCAGCCTAAGAAAAATAATTTGGTTTAGGTGTAAGTATTAAATTTAATTTCGATTGTGAGACAGATAGCAGTTAAAGTAAATTCAGATGAGAGAGTTGAACAATGATTGAATGATTAAAGAACTTGACAGCTTCACCACATAGAGATAGACAGAAGCATGGTTGGGAAATAAAACCATAGAGAAAGGCCGTTGCTTAATAAATAAATATTACCCCTTACATTCATACAACGCTGTCTAGTCTCAAATTAAGCAGGTCTTTTACTAACGAATAAACACGAATAAAAACAAAACAGAAGAAAAAGCAACGAATAAATATATTTATGTATTTTGTACTTTTGTACATAAATATTATAAACCAATGCAAACAATTGTCTTCATGCACACAAAGATTTGCATTGAGCGGGAATCGAAAATTCCTAGGGGCTGGATGGGTGTAATGAGTTCAGTCCTATTTGAAGTTTAAACCCGTATGTTAGTAAGCTTAGGTACACGTTACACATGCATATTTATATCACCCAATCACTAAAGTACACAATGGTTTATAAAAAAGTAAGGAATTACCCAAATCAACGAGTTACTTAGGGTCAACTTACGTAATAGATAAAATATTTACCTTTTTTAATAAACGACTTATTAACAAGATGAACAAATAGGTCGCATGATGATAAGTTTTATGGTTGTCTGTACCAAATGCAGAAGATCTTCATTCCTTACAAATAAATACATAGGTGTTTGCACGGGAAACAAGTAGTCCCATAGCATTTTTATCAGCTGTTCTCTTCCAACTAAATACAGTAGGTAACATTTGCATAATAATACTTGGCGGTAGTTAAGCGGGCGTTGAGATGATACCAATCTAGACTACCTCTTACTAAAGAGACACGTCCCCTAAGAAATGTTTAAAGATATTGCATAGGATGGAAAAAAGAACACTATTCGTATTATTAGAATGCAAGCCTATTTCTTACTATCTAAGTAATGAAGGCCAAACACCTCTAATTCATTACTAAATATTGATTTTAAAAAATAGTTTGGGTCATAACAACAATATGAGAACGTCCTTAACCTACTAATCCTTAGATTGGTTTTGTATTTGTACTCCTTTATTAGATATTCTAATGTAAATTAAGTCATACCAGAACTAGACTCCTATTGGCTAGTAATTGTTGACTAGATGGTTTGCTTCATTTGCTTGTATTGACTTTAGTAACGAAGCCGTTAGGACAGATGAACCCGAAATAATAGTCGTATTAAAAGCTCTTAGAAGCTACCATAAAATTACAATTGTTATGGCTTACCAATTACAACGCGAATAATGTTTTTTTGTGAACTTCTATTTGCCAATATGAACATTTTTGCCTAAACTGCGAATTTTTTAAAACCAAAGTTTAACCAGTGTTTATAAAAATTAGTAGATCAATATGATAAAATCCACCGTGCAATGAACCAAAGGTCTACCTATATCTACCTACTCTATGTCTGTTTAAACGCTACAGCTAGCGGGCATATCGTCGTCACCTCGCTTTCCGCGTCCGGCCACTTCCTGCTCGCCCCGCGTACCGCAAAACACCAAGCCGCTTACTCCCCGCAGATTGCTTGTATTAGATTCTTCCGGACATAGTATAAAAGTAACTTACAACTTTTATTGTATCCATTTCCTCCACCATCCACCTTTCAATATAACTGTTTCGTTCAATATAAGTACGGATGATTAAAATGACTGAATAGTAGGTAGGTACCTTCTTTGACAATAGTTTTACTTCTTTTCTAATGAAACTTTTAAAGGCATATGCCTCGCTTTCAATGTACCTACTAAAAAATAAACCTTTATGTTAAAGTCATATTTTTCCATATCAGCCTATGGACGTCCACTGCTGAACATAGGCCTCCTCCAAAAGTTACCACCCTACGCGGTCCTGTGCCTCCCTCATCCATCGGCTTTTCGCCGTCCTAACCAGGAAGTAATAAAGTTATATAATATATTATTATAAGATAATGTTTAGTCATAAATTGTAATTTAAAAAGCTAAACGTCCAGTTTGGACTAGTGTCTGAGTGGTATGTTGTTGTGCTTTTAAGCGGAATAAGGGACTTAAGAAAGTCTGTGAATTCGGCGTGACAAGCAACGACTAACGTAGGATTATTTATAATTATTTTATTGTTTAAATTAATAAATCAATTGTTGGTGAACTGTAAAAGCAGACAGTAATTTAATTAAAATAAATAAATAAATTTGTATACCTACAGTAATTGCCACGTTAACCTTCGCTTATAAGTATGTCAGAAGCATTAACATCATAACGTCTGCTGGTTAAAAAGCATTGTCTCCATGTCAGGCCATGTATGACCACTGTCACTGTGAATACAAATCGCCACCATGTACAGAAGAAAATTTGGCCACGTTGTTCAGACTGGTCGCAAATGCGAAAACGCAATAAGTTGGTGACAGACCGTATTCTTAATAATGTTCGTCCTTTACCATGGCTCGTTAATTTTAAGCATAAGCGTCGTAGCACAAATATAACGTAACGTAAACGGATCGGCACCGTACCAATTCGAGCCGTTCAGTATTCTTTGTATGAAACTCCTTCGCACACTAATCAGAAACGTAACGTAATCGAATTTTTGACGTTTGACACCGAGGAAAAGGGCGGGCGAGGGGATGCCTATCCGTTTTCGTTACGTTCTATGTGCTATGACCCTTATTCTGTAACTTTGTACCTTTTCGTAAATAAATAACTTCCATGGCGGGCAACGCAGTATAGTGATCGCGTATGCGGCTGACACGAGGTGACAGATTCAACAAATCACATTCCTACACCATTTATTTCCTTACCGACTCGTAGTCACACCAAGCTTGTCACACCAGTGTGACAAACAGTAATCTGTTTCTTGTTTGTCACACTACTGATTTTGACACACCTTTAATGTATTTATTTCTAAACTAGTGATGTCCAAGTTACAGTACTAAGTTTTTTATATTGAAATCATCAAAGTATGTACTTAGGTACTACACAAAACGTTTTTTATTCATTAAATTGTATCATCTTCTGCTTTTTTGGAAACGACGAACCTACTTACAACAGAGAATAAACCAAACAAAACATTTTTAAACACTGTTTCCGGAATTGAGTGTAGTTCTCGTTGCAAAATTCTCTTTTACTCAGTTTCATTTATTCTACTATTTAATCTAAGTTTACATATTTAAAGTTTATCAAGCTTTCTCACCGATTCCAAGGCGCTAGTAGAGAAGAAGCGGCGTAACTAACTACTATTTCTAGACTATATAATTTAATCACATTGAAATTTCAATAAGGTGCAGCAACCACTGTTTACCACATTATACATTTTAAATATCTACAACTATAAGGAAGCATCCTGTAGGCAGTACATAAAAGTGGGAGCACCAAATCACATATATTTGATATCAATGTAGTTCCGCAGATGAAGTTGTAGTAACTTGTACTTATTAATCGGCAAACGATTTTACTATGTAGGCACTGCACTAGCAATTATGTTATACATGCTGTTGTAAAATCAGTAGTGTGACTAACAAGAAAAATATTACTGTTTGTCACACTGGTGTGACAACCTTGGTGTGACTACGAGTCGTATGCTATGCACAAATTATTTTCTCGAGCCTAGATTTTCTTTTTGTTCATTTAATTCATGTTTCACTCCACGCAATGTGTAATATGATCCTTAGTGTGTGAGCTAACTTATTCTAAAAATAAAACGTTAACTTTTATATATTTGTAGGTTTGGATATTAAATTGATTTATTTTACCGCAAAAAAATAGAGCGTTTATAGGGCTCACTAGCGCCGCCAATAGAAAAAAAATCATAATTCGCAAATAGGATAAATAATGTAAAATGTTAATAACAAAGTCTTGAGAAAAGGCAA
Organism: Schrankia costaestrigalis; assembly: GCA_905475405.1. Taxonomy (NCBI): domain Eukaryota; kingdom Metazoa; phylum Arthropoda; class Insecta; order Lepidoptera; family Erebidae; genus Schrankia; species Schrankia costaestrigalis. The sequence goes on from FR997832.1 coordinate 9,117,136, forward strand.
TAAAGTATTTGTATAACACACTCTCAACACTTTAAATGTTTTTTAATTAAATAAATATTGCATTATAAACAAAAACGGCCGTTTTATTTTCGAATTTGAAATTTAACTAATTAAAAAACATTTAAAGTGTTGAGAGTGTGTTATACAAATACTTTATTGCCTTTTCTCAAGACTTTGTTATTAACATTTTACATTATTTATCCTATTTGCGAATTATGAATTTTTTTCTATTGGAGGCGCTAGTGAGCCGCGTACAGGCCCTTAAACTGCAAGACAAGTTGATATAATATAATTGACATGCATATTTTTTCTTTATTAATAACTTATTTTAATAAATGTTAAGGTACATCTTTATATTATTTATCTTCTAGGTTATTTTATACATAATATACGCATTGACCATAGTAATTAATCATTTGTAAATAAACTTTTTATTTCATCATCAGTCTTTCACAATGTACAAATATTAATAATCTTATTTCTTTATGATAATATTATCCGACAAAAATAGAATTGTAAGTAAATTCAGTCATATTTAAACTTAAGATAACCTCTAGTATTGTACGTATTAAATGTCATTGTTGTATAAGCCGTCTGACCACTGCCCGTCGACCAGTAAGGAATGAGCTGGGTCATGACGCTCAATGACGCAAATGCTGGCGATTAAGCGCGGGTCAAACACTTTACGCCTTTTTTTTTCAATAAAATTATGTTTAAATTATAATACTTGCGAATAAAATCGACATTATTTATAGAAACGATTAGATTTAAGTGTCATGAATTCTTATTGATCTATTTAATTAATTTCTAATAAATGGTAATTATTTCAAATTTAGTCTTTTTATGATTTAATTATGGACGTTTTATTCACTTTATTTCATAAAGTTTTTGCGCACGAAATGAAATCTGTTACCTACTGATATGTTTTTATGTACTAGACATATTAAATGTTACGTGTTTTCGGTCAGGTTACATATTTATTAATATTCAAATACAACGCTATTACTATTCTAATTGTAGTTGCGATGGCAGGCCAGTTCGCTGATAATTAAAATGTTGGCTAGTAGGTAACACCGTTATGGTATCTCAATATTATAAACGACATTGAAACATCTACATTGACTTACACCTATAGCATAATTGAAAAGGGTTTTCAAATACACATTTATTTATCTTTAATAAGAAATCTTTCTCAGCATACCTCCGTTGCGGTATGCCGCTGTTATGCACAACAAGGTTGTGGGTTGAATCCCACGCAGGACAATTGCTTGTACGAGCCACGAGTTTCTATGACATGCGGCATGATTCTAGTCAAAGATTTAAAGAAATCCATCTGTCAGGCAATGGACGTCCACTGCTGGACATAGACCTTCTCCAAATATCTCCACCTTGCGCCATCCTGTGCCTCTAGTCTGTGCCAGGTCTAAAGAAATGATATGTTGTAAATTATGGTTAGACAACGTGTAAATCAATGACTTGACAATCCTCACATAAGTGTTAACATTTTCTGTAAATGTTTGTTTGTGACGATGATTGTTTGATATTTTCTATTTTAATTATTTCAATATTGATATTAAACCCTACTGTATTGTTCCTTACATTACATGTAATAAAGGCATGTGTTATTTTACATGTTTGGACTGTATACTTGGAAAGTATTTTAATTTGTGAAAGTCAAATTTTAAACATGACAATTTAAAGTACAAAATGTAAAATTTTTGCAATAAAACTTCTTCTTTTTTGGAACTTAAAATAATCTAAACTTTTTAATTTAAGTACATCTATTTTATAAAAATTTACAATTTACAGAGCTTCTTACATCTGACTCATGTTTCCAGGTTATAATTTTTTTTATGTGCGTGTGCTCTGAGGGCCACTTTCTCAAAATCCTTTGAAAACATGCTTATGATTTAGTGAACTTTCCAAAAATATTGTGAAAGTTGGAATCAGATTTTGTGAACATCAAATACGCGAGTTATAGGCTTTAAAGTTGGACCCTCAGTCCACACATAGAGGATTGAGGGTCCGCTTGTACCGGTTAAACTAAGGGCACTAAAGAAAAAGTGTTTACGCCAAAGTTTAACGTAAACCCAAACAAAAATTATGAATACATGAAAATTTAAGAATACTTTGTATTATTTTCTATATCTCCGTTCAAAATTGGCCCTCAGGCGGAAAGTTTATACGCTAATTATAACAAAACCATTAATTTTTTGCTACTTTTATAATCTTGTATTATAGGAAATATATTGTGAAAATTCGTGAAAGCAATAACAGATCACAAAATCATATTGGTAAAAAAATATCACCTTGTAAAAATTCGGACCCTCAATCCTCCACTTTTTTGTTTTCGTTTTTTTGTCGCTGAAGTATGATAGCTAGGAAAATTACAGAAGTACCTCGTACTGTAAAATAAATTGTGCAACAAATACAGTACCATTCGGTAAAAAACAGTACAGTTTTATTGTATAAGAAAATCAACTTTATTTTTACTATGTAAATAGTTTTGAGGTTATATTAAAATTTGTAGCTTTGACGTTTTTATTATGATTAATTATTATTATTAACAAATTATATCAGTTTGTTGCACAATGTTTTCTACAGAACGAGGTACTTCTGTAATTTTCCTAGCTATCATACTTCAGCGACAAAAAAACGAAAACAAAAAAGTGGAGGATTGAGGGTCCGAATTTTTACAAGGTGATATTTTTTTACCAATATGATTTTGTAATCTGTTATTGCTTTCACGAATTTTCACAATATATTTCCTATAATACAAGATTATAAAAAGTAGCAAAAAATTAATGGTTTTGTTATAATTAGCGTATAAACTTTCCGCCTGAGGGCCAATTTTGAACAGAGATATAGAAAATAATACAGAGTATTCTTAAATTTTCATGTATTCATAATTTTTGTTTGGGTTTACCTTAAACTTTGGCGTAAACACTTTTTCTTTAGTGCCCTTAGTTTAGCCGGTACAAGCGGACCCTCAATCCTCTATGTGTGGACTGAGGGTCCAACTTTAAAGCCTATAACTCGCGTATTTGATGTTCACAAAATCTGATTCCAACTTTCACAATATTTTTGGAATGTTCACTAAATCATAAGCATGTTTTCAAAGGATTTTGAGAAAGTGGCCCTCAAAGCACACGCACATTTTTTTTTAATAAACGAATTTGCCTTTAATACCACCTATTCAGGTGTTAAATTAACTTGACCAATACTCGCACCTCCTACCCCACAGGATCCCAGTTTTCATATTAGCGCTAAAGTAGGCCGGTCCCTTAAAAATAGATGAATAATTTTGTAAGAGCAACTTAAATATTAATGTTAAAGAAAACGTCTAAAATATTGATTTTCTAGTACCTACTTCTATCGTGCTTAAGAACAATTATATTTAACTGTTTATATTTACGTCAAAGTTATTCTGATGTCCAGTTTTTTCGCGTTGTTCTCTTGACAACTAAATTTCTCGGGCTAGTGGATACACAAACATTTGATAACAATTTACACGTTACCTACTTATTACATAATAAAAAATTGGTTACAAAATAGAGCCACATGTTAACCTCGAGAAGTTGACAATAAAACGTGTATTTGAGAGATACGAAAATCTCGTATATTTGGATTTATATCAGCCTTAATATCAATGCTTAATGATGACTAGATTATGTCAGTTTCTTGTCTATTGTGCTATAAGTCGGTGGACTCTTTGGGCAAAATGATGGCAACAGCTAGACGGAGTGACGTCAGTCATGAACTGCATTGCTCTTTCTATGAGGTTCGATATAGTTCATTTAACAAAATTCTGTCAATTTCTTTTGTCTTTGTAAGCCCTACTTACACTACATAAAGGTACATATATTTTATAGAGCAATCATTATAGATTATTATTAACTTAATCTTTATGTTTATCATCAATTACAACAATTGTATTATTATTACAACCTATTAAACTTATATAACACTTTTCAGTTCATATTTAATGTTGATTAATAGAAACAAATGTGGTAATCAAATTACATTAATTTATTCTTTAGTAGGTTACGGTTAGTAAACAGTAAGAAAATGTAAGTGGAAAAATTAATATTTGAAAGTGTCCAGTTAGTAACAGAGGAGAGACAGTTAGAGATAATTTAATCATGTATGTGTGGACTGAGGGCCCATTTTATTTTTTGCGGTTTTTTGCAGATTAATCAACAAAAGTGCATAGTTAAAGTTGTTAAAGAGTTTGTTAAACGAATATCAGAGTTTGTTAAGACTTTATTCAAAAGATATATCGCTTTAAGTGGGTCCCTCAGTTCAAACACAAAATCTCCCATAATTAGATAGGTAATGAATTAAACAACAATTTTTTGGTAAAAATCCTTAGTTAAACATGTATAAAAGTATAAAAAGCATTGAAAAGCCTAATATGAGTAGATAACAAAAAATAACAAACGTTTTAAAAGGTCCCTGAGGGCCCACTTGAATTTATCTCATAATTAATAAATTATAGCATGAACATTAAAATATTCCTAAGCCAACCATTTGTTAAAAGGGCAAGGATAAATTTAAAATTAAAGAAAGATCACAAACAGTGATAATTATTGTTATTTTTAAGTTTTTAAGTGGTCCCTCAGTCCACACACTATGCAAATGCTAATTGTTAAATATATAATTAAATACAACAATTACGAAAATGGGGAGCCTTTCAGTGCATAGTTAATTTTGTATTTTATCGATCTGTATTTATCTTGTGTCTGGTTTATTTATATTTTTTGTCATTTTAACTGTTTTATTAATTTTCATACTAAGTCTGTCCACGTTTTAAGAAAACGACTGTATATTTGTTTTTAATGTCATTTATTATTAATTTAGATATTTATTTATTTATAATTAGGATAACCCACGAAACATACACAAAGTCAATCAGAAATAATACAATATTTAAGTAGCTCAAGCAACAGTGCTGATTCCATTACAAGTTGCCACGGCAAGCAAAACATTACACAATATTAATATTAATCAATTAAATCTAAATTGCAATCATTTTTTAAATGTAAAAAATAAAACAATAAAATTTGCAATACAGTAAAATTAAAATGTAATAAAATTTTAAGTTTTAGACAAGTGACAGGTTATATTATTAATTAGCTACAATCGTAATACATATCTGTATGTCTATATAGACATACAGATATGTACATATAAATAAAATTGGAGTGTCTGTTTGTAACACGAAATCCACAGTTTTTAAGGTTCCGTACTCAAAGGGTAAAAACGGAACCCCAATTACTAAAGCTCCGCTGTCCGTCCGTCCATCTGTATGTCACGAGGCTGTATCTCATGAACCATGGCAGTTAGAAAGTTGAAACTTTCACAGATTATGTATTTTAGTTGCCGTTATAACAACAAATACAAAATAAAATAAATATTTAAGGGTTATTTATTTTATATTGGAAAAATAATTTTTGACAGCTAAGTCATCTCGTAAAATTTTTAAAAGATGAGTCGTGAAGTCATCGCATTCTGGCGCGAAAATAAATATATAAATATTGGTTTGTACGGAACCCTCGGTGCACGAGTCAGACTCGCACTTGCACGGTTTATTTACTTATTGAAAGAAAGACAGAAAATCTATTTATTTGTCAGACACATAAAATAGAACAAAGTTTGTAAATCCGAAAAAGAAAGACAATGGAAAAAATTGTTACTCGAGGCGGGACTCGAACCCGCGTCTCTGAACTATACGCGTCCAGCGCCATGACCAACTAGGCCACCCGAGCATCCATCTCGACCACCAAACTCGAACTCAACTGTACAACGCCATCGTGCCTAGATGGCGTTGTACAGTTTGTAAGTTGTGGCCCGGCGTCGTATAAAGCAATGGTTAAATTTGGGGGTCGAAACGGATACTCAGGTGGCCTAATTGGTCATGGCACTGGACGCGTTTAGTCCAGACACGCGGGTTTGAGTCCGGCTTCGAGTACCTACCAATTTTTTCCACTGTCTTTCTTCTTTTCGGATTTTTCTAGTTATACCTAAGTTTTATAGGTAAAAAAATATTTGTAATTTAATACAAAAAAAATTGTAAATTTTACGGCGCGTAAACTAGGATACTTTAGATTTTGAAAAATATTTAGGATCTCCAGGAAAAAGAATAGGCGAGAGTTAGTACTACATAATTTTTTTTATCGTGATGAAGTTGCGGGCTACAGCAAGTTGAAAATAAAACTAAATTAATTATGACTTATTGTTCTAAAATCACAGACAGAACGACTGTGATTTGTCATCAATGAGACCATATGAAATTACATGTAAAAACATTTTCTCCTTACTGCTTTCCGAAATTCTACTACAGTTATCATCGTAACATTGAATTTTTTCATTTACTAATGAGTGGCATTTGTAATGTCCGATGCCACCCTCAAGCAAGGGAGGGACAAATTCGATTGCTCCTATACATGCATAAATTTTGCCTTTAACTATAATTGAACGAGGAACATCACATAAAAACTGTTCACTAGTAAAAACAGAAATATAATTAACAAGTTCATTTCCACTGCTTGAAAATAATAATATGGGTAGAATAAAAATACAATTTTATTTTATTTTAATTTAAAATTAATACTCGTAACTGAACGAATTCACGATAATCAACAAGCTGACAGTTTACCACAGATTTGAGAGTTCTTCTTTCTTTTATATGGTTCTTCTTTTTATGGATTTGAGAGTTACTATGTAAATAAATAATTTAGAATAAAACTGTCAATATCTACTGCTATTATAAGAGGTCAGAGTGTAAGTAAAATAAAAAAAATATTTCAAAAGTTATGTAGACTAAATTATTATGTTTTTTAACATTTTTATCAATTTATTATTAACTGCAATACGGGACCCTAAGAATTCTATGTCAATATTTTGGAAAATTTAAAGATTAGGTACTTCGTAATATATATTTTTTTAAATCATTAATTTAACAGGAACATGTATTTTTTTATTGTTTGTTTACGTTTGCATCAAATAGCACTCAATTCGGTCCGCATACGGCCCAACACAATTACAACTATTTACTTTTATCTCACACTTTATGACTATGCAGAAACTTTAAAACGTAATGTAACATCATTAATGTATGTAATGGTTCTTGATTATCTCTTGACTGCATGGACACTCTACTTGTACGAAAACCATATTTTGTAAATTTTTCGTAAAAGAATTATAAAACCAGTGGTAAGATAAATACAGATCGATAATATACAAAATTAACTATGCACTGAAAGGCTCCCCATTTTCGTAATTGTTGTATTTAATTATATATTTAACAATTAGCATTTGCATAGTGTGTGGACTGAGGGACCACTTAAAAACTTAAAAATAACAATAATTATCACTGTTTGTGATCTTTCTTTAATTTTAAATTTATCCTTGCCCTTTTAACAAATGGTTGGCTTAGGAATATTTAATGTTCATGCTATAATTTATTAATCCATACTAATATTATAAATGCGAAAGTAACTCTGTCTGTCTGTCTGTCTGTCTGTCTGTTACTCTTTCACGCCTGAACGGCTGAACGGATTTCGATGAAATTTGGTACAGACAATCTTTAGACCCTGAGAAAGAACATAGGCTACTTTTTATTAGCAATCATATTATATTTTGATTTCATAGAATTTTAGCGGGAAAGTTGTGTCACGTGACCTGTGACGTCATAGAATTTTGGTCACGTGACCCGTGACGTCATAAAATTATGACAGATGGGTCGTGACGTCACAGAATTTTTGACAGATGATTCGTGACGTCACAGAATTTTGGCGGGTATATATATTTTGACAGCTGAGCCGTGACGTTTTTGAATTTTTGACAGATAAGTCGTGACGTCACAGAATTTTTGACAGATGATTTGTGACGTCATATTATTTTGGCGGGAAAATATTTGATACCTCTGTCACTTTTGACAGCTGTCAATTTTGACAGATAGGCGTGACGTCATAGAATTTTTGACAGATGAGTCGTGACGTCACAAAATTTTGGCAGGAAAATATATTTTGACAGCTAAGTCGTGACGTCATTGAATTTTGGCGGGAAAAATAGTATTTAAACAGCTGAATCCTGACGTTATCACAATTTGGCGGGAAAATAAATAGGTTTGTACAGGACCCTCGGTGCGCGGCTGTGGGTCTGATATATCTAGAGAGCTTAAATTCGTAATTGTCAACTTATTTCATCATTAGTATGGATAACAGCCCATTAATGTCCCACTACAGGGACGGGCCTCCTTCCTTGACGGAGGGATACTTGGCCTACTAATACCACGCTTGCAGACGGATTGGTATAGGGTTTAATTTCAAGTTTTCCTTCTTTTTATTTAGTGAAGATAATATTCACCTTATTTGTTAGGCACTAAAGTGTACACACCTTTGCTTATCCTATCCTACTAATATTATAAATGCAAAAGTTTGAGGATGGATGGATGTTTGTTACCCTTTCATGCAAAAACTACTAAATGGATTTTGATGAAATTTGGAATACAGGTAGTTTATGGTGTAAAATAACAATTAAGCGGGTAATACCGCGGGCATCAGCTAGTTATGAGATAAATTCAAGTGGGCCCTCAGGGACCTTTTAAAACGTTTGTTATTTTTTGTTATCTACTCATATTAGGCTTTTCAATGCTTTTTATACTTTTATACATGTTTAACTAAGGATTTTTACCAAAAAATTGTTGTTTAATTCATTACCTATCTTATGAATTAACCTATCTTATGAATTAATTAACTAATTATGGGAGATTTTGTGTTTGAACTGAGGGACCCACTTAAAGCGATATATCTTTTGAATGAAGTCTTAACAAACTCTGATATTCGTTTAACAAACTCTTTAACAACTTTAACTATGCACTTTTGTTGATTAATCTACAAAAAGCCGCAGAAAAAAAAATGGGCCCTCAGTCCACACATACATATTTAATCAACTGATATTTCAAGGCATCTGCACAACGACGGTCTGTTCAATGTGTTGAGAAGATATAAAGTTTCATTCATACTCAGCAGTTGACAAGTACTTTGACTACAGTTTGACGTCATTGTAGATTCTCACGTTCCATTTCAAATATTATAAAAATGCCAAATCTCGAAATACTTTCGTCAAACTTCCGTTGCAACAGATAGTATGGGAACATACGATGTAAAGTTGGTTAATGCCATCGCACAGTGTTTTATTTTGCCTCAAAATGACCACCTTCCTTATTATTAGTGAATCATATAGAACTTTTTATTCTAAATGCGAGAGTAAAACTCCCACGAATCCATCTTAACTAGTTTAAGAGATATCCGGAGTTAAAACTTTTTACCCATATATTGAAAAATAATGAAAATAATATTAAAAAAATTATTTCATCTAAACTTTTAAAGTTGCTTTATTTGTTTAACTACATTTTAAAAGGTCTTGTTTTTATCTATGTTACGAGTCCTTTATGGCAGCTCTAGACCTCGTAGGTACCGAGAAATCAGCGATTTTGTTATTTTCGTTTTTATTTTTTTTTGACCATGCTCTGCAGTATTAGGATCTGCTATTTACTTCAAATAAGAGGTAATAAGGTAGACTACCAACACAAAAAAAAGCAACAATGAATTCCGTGGAATCTCGGAAATACTAAGATTTACCCGAACCCGCGGTAATTTCTTTTAAATTAACATAGTTTACATTTACGAGAACTGGCTTTGTTTGTGTTTTGTGTTAGTTAACTAACTAATTTTGTCCAGTAATATGGTCCGGGAAAGAGTCCACCCTCAAAAGGCAATCTCTGAAACCCTGTACATACATCTTTCTTTGGAGGACACGGATTTGAGACACTATGGAGCCGTCAGAATCATAGTGCGTCTTTGCCTCAGCACGGTTGGAGCACGGACTTGAGGCCTCGCCGACCAACATGAGGGTTGGTGCCCTCATGCCCTCCCTGCATTAAGTCATCCGATCGGAGCTCGGAGTGACATCCCTCAGCACGGTGGGTCAAACCGTGCTGAGGCAAAGTCGACTATGATTCTGACGGCTCCATAGTGTCTGCCATAAAGGACTCGTAACATAGATAAAAACAAGACCTTTTAAAATGTAGTTAAACAAATAAAGCAACTTTAAAAGTTTAGATGAAATAATTATTTAATATTATTTTCATTATTTTTCAATATATGGGTAAAAAGTTTTAACTCCGGATATCTCCTAAACTAGTTAAGATGGATTCGTGGGAGTTTTACTCTCGCATTTAGAATAAAAAGTTCTATATGATTCACTAATAATAAGGGAGGTGGTTATTTTGAGGCAAAATAAAACACTGTGCATCGCTATCTCAATGACGAGCTTGTTTTGCTAGTGACGTAAACATAGCTTCCTTTCAGCCAGAGATAACATATCATTGACTTTGTGTTCCATGTTCAAAATATTTTTATTTTTTGGAGAAGGCGTTAACTCGTACAGTTTGTTATGACATTTTAGATAAACTTATTCGAGATAAATTAAGTCAACACTATTTTTAGAGTTCTTTACCCAAAGAATGCCAATGGTACATTATTACTAAGAAGCCACTGTTCCTTTTTTGATATTTCTTAAGACAAACTATTATTTTTGTGTAATACGGCGTGTAAGGTCTTATTATTATGATTGCTTTGATGTAAGGTGAATGTAGCTTGCTAAAAATAATACATATGTACTAAGGCAAAGAAAAAATTTGGTTACAATTAGCATAAATTATTGTGATTTATACGAAGTCAAATCAATAAAAAGTCCGGTTTTATAGCTTAAAATATAAGCTTAATGTTAAAAGCCAATGTCGATTCTGTAAATAGAACAATGACGTCTTTCACGTGATAATTTGACATTAATTAATATAGAACCTAAATATATGAGCCTCTCATGACCGGTCTACCTCGATCCTGTATGGATGTAAACTCGTTAGCTGTAACCTTTATGCGTCTACTAAACAATAATTGTTTAATAAATAATAATAATAAGCCCGCAGGGGCAGCTTGTGGCGAGCTGTTGGTGAGTGGCGACACCACGGACCCTGATTCCTTGATGGCCTGGCTTACCTTCATTGGTCGGCCAGGACTGGAATACGCAAGAGCGGATCCTATGCTCCAAGCTGGAAGTGTAAAATGTCATAACGCCGGGGGCCCTTGAACGGTTCGACCGGAATTTGGCGTCCCGCAGACTCACCTCTCTGCAGCTTCTAGCCTCTCCAAGAGATGTTGCTCCATTGTCGCACTGTACGTGCGACCGTTTTGTGGGGCCCACTCAACGAGGTGGCAAGTCACTTCCTGTCTTTTTATAATATAGAGACTGATTATCACGACAGGTATCCGGTAGTCTCCTTCCATAGCCCAATAACCGGTCCATTGAACATACTCATCCATAGACTATTATTTAAATTTCCATTGCATCCTTAGAGATGCACTACAATAGTTTTTGCACTCGGCAGGGACCATCTCTGGGTGTATCATATTGTGCGTTCAGAGATGGTATCTGCCCTGTGTATCCATTACCAGATTAAATATCTCTTAAAGGTCCTCTACGTCTTGGCTTCGGCCCGATGTATGCCTTCCAAAGAACCGGGTCTCCAATAGACCCGAGTATTATGGACTAGAGAAACATAATAATAATAATTGTATAATTATTATACTCGGTCGTGATGACATTTAATGAGTAAAAAGTATTTAGTTTTGTTTAAAATTCCGACTTTCTTATGTTAAAGTCGCTCACCTATTTGCATAATACAACGCGAAGAAAATCAACTGTGACGTATTAAGCAGATTTTTAAAAATATTTTAAACCAGCATTTATTTAATCAGTCGCAACTAAAAAACATGTTGAGCTCTAATTATTATTGTATAGTATAGTGAGGAAAAATTACTGAATATGTTTTAATAATGTACGTGTTATTATATTGTAATAAACATATTTTAAATTTAAATAATTTTTTTCAAGTTGTCAACATCGGTCTAATTTAGGCAGCAGCTGTGCGGCGGTTAGCATTACCGATGTCCATGAGACTTACAAAGATGTGGGCCGCTTGCCCGTTAGCCATCAAAAAACAATTAAACAAAAGTAAATACACATAAATGTTTGCCATGTAATATTGACTGTTTATTATGACCATGTTTTATTAGTTGTCATTTTATTGTTATTGAACCTTTACATTAGACTTGATAGTACCGGAAATTATATATAAAGTTATATACTTCCTAGTTGGCACCTTTAACCTGAAGTTGTATTTGCAATCTGCCGTAAATAGTTGTACTATTCTTGATATTATGATTTAAATAACGTAATTGTAACAAACAAATAAAAGATAATCTAGATGTAGAAAGTTTCTTTACATAAATATTATAACTTAAACGATTCTCTCAGACGCATACGTTTCTTCCCTACATATATTTTTATTGAATTGTTTTTCTAGAGAATCTACTACGACTTATACATGTAAGACTTATACAGGTATGTACCTATACCTATTCCACTGCATAACAGTATTCCACTTAAACATAAATTATATGAAAGAATACATCTTAGCGGGGTGTTTAAAACTTGTACGTCAAATAACCAAAGACAACAAACAATATGAGAAAGTTTTTACAAACCTTTTTTGAACGTCACTGCGGTTTTCGAATGTACACGGATCTCGTGAAGTAGAACGAACATTTTCTAAAGAAGTACTTGGCAATTGTTTATTTATTTGTGTGTGGTGGTTCCATTACTGTCCCACTGCAAGGTTGGGACTCTTACAAAAACTTGCTCTACTTATAAGGATTTTTGTTCTCGTAGAAATAATTAGTATGTGCCTTTTCTCTTATTGGGCTTTTACATCTTCCATTTTGTAAGTTGGGGTAGTGACACAGTATAGTTTTAATCTGTCACACAAGGAATATGTAGCTACATAGCCTATTAAAACTCAAGCCCTGAAATGTGTCATTTAGTTGTCAGAAAGTTGTTCTTCACGTTTAAAAACACTTAAAAGTTATGTAGGGTGCCTATACTTTAGAGATATAAGATAATACTTTATTTCCTTATTTATTTTAATTAAGTATGCAAACCCAGACGTTTGTGTTCACCTCATAACAAAGTTCAATGTCTTTATCCAGATGTAGTATCATAAAATCTAATAAGAACAATTATCTACATCTTTTCAAATAAAAACAACTTTAAATTATGATTCTACAACTTTGTAGAAAAAAAAGAAAAAGCTAGTGTCTTCAGTAGAGTCGTCAAAGTAATAAAGTCTAAACAAATTAATAATATTGATATTAATGATTCTTAATTATATCGCAGCCACTTGTAGTTATAAATAGAGCGTATTATTTCTATGTACAGATAGTTTTTAGTCGAAAAGCAAATTCATCTTGTTTTCAAATTTAACTGTATTGTTTGAATACCTTAGCCTAAAATAAACACGAAACCTACCAGGCGTAATCCTTTTGCTTTTCTTAGACTTAAAATGTTCGTATCAGGTAGCGGAGGAAGGCCCCTTGCTCTTGTTTGGCAGTCTAGTGTATAACGCGCACGTACGGACTCATTTGAATTGTTATTCGGCTACGTCATCGCTCAACCCGATCCTCAGTTTGTGGTGGCCATCATTCTTTAAAAAAAAACAATTGTCTATACAATTGCGTATAAGAATTAATCCATAGTGACTCATGTATGTGTGTGTATGTACGATGGTGCAGCACGATCTCCTTGAAGAAAATAACAAGATTATGGTTCGTTTAATTGTTCGTTTTGTTGCGTAGAAATGAATGGTATGCCATATTGAATATATTATGCGATAATAATATTTAGTTAGCCTTCTGTTTTACTAACATTGTGGCATTATTGTTATTGGTTCTGTTCTACGTTATATCTATGTACAAGTACAGTTACTATTATTGTCGTGTTTATTTATTTTAGGTATATACACGTGTTTAGTCATTAATATTTTTAATATCTTTACATTAAAAGATAAGTTAGATATAAACCGATATATGTAAGGATATGTTCCATTCTAACAGGCATTTTAATAGATTTAATATAATAGCATGTGTTACGTTGAATAGGCACGTACAGTTATTGATTATCTAGTACGCCCCAAACACTTAAGCTTATATTAGTGACAGTGATTGCTTGCATCCGTGAGGCTTTGTATTAAAATAAATATAACAGTTGATGCTTTAACTTCTGATACAATTAAGAAAAGCTTACTTTCTATATAAAAATATGTACTTATTCTTAATGTTTTTTAATATAAGTAAGAACAATATACCTAATAAATTTATGTAATAGTTTACAACCTTCACAAGATCAATTCTTAGCAAAAAGGTGTTTGTCCTCTTATAAGTTACCTATAAAAGACCCCATTACAAATTTGCGTGTTGTATAATATTATTCATGTATTATTTATTATTTGGTGGCAGAGTGTTAGTGAACTATGTGTCACATTGTCACCCTGTTATGTAACGTATGTACTATGGGAAGGACATGACAAGTGCACGTGTCATACAGGTACATTATTTATAAGATAGAGAAAAATTTAAAAACACATAAATTTCCCGGTGTGTAACAAATAATGTTGTTTGTACCGTCGATGTTACATTTCAATACATATGTAGTTGCGTCAGTATAATAAAACAATTGCGATTGTGATCGATCTACTAATATTTTATTAGTACCAACATATTATTTTTCAATATTAATACTTTTTTATTTGCTTAAATTTTTTAGTAAATTACAAATTCACTTAAAAAATATAGGCTTTGAACCTAATGTGTTCTGAAAAAATAAAGAAAGTTCCACTTTAACACGAAAAATTGGAAATATTTGTAGAAGGCTTATATTTAGCAGTAGGTAGTCATCTGTTGGCTGTAATATGTAAAAATAGACAGATTCTTTATTTTTAATAACAATATTTCCTGTAGAATTTCGGATGTGGTCGAAATATCAACCTTTGTAGAGTAGAGAACCTAGTTTCCTCTTACAACATACGCAATTAGCAGGTATGTTTGCCTACTTAACTTAACTTATTTTCTGAGCTTATATCTATTCTATGGCATTTTTCAATTAAACAAAACACAAATAATGTTTTTTATAAGACGTAAATTTTGTACTTAAGGTGTTATTGTATTCTCAGCGACCCAGGGCAAGGTCCCTAGTGCGTAAGTTGTTTTGAAAAACAGTAGCAGGCTATTATTTACTACAACCATATACAAATAGTACCAACAAAATAAAGAAAAACATTTTTAGGGAAAAAAATGGGAATAAATGTTAATGCGATTGATGTCAATAAATTTAAAATTTCGAAATGTTTTGTGAATAATATAGTTAATGTGACGCAAACTATAGCCTTGTATTTGTACGATGCGCCCTATTTCATAACTACTTAGGTTCTAGTATTTACTAAAAAGACATAAGTACATATCTACATACACTTACGTCTTTTTCCAATGAAGCTAGACAGGGTTATCTATGGTTTGCCCGAAAATTATACCTATGCCATAATATTATTATGCCTGAATTTCTTTTGCCATAATTTTACATAACGCCAAATACAGCTCGACGGAGTCTCCTACTTCTTGGTGGCTTAAAGAATAAACCTAACCTATCTAAGTTGGATTGCTCTAAGTCTCTCAGTTTAAACATAATTGAATTATGGCAAGTAAATATTATGAGTAAGACGATTATGGCAAACAATATTAGTACAAATGAAATTAAGGAAAATGAAAATTTGTGCAAATGTAATTCTGGCAAGTGGAGGTTTCGTAGACAGAGACTACTGAGCGCCAAGTATTCGTATCTATTGCGCTCCTAATAAACCTCCTTTGCTTCGTCTACATTCTTGCAAGCCCGTCATTTCTGAGTGCTACGCACTTGCCCTTCTGAAGAATTAAAAAGATATATTTACTCAATTAAGCCAACAGACGTCGTCTACTGCTGGACATCGACCTTTTCCAAGACAGTAGCTGTTTATAATTTACGTGCCTCCCTAATAAATCACTTTTGGAATTGTTTTTGAGTTGCAGATCATCTTTCAAATTTCTAAGGGATCTCGGTCGTTATATAGACAACAATACATTAGAAAACAACAAACAAACAGTCAGACATACTACACAATACAATACTAATTATTATTCAAACGCCTTGAAGACATAGTGTCTCTCTCCAACAAAACATGACGATATTCTCTTATAAAGGTATTAGCCATCTCTCGCATTCTAAAGACGGAATGCAAGTGACTCGCTTAGACCACATTCCAATTAAATAGAGAAGTCAATTTCATATATCCATCATTCCAATAGGTTTTATGGCGAAAAGGTCTTATATCACGTAAATGGATGAGTTTTTGTCCATGATTTATTTGTGCCTGCTTTGTAAAGATATCTCCTTTCTTGTGTTAAAATTAAACCGCCTTTCTGATGTACACCCTGTATCATCAAATTAAAAATAAACAAATCCAAAGTGTTTTAATATTATGTTACTGCAATATTCGTGCTTTTCGAGATATCACGCGAGGGTGTAGGTGTAGAGTCTCTATTTTCAACCGACTTCAAAAAGGAGAAGGTTCTCAATTCGGTTGTATTTTTTTTTATTTTTTTTATTTTTTGTGTTTGTTACCTGATTTTCATTGATTTATTCCACTTTGTATCAATTGTGTCTTCTGCATCTATCTCTGTTCTTCACTAAGACGGAGGCCGGTTACTGATTATGCGAATATTTTGTTATAAGTTAATTTTCTGATCACGTTTATGCGACAAATCATCAATGTTACAAAACACGTCAACAGTGATTGTATCACTTGCGTCCTTCATAAAAATTCCTCTCTTGGCAGACAATAATGAAGATGATTACTGCGTACCGTCTTTTTATTATAAAATTATGTAAATCAATGTTCAACAAATGCTTAGTAAAATAAAAAATTGGGTTATCATTCATAATCTGTGAATGTTCCACTACTTGAAGAATTATCATAAAGGAATAGGACACACAAAACAAAACTATAAGTACGACAGTTTTAAGATAGAACTGTACCAAAAATGTGGACATAACTGTTTTTTAACTAACAGGGACAACGTTTAAAAGTTAGCATACAGTAGAAACTAAAAGCAAATTAGACAAAGGACATCTGCTGAACAAATGCATCTCTCAAGTCTCTTTATAGTTTATAGCTGACCCGTGCCAACTTTGTTGCGCGGCGAAAAAAACGCGTCTCTTTTTTAAACATAATTATGACATTACTGCACCACTCCTATTAGTCATAGCGTGATACTTTATAGCCTATGACACTCCCCGATAAATGGACTATTCAACACAGAAATATTTTTTTAAATCGGTTCAGTAGATCCATAGATTACCCCCTACAACGTCACAAACACACAAACTTCACCTCCTTATAATATTAGCAAAGAAGACCTCTTAGAATAAATAATTACTTCGTCAAGCCTTTATCCTTCAGTTATGAGATTATCAGTTTGCATTAAATCCATTGCCTTTACTATAGGTAGTAAAGGCAATGGATTGAATTGATGATGTTAGTTATCTTGTATCGATTGTGATTTCTTCCAAAAGTATGCTGTTGTTTAATTAGTGGTTAAAGACAAGTATTGAACAGAGTAAATATTAAGTATGTATTGCTTTTATGACTACTGCAATATGATAAACTTATTGTGTGGATATGCTTTGTTTTACATCAATATTGTCTTTAAAATACAGTAATTATTTAACTTGCTTCAAATGATACTGTGTTTTTGTGCAACGTAAATTTAATTAATGTATTTAAAAAATATAGCTTAGGGTAGAATATTATTTTTCATTCTCGTATTTATTTTAAAAGAGCCGTTTTTTTACATCTAGTCTTTCTGGTTCCCCTTTTCTTTGTCCTCTGCTTTTTTGTGAAACAAACTTTACTTTAACGGTAATTTAAAATATTTAAATTCAAATTTCTGAATAATAAGAAAATAATATTCTTACTTACCTCACTCAATTGTATTTTAGCATTAATTTATTTCATATAATTGCCATTTTACAGCTGTTATTTATTATAATGAGAGGCGTTAAACCTCCAACCAGATAAACACACGAATGTAAGTTCTGAAGGTAAAATTAACACATTTATATTTATATGGTCTATTCAACAGGATACTTGCAAGGATATCTTATATCTTTACGATTTCCCACTTCCGTTATGTATCCTGAATTCTGATTTGGAAATGGAGGTTCACAATGTAGTTTGCATTTTGATAGGTAACATAGGTATCAATAGTAGCGCAATGTATCCAAAAACTTCCCTAGATAATGATAATTCCCAACAAATAAATAAGGAAAATTTTAATTTAAAGACTTGTAAAAAAATAGACCCAAATATAATATAATAATATTCTTCACACTTTCACACAACGCCACCTAGTCCCAAACTAAGCAGAGCTTGTACTATGGGTACACTACATACTAATTATGCTACTGTGAAACGATGGATTCTTGCTCCATTATAACATTAGCAAGCAATTCATTTTATTAATTAAATTATTTACTTACGAAGTCGGTTTCCTGTTGGATGTGACGTCAAAGTTCATGATAAACAGAACAGAAATACCTACATAATATTGCACAAACGCTAAATTAAGAACTTCGTCAATGTCGATTGTTAACATTCCTACATGTTTTTTTTAATTGTTTAAAATATATTCGTTTAGTTTACGGTTTTACGAACTTCACTCTCTCTCTCTGTCAGCAGTGAGCGGGACATGGCTGGACATAGTCCTTTCCAAGTTCACGCGACTTCTTCATCCTCTCTCCGTCTCATCCTATCAGCCACTCTTGTCAGGTATTCGGTTCATCCAACTTACGTTATTCTCAAAACTTATATTTTATTAAGTATTCTCTTTTTAAAAAGGTAAACCCCACTAACTTAAAAACTAATTAACCGGACTAAGGATCGTGACCTACTATTACGCCTAGCATCAAGACAATCATTAATTAGTATATCACACAGACAAACGCACCAACACCTAATTTATAAGTATATATACATTCAGTCAAAAAAGTATCGGGAATGGAAGATTTGTTTATGGTTCCAAATTCAAATTTTTGTTTTTTTTGTTGTTGTTAGATTGGCACAACTGTTTTCCATTTTGGCGCGGAGTTTGAGTAGCTTCTGTTATTTATATTAAATACAGTGCTGGTTTTAGTAATATCATATCTAGTGTGTATTGCGAATTTCAGAATGGACAAAAATATCGAACAAAGAGTTTGTCTTAAATTTTGCATCGCCAATGGAATTTCGTGTTCGGACTCCATGAAAATGTTACAGAAGGCTTACGGTGAATCGACTTTATCAAAAACACGTGCTTATGAGTGGTACAAAGCGTTCAAAAGCGGTCGAGATGTGATGGAAGATTTGCCTCGCTCTGGTAGGCCATCAACGTCTGCAACTGAAGTTAACATCGCAAAAGTGAAGGAAATAGTGACTGAAAATCCTCATTCAACTTTGAGAGAGATAGCCGCCGAACTTTCTGTATCTCACGAGTCGATCCGTACCATTTTAACTAATCATTTGGGTATGAAACATGTTGCCGCTCGGCTAGTCCCAAAAGATCTGAATTTTCTCCAAAAAGTTAATCGCATGAGAGTCGCTGAGGACATGCTAGAACGAGTCAAATCCGACCCAACATTCATGAAACGCATTGTTACTGGTGACGAGACGTGGGTTTACGAGTTTGACATGCAAACTAGTCAACAAGCTTCAGAGTGGCGCCTTCCAACTGAACCGAAACCGAAAAAACAACGCCAAAGTCGATCAAAAGTCAAAGTCATGTTGACTGTTTTCTTTGACTATCGCGGTGTTGTGCACTCTGAATTCTTACCAGAAGATCTAACGGTAAATAAAGAATATTATGTGAGAGTTATGCGGCGTTTAAGAGAGCAAATTCGACGAAAAAGGCCAGATTTGTGGAAAGAAAATTCTTGGATTTTGCACCACGATAATGCGCCTTCGCACAAGGCCATCATTGTGAACGAATTTTTGACCAAACACTCAACAAATACCATCGAGCAACCACCATATTCACCAGATATGGCTCCAGCCGACTTCTTTCTTTTTCCTAAACTCAAATTACCACTTCGTGGCACCCGTTTTCAATCGGTAGAAGACATAAAGGAGAATTCGCGGCGAGAACTGAACTCAATTCCGGAAGCAGCGTTTAAAAAATGTTTTGATGAATGGATTATTCGCTGGCGTAAGTGTATAGTTTCTGAAGGAGCATACTTTGAAGGTGATAAAATAAATTTGGATGAATAACAAACATTTTGTGTATTATTGATCTTTTCCCGGTACTTTCTTGACAGAGTAGTATTATAAGTATATATATAGGTTCATCATTCATACACATTCTACTAAAAGAGATTCTTTAAATATTATTAACTCCTTTAAAAGGGAACAAGACTAGGAAGCAAAAGGAATTTAAACATGAGTATAATTATTTCTGAGTATTAATCCCGTGCGTAATAATTGTCATTGAATTACTAAACTTCAAGCCTGGTTCATTACTCATCTAGATTTAACCGCAGACATAAACAACGGCCTCACATATCATGTTATTTAACAAATTAAACTTATATATTATATTTAAACTTAAATATAAAGTTAATTTATTTATTTATACTTACAAATAAATAAATGTTGTTACCACATAATAACACATTGTCATCTTATCGTAACTCTTTACAACAAAAAGGGTCTAGTCTTATTTCGTTCTCATGTTCCTTCTAGAAAAAAGGAGAAACTTGACACAGTTTTTCCAGACATCATAATGATGCCACTAATGTCCTCAAGGACGAGCCTGTTTTAATGACGGAGAAAAACTTAGCCTCAGTACTAATATTACTAAAAGGGTATATTAGGTATTATTTTGTAAAGGTTATCAGAGTTTATATAAGATATTTCTTATCGCGATAATAGCTAAATCAAATTGTTAAATAAGTGTTTTAACAATCATAAATATTTTGTATGACAGTAACAGTATAGGTACAAAGTATGTTAAGGACGAATTTATAATAACCTAAATAAATTGTGTCCATCAGAACATCGCAGAGCATACATTATATAAAATTTGTAGTGGAATATTTTTGAGTTTTTGCAGAAAACCAGTTATTTTTTTCTTACCTCCGACAATTAAATGCTTCAAGCTTAATTTAATCTTCAAATTTATCGAACGATACATTCTTTTTAAAATCTACAGGTAAGGCTAACATTAGGTACTTATAAAGTTAAGAGCTTGTTTTGTTGAATGCGCTAATCTTATCATTTTACCTGAATAACTTAAATAACTCTTTGTCACCTATTAACTGGCAGCATTGTGGTAAACAAAACCTTAAAAAAAAGCAAATAAAATAAATAAAATCGTACCTTTTATAAGAGAGAACTTAATTGAAAATTCTGGTCAAAACACAGGTAAACGTTCTATAAAGAAACTGATGCGATATACCTAAAATAAATTAAAACATGGCTGACATACATTGGCAACCTTCCAAACTTTTCTTATCGAATCAATGCATACTAGAACTCTCTCTTTCTCTCTCTCTCTCTTTCTGTGGGTGTGTCTTTCAAGAAGCAATTGACCCTTAATAATTTAAACATTGTCATTTTATCCAAATTATTGGTACTACAATGGGCTTAATAATTTTGCTTCCAACCTGGCTAATAAACCGTAGCCCACTTAATAAGTTGTCAATCTAATATAAGACGACATGCCTAACCTGCGTCTTCCGATTTGTGACCCTTAATACCAAACCTTCCTATAACAACGGTCGTTGGTTCCGCACTATGTGTTCTTAGTTCCATAGCTTAAAATTACTTATCCTAGCCGTCCAGTAATGTAGACCTATGTCAGGTTCGAGTATGTAGATCAAAATATGCCTCCGATGCGTCGACCCGATAGGTTGGTATAGCTATCCTTCTCTTGTATATATTTTACGCACGAATACCTATATAAGACTTCTTTTAAGTTACCCTCGGTACGACATAAGGCATAAGGATGCATGGTGTCAAAATGTATTCAAATCCCTAACCAAATACAAAATTTATAAATATAAAATCTGTAATTTTATTTTTCGTCATAAAAAACATTTGGTTTTATCGCCTGTTAAGTGCTAAAAGCAATGTTGATTTTTCATCAAAAAGTGGATTCAAGAATGCAGTTGTTTGACATAAGTCATTACAAAGAGCTTATGAGACGTCTCTTGAAATATTGACATAAGGTAATGATTATTTACGTTTATGTAAATATTACGTATATTAATACCTTTTAAGAGTTTGTCTAGATAAACTTTCAAGATTTCACATAGTAACATCGTATTAATCACACTTTTAATATTTATATTTTATTTAGTTTTTTTACCTAGTAAGTACTTAGTTGTAGACGCAAATTTAAATTGTTGTCGCGATTAATTAACCTGTATAAATTAAAAGGCATATTAAACATACTATTTTTATCATAACCAAGATATCTTAGTAACAGAATTTAGTTTCGATCGACAGCTCAAGTTTCCAAGAGGGACTTTTGATGAGACCTGTTCCTGCGTAAGGCTGTTGTCTCAAAAAGTCTTGAAGACTATACGCACGATGTGCATAAGTAATTTTTTAATCTATCTGTAAATCAAACTCATTAACTCAAAGAGGTTCTTAAGAAATAATTTTGTAATTAATAATTTTTGAATTTAATAAGAACACATCAATTCTTTCCCAAAAATGAAATCATGATTCACATAGCGTAGTCACTTCAACATCCGTTGTTACATTGTTTCGATAGCGGACACGGTCTAATAACTCTAATGTTGACTCCAACATTACTTATATTCCAAGAAGGCAGCCTTCCTTCAAACTATTCCCAGAAAACACCTACCAAAAAAAGTATGATTTAGCTTTAATCGTGTTAAAACTGGATCATAAACTTTACCTAAACTTTGTTGAAATATCTGACAACAAAATGTAACCAGTTTGCATAGTAGAAACAGGCCAAACTAGATATATTTACATTCATATTAATATGTACTAATTCTGCTTTTAACGTTTAATAAGTACATATTTTAATATGTTTCGTGTCACAGCACGGTCACGGACGGGTCTTTTTCATATATTTTATTTAATTTAATTTTCTTTATATTTAGAGAAGCTCGGAGTAAAGACAGGTCGATATCGGTTTTTGTGTCGATTTTTTCTCCGATTTTAGTGATATTGGATGTGAAAAAAAAGGGTTAAATGAGCAGTCATATAATGATGGTAAGTTACATTGGAAACTGTTAAGTTTGCAGATAGACAGATATTATTTCTAAAGTCTATCGAAAAATAAAGTCGTATTTAATACTTACTTAGCATTTCTCTACTAAGTATTTGTAACTGGTTTTTGTGAAAATATTTTAAGAAAGCAGACATTTTTATCTTTATTTACATAGATAAAAATACTGTACCTAGTTAGTCTTTATTTTTTTTAAATTTTATTTGTAATATTTAGCTCGAGTTGCAATTATCTCTGTTGCACGACACGCTTGACGCAACCACCAAAGCGAAGAGCAACAATTATTTTTAATAACTTTTTTGTAAATAAGTCTTAGATCGTCCCTTTTTAGGGATCTAAGACTTATTTAACCATCAGCTTTTTGAGGATTTGAATAGATGTTTGAAAAAGTTCAGATCTTTATCTTTCCCCTTCAACAGAAAACTTAGAATCCTACAGGGAGCTATTTTAGGGCCTGATTTGGATGTCCATACATAAGAACTCGTCTATTACATTCATTTAATAAGCTGATGTGTATGTAGTTGAATGCAACTGGTATGGTAGTGTGTGTACTTGGCCGCGTTTGCTTATTTATCCTCAAGCTATAGAACGCTTACTCTTATCTTCCGCTTCAGACCACACTTGGAAATGTTATTTTGTATTCGCGGACTCAGATTTCCGCCTGCCGATATTATTAACATTTGACCCCGAATTGTTCGATTCGTGATTTATCTACCTTTATGTATACAATGGTTCAAGATTTATAAATATAAATATTATTTGTATTGTATTCTTAAATAACTATTTAGACAATTTCTGATCTATAGGTACAAGGACACGACAATAAGTAAAGATAAATGGGTAGAGTCTTGTGGTTCGATTGTAATAAAAACGAACAGTATATCAACTTTCAAGCTGTTAACTCACTAAAATAAGTTCTGTAGCTGTTCCTAATATTGTTACTGTTGTATTCTCTTCGTAATTCTCTTATTAATCCATTAACATTTGTGCAATACTGATTGTAACGAGGTTGATTAGGTAGGTATTCTAGATGAGAGTATTTGCGACTTAGTACAAAGTGTACCTAAGTTAAAAGTAGGTACTTACATTGCGAACTCATTTATTTCCTTTTTTTAAACAATGCCTCTAGCACGTGTCTAAGAATGTTTACAAATATAATAACACGCATCAAGGGCAATCAGAGTCCGTGCAATCAATTGTGATTCGTGAATCATGCTATTCTTTCTTTTAAGCAAATTAGAAATCACTACACCATAATAAAATATTTTATTGTTATAAGATGCAAATAATGTTAATGTTTTTCCGGTGCACTAATTACTTATAATCAAAAGGTCAAAATTCTGTGAGTAAAATATTAGGATATGATACATAAAAAATATCGTTTCGCTGGCTTTTTTTAAATGTGATCCTATTGCTGTGACTAATCTTGTTTTACCTCTTAGTTATGGACCCAAGTCAAAAACACGTCTTTGAAGGCCTACGTTAAGACTAAACCACGAAACCACTATCCTTACCTACTGGGTAAATTGTTAACTGATTCAAACGATTGCATCAATCAGAAATAACTACGTCAAACTATATATTTTGTAAAAACCCAACCAATTTTTCATTATTATACTGTTTCACTTATAAGTAATTTTATCAAATCCGGATTCCCATATAACAATTCAACGAGCACGTCATCTGATAACTAAAAACTACCTAATACCGAACATATGTGACAATGTAGCCTCGGTTTAGATAACAGGAATCCCGCTACTTCGGCTAACGTTAAATGTATGGGTAATTAAAAGATATCAGCCTATATACAAATCCACATTACTCAGCTTACTCACTCTTACTAAAATTGTGAGGATAAAAAAGAGACAAAATCAATGTGTTAGTAGGACACACAAGTAGTGTCTTTAATACCTACCATGTGAGTCTTGACATAACTATACCATTAGAGAGAAAAAAATAAAGTAAAAATTAGTATAATGGATATTAGTATAATGGATCTTCAGCTTTTCAATTAATTTTCTCTCTATTGAACACGCTACGCGTACGAACAGTATATTTTGAACCTAAAACCACTATTTCGTTTACTCAATTGTTCTGATTGAGAATATATTCTTACTTTACAGTAAGAATTAATTTGTTATACACGGATACAAACGTATAAGCTGTTGAGATGATTTCGTTGCAAAAAAGAGTGAGAAAGCGAGAAATTAAATGGAGGAAGTTTAAGGCACAGTAATAAAATAGCTGGAGAACAAGAACATTCAGAATTAGAAATCTTTTAACGAATACAATGTTTGTGTGGTGACAGACATATATCTCTCTCTCACACATACACACTGGTTCTCACCATCCTATTTCTTACGAGGGTGAAAAAATTAAAATCGGGTGAACACAACCATGAAATTTTTTTGGGAAGGATTGGCACAAAACACGACTCATAAACCGTTAGGACGACTTTGATAAAGTTTCCCTCTGTATAAGCAGAAAGTCTAACCTTGCTGTAGAATTTTCTTTTGGAACTTTGTTTAGACTGAACTGACTTGGTGGAAATAATACCAACGTCACGACATAAAGGCCGGTATTAAAATAACGCGGTGTTGATGATGTTAATAACTTCTTAATTACTTTAACAATTAGCTTTACAATACGGAAGAAGTGAAACTTATTTATGCTGCTATTTCTCGAGACCATACAAAACCATTGTGAATATTTCCATAAATTATTTAAATAGCCGTTAAATACACTTTAAGGTATTGTGACTATAGTAAAGACGCTAATTATTTACTTATGCAATGTTTTCTATTTTTATTTGTATGTTTCTTATGACGTTCGTAAATAGTTCTTGTTGATAAAGCCTGTCTGTTACTTTGATAATTTCTTTTTAAGTAAATATTCTACGTACGTAAGGAGCCGTACGCGTCAATCGTAGAACTTTCGTAATGCTATTTGCTAATTAAACGTTTCACAATAAACAGTATGTCACACGTATGGAGGTTGTATACTGATGTGTACAACCGCAGTTGGTTTTATTTATAAAGAATATTATAGTAATAATGTACCAAAGCGTTTGTATTATTATCGTAAACCACACGAGGATTCGGGTGTGATCTCGTTTGTTCTTCTTCATCTTGCTCTCTTGACTCTTGATAAAGTTAATGGTTCGCCTCCATTATTCCATGCAACCGTCCATTGCCACCCCAATTTGGGCCCTTTTTTACCCTTCTTGCATCCGATTGCGTGTGGTAGTAAATATAAATATAATTTGACAATAACCTACAGAATGGAATTAAAGGTATGAAAGATGAAGAAAAACAACCGCATTTCGTCACCCTTTTTACGTAGGACGTAATTATTATAACAGCCCATTAATAACGGGTCTCCTCGAGTGACGGAGGGAAACTCTGCCTACTAGTAAGACGTATATCTACTGGTTTATATTTTTCGTCAAGTTATCCTTCTTTTGTTTACCTAGATAAAACCTGCGAACTTTTCCTTAGAAGGCTTTATGACACTCACCAGATTGATGAGGTGTGTTCTTACGACGTCACCCCAGGAAAAATGTGACGACATACTTACTTATTTATGACTGCTCTTAGATAATTTTATGCTAGGTAGGTATATAAAATTACTTTCATCAACTGTCTTAGCATTGAAGTTTGAAAACTGACTAGCCAAACTAACTAACAAACCTTTCATTATTTTTAACCAAATAATTATCTTATCCTAATGAATTAAAATTGTCGAGGCCTAACTGATATTACATACGTCCCGAAAAAAAGCATGTTCGAATTTCAAATATTTTTCATTGTTTTTATTTCAAGAAGTAGCATAGAGTTTCGTAAGTTCGTCATATACGGGGAAATGTTTACTTCTCCACATCCACTACTGAGTCATGGTTAGTTTTTTTAAACAAAACTACGCTACTAAGTTTCCCCATAACATCTGTGCTAACATCGTGCACCTGCGCGCCGCTTAATTTCGACACAACACTGCGTTGTTGAATAACATTACGTTTATTATTACAAAAATATTCATCAACACACACATATACGGTGCTTGTGACGTCATAGCAACTGAATGAAACACCAGTTGAATAAAACCATGGCTTAATTCACTTACAAATTAAAATAACTGCTTATTAAGTAAAAATTACTTACAGAAATACGAATTTAACTTTACCATTATGACTCATTTTATTCTTTGTACCTATATTGGAATGTTCCAATTATTTAACTCATGTCAATTCTCGTACCTTAAAATCGTTAAAAATTCGGTTAAGTTAACTTTAGTTGTCAAATTGTCATACAAAGGTAAGACAATTTGACAACTAAAGTTCAGTTCTGAGTCTGAGATATGGATGAAACAAATATACCTAATATCTGAATTTGCACGGCAACCGGTTAATGCGACAGCGCGTCATTCAATTTTATTGCAAAAACTTCAATCTGAAAGCCAATAGCTGTAACCACGATAACCTATTATTTCGTTTATAGTTTAATTTTTGTAAGCAATACCGGGACGTAATACTCTTATGTCATAAACAGCATTATTGCTTTTCTGATTACCTTATTCTATTAGATTTGTTATCTTAATCATATAGGCATAGGTATATACTGCTCCAATGTATTAGCTGTGTGTATAAACACAAACAGCTATCTTTAGATACAACATAAATGGGTAAATTATGCGTTAAATATCTTTTTTAATTGACGGAGTTTGTAAGTAATACACGAGCAAACGATACCCAATTATCTGATTTATGTTGTACTTAGATTTTCCTGCATAATGCACCTTTTAACGTAAAAATTGCCCTACAAGGAAATACCAAATTTCCAGAATATCATCAAACTATATCAGAAAAATGTATTACGTTGTTTGAGGGTAAACCCCAGCTAACACTTTATTAAGTAAATTAAAATGTTGATGTTACACTTTTCCTCTAATTAGTCAATATAATGATAAAACTGCAACTACAGAGATAAACAAGCCGTCTGCGGTATGGTGGCCTACTGAACACGTAAATAGTTATTGGGTCAATTACTTCTATATCTCTCATGACACCTTCCCGGGAAAGTAGAAAAATTCTTTAAATGTACCTACTTAATCTTCTTTTATCGCATACAATATCACTGCATATGAAAGTCGAACTAATACTACGAGTATTAGTTCGACTTTCTTACTCGTATAAATACTTACAAGTAGCGTGATCTAGTAAAGCAAAGATTTCAAATTTAGAGGCATTGAGATGCCATTTAGGGACTTATTACACACTACCTACTTGAAATCAGGTCAAAGTAAACGAAACTATTTGATCTAACCGGAGATCCCATACTGCATGAGAGATCCTTTATTGGCTGGTAATTAGGTCTTAAGTTTTAAAGCTGGTGTTACTTACTAGAAGATGATCTTATCATGCTCATTCTTGCGATGTTATAATATTATAGATCTTTCTAAATATCATAATAGGCTTAACAGTGTGTGCTTAACGATTATAGTACGAGTAACCCATGCATTTGTTTATAGCGTGATCACTATTTGTATAGATACTAACACAGGTACCTAACTATCAAAACTATTTATGTATACATCTACGTTTTGTATTGTACCGTATAATAGTAAGTTAACATTTGTACGTTATAGGAAAATTTTGAAAAAAAAATGTTTTGTTAACAATTTGTTTTAAGACATATGAAATAGGTATGTTCTTAACACTTTGGAACTACTGATCAGCATTCGGATAAAAATGACAATGTTTTTGATCTTCTTTTGAATAGTACTTGCTTAAGAATGCTGCACCTAAAATATCCCCTAGGATATTTGTTTAAAATTTAAACAAATGCTTCCAAACTGCATCTCTGTATTGCCAGACAAGTGGTTATAATACGTTTGAATAATGTGAAAGAACAAATTGAAGAGAGAAACACACGTAAGACAGAGAAAGAGCTGAAAAAAAATAGAATAAATTGTATTTTATATTTTTCGTCTTCTTTTTGGTCGTATGCTTAATAACACAAAGAGTCCTTCGTTTAAATTTTTAAGACGAATGAATTAACACGAAAACAGTTGTGACAATAAGCTGTTTCGTCACCTCACGGAACTCTACATATATGGGTCTATTATTGTTATGATTTCTCATATTGAACTGAACGTGTCTACTATACAAACTAAAGTTCTATTAGCTGCTGTTAAACATATTTGACTAAGACATAACAAGCGTTAACGCCACGCCTAGACGCTACGCCGCACCGCAAACATAGGAAAAGTACGGCTAATCTTGTCTATACTCATGAACACGTTTAAACTACATCTTCTTTGATACTCTATATTTAAATACGTCATCAAATTTTGTGGTTTGAGATGAGTATGGTTTAAAAAAAATGGAATTACCATTTTATAAAATTAAATGGAACTGTTCATACTGATTGAGATCATTTAATTTAAGTATTTGGTTTACTAATGACTCATATAGGTAAAAGCAAAAAGAATCAAAAGATTAACCTTGTACAGAAATCTAAGAGGTAAACTAAATAACTAATAGAACAATAAACAATACAGATATAATAACACAAAGATATGGTGTACTAAAACAAAAATGACATCTTGAGAATTAAAAAGTTAGAATTTCTCTAAAAGGTAACGAGTAAATAGATATTTTTAAAATGATATCATCAGTAAAAAGAAGTCAAAGACCGCGTTCTTTAAGTATTAAACTCGTCAATGATCTTGACGAAAATAGCACATCCGTGAACCCTTGATAATTGCAATTACTGTTTTTGTAACATGAAAAATGCCTTCACAAAAGGATGCACCGCAACGCGACTTAATTTATGAATATTTGGAACAGTACTTAAAACTGATTCAACCGCTTTTTGCTACCCACGTCTAAAGGCTGTTAAATCAGCGTTAGTGATTTAAATTTAACTGACTCATTAGCAGGAGAACGCTTCTCGTGGTCACGTAAAGAAGGTTTTTACGTCACGTATGCCCGTTACAATGAGGACTTAAACTTCAAGTTTGACATTTTGGAAAAAAAAATTGAATTAAGAACCAGAGGCTTGTTATTAAAAGACAGGCTAATTGGGAAGTCGTACAAATTGAAATTTCGTTGCTGTCAATATACAAGAATCGTATAGTTGAAGTAGGTACACATTCGGAAAGAATCAGAAGCCTTAAAAATGAACTAGACAAGCACTGTAAAAAATAAACGTACTATGGTTTAAACATGAATACCTAATTACTTTGAAACAATAAGCAATAATATCTACATCGGCTTAAACATTTTCGATTACTGTTATTGTTCCAATGCTTTTATTAGCGTTAGTTAAATCTAAATATGTTCACGTTTTGTCAAGGGCAGTTGTAGTATGTTTTTTTACGTCCAGTTCTAATGTAACAAAGAGTGCAACATGTAAACGTACGGCCTCGAGACATGCATTAGAAGGCATTAAAGCCACGCGCCGTCTGTGCATAATGCACTTAAACTGCATTCAGGGGTATCACTTCATTCAGTTTTATACGTAATCCCGTGATTGTCATAAAGATTGCAAGTGATTGAAAGAATTAGCAATCACTTGCAATCAGAGGTTCTTATAACCAAGCATTCCACTTCGTCTAATCATGCTCGTCATCACAACAGCTCGTTATGTTACTATGGAGTCGGGCATGCTCCAGTATCGGAGCTAAACTTATCCTAAAAATACTACGTTAAGCAAACATATTGGCTGGAGTTTTTAGTGATGTTTACCGTCTCTTGCTTCGTAGAGATAATATCTCCTAACTGTCCCTTAATCGAGTTTTACGATATCTATGGCATGATATAGGGTAGAGCAAGTATGAGATATACATTATTTAAATGCTTAAAGTTAATTCAATGAGAGTTGTCAGTTAATTTCTTTTATTAAAGAAAAATCCAGTGCTGCTGTTAAGCTCCCAATAAATATTTAATTAACAGTTACACATTAAGTAATTACTGCAGCCTACGTAAACATAATGTTCCGTTTGCAGTCGTCAAGTTAAATCACTAGCTAAATCATTTATAAAAAATAAACAACGTATCTTCTATGCAGCCCTATTGGTACAGTGCAATGGCGTAGTCTAGCAATAACTTTCATGTTTCGACCCTGACCCGACCTCTGTAAACAGCCACCCTTTCGCGATTGTATTCTCATTCATAATAATGACTATTCTAAATTATGTACCTACTTGGTTTACAAATATTTATTTCTAGCCAGTACGTTTCTACGTACTCGTATTTAGAAGATTATATTAGATTTTTGAAATCAGAATGTCAGAGTGTCAAGATGGTAAAAATGGCGTATTGCTGAACTCGGTAAGAGTAATATATAAATCATACAATGTACCTATCCAGTAATCTCTAAAAGTAATACTATATACGGGCAAAAAACAAAAAGGAAAATGCCTAAATTGTAAAAAGTGCCTACAGTAGTGGAAGGCATATAAAAAAGGGGGGAAATTTAATAGAGGAAGGGTGCAATGGGACATTCATCTTAATCATTTCAATATATTCGCGCCAAAGTTATTCAACCTCTAAAACTATGCTTCCACTTTATTGCATTTAATTTATTGAACACAAGAGCTAAATAATTTATTTATTAACGAGTACATGCAGGCATCGCATGTAAAAAACTGAATTGCTCATCAACCAATTGTGTATCTTATAGCTTGCAGACAAAATGTAAACAGACCTACACCTGAACTAAGTTTTCCTAAAGATGCATTTGCGTATTTTTTTTCCTAGTAATCTTAATTCACCTTGTGGTAAGAACATAATATGGTGTTACTGCCCAATCTCATCCAAGGGACTACCTATTTTATACTACCTTCTTTCCCACAACTATGACTCCTGTAAGCCAGAATCCCTAGCGTGACCCCCATATGCCAACTAGTTAGGCTTTAGTCTTATGTACCAATATATACCCAAGTAAAATAAGTACGCATTTCACATTATATGTACAAAACTTGTTTGCTTTGCTCTGGCTGTTCTCTATGCATAATATTATGTATGTTTTTGCAAAAAAGTATGTTTATCCGTTATCTAGTAGGTACCACAAGTACAAGATCAAAATAGTGCGGGACTAGTTGTGTGAGGTGTATTATTATTTTCACATGCTCTAGCTTGTCCTAATTAATTTAGCAAGAAATAAATTAAGGAGTTAAATAAGCCCAATTAACTAATTTTTATTGTTCTATTGTCTACAGTTATATATTGTACCTACATACTTGTCCATTCATAATTGTAAAAGTCATTAATTCGTAATATTATTATACGACACCACCTAATATAATTTTATTATACCTACTTAGTTATATTAATACGAAACCTTACTATGACTTATCGCATTAGACTTAATAGTAATTATCTATAAATATAACAAATAATTTATCAATTTGTAGCAGTTATCAAGTTGTTTCTTACCTAATCTTGTTACAGAGTATAATAATAACCATATCAGAATCTAATCAATCGGTTTGTAAACAACTTATAAATATAACAAGAAGCTTGAAAATAAAAATCCCTTATTTATAAATCATTTTATTTTTAAAACAATAAAAAAATACACCCGATTTTTGAAGCTTTTTTATTAGAGTTGGCTAATAAATTGCTAACAATGACATTAATAACAACTAGGTAAATAATAGTTAGGTATACTAGCTAGGAAACAATTTTACTTTTTCGGAATATCGTACCAAATAACGACAATCTTTGAGATGTCCCAATTACCTATACATATACCGGAATTATATTTCTTCATTCATTGAAAATATTTGCTGCATTCGAAAGTAGTTTTATTTTTAGCAGATCACACCTCTTTTATTAGGTACATTAATTACTAAACTAAGTAAATCTCAACCCATTTATTTTAAGAGAAAGTATATCATTAATCTACCTTCATTACTGTTCAAGAAGTAAACAGAACCAACATTTTTTCCTGTAAGATTAATTGCCACACAATCATTATCTCTGGTTGTTTATCTTTGTTAAATATTAACTGTGTATACTCAGCCGTTAGGTAATAGAACGGTCTATTTAAAAAACGTTCTTTGCATTCCAATTTTATTTTTTTATACTTTGAAACGATAAAAAACGGCTGTAGTAATATTTATTTAGAATATACAGATATTGATGTGATTATTAAATATTTCACCAAAATAGTTACAACTTACGATTATTCCACTCTATGTTAATGTCATCTTTATTATAAGCCTATTTAAATAATATAAATAACTACGTTGTTAGAACTAATACTTTTAAACCTATTTCTACTTAAAGAAAGGTTTTATTATTTTTATCGACGCCTAATACTATGTGAACCTTTTAACTTAACCTATAAAATTTGTCCTTACTCGCTTTGAACCATATAAAAGCCAACCAAAGTCATCTCTAGTCCTCTACAAAAGCAATTAAATACATTCACATGAGTAGCGTTATCAGTTCCTCGACTTTCACAGATTAATTGATTCCTTGAGGTCATTGTCTCTTGCTGTATACAAACAAGGTCTACATTGAACGTATTTTAATTACGTAAGAGTAACATCGCATTTTAAACTAAGCAAGTCAATGCTATCAACTTTAAGTTTTTGCTTTTTAGTGCGTCATTGTTGTTTTTAATTTTTAGGGTTCCGTACCAGTTTTGAAAAAACGGAACCCTTGTTCGAGGTTGAATAAGATAGAGAGATGAGATTAAACAAAGGTATAAAAGATATTAAAAGTATATTTCAGAACACGATCTAATTTTAAGATAAAATGGGATGAATATGAATCGCGCACGGTACGACGTCGAAATACATACTAATTAACATATTATAATTATGATACTATAATGACTCGTCACAAGCTCGGTGTCGCAATAGTGCTGACACCGCAAGTCCTACTTTATAGTACGGTGATTGACCCGTACATGCTCCCGGGGGAGGAAAAAAAACAGGGTTAGTAAAATTCGTTAAAAATGAGATTGATGGGTAATATGATTAATCTAACAAGATGAGCACAATATTATTCTTAAATAGTAAATGGGATTTATAGGTTAGTACCGAAATGAATAACATTTTAAGATATACTTAAGTATAGGTAAAACTTATAGTAAATATAGTCTACACAGATTCACTACAGTTTAAATCTGGTAAGGAAAACACGCGAAAAATAGGCGACGAAGCCTTATCACTCTTGTGAATATAATCACTTGACTTGGTTATATTAGGATTACACTCACTAACACGATCACTTTTTCTAGCTAAAGATTGCCTTTTTTCCCTAAACTCACTACACTGATTCACAACACTACGCGATGCTGTCTTAAGGGATGGTATGTTCGACTGAGGGAGGTCCGTCATTGCCACTTCCACTCCTGTCGTCGCAGGGCTATGACGTGATCTCGTCCTTCGCCATCTCTTCCATAGGTAAATAGCTACTATTATAAGAATTACAAATACCATGATGTAAATTGTGACATAGTGATGCACATTGTGGTATGAAATTTTATTATTTAAGGGTTCGCTCTTTTTCATTATCTCGATGTTTTCTTTTATTTCTTGTAATTGACGAAAGTTCTGGTTATCATCGGGATCATTCTCATAGGGAGTTTCAGGAAATGAAATATTTACAATGTGATTAATAGGAGATATTTCCGGAGCAGTTATTTTAAATGAAGTTCTAATTTTACTAGTCATTTCTTTGTACGAATATACAAGAAAATCGTTTGTTTTTACTACACAATCTTCCCCAACGCGCAAAAGTCCACTGCCCTCTAACTTTACAGCGGTAACTTCACTTTCACATAAAAGCTTTACGTTGCATTCATTACAACAAAAGTAATAATATTTGTTTTCGGCGGTCAACCTTTTCCAGATATCCTTACAAGATGTTCCATAAGTTTTGCATATATTTGTGTCCGGGATGGTTTCGCACAAGTTATGGTCATGTTTTAATGCGTAAATTGGCGATTTTACATGACACAGAATCGTCAATGAGTCCTTTCGTATACATTCCTGTATCTCGGTCATTGTTATACGTAAGTAAGAGTCCTTTTTAATATTAAGTGCTATAAACTGAGACACTGGGTTGACGCTAATCATCTTTCCTTTGATTACTCGTGGGATTGGTATCAGATTGAATATCTCATAAAGGTCTCTTTCCATTAATGGGATCCGAATTTCTATAATTAAATATTTAGTAGAATATTTAGCCTTTACATTTAACAAGCTAAACAGGTCTGTAAGATGAAAATTGTCGACAGGTATGGCCAAATCGTTCGGTATTTGAGCTGATATTAAGTTTAATTCGGTCCTCAACTGTCTTGGTGAAATTAAATGAAAATCTAATTTTCCATTATATATATCGGTCACAGTATCCAAGATATAATCTTGTATTCTACGTAGATTATTTATGAGATTATTGGCTGTTAAAGCAGAGGTCAAAAAATCGGTTATATATGAAATATTATGTACTTGCTGATAGAGGTTTTGATACGACTCCTTTAAATTATTTAGTTTTTGATTTACTAGCTTGTGATGTTTGTTTATGGTATTATCCATCCTTTTTATGATATTATATTCGGCTTCAACGACTGATGTTTGGTTCTTCCATAGATTGAATAAATGACTCTCATTATCTCTTAAAATATCAATATCTTGTTCATACTTTTCGGCAAATCGTTGATCTAGTACTCCGAATAAGCTGTTTGCCAGATATCCCACTCCGTCTATTAAGCCGCGACGCTCCCGGTGTCGATTTATGTCTCCGGTTACTAATGAGTCATTCATTGTAATTATATTATTATAATGATTTATTTCTTCGAACTCGTGCCCGAGTTGTAACATGATGCCGTCGCACGGTGTGTGGTCTTGTATTGCGGCACATATGTTACTAAGATATTTTATGTATTTATTAAGTGCAGAAATGCCTTCTATGTACGGGTATGTGTCATAATAAACTATTAAGCGCCAGTCGTTTTTTTTTTTTTTTTTTTTTTTTTTTTTTTTTTTTTTTTTTTTTTTTTTTTTTTTTTTTTTTTTTTTTTTAAAAGATATTAAAAGTATATTTCAGAACACGATCTAATTTTAAGATAAAATGGGATGAATATGAATCGCGCACGGTACGACGTCGAAATACATACTAATTAACATATTATAATTATGATACTATAATGACTCGTCACAAGCTCGGTGTCGCAATAGTGCTGACACCGCAAGTCCTACTTTATAGTACGGTGATTGACCCGTACAACCCTTATAGGATCACTTTGTTGTCCGTCCGTCCGTCTGTCCGTCCGTCCGTCCGTCCGTCTGTCTGTCAAGACCATTTATCTCAGGAACGCGTGAAGGTATCAAGCTTAAATTTTCACCAAATACTAAAGTTTGATGCCTCTTAGTGCTGTAAAAAATTCAAAGTGCTAATCCAACGCAAACAAGAGATATAGCCGTTTTTGTCGCAAAATTTAGAGGGGTAAGGGCAAAAACCTACAGGGTACTTCCAGTCTACCTACAAACTTGAAATTTGGCATGGAGCAAGGTCTTGTAGTACATGTAATGGGAAAATTCCGAAAACTTTAAATTTTTACTTAAATCACATTATATTTTGATTTCATAGAATTTTGGCGGGAAAGCTGAGTCACGTGACCAGTGACGTCATAGAATTTTGACAGCTGTCAAAGTGACAGCTGTCACTTTTGACAGATGGGACGTGACGTCATAGAATTTTTGACAGATGAGTTGTGACGTCACAGAATTTTGGCGGGAAAACATTTTTTGACAGTTGTGTCGTGACGTCATTGAATTTTTGACAGATAAATCGTGACGTAACAGAATTTTTGACATATGAGTTGTGACGTCATATTATTTTGGCTGGAAAATATTTTAGACACCCGTCACTTTGACATCTGTCACAGATGGGACGTGACGTCATATAATTTTTGACAGGTGAGTCGTGACGTCACAGAATTTTGGCGGGAAAACATTTTTTGACAGTTGTGTCGTGACGTCATTGAATTTTTGACAGATAAATCGTGACGTAACAGAATTTTAGACAGATGAGTTGTGACGTCATAGTATTTTGGCGGGAAAATATTTATTAATAGAGCTGAGTCGTGCCGTCATTGAATTTTGGCGGGAAAAATAGTATTTAAACAGCTGAGTCCTGACGTTATCACAATTTGGCAAATAGGTTTGTACGGAACCCTCGGTGCGCGAGTCAGACTCGCACTTGACCGGTTTTTTTTTTTTATGTTGGTACCACTACGTTTTATTTACGATGAATTCTTATAATAAATATTTTATAAACTCACATTAATCATATGTCAAACTTATTGTTCATTTATCGATCTAAAAAGTTAATGGTAGTATCATGATTACTAAGAGTTGTACTATCATTCTATGTGAACTTAAAGTTAGTAAAAGTGTAACTTAATAGCTGGGAAATGGTATAATAATATAATAGGTTAAATTTGCCTGCGTCTTGGGGAGAGCATAACTAGCTTTACTAGGCAGCGTGATGTTTAAGGGCTCGTTTTGAAAATAATTATAACATACAATTATGTCCTCTACTAAACTGCTCTCCATATGCTTATCTCTTTTGTTTCTTTCGGATAGCTTAGGTAGAGCCATGAAATCAAACTGTGATTATTATGGTTTGGTGATTAATTGTAAAAAGCAATTATACAATAAATAACGTAGGTATCATTGCATATTATCTCTAATACTCCTTACGTCTTTGTCTACTATGTGGTCACGGCGCGTAATTCGTAATTCTACTGAAAACTTTAGTCCTTTTGTAGACGACATCGTGCGGTCGGGATCAGTGCCGTCATTTGTTTGTAATGTATTACGTATCTTCCTTCCCTCTGCGTCACAAACTAAGGACACTCATGTTTACGTCATGAATTCTGACTTACTTTTCACGTTAGCTTAGTTTTTTATTGACTCCACATATTTACGTCTAAATTACACACATGTATAATTATTATAATATAATTTAAGCATGTGATATTGATAGTTATAGTTAAGGAAGTGACGATTGATTTATCAATAGAATCTAATGTTGTGATAGTCATGATTAGAAATACGTCAATCGATATTGAATAAGATTTTATCTAACATGTAAGTTGTGTAGAGCAAGTTAGAGCAAGGTCTCTGAGCACAATACTAAGGACGGCAGGACTATGTCGTGAGAGCTGGCAGTTGAAAGAGATAGATTTAAAACGACAGAACAAACGACTCGACTAGTAATAGGTGCTATAAATTCTAATGGTCTAGTAAAAGTTCTAAGACCTAGAGTAACGACGATTACCCAGGCATCAGTCTACATTAGATCAGCAAATCTCTAACACTTAAAATTAGGATGTTCAGAATGATTATAACTTGTTGGTAATATAATCATATATACATAGGTATATATGATTATATTAGCAACAAGTTATAATCATTCTGAACATCCTAATTTAATATTACTTATTACTGGGTTTACAGAAAACGGGCGTTTTTGTCATTTTAAATTTTTATTGTAGAGTCAACGCTAAATTTCTTGTACACTGTATTTCTTTTTTTAAATTATTTACAATACGAGTATCTTTACATAATAGCACACAAAGAGCTAAAGAAGGTACAAAATAATTTAATTATAATACTGAGCACCAAATCTCATATCCATTTAAGTAGTAACACCTACGTAGAGACACTAATAGACCAAAAATTTAAACTTTTTGATAAGTGTTAATAAATAAATCAATTGCAGTTATGATTCTCATATCCCGCTTTTTTGGATAAAAGTTGTA
Organism: Schrankia costaestrigalis; assembly: GCA_905475405.1. Taxonomy (NCBI): domain Eukaryota; kingdom Metazoa; phylum Arthropoda; class Insecta; order Lepidoptera; family Erebidae; genus Schrankia; species Schrankia costaestrigalis. Next base: position 9,156,209 of record FR997832.1, read on the forward strand.
AAATCACTTGCAACGTGCATCTTTTACGATGTCCGGTCAGTCAATGCAACTAAGTTTTTGTGAAAAACTGTGGCGCTAGGAAAACTTAGTGGCATCGCACGACGTGAGCGCGGGGCGGTGTGAGGGTCGCGGCGTGGCGACGGCGCCTACGTCACGAGAAAGCCGAGGCCTCTATAAAACCGCCAACGTCCCTCCCACTTACATCACACGCTGGCTAGCAGCAGTCGTTAATTCACGTTCGCTCGCCCGCTTCTCGTGTTCTAATTGTTATCGCTCATTCGTGTTTGCGCCTTCTACGCACACACTTGTTCGCCATGACAGTAACCAGCAAGATGAACAGCGTCTCCCGGCAGTCCATGCTCAGCCGCTTCGGTCCCGGTGGATTGCTCTATGCCGCCAATAAAATTTTAGCGGTACGTCATTATATTGTGCTCAGTGTTGAAACGTTTTATGTGAAAGTGAAGTTGTTTTAAGTGATTAATAGTGAGTGATATGGTGTTAAAATGTGTGTTTTTATTGTCCTCAGGTCGCAGTACCCGGTAAAGAGGAGGAACGTTGGCGCAGCAAAGATGAAGGTGCGCTCTTCAAACGTTGGCGACGCACCACGTCTCCTGTGGAAGCGTCCACCCCTGCACCGGCCCCTACTGCAACCACACCACAATCTTCAGAGCTTCTCAAGTTCTTAGCAATTGTAAGTATTATAAAATTAAACAGTTAATTTCATTTGTACTTTATTTTAAAGCAATTAAAAGATAATTGAAACTAATAGAGCTAAAGACCCAGTTATATCCAATTACAAACCATGTCATAAAAGATACCAACAATTAGATAGATAGAACTAAATAAAAAATAATAAAAATTAAAAAAAACATGAAACTAAACATGAATTTCTTTTGTTACAGAATGCATTGGAACTATCAGCACCAGCATCTGATGCTTTGCTGAAATCCCGCTCTTCAGAATGGTTCCAGCTGGCTGGTCACCCGGGCTCCCTAGCCCCTGCCGGCCCTGGGACTGTCTGGAAGCGTCGTGCTGCTGGAGATCATCCAGCACACAACCCTGAGCGCGACGCTTATGAAGCTCTCGCTGCCTGCCCCCATATGCGTTCTGCAATCCCACGGTATTACCGTGAGTTGGAATATGGTGGTGAACGTTTCATTGAACTTCAAGACTTGCTCCATGGCTTTCGTGATCCTCATGTTATGGATGTGAAGATGGGTACACGCACCTTCCTGGAAGATGAAGTTAGCAACGCTCGTGCTCGTGCTGATTTATACGAGAAAATGGTGCGTTTGGACCCTAAGGCTCCTACCGAAGCTGAACATGAAGCCCGTGCTGTTACAAAACTACGTTACATGCAATTCCGTGAACAACAATCGTCTTCAGCTGAACAAGGTTTTAGAATTGAAGCTGTGAAACTGCCAGGACAACCACCTCTCACTGACTTACAGAAAGTACGTGAACAAAATCAAATAGCATCAACAGTCGCAAGGTTCTTAGGTACTAATGAACGTGCCCGTCGTGCAATTCTTACACGCCTTCGTGAAATAAGAGACCTTTTTGAACGCTCTGATTTCTTCAAAACTCATGAAATCGTTGGAAGCAGTATATTCATAATTTACGACGAAGAACGCGTCGGAGCTTGGCTGATCGACTTTGCTAAAACTAGAAATGTACCTGAAGGCATTCAAGTTGATCATCGCGCTACATGGGAACAAGGAAACCATGAGGAAGGTTTCCTTTACGGATTAGATAGACTTATACAAACTATAGAAACGGCAAAACCAGCTACAAAATGTGATGAAGCGCCGACGGAGCCCGATGTGTCACGTTGAACAAATTTTGGCGAGAGGCCCTGGACTCGCCCCTCGGTAACTGTCACCGCTCATCTGGGCTAGCGGCCCAGCAACGCTCCACACGCGACGGAGTTGACGCACGGAGAGATGCATCATAAAACTACCTGTGTATATTTTTGAATATGAAAGAGAATTGCGAATCCTCGCTTAATATTTCTAGTCCTTAATAATTATTTAAATAAAATGTCATGATTTTATAAAACTTGTTTAAATTTCCTGTCTCTACTACACTTAAAATATTTTAATGAGGACAAAAGACGTCATTCATACAGCTAACGCCATCTAGCAATGAAACAGAAATAATATTTTTTTATGATTAGAAAAACTAGTTTTAATTGGCTATAACAAGCGAGAAGTAGTAAATACCTAAGTAACGTAGCCAAATACCTACATAAATGTAATAATAAAAGTACACACTTAAATATAGGTACTATAAAATATACAGGGAAAAGGATAGAACACAAATAAATTATGTTCTTGCTGTCTTATGAATACACTATCAATTGTCATAAAAGCAGTTTGGTTCTAATGACAAACTCAAAAATTTCACAATCATTAGGTATAGGTACACAGTAGGTATGTCATTTCTTCAAGTTAATAATACCTACTACAACTTACTTTATACTAGTTATAAATACAACAAATAATTAGTAGGTATAAAGACTACACTTATGTATATTAGTATACTTATAGAGTGGCTGGCTAAATCTATTTGCATACCGATCTGAACAGATCGCTGATCGATTTAGAACAGTATCTAGGTACCTAATATTAAAAAACACAATATAAAAAGGAAAAGAGGTAGCTTCATAGCTGGAAACCGAACTCTTCCACAGATAAAAACCACTTCTGTTAGAATATTTCTTCAGTCACCAGACGGCGCCGCACTTCCAATGCGATAGGTCCAAACTTCCTAGCAAAACAGCACCTACCGAAGGTTGGTATTTTTGTAATTTCAAGATATTAGCAGTGTTTTTGATTTTATTATAGCTTAGAGCCACAGAAAGGTTATTATGTTTTATTTACACCAAAGCACAGTAGGTATGTAGGTACCTATAGTACGGATGCAATATAGAAAAAAAACATAAAATCATTGTGACAAGAAGTTGTTGGTCTCATGAGTATGAGGAAAACAAATACCTTGGCCTTTTCCAGTACCTATATACTAACACTGCATGTATAAGAAGCATCCTTGGATTTTTAAACAATGGAGGCCATTTACCCTTAGGTAGTCTGCGGGTTCAAAGACAATATTTAAACACGTTGTACAAACTATACTTTCTAGAAAGGTTGATATTTCTGCTATATGGTTTATATTAACTCCCAATCTGAAGATTATTTAACTTAATATAGTGCATTAATTTATTCAAAGCGTCCTAATATTCGACTTTAAACTGTCCTATTCTTCGACTTTAGATGCAGAGGAGGAGTTTACCATGGTAAGTATCCAGGAGTAAATATCTACCTCAGATTTTACAAGTTCTGTATTATATAAACTATAGGTACACCGTGCCGGCTCTTGCTTTTAGGAAAGGTTTTCATTTATCAGAGTAGGTACTCAAGAAGAATGATAAAGAAACTAATAGATAATAGTAGCTAACAATAGAATAAGATTATGAGCTGCGTCGGTGGCGCTTGCACGAGGTCGCGGGTTCGATTCCCATGCATGACAATACTTTGTGTAATCCACATGTAAATTTCATGTTTTTAAAAGTACACAGGGCTTGATCTCTAGTAGAACTACGATGATGAATTATTAGGCTGTTGTCCATCATAATGAACAATCACGATTATCATGTAGTGTGATCCGATTCCTTAGTTTCAACCTTTCGTTTAGACACAAAAAACTGATGCATTACTACTACTAGGAGCCAAATACCTTTTCCTAGATAGCCAAATGCCACAAATTCGACCATTAGGAACTGTACCTATGACTATGACAAAGCGGACTTATTTCTACGAGACAAAGAATACTTGACCTATTCCTTCCTGAAACAATCCTATTAACTAAATTGTGTACTACATATCTATTAGCGCCATCTAGTTGTTCATAACGTAAGTTCTATATGACAGAAAATAAGTTTCACATTTCTATCTTACTGAATCCTGTAACTATATTGTGATTGAACTAATCGGAAATTTGAATAAATAGTCCAGATAGTTCAACTATATTTTGAAGTTGAAAAAATTGGAAAAAAATCGTCTCATTTGTTCAACTGGTTGAACAGATAGTTGAACATATCGGACTAGATGGTCTTACTGCTGTTCCTGGAAATTAAAGCCTACAACTAAATGTGCGTGTGGTGTGAGTGTTCTTTTTTAAAAGTTAGTCCAAACATGACGAAATTTAAGAATGATTTAGGAAAAAATTGTGAAAAGACAACGGCGTAGATAAAAAAATTGTGAAAAGCATAGAAAAAAAGTTACGGTCAAATAATTAGAACACTCAATCCGGCGACCAGAAAAAATTCCTGCACCTTGGATCTCAGAAATATAAGAACAATTTTGTTGTGAAATAATTGTACAGATTTAGTGAAATATATTCCCAATTATTCAAATGTTTTTGACTGTTTATTTCGATTTTATAAAGGTATTTGTAGAACACTCAATCCTCCTATAGCGCAGATTGAAGTATTAAAAAATCTTAAGCTATGGCTTAATAATTTCCTGACTTTGATACTCTATTACACGAACACAATCTAGGATCAATTTGTGAGACACAAATCATCATAAAAAATATAATAGTTTAAGAGAAAATTAAACAAATACTTTCTATGGAATGTTCCGTGTGAGTGTTCCATGTTTTGGCGTACATGAATTTAACCAAAACTTGTATGTCAACCCAGACTATAACTGAAATTGTGAAAATGTTTGTACTAAATTTTAAAACGTCTTCTGAACTTGATACGGTATTATTTTAACAATTATCAACTTAAATAAATCTCAATCATAAATTCTATGCTATAAAGCTGATTAGGCTGACCATAAATTCAATAAAAATAAAACTGTACTCTTTGTGTTTTATTACAATAAAATATAGTTTATAATTTAATGCACCTTTGTTTTGCAAATCTAAAAATCTTTTAGACAAAGTCGTAATGACTAAGAATTATCGGAAATATATCTTGAAGGATGGTACATTTGATATATCACTGTCCCGGAGAGTAACTGGCATATTGTTTCCGGTTGTTCTCGTTTTGCGAATGGTGAATACTTGCATAGTCACAACCAAGTAGCCAGACTTGGCCACCAATAACTTGCTCTTAAATTATTTTATTATTATTATATTTTCTTTATTTACATTTTTCACATTAATTTACATTTTTAAATATAGATATAAAAATAAACACATTTAAAAATATAAAAAAAAGGTAGACCCACCAGCATCGGGTACAGGGACCAAGCTACTGGTGGGTAGGGCTCCAGAGAGAGGAACCTCCTCACAATACGTGCCGTGTCAAGCAGTACTGCCTTCTGCATAAGACCTATGATCCAACTGCCAAGGTCGAGTCTCCTGAGATGTTGATAGAGACTCTTTGGACTCTTTTATTATATTTTATTATTATGTTATTTATTTTATTTTTGCATCTTGTCGATGCAAAAATACCATAATATAGATAAGTACCCTACCCATATAATTTGGACTTGGCTCACGAAGTTGTCGACTTGTGGAATGTTTATTCGGCAATCATTGTTCCGATAGTAATTTCGGTAAATGGACTTATTCCAAAGAGTCTCTATCAACATCTAAGAAGATTCGCGCTTGACAGTTGGATGATAGGTCTGATGTAAAAGACAGTACTGCTTGACACGCCCTAACCACCAGCTTGGCCTTGTACCCGTTGCTGGTGGGTCTACCTTTTTATATTTAGGTATATTTAAAAATGGAATTCTTTGTAAAAAAAGAGAAAAATAATAATATAATTGGGTCCGGTCGGTTTAGTCAGTTTATACGAAACCCATTGGATAAGATGGGGTGGTGACATATAGTAATCCTACTCCGTCACCAAACGGATAACCCGTTACCTGTTTTTTATATAATTAATTAGTATGATTGCAATGAACCGCATATAACAAAAAAAGACTTTTATTTGAATGTAAGTCATGGTCAGCCTAGTCCATTTTCTAGCTAAGAATTATAATTAAGTTGATAATTATTAAAATAATACCGTATCAAGTTCGGAAGACGTTTTAAAATTTAGTACAAACATTTTCACAATTTCAGTTATAGTCTGGGTTGACATACAAGTTTTGGTTAAATTCATGTACGCCAAAACATGGAACACTCACACGGAACATTCCATAGAAAGTATTTGTTTAATTTTCTCTTAAACTATTATATTTTTTATGATGATTTGTGTCTCACAAATTGATCCTAGATTGTGTTCGTGTAATAGAGTATCAAAGTCAGGAAATTATTAAGCCATAGCTTAAGATTTTTAATACTTCAATCTGCGCTATAGGAGGATTGAGTGTTCTACAAATACCTTTATAAAATCGAAATAAACAGTCAAAAACATTTGAATAATTGGGAATATATTTCACTAAATCTGTACAATTATTTCACAACAAAATTGTTCTTATATTTCTGAGATTCAAGGTGCAGGAATTTTTTCTGGTCGCCGGATTGAGTGTTCTAATTATTTGACCGTAACTTTTTTTCTATGCTTTTCACAATTTTTTTATCTACGCCGTTGTCTTTTCACAATTTTTTCCTAAATCATTATGAAATTTCGTCATGTTTGGACTAACTTTTAAAAAAGAACACTCACACCACACGCACATTACAACTAAAGGTTTATTTTAACAAAGACATCCTTAGCAAATAGACTCACATATTTTTTCTAACAGTAGTTTGAGAGGTTTAACACTAATCAATGTATCATCAATGATTTCTTTCACCAGTATATTTATTATAACAAAATACGCGTATATGTACCTAAAAGACCAATGATAAATAACAAGTATACTTTCCTTTCTGTCTCATCTAATAGTTTACTTAGGAAAAAACCATGAAGATTATGAATAATTATTTATCTTATGTATCACTGCTTGTTTCATACTAGCGCCATCTATATTAAAGAAAACTAAACTTACGAAAATAACGCAAAGTCTAGAAAAGGATCAAATTAATTTACTGTAAGAGTAAACCAGATAAAGAATCTATATTCAAGCATTCTATAAGTTTACAACGAATGCTGAATGCTAACTATGACTGGGTTCATTTTATTCAAACCCCAGTTATTTTACTATAATATGGGAAAATCAAATAAAAAACGAAAGTATTTAGTAAATTATACTTTATAAACAATACATATCAATTAATATTACGTAACATAATTGTTTTACATAAAGGTATTGAATTATATTAAATAAGTAAATCGACACAACTACAAGTCAATTCTAATGATTAAAGTAGGGTACAATCACCTCTAAAACACAACAACACTTAGAGATCATTTAGGTGGTACAGATATTCTTTGATACATGCTTCACCTAAAGTGAGCACTAAAGCCTGCATTGGATATTCAAGGATGTGTAACAATAGAACATCACTTTTATAACAAAAAAAAAGTTCAATTAAATCTTTACTTTAAAAAAATATGATTATTCTATATTTAACAATAAGTACTACAACTATATCAAACAATACAAGATAATCAAAATATCTCCAAACACATGAAGTATATGAGAGTTATCCAAAATGATAGGCCCAAGGGCCTAATTAGGAAATGCATGTCACTCCTGACAATTAAGATTAAAACCTAAAATCAATTCTCAAATGTTCAAGCAGTTTGCACATTATTTATGTCTAAGATAAGTTTCTATTTTAACAAATACATGTACAAAGCTGGAAGTTTGTATCTACTAACTTTTATACAAAATCCTTATTAGACAAAATACAGATAATATTGTTATGTTCCCTGTTTATATTTTAGCCAATGTAGTCATAAAATACTGTAAAATTAAACTGGTGTAGTCAAATAAATCAGTATTAAATTATGTGTCAAACATTGTTATATTTTTCTTTGCCTTTACAACTCTACAGTTATTTACTTTTGTAGCAAAACGTAAGGAGTTCAGAGTTTCACCAAAACATTCATCAAATTGATTGACATTTACCAACATAAGTGTTTTTGAATTACCTCCTAGACTGGGCATCAATAAATGAGTTAGCTTTGAATTTCTGTAAGGTATATGTGATTGATTTGTCTGTAATGATAAAATTACTTTTGAAAGTTCAGACAATGATCTGTTAATGTGTTTTGTTTCATCCATTCTTTGTGTTGTTTTCCCACTTTCTGATCCAGCCAGGTCTACCAAATTCAAGTTGCTAGTATATTTTTCCTTTCGTTTCTCATGTATTGCCGATATCTTGATTTGGGCAACTGAATGAGATCGCGAACTGCGCTCATTGTTTAGAGTAGCAGCTGTTTGTCTGTTACGTTGAGCAAATATCATCAGCCTGATAAAGTCATGTGACGTTTTTACTTCCTCCTCTCTTAAATTTGAAACATACAAGTCTGTGCCCTTAGAGTTAACCATTTTGATTTCATGTGTTTCTTGATCCTTGCTGGAGTTGAGTAGATCATAAATTACTTCATTGTATATTTCCAAAAATGACGCCTTCACTGTTAATTGCCAGCCCATGCGTTTAAGTTCATCCATAGAAGTGAAAATCATATTAAATGCTCGTGGTATAATTCCATACTGCTCAGTTCCACATCCTCCCTCCATGGTGTAAGTCTTTCCAGAACCAGTTTGACCATATGCAAAAATGCATACATTGTAACCATCCAAAGCTGACTGAACCATAGTGGATACCTCAGCATATACATCTTCCTGAGATGCATGAGGTGTAAAAATACCATCAAAAGTAAAAGCATGCTGGGATTTCCCCTTCCGGGCAGAATTCAAATTCAACTCTACCTTTTCAACTTCTATAGAACAGGCATCCAAAACATTAAGATTAAAAAGTGGCTTATTTAATTCTGAATCTAACGGAGGTCGAATTCTGCAGTATACACGAATATTGCCTTTCAAATCTTGAATTGTATTCCTCAAATCTCTTTGCTCTTTATGCATAGAATCTAAAATATTTCTTAAAATATCTACTTCAGATTTATAAGTAGCAATAGTTTGTTGTGCGTCCTTATAGTCAAGTTGTAATTTGTCAAATTCAATAGATATCTTTTTGAGATGATCAGTCAGAACCCTCAATGCTTCAGTTTCTTCTTTAAGACTTTTGTGTTGTCTAGTCAATTCAATAAAATCCAATTGGGCCTTGTCTAATTCTACTGTCTTTTGTTTCAAACTACTTGTTATTTCATCTAGTAATGCAGTTTTTCTATGCAGATTTTCATTTTCCATTTTCTGAATGTCCAAGTCAACTTTTAATTTGTCAAATGCTGTTGCTTTTTCTTTTAGTTCACTGAGGGTTTTTAATAAATTCTCTTTTAGTCTGTCTCTTTCATTTGTGGTTGACTCAATCAAATCTTTGGTTTTTTCATAGCTATCTGAGATTTCTATATGTTTCTCTTTCATATCTTCAAAATCACTTTTCATTATTTTATGCTTACCCAATAAGTCATTAAATCTAGCTTTAAAATCATAGGGAGCAATTTTAGGTGCAACCACTGCTTTTTTCTCCACTTTATTTACTTTTGGTACTGGTGGGCCAGTGACTGAAGATGGAGCTGTTGCTGCTCTCTTGAGACGTGGTGCAGCTACAACCGGAGGTCTTGCAAGAGGTTTTGTGTGATTTATTAGCAAATCTTTTTTATCAGCATCACTTAGGCCATTACCTAATGTCCTTCCAATAGGACGACGATTCAGCAAACCAGGCTTGTTTTCTTTAGACATAACTGGCAGTTTCGGTATTCGAGACATCTGTAAATACAAAAAATAACACATGAGAAAGGTTGACCAAACCTATATAAAAACTAGGTACCTATATAAAAATACTATTTGAAAACACAACTTTTAATAATTAATAAAGAATCAACGTTAAGAAGAACCCTATTCAATTCAAATTATCATACAGGGTCTTTACATTAACTCATAAATAATGTAAACCACATAAACAACATTTTAAGATATGTAAGTATAGCTGAATAACAAGTTATTTTTCCATTAGGTATAGTTAACTGCATCACAGAAGTGTCCCGTTTCGTACTATCCAACCAAATGCCGGAACCTTTCAAGCTTTTGTGGACATCATAAAAACCTTTAAATCTATGTACAACGGCGTGACCTTAACATTATTCCAAAACTTGATAATTGTTAACTGATACGACGTTGTTAAAGTATTTGAGTACTTATTTTCATACAGGTTATTTATATCATGTATAATTACTTATTAATAAACATAAAGCATTTACAGTAGCATCTTACCTTGATGTAACACAATATAAACACGAATCGAATACACAAGACCAGGTCTCCAATAATCTGTAATAACAATAAAACTACTTAATGCTTAAATTACATTTCAGCACTTCACTATGTAATAAAACTGTAATATAACTTACAAAATCACTATTATTCCGTTAAATACAACAATCAAGTATCAACACAATCCACAAACGGATATTTTTAGTTCAAAATTTAAATTTCTGACGCCTCAATACTCAATGTTGCATGTTAACAAAATGTCCGTTTCCTTAATATGCAACAAAGATGATCCTTTTAGTTGTTTTACTTTAGAGTAGGTAGTTTTATACTTCATTAGCATTACAAAATTTAATATAATCTATTAAAGCCTGCTAATAACCTGATAGTTAATATAAATAATATTTATTTATATTTATTACAGGTAAGTCTATATTTATCATGTAGGTATGTACACCATGTACTCAGTGCCCTACTGTAAGCTTTAAGTTCTAATAAATTTGTCAAAAGGTAAAAAAATAAGTTCGATCTAAATAAACATACCTATCAAATGTAAGAACGTTTGGATCAACACTACCAGGTAAACATGAATGGGAAAAAAACTTCATTAAAATTATACTATACGACCTTATATTTACCAAATTAATGCTCAGTATCTATAGTGCACTCCATAAGTTACAAAAAGAATAATAAAATAAATACCAACAAATGAAATAAAAATAAATTAATTAATTAATTAATGAATAATAATACTTTACAATTTTCAAAAATAATTTGTATCTACTTTTTATTTAAATTGATCTGCAGCTTATTATGACATGCATCATCATCTCAGCTAAAAGGCGTTTATATAACGTAGGCATAATTAAAAATAGGTAGCTACATTTCTCCATAACGAGTACATAGTATTTGGCTTATAAAGCATATTAATCGTCGAACAGAAGGAGTTAAGGTTTCAAGTCAAATTACGAGATGCTTGGCTATTTTTTTGGTTTGTAGATTCATATAGGGATGACTAAGTCATGCTGTTTTGAATGGTGTATGGTGATTGGTATTTAATGTACTATTCCTGACTAAGTCGTCTTGAGGGATACTCGAACTCAAAGGATTTATGGATATTTCTCTGGTGGTAGCAAATGGTTCACACTATATCTTAAAGTACCTATGTAAAATATAATCCATAATGAATATCGCAAATGTACCTAAAGATTACTTCTATAAGAAGGCAACAATCTTACCAAAAAGCCAAGAAAAAACTAACAAATAAATCCTTGCCAAACTAAAAGACATCAAAAATATCAGACGTTCCATTAAAAATAAGATGTTTAGTAAGGTAAATATAAAAACAAACAAAATAACATCATACAAAAAATATAAAAAAACTCGTGCTCAGGTCACCTGATAGTAAGTGATCACCGCCGCCCATGAATACCCGCAACACAAGAGGAATCACAGTGCGTTACCGACCTTTAAGAAGGGTCGTACGTAACGGTCCGGAAATATAGCTAAGAAGAAAAGATAAGAAAGTTAATTAAACAAAGATAAGTACACTCTGTCTATAAAGTCCTGAAAATAAATGAGGCCGCCACTGTGCTACACGTAGCAACCCTATATAATCTGAGAAAATAGTTTTCATACTAGTAATTTATTGAAATAAAATAAGTAATTTTGAAACACATTATATCTAATACTCAAGTAAGAAATTCACACAACTCATAATGAGATAATTCATTTCATTGGTTGAAACCAAGTGATTGAGAAATTTGAATAATTGTTATAACATGACCTATATAGAAGTAAAGTAGTGTTAGCCCTTTAAACATTTTAGATGACGATGTTTTATTTCTGTTTTATATGCACTATAGTCAAGCCATTTTAAATTTTGACAGTTGTTTTGAGCCATAGAATGTAACATAATTTAGTGTAAGAATTATGAGCCATAACGTAATTTTTGACTTCTGCAAAACAATTATGTTCTATGGTTTTAATTTTAGTGCTGCTACTATATGGCTGCTGCCACATGTACCTATACCAAACTTAAAAAAACTAAATTATAAATAATCTAAATCGATAAATCTCTTAATCGATTTCATACACCAACCCTAAACTACATGGGTCAAAATTCACCTATTAGAATGGTATGGGTATTAGCATAAATTAACGGATTGAATCAGAGTAATAAAAACGCATGTACACAGTTAACAAGGAGATTTATTCATCGCTTTCATCATTGGATTTTTTAAATTTTCGATGTTGCGATAACTTTCGTTGCCACCTTCATCGTCATCACTAAAGCTTTCTTTGCTCCTGCTATTATCGTCAGTATTTGCCCACAGGTGACGTCCTCTCTTGTAGTATTCTGATTCGAGCTTCTCGACGCGATGGCAACTGTTTTTCCAAGTTTCAGCTGTGATGCTGCTGAAGGCCCTTTTTAGAAATTGCCAACATTTTGTGACCTGCGGGAACATAAATAGTTACTTGTTAGTGATGATTTTATATAAAATATTCTGTTATTTTATATATCAATTCATCATCATCATAACTGGATACTTGGCCTACTGGTACCACGCTGGCCAGACGTATTGGTATAGGGTTTTATTTCAAGTTTTCTTTCTTTTTATTTCATAAACATAATATTCACGGACAGTCCCTTAGTCGGTTTTTACGACACCCATGGGATGAGATGGGGTGGTGATATATTGTATTCTTCCTTCGTCACTACACGGAAACTACTGATTTACTAACTATACTAATATTATTATTAAAAAAATTTGATTATTGGTTTATTTGGAGGGGTATAGGGGGCAAAGAGGAGTAGAAAGGGAAAATAGGCTAGAAACTATTATTTTAACTATTTTATAAAGTTAATAATGAGAAAAATTACTATACAAAAGAATATGCTTTATTATACAGGTTACCTACCTTGTATGAAGAATGATAAATAATGTCTTTCCTTAGTTCTTCAGGCAAATCTCGATTTTTATATTACTAGGGCATTTCTTGTAGGCCTATTGCATTTAAAATTTTGCGTAGAACTTCAAGACTACAATTAAAATCCATCACAGTTCTAGCTATCACCTGCAACTATCTGAGGGTTGGTTGGAGCCTGAAATTTAAAAAAAGTTATGTTGAAGTTGTTATGTTGAACATTTGATTATACTTTTACAATACATTTAGACATACCTAGACACAAAATACAGGCAAAGAATGGGATGGAAAGAATAACTGCAATACCTAACTAAAATTTATTCAGTGTTAAATATTAACTAACAAGATATCATTTAACATGGAGTTACTAAGACCTAAATAATAAAAAAATTAATAAAATATTGCAATTAATTATTCATTGTCGACAGACCAGTTGATGCAAAAGTGACATACTTAGTTTAGTTATCAACCGTAATATAGACATACAGCAATTAATTCAAATTCAAAACTGGGATAAATCTTGACTGAATTATACTAATGCAACTGATAATGTATCAACAGAATAGGTCGTACTACAATATTTCTTACTTTCAATGACAATCTTACCTAAAAATATGCTATGTACGCAATGCCTGTTTTTGGTCTCTAAATCGCAAATGGAGTGAATATATTACTTGAGACAGATTACAAAACACAGTAACACGATTACATACCCATCAAAGTTGCAGTTCGCCCATAAAAATCAGCCAAATCACATATAATTTGACCAGCTTCGTGCTCCGTCAAACAACACCTTATAAGTTTAAAAATCACTTCCCGCGTGCCACTTTGATTTACTTTACTCATTGTTTATGTTGTTCTTCGTAAGTCAGTGTAAGTTTATTGTAGATTAATGAATTTATAAAAATCACAAAATGAAAACAGTTCCGCAACTTCTACTCGATGACAGCTCATGTACAAGTCTATTTTGAATTTCAGTGTTGCCAGACACATGAACAATTTAGTTCCTCAAACTTTAATTTCTTGACTTTATAGACAACCTATATGAGATACTCTGTTGTTTCCTGATGCCTGAAGATTTCTGAAGTCTTATAGGTTTAGCATATTGGAACCCGTACAAAAGTAAAAAAAAGTTTGCTTTTAAACTAGCCAACAGAATAACTTACACAATTATTCCGTTGGCTTATGACAATAAAATGTATACATAATAAAGAAGTAATAAAAATGTATCAGTCCACAAATAAATATAATAAGGTGCCACGACAATACTCACGATCAGCTTTAATTATTTTATTTAGTCGTCCGTGTTTCTAATAAATAGACTTGGAAACTTGTCTTTTGAGACATACTTTTATAATTAGAATGGCAATCATCTCTGTCTTTAACTGGCAACATTTAATGTTTTATCACGAAAGTTGAGGTTATTATTGTGTTAGATACCTCTTTGCCATTGGTTAAAACAGCTCACACCTTGACATAAAAACCAATAGGATTTTAATTTCGAATCCAGTCATAAAGAAAAATAAGCATAGAAAACGTAAACAAATGAAATCAAATTGCCATTTGCTATCATCAAAGTGTAGTATGAAGTACTGTCTTTATTTTACACAAGTAGATTGTTATCAGACTGTCATTTAAGTGAAAAGTGAAACATTAACCGATTACCACCCCGGCGTATTGAAATATAAATAAAGTTTAAGTTCTAATAGGTAATTTTGATAAAAACAAACCGCATTGTTAAACTGTTTATCACCATTGACGGATGTCCTTGTAGATTTTGCAAGTGAAGTGGCGGTAAATTTAACTTGTTAAATCAAATAATTTGTTATGTAGGTAGTATTTGCCTGAACAGTAGAAATAACTTGTCGATATAGTGGCTAATGATGGAACCTATCTGAATTTAATCAAATTTAGAGAAATAGTTATCTCATTTCAATAAATTGTAATGGGTAGCCCAGAAGAAAATGTTATACCCTGTGAGAACATAATTGGGGAAGTTGCTGAAAATGAAACCACTGGCGAGATATCTGACAATGAAGTTGGTGACTCGACGGAAACATCTTTAAATGTCAGTGAGCAAGGCTTAGCATCAGGTGACCCAGCTACTACTAAAGATGGAGACACAGCTCTTGGGGGTAATCAGAAAAAGGCCAAAAAGAAATTTCGTCATGGCAAGAAAGGCCATACTCCTGCTAAGGACAACCCAGACAGAAGTGCTATACGGAGAGTAAATTATCTTGGGACAAAATTTAAGCAAGGAAGAAAGAGAGCTCAGAGCTTTCCATCAATTTCTAAGTTCTTTTTGCCACACAAAAGGCCTCGTAAAGAAGTTTTTATTCCACCAACTAAATTTTTGCTTGGTGGTAATATATCGGACCCTCTCAATCTGAATAGTCTTCAAGATGAAGATATTAACAGAGCTATGAATGCTGTTACACCTGAGTCTTCACCTTTGCCAACACCACCCAGACATAAAGCTAAGATTGATGTCATAATTCCTCCTAACATAAGGGATCCCTTAAATTTGATGGAGCCTTTAGATAATGATGAGTATGAAAAAAGGTTAGAGATGCAGCAGCGGAAACCACGCAAGAAGGCTAGGTTACGACGCCGAACCACAGATAATACCTCTCCTGTTCATGTTGTTGAGGAAGCCCCAGAAACTGTTGTTGAAGGCATAAAAGAGCCGGTACCTCCTGAACCTTCAACATCAGCTTGTAAGTCTCGAAAGCGATCCTGCAGTGACAGTGACAACGCATCACAAAAGGGCAAGGACCCTAAGAAGTTAAGGCGTATGGATTCATTGGACAAGATTGTGAGTCCTGTTGTGCCTCAGCCAGGTGCCTGGATGCGAGCAAGGCCACAACAAAGGGTTGTACCACCTGAACGTCCAGCCTCACCTCACCGTGTCAAGCCTAAGGCTGACGAACAGCAGAAATTGCCAACTTTTCATCCTAAGAATTCAAGATATCAATTTGGAAATTATGACAGGTATGCATTTAAACTTAACATGTGGCATGCTATTATAATTAAGCATGATTTTATTCATTTTATTAGTTTGACTTAGTATTTAAGTTTGAAAAACCTAATTGCTTGCAAAAATCATTTGCCTTGTTAATATAAAGTACTAATTTTTATATGTATAACTATTCCAGGTATTATGGATATCGGAATCTCAATGCGATGATGGATATTCGTCTGCAGGTATTTGAGATGCATCGCCATCTCTTTCACAACAAGGATGTTCTGGATATTGGATGTAATGTTGGTCATATATCTGTGGCTGTTGCACGTGAACTTGGAGCTAAATCTGTGGTGGGAATGGATATTGACCCAGTTTTAATAGGTATTTATTAGATTATTATTCTTATATTACACTAGCCTTAGATTTTATTAAAATAAATTTATTCTATTTGCTCTAAAGAGAAATTTTAAAATACTGACCAATATTACAAAGTAAAATTCCCTTCTCAAAGAAAATTTTACAATTAAGAATAAGTATAATTTTTTATAACATTTTTAGCAAAACTGATTATTATTATGAAATATGTTATTTTAGATAGTATATAATATTCTTATGAGAAAAACAAAGAATAGAAGGGATGATTTAATGATACTTGATGGTGAATTTCATGTGTATACCAAAAGAACAGCTGTGCTGTATAAATATGAAACTCAAGAGTGAAAATTAACCTCTGCACTGTGCTAGACACACAACCCAACACAGTCTGATAAATTCTATAGCTCTGTAATTTATTGTTCCTTTCCACCAAAACACAGTAACATTGCAAACTGCTACTTGGTGGTGGATTGACCAGAGATAGCCCAGACAGCCTAGAACCTCCCAACAGTTAAATGAATAAACAATTTTGAATGCCTTAATTTATTGAGTATTTTTGCTAATGTTTTTCATAAGTTTACTCTTAGCATTCTAAAGTTATGTTTTGACATACATTATTGTTATTACATTTAGTTTTAATAGAGATCTCATAGCAACCCATAAACATAATAAGATTGCAGTTTTATTACTCTTGCTTGTGTAATAATAATAGTCATAGTTTCACAACATTTGTTAACAAATGTACTGTATCCAGTACAGAAATAGGTCATGTCATACAAAATTTCTACATCATTTTCTTTGCATTGATTAGTGTAACTAATGAGAAATTCATTTAATTACAGCCAGAGCAACGAAGAATTTGAAATCATTTATACCGATTCCTGCAGAACCAAAGAGAGATGAAGAAAAGAAAACAGATTTGGAGGATGAGAAAAAACCAGAGATAGAATGTCTTAAATGTAAAGAGGATAAGTGTGAGGATTGTCCAAAACATGATAAAGGGGAGGATAAGAAAGCTTTCCCTGTGAGAAAGTTACGGAGGCCAAGGAAAAATAGAAAGGCAACACATAACGGCGGTCAATGCTTCTTTCCTATGTCGATGTCTATGCTGTATGGACCTCTAGGTGATTCAACAGTTGAAGTTGCGCCTCTTTCTTTCCCAGAAAATGTTACATTCAAGCAGGTAATTTTATTGTTAAATGGTATTTTTGTGTGGTAAATCTAGCATATACTAACTCAATGCTTCCCAAACATGATGGTTGGGTTTAATTCCAAGTTTTCCTTTTTCCTTTTTTCAGAGATACTATCAGCTTTCCCTTAATTTTTATCACAGTGTGGCTACACAGTTTATGTCGTATAGTGTATACTACATAATGCTTTTATAAAAAAAAATTAACAATTCAAGTAAAACCACTTCCTGTTAGAACAGTGAACTGTTATCACTTTTTAATGTTACCAGCACCTATACAAAAACCTCTTTTAAAATAGCTCAGTCCAGTAGAGTGCAAAGCAGAACATAGAAGCTCTAGGGATAACCCTGTGTCGTGGGGACTTTTACTGACCTGAAGTAAACGGACACTTCGAACATCCAAGCTCATAACAAATTGTAGATCGTGCACGCCAGCCGCTAATACGACCGCCCGCGCCACCAAGGGCACCAACTGCCTGATTGGAATTGTCACGATGTCACTAAACCATATCTAAAACAGTCTAATAACCTTACCCTGCTAGCTGAAATTAAGTCCATTTTGTTTAATGACGTATGAAAAGGCCTTTCATATAAAAAGTGCATTGCAAAAGTGCATAGGCTACAGTAATTGCTTGCTATCTAAAGGCCGAAGAAAGAAGTAATTTTTAAAATGTATCTTAATTATTTTTCAGGGCAACTATGTACCTCGCGAGGAGGTTGCATTGGGCAGTGGTGCGGAGAGTCCACAATTCGATTTGATCCTGTGTCTCTCGACTACGAAATGGATGCATTTGAACTGGGGTGATGCAGGACTGAAGCGAGCCTTTCGACGAATGTTTGCAGATTTACGTCCCGGCGGGAAACTAGTACTAGAAGCACAGAACTGGGCTAGTTATAAGAAGAAGAAGCGTCTAACGGTTAGTAGATTTTTTATGTATATCGTTCCTAGACGTAGTTAAAGATACTAACTTTAAAACTTTCGCCTATCATTTTATGTAGTTAAAGATTTTTCGTGGAAATGTTTCAGCTCAACCGACAATAGGAATTAAATATACCAAGTAAAGAAACATGTTGTGGGAATTGTAAATAAAAGTGATATGGTAGCTTTAATTTCTCCTTAATCTAAATCTAGAGCAGTGATCCATATTATAGTCTAGCTGTTATTAAAGAATACATTTATAGCAGTATTAGGCAACAGTATTAAAACTTTATTTGCTGCTCTATTCAATGTTGAAACACAAAATTACTAATATTCACTGTCTGAAAATTTTTATTCTTTTTTGCACAAAATATTTTTTGAAAATGTAATGAATTAAATTAATTTCTCTTTCCTTCAATAGCTAACTACATTATTTTACTGTAAACCAAAACACTAATATTTATAAACAAAATAATTGAAAACTTATCACTGCCATGGCTAGAAAATAATTCCACAGCCTATTGGAATGTCACTCGTACATAAAAGAGGCTGACATAAATAGTTTTTAATATAAACTAACTTCAAATGTTTAAAATTAACAATGTTCTTGAATATATCTAGTTTGTTATATACCTTATCGTTTTCTTCACATTTACGTCCCAGGGTGCATTTTCAACAAAATGGCGATACATAAAACGATACAGTCAAGCGAAATGGAGATACATAAAACGTTTATTTGTCAAACAAAACAATGTTACAAAAATTTTAAGTACATCTCTGTGTATTGCCAATATTTTTAAAATGTTGTAATATTGTTGAAATAAATCTAAAACAGAAAAAATCACACGGTGGACCGACGACCTCATAAGGACGGCGGGAAGCCGATGGATGAGGGAGGCGCAGGACCGCACGAAGTGGCAATATTTAGAGGAGGCCTATGTCCAGCAGTGGACGTCAATTGGCTGAAATGATGATGATGATGATGAAATCTAAAATATACAATTCACAAAAAAAAATAGAATGACTTTAAAATGGTACAGTCACGAGCAGTAATATCGCGTGCTTCAAGCCAGAGGGGCGTATACGCTGTACCCTTACTTTTCAGGAAGAGCAAAAATCTTAATAACTTTTTTTCTAATGAATGTAACTAAAAAAAAATTTGGACGTGTTTTATGAATTTTTTTTTGTATTTATCTGCAATGTTATATTTTGTGTAAGTATTTGAAAACTCGCAATATCGCACTTACGTCTTTTTAGCTCAACAATATTGCACAAACCCTGTGCCATATTTTTTCCGAAAATGCTTATATTGGACGGACGTATATATCAAAACTTTTATACGTAATGCAATATTTAAAAAAGATGGTAACTTAGTATCACTATCATAAAACGTCTTTTAAAATTATTTTTCCATGTAATTTAATTCATTGCATGTACTATTTTTGGAGACTATACGTCTATTTGGCTTGTCAAAAATGTGTTGAAAGTTTTGTTCAGAAAACGGACGTATGTATTTATAATTGGATTAATTTCGATGATGTTCAAATAAAACAACAAATAATCAGTAAATTTTGTTAGTAATTTTATAAAAAAGGAACTATTATTATAAATTTGTTTTTATTGGTAACGAATCAACATTGTCAAGCTAAGAAAAGTAGCATAAGTAGGTACATGAAAAATGGCATGCAGACTACAAAAGCCGCTATAGAAATAAACTTTGAACGGCATAACGAAACTTAAGTCCGAAGGTTTCATCAACCAACAGTAGGTTTAGACTGTAGGTTTAGAATTATATTGTGTGCAAGCAGCGGTGCCATTTCATCAGAGAAGAAATGTTAAGGGCAGTAGGCATGCTCCCAGCTGCGGGCACTAAGCGGAGTATTGCTGAAGAGATTGGAACAAGACAAGACATGAAATCAAGGTTGTGGTCAAGTTACCGTGCTACTGGTGAAGTGGCTGAAGTGAAGATACCATGGAAAAAAATCCATCACCGCTCAACGAAATTATCGATATTGCAAGTTGCCGCGAAAAGACAGACAAATGTTACTGTCACGCAACTGCCAACCAACTGGTTTAGAGGCTTTAGCAAGAGCGCCACTGTCGTGTGGGTGACCAAACTGTCAGGAGATGCCACAAAGCCTACCTTTATGCTCGCATATTGCTTTGTACTCCAGCACTATGCCAAGCAAATCGAGGACGACTAGAGTGGGCTCATGAACATTTGCTCTGGAAAGATAACCTGTTATGATGAGTCCAACTTCGGTTTCCACTCGGATTCACGTAGAAAACGTGTTTGGCGAGTTCCTGGTTGTGATAGCCATCTACAACATCCTCCGGAAATCTGTTCATACCACGATGGAACAATTATTATTGGACAGGAATTCGTGATGGTCGAACAACAGACTACTTACGTTTTGATCAAAAGCACCATGACGGCTGAAAAATAGCTTAACGAGTTATAATAGTCTACCTCCGTAGACTACAATTGGGCCAATTTTTAAGCTCATGGACGATAACATTCGTCCACATATTCATTGTCTTATCTCTATTATTTCAAGTTATTTACTTATTTGAATAAAAAAATTATTACGCAAAAAAAAAAAAAAAAAAAAAAACTTGTTGCAACGGCTCATTTCCACAAAATGGGGAGCTTCGCCCCAGGTAATGCGGACGTTGGGGAATACGCGTGCCCAGTCTGGAACCGATCAGCTCATGCTAAGCTGGTGGATACAGCTTTGAACGAAACTTGCCGGATTATCACAGGTTGCCTCAAACCGACACCGGTCAGACTGCTGTACCCATTGGCTGGCATCGCGCCTCCCGATGTCCGTAGAGATGTGGCGGCCTCGCTTGAAAGGAGCAAAATGGATGGCGACCACCGGCATCCTATGCACGGCTATGCTATAGTGCAGCAAAGGCTGCGTAGCCGAAAGAGCTTCATAAAGTGCGCCCACCCTTTTAGTACAGACCCAGCACACGCGAGGTGCAACCTTTGGTGTGAAAGAGTGTCACTACCTGAACCGTTTGTGCCGCTCTCTGAGAGGCTTCCGCCCGGACATGGGTTGCCATGGGCTACCTGGAAGTCCTTAAACAGATTGCGAACCCAGGTAGGACGAAGCAAGGACAACATGCTCCGGTGGGGTCTCACGGACAGTGGCGGACTGGGTTGCCTGTGCGGCGTTCCACAAACTATGGCCCACCTCTTATCATGTCCTGGATGCCTTACTAGTTAGTTAGTGTCGCAGAGTTTTGGGCTACATCAATTTAGTCCAGTATCGTTTTGCCATCGATACGCTAAGAAGAAGAAGAAATATAATGTCGTGACTTTTGAGTATATGTTAGTATTTTATATTTTCTTAATTAATAAGCAAATATAAAATACCCCTAGACAGTGTTGATGTGTGTATTTTAATAATAAGTTAGTGAAAATAGATAGTTGTATGCACATACGTCTTTGTGGCAATATACACATTTCGTCAGGCGTAGTTACGGCCGCTGTACGTCTGTCTGGTTCGATGATAATTACTGATCTTTAGCATACGTCTAAAAGTATTTTATTAAATATCTTTTTAAATAATATAGCTAGAAATAAAAAAAATAAAAGAGGTTGTGTGTCGATAAAAGTACTAAAAATTGACGTAATAAAAAAAAAATTGCGTTTTTGTTCATACGCCCCTCTGGTTTGAAGCACGCGATATGTACACATTTTCGCATTTTGTAAACCAGTTATCTAAAGTTCTGCCAATCCAAAATTGAAAATTCGAAGATTAATTCAAAACTGTACGGAACCTCTTCTAAATTACGAATTCATTTTGATATTGTAATGTCTAGATAAACGTGCAGATAGTTTAGAAAATTTGAAAATGTGTACATATTATTGCTCGTGACTGTACCTAGTGGTAAATTTAAAATAATAACAATAGTAACAAAACTATGAACAATACAAATTTAAAAAGTAGAATATTTCGTAGTCTGTGTTTTGAGATCGCAAAAGACAGGGAATAAAGGAAACTTGGGAATAATTTATTTTTATTTCATTTAAATAATTTAACATCTTTTATTAAATACTCAAATTTACTTAAATGTCATAGTTACTTTAAGAAATACCTATACCCTTTCCACTATATTTAACGACATTTGACAGGTTGACGGTAGTGACGTTCAGCAGTATCTCGAATGTAATGCCATTCAATTGTAAGCGATTTTTCGATTTTTCAAATTACTTTATTTTAAACATTTGGATCCTTACATCAACTTACATTATCATTTTATTACTGTTTCTTTCTTTATCTATGTTAAGAGAATTAGCCTATAGCTTTAAATGATAAAATTATTGTTAGCTTAGGTATTATTTAAAATACATAATTTATCGTGACACATTCGCGGTTTATAGCTAATCTAAAATATCATAATACATTTTATAAACGTATTATGAAGAGTTCAGGTTTATTCATAGCATATTATTTATTATTATTATTATTTATTTCTACCGATTATTTGTAATTTGTTTCATAATGGTGGTAATCATTATGAGTGTCCATCACTAAGTAACCATAGTAACTGAAAAAAACATGGGTACGTCCATGAAATACAATATTATTTGTTTGAAAAATAAGCAGAAGTATTACGAAACTTCATGGACGTGAACTGTCAAAAAGCTAAACTTACGCTGGAAGGGGTATAATTGTAATATTTGCTTGTTTCAGCCAACAATATACGAAAACTTCAATTCAATTGAATTATTTCCAAACAAGTTTCGGGAATACCTGCTGTCACCTGAAGTCGGATTTAGCAAGTGTTGTATTCTAGGAGTGCCACAGCATGCAAGCAAAGGTTTCCGCAGACCTATCCAGTTATACGTGAAGGGTGACTTCACTCCTAGTAAGGCTCGCTGGTCAGACGCATACGCGCCGTCGTCTCACCACCGACCTGAGGCTGAGCCTCCACGTCGGACGGTGTACGCGCCGGTAGCGCCCGCCTACCGTCCCAGTGATGACGCGCCATCGTGCGGAGCTGCGACGCCCTACTCGCCTAACCTCGACTGTTGCGCCGATGATTCTCCCTTCTACAATCCTCGCAGTGATTCATACGCGCCTTCATACCAACCACCGAGACCGACGGTGTACGCTACGCTACCATCGCCGCTGGGGTCGGCGTCTCCCGCGGCGTCTCCGGCCGCGTCCCCCGCGCCGCACGCATCTCCGGCGCCGGACCCGATGTCGGCCAGAGGCTTTGCGGAGCCGAGACCTCACGACGATTAAACTACTGTACAAAAGTAACCTAATGAACGTGATATTAATCACTTAATTCGATATTAGGACTGCCTGTAAACTCGATAGAGTATAAAAATTCATGCGCCAGCTCGGGACCTGGTTTGCATGAGGTTTAATTTAAGCACGCGAGCCTTTATTGACTGTTTTCACGTTAATAATCTGCATAATAAGTAACCGGTGTAAATTGAGACTTGGCAGGCTCGGGAACCTGTCTGTTCTCATTTTTAGATTTGTAATGTCCTCCCGCCTTTCATATTTCTATGTAAATATCGATTAGTACCGATAAGATTATGTTGAATAGGCTGAAAGTATTTTATAATATTATAACCGCACATTAATCTATTATGGTTGTGTTTTTATTTAAACATATTGTACAATATTAACCTTATTTTCCTATCCTTTACAAGAGGTAAGTCAATGTGTTCGTGGAACTATTTGTTATGGAGTGAGGCGAAATTTAAACCTGTATTTATTGATGAAGAAAGTGTAAATACAAAATGTATATTCATGATCATTATCATATCAGCTAATTGACGTCCACTGCTGAACATACGCCTCTTCCAAGCATTGCCACACTGTGCAGTCATGTGCCTCCCTCATCCATTGGTTTCCTGCCGTCCTAACTAGGTCGTCGGTCCACCATGTGAGAAAGTAGGTATATTAAACGGAATAAATACAAACCAGGCTCTACCAATCATCCACCCAACAAGTCGTGTAAGGAGTTGCTGTGCAGTGCACGTAAGTTTATTTGCGTGATCAACTAATAATTATTGTCAGTTTGGATGTTCTTCGAGTCCATTAAGTTCATGTATTTAAAAGTAGCCGCCACACAAGGCTAGATTGTTAGTGCGAAAATTTTATTTTATTTTATTTATTTATTTATTTCATTTAGGTGCTTCACAGCTGACAATATCAACATACAGATTATAATAATACATACAGTACGCCAATTATGAAGAACACAATAAAATATTTCTTTAACAAGAGTAGACCGATATAAAAAAAAAAAAGAAAGTTAACAGTAATACCTAATTATAAATGAAGACGATTAATTATATTATTATGTTGTTGATGTATCCTCGGGTATGATTGAGAGTGTGTGAGTGGGTGTGTGGGAGTGTAAATGTGTGTCAATCATATTATATTTTGATTTCATTGAATTTTGGCGGGAAAGCTGAATCACGTGACCTGTGACGTCATAGAATTTTGGTCACGTGACCAGTGACGTCATACAATTTTGACAGATGAGTCGTGACGTCACAGAATTTTGGCGGGAAAATATTTTTTGACAGTTGAGCCGTGACGTTTTTGAATTTTTGACAGATGAGTCGTGACGTCACAGAATTTTTGACAGATGATTTGTGACATCACAGAATTTTGGCGGGAAAATATATTTTGACAGCTAAGCCGTGACGTTTTTGAATTTTTGACAGATGAGTCGTGACGTCACACAATTTTTGGCAGATGATTCGTGACGTCACAGAATTTTGGCGGGAAAATATATAGTAATAGTAATAGTAATATAGTAATATAGTAATATATCTTTATTGGTATATATTATATTTTGACAGCAGAGCCGGGACGTTTTTGAATTTTAACAGATGAGTCGTGACGTCACAGAATTTTGGCGGGAAAATATATTTTGACAGCTGAGCCGTGACGTTTTTGAATTTTTAACAGATATGAGTCGTGACGTCACAGGATTTTTGACAGATGATTTGTGACGTCATATTATTTTGGCGGAAAAATATTTGAAACCTCTGTCACTTTGACAGCTGTCACTTTTGACAGCTGTCAATTTTGACAGATAGGCGTGATATCATAGAATTTTTGCCAGATGAGTCGTGACGTCACAGAATTTTGGCGGGAAAATATATTTTGATAGCTTAGTCGTGACGTCATTGAATTTTTGACAGATGAGTCGTGATGTCACATAATTTTTAACAGATCAGTTTTGACGTCATAGTATTTTGGCGGAAAAATATTTATTGACAGCTTAGTCGTGCCGTCATTGAATTTTGGCGGGAAAAATAGTATTTAAACAGCTGAATCCTGACGTTATCACAATTTGGCGGGAAAATAAAAAGCTTTGTACGAAACCCTCGGTGCGCGAGTCAGACTCGCACTTGACCGGTTTTATTTATGTATAGGAACTATTTGTGCGTCCTTCCACCTTAAGGGAAATACCCCATCGCCTAAAGATTTATTAAATATAATTTCAAGGGGCCTCATTAATCCGGCTTCACATTTTTTGACAAAAATAGCGGGTAAGCCATCTGTCCCGGCTCCCTTTTTAGGGTCCAGTTTGTTAAATATGGATTTTAAAAGTTTGTGGTTAACCTGTACTGAATGAACTGTACTGGCTTGAGGAGAATCTAAATAATTTCTGTTCTGGGTGGCGTCGTCCGAGGGCTAAAAGATGCTATAAAAAAATACATTAAAGGTATCACAAATATCTTCCCCGTTTGAGTATGTATTACCTTCATAGGTCATATGACACGGATACCCGGAAGACTTACGTCGTGCTTTTATAAAGTTCCAGAACTCTTGGGGCGCTTTCCTTATTTGTGATTCACATCTATGTGTGTATCTGTCAAAGAAATCATTCTGAAGGTCTTTAACTCTTTGACGTAATAAAGAAAACTCCGCATAGTCCCTAGGATTTTTATATTTTTTCCATTTTTTATGAATTTTATATTTTTCCTTTATTACGTTAATTAAAAGAAAAGATAATCAGTAAGTATTTTTTTTAATAAAAAATAATTAGTGTTTTAATTTTATTGGTCTACCCTTTGACCACCACACTAACGGTCTTTTTTCGCTCACTGGTTAAGGTAATTAATTGCTTACTGATTTTGTCATAGTTGTAGAACCGGACTTACACCTACGAGTACCTATATTATTATATTTTCCAGAAAGCTAAGAGTCATAATTTTACACTAATACGCTGGAAATATTTGAAGAACCCTCGGTATTCCATCGGTCAGGGCAAGTTTCATATTATGTATTTGAAGCCCGGATATCGTTTTTTGGACTAACGAAATCTAAAGAGACTTGGCTACGTCGAAATGTAAATAACTTAATTACCAAACTTTCAAAACTTCAAAATGCTTTATTTCATAAAATTTATCACAAATTGTTTGAAATCGTCTTTTAGAATTTACTTGAAATTGAAGCTATACTTAGTTAAAATTATAGATCGACACAGACAAACGCCACAGCCACAGCACTAAAAAAACCGCGTTGTATTGTCCAATGCAAATTAGAGAAGAAAAATAAAACCAATCTACTACTCAAATCTACTTGTCTGTCTGTGTTGATCCCTAAATTCCAGTTTCCAAATGGTTGGGCCAATGAGAAGAAACCTGGCAAAGAAACTCATGGCAACTCTTTTAAAATTCGGTTGCTTACAATATTTCTTTTAACATAAATCTACACAACTAAAATATTTGACAGTACCAGACAGGATAATACACCATTTATACATTATAAAAAGTAATAATCAAAGAAAAGAAAAGTAGAAGACAAGCATGAGAACAAGCAAGACAGAAGAAGAAAAGAAAGAGAGAAAAAAAAAGATAGAAAGTATATACAATAAGAACTTAGAAATAAAATAATACAGTAGCACATATAATTATAAAAAGTGCATAAACTAGCATTATTTGAAACAGCTTGAGAATAGAAGCAGTTAATCCCAAGCCTTTGTATCATTCGTGTAATCTACAATAGTATAATATCCTTTTAGGATAAGTTTTTGTTTTACTACATTCTTAAATTTATTAAGACTTAGATCTTGGATTATGATTCGGGATTTTATTATAGAATCGCACACATTGACCCTGAAATGAATTGTGTATTTTTTGGAGCCTAGAATACGGATGAACAAGTTTATCTTTATTTCTAGTATTTAAACTATGGACATCACTTCTTTAGACAATTGGTCTTTATTTTTATAAACATAAATTATGTTTTCATAAATGTATTGACTTGCTACAGTTAATATATTGATTTCTTTAAATTTTTCTTGAAGTGATTGTCTCCTACCTAAATTATAAATTGCACGAATAGCTCTCTTCTGCAGCACAAAGATAGAATGAATGTCGGCAGCATGTCCCCATAGTAAAATACCGTATGACATTATGCTGTGAAAATAACTAAAATATACTAATCTAGCAGTTTCTATGTCTGTCAGTTCTCGAATTTTCCTAACGGCATAAGCTGCAGAACTTAGTCTCTTTACCAATGTCCTAATATGTGGGCCCCACTGAAGCTTAGAGTCTAGTGTTATACCAAGAAATTTTGTAGTGTCCACAAGGTCTACCTGATCCTCCTTAACTCTTATCGTGGTTTTTCCTTCCCTTACATTCGGGGTTATAAATCTAACACATTTGGTTTTGCGGCTATTAAGGAGCAAGTTATTAATATCAAACCAACGGACCACTTTAGAGATAGCCAAGTTCACTTCGTCAGTGCTAGTCTGTTGTCGTTTCACTTTAAATAAAAGCGAAGTGTCATCGGCAAACAAAACTATCTCATGTTGATCTTTAACTAGATGTGGTAAATCATTTATATAGATGAGAAACAAAAGGGGTCCAAGTATGGAACCTTGCGGAACGCCCATTTTTACGACAGATCCTGGAGATAATTTTCCATTAATATTAACTCTTTGTATTCTGTTATTTAAGTAAGACGTGAAAAGATCTAATCCAAGTTTACCTAAACCATAGTGATGTAGTTTCCGTAAAAGTGTATCATGATCGACACAGTCGAAAGCCTTGGACAAGTCACAGAAAATACCTAAAGCATCGTAAGACTTCTCCCAGGCGTCATATATATGTTTTACAAGCTCCACACCAGCATCGGTTGTGGAGCGACCCCTTGTTGCGAAACCCCGTGCGAAACCAAATTGTTTAATATGTAAAATTTTATATCTATTTAAATATGTTTGCAGTTGGTCTGCAATAAGTTTTTAAAAAATTTTACTGAAAGTTGGCAGTACTGAAATTGGTCTAAAATTAGTTGGGTCTGATGTACAGCCAGATTTATACAGTGGAATTATTTTGCTGTATTTCATTAAATCAGGAAACACACCACTATCTATCGAATAATTAAATATAAGAGCTAAATGCGTTGCAACTGAGTAAATAATATGCTTAGTAATAACTACAGAATTATCCCATAAATCTGCTGTCTTTTTTACATTAATGGTATTAAAAGCTTTAATTATATCAAAAGGAGTAACATGTTCAAATTCAAAATTATTCGCGAAAATCGGTACGTTATCCTTCAAAATTAATTCTGCAGTTATAGGTGAAGAGTTCAAAGATTGAGTAGTAGTAATTGGAATATCAGTGAAAAATTGTTCAAAAGCAGTGGCGACTTCTACATCTGATGTGATTGTTGAGTTATTGATGTTTAAGTTGTACTCAATGTCGCGCTTGACTACTTTGCCTGTTTCACTATTGATAATATTCCATATGGTCTTCATCTTATCATTACTGTTTTTAATCCTTGAACTTAGAAAACGTGATTTAGCTACCTTACAAAGCTTTCTAAATAATTTAGAATAATTTTTAACATAATTCTGAAATGTATCACTAAAATTATAGTTTCTTTCTTCATAAAGTTCATAAAGCCGTATTCTACTCTTATGTAATCCTATTGTTGCCCATTCACTGAATGTGGCGTTGCCTTTAATTGACATTGTTTTTGGCATAAAAACGGATTTAAACACATTACAATAAGTCAAAAAATTATCAAATAAAGTGTTTACACTATCATCCGCACTAATAATTGGTATGGAACTAAATGCTAACTCAATTTTATTTTTAAAACATTCAATTCTTTAAGCGGTTTTATAGGTATTACCACAATGTTTTTAGATACATTGTGTTCCTTTCTATTTAAAAATTTAATTCGCTGACCAGTATGGTCTGACTGAAGTTTATTAATTATTAATTTGTCAGTAATTACAAAATTAATAAAAATATTATCAATACATCTTGCTGTTGTTTCAGTTAAACGAGTAGGCTCCAAAAACACATTTTTCAGATTAAAAGATTGAAAAAGAGCCAAGTATTTAGATACCCTTACTGGGGTTTCATTTCCTGTTACCAGTAAATCAATATTAAAATCACCACAAACTATTACATATTTTTTAGACTCCTAGTTACCTTATCTAAAACATCCTCCATAACTCTCTCAAAGCAATCGTACATACCTGAAGGGGGTCTGTACACACTTAATACAACAAAATGCTTCAATTCTACACAGGCTATCTCAACATAACGTTCAACCGAGAGATTAACAATATCAAGTCGTTCCTTATATTTAAATTGTTTGTTCAGGATTATCAATGAACCACCTCGTATTGCATGCTCTCTGTTGAATGAACTGCCTATCTGGTGATTATCAAAATTAAACATATTGGCTACTTCTTAACCAATGCTCAGTAATACAAAGGATGTCATGTTGTTACTATTAATAAATAACTCAATTTCTAATGTTTTAAGTTCTAAGTTAAATATATATACTTATGTACCTACTTAAGTAATTTGATCCTTATGAGTAGGTACTTTGTTGTGAGGCCGTAGGTACGTAAAGGCCAAACTGTAGTAGGTATTTGATCTCATAGAAAGTTTCGAACATTGTTTTGGGATATCACT
The DNA here is from genome assembly GCA_905475405.1 of Schrankia costaestrigalis. Lineage (NCBI taxonomy): Eukaryota > Metazoa > Arthropoda > Insecta > Lepidoptera > Erebidae > Schrankia > Schrankia costaestrigalis. Next base: position 9,186,770 of record FR997832.1, read on the forward strand.
TTACTTGTTAAGGTTGAATTATTCAATGATAAGATATTTGGATTAATATTATTTGGGATTCATTGTAAATAGTTTTAGTGGCAGTGTTTTTTTAACTACAATTCATAATAACATAATTGTATTTTCGAATTGTGGAGTTGTTCAAAATGAAGTAAGTATTACTACAGTTAGGTATAATGATAGTAGGCTAAAGCTGGTTAGATAAGTTTATCGGATAGGTTTTATTTAATATGAGGTGGCATTTAAGCTTAAAGTAATTCAGAAATTACTTTCATGGTTTCTTAGTAGAAGAATAAAAAAAATGTCAGATACATTAAAAAGTTAGTACTTAGCTAACTTACCTACTCAGTACTAATAAGGTATTCGAGATGTACTTCCTACATTATGTAGGTAGGTACGTGTCAAAGTATACGTATGAGTAGATATTTAGGAATGGTTACATAGGAATCGGTACTTCTATATCTATTTTTGTTTTCGTAAGCCAAATGAAATACACGCCCTTACTCGTAAAGTGCCGTATTTTCTCATTCACAATAAGACTACGCGTACCTTACTAGCGATTAATGATAGTTTCGCTTGTGTCTTTATTGGGATTGCCAGACACATTTGTGTAGCACGTGTAGGAAAGTAAGTACTTTTGTACGTAGTAGGTATTATACTGACAATGATAGGTATAATGCTTCGATTTGGACAATGATACGCGCCAGAGTGACGTTGTGTGCTCTACGCTTCCATAAAGTAACTAATTGGTACCTAATATATTGAAAACGATGCAGTAACATTTTTGTACACTCCTGCTTGGTGGTGGATTGAAAGGACAAAACTATGGTACGAACCTAAACGGTCTCTTGCTAAGCATTTTACAATGTCTACTAGATTTAATAGAAACGCTACTTTGAAAAACAGGGTTTTCAAATTAACTGGACCTATCACTACAAAAAATATTACTAAAATGCCGCTCTGCATCGCAGCGTTATAGAAGCTACGATCGATGCGATCTCAATAAAGTAAACTTAGGTATAGGTACGTTGTCATTTTATAACTTTCAAATCTTTATCAGCTATCTGATCTCACAAAAGTACCTAAAGTTCGCTCTTCTTATCTATTCGGCCCAAATAACGTTATTTTGTTATCAAACCCGGGTTGTCAATTTGTGACTAATCTTTTGCTGCTCTGCTACCTACAGGCCTAGAGGAAGTAGAGTAGAAACTACTTCTATATCTACCTACGTTGTAAACATAGCGCTAGCAAAACAGCAGATTGTTTTCAGTAGTTTAGATAGACCAAATTTATAAGGAAACGAGATTAAAACTAAGTCTGAAATTTCTTTAACTCGATAACATTATTTCCTAGGCCCACAGCTGCTTGTAGGAAACTTAAAGGAATAGTATAACCAGTCGAGTCTTTAGTCTTAATTGGTCTTTATAGAGAGCGGTTATTTTACTCTAAGTTCACGATTATTTCAATTTTATTAGATAAAAGTATTAGTAAGTACTGCGCTAGTAAGATAATGTGGTTCAAATTAATTAAAAACTTTGAATAGATTACAAAATGAAAACTAAGCAAGCGATTCAAAGTTTGAAGTGAATTTGCTAGTTGATTGATGTTCAAGGATGGGGAAAATTTGTTAAACTGCCTGTGGCTGCATAAAACATTGGGAAAATTATAATAAACTTAGCTAAATTCGTAATAACATATGATTAAAAACAGATTTTTACAGTTAGGGATATATATCTTTGTAATTGTATAGAATTTGTGAGAAGCCGCGCAGAAATTGAGGAACCATTAAGATACTAACGCGTAAATTGAAATTTCGAGATTGTAATATACTTAACTTGAATTTGGTAGCTGTTTATTAGTAGTTAATTCATTCAGTGATTGTGAATGGCTGTGACGACTTGCATGGTACATCGCTTTTACTTGGTTATAACGTGAAGTAGTTTCCTGTTTGACAGAACTTTCTAAAAGAGGCAATTTAGTTCGAAGTTTATTATTTCCTTAAACCCACGTGTATAAAGTAATTACGATCCTTAAATTTAAACTTTTCTGGTAAGCCATTTGAGACGTCATCTCTAATAATTTAAGTGGTATTTAAAGTTGGTACCTAATTTATACTCGTAGGTTTTTTTTTTGTAGTGGTATTAATTTTGTAAAATCTCCTTTTGCAGCCTCTTACAGCAACCATGCTGTGTGTAGGTAGCTGCTATTTTCTTTTGTATCCTTATTCATTCAGACTTTTGGATATGGAATGGACGCTCGAGCATAAAATTGCAATATAAAATCGTGTAAAATATTAATACTCCCCACAACTCTTCACAGTAAGTCAACTATTTCCTAAATAAGCAGAACTTATACTACAGTTACTAGATTTCTAATAAACATACTTACTTTTTTTGTAAATAAGTAGGTACGCTTTAAAGATAGAGATAACTACATTTTATACAATACAACACAATAGCTAGGACCCAGACCCAACCCCCTCAAGAATCATAATTAAAACACTACTCTTACTTAGCGTAGAAGTCTTAACTCTTAAGAAGTAATTAAAAAAATATTTATTTATTTAAATGTGAATGTCCAGTCAACAACAAAAGTCGATTTACACATCTAATATTACAAAACATCTCAAAACTAAAAGCTTTATGTATAGGTAGTATCGAAAAGTGAAAATACTCTTAACATTAGTAATGTCGTTTAAACATTGAACATTTTCCATAAATCGCTGTACACGAAAGGCGACCTTGTACCTAATAATGGATCTGTTAATCGACTTTTGTAGTTGTCTGTACAAGAGTTTTGGAAAATGTTTCCGACAGACCCTGCATCTGTATTTTAAGTGGGGTAAGTTAAGCTGTCCTTGTGTTTTAATAATGAGAGCTGAGTGCCTGTTTACATCGGAATGAGCTTACCTAAGCCGAGTGTGAATTGAATGGAAGATGACACTTAACCCAGATACTGGGGCTTTTTTCCAAGTATCGATTTCGAAAGATATCGTGTGTATTACCAAAAATATACAGGAAAATGAGGTTCTATTTCTTTTGAAAGAGGAACATTACTTTGAATGAAGCCTAAGTAATGTTTAAAGATTTAGAGCAGAACTCATCATAATTAGACACGTGTTAATACGGCCAAATTCAATTTAAACACACAAGCTTGGTTATCAAAAAAATAGGCGATTACATTTTTATACAATGTTAAGAAATATGATAGCTGTTATAAAGAAATCTTAAATAAAACAAGTTCAAGTAAACAACTATTTTCAGTGTACTTTCGTAAAAAATGAATAAAAATATAAACGAATTCATTAAAAATTTTATTATACACACAATACATAAGATAAGATTTAAGATAAATTTTACGTTCAATTCTCTTGTGCGCAATACAGTAAGTATGTGCGCTTGACAACAAATCCAGCTATATATTTTGGCAGATTAAGGTAGAGAGGGGTCTAGTTTGATAAGTTGCTGCGTGTACCTACGTAGTCACAATAAGCTGCCATCGTCGTCGCATAAACTAATCTTGAGAGTAGGTAGGTACCTTCTATTATACTTACTTATGTTACTTAAAGTTATGAAGGTTTTATTACTTCGAGCTAAAGAAAACTCAATGAAAATGCTTTGTTCTATTCATTGTCATTATCATAATGTTGAAGATACATTGATAACTGAATTAATGATGTCTTATATTTTTATATCATGGAGATTAGATTTATATCTTACAGTATGCTAATTGGCTTACAGTTTTAAAAGATAATCAATATGTTAAGCTCACACGTAAAATACTCGAAGGCTTGATATTGAATTGGTTAGTGAATAAAAATAAGCTTTAAAAATATAATTACTGAGAAAGCGTAACATACTTATTAGGCTTAGTTATTTTTTGAGTGCTACAAATACATTTCTTCCTAATTTGATACTAGCCTTAAATAACATAACAACAACTAACATAGGTGGGAATACAATGTGTCTCCAAGCAATTCCTGTCGTTACTTTATATACACACCTCAACAAAGTCTAGGGATATTTGGTATTTCCTCAATTTACTCCAAAATTATTAAAGATAACATACAACATGTTTATATTTTTATAAAGGTAATTTATCAGGCTACAATCCAGAATTAAATAAAAGTATTATTTTTGCGTAAATAATTTTTTATACAAATAAATAAAAAATTTGGAAAATTAGTAAAACTAACAATGAATTTGTTCTTTAAGCAAAAGTGAAAATAATCGAAAATTAATCTGTTTTTAATTGTTATGTGAGTAATCAGTAGTCAATACATTCAAAAAACCGTAAATAACGGTCCTGCAACGGTTTTTCATGCTTGGATTAAGTTATCTAGGTCTTGATGCGGTATAATGTTACAGGTCAGACTAGGATACAAAAAAAGTTGCTCTTCCATCGCAAGTTTATGCAGGAAAATTCATTAAAGCCCTTCTTTTGAACATGTCCTACGCGTATTTTATGGTTTTGAGGTTAGGCGATTGAGTGGTTCAGCATAAAATTGATACGTCATGCTCCTGCAACCAGCTCGTCATCACTCTCGCTTTATGCGGACGGGTGTTATCGTCCATGAGCTTAAACATTTGGCCGCATTGTAGTCTACGGGGGTAAATTATTAGTTCTAGCACCTCGTTAAGTTATTTTTCAGCCGTCATGGTGTTTCTGATCAAAACGCGCTCTGTTCTTCGACCCACACAAATTCCCGTCCAAATCATAATTGTTCTATCGTGGTATGAATAGTTTTTCTCAGGATGTTGTAATCGGCTATCACAACCAGGAACTCGCCAAGCACGTTCTCTACGTGAATCCGAGTGGAAACTGAACCGGGACTCATGTGTAAACACTAAGTACTACAGATAACAGGTCATCTTTGCAGAGCAAATGTTCACGACCTCACTATAATCATCGTGCGCGATTTGCTCAACGTATTGCTGGAGTTCAAAGCGGTATGCGAGCATAAAGGAGGGCTTCATGCCGACTTCTTCTGACAGTTTGGTCAGCCGCAAGAGGCTCCACCAAGAGCTGGAGCCTCTAAGCCAGCTGCATGGTAGTTACATTTGGCTGCCTTTTCGCGGGAACTTGCAAAAATCGATCATGTCGTTGAGTGGTGATAGACTTTTTGCTGTGATATCTTTCAGCTACTTCACCAGTAGCACGATAATGTGACCATAACCTTGATTTCATATTTTGTACTGTTCCAATCTCTTCAGCAATACTATGCTCAGTACCCGCAGCTGAGAGCATGCCTAATGCCTTTAACATTTCCTGTATGTTGAAATGGCGCCGCTGCTTGATGCACACAATATTAATCATTCGAAATAAACGTTTAAATTGTTATAAAACTTAAATTTTACACAAAAAAGCAGTCAAAACTTACTGTTGGTAAATGAAATTTTCGAACTTGAGTACGTTTAAGCCGCGTAAATCTTTTATTTTTAATTTTATTTTTAAAATTCAAATTTGAAATGGTTAAGAAAGGTTAACAAAGTAAGTTTTCATCAAAAGAATTAAAAACAAACCAATTTTTTTTTAATTTCACAACTTAATACAAAATATCGTGAAAATATCCCTAGACTTTGTTGAGGTGTGTATTTATTACAGTAGTCTAAAGGATTGCTTCTACCATGGGTAACTTAATATTAGAACAATTCAACATCGGGAATCCAGATGTTCAACTGTTTAAAAGTTCATCCGCGTACTTACGTTGAGACGTACTAGACGATATTTGTCTTGAAGAAGTCTGTTTCCTTCATAGGAAGTTAATACTGTATTGCCAATCATTGTAGAAATTTTACACAACAAATACAAAAAAAACACAATCACAACTGAAAACAACACTTTGTAAATCTCTCAAAGGTTTACTTTGAGTAAAGGATTAGACAAATAGGTACTTAGTATCCGTGTTGTGTACACACATAGAGTCAAGTCATATGCGAAGCTGAGGTGGGTGGCTAGTAATCTAATAAATCTGTACAAACACTGATGTATGTAACATCTCGGCGTCTCTGTTTGGTCCAGATGTTTGTGGGCCAGATGACGTTGTGGTTTGGTTGTATGTGTAGCATGTGGGATCGTTTCCCGTACCAATCATACATTTGTGTACACATACATGGCTGTTGGATTAGATCCAGCTGATTGTATTTTTAATTATGTACATTTGTATTATCAAAACAAAAGTATTTAAGACTTACTTATCGATTCATAAAACAACCTCTGCTTAGTTTGATACCACGTTATAGGAAAGTAAGGAATGTTCTATTATATTATGTATATTTCTGCCAAATGTTGTGTATTATAAACAAGAAACCCATCTTAATGTTTATTTAACCTAATAATATAGTCAGTTCACTGTTTTACTTAGAATAAATTGTAATATAGTAGGTATTACAATGGATAAAAAGGTACCTATTTAATTAAAGTTTTCGTGATAATGTCGATGTAGTGTTTGTATCTATGGAATAGATATGATACACTGTCTCACGTACACGGGTGTAGAGGGCGCTGTCATAGGGTAGTAGAATATATTACTTTACTCTATGGAGAGTCGGGTGCGAGACACCACCGACACCGGGAGAGTTGGATTTGCGCCTGCACAGCGTGTGATAGTGAGCCAGTGCAATATACAATAATATGTATACGTGTAAGTAAACGTTACAAGTGGCGACGAGGAGAAAGGTCAGTCAAGTGCATAATATTATATTAAAAGGAAGGAAGGTAATACCACAGGTAATAGGTACTTTGTAAGAAAGTGATTATGTTTTGTTCATACTTAATCGAATCAAAAAATTTACATTTCACGATGCTATCAATTTGCAGCATAAACTCTATATTATTAAAATAGTAAAGAAATCCGAAATATCGTTATAATTATACATAATAAATTTTAGTCATTTATCTTAGATTGTAATATAATAAAAAGTGACAACCTACCGTTATCTACATAACTTCCTTCTCTTAAATTTATAAAAGTAGTTATAAAAAATTAATTGCGTTAATGTCGGTTGTATATTATTTCATATGCTTGGTACTTAATAAGGAAAACAATGAGTTAAAATGCAGTCAAATTTTATTCAAATCGTTAGAGAAAAAACTAATATTTCGTAACGATTAAAACTTTGTTCATAGGTAGGCTATCAGAATAAAATACTTACCAAATGTTTGATTTTGTTTAACATACATTATAACCATTGTTTGTGTGTTTATTATTGTAGCTAAGTAATATAATATTTTAGCTATTATGAAAGTTTATACAGCCGCCATTTTGCAGTTTTGTTTATGTGGACAATAATGAGAATAATTAATTGGTCATTATCCAAAGAAAAATACCTATTGTAAAATAGTAAATGAAATAGAAAAAGGAAAATAATAACTCTAACATTTGTTATGCTCGAGTTACGCTCATTCAAGTAAAGAGATATTCCCGCGTTTTATTTTTTCAAACGGTTGGCAGTATTGTTGAATGAGTAACATCTCGCGTGTCATAAACTTCAAATTATTTTTTTTAAATTTTTAAATAGTTTTTATAGAGGTGTGATATTTATTTTGTTGTGTTTTATTAACATGATTATTTTAATTTAATTTATGTTTACTTCAAGGTTGCCGGTGTGATATTTATTTGGTTGTGTTTTATTAACATAATTATTTTAATTTAGTTTATGTTTACTTTAAGGTTGCCTACAATATGAAAACATAATTATTTAATACGCAAACAACATACAATGAGTACCTATCCGTTCAACAAAATAAATTATTCAAGTGTTATCATATTTCTGTAAATGTGTTTTTTTAAATTAATAAAACAAATAAGAAAGGGCAGGGGCATGAATAAAAACAAGCTACTTAAACTGCCTCGATTCGCTGGCGTGTACGAGGGGGCGGGTTCGAGTCCCGCGCGAGACAATTGTTGGTGATCATAAGCTAAAAAAGTGTTGTTACTTGTACAGTTATTGTGCGTAACGTCGTTATCGGGCCGGAATCTCCCATATGACAAAATAATATTTTAAACATATTACTAAAGAAGACTTTCTGAAAATTTTACACGATTTAATTATTTTAAAGATCATATTTCAATTTTAAACATTTAAGTTTAAAGTTTAATTTTTATTTTTACAAAGTTCTAGATGCTGCAAAGTTAACAGTTCTTTTGTAAACTGTTCACTATAGTCAAAAACTCAATGAATGGCTGATTTTAGTTTGGCGATGGCGATGTGTTATGTGTTATAGGATGTAGTTATAGTTGTTTATAGATTTGCATTAAACTAAAGGTATTAAGCATCGGACTTTCATTAAATTGAAAGTGAATCAGACTTTCATTAAATTGAAGGTATTATACATCGGACGTTCATTAAATTGAATGTGCATCGGACTTTCATTAAATTGAATGTGCATCGGACTTTCATTAAATTGAAAGTGCATCGGACGTTCATTAAATTGAATGTGCATCGGACGTTCATTAAATTGAATGTGCATCGGACGTTCATTAAATTGAATGTGCATCGGACGTTCATTAAATTGAATGTGCATCGGACGTTCATTAAATTGAATGTGCATCGGACTTTCATTAAATTGAAAGTGCATCGGACTTTCATTAAATTGAATGTGCATCGGACGTTTATTAAATTGAATGTGCATCGGACTTTCATTAAATTGAAAGTGCATCGGACTTTCATTAAATTGAAAGTGCATCGGACGTTCATTAAATTGAATGTGCATCGGACGTTCATTAAATTGAATGTGCATCGGACTTTAATTAAATTGAAAGTGAATCGGACTTTCATTAAATTGAAAGTGCATCGGAATTTTATTAAATTAAAGGTATTGCTCATCGGACTTTCATTAAATTGAAGGTACTATACATCGAAATTTCTTTAAATAGAAAGTATTTAGACGTCCATTCAATTAGGTGTATTTTGATACGATTAATCATGGCAAACTAGTTGCCGCCACCTGCGAAATTTGATACAGAGGGCGACAGTACCTCTGTCGGCCTGAGATGGGGAAGATCCGTTCTAATTTACCTTGTAGCCGCCGATATACGTTACTGGTTGTAGGTGGGAGTTCTTTGCAAGAAATATTCTACAACCCCTGGCCCAAACATCGAACCTGAAGGAGATTTAGATGTTTTTAAAATAGATCTTAGGAAACTAGAGGATTGTTTCCTTACCAAACAAAATAAGACTTTTGAACGACACATTTTTGGTTCCGTTAAGCAAGAAGAAGAGGAAAGTTTTGAAACTTTCCTTATTAAAGTGAGAGATCAAGCAACGAAATGTAAACTCGAAAAACCTGATGACTATTTATAAGACCAAATACTAGAAAAATCTTTGTCATTAGAATGAAGAAAGAAAATATTAACAATGAGTGATGAAATTGCATTAGACAAAGTAATTACACTAGTAAATACTTTAGAAGTTGTTAATTAACAAATGCAAAGTTATGAACAAAAAGAAAATAAGTCAGATGGAGTTAACACAATAAAACTAAGGACTATGAATAATTCAAGATGGACTTAACAAGGAAAAGAAAATGGTGAAGATAGAAATAATCAAAGGTGTACTAGATGCGGAAGGATCTGGCATGTTTCTCGGGGTCTTCCTTGTCCGGCTAAAGACGAGATGTAATGGATGTGGGAAATTAGGACTTTTCCAAAGAAATTGCCAAAGTAAACAATTCCAACCAAAGCTTAAACCCTCACAATATCAAGAAAAAGATAAAATTTATAACAAGCGACAACAAACAGAATTTCCTGGAAAATGTAGAAGTAGATTACATATTTAATTTAAAAGATGACACAGCAATCAAATGCTTAGGAGGAGTCAATTTAGAAATGTTGATTGATTCAGGATGTAAATTAAATTTGATATCCTGCATAACATTCAAAGAAAAATAAGATAAAATGCGACAAACAAGCCAAAGAACCAAATAGAATATTACTTCTATATGGAAGCAATACACCTTTAAAAATAAAAGGTTCTTTTGAAGCCATAATGAAAGCAAACAGAAAAATGGAACATGCTACTATTTATGTAATTGAATATTGATCACGGAATGTACTTAGCAAAAACAGTGCATTGCGATTTGGTGTCCTTAAATTAGGCGTGGGCGTCAAGTTGAACTAGAATGTAACAAACCTTTTCCGAAGGTTATACGTTACGTTAGTCTACATTCCTATAGATTCATCAGTTAGACCGATTATGCAGTATCTTATCGAATATAAGTAAATCAAAGAAGATCGGTCAATCCCGCTATTAAAAGAGAATAATAATTATGTCCATCAAATAGTTGAGCTCGATAGACCCTGTGCAATCTTTATAAAAGAAAGAATAAAAGAATCAGAAAGCAACCAGGAAATTACCAACGTAAAAAAAAAGGAATTTACGGTAATTAGTGGGATCATTGTGTGAAACCACATAAAATATTTTAAGAACAATTGTGTTCCTTTTTGCATATCCTTTTAAGAGGCAAAAAGGATAGTCATTCCCCAGACCCTGAGATAACGGGCTTATTAGCAGCTCATGAGGGACATCCGTGAATTGTTGCAAAGAAGAGTCGCCTTCGTTCTAAGGTTTAGTGGCCTAGGATAGATGTCGAATTAATGGTAATAAGCTGCAAAAGATGCACCCTGGTGAGTAAGCCAAATCCGATAAAACGTCAAGAACTTTCATCTGATTCTTGCATTAAAATTCCTATGTACCTATTGGGTGCCCTGAAGATAGTGATTACATTTTAGTAGTTATTGATTAATAAAGAAATCAATATTACCAGAACAATAACTCGCAAATAATAAAAAGTTTAAAAGAACTTTTTAGTCGATTGTGCTATCCATTATCAATTACTTACTGCTGATAACGGCTGGCAATTCGTGAGTAAAGAATTTAAAGATTTTTGCAATAACTGTAATATAAAACGTTTTTCATACTGTTTCAAATTGGCCACAAATGAATGAAGAAGTAGAGCGTCAAAATAGAGACATAGTAAAACGACTTAAAATTAGTGCGTCTGAAAAACGAGACATGAGAGATGCTCTATACGAGTACCTAATGATGTACAACTCCACTACTCATTCGGTCACAGGCAAGACGCCGTCAGTACTTTTTATTATTTTATTTTAATAAATAGAAGAAGATAAAATTCCTATGTTGAAAAATACAGGTGAGCCGGATGACACGGAAGTTAGAGACTGATAAGTATCAGTAGTAAGACCGAGTACAGAAGGAAAAAAGGAAAGGAGTATGCAGATTGTAAAAGAAGGGCGGAAGACCTAGAACTAACAGTAGACGAAAAGGTATATGTAAAGGAAATGGAAAAGGCAAATAAGATTTCGAATACTTTTATACCTTTTCCACATATAGTAGGTAAGCTTAGTAGGAAGAGATGTTACAATAAGAAATGAAGGAAGTGCACAAAGATTATGTAGATATCTTATTCATCTTAGGCGGGTCGAAAGACAATGGAATTCAGTAGGAGACAAGACCAGTAATAATGAGGATCAGATAATGGACGGAAATACTACATGAACTGTTATGTGGTGTTATGATTTAAAATTGATTACTTATATAATTAAAATAGTTTGATTATTTAAGAACATTGGCCAGGGTTACAATAAGGTACAAATTGTGAAAAAGGAAGGGATGTAGTGTTTGTATCTATGGAATAGATATGATACAGTGTCTCACGTACACGGGTGTAGAGGGCGCTGTCATAGGGTAGTAGAATATATTACTTTACTCTATGGAGAGTCGGGTGCGAGACACCACCGACACCGGGAGAGTTGGATTTGCGCCTGCACAGCGTGTGATAGTGAGCCAGTGCAATATACAATAATATGTATACGTGTAAGTAAACGTTACAGTCGAGGTTAGCAGCTAGTTAAAAATAAAATTTTAAGAATATTTTTTAAAGTAAAAAACATGTTATTCACTTTTACGCCATGTTACACAGGAGCCTCCAGGCGAATAGACTAAAGGCTCCTTTGTTAGACTTTTACTAATTATTAGTTCAAAAAGAATAACCTTTTATAATTAAACTTTGTTACTACCTTTTTTATTAATATCCTCTTTTGTACTCACTGAAAAAGTAAACAATTGCGGCAATTAAAACTTTGTTCTAATAAATACTTAATCACGACATTACTTCCAAAGGAAGGATCCGTAAGTTCACTTGAAAGTCGGCAACACTCTAGAGGGAAGTGAAGACAACCTCAAACTTTTTTTACCTATATTAAAAATGTTTGTCAAGAACTTTGTTTATCCGTAAGATACTGTTTTATATAAAAAAGGTTAGAGCCTTCACTGGCGGTCGGAAAAGCAATATTCTTATAAAATTCTTCGTTAAAAACTTGAAACAAATTGAAAAATCATCTACACAATTATATTGACAACTCAGACCTTAGTATATTTAAATTCCTTGTAATAAGACTTATTTTAGAATGATTAATATTTGGAAGTGTTGACGTGCTTGCACTTACGAGAAATAAGAAAGGCATGCGGTGAAAACACTGCGTGTTTCTATTTTAAAGCACTAATCTCTTGCATATGCCTAATGTCTCTTGTAAATGTGGAAGTAAGTATACCAAGCCTTCAAATATTAGGCCAAATGGTTTGGTGTCTAGTTTTGTGTCAAGTTTCCTTTTTTGCTAGATATTATACTGACTGTTAATTTGTAGTCCTTTAGATAGGATTAAATCAAATCATCGATTAACATAAATCAATCATCTTAAATCAAAATTATTTGTGTAAGAATATAATATTAAGTAACAATAAATAAATAAATAATCCTCACACATTCACACATCGCCATCTAGTCCCAAACTAAGCAAAACTTGTACTATGGGTACTAGACCAATGTAAACAATCATGTTCATGCACACAAAGATTTGCATTGACAATGATAGTTCTAATTATAAATCCTATACTTACACTGAGTTAATAGCCGAGTAAGTACTTATAACGTACTGTAGTGTGGTACCTAATAGATTATACATCAAGTTTTTTTTTTGTAGAGATTCTGAAGATCTGCGTAATTCCCCTTACTTATTTACGACAACCCTATGTTGATGAGTAAAGGTGGTAACACTTACTCCGAAATCACATAAATTTTATACTTACATTCCTGCTTATTATACTTTTTATCTCGTTCAATATTCATTGTGTGTTTGACATGCAAATTCTATAAAAAATATTTCATTATTATAATATGAATGACTCTCGTTTACAATTATTTTATCGACACGTTGAATTGAAAGCTGTCATGAGCAAGTCTAGCTAATTGAATAAATAAATTTGTTTTATTTAGAGTAAACTTTATTATGCGTGAAAAGTTTATTTTTTAACAATCAGTCATTCTAAAATCAAATGTAAATATTTTTTATAAAACAATAATTAATTTGAGGTAAATTGTATAGAATTTGCTAAATCGTATTTAAGTTGTAGTAGGTAAAAGATTTCTAGAACTCACGTTCTTTTTAAAGCAGAAAAGTTCTGGAATCGACTAAAAATCCAACAATAAAGCTGTCTTAAGTTTACTTTATCGAATCAGAATTAAGTGGCAATGGGTAGAGAAAATTAATAATTGCTAATTTAATATAATAATATTATTAAAATCTAGCATCCTCCTCTCTAAAGTGCCATACCCAATAGGGTCCATATTGTATCTGTGATATTAAACATAACACCTATTTGTAACATATGGAGTGCAATAAAGATATTGAGTATTGAAAATAGAGCGGAGAATTCACGGACGCCACGTACAGTATACCGTACGTGTCTCTGTGATAAAGGTTTCTATAGGACTGCAAGAAGTCAAGACATTCTTAGAGCTCATCTCTTGTAGTAGATAAATAAATATAAATATTTCTCACACATTCACAAAACGCCATCCAGTCCCAAACTAAGCGGAGCTTGTACTATGGGTACCACACAACGGATAAACATAGTTATTATAAATACTTACATATTATACATAGGAAACTCCCAGACCAATGCAAACAATCATGTTCATGCATACAAATATTTGCATTGAGCGGGAATCGAACTCGAGACCCAATATTGGTTATATTGGGTCTCGAATCTACGCCATCGAGGTAGTCAGATGGAATTTGACTCATAAATCCGCTAGCACACGGATGAATTGGTACCTATATAATGATATTTAACATCGTAAGTCAATAATTGCTTCATTTTACAAGCAGTATTGTAATAATTTTAAAGTAAACAAGGTTTCGCTTTCAAATGTCTATATTGTCGTGAAATTTTTCGAATTGCTTCCCTTCGTTTTAAAGTTCCATGTTTGTAAAGTATGTGAGCCCCTTAGCTGTATAAAGACAAACAAAGTTTCAGATTCAAAATATATATCAAGCCTAAAAATCGAATAAGACGTTTAGTTAAAATAAAGATACTTATTAAGTAAAAACCCTTAGGGAAGGAGGTATAATATTTTGTAATATTAATTATTTTTAACTTTCTGGATTGGTATAGCGAAGGGCTTCTCCGAAATAGGAGAACAATTTATTGTATCTACTTTATCAAACGACAAGGACTTTTTTTTTAACAGTCCCCCAAATTAATAGGAGTTGGAAAATTACTTTTAAATACAAAGCACCTCCAATTACAATAGACAATTATTATGACAATGAAAGCAATTTAAAAAGGTGCCTTATTAAGTATAACCTTTCTAAAAAGTTACAGTGCTATTGCTTTCTTAATCGTTTTCAACGTAGAAAATACACTTTAAACACGTGGCAAATTGTAATAGTAAGTTTAAACTTTTTAAGTTAAGGAGATACTTTTGAATAGATACCTTTGTGTTGTGTTGTGTGTCCGCATGCAGTGGCAGATTAAAAATAAACAGTCAGTTATACGTGTGATAAACAAAACAAGAAAAAAAATCGCTGAAAATTTGTTTAGGACAAAATTTTGCTATTGCTGTACAAATTCGTCTAACCAGTAGCGTGTTATTCGTAGCCCAGATTTTTCTTTTAAGATAATTATTTTTGTGATCCACAAACTATTAAGTACATGGGTTCTGAATGTTCTTTGTGACCCTTAATTTCATGTCGGTTAAAGTCCCCGTGACTCGTGACATAGAGCGGGGGATGTTATAAAAATGCTAGGTAATCTGTACAAATGTAATATACCTAGTTAAAGATTTAGCATGTTTGGTTAAAAGAAAACACTTGTGGAGTTACACTACACACTAGTTTCTAATGTAAAAGTCTTCGCAACATAGCGCTTGTTAGTACTACATACTGTCACATAGACGTTTTTATTTGGTTCATCATCATCAACATCATAACAGCCCATGAATGTCCCACTGCAGGGACGGGGGGATACTTGGCCTACTAATACTACGCTGGACAGAAGGATTAGTATAGGGTTTCATTTTAAGTTTTCTTTATTTTTACTTCATAAAGATAATATTTACAGTTAGTTCCTTAGTCGTTTTTTACGACACCCATGGGATGAGATGGGTTGGTGACACACTGTATTCTTACTCCATCACCACACGGACACATTTATTTGGTTAGAACTATAATATTTATATTCGTAACTCTTTACTACACAGATATGTTATGAGAGAGGGATATTAACCTCCTGTACCTAGTCGTAACAATCTGAATATATCTTTTTATGTCAAGAGAGCATATTTGTACAACTAAATTAGAAAAGTTCTTCAATATAAGGGTTATCAATAAAATGACGGACATTAATAATGTCCGAAGGGGTTCCGCTTTCAAACGTATTGACATTATATTCAATATCATGTTATTAATAGACAATAATGTTCATATGGGAAAGTTGTTTATGTACAATGCTATTTTTATGATAGGGCGTTGGTCTATTTAATGTATAGTCGAGAACTATATGGCCTTATCACCTCTAGAGTTAATGTTAGTTGCATGTCATAAAACTATTAGGTTCAATATCGCACAACAAAACAGTCTCAGTATCAGTTCTCTTGTATTAGCAAATAGTCGTTAGATATTTAAAAAAACAAATAATAAAGTCAACGTTATTGACTGTTACTAGAGCATATTTTCAGTAAAAGGTTTTATTTTAATGAATTTCTCTCTTTTTTCCTTCTATATCCATCCCTATCATTTCTTGCATGACGTCATTGGTGCGTATTTCAATTTAAAGTTTTCGTAATTTTATAATATAAAACAAATTAAGGTAAACCACCTAATCGTTGGAAGTCCTACAAGCACTTAAGAGGTAAAAGTGAGTAATAATAGAGAAAACACTAGGTATAGATTATTCAAGTTCAGTATGATTATTCAAGTTCTAATATTATTTCTTTAATATTTTTATCATATTATATTTATTTCATGTGTCAAAATAGCAACAATAAATTTATCAGAATCCTTTTATTGGCATGTGCCAATAATATTTTATTTAATACTATTCAATTACATAATAATGATAGAGTATAAGCAAAGATTAAAGTATTTTATCATTTTATGATATTTTATATTTTAGTCTGACACGAAGTCCACTCGGTGCCAACAATTGGGTGGCTTACCAGCCAATATTTAAATTCTACATTTTCAGTTTTTCTGAAATGACAAGCTTGTAATGTCACAAGTAACAAGTTTTCTTTAGTTTTTAATTATTTAATGGTTTTTCATGGTTTTTCACATACAAACTCTACAGTTTAATATAGTGACATTTGTATTGTGTTAGTAGACATTATTATTTATTGCGTTGAAATGAAAGTTTAAAATAGATTGCACTTTTAATCTAAGCATAGTTTTGATTACGGTCAACCAATGACGTCAAGGTCACGCATAAACATTAGATATTGATCTTAATGAATTTGACTTATGATAGAATGTTTTGCCAAAACTGATAAAGCCATTTCGTTTTCGGCTATACCTACATTGAAAACTTGCAGATGAAAATATACTAAGCATTATTGAAAGTTAGATCAATATTTTAATCTACTTTAATAAGAAAAGAAGGACTTCAAAAATAGTCTACAATAATTACACGATAGCTTTGCAACCGATATGCAAGGTTCAAGGTTTATTTAATTAACTTTATGTGTCTTATTTTATTTTATTTCTCTTCACAAAGATATAACGTTCATAAACATTTTATTACATAATGGAAGCTTCATTGAATCTTTGTGATAGTCTGGTGTCCATACTAGGGAAACCCTGTATGACGGATCACCAGGCCCTCACATCGGATTAAAATTACATTGAATTAAATAAAATTATAGAATATTTACATAATAAAATAAAAATACTTGTAGTAAATATCTCAAAATAACCTCTGTTTGATGACTATTTACTCTTACAATTCTCTTCTAAACATTTTGTATTTTATTTATGTAGTTTGCATAACAAGCGTAGTAATTGAATTGATATTATTTAAAGTTTAGTTTTCGTGTATTTTATAGGTGCTCTATTAGAATTTTATAAAATTCGTAAAAAAAATAAAGTACAACTTTGACTGATTTGCTATAGTCACTGAGGCTCTCATCAGACTATTTTTACACAATACGGAGTAGATGAAAGTTCAAATGGTTCGAAAATACGATGATATTTTTAAAATCTAGATATACGACATTAGGCCATTAAATATGAAAGACTGTACTAGTTTTCAAAGCGGCACTATCACACTTGTATACCTATCGTTATTATTGTTATGTTACTATAGCAATTCTTTAGGTTAGCTGCTTTTTCTTCTTCATATCGATGAACCAAACGTGGTTAGTGGCCAACTTGCTGCCCTGAGTTGTTCATTCCACCCATAGGCATCAGAAGTGACTTAAACACTTTGTCACTACGGTGGGGCCGCCTTTCGCTTGCCCTGAGAGGGCACCGAACATAAAGAAGCTCAGATGAAATACCACTAAACGGTCACCCATCTGTGTTTCGTGTGGTGACGGAGTAAGAATACAATATGTCACCAACCTCATCTCATCCCATGGGTGTCGTAAAAACCGACTAAGGGACTATCCGTCAATATTATTTTTACAAAATAAAAAGAAGGAAAACTTAAAGGAGACGGTTTTTTTTGTTTGGCGAATAGGCCACCACCACAAATTGTGGCATTTAGCAACGAAAAGCATATCGGTTTATTGCTTATAATCTCTAGATAGACAGTCTGCACTTATCAAAACTTTATCTAGAGGGAATACTCTGAAATACGACAATCAAAACATGACTCTCGTGATAACGTAAAATCTCACAACAGCTATTGTCTAATGAATAACACTAATAAGGCAACCAAGATATCTCGAAATAACGCAGTTTTTGCTGGCTATTGCTTGTAGATCTAAAATAATAAGGTAGTTAAAGAGAAACAATACACTATATATATGACACAAGAAATATTTATTACTGTTCACAATTATAATTAACACAGTCATTTCATAAAGCAGTATTTTATCTTAAATAGACGCAGGTGGCTCAAGCTCACCTAAAAGCAGAGCCCAAGATAAAAACCACACTTTACACATCACAATGCACAGCAGCTAACAGTGACTGTGTCTGTGCTCAATAAGCAATAACAACAGTATCCAGCAAGAGCAGCTTTAGTGTGTATTATGCACTCTATCTAAAGATCCCATTTTTATAAAATATAAAAGTACAAATAAATCATGCATTTATCTAATAAAAACTGAAACAATAACAACGTTGTCATTACAATGTCAAACTGATTGAAACTGTAGGTACAGTCACGAGCAATAATATGTACACATTGTCAAATTTTCTAAACTATCTGTTCACTTATCTAGACATTAGAATACCAAAATTATTTCGGTAATTGTAAGAGGTTCCGTACAGTTTAGAATTAATCTTCGAATT
Organism: Schrankia costaestrigalis; assembly: GCA_905475405.1. Lineage (NCBI taxonomy): Eukaryota > Metazoa > Arthropoda > Insecta > Lepidoptera > Erebidae > Schrankia > Schrankia costaestrigalis. The sequence continues at coordinate 9,205,587 of FR997832.1, forward strand.
TTTAATTTTGGATTAGCAGAACTTTAGATAACTGTATTACAAAATGTGAAAATGTGTACATATTATTGCTCGTGACTGTACTACAGAGTATCTGCTATTGGCTATTATTTACGTTTCGTTCTACGATTATTTTGGCCAGTGTGGTATTAGTAGGCCAAATATCCCTCCGTCACGGGAGGAGGCCCGTTCCTGCAGTGGGACATTAATGGGCTGTTATCATACCATATATGGAATGTCATCCCATTCCTGGCCTCTCCTCCCACTTAAAAACGTTTTGATGTAAGGACATCGATGTATTTATTTAATAATAAATTATACGTACATACATAGCTTTAGTTTGGTATATGTGATCGATTAGAGCGATAAGAAAAGATACATTGGAATCACTAATCCCTTGACAATTTGTTGATTAATTGAACACGAGCAATTATCAATTTCTTGTGCTGTAATTGTATGAAGATATCGACAAACCTCATTTATTAATTACTTTTTCGCTTCATGTTGTACCTATCTACATTCTGGCTTACAGTTGTTAAATAACTGAGACAAAGCCTAAAAATACCAATTTTTTTTCTTTTTATTCGTAATCTATACTACTGTAATGAAGTTACTGATTTCGTTATTGCTATTGATCGCAATAATTTTGTAGAAGTGCGACTGTAAAATGTAAAAGTCCCCGCACATCGGTTTAAGAACAACTTTATTTCTTAAAAAAATTGCATACATAATTAACTTTCTACTCAAAGCTCCATTATGGGTTTTAGTATTGTATTTATATCGTCTTTAAAAAATACTTTGGTGTAACTAGTATGTAAGTAGGTACTTATTGTACTATGAAAGTACATAATACACAAAATGTATAATAAAACTCAAACATAGACGGAAAGTTATCCTTGTTTGTTGGAGTAGGTACATGTTTAGCCTCGGGTACAGATTACCGACATTACATTATAAACCAAAAGTTACAAAACAACTCAAATTATTATTTACTTTCTGGTAGCGTTGTGTACATAGCAAAAACATAAAGTTCACATTACAAATAACCCTAGGCTTATAAGGATACAGTAGCTTTTTTGTTCAAAACTTTGTTAAAACAGAACTCTATTTTTTAACAGCGCTTTAGTATTAATTTGATTTTTTTACGAAGATTAACGCACACGGCCCAAGCGAGTTTTCCCAAATTTAGTATGGTTTACCTACTAAAATTTATCGCAAAGCTCAAGACGGCAAGAAACGGAGTGCCTCAGCGAGTGCTGGTCTAAGCAGTCTTTGATGACGCTTGTGGATCGCGTAAACATTTGTCATACTTGGGATTATTGCTTGAAAGTAAAAACTGCAGAGCTGTAGCCTCTTCAGAACCCCCGTTATTATAATTATTATGTTAAATGTTCTTGCGAACTATGAACATAAAATAAATACGTTTTTACATTTCCTTTTAAACCTACTATGTGTACTTTAATTCTTAACCGGTATACGCTCTTAAAGCAAAGAATCGCTTGATAAGTACTGAAAAACGAACACTTAAAAGAGCACTTAAAAGGGTCTAAATCCCTGTATCATGTACACAACTTAACCAGAAGCCTTGGGTACAGTTTCATTGATCCGTTAACCTTCGATGTCAGTAATCCTTTTGTTGACAGTAACGGTAACCATTTTTCGGAAATGTTTTAAGTTATTTAAATTTTTGTGCATTGAAAAATGAAATAATAATTTAAAGATAATATACAAATAGTTTTACGTGAAAATTAATTTAAAATAAAATTTTCAATGGCTATTCTTATGTGTCTTTGAGTCAGATTTTTTATGTTCATTTTTTTTCTGTTAAATCTAAAATATTCGTAGTGTTTTGGGAGAGAGGTCTGTATCTATGTTCACACCAGATTTGACCAGACTGCATGATAAGCTATGAACACCCCATTAATTTATTTGTCGTAAAGTCCCCAACTTGGTACCTCAATAACTGTCGTAGATTATTTTGTTAAAACTTCGCTTTGTTACGCCGCGCCGTCGTAGCTTTATCTCGATTAAATAAGTGAGGCACGTTTGATTGATTTAGACTTTCCTTTTTTCGTCTAGATTGTTAGAATATACGATTAAAATTCTCTCAATGTCTTCGACAAGTGGATCATGGATCATGAATATATTATAAAATCAAGCTAAGAAAGTACCTAACAAGATGTTAATTTAGTTAATGAAACACCGAGGTCTGTAAAAACTATTTCAACTGTTATTTTGACAAGAAGGTTACCTTCATTAATATTTATTTATTTTGAGACATCTTTTATGACTAGCTTTTTGATTTGGTTATTTAAATGCCCTAAGTATTGAAATGGGTATCAATGCTTTGGTTAGTCAGACGGCTTTAAGTTTAATTACGAGTATATCTTCTAAATTGTCATATTTGAAATGGAAACGTAATTTCAGGGGGTTGATTAGGAAAAACTGTTACAAATCTTTTTTCCAAGGTCATCTGGTCAGCCTATGCTCTGTAGATTCAACCGTATTTTAGTAATATAGACTTTTTAGATTGTAATCTGTTTAAATATTTCCAACAATCCTTTGAAAAGCGAAAAGCGAAACATCCTGTTCCTAAAGTAAAGCAAAGGTCTTTATAAATCACCTCTTAATCGAAGTTTCAAACAGTTACAGTTATCTATACAGTACATTGCATTTGGAATACCAATAAATGGCACCGAATCAGAGTTTGTTTTGTTATGCGGGCTATATCAAAGAAAAATGAAAAGCGTTTTTGAAATCACTCAATTCTGAATTTGAAATGTATTCTATAAAAATGAATGTCCCTTAAACTTTCATTATGTTTTTTCCTTTGTAGTTAACTTCGCTCATCGAACAAAAACAATTCTAAAAAATGTACTTTCTTTTGAAGGTTATTGGTAGTTGATCTTTTTTTTCAAGATTTCTCCTGGAATAGGGAACATGCTTAGTAGTATCGCGGAGACCTTTACAAATATCTATTTAATGGACGCAAGAGACCAGCATGTCAATTCTCGTACCTTCAAACCGTTAAAAATTCGGTTAAGTTAACTTTAGTTGTCAAATTGTCTTACCTATTGTGTGACAATTTGACAACTACAGCTAACTTAACCGATTTTTTAACGATTTTAAGGTACGAGAATTAACATGCTGGCTCAAGGCAGTCATTAGTAGATTGTAATATTATTAATTGTCATACACGCCTACTGTCCCAGTCATGTAGTTCAAACATTATAGCATTGTGCACGGTAGGTAACTGCATTAATTGTAAAATTGTATTGCAATTATTTAAGTTCGTACCGTAGTGTTTGTTTAAATGATTACTTACCATTATTAAATGAGTATTTATATTGGGGTGCATGCCGCGGTTTCTGGTATTTTTAATAAGTAGGTTGTAGTGTATTTTCATTTGGTAATTATTATAAGGTATTAATATTCCATAATTAAACTGCATATTTGTTTTGTTTTGTTTTTTGTTTTTTTTTAAAGACAACTCCCGCACTAGGGATCATGCCCTGTGTCGCGGGGACTTTTACAAACATCAATTAACGGACACATAGAACACCCAGACTCAGGACAATAATTTGTGGATCTCACAAATTCTTGTCCTGCGTGGGGATCGAACCCACAACCTCATGCGCGGCAGCCGCTGGCTCTACCGGCGCGCCATCGAGGTCGTCAGTTTTCATTTATTCAGATAGGATACATACCGTAAAACTTGTGAAAGTCGGTTTGTCTGCAAGAAACTGCTAGCATTGGTGAAGGGTTGAGCCATGACAAGAATCTAAAAGAAAGTCACAATTGTGCAGTTATAATAATATTGTGTCTGTAATAAGTCATCTGTATAATATACCAACTATAATACTTAATTAACGATTACAGGCAAACTTCTGTATTTTTTTTGTTATAAAGTTACATAAAAGGCACCCTTTAGTAGGTACATAGACTGGCAACACTAATGGTCATTTATACGTAAAGATCGATCATTCACCTATTCTAATTAACACAAGTCGATCGATACATAAAAAAAATATATCACCGTAGAAGTCAAAGACACATTTAACGTTAGTTCGAATAACTAGATCGGTAAAAGCTTTCATCGTTTTTAAGAGTCCGTCTTTTGTTCTTTTGTAAATAGGTGATGGATATACTGAATGAGGCTTATTATTTGCGGTATCAGTTTTGTTTCTAAGTAATTCGTTTACCTACGTTTATTTCGAGTATTTCGACTTTACGAGATTTTGTGTTTGTCTTTCTTACAAGCATCATCATCATATTCAAAGTTCATTTATGTCCTACTGCAAGGACGGTAATAAGTATAAAATGTTGCAAAATTGAATAAATACACAAGCTATTGGAAATTGCTATTAACTAAAACTAATTTCTAAAACATACACACGTATTTAATTATAAGTCTGCTATTATCGTTCCTTTGTTATAATATTCTGTACATATGCATTTGCAATTCTAGTTTGTTTCTATTCACGCACAGGTATATTATATTTGTATAATAGGTTGGAAATTAATTTTGATGGAATACAATTTTGTTTTGCTTAAAACTTATCAATATCTGTATAGTGTCGTACTATAATAACCGGGTGTCACCTCCCTATGTCAATAGAGGTTTAGTAGAAAACGATTAAGGGACGTCTACTTAAAAGTAAATACCTCCAGCCAAGAAGAAAATCCTGGAACAAAAATCTAGATGTTGTATGGCTAGCGCGTAGGATATGTACGCTGAATTTATCTTCTTCACATAATTCAAGGTAGGTACGAATGCTTACGGAAAGTGGCCATCAGAGAGGAAAGGCGTCGTGTTGTAAAACTTACTTCTGACACCACCATCACCTGAAGAGGTAACTATGATCACTCAAGGGTGGTACCAATAGAGAAGAAAAAGAAGAATAAATGGATCTTCCCCCCTGTAGAATAACATGAGCTCCTATGAATATTTAATAAATTAATCTACTTTATAGTATAAAGTAGATTTATACCCCAATTACACATCTACCGAACTATTAACCAAAAAGAGCAAAAACGTTATTCTCGCTCGATATCTAGTTAAAGTTTGAACTATGCAGGCATATTTAACTTTCCGATACGCGGACGAGAGCCTTACTTAATTCATTGTCCCACTTGTTCTGTCTAGTATTTCAATTTAATTATTCAGTGACCTATTTTGTTCTTTTTATTCTGCGACTGTAAATAGAATACACTTTTAAGTCGCAGTGGGCAGTACACGTAGCATTTTGTGGGACACAGTGGGTTTTAGTCTGTAAATTGGTTTCTGTACGGGTTCCGAGTCGACACTCCTGCCTGCAAAATGCACCAAAATTGGTGGGTAGACGGCCTTCAAAAGGTTTCCCCGGTTAAAAAAGGGTACTTAGCACGTAGAATCAATAGAGGAAATGAATTAGGAAATGGCAACCGCGTACCGGAAATGCAGGGTGGATCTAGCGAAAGTGGCAACCGATGTATAAAGGTGGGATCACAGGAAAGGGCAGACGTTTAAAAAGAGGTCTATGACCAGCAGTGAACATCTTTTGTCTAAGATAAAATAGAACACTACGTTAATCCTAGAATATAATAATATATGATAAATAATAAGTGCGATGAACGAATAAATTTAATTGTTTCAAATTATTTTTGCCGTATTGCGGATTTATCATTAATATTGCGGATGGTTTTACAATTGAAGAATTTATTTATTGTGAATGCAATAAGAATTTTGTATACATTTTATCGAAAAAAGGTTTTGTTCTTTTTCTGTATGAATCATTGTTTAATTGAAATAATAAATCTTGGAACTTTCTTGTACTAAATAACAGTAACTACGGTATTACTCGCTTTCGTTTGTTCAGTATCAAGGAACGTTGCATTTCTGCAAAATTCCAGGTATGGCGGCAATACTCCGGCGTATTACTTGGATTGTATTATCAGACACAAAATATATAATCCACTTTAATGCATAAAACCTTACACATAACACTTCGGTTGTAGTTTATTATTAAGACTAAATTATATTCGAAATCTATAGATTTGGAATAAACTGAAAACTATTTATTTCGACTTTATCTTTCAAAACCGATAACTTAATTATTACCGAACGTATTTGTGCCAAAGTAAAAAAAAAGTGTATAGGATAAAGTTGACTGTAACATTACTTTTAAAGATTTACTATCCTTTGTAATGCTACAAGGCAAAACCTTATCTCAATTGATAGAATGAGATCCTGTGGGCAACAACGTACGCTCTGTGAGTTAGTGCCTCTTAATGAAAGGGTGCCCGACCGCCGAGGACAAATGGCACATGAAACCATGCCTCGGCTGAAGGATACCTTTTTATATTGCAGGTTCACTCACCTGCCCCAACAAAATAAATGTCTACGAGTACATCTTGCTTCACTCCTGAAGGCTAACAAAATGAATTAAAAGCAATATCCTTGGAGAAAGACTTACGGCTACACCTCGTCTAAACTAATTTGGAGTTTAACTTGGTTAAGTAATTTGTTTCTAATGATGTTGTTTTTTAGATTTAGGCTAAATGATCGTTATGTTAACCGTGTTACAAAATACTCAAATTAAGTTGTTATTTCGTCTCTGTTATAACGATGTACCCAAATTACAATGTCTTGGAAATAAAATTACTTTTTAAAATGAAAAGACAGCGTCGTCCTTAATGGGTTATAGACCTTATTAAATTGGGATAAAGTTATTGCCTTACTATGTAATACTGATATACAGATTGGTTTATGTTTTTATAGATACTCATAAGGTTTTTTTTGTTCTGTTTCGTGCGTCTATGTCTGTTATTAGTAAGGGTTTCGACCCCAATGTTAGCATCATTGGCAATGTTTACAAATGTGCTACTTACCAGCCTACTTAACGGAAATAATTTCAAGAGTAGGACTAAGATAAATTTTTATAAAACCCGAGTGACATTAACCATAAGCGATTAGCATTGAAAAATCGGCCCTTAAATTACAAAAATAAAGCAAGAAAAGACTACAAATTTCAAGTTGTGAAACAGACACAAACAAAACCATTATAAAATAATAAAGTAAAAGAAACAATATCATAATATTAACGAAAGAAAAAAAAGGATAGTAGGTGTGTATATTATTTTTTATTCGTGAAAAAAGGTATAGTCGAAAACGAAATGGCTTTATCAGTTTTGACAAAAAATTCTATCATAATTCAAATTCATCGTTATTTAATGTTTATGCGTGAGCTTGACGTCATTGATGGACCATATTCAAAACTTTGCTTAGATTAAAAGTGCAATCTATTTTAAACTTTCACTTCAACGCAATAAATAATAAAATCTACTAACACAATACAAATGTCACTAATTAAACTATAGAGTTTGTATGTGAAAAACCATTAAATAATTTAAAACTAAAGTCAACTTGTTATTTGTGACATTACAAGCTTGTCATTTCAGAAAAACTGAAAATGTAGAATTCAAATATTGGCTGGTAAGCCACCCAATTGTTGGCACCTTAAGAGTGGACTTCGTGTCAGACTAAAATATAAAATGATAAAATACTTTAATCTTTGCTTAAACTTAATCATTATTATGTGATTGAATAGTATTAAAAAAATATTATTGGCACTATTGCCAACAAAAGGATTCTGATAAATTTATTGTTGCTATGTTGACACATGAAATAAATAAAATATGATAAAAATATTAAGTAAATAATATTTGAACTTGAATAATCATACTGAACTTGAATAATCTATAGTGTTTTCTTTCTTTTTACTCACTTTTAATTCTTAAGTGCCAATAATTGTAAGACTTCTAACAATTAGGTGGTTTACCCTAATTTGTTTTATATTATAAAATAACGAAAACTTTAAATTGAAATATGCGCCAATGACGTCATACAAGAAATGATAGGGATGGACATAGAAGGAAAAAAGAGAGAAATTCATTAGATTATAACGTTTTACCGAAAATATGCTCTAGTAACAGTCACTAGCGTTGACTTTACTATTTGTTTTTATAAATACCTAACGACTATTTGCTAATACAAGAGAACTGATATGTCAAAGTAGCGTCATGATTTAGCTGATGTTTTGTTGTGCGATATTGAACCTAATAGTTTTATGACATGCAACTAACAGTAACTCTAGAGGTGATAAAGCCATTTAGTTCTCGACTATACCTACCTACGTCTGCTGACTGTAACAAAAACCGGTGACCATTTCTGTAAAAAAAATGTCACGTGTGGTGTGTTCTACGAACTGACAATTATTATTGTTTTCGGATTGCCCGTTTCTATTTTTGTGACGTCATAAAATATTCCAAAAGTTAAAAAAATTGCACATTCTGAGAACGACGAAAATATATTGAGTACGGGAACCTGGGGACACTTGATCCCCCCTTTTGTTTTTCATCCCTAATTTCCATAGTGACTATCCATTTTAAAAGATATTGGTACCGAAATACGTGAAATTTATTGGCCTATAATTGACGTAAGACCCAAAGATATAAGTGTCTAAATTTAATAGTTATTTGACTAAAAGTAAAAATAGGGAATGGTATCAAGTGTCCCGTATATACGGGAGACTTCACCCAGGGGGATAAAGTCTCCTATATCTAGGTTTACATGATACTATTACTAAGGAAATAAATAAAAAATGTTTTTAGAATATGATAATCTTTTTTATATTGTTTTCAAAATCACATAACACCGTCTCCATACATAAATCAATTGCTAAATGTGAAATTTCCGTTTCGTATTAAAAAACCAAAAACAAACTCAAAACAAAATTATATCTTGCTCTCTCTTACTCTTCATCGATTGGTACTCTTTTTCTGGCACCTTCTCTTGTTTTGTATACTCTGGGCATATCGGTAATCTGAAATTAATTGAAAAATAAAACTAAGTGTACCAAGTGTACCCTGAGCAGTTTGAGGTTATAAACAAGAATATTTTCAGACGTCTATTAGATTTCCACTTTTCTACGCTACAAATCGCTACTTATATAGATAACGCCTCGAATCAAATTCATGCACACCTAAAAGCCATATTTACATTTATGTTTAATCAAAAAGTAAACTTACGAAAATTTTCTCTAGGCAACAACAAACACTCGGTCGTCCGCCATTTACAAACGCGTCAAATTTGACAGGTGTACCAACTTTAGAAAGTTAGCGGGTACCATAGACAACCGATATCGCCATTATAAAATTTAATATTACCCATACAAGTTCTGAAAATCTCGTGTACCTAGTCTCCCTTAAGGATCAAGTGTCCCCAGGTTCCCCTACTACTTCTTATTTCAGTTATTCTATTCATATCTAATACAGCCTAAAATAAAAACGAACTTTTTTTGTTACGCGTGAGTATTGTATAGTTTGGTAAACTACACTTCTCATCAAAAAAATCGAAACAGTTGCAAGTTTGTGTTTTGTAAGGATTATCTGAAAAATGTGTATATTAAGGAATATGTGTTATATATCATTTAATAGGGAATTTAATGAGGTTTTCAAATAATTATGTTAATGTTCTAAATTCAAATTAAATTTTCATAGATTTCGTATTTTGTTTAACAAGTCGTTTTTACCCTGTACGTAGTTTGACGGAAATTGATAAAATTACGCACGTAAATAAACAAAAAGCTAGGAAAAGTTTATTTAATAACTCGGGTACTATTCCCGACCTCTCATTACTGTTTCTGCACGGTTTTTCATCGATCGGATGAGAGTCATGATCAAAAATAGTGGCGCTCTATTGGATAATCTTGGATTGCACTCTAAAGCTGGCTAAGTGTTTTTGAGGCACGATCTTTTACACAAATTCGTCTTTTTTATTCATCCCATAGATGTTTAATCGGATTCATGTCCGGGCTTCTTGCTGGCCAATCAATAATAGAGATATCGACTTCAGTAACATAATCTCTTACGACGCTCGCGGTGTTTGCTCTAGCATCCTCGTACATACATGTCAAACCGGGGTCAAATAAATGTGCATAGGGCATCACAAGAGGTTCAAGATACTGTTCGATGTACCTATGACTGTTAAAAAAGGGCAGACGGGACCCAAACACAAAGACAAACTCTGTCTTGTCGTTGCCACTAATTTCTTCTCAAACAGGCCATGAACCGCCACCATGGATGGCCTTTTTTTTTAATCCTGCATGGTGCAAAGCGTTCTCCATCACTTCTGTAGACCTTACTTAGTCCTTCCATCATTATCATACAATACAATTTTGCACTCATCAGAAAGAAGGAACTTGTCCCACTAGATGTATGACCAATTTAGGTAATTACGTAGAAAGTTAAGGCGCGCTTTTCGATGATCTGCAGGTAATTCCTCCTTATTTGCTGGCTTGTACGGTACAAGTCCCCGTTTCTTCAACCTGTTTCTAATTGTAGAGTCACTTACAGCCACCATACGTTCATCATGAAGCTGCTGCTGGGGTTGAAAGACATTAAGGCATAGACTTTGTAAGAAAAATGTTACTATAAATCGATCTACTCGGTCAGAAGTTACCTGTTTTCTGCCAGATCTCTAACGGCGCGTGAATAAACCAGTCTCTTAAATTAATTAAAATTTTAATTTAAATTTAGAACATTAACATCATTATTTCAAAACCTCATTAAATTCCCAATTAAATTATATATAACACATACTCCTAAATATACACATTTTTCAGATAATCCTTACAGAACACAAACTTGCAACTGTTTCGATTTTTTTGATGAGAAGTGTATTTCACTAACCCGCATGTAACCTAGCTCTTTGTTGAGAGCACTTTGTGTGCAAATGTGAATTACTGCCCGCCATTTCTAACACACCTTGATGGTTATCAAGGTAAGTAAGTAGGCATGAGTTAGATTTTCAAACGGGTTTAATACATAAGAAGTTATATACAAAATTACTTTACACATATGAATAACGCGGTAGACTCTATGGTTGGTTACTTATATAAGTTTTTTGCATATTTGTTTTGAGTGTTAACTGCTTTTGAAAAGGTCTTGTATGACTTTCTTAGTGTAGTGATCTGTTGATAAAATGTAGAGGTGTTACTATGCTCAAATGCTTTGGACATGTTTGGAAACTATCGAAAGAGGTCATGTTTTGATTTTGAAGATGAATCTCTCTCCAAACCTTTTTCACCTGTTTCCAATACCTGGACTTGGTCACCATATAAACAGAAGACATCACTTGCATATAGGTGTAAAGCCATTTTATGACTGATCCATTGCCTTTGTTCCCCCAGGAACAGTCCACTGTATGCATGTTTTCCATCAGGATCGATAATCATATTGGTGCTATACAAAGAAAAACAAATTAGAAACTTAATATTATTGAAAGAATTAATTTAACAGGTATTAGTAAAAGCTAATGGTAGCCATACACGATCCTTCCTATCGTCCAATCGGCATGACGCTACCTATTGAATCATGTAGAATTGACCGTGTGTGGGAGTGGATCGGCATGACAGTTAGAATGGATTGCAGGATCGAATTTCGTTTCTTTTGATTGAGATTGGATCAAATCTGCAGTATCATGCCGATTGGACGATAGGAAGGATCGTGTATGGCCACCATAACAATCTCCTCGCTACGAAGAAATTTTACGTTTAATATGCAATTATTATGCAAACATCCCAAGCTGCGACTTAATATGTTAATTTTATGACGCAGTTCCTTATATCTTTTGTGATGAATTGCGATATTGTTTATGAAGTATCATAATTGATTGGTCTATATTGAAACATTATTTGATAATTAAATATACTTTTATTATTTCTATTAAACCACATGCAATTTAGATTATATAAATCATGAAATCGTTCACTACGTGAGCTTTTTAAGAGAGAAAATGTATATAATCAAGAAAACTTAACTGTCAAACATAGACCTTTCTTGTAGCGTAAAAAAATATTAAAGGTCGGCTACTCGTAGTATTAGTGTTTATTATTTTTTAAGATAACTCTTGCATTATACTCTTACTTTACAAACATATATTTAATAGACACAAGACCACCTAGACTTAGTTCATTAATAAACGAGTAGATCGCACAAACGATTGGTCTACGTCAGATTCGAAACCGCGACCTTATTCACGGTTGCCTACTTTTTGGCAAACAAATATTTATATCCTGTATTATTGTTAGTGTAATAGTAATAAAGCATAGATAAATATAGACTGGAAGTAAGTGCTAGCAGAGTAAGAGTATTTACATGGCACACTAATATACAATAGTCAATTCGGAATACAAAGCGTCTTTGAAGGCTTTGTTCATAAACTATTCTACCTGTCTTTGGTATCGCAAACTTCGACTTGCAATCAAAAAAGTACAACATTAGAGTTTATAAGAGTGTTTTATTTTCTGTTATATTTTTTTTTAAATATAATTGTAAAATTAAAACTAACTATATTGAAAACTTTGACTTATTGCAATATGCGTAAATAATTGTGCGAAAGGCATTTTAAATAAAGTGCGTTATTTATTGTTCAAGCTTTGTTTTGTCACCACTATTTTTTATATAGGTACTTAGGTTAAAATAGTCATCATATTATATCATCATCAAGGTTAATACAGGAATATGGTCTTACTACTAAGTATACATAGTTGCCGCTATAGAAACATATTTCCGATAAATTTGAACAAGGACATCTGATTTGCTGGCTGACCATAAACTAGCAATAAATTCATCCTATTGTAGTAAACGGATTTGTATAATTTTATTATCTCTGAAAGCTGGGATCGCTTAGAATACATTTAAAACTTGAACTGCATATAAAATTGTTTGAATACTTATAATAGATATTATAGGTAAAGAAATTTCATAAAGTCTGAATCTAGGGAAACCAGAAAATAAGAGTTATTGCTTAGGTATGATTTTTGGAATGAAAACTTAATGTAGGTACTTATTTTTCGTGAAAGAATTATAATTTGCTATTTATATAATATATAAAAGTTTATATAAAAGTATATAAAAGTAGTTTGTATAAAAGATTCCAACGTTGATTATATTTATTATATATTATATAATAAATATAATCAACGTTGGAAACTTTTTCTGTCATCTAGATCTATTAGTGGCTTATCAAAGAAAGAGGTTCTCATTTAAGCGGTATTATCCTTAATGTTTTTTTTCCTCAGATTCCCAGAGAAATTTTAATGTGTTTCAGCGCTTTGCTTTTAGTGCTAAATGAACCACGAAATAAATGACCAGATAATATCAATAATGATAGCAATGAGAGCACTTAAGTAATAAACAGCCTCTGTATTTTTTTATAAAGTGCCTACTTATTCATTGAAAGTAAAACTTTAGAAGCGGAATATTATATATACGGATATTAACAGAACAGTTTTGTTAAGAATTATTCTGAGGCAGATGTTTCAGGAACAGCGACCTTTCGCGTGTTGTTCTAATGATCTGGAAACAGATGTTTCAGGATATTCCTGGTTTTCGCAGAAACTCAACCTAAATACTGAAACCACAGGTGAATGTTGAGTTTGAAATAAAACAACTTGTAAAAGTAATTTGCTTAAAGATTTTTATTATTATATTAAGTGATTTTAATTTTTCCACCGCTTCACGAATAACACTAAAGTTATTAGTCTTCTTATTCTTCCTCGATTTATCGTAAGTGAGGGACGCAGATTCTATCAAAGCTGTAGTTATCTACTATCACTGTAAGCGGTTTTCAACTACGATATAACTCTGTATTTGTCAATGGACATTGCGCCACAAAATATGGAAAATAATAACTGCTACGAGTATAATAATTAAGATCAATTTACAAACAATCATCTCTTATAACGACTAAGGATTGAAGCATTGCAAGAGAAGGAAAACTAGAAACAAACCCTTATACCTTACGTTTATGCGCTTTATGATAATTTCAAGTAATATTCACATAATTTCTTAGACATTGTATTGAACAGAAAATAACTAATTCTTGTCTTTCAAGTGTTACTACGAAAGCCGACATATTCCTAACTACGTATAATTTTGTGCTCGCCTGGTATTCAGCATGATTGCTACATCTGCCCACCAAGTAACACAATTACTATTCATAGTGCTATTAGACAACGTGTTCTGCTCCGATTTCAAATTAAATCTTCCCACTGTTATTGCTCCCAAGCGTATTTAGACCCTACTCTAACTTAATAAGGTTGAATATATTTATATGTATTATTAAGTAGTGACCATTTAGCCTCCTGAAACCGAAGATAATGCGACAATAGCTTAGCATTACGTCACAATATTTGCGAATACTTTTTATATCATTTCTATTCGTCATTACTTTTGTTAGTGGAGCGAAGGTGATATAATTGGCATTAGCTTATTACGATTCTTCTCATTGTTAATATTATAAAAGATCGAATAAGTATTATTTCGTTGTTCTTCCTTTCATTTGACTTTCTGGAAATGAACAACTAATTCATGCTTGGGTTATTTCAGTCGTATTCTCGTGATCGTTACACGGGATATGAAATATGGTGTCCTGAGTACACCTTAACGGCTCCTAACCGATTATTTTGTTTTAGTCTCCGTATTTTGTAGAGGCTGACCCAGATCGAAGTTATTTTTCAAGGATAATTTAAACAGCTATGAAAATATTGACTTCCGACATCATCAAAAAACGATTTTCCTGCTCGTTTTATACATTAGGTCTTTACCTATGAAATTGCCGTTTTGTATGAAGATTTTATCAGAAGTTATATTTTTCATACTAACGTTTTCTTAGATTTTTAAATAATTATTAAACATAATATAATGAAATTTGGTACAAGTAATGGCGCACATATAAGCTAACTATTGTGTTTAAAACAAAGAAAAAAAAGTATCAGGGAAGAAGTTACAAGAATTGGACCCATGTTTACAGGCTTATTAATAAAACAAATTATTATTATCTTTTATTAGATGTTGGAAAAAAAATTCTAAATTAATATTAATATTATTAATAATTTCTCCTAAATTTCTTAAATAACAAAAAATATTTAAGCAATATACGTTTTCAACGAATATAGAGTCTAAAGACTGCGCAGAAATAAAATGGCATTTTAATAGGTAAGGACCTATTATTTTACTTCTACCTTTCATTCGATATGGAAAATTTAGCCGTCCAATTGATAAAGGACCTTATAATTAACTAACAGAATTCGTATATATCATAAAGCGATGTCACAAATCTGTATTTATTGCATAGCGTACCCAGGTGGCTTCATAAATTCCGTAAATAAAAACAAGGAAAACCTTTTCACTTTTTTTTAGCTTTGAAACGGTTTTGAAATAAATTATTTTTAATTT
Organism: Schrankia costaestrigalis; assembly: GCA_905475405.1. Lineage (NCBI taxonomy): Eukaryota > Metazoa > Arthropoda > Insecta > Lepidoptera > Erebidae > Schrankia > Schrankia costaestrigalis. Next base: position 9,220,866 of record FR997832.1, read on the forward strand.
CGTTTACCATTTAATATAATAATGCCGTGGCTTTAAATGATATTCCGCTCTAGTAAATTTGAAAGCTTCAGCGTGTAAACATTGATGTTACGCTACACGACTATGAAAAGGTCCCTTCCCATGACTTACACATATTAAGGCAAACCTTTTTGGCGTGTCCCTTATAATTCTAAAAGATTAACATAATGTACCTATTACGCAAATTACCTTTTGATTCATTATGAAATAAAAGCATGACTTTGAATTTCGTTCAATTAGCCTCCGTGGTATGGTAGTCTTGCATTTTAAAGAATACCTACATGAAACAAACTATGAGATAACAATCGAATGTTGGTCAACGACTTATTAAAACGAAAATATTTTATCTTTAGATAGGTTCTATATTAGAAAAAGCTTTACAAGTAATATAGTACATTATCTTGATAATACAGGTGAGGTTTTTTCTAGAGAAGGCTGTATTTCAATCAGTAATAACAAAACAAATATTTGGGTCACATTTATTCCCCTATTCCTTTATTTTTCGTGGATAATGCTAATGTTATTTCGATAACAAAGATATATTCTACGTGTCCATTGTTTCTATAACATAATAATGTTAAGAAAATCGAACCCAATATTTATGTTTTGGCTTGGCTTTGTAAATAATATAGAATTTTGTTTTTCTTGATGTATGTATTCTATATTTTAGGTTGTAATTTGTTTTGATCCTTTATGTTATCTACTTTTGAGTAAGAGTGCATTCTGTGTATCTTTTAATAGTAAATATAGATTTACAATTGAAAGACAAATGCTTAAAGCGACTTAGATTCAACAACCTTCCAATGAAAATGGACCAAAATTTATAAAATGGTTAAGCAAACTGTGACCTAATACCACACCAACACCTTGCACACTTTACAAGCTGGTAAGCTGAACTGCAGATGCTATTTGGTACTCCGCCAAATCATGTGAAATGAACTAAGACTAGCATGTCCACCCATTACATACTCGACACATAAAAGGACACAAAATAGAAGGTCACTTGCTGCCTGTATATTCGGTTATGTTATTTATAACCCAACGATATCAAACCCTTAACGGTATTCTCAAGATGTACTTGGGAACTAGATGACTATAAATATATTTCCTTCCACCTACTATGTTTATTTGTCATTCAGTGTACGTAGTTCGTGCAGCAGCTGCACAATTTTTAATATTCATTCCTCGCGACATCAAGCTCAGATTCCAATATAAAAGAAAAAAGACAAAGCGCTTTTCGATGGCAGCTTTTTCAAATTCAGTATTGTTGTTACAATTAATCAGAATACCTTTATTCCTAGAAATATTTTTATTCCCATTGGCCTAAAAGTAAGCTCTTGTCTTTTCAAAAAACAAGGTTTCGTTATTATCTGTTCAACTACGAGTATTTTAGGATGAACTAGTCAAAAAGATTATCTTCTTCTTTCATATCTATCATTAGACTGTCCTAATTCTTTTTTAAAACATAAGCAGATATCAGATATGACAATAAGACATCCACAAATATATTTTGCTAACAAATAAATCTAAAACTAAATAGAAGTCATTATAACAATTTATTTCAACTTTACCCTTTTTTTACAAAGTCCGCAATTTAAATCGAAAGATCTTAGTCATTGAATTTTAGATAAACCAATCTAGATTTGCATTGTCGTCAAATACTCTTCGGAGATTTTTCTCTTTTGCACTTTTTGTCCAATTTCAATCTCTGACTTTTCTAATAAGTAATAAAAATGGGACGTAACCTTTCGCTCTTCCAGCAAAATAGTAAAATTTATCCTTTTAATATTGAACAGTTTTTATCAGTTCTATGAAATTGAATTCATTGAAATCTAAACTATGTAATTACATACCATACTTGTTAGGTGTTGCCTGGATAACGCCTTTAATTTTAAGTTCATGTCACGATGATTTTTTGAGCCCGGGTGACTTTATGTTTGTTAAATTGACACAGACACCTCTAAAATCGAATAGAAATGTGATTTTCACTCCCAGTTAACGGACTCCTAAACGCCACATTGAGCACCTCACGTAGGATATTGATTTTGGGACCCTTTTCAATAAGAGCCTAGTTAATAAATATTTTACAATACAGTCACATGACACACAAGTCCTTGGCACGTGATCCTTCAGTCACAGCTATTCATTATTTAGCTACGACAAGCCACATTTCAATAGCTTTGTTCGGATGAAGTTCATTCATAACACAGAGGTTTTGAAACTTTGCAACCATTCTTTTAATTATAAACCGGTACATTTTTTATAATTGAAAACATTGCTAATCATTTGCTGTAGGGCAAATTAGCCAATAATGTGCAAGGTTGCAATATTTGTCTTAGGGTATCATTGGGTGTATAGGAAAGTTCCTTGGTCAATGTCTTAAATATTAAATTACTCCTCTTGTAACTCCGTTACTGTTTCCATGACAATTATGAAGGCGTTAAGATGATTAATGTAACGATCATTACCACGTGTAATTGGACCGATGACGACGGCGTAACATACCCGAAGCAAACTATGTGTACATTTGGCGAGCTTTATGGCGTAGCGTCTTTGGCTGCTACGCAGAGGGCTCGCGATAGACGCGTTTTATGCGAATGTGTAGGTATGTGTGTGAACATAAACGTTTGCATTGGGCTGGGTGTTTTATGTATGTATTTACACATTAAAGTGTATAATTATGTCTGTCCGTTGTCTAGTATTCATGGTAAAATGTCGTTGTGTAAATGTGTTAGGAATATTATATCCATTATCATTTTGGAACCATTCATAAACATTTATATCTTCGAGCTTTCTATCCAAATCGAGAATTTCTTAATCATACAGTCGTAAGAATTAGTAGAATTATTTCGGAAAAGCTCTAATACACACAAGTTGTCATGTAATTTCGGTCAAACTTCATAATTGGTACAAAAACTTGGTAACATTGGTCTCGTAATATCTTGTGTGTTCCAATTATTCCGTACAATATTTGAAACTTAGTTAACATAGTCGTTACGAAACTTTTTGATGGATGTTTTACTAGGAGAATATGACCTCGATGTCTTTACCTCTATGTTCTGTGCGTTACAGTGTGATATCATGCACAAAATAAATTAAAAATATATATTTAATTATATTTATTTAATAAGCACTGTAAGGCATTAGTATAAAACAAATAACCTTTAGTCAAGAGACCTCGTAGCTAAATATAGTAACCCACGGTTTCCGAATGACTGAGCAAGTAAAAATGAACTAATCAAGTGTCAAAACTATCATTTTCGGGAACCAAATCAGTCATTGTATCAGAAAAGAAGGGATCCACAGAAGCAAGTAGCGCATAAGACTGCTAGGTTCAAGTGTGTATGTGCATTGCCATTTCTTTTAAAATAAATTAATAATTCTCAACGTATCAAGTTCTTCTAATCCTACTTTAGGGAGTGGTCTCGGGATTTTTTCTTCGAGCTTTACAAGAAGGGACTCCGCCACCACGTGTATATTTACATGTGCCGTTTTCTTTTATAATCCTCACCAACACTGTAAAATGATACATTTTAACATAATACATAACAAAATTTGTTATAGCTTATGTCCTCGTAAACTTAAAGTCAACAATGTTATTCTGAAGATAAAATTTATTTTATGGCTTTGTAAACTGGTACAGCCGTACATGCCAGTATAATTTGAACCCTTAACTGTTTTCGATCTTCTTCGAGTAGGTGGTTTTATGTATTTACTAGCTGTAAACTGCGAGTTAGTGTAAAGTTTGTTAAGGTACTGCTTTTGCTCACGGCTTCGCTCGCGTTAAATTCGGGGTAGCAATGTTCCCCTTTCCTGGAGACAGAAGAAAAAAAAGTACCAGTAGTAGTTACTCTCCATCCCTTCACAATCTCTACTTAAAAAATCACGTCAATTCGTCGCTTCGTTTTGCCGTGAAAGAAAGACAAACAAACACACTTTCCCATTTATAATATTAGAATGGATTTAAAAAAAAGAATTGACTATATGTCTCAGTAATGGCTGCTCCAGTGCTGGACATAGACCTTCCCAAGTTCGCGCCGCTCCGCTGTCACATCTAGCCATTTCCTATCGACTTAAAAACAGACAAAACAAAAATGGGATTTAAGACCTTGTGCTATATCGTGTTTACATAACTATAGGTAAATTATCTTAGAGAGATTTTTGCATTTGTAGTTGTGTACGGTCAGCACATAAGGAAATAAATAATTGACAACTTTTATATTTTTTATACTTTTTATAGTCAGTAACACCAACTGCATCAAATAACATTAAACAATGATAAGCTAGAGACTAAAATAGTTAACAATCATTACCATAATATTTAATTCTAATCTTCTTCAACTCCAGACATTTCACTCTCGTTCTCATCCTCACTTTCATCAGAATGGTCGTACAATGAAATTCAAATCTTAAATTTAGAATCCCTGTTCATAAACATAAACAAATACTACTACAGCTGCAAAAATCTCTCGAAACTAATTTTACCATACGATGCCAAAGTTTACCTAGGGCATATAATCATCATCGGAACATTTTTATTTAACAATGTTAAAATAATAAAATATTGATCAAAAAATATTACACGAAATAAATACTTAAATAATAAAAATGTGACAGACCTTATTTGCTGACCGTATAGTGGAAATCAATTTTCAAATTTTGAATCCGTGTACATATACGAACACTACTACAAATGCAAAAATCTCTCTAAGATAATTTACCTATACATAGTATAAAATATTCCACACACATTCACACAGCACCATCTAGTCCCAAACTAAGCAGAGCTTGTACTATGGGTACTAGACAACTGATAAACATAGTGATACATACTTTTTTTTTTGTAAATACATACATAATTATAGGTACATAGAAAACACCTAGACCAATGCAAACAATTATGTTTATGCACACAAAGATTTGCATTGAACGGGAATCGAACCCGAGACCTCTGCGTAGCAGACATGTAATATACCAACTAGGCCACAGAGGTCGCCTCATACTCAGTATAAAGTATAAAACTAATACAACCGGTCATATAAATAGATACCTAAATTTATCGCGTCAACTTTACCATAAGTGCGTGTTTAACGAAGTTAAAATGTGTCTTTGATCACATCTTGTGAGCAATCAGTTCTTATAAAGTGTGTCACAGAGGTTTAGTTTAGTTTTAATAGTATTTGTACTACTAAAACTAACCTCTCCGAAGAAATAAGGAAACTAGAAGTGTTTACTCGTGGTAAGGATTACGAAAACTTATGTTTACTAGTGTAAGTGATGGGGTTCTAAATGTGTATAAACTTTTGTTTGCATTAGTTTCTTACTTGAATACTTCTGAATCAAATAAAAGTTACACGTAATAGAAAAGTATGTGGCACGTTTTGTTACTATGTAGTGTTTTGTTTCGAATTTCTACCTTAAGTAAATCAGTGGTGTTTGTGCGAAATAATAATACAGGATAAAAAACTAAAATATTTCCGATTTCATTAATTTAATTGCAGCATCTACCTTAGAAATTGTTGCATTAGTAAAAACCTAAAAATTGTATTACTTATCTACTCCGTTGGCTCAACGACCTAAAATGCATCTTGGTCTTCGACTCGAAAGACCTCCACTCTGCTCGATCATTGGCCACCTCTTGCCAGTCCTAGACCTGAAGTTTCCTCAAAATCACTTAGGACAGGTCTTCAGATCGTCATCAGATATTTATTTAAAGGAATACTTAGGCTAACTAAACCACGCTGCCTGAATAGGGGAAATTCTAAGGTAAGGGACAATTTCATTATGTAAATATATTATAAAAATACATAAATTCATTTTCACTAATTTCATTGGTAATAATCAGTCTTGTTTGTTACTAATTCGTTAAAATAAATATCTTATACCCATAAATATTAAAATACTAAAGTATCCCTTCGCCACGGGAGGAGGCCTGTCCCTGCAGTAGGACATTAAGGGGCTGTTATGATACCCATAAATAACCTTATCAGAAAAAAGACGGTTTCTATATTTAAGTAAAAAATAAATAATTTAATGGATAAATCAGAATGAATTGAACAAATTCTTAATGATGACCCAGAAGAAAAATGTAACGTACTTATATAAAAACAAAATAATAAATAACTTTTTAAGCCAATTACAGTTAAGACAATTTTTTGAGAGCTTTCGACTCCAGTTGAAATAAAATTGTGAAATGTGAATAAAAATGACATTATTTTTGTAATGCTAGGGTGAATTCTATGTAGATCTATTCAGCTCCAAAAAGTCTTTATATATTTTATTTCTTTTTTTTTACGAATGCAGCATGCCTGAGTGTGATTCGTCATGACGTCAATTGAAAGATTCCCCAGATAGCGTCATAACTACCACAGCAGGTAAACTCGTTATCCTCTGTGTAATAAATACCATGAAACGAAAAAATATATTAAAAAGAACCAAAAGCTACCTAATTTCAATTATAAACCTAATTTCTTATTTAAAATGTCATAAAATACAACAAAATACTTAGAATATTTTCAGAGACTTATATCTTATTTACTTTTTGAATTAAATTCCATTTAGGCGAAGGGTCACCGTTTAACCCACTTAACCCAATATTGAAGATAAGATAAAATTCATGGATGACATTGAATTACCAGGAATCCTGAAATTAGGTAGAAATTCTTACTTTAACTTTCTAATGTAGAGAGTTATTCAATTTATAATATAAAAACTAACCATCTATTCATGTTGATCTACTTATAATAATAAATCGTTAGCGCCGATGTCTGTAAATTGGAAGCATTTTCACGATAATTGCGTTTTGGTAATTTAATGTTATAAACATGATATTTTCTGACTTAAAAAGATAATAGAGAATTTAAAAAGTTAAGAGAGAGTTGAATTTGCGTATACTGCACGGAGGCATATATTTTACACATAGGTATTCTGGGCCCTTATTGGCATCGATGACGTGACAGGCTAAAGGAAAGTCGAAGATTAAGGGAGGCACATAATCGCTTACAGTGGACAGCTCATGTCCACCAGAAGAGGTCAATTAGCTGAAGACAATGAAGAAATCGGTGTTATTTTAGTCAGAATAGATATAATTTTCTAATTAAAAAACCGACTTCAACAGGAGTCGGTTAAAAACCATGCTGATAACAATTTCTAAGATTCGTATTAAATAAATTTCTGCAGTCGTCTTCATCATAAGATCATGTTTGTGTAAAGTTTTCATTAATACGAATAAAATAAGCCCAAACACTAGGTAGCTGCTATATACCGTTGAGAAGTTTCCTCGACCCTCAGTCGTCTTCATCATCAGATCATGTTTGTGTAAAGTTGTGTAAAGTTTCCATCAATACAATTAAAATAAGCCTAAACACTAGGTAGCTGCTACATACCGTTGAGGAGTTCCCTCGACCCTCAGTCTTCTTCATCATCAGATCATGTTTGTGTCAAGTTTCGTAAAGTTTTCATCAATACAATTAAAATAAGCCCAAACACAAGGTAGCTGCTATATGCCGTTGAGTTGTTCCCTCGACTCTCTGTGGTCTCCAGCATCAGACCAGTTCTGACTCTTGACTATTTGGTAGTGACGTCAGAGATGCACGTATATGACAACATTTTACATAATGCGTCCCTACAATTTTCAAGAGATGCCCTCGATTTCTCTAGGATCCCGTCATCCAGATCCAGATCTGGTGACAATGGGACCAAATGGGAAGTATACCCAATCGAACAAAAAAAAAATTTTTCAAATCGGTCTAGCCGTTTTCGAGAAATCAGGTAACAAACACAAAAAAAAAAAATAAAAAAAATAAAAAAAAAAAAAAAATACAACCGAATTGAGAACCTCCTCTTTTTTGAAGTCGGTTGAAAATATAATTAAGATTACCTGGCTTATAGCTTCAACGTAAGGAAATTAATGTTTATGAAAGGGCATTACTCAAATCATTTGTAATTTTCTAGGTCTCGTGACCTAATTTAGTCACTTTGTTTCGTTAAGATTAATGAATACAGACAATATTCATATTAAAAAAACGTTGTTTGTTTTTGAGATTTTTAAAACTCACACTTGTCATTTTATGAGTTAGGTTACCCACCGCTACCCTTCAGTTTCTCTAATTGTTCATTTTTCATAACTTCACTTTCCTTTTTCGTCAGTTTTTTAAATTTCGTTATGTGGTCAGTTTCGCTATCTCGTCAGATTAGGGAGACTCGTTAGTTGCCCTAACTCGAAATGGATACTATTATAGTAGATGTACTGTATAGTAAATTCGACACCAACAATTTATACTACGCTAACTCTAATTTCAGTAAAATCCTTTTTTTACGCTAAAGTGCTTAAAATGTGCTATTTTATTTGTAATAATAATTTTGTAAAATATATAAAAAAAATCATGAAGTAATATACAAAAATAACGAAGTTACAAATTTTATACAACGCTAAGTACAGGTGATTTTTAGAATCGCTCGATTTAGTTTACGCTAACTGCACTTATCGCATTATAAGATGGAAGTGCGTGGTTTGAAACTCTTTATTAGTATAATGCTAATTAATAGAGCTATTGTTACAAGTTAGTCTAAATATTAATAGTGTTAGTGTATTTTTACAAAATGACACGAAAACGAGCTAAATATTTAGTGAAATTTACCAAAAAGGTAAAATATTAATTGAGAAGAATTGATAAAAAGTATGAAATTCCGCTTTATACTGCTAAAGGAGGTAAGTTTAATGTGCTATTAAATATTATATTGTATGTGAAAGCATATAAAATATGGTTTATAGAATTTACTATATTATTTTGTAAGTTTTAGCCGCTTTGCTTAAAGTTCGTGTAATACTACGCTAAATGTTACTTAGCGTAATGTAGCCCGATCGGATTTCGTTCTTCGATTGGCCATGCACTAGTTAGCGACTGTGTGTCTTATATTATTTCTCGTATAAAACTATTTAAAACACTTAATAGACAGCATATTTGCCATTTTTAATGTAGACTTAAGTTTAAATGAATGCATAATATGTTTTAGAGTAAGCAATATAAAGCAATAAAAATCACACTTGTTTAGTACTGTGATCTCCCGTAATACACAACGCTGACTACTAGTTAGACGTGTGTAGTGCGTAAAATATTATTGTGGAATTAGGGGTATATACGGCTAACTTGCACTAAATTAAAAAATATACACAATTAAGGAAAAATATAAATGTGAAATACTATAAATAAATCAAATAATAATCATACAAAATTTCAAATCAATATTCTTATTAATATAAAAGTTATCGCGTTTTTCCCTTTAAACGCGTCTACTGTAAAGTTCACTTTTATGAGTTAGCTTAGTATAAATTGTTGGTGTCGATAATGTCATGTGTGGTTACGTTTTTCTTAAGTGTTATTTTTATCGCATGATTTTTTTGAGCAGTGTCTCGATTACCTATGCAAAAATATTAATCCTGAGATTATAGATTTCAGGCAGAAATCGCACGTATTATTTTTAATTATTATCTTCATTTGATGTCTTGAAATTTAATGTTGCTCTGATGTTGTAAAGGGTTTTTGTTTTAATGGTGATGTATCAATTTCGGATTGGGTTTCGTTATGAATAAAGGTCAGTTTCATCAGTCATTTTATTTAAAGTTAAAAAGGTATAGACAATATAAAAATGACCCTATTGTCCAAGTTTTTAAAACAATTGTTAACTGTACTGGCAAAAACATCATTAATTATAAAGACCAAATTAATATCTGGCGTTTCATTCGTGTGTGCTTATTATTATTAACATGTATGTAATATAAGAGTCAGTAATGAAGCCAACTATACCATTCAATTTAAAATAAAAACTAATTTTATGCAGAAAACTTTGAGGTAAAAACATATTTTTCTGAACAGCGTACCTTGATAAAGTTGCAAATGGAAGTCATTTTAAAATAAGCTTTAGGAAATGATTTCCATCGCTATTCAACATAAGCGGCCTAGCCTCTCAGACGATGGCCACTTTACTTGAAATAAACAAAGAAAATATATTCAAGAAACAATACATTTCTGAACAAAAGCTTTATGAACAGGTTGGTAATATTATGTCAAGTAATTTCCTTGAAACTATTTCTTAGAACGAACCACCTAATCCATTTAAGACGCTGTTTTTTTTGCTTATGTAAGAATAAAATGTTTTAAAACTATAAAAAAGAAAACTTTTCCTGTATTCTTTGCACTATACGAGTTTAATCTTTGGCGGAAAGATTTTTTATCATTGATATGGCATAAACATTAGTTAGGCTGTAAAGGACTAGCCTAAGGCTCAGTTTCCATCGTCAGGGATACCAATAAATAGTCGGCTGGAAAAGATACAAGATGAGAGAGAAAAGCAAAGTCGATGATTTCGATGTCTTGTCTGAAGTAGTCTTACCTAAAGCAGAAACATATTTTAATTGAATATACGTTCAAATTTTACATAATATTTTTATCATAATTGTATCCAGATAACTTTCGATAATTGCATTGCCGCCATGCACGAGATCTAGGGTTAAAATTCATAACAGGAAAATGGCTTGTGCCAGCTCCAAAATATCATTGTAAGCCCTTATTTAAGGCTTGTTAAAGCAAAATATCCGAGACACAAGCATTGAATCCTAGTGTGAGTCTTGTCTTATTAAACAAAGACATTGTTTCTCAACTTTATTCAACTCAATTTGTTTAATTTTCTCAATCAATATTTAGCAAACTATAACTTAATTTGATACAAACACTTTTGATAACAATAATTGCTTTTCCTCGACTTCAAATCGATTATTTGAAGTGAGAACAAATAAATGATTGTCACGATAATAGAGATGTTAATGGAAATAAAATTACTTCAGAGGATTGGATTGCAGATTCATCTGAAGTACCTATCTTATAATAAAAGTCTCAATTCCAATAGACATTGAACCGATAGTAGCTCAATTAAGAATCTGGGTTTTATCTTTTCGTCAAACGTTAAAGTCTTATAAGCTGACTTCAAAAAAAAGGAGGATATTTTCTTAATTCGTTGGCATGTTTTTTAAAGGTATCTTGATTATTAATTCCATAGAATTTTCATCAAAATATTTTATCATCAGTAATTTTTCTGAAAAATTCTGTGAATTAATAATGTTAACGAAATTGCGTAAGAATTATACCATCGGCATCAGAGCTATTTTTAGAATCTGTTTTTTAATTAATAAATTATTGAAAAAATATTGTATTTTATTTTATTTGGGAAGCTTAAACTATAATACAAATAGTACTTAAAATTAGTTTAAGATATGCCAATAATAAGCATCCTCATATTGACAGAATACTTTTTAGTTTAAGTTATAGTGTTCAAAAATTAGTTGAACTTACACAAACGAAAGTAGCAGAACTAAAGAGAAAGGTAATTCACATATAAAGATTTAACAGAAAACTGAACGGTGTTATCTATCAAAAAGTAGCAAAGCTTTACAAAAGAATTTAGGAAAGTTAATCTAACAATCAAACAGAATAACAGGTACAATAGATACAAAATCATTCTTAAGTTTATTCTTCGTACTAATAGAACTTGTTAGGGATAAGTCTAAGCTTGAACTTAAACCCCAGGTATCTAATAACCTACCTTTGAACCCTTTCAATATCAGAGATGTAACTGTCGTATTGAGAATTCCAGACTTGACAACCATTTCAAGTGTCTCCGAACATACGCACAATAAAGAGTTTTCATGTTCTTTAACTCTTCCGTTAACAACAGAATATAAAACCCAGCTCTTTATGAGCTTTGCTGACAACTTGCGAAATATGCTCATCAAACAATAGTTTATGGTCATATACAATGCCTAGATCAGAACATATAGATTTACTTTCTAGTTTATACTTATTAATTTTGTAGTGAAAATATATAAAATGGCGTTTGCGCGTAAAACTTATAAAAACAATTAGATCAAGGCTATTCGAACTACAGTATGAGTCAAGACGCTGAAGATCATCATGCAGCAACTCTACATAAGCTAGATTTTCATATCGTCTGCGAATAGGAGAAACTTTGAGTAAAGGAAACAAGAAGCTATGTCATTAATTAAAACAACAAATAGTAATGGCCCCAACAGGGAACCTTGAGGAACTCCGGATGGTATATATGGATCAATGATGATGAGTAACCATTTAAAACCACCGCCTGAGATATGCCCGTTAGATATAAAGTAAACCAGCACAGCAGGCTGATATCAATACTGTTTGTTACAATTAAATTGGTGAATACTGTATCTTTTGTGCATGTAAATAATAAACATCAAGGATATAGCGCTAGTAAAACAACATTTTTTCACAACGATTTGGAATTTTATACGCGTAGAAAAACGAGAGAGAAAATATTTTAAGATATATTAAAAGAAACGACCTAACAATGCGAGCCGAGCGCAGGTCACATGAGGCCGGATTTCTTTGTTTCTCATTTCTTTTTAAACAAAGAATGTTTCTTTTTTTTGTCTTTAACGAACAATAAGTACTCACAGTTCCATACTACCCTCGGGTTATCATTGTTCAAGCATTCCTTTCTTATGTCATTTTCTTCCTTGCATACCACAGAGAATAATATAATAATATTATTTATTTATTTCTCCGTGTAGTAACGGAGTAAGAATACAATATGTCACCACCCCATCTCATCCCATGGGTGTCGTAAAAACCGACTAAGGGACTATCCGTGAATATTATCTTTACGAAATAAAAAGAAGGAAAACTTGAAATTAAACCCTATACCAATCCGTTTGGCCAGCGTGGTATTAGTAGGCCAAGTAACTCTCCGTCACGGGAGGAGGCCCATCCCTGCAGTGGGACATTAATGGGCTGTTATGATTATGATGATTTATTTATTTTACGTGTCTTAGGAACTTAATGTGACAAGCTTTGACATTGCTATAATACAGTCAGTTAGCAGTAGATAATGATTAATTGGCATTCATTCACATTGTTATTCACTATCACAGGCAAAGGTGGTGGTAGCTAATGCAATGGTGCCATAATATATTATACGTAAGTAAGTGTTACTTTGTACGCTAATGCCGGTGACAGGTCCAATTAAAAAATATATACTTTGGTCAATGTAGTTGTTTAGGATTATAAAGATGTCAAAAATTAAAATTAAATATTAAAATAAACTATGTTATTAAAGGCGACGACGTTCAACCGACGCCGCTTACTAGTATTCTTAATCCGTTACTTCAAATTCAGGGAACATAGACGTACAGTTAACCCAGTTCTACAAAGTGTACATAATAGAATATGCAAGTATATAAAAATATTAAGTAAGTAGGATTAGGGCTTGTACAGTACATTATAAATGTAAAGGCTTTTCTCTCTAGTACCTGATGCTATTTAAAATGTAGGTCGATGCTTTCAATTGTGTTGTGGTTCATAATTATTATGTTACTAATCCTTAGTAAGCAGATGCAACTAATGAGTCGTTTTCTTCGTAACTGAGTATGAATACATAGTGTCTCTACCCTATAGAGAACTATTCTCTGATATGATCTCCACAAAAAAACACAAGATAAAACATTCCGGATTTATGAGGTTAAAACGCCAGCTAAAAGATATACCATACTCGGATGTTATGTAAACGACGGTTGGTGGTCAACTCGAATTCGGATTAAGAATAAAGTATCAACCTAATATTTTCACAGGACCATAACGGTACCATTGAATGTACGTTTATAATATTCATGTAAAGTAAAAAAAGAAGTTATTGTTATTTAATTTTGATGAGTAGGTCGCGCGGTCGCTTGCTTAAGGTTTCTTATGTCTACACAAGATTCGTAGAATATTCAACAATTATGTTCTCTAAGGAAATTTAATTTTCAAAATTTTAATGTTTGCGGAGTAGTCATTTACGTAGAAAATTCTTCATTATTCCAGTTCTTAAGATATTTCTTGATGTTTGTACGCAATTAAAGTATACAGTACTTTTTTTTATTATTACAATAATTTCTTACGGAATTCGCAAGTTTCATTTACAAATCTTTGATTATGTATTTTATTGAATCGTATGATTACGTTTTGCAATTGTATTTTTGTGGTTGAAGACTTTTCCTGAGAGTCATTACAGGAAAAATTCCGTCCAGCGTCGGTGAGACTAGCACAAAGTTCATCAAGTTTCCCATTATAGCTAAAATAGTCCTTTCTTCTTTGACTTTCTGCCACAATTCTTTTTAAAAACCACGCAATAAATGCTAGGCATGGGTTAGTTTTTCAAATTATTTGCAATTCAATTAGCATACAATTAGAGAGATGTATTTGTTGGTTTATAATCAATGAACTAGAAGCTATAAGTAGTAACAAGAAGAATGTTAATCAATCTTATTTGAAGTAAGTTTGTTTAATTAAACTTATACTATTAAAAGAGGCAGCAAGAGATATTTATTACAATGAACATAAGTACATCATTGAGTGATAGGCTTTAATCGGTTTTCCAGACCATTACTTCGGAATACAAATCGATTGTACCACTCACATTAGAACTAAATGATTATATACAATTTCAAACCAAGTTTCCATAATATCAGTTTCAGTTTCAGTTTCATTCATTTATTCAAAGTAGTACAATAATATTGTATCTTTTTCACGTCATTTAACACTACTTAATCTAAATTTAAACCATTTCAAAGTTTAGAAAACTTTACCACCGCCTCCAAAGCGCTAGTAGAGAAGAAGCGGCGCAACAAACTCTACTGCTGCATTTTCTTGACGTCATAATTTTTACATAGGAGATAACTGTAATTAGGCGCTGCAACCATTGTATACCATACATAACCATAACCAAGGATTATTCAATGATAAAGGTAGCGTCGTGATGTAGGTAGTACATAAAAGTGGGAGCACCAAATCACATTCATAAATAACTATCCAGTAGTAAAGACGTCGCTCAGCCAAATGACCCCTTGAATAAAAACTCAGAAGTGTATTAAAATGTAAATTTATTAATGTCAGGGTCGACCAGTCACCCCAAGTAGCACCCGTTCACGAGTATAACGCAAAGGTCAGCCATCAACCCCCTCGCCATATTGTAGGGAAGGGATTGACCCGGCCTCCACGCCACCACAAGCAATGACATTATAGTGAGCATGACGAGTCCTGACAATAAGAGCAACAAAAAAAAAAAAAAAACTACAATCAGGGGAGATACAAATGGCAGAGGGACGCGCTTACTTCACATCGACCAAAGTAAATTTTTCTGCGAGTCCTAATTCATAGACCTATTTTAAATCCAGGCATCCCGGTCACTAACATAATTCTCAAGAGTGTAATATCCTTTGGCTACTAAACAACTTTTAATTTTTTCTTTAAATGAAGTAATCGGTAATTCTAATATCTCTCCAGGTACTTTGTTATAAAGGCGTATACTAAGTAAAGCCAGCGGCTGCCGCGCATGAGGTTGTGGGTTCGATCCCCACGCAGGACAATAATTTGTGAGATCCACAAATTATTGTCCTGAGTCTGGGTGTTATATGTGTCCGTTAATTGATGTTTGTAAAAGTCCCCGCGACACAGGGCATGATCCCTAGTGCGGGAGTTGTCTTTTTTAAATCACAAAAATCACATGTACTTTGTGTAAACGGTAATGAGGGACACACAGTTTATGTTTATTTCTAGTATTTACCGTATGAATATCGCTTCTTTTGGTATATAAATGTATATTCTGTCTTACATGCAATATACTGTTATAAATAAATTGGGAAGCGACGGTTAAGATACCTATTTCCTTAAATAATTCTCTAAGCGATTCTCGTGCTCCAAGCCGATAAATGGCACGGATAGCTCTTTTCTGTAAAATAAATACACTTTGTATATCGGCAGCTGTACCCCACAATAGTATACCATATGACATAACGCTGTGAAAATAGCTGAAGTAAACTAATCTAGCTGTATCTACGTCTGTCAAATATCTAACTTTTCTAACAGCGTAAGCAGCTGAGCTGAGCCTCGCTGATGAATAAGATATGTGCGCACCCCATTGTAACTTCTTATCTATTTTTATACCTAGAAACATTGTGGATTGAACAGCTTCCAGCAGTTCACCATTTAAAATTAAACTTGGGCCAAGGTTTTTAACATTTGGTAATACAAACTTAATACATTTCGTTTTCTTTGGGTTAAGTACAAGGTTATTAGCAGTAAACCATTTAGTTACTTCTGTGAGTGCATTGTTTACTTCGTCAAAATGCGTCCTATTTCTATTAACTTTAAATATTAAAGATGTATCATCAGCGAACAGTACAACGTCACAAATGTTTTTTAAATGGTAAGGTAAATCATTAATGTACACTAAAAACAGAAATGGACCCAAAATTGAACCTTGCGGCACACCCAACGTTACGGGCAAGCCTGAGGACCTCGAACCATTAACTTCAACATATTGAGTCCGACTACTCAAGTAGGATGAGAGAAGAGCTAAGGAAGAATCCTGCAAACCGTAATGCCTAAGTTTGTGTATAAGCGTTTCATGACATACGCAGTCAAATGCTTTTGAAAGGTCGCAGAATACACCTATAGCGTTGCAAGAATTCTCCCAAGCATTATAAATTTGTTTTAATAAAGCTACACCTGCATCAGTGGTGGAACAACCCTTTGTAAAGCCATACTGATCTTTATGCAGTAAGCTATTCTGGTTAAAATATTTCAATAATTGCCTAAGCATGATTTTTTCAAATATTTTACTAAAAGCCGGTAAAATTGATATGGGCCTATAGTTACCAGGATCCGTCGTACTACCTGCCTTAAAAAGTGGAACAACTTTACTACATTTCATTAAATCGGGAAATGTACCTGAATCTACACACCTATTAAAAATAACTGATAAATAAGGAGCTACTACATCTATTATACTTTTGACTACCTTTACTGACATGCCCCATAAGTCACCAGAATTTTTCAAAGCAAGAGATTGAAAGGCGTTAACAATGTCGTAAGGACTAACATGTTTGAATTCAAAATTGGTGTCACATTTTGCTACACACGAATGTAAAAAGTTACACGCACCTATCGAAGAAGCGTTTAAAGCCTTAGTAGTGGCTACTGGTATACTAACAAAAAAGTCGTTAAAAACATAAGCTACATCAACATCATTTTTCATTGTCCTACCATTATCAATTAAAGTTAAGTTTAAATTGCCTATTTGTTTCGGAGGCTTACCCTTGGCTTCATTAATAACTCGCCAAGTAGCCTTAACTTTGTTTGAAGACTGCTTTATTATGTTACTTACATAAAGAGATTTAGCTTCCCAACAAACTTTCCTAAATATTTTTGAATAATTTCTGACATACTCTATAAATGTAGGATTATAGTTATATTTCTTTAAATCATATAATTCATACAATCTACGTCTACTTTTATATATACCAACAGTAGCCCAATCATTAAACGCTGGCTTGACTTTTACTAAATTTTTCCTTACTTTAAAATATTTTTGAAAATTGTTTTCTACTGTGTTAAATAAACCTTCATACATGGCATTGGGTGAATGAATCTCCAGAAGAGTAGGGTCAATACCGCTCACAACATTGTCCCTAAAGCAAACTAAGCGACCACTACTCAAAGGCCTACTCGATACCTCATATGAATCTATTAATTCTGCCTCCGGAAAGCTTGCTATCTGTCCACAATGATCTGATGGCAGATCACTAGATAATGCCTTATATGAGACATCTCGATTGCTAAAAATGTTATCTAAACAACTGGAAGATGTTTTTGTAATCCTAGTAGGTTCACTAAATAAGTGTTTTAAATTAAATGATTTAAAAAGATTCAGAAATCTGCTACATGTAGATGATTTTTCTACTATATTAATATTAAAATCTCCACACAATATTATACTTTTCTTACTCTTCTCAACTTTCCTAAGGCAGTCTTCCATTACCTCCTCAAAGGTTTTCAAGTTACCAGAAGGGGGACGGTACACACAAATTATAACATACTGCTTAAGTTCAATGCAGGATACTTCCACTGTACATTCAATAGATAAACTAACAATATCCTTACGCTCTTTACAATTTATAATATTATTTGATACTAATATCAATGACCCACCTCTGCATGATTTTTCTCTAGTGAACACACTATGTACTGTAAAATGACTATTATTAACACAACTAACTTCATAACTTTTTAGCCAATGCTCTGTAATACACATTACCTGGATGTTGTGGGACTCTAAGAACAAACTTAATTCTAACTCTTTGCTGGGTAGTCCTTGCATGTTTTGATGAGCTATATTCAGAGACCTACCCTTTGTCATACTTCTTAGTTTAAAGAAGTGTCAATGGAAATAGTTGCACTACTATTACTAACTAGGTCCTTCGATACCCTACATGTACCTGTGTCAATAGAAATAATTGTACTACTATTACTAACTAAGTCCTTCGATACCCTACATGTACCTGTGTCAATAGAAATAATTGTACTACTATTACTAACTAAGTCCTTCGATACCCTACATGTACCTGTGTCAAAGTGTAAAACGTTGTATGCTAGTAATTTAGCAAGTTGTCGCTTATAATATACTGACAGATACATTGTATCTCTTGTTAATGTAAAATTATTTACAAAATTGTTAGTTTCGAAGTATAATATAAAGTCACTATGACGACAAGTTAAATTATACATCATTAGGTTTATATTATATATAACTTTGTTATACTCCTTATTTACATTTTGTACATATGGTAAGGCACATGTGATGAACCTACATCCTATTTTTTTATTAAGCATTAACATCACTTCTGTCAAGTGAATGATGTCTTTTTTAGTAATTGACATGCAATTATGTACCATATAATAATATAATAGTGGAAGAGGCTTCTAGATTACTATTCTTTAAACAATTAATTATATGAGTGAAGCTAGCATTGGGGTAACAATTATTTACAATGGAGTAATTAGTAAAACTTTTTAACAGAGTACTGAAACCTAAGCCCAATTGGTCAGAGAAAATATAAACTTTATCATTGCTACATTTTGTCTGGTTAAATAATGACAATAAGCTGTCTTCTTTATGTACTGAAGATGCATGTTTGTTAACAGAAATCCTGTTTTCATTACAAGATAATTCACTACTACTATTAACTAAAGATGGATTCGACTGGATACACTTACATTTGTTGCTTTTTTTTAAAGAGATAACCTGTTTTAAATTATCTTTACCTATTTTGGCTATCTCTTCATATTTACTTATATAATCCTCCATTACTTTTTCATGATTTGAATTGGTTTTTGCCAGTTCATATTGCAAGTCTCTAATTTGTGTTTTTAAATCTGTAGTGTGCTGGTCATAAAGTAATTTACTAGATGTTAATTGAATACTATAATTTTCTAAATCTGACAATATTTTATCATGTTCTATGACCAGCTCACTATTGCTCTGTGACAATACAATATGTTTCTTTGTTACATGTTCAAGTTTTTTAACAATTTTTTTCAACTTTAAGTATTTCTTAAGTTTCCTACTACTTTTAATATATAAAAGATTTGAATACCTGGATTTCTGTGATTGTGATTTCTTAGTAACTATAAGTTCATTATACATGTTATTTGTAGCACTAGTATTTAAGTCTAAAAGCGATATTTGGGAAGTTTATCTCTTAGTTATAAAGGTTAGTTATAAGTACATTAGGCAATAATCAATGATAAATGCGCAGGAGCAACAACAAAGGGACAACAATTTGTTAGGTAACAGAAGCTAAGAACAGAACTGGTTATATTAAAGGCTTAGTCTAATTTTAAAAGTTATTTAAGTGTGTTGTTGGGAAATGTAGGATTAATAGTTCAAATACTCCCCAGGTTTAATGAAGTTTTCTAAATATTATAACCGTTGAATTTGTAGTTGACAGCTCCTCTTTTTTGGCAAACCTTTTTTGGCTTCGCTGGGTCAATAATTCTCCTGACAAACAATGTATATCCTTTCACTACTTATATTATCACAATATAATGTGCCTTTTTGGTTTTTTAAACAATTTAAATTAATTATTTTTTACTAAAATTACGGAGCTAAACAAAATTTGAACTGCTATGTAAGCCGATATAAAATTGCTGAACAGCATTTTAATATGTTTAAGTTAAAGTGTCTTTAATTTAGTTGTCATGATTTAAAAAAATACAATTACCAAAATGAAAAAAAAATAAAATGTAAAAATATTTACTAACAAAACAAGTTACAAAGATGGGCTTCCAATAGCCCCAGACTAGGCAAGCCTGTACTGTAGGTAAATGCAAGGATAGTAGACTATTTTGCACAACATCTTGAAAATGTTCGGCTTAAAGAATATTATTTTGTAGATGAATTACGTAGAAAGATTGCCTTGGGATACATGATAAGGTATCTTTCCTCAGATGCAAAAGAAAGGGTTTCGGAGCGTGATACTATCT
This sequence comes from Schrankia costaestrigalis, assembly GCA_905475405.1. NCBI lineage: Eukaryota > Metazoa > Arthropoda > Insecta > Lepidoptera > Erebidae > Schrankia > Schrankia costaestrigalis. Next base: position 9,241,277 of record FR997832.1, read on the forward strand.
TGAATGGTTGGTTAATCTTGTATTGTCTGTGAAAGAATGCGTGGCAAGGGTATTGAACCTCTGTGGAACTTTAGGTACCCTTTACAAAACAGTTAATTATAAAGGCAATTGACTGGGAGTTAAAAAAGAGGAGTTCTGAATTCAGTTGTATTTTTGTAAATTTTTGCTTACTCAGGACCAAGTATAATTTCTTGATATTTCTTTTCTTTTAAGGGTGCGTACTCATTTTAGAAACCAATGCTTTACCTATTTTAAGATTAGCTAACCTTTAGGTACCGGTCGTCGCGTTGCGCTGTTAAAGGCAACATCACGTTCGTTTGCCTCCGTTATAAGTTGCTTAAATAGTGGTTAAAAGTTAGTGATTACACACAAAACTTATCATTCTACGTAGTTTGTGCCGTACTGTAATTAACTAAAGTGATTTGACTGTGATTTGTGCCCTAGAAGTGAAGATATAAGCGTAACAATTTCAAAAATATCATAACCGTTTGAGAGTTGACGCTTGCGCGAGCCGCTCGTACCGCGCACTATTGCTGTCCTTCTCGCACAGATACTCGCTCGCTCCCGCACGCCTGCACTATTATTGTCCTTCTCGCACAGATACTCGCTCGCTCCCGCACTATTGCTGTCCTTCTCGCACAGATACCTAACACTGCTTTGCTCACATTCCGCTACTTTTGTTAATGGATAATACATATTATTAAGATTTTTTTAAAGAAATTATTACGGTCAGCACAAGAAAAAGACAGGGCGCCGACCGTCATGCGATAACGTCTTTGATTGGCACTCAACGGGTTTTATTTACGAGCGGCCGGCAGTCAAGAGGATATTATAATGACACCGCCTTCTACATCAGCTACCACCAACACCACCGACCCCATACCGACTCAGATAGACAGACTTGCGCAGACCATCTGTCTTCTTGTCTATGAAGGTAAGAGCTTGACGGCTGCAAATAAAAAATCCATCAAAGAGGCAGCAAACGAGATCCAGTCCCTTTGCAAACAATTCCCGACACCAGCACTACAGACCACATTAAGCCCAAACCTAGAGGAGCAGTTTAAAACTTTAAAAACTGAGCTGGTGGCCGAAATCTCGCACTCAATAAACAGTTCACTTAAGAAAATAGCCATCCCCACCAATAGTGCTCACATCAATAATAATTCAACGAACACAAAGCTGACATACGCCGCCACCGCAGCTAAAGGTCCTCAAAATCTACCAACTAAGCCGGCTCTTATCATCTCACCCGCATCTGGCTCCATAGACGTCTCTTTAACTGACTCCAACAGCACATTTAATAAATTAAAACAAAACATCAATTTTAAAGATAATAACTTCGCACCAACTAAAGTAAAACCATTGAACAAAGGGAAGATTTACCTTGAATTCGACACCGAAGAGCAAAAACAAGCCATAAAAAGTAAAATTACCAGCAACATCAATAGTTTACAAGCCTCTGACCCCAAACGCCGCTTACCTTTGGTGATACTTAAAGGCATAAGTAAGGACACCAAAAAAGAGGAGATCTGCGAACTGATTGCCAAACAAAATACAATACAACTAGAACATTTACGCCTTTGTTACCTTAACAACAACAGAAACGACCGATTGTACAACGCCGTAGTAGAAGTCCAGCCTGCATCTTACCAACAACTAATCAGCTTAGAGAGACTTGCTATCAACTTTCAGCAAGTTCACGTGCAGCCACACTCGCACTTCATCCAGTGCCGTAAGTGCCTTCAATTTGGGCACTCAAGCACGAAGTGCACTGCAAACATCCACCCTTGCTCCATCTGCGCCGACACCAGACACAAAAAAGAAGACTGCCCAAACAATAAACTCATCCCTCGCTGCTACAACTGCTCACGACATAACGACAAATTTGGAACCAATCTTGCAATTGACCACACGGCCAACAATATCTTCGCCTGCACGAGAATACAACTCGCCAAACTTCGGGTCCAAGAGACTACAGACTTCGGGCTGCTTATCGACACCACAACGACTAAATAATTGCGTTATACTGCTGTATTGTCAACAATCTCTTAGTACCGTGTCATTTATTCTACTGTTTTAAAGTACTCCATTCGTACCGCAGAAACAATTTAATATGTATTGTAACACCACAAACACTCAGACCCAGACCCGCACAAATAACCACACACACACACACAACAATACTCAAGCTAATACTAAAACTTTAACAGTCATACAGGCAAACTTAGGAAAAGGATACGCAGCCACACACGAACTTGCACAATATTTACATACACACAATACTGACATAGCTCTGCTAAACGAACCCTACGTCGGAAACACACTGACACTTAAAGTAAACATACCCAATTATATAACATACCAATTCCCCCACACACAAACTAATAGACGTACTAAAGCCTGCATCCTTGTCCGTAACGGGGTCGGTAGCACATTAGGTCTTACCCAATATTCTACACCTAACACTTGCACTATTACACTCACCACTCGCAATGGAAAGCGAATATACATTACAAGTATTTACATCGAACCAGACACCGACACACACAACACTATACACCAACTACAACAGTTACTCAATGAAACATCCCAACATGCACACATCATTTGCGGAGATTTTAACGGCTGGCACAACCTTTGGGGTTCCCCAAACAACAACGCACGTGGCATTGAAATCGCGGACCTCATTCAAGCACACCACATTACTCTACTCAACGTAGGTACACATAACACATACGAATCTTTCGCCAACGGACAACCACGCAAATCTATAATAGACCTATCGATTGCATCAGACAACATCTCAGGAAATGTGATCGACTGGAAAGTAGATACCTCAATCTGTCCGTCCTCGGACCACCACGCCATCACATTCACACTACACCTCACTCACACACTCCAACGTAATATCATAGCATCCACTTACAAATATAACACAACAAACTTCAATCGCTGGCCAGAAATTCGTGAAATCTTCGCCACAAACATATTAAATACAGATTTACCCAGCATCGACATAAACACCCTGCACACTCAAAGTGATATAGACACCTACACAAAGAAACTTACCAAATTTATTCAACACACTTGTAACACACATCTACCCAAACCCGGTCGACGACGACCCCAACGCGCTCCATGGTGGACCGATGAGTTGGAAACACTTAAAAACAAAGTCATCGAAAACCATAATAAAATTAGAAGACTCAAACGACAAAACCTCCCCCTGGATGTTGCCATTGCAACCAGGGACACACTAAGAACTGAATACGCTACTAAAATTAGAGAGACTTCCTCTCATTACTTCCGCGAGTTCTGCTCATTGCAAGGAAAAGAGGATGTTTGGTCAGTAACCAACCGTATCATCAAAACTAAACCACCTGCCCAACCACCATCCACCATCGAAGCCACACCTGGAACATTCACCACAACATCACACCAAACAGCCTCAACATTCCTCAATAAGTTTTTCCCACAGGACACACACGACACACCATCCCAACACAACACACGCACCTACACCCAACATCCCCCTGATACTACAGACGAACCACCTATCACACAACATGAAATTCTACACGTGCTTAAAACTATGCATCCAACTAAATCGCCTGGCGCAGATCATCTAACCGCAGACATTATATACCACTTTACATGCTCACTTCCTCATATCATCACTAATTTAATGAACCGCTGCTTAACCCTATCCATATTCCCCAGCTCCTGGAAGCACGCCGTTATCAAAGTCATCCCAAAGCCCAACAAAACTGACTACACTAAACTCTCCTCGTTCCGTCCCATCGGACTCTTGCCTATTTTGGGTAAAACACTAGAAAAACTTGTCATACAACGCCTCACACACCACATTAACATCACACGCAGATCCAACAACAAACAATATGGCTTTAGACAGAATACATCCACCACTCATGCTCTTCATAACATCATTAACACTATAACATACAACAAGAACAAAGGCCACCACGTCGCCATGATATCATTAGACATTCGAGCAGCTTTTGATAACGCTTGGTGGCCATCCATACTTGCACGTCTACACCACATACAATGCCCTAAAAACATATACACCATAACACAAAGTTACCTCACACACAGAACAGCCACATTACACTATGCAGACACAAAAACAACTATGAAACTTGCCAGGGGATGCATTCAGGGTTCGATCTGTGGGCCCACTTTCTGGAACCTGATATTGGATGAATTGCTAGATTTATCTGGCGATTCGTCTGCAGCCGGACACCTACCACAGGGCTGCCACTTGAGCGCGTTCGCTGATGACATCACCCTGGTCGCTTCACACAAAAGTCTAACCACACTCCAACACAACGTGAACGCCAGCCTCAAGATTATACACGAATGGGGTAACAAAGCTAAGCTCCAATTCGCTCCTGAGAAAACAGTGGCACTGGCTTTCACGAAAAATACACGCTTAATACAGATCATAATGAACAACACACAAATACCATTCACTCGCACTGCAAAAATACTCGGTGTCGTTATTGACGACAATCTACACTTCACACAGCACGTAGATCACATAGTACACAAAGCAAGAATACTCCACAACAAACTCACCATGTATGTTCGACCAACTTGGGGAGTACACTCTGATAACATTCATACACTATACAGGGGGGTGATTGAACCTATAGTATGTTATGCATCCAGCGTCTGGCAACGGGCATTAAAATACAAAACCAATTGCAAAAAACTGCTTTCTCTACAAAGAGGATTTGCACTTAAAATTATTAAGGGATTTCGTACCATCAATACCACCGATGCAATAGCCTTATCCGCACTTACACCGCTCGACATCAAGGTCACAGAAACAGCCAAAACCGAACTAACTAGGATCACTGGGGTCACCGATCACCTCCCTGAAGACATTACACTAGACTCACCCATACATCCATCACATTTACTACATCCCGCACTTCGTATTCCTCACCCATATATAATTAACCAAACGCAAGAAGAACTCGATACCACATTAGCAAATCACCAACATGCACATCTCATTTACACCGATGGAAGCAAACATGACAACAGTGTCGGCTCTGCTTTCGTTGCATATACACCACACAACACATCCACATCTCACAAATTCAAACTCCACTCCTCGTGCTCTGTTTTCCAGGCAGAGCTGGCAGCTATTGACCAGGCGTGCATGTGGTTGCAACAGCAGCCGCTAGTCACCTCAGCCGTCATCATATCGGATTTTAGATCCGCATTGGAAGACATCAGCAACATACAGAGCACACATCGATTAACCAACAACATACATAAAACATTATATAACATTAACTTTGATATTCAATTTATTTGGATCAAAGCTCATGCTGGCATTATTGGCAACGAAGCCGCAGACACCGCAGCCAAGGAAGCTGCCACATTGAGCTGTCAGCCAACATTTTTACGATTCCCACTCAGTTACGCCAACAAACTGAACAAAACTCAAAGCCATCAACACTCTTGTACCATATACACCAACAACCCTAAGGGCTCTACCATTCGTAACTGGTGCCCTACACTTGAAAACCTACACACACTTACGCAAAATATAGGACACACCTTCGCACTCACACAACTTCTCACTGACCACGGCTATCATAAACACTACCTACACAGATTTCATATAACACAAAACAACACCTGCCCATGTGACGACACCACACCCCAAACATTCATACATTTACTAACACAATGCCCAAATTATACACGCACCCGCTTACACCATGAACAAACATCCCACCACTTTCAGATTGACCCCTACAACCTTACACAAATCATCACAAAGAAATCTACCTCAAATTCATTCATGACACACTTAACATGCATTGTCAACACACTAAAATCGTACAATAACACATAACACCACCAACACATACACAATCATAACCAATCTCACTACACTCCCTAAATCCCTAGGTTTAAGTCCATTAATGTATAATATAAGGCAGCGCACTCATTAGTATCTAATAGCTTTGGGCGCACTGTTGCGCCAATAAACTCCTCCCCGAGGCGGTTATAACCCCGGGGAGAAAATTAAAAAAAACCTTTAGGTACCCCACCAGCTATGAAACTTGGTGGTAAAGTTTCGTAGCTATGAAACTTGGTGGTAAAGTTTCGTAGCTATGAAACTTTTAGGGGACCTCTTTGGCGAAGTCGGTATATTACATGGCTGCTACGGTCTCGGGTTCGATTCCCGCTCAATGCAAATCTTTGTGTGCATGAACATTTACAAAAAAAAAGGAATTTATGTATGTTTATCCGTTGTCTAGTATCCATAGTACAAGCTTTGCTTAGTTTGGGACTAGGTGGCGAGGTGTGAATGTGTGAGAATTATTTATTTACTTTACCACTACCATCCACCCATCCCTATACACAGTCGAGTATTTTCATCTTCTAACTACTACTACGTTCTGAGCGTTTCAAATAAGAATGGACGCGTAAAAGACCTCTATCTGTCAAAGTTCGATTGAAAAGTACGGACGCCTTACGAATTTCTTTGGATGACATCACACATAATATCGCGCAGGGTCATGCACTTTCTTATTTGAAACGAGAAGTAACTGTAAATGTATAAAGCGGATGCAGCGGTGGTAACAACCTAGATAAAATCTTGAAATGATTGAAAATATTATCGTTGCGCCCTTTTTAGTTTCGGACATAATCTATTTACCATAATACAGTGAAGTGTAATACTGTAAAAATATTATTTGAGCATGTACCGCCGTTGAACGGTCGGCCTTTTAAAATTTAAATAAAAAAATGTAAGTTTTTTTGCCTTCATCTGCCTACGTAAATATTAAAATGAAAACTGAAAATGTCCGTAGGCATTTTCGACCTGAGCTGTGCTGTATTATTCTATGAAACATTTTGTTTCTTTTAAGGAGAATAATAATAATTAAATTAATATTTAGATAAAGTATTTTCGTTTTCAACCTCAATAGGATAACAAGATTACAGGAGCACTAAATTGGCTTACAATATTTTTATATATAATTTTGTTAGCACATCAAGTCCTTAATAATTGTTCTTAATCCTTTTCCAAGATTACGATATGACAGTGACGTAGGCTGAACATTTATATGAATGTTTTTGATTAATATTATGGTCATAGTTTGCGCAAAGCAATAGACAGATTTAATACAGCTCGGGTGGCGTAGTGGGCAAGACGTCTGAGGCTATTACCCAAAAGACGTATCTATCACTTCCTCGAATTTCAAAGTCATCTCTTCTTTAGTTTGAACATTTTATTAGCCCCCGCAGGGAAAACATAAAACTGAACTGAAAAGAAAACAGAATAAGACAAATTAACTTCATTTGTTATAAACATTTATCTGAATATAAAAAATATAAGAAATACTCAGCTTTTAAAGTAAAAGTAATCCAAGTTATTAATGAGACAGGAGCATTAAATACATTTTCCATATTGTCATAATCGAGATCTTGCAACCATTTAGAAAATGAAAGTTTTTTATAATTAAAATAGAAAGTTAAAATAGTTTAGTACTTAGTAATTATTATTACATTTTTTCCTTAATGTAAAGAAATATTTAATGAGAAAAGGAAATTGTAAAATAAAATAGTGAAGAGAGTAGTATTACAGGTACGAGTAGAATATTATAAGACTAAGTATTACCATGTACTTAATTAATGTAAGTGTAATTAATAGTTGTCTGGTACCCACAATACAAGATATCTAATAAAACAATCATTCAACTGAAGTCATTAAGCACTTCTTTTCAAAGCCTAGCCCAAAGAACGAAGAACTCGCCAAAAAATAAGATGGAGATCTATTTTAATCAACCTAATCAACAACTTACTACTTAACTCGCTACTGTACTGGTCGATGTGAATCGAGCTTAATGACCTTATAAATCTATAGAAACATAATCTGAAACACAACCACAACAATGGTCACAAAAATCAACAGTTCGGATAGAGTGTTGTAAGAGTTTTAAAGAGAAGTTACAGCCTGCCTTGAACTCTATTTTCAGACATCGCTTCTTTCGATAATGAGTCATACAAATAACTAAAACAATGTTTAGGGAAAAAGTTAATTCGTTTCTGTGACAAACAAGTTTTAGACATTTTTTTACCCTTCAGGACCACAATGTTGAATTCTCAACGAGTACCTAATTTTTGTAATCAAAGTTTTTTAACTTATATGAACCATTTTGTTAAATTACTTGTTCCTTTTCAGAATCTTCGAGACAAAAAGGTATTAACAATATAATAAAAAATTAGGTACCTACATATAAAAAACCCAATTTTCGTACACATAGCATTATATTTAAGATAGTTGAACAGTTCCGCATTCATTACTTAGTTGTCAGGATGCATCACACGCATGAACACTCGGGGTAATGACGATGCTCCAATTCGAACAGACAAAACGCGTCCATGCGCTTAACTAACAAAATATTACACAAATAATATAGTTATACCCTTTTTTTCTGTAAAGAGAACTTGCATAATGTTTGGAGTTAGGTTGATTGCTTAGCAAATCGTACTGTTCAGAACAGTTATCACTAAACCATTTTTACATTTGATTTAAATGACTAATGATTAGTTAACTTTTAGAAAGTAACGTAATAGTGACAGGAAAAGATAGTCGTTATAAAAAGTTATCATGACAAAGGGGGACTCCCTTTGAGTAGTAACTAATTCTCATTAAATTAATTTATGGATAAAATAATTGCGTACTAGGTTTCATTGTAGGCTTTTCTTATGTACCACACGACACGACGCTACGCAGGACACCAGGTAAGATGATAATGGTGATGATGCTTGTCCATGTAGTGATGAATTAAAAAAACAAAACATACTAACTCGTTTAGTGGCTTGGATGTCGTGAAAAGCAATAAACTGAAACTTGTAAAAAGATGATATCGATCTTATGACCGATTTACACATCGACAAGTACAGTAGCGAGTTAAGTAGTATTTTAAGATTAAGTTGATTTAAATAGATCTCCATCCTATTTTTTGGCGAGTTAAGTACGAAGTAGCCCCCTCTCTCGCGTCTCGCCAACTTAAATCGGCAAAAAATAGGATGGAGATCTATTTAAATCAACTTAATCAACAACTTACTACTTAACTCGCTACTGTACTTGTCGATGTGTAAATCGGGCTTTAGAGATGGAAAACTAAATTCAACCCCGAGTAAACAAAAACATGGCAATGTAATGTATTCCAAGAAGTATTACTTTTTATTCCCTTAAAGAATTAAAGTAAATAATAAGATATCATATATTTCATAGCTGGTCAAAAAACAACCACATTTACCACGCATCATTTTACCACGTAGACGTAGCCGCAGGCAACAATTAATACCTTTTAGAGCAAAACAATAAATTCATTTTCATAATGTTTAAATTCAAAACTTGATGCCATTACAGAAATGATCAAAGAATGAAAATCTCTAGTATCCTTAGAACAAACGTGTATGTAAATGGACCAATTAAGTTGTAACCCAACACAATTGCATTTCCATAGCACTTAGTGTCAACCATTGTCTAATTGGAATCTGGTGTATCACAGATATAACTGACATCCTTCTACAATTATGTCACCTTATCATCAGTCATTGTGGATCATGTCTGCTTTTGATAGTCTAGATTATGTCTGGTCTATTCGCTATGTGAATTGCCCATTAGCTTTACTTTAAACGTGTGTTTTCATTAATTGACATAATATAAAAATCTTACTGCATACGGCCATTTTAAATTAAAACACTAAACCGTTGCAGCATGAAGACACGCCGTATTAAACGTGTAATCTTTTATAGTGAGTACATGTTACACTTACAAGCTTTTCCGACCGTCTTTGACTTACTTGACTTATGTTCCTAAGTCCCCTCGATGGGGCAGAGGGCGTCCACAGTGAGTCTCCATCCCGGTCGGTCTTGAGCTTCGCGCTTTATTCGCTCCAGGTCTTCCCTATACCTTTTATTTCTGCAGCGACAGTCCGCCAAGTCTGTTTTGGACGGCCACGTTTACGCCTTCCTTGGGGGTTCCAGTCTAGGGCTCGCCTCGGTATATATTCCTGGTCCCTTCGGAGAGTGTGGCCAATCCAATTCCACTTGCGGCGTTTTATCTGCTGGTCGATCGGAGTCTCGCTGCAGCGCTCCCACAGGTCAAGGTTGGAGATTTTCACGGGCCAGTATATTCCGAGAATCCGGCGGAGGCATCGGTTCACAAAGACTTGTAGCTGGCGCGTGGTATCCTTTGTGACCTTCCACGTCTCACACCCATACAGCAATACGGTTTTTACATTGGACCGGAATATCTTGAGCTTAACTTTCCGTGTCAATTTACGTGATTGCCATATCGGGCGGAGCTGCGCAAAGGTTGCTCGGGCTTTGGCGATCCTAGAAGCGATGTCCTCTTCAGTTCCTCCAGTTTCCGACATGACGCTTCCGAGGTATGTGAATTTGTGGACTCGTTCCACAGCCTCAGTGCCAATGACAAGCGGCAAGGAACTTGTCGCTCCGCACCTCATTTCTTCAGTCTTCCGGATGTTAATTTTGAGTCCCATCTTCTTAGCCTCTCTCTGTAGGTCGTCCAGTTTCGTCTGCATATCAGCGCGAGTATGGCTCAGCAGTCACAGGTCATCGGCATAGTCCAGATCCTCCAGGACGTTGGAAAGTCCCCACTCTATGCCGCGGCGCTTAGTAGATATCGCGTGATGTAACACACCGTCCAGGGCGACGAGGAAGAGGAGAGGTGATAGAAGACATCCCTGGCGCACTCCTGCATGTACTGGTATGTCCTCCGAGACGAGGCCATTGTGCGTAACTCTACAAGAGTAGCTCCTGTAGATGGCCTTGATGATGTTGATGATCTTCTCGGGGACTCCAATTTCGTGCAGGCGGTCCCAGATGCAAGTCCATCTCAGCGTATCAAAGGCTTTTTCAAAGTCCACAAAAGTCAAGCAAATCTCCCTTTGCCATTCTGATGCCTGTTCTAGTATGATACGCAGAGTGTTGACTTGGTCCGTACACGATCGGTTGGGTCTAAATCCGGCTTGCTCCCCACGGATAGATGGTTCTACGGCCTTCGACAGTCTATCCAGGATGACCTTGCAGAGCACCTTAGATGGGGCCGAAAGCAGGGTGATGCCTCTCCAGTTGCTACACTCACTGAGATCTCCCTTCTTTGGCACGGTGATGAGAAGGCCTCTGTTCCAGTCGTCCGGCAACTCTTCTGCTTGCCAGATGTTGGTAAGTAGCGGCGTTAGTGCTTTTACAGCAGTAGGTAGGTCTGCTTTAAGCATTTCCGCTGTGATCAGATCGGCACCCGGGGCTTTGCCGAGTTTCAGCGAGCATATAGCGTTCGCTACTTCCTCCTCTGTTGGCGAAGACACTTCGATGTCGAGGTCGGGCAGGGGCACGCCGGCTGCAGGTGGCGTGTAGTCAGTGGAATCGTTGGGGATCCGGAAGATTTCCTCAAAGTGCTCCCACCAGCGTTGAAGCTGTCCCTCCGATGTCCCAATTAACTGGCCTTCCTTATTTTTCAGTGGCTTCTTATTTCGGTTCTGTATTCCGGCCAAAGTCTTCGTCACTTTGTACATCTCCCTGAGATTGCCGGAGTCGGCAGCACGTTGGGCGGTATCGGCAATACCATCCGTCCATACTCGTCGGTCACGGCGAGTACTTCGGTAGATGGTCTTCAGAATCAGACGGTATTGCATCCTCAGGTGGTCCAGTGTTTCTGCGTCACAGGTCGATAGAATCCTCAGGAGGAGCCCTCTCCGTTCTTCAATAAGGTCCCAAGTTTCTTGAGACATCCAGTCTTCACGTGAATGTGTTTTAAGTCCCAGGACGACGGAGCTGGTCTCTGTATAGGCCATTTTAATGCGGTTCCACTCCGCGTTGACTGTGGATGAGTCCGCATCGAGTATGTGGATGTTTCCGACCGTACTTAATGAAAAATATTTATAAAAGTAACAAGAATTTGAGTCATATATTTTGCATTTACTCGTAGTATTATCGGTGCGTGTTTTCGGAAACAGCAAAAGCATGTCCATTAGGGATTTTAAACTTATGTTTAAGCCTGTCACGGGCAATGGTATTGTTTTAATTCTGGGTTTGAGATGCTTTCAAGAATCAATAAAAATGATGATAATATATTTAACAAAAAAGTAAGCCATATTTTATTATATTTTTATACTTTATTTTTTTATTAGTTTTTATATAAAAATCTAGTTATTTTAATTAATTCATTTATGAAAATACTTACATACAGTTTATTTATATTAGTAGTATAAGTATAACAATCAAATAGCTTTGACGAAATCTTTACTAGAATATAAAGATGATACGAAGGTTTACTATTGTGCGTTTGCTTTTGCGAAGGTCAGTAAGAAAAATCAGCCATGTCAGTCGACCATCCCTATCCACTTTATTATTCTAAACAAATAGGACGGCTCAAAATGAAATCACAATCTTGTTTTATTTCATACTGGCTGTTTCGATAGAGTTTGTATTGTGCAAACAAAGACAACCTTATTTGAGCGATTCGTGGTTTGCTGCCTTCGCTAGTTCTGGGCTTAGGTTTTTAAATAAAAATAGTTTGTCCTCAATATTGTAGTTTTTAAAAATAGAACTTCCTCTTTCTGGCCAGACAGAGGCAATATTTCTGGATCATTTTTATTAAGGGCCTTTACGTGACTCACTAGCGCCGCCAATAGAAAAAAAAATCATAATTCGCAAATAGGATAATGCGTAAATATAATGTATCAAATGTAATAATAATGATTCAAATACTTCATTGCCTTTTCTCAAGACTTTACATTATTTATCTTATTTGCGAATTAAGATGGTTTTTAATTGGACAAAAAAAAACGCTCTTAAACCCAAACAAGAGGCAGTTATCTTGCTATTAGTTTTTTTTAACTATGATTCTATTATTTATTTATTTATTTCTATTATTCCATAGCACCTGATATACATTTTGCTATACATTCAAGATCAACATGATCTTAAAAACTTATAGCCTTTTTCTTCGGAGGATGGCAATGTCGGCCTACAGTGATAATACACTTCTCATCAAAAAAATCGAAACAGTTGCAAGTTTGTGTTTTATAAGGATTATCTGAAAAATGTGTATATTTAGGAATATGTGTTATATATCATTTAATAGGGAATTTAATGAGGTTTTCAAATAATGATGTTAATGTTCTAAATTCAAATTAAATTTTCATAGATTTCGTATTTTGTTTAACAAGTCGTTTTTACCCTGTACGTATTTTGACGGAAAATGATAAAATTAGGCACGTAAATGAAAAAAAAAGCTAGGAAACGTTTATTTAATAACTCGGATACCATTCCCGACTTCTCATTACTGCTTCTGTACGGTTTTTTATCGATCTGGTGAGAGTCACGATCAAAAACAGTGGCGCTCTATTCCATTCCTCTTGGATTGCATTTTAAAGGCTAAGTGTTTTTGAGGCATGATCTTTTACACTAATTCGTCTTTTTTATTCATCCCATAGATGTTTAATCGGATTCATGTCCGGGCTTCTTGCTGGCCAATCAATAATAGAGATATCGACTTCAGTAACATAATTTCTTACGACGCTCACGGTGTTTGTCCTAGCATCCTCGTCCATAAATGTTTAACTGAGGTCAAATAAATGTGCATAGGGCATCACAAGAGGTTCAAGACACTGTTCGATGTACCTATGACTGTTAAAAAGGGGAGACGGGACCCAACACAAAGACAAACTCGGTCTTGTCGTTGCCACGAATTTCTCCTCAAGCAGTCCGTGAACCGCCACCATGGATGGCCTTTTCTTTTAATCCTGCATGGTGCAAAGCGTTCTCCATCACTTCTGTAGACCTTAGTCCTTCCATCGTTACCATACAATACAATGTTACACTCATCAGAAAGGAGGAACTTGCTCCACTAGATGTATGACAAATTTAGGTAATTACGTAAAAAGTTAAGGCGCGCTTTTCGATGATCTGCAGGTAGTTCCGCCCTATTTGCTGACTTGTACGGTACAAGTCCACGTTTCTTCAACATTCTTCTAATTGTAGAGTCACTTACAGCCACAATAGGTTCATCATGAAGCTGCTGCTGCAGTTGAAAGACATTAAGGCGTAGATTTTGTAAGAAAGGTGTTACTATAAATCGATCTACTCGGTCAGAAGTTACCTGTTTTCTGCCAGATCTCTAACGGTGCGTGAACAAACCAGTCTCTTGATAGCGTTTGCAGATTCTATGAAAATACGAGAGGCTAAGATGCAATCTTTCAGCCGTAATAACCTGACTAAGTCCAGAATTCAGCAATGCCACCACTTGGCGGTTTTTGCGGGTAAACATCGCATGGACGCAGTAATAAGAGGAGCGAGGAACTCTGGGTGCGCGAAACGGGTCAATAAATAAACGTTTTCTAGCTTTTTTTTCATTTACGTGCCTAATTTTATCATTTTCCGTCAAACTACGTACAGGGCAAATACGACTTGTTAAACAAAATACGAAATCTATGAAAATTTAATTTGAATTTAGAACATTAACATCATTATTTGAAAACCTCATTAAAATCCCTATTAAATGACATATAACACATATTCCTAAATATACACATTTTTCAGATAATACCTATAAAACACAAACTTGCAACTGTTTCGATTTTTTTGATGAGAAGTGTATTAGTTTTTTTAAATGTAACGGTCGTAGACTAATAATTTTTTTTATTTCTGTAGTTATCCTATTGTATCTCATAGGATCATAGTCAGTTAATTAATGCTTAGGATAGAATAGGTATAAGGTTTCTCTATAAATAAAAATCTGCGTTGGTGTTTTCCGTATCGGATTTGCTTATCAAGCTATTTCTGTTGGACATTTTGTTGAGTGTATAATGCATTTATCCTACACTATTGCATACGCTTTTTGTAGGATGAAACTCACTAAAATAAAATGTCGCACCAAGTTGAAAAATTAAATGCAACGAGTAAAACAAACGAAAAATTATAACATTCTAAAAATTCTACAGTTATAAAATTTATTAACATAAGTAATTAGTTGCAACCACTTTAATTAATTTCCTTCGTCTCCATAAAATAAGCAAGCTAATTAATTAATTGTCGCGCTGTGGAATAGGTAACATTACTTTAATATTTATACAAGAACAATGTTTACAAACAACGTTTGTTC
Organism: Schrankia costaestrigalis; assembly: GCA_905475405.1. Taxonomy (NCBI): domain Eukaryota; kingdom Metazoa; phylum Arthropoda; class Insecta; order Lepidoptera; family Erebidae; genus Schrankia; species Schrankia costaestrigalis. Next base: position 9,256,470 of record FR997832.1, read on the forward strand.
CACCAGTTAAATAAGGGAATGTAAGGATGTGTAAATAACAAAATAGGGAATTTATCGTATTTCTTAGAAGTTGAATTCGTAGGACATGAAAGAATTAACAAAGAAGTGGTAAGTATGTATATATGTATTTGTATAACCATTCTTCGTGTGATGATGGAGAGTTCAAAATACTGGCTGAATAAATACACAAATTGACGTTTCCTTGTCTTATCCCATGAGCAACAAAGAGAAAGTTCACGAATGTTATCTCTACGAAGGAAAAATACTTTACAAAGAGCCCTATACGTCTGGCCAGCTTGACATTAGTATACTAAGTTTTCCTCTGTCACTGGAGAAGGCCCGTATTTTCTGGACATCAGTACTTAAGTAAATTATTCTGTTTGATTTCTACAAGACTGAGATGTATTTTCAATTTTAATCTTCGAACATAAACACAACTAAGGCGACTAATATAAATAAAAATATTTTGCTCTTGATGTTGTCATGACCTTAAAAATGTTACTTTAAAAAAGACGCAGTTCAATTCCAACAACCAAATCTTTACTTAAAATAAGCAAGATAAATCAAAATACTTTACTGTTGTTGTTCAATAGAGAATGTTTCTAGTAGATAACGTAATGCCCGGGCATGGCGCTGACAATTGTCTGATAAAACCAGGGACAATTGTCAGTGCCTTAGGACAGTTTAACGGGATCTCAAACGAGACACTGTCTTTTGATTTCAAGTTTCGAGCATTCAGTTCCTAAGTTTAAAATAATCATTCAATTAAGTACTGTAGATTTTGATGTTTGAAGAATTTGACTTATGGTCCTAAGTCCCCTCGATGGGGCAGAGGGCGTCCACAGTGCGTCTCCATCCCGGTCGGTTTTGAGCTTCGCGCTTTATTTCGCTCCAAGTCTTCCCTATACCCTTCACTTCTGCAGCGACAGTCCGCCGCCAAGTCTGTTTTGGGCGGCCACGTTTACGTCTTCCTTGGGGGTTCCAGTCTAGGGCTTGCCTCGGTATGTGTTCCTGGTCCCTTCGGAGAGTGTGGCCAATCCAATTCCACTTGCGGCGTTTTATCTGCTGGTCGATCGGAATCTCGCTGCAGCGCTCCCACAGATCAATGTTGGAGATTTTTTCGGCCAGTATATTCCGAGAATCCGGCGGAGGCATCGGTTCACAAAGACTTGTAGCTGGCGCGTGGTGTCCTTTGTGACTTTCCACGTCTCGCACCCATAAACCAATACGGTTTTTACATTGGACCGGAATATCTTGAGCTTAACTCTCCGTGTCAATTTACGTGATTGCCATATCGGGCGGAGCTGTGCAAAGGTTGCTCGGGCTTTGGCGATCCTAGAAGCGATGTCCTCTTCAGTTCCTCCAGTTTCCGACACGACGCTTCCGAGGTATGTAAATTTGTGGACTCGTTCCACAGCCTCAGTGCCAATAACAAGCGGCAATGAACTTGTCGCTCCGCACCTCATTTCTTGAGTCTTCCGGGTGTTAATTTTGAGTCCCATCTTCTTAGCCTCTCTTTGTAGGTCGTCCAGTTTTGTTTGCATATCAGCGCGAGTATGGCTCAGCAGGCATAGGTCATCGGCATAGTCCAGATCCTCCAGGACGTTGGAAAGTCCCCACTCTATGCCGCGGCGCTTCGTAGATATCGCGTGATGCATCACACCGTCGAGGGCGACGAGGAAGAGGAGAGGTGATAGCAGACATCCCTGGCGCACTCCTGCATGTACTGGTATGTCCTCCGAGACGAGGCCATTGTGCGTAACTCTACAAGAGTAGCTCCTGTAGATTGCCTTGATGATATTGACGATCTTCTCGGGGACTCCAATTTCGCGCAGGCGGTCCCAGATACAAGTCCATCTAAGCGTATCAAAGGCTTTTTCGAAGTCCACGAAGGTCAGGTAAACCTCCCTTTGCCATTCTGATGCCTGTTTTAGTATGATACGCAGAGTGTTGACTTGGTCCGTACACGACCGATCATGGGTCGAAATCCGGCTTGCTCCCCACGGATAGATGATTCTACGGCCTGGTTGAAGAATTTAATAGATTCTTAAATACTAGTAAGTTTTGAGCAATAAGACTGTCATTTACACTTAGTTTAAGTAATAGCATTTTATTGTTTTGAGGATCAAGACGGTAAAAATTAAATATTTTACAAAAACATTAAAGACCAATTAAAAGTGTATTATTTTTTCCATGATTAACTCATTAATCAAAGTAAACAAGGTGAAATACTTTCCATGTAGGTATAGTATGAAAGTTGTTTTAATTAAATTCGCGTATGAAGTTTAATCGTGTTTCTTTAGTTAAAAGCTTTCCTGAAATCCGGTGGTGTGAGTGGTAAGTCAACAGGCGTAATGTGATTTTACTCTTAAAATAGTATTTTAACCTTTAAAAGTAATGTTTTTCAGGCAAACAACAAATAATTTCAGATTTTTAAAGTATTTCCTGTTGACTGGATTAAACCAGAAATGTATGTGAAAATATAGACTTTTAAAACTACTTAATTATACGTTACATAGTTATACTTATTTTAACAAAAATAATCCTTTGCGGTTTTAGTATATAAAGTATATTAATCTCTGTTTCATTTTATTATGTTATTTTATCCTATACATTTACTTAAGGGAATTATACGCATGACGTATGTCAGTCACATTGTACCCTAAAACCCTAAACAAATTTATATTTTTCCAAACCAAAATTACACGCAAAACTTTAAACCCTGCAAATAATATAATCCTATCTGTATTCTTTTGGGAACGAAACCCGTTCTAAATACGGTTCATCATAGCAGACAAGAGACCTACAGTGTAGTGTAGGTCTCTTGTCTGGGTAGGTAGGTAGAAAAAAGCCTTATTTAAGTAAGTAATTCCAACTTAAGCGCCTTATATTCTTCATCTATTGAGTTGCTCCCACCCTTACCGGGTTGTTCTTTCACCATTTGACAGGTTCTGCTCACTGCGTATCAGACGGATACACAGTCGCCATTCCAGTACGCCATTAAAGCTGATGTATTATTATCGGCTTCCCAGCTTTGTGGCCAAGACTTCCATCACCTTATGCGGGGTCTGCCTTTCCTTTTTTGTCCCGTATGCGGTCCGGGTAATTACTTTAAGCTTAATATCAATACAAAACTTGCACAAATCTATGGAAAACTTGAAATTAAACCCAATACCAATCCGTCTTACCAGCGTGGTATTAGAAGGCTAAATATCCCTGAACCATCAAATAATTAAACAAGATAATTACAAATTCCTTCAGCAAGTACTGAATGTTTGTCGACCGTTTGTATTGATCATTGTGTGGGTGCTGTTCTATTCCGAAGTCAATTGTGTCTATTTGAAGTTCATGATTGTGATTGCATTTAGTATTGAATGAACGGATGCTCTAATGCGTTTTATGTGGTCAGACTGTATGAGTAATTTTAGTTTTGTTAAGTTCTGAACTTAGATTGTGTTTAGATGAGTTTTGGACTTTAATGATGTAGAGTAATTATTAGTGTGCTATAAAGACAGGTAGGTAAAGGGTTTGCTGTGTTATATTGGCTTATCTTAGTCTACTTTATCCACGGGGTGAGAAGAGTGAGAAAGTTTTTGTCACCTTACCTTACCTTGGTCGGTTTCATCATTATCATTGTCATTTTAACCAAACACGTCCGTTGTTGGAGATTTATTCTCCTTCCAATTCCTTGCTGCCGTAATCAGGTCGTAGTTTTGAGTCTGCCTACTCTGGGTGCTCGTGTTGAAGAAGAACCCCTTAAATGGGGATAAATATTATTTATAAAAATGTTTCATTCATATCGAATATTTACCAGAAAATTCAAAATAAGTTATTTTTATCGATATACTTTTTTATTTTATCGGTAGAAAATGGTGAGATTGTAACACTGTAACGGATATGCTACGGCTACGGTGCTACGAGTTACGCCGTAGGTGAACTGTATCGAATAAAATTTAATAAGCACATCGCTTCTGCTCTCTTCGTTAAAAAAGCTTACATATTTGCGTAACAGATCGATCAGTTTTATAATGTTAGTTTTGGTCCTTTGTTTTGGTTAAAACCTCTTGAGAAAATTATTTTTATTGCCCAATTAGAGTGGCTAATTAATAAGCAGCCCAATTAAAGTAGTTCAATTAAATATAAGAAGGATCAGTACAACGCAAGACCCGTAACCGATGGGGTAGATAGATAAATTAGGACGGGACAAAATTATTAATGGTAATGATGATGGCGACGGAGTAAATCTATTTTTAGCCTACTAAGCGTTGGCTTCGTTTCTGGACTGTATTCGCACTTTGTCGATATAGTCATATTGTACTGTTCTTATAAAAAAAAACTCCACGTAAGTAAAACGAATTGTAGAAGACATGAACTTACTTGAGTAAATAAAAAATGGCAAAATATCAGTAGGTTACTGCAATACTATCTTTGATTCGAACATACTCTTTCTGAGTATTCTTTATTAGGAGCCATTGCTTCGCTATTTATCATAAAGAACCAATACATATTGTTCTAGTTTCTCTAAACATATTAAACATTGATTTGATATAACTTACCTTCAATTGCGCACAAAATGATGTCTACCGATTAATTTGTTAGCTCCTGATCTTTTTGTCGGTCTATTTGCGTACTAAGTAAGGATCTACGTAAGTGGTTGTTCAATAGAGTATTAATAGCTTATTAATGGAAGCACTACCGCGATGTTATTGTTTGTGAAATATAATAACAAAAGAATGTATCCAGTTCATTTCAAAACACGTGCGTAACTGCTAATAAATAAAAATACTCGTATTTATAAAATTTATTATCATAAAATCCCATTGATTCTACTAATATCATTCTGGATGTGACCAGTAAAAACTGGTTCATCAAGTTTATATTTCTTTTGTCGGTTTTTTTTCTGCGATGAGTCCGTTGTCTTACTTTAAATGTATACTAGTATCAACATCATTGATATCAGAATTATTACTAAGTCTTCTTCTTTGTCATTTCTTTAGTGCACAGCTGCTTAACGATTGTGTCACTAAGACGTCAATCATCATCATCATAACAGCCCATTAATGTAAAACTGCAGGGACGGGTCTCCTCCCGTGAAGGAGGAATACTTGGCCTACTAATACCACGCTGGCCAGACGCATTGGTATAGGGTTTAATTTCAAGCTTGCCTTCTTCTTATTTCGTACAGATAACATTCACGGATAGTCCCTTAGTCGGTTTTTACGACATACGAGATGGTGTGGTGACATATTGTATTCTTACTCCGTCACCACTCGGATAGGCCCCAACTTTTTAAGTGCCCTCCAAAGCAAGGAGACTCACGCATAGATAGGTCATTCCACAATGAACTCGCAAACGTTGTATAACCAGGCATTTCTTAATAATAAATCATAGCTACTGGCGGCAAGCGCCACAATTCGATTTCATAATATAATTTATACTTCACTGTCCTATAAACGAGAGATACTAAACTGTATCCCAAGCCCTACTTAGAAACTTGATCTGACAAAAACACAGCAGCCGGTGCTTGAACCAACTTGTCATGACAAGGCGCCATTCAATATCGTATCCGCTACTACAAACTTTTACTATGTTCGTGCTAAAACAGACTTTATTTTATTTGTACTGTACATGACAAATTGAAATAAACAAAAATAAATTCTCTTACCTCAGAAACTTCTTTGCCGTTTTTCCTCGAGAATTTCTTCCCGGTCTTCCCTCTGGAACCACTTCCCGGTTTTTTCTCCCCTACCTCATTTAGGTCATCCCTCGGAAACATCATCTAGGAATTCTCTCGCTAACCACTTTCCGGCCTTCCTTCAGGAACCTCATCCAGATCTTCTCTTAGGAACATCGTCTCGGTCTTCCCTCGAGAACCTCTTTCTTTCCTCGGGAAACTTATACCAGTCTTACCTCGGGAACATCTTCTCTTGAAAAACTCTTCCCAGTTTTTCCTCGGAAACCTCTTCACAAGGGATCCTAACCAAAGTGGCAATGGGCTGATCATCTCTCTAGAAGGGCTATAGTTGGAATAAACGAAATTTGGAGTGGGGAACGTAAGCGTAAGGTAGATTGGTAGCAATAAGAGTTTGACAGAACGGAAACCATAAACAGTGTTTACCTGGCACATATTAATTAAATATCGACTAAAAAAAGCATCATTTGCATAACATACTTCACTATAATGCTAATTATAGTCCCTATAGACTAGTAGCAGCTTATAACAAAACAAAAAAGTGTACACCCTCGTATAGTGGCATGTAAATATTATTTAGATAAAACAACAGAAATGTAACCAACCGTGTCATTCACGTCCCTCTATGTACGAAGTCTCTCCGGGAATGTTTTTCGGGAATTTGATTACCCAAATATTATTTGCTTTATACGCAGCTTGTTTTTGGGTTATTATTTGGCTTTTATAAGTTATGTATGTCAGTCAAAAATGGCCAACTGGAAAATAGCTTTTTCAGTTATTACACTGAGCTTTCTGAGGGTTATACGTCTTATTTTTACCCTGCCTAACTGTACTAAGCTAAATGCGCACAAATCTACTCTATCTAGCCTACAGCTACTTACGGTCTAGCTGAAAAGCATTTCTATACGATTTGGTATAGATTGAAACATAAAACATAACCAATACTTTTGGCAGCTTATAAATTGAACCAATGAATTTATGTAGGTAAATTTTAAGCTGCGAGGAATTTTTTAACGTTTTAATATTTTTAAACGGTTTAATAACAATGAAATACACACCACCCACTTCAGTGCCTCTTCAAATATAGGACGAGTGGCGTTATCTGCAAACATGCTGTTTTTTCACCATCGCTAAGTACAGTTTTAAATTTAAATTGGTAAAATATTTAGCAATTTCAACTTTTGATCTTTTCTATGTTCTGTATCTTTTTATAATAAATGTTGTGGCTTTACTAGGTTTGGTAGAACAATGTATACTTTAAGTAAAATTGGTACACTCAATTAAGTTTTCTCGGAGATTTCTATAAGGTTCACGTAATCCTGCATACAATATTTCTGAAGACGCAATCACTCACGGTAGCCCCTAGATTAGTGAAATTCATTTTGCCTGCACTGGGTAGGTACCATTTAAGTGTAAGTAGTAGTAAGTTTATAAGAGTTTTCTTATAATTGAGCAACAAATCTAAGGTTATGCGGTAAGACGCACTTTGTACTAGAATTTCTTATCATTGAAAGCAAATGATTACATTCTACGAGTATATGCGTAATTGTTTTTGAATTCTTAATTGCATACCTACTACCCCACGCCCTTTCCAATTTTCACCTACGTAAATGCCAGTTTTCGCATTTGTATTGTTTTTATGACACGATTTATATAGTTTTTCGATGTATCACATATACATATTTCATTCAATCATATGATTTCATAGAAGTTTAAATAGAAATTGCGCTATTAATACTCGTACATGTTACACGTGTAATAAATTTCTGATTTCGTTTTTACCTAACCTTAAAAAAATGTTATATGTCTCGACTTTTTTTTTTAATAAATATTTTCTTCTATTTTCAACGGCTTATGAGTGATTTTAGTTTGAGTGTGAACTGTTAATACTTCAATGATAATAAAATTTGTGCCCACGCAATCTCATCTAAAAGTTACTCTTGAATATAACGTATATGCAATCAGTAGATTGTACGTTATTTAATTAGGATATAACAACGTGGGTTTGTTTACAACATAAAGTAAATTATGAGAATGTTCGCAAATCTGTGTAGATAGATAGAACATGTTGTCGTCGGAATACTAATGAGTTTTGTAATCATTTGTTTTTAGTGTAGAAGTGAAATTATGTATTGTGTTTTGTGTTGTAGTATTTGTTCTGAAACCCCAGTTTCGGCTCAAGAAAAACTTTTGTAATTAAAGGTTCGGTATATTATTCTCTTGTCATGTCATAATTTATATAAACTTTCATCTTCGCATGGGTGTAGAGAACTAATTAATTGTCCGACATCCTATTCTGTTAACAGTTGGCATTTTATGCTGGTATAATTTCACTGAAAAAAATGTTTTCATACATATTTTATTGGTTATATTATTGTGATTTAAAGAACAACGTTCTAATTAAAACACCGAGTTCAATTCAATAAGTAGAAAATATTACCTTTATTGCCAATCTTCTTGAGTTTCACAAACTAAGTTTGTAAACTAGACAATGTTACAAACTAAAATTAAATTAACACTAAATACGTGAAACATATTAGCTGAACCAAGTTTGGTATTTAATGTTAGGAATATAATAACTTACGCAACATTCCGTTCAAACTTATGATTGGATTATATTACTTAACAGCTATTTATATTAAAGTAAGTACCTACACTTACAGGAAATTACAGATTGTGTCTGTCTGATAATTATATTATCATCAATTGATATTGGAGTTATTAACGGCAATTATGTTATCGAGTAATCTAACCGTGATATTTGTATTATGATTTGATTTCAATTTGGAATCTCAGTAAAGATAAAAAAAGGAGTCTGTTTGAGTAATTTTATCTTCGCTGAAAATTAACTGATTTCATATGTTGACGTATAAGCATAAAAAATAACTTCGACTTATTCGTATCTGAAACTTTTAATCACAAAAATCGTTCACGAAATTTCCGTGTAACTACTAGCCTCTTGAAATATTAAGGCTATTATGAAACACGGACATACTTCAATAATGCAATCTAAATAAAGTTCTTTATGCGAACACAATAGTTACAACTACATTGAGTTTTGGCAATACTGTTTTCAATTGCAGTTAGTAGCATTGGCATATTTTTTAACAATGCCGCAGACGACAAGCGAGCAAAACAAGCATCGCCAGTAGACAACGGAATACGTTTTTTTGTGTGTACGACAGGCAAAAATGACTGCATTGAATCTGATGGAAAGCGTGATTACAGGTACGTTGGTAACGACTTTAAATTGATTGATATCGAACTTGAATTATAATATGTTGAAATGTAGTGTTTCTCTATTTCTACTATAGCTAAAATTGGCCCATCGATTTAACAGGTGCGAACCTAAGGGAAAGTGTGAATATAGTTCAGGAATTTATGAAACGGATGATATAGTCATAAAATGAATTTAAATAAATAAATATTCCATACACATTTACAAAATATAATCTATTCCCAAACTAAGCAGAGCTTGTGCTATGGGTACTAGACAACGAATAAAAATAGGTACATAAATACTTTTTTTAAAAAATACATACATATTATACATACTTAGATAACACCCAAACCAATGCAAACAATCATGTTCATGCACACAAAGATTTGCATTGAGCGGGAATCGAACCCGAGACCTCTGCGTAGCAGTCATGTTATATAACCACTACTACGCCACAAAGGTCGTCAGAGTTACTTCATCGCCTAATTTTGTCGCTTTGTCTACAAGTGTAGGCTGGATGTGCACCGGTTAATCTCCGAACCTGACATGCCATAGCCGTAATAACCGTTCGGGGCTCTTTTCTCTCGAGTGAACTGTGGTCGCTGGTTACCACCAACAACAAAAGATAAAGCATGAAGAGACCCTTGGTTGCTTCTTACGAACCCCACGAGCTTGGAATATATTCTACAAACAATATTCAGTAATAGCTCTTGATATAAATGTGTACCTAACTATAAAGACAGTCAGTTTACAGACAGTCTACAGGTAGTAGAATCCAATCAGCATTATCCAATTTCACAATATTATGTGTTTGCTTGAGATAACAACCTTGTAGCAACAGTGTCATATTTTCTCAAAATCGTCTGCATTTCAGTAAATTGAAACTTGTAAGTTTAGTTAGAAAGCTCGTTGTGTATCCATCTCATTGAGATTGCTATTTATCCTAGCACCTAGCTCAGACTTGCGTACTTTGTTCTAAACAATATATAAATGAGTTTACTTACTGCGGAATTATACTTTAATTCCATTTGTTTACCTTATAAAACATTGCTTTCATACGATTCTTGGATGTCATTACATTTGAGTACTACATTTAGAAAAATATCTTTAGGCGAAATATAAGATTTGTATTTTCTTAGGGATCAAAGATATTATTTTGGTAAGCGGCCAAAAATGTTGCTGGATCTTTTTTATACAATAGAGAAACCGCAATCTTTAATCAGAATCGATTTTTATATAAAATGTCATCAATTTTCCTTCTTCATCTTCCTATAAGCTGAATTAATATCGTCATTGCAAGACAAAAGTGATTTGATGTTCCCACTTTATCTAGTACTTAGAGGACGCTAACATTTTTATAATTGTTTGTAATAAATTAGCTACAATCATGCGCAATTATTATATTTAAAGTTGGTTTAAAGCACGAATCTGCAACACTTATTATTGTATCGAAATGCCCCAAGAGATTCCTTGATGCATTAATGCTGTTGAATACATAAATTGTTAGTCAGATTTTATTATTCATAGTTCATATTATAATGTAAACTTTACTTCTTTAGTAAAAAAGAAGCCATGGCATTAATCACTGAACAGGATGATAAATGAACTTTCACATTAGCTTTATCTCTTTTCACTCTATTAAACATTTTTTAATGCTTCCATTTTCAAAATATTTGCATACCTTCTTTACCTAAGAATTAAAAAGATATGCAAATGGATTCTGTTTCTCATGGTTAGATATGCTAATGGGTTTTAATAGCTGTCTGGAAATCTGGAGTAGAGTCAAAAAAATCAAGACATCATGATTTCCCAAAAAGAAACAAAATAACAAAACGTAAATGAAATCATTCATTACAAAAATCTTATATTTACTCGTATTTAAGTTATTTGCTGAATTAAATACTAAATCGATGTTTCGGAGGAAGTTTTAAAAGCAGTAAATACTTAGAAAACATCTTTTGAAACTTGCAGAACATAACATGCTGCAAAAGTAAATTTACACGTAATTATAGAAACTTTGATGAACTAAAACTTTCTCTGTGAGAGATTACACTTAGCTTCGTTTATATTCTATGTATAATTGGAAAAGAAAAAAGTTTTTTCTATACATTACTGATGAGCTCCGACCAAACTTAATGTTTTATCAATTATTATTAGAAGTTGAAAGGGTTTTCATTTATTATTATACGTGTTTGTTAAGGGCAAATATAATAAAACTTTTATTAGAAACTAAAATGATTGCGAAAACTTTTAAAAATAATTTATAAGTTCATAATATACCTATCCAACGAGTGTTATGTAGACCTAAAAAACAAACCATATAAAAAAGATCCCTTTAAAAGGACATTAGTTTTCTGTATTTAGCAATTGGCAAACCTCAGAAATTTTTAGAGCTACGCTTAAGTGCGTCTACCGCTAATATGCATTCCTTTCGTCTCTCAGTTCACTTCGACATAGATGCATTTTTTAAAGTTTTTTACTTCTAAATCTACAACCTGTCTTTGTACTCCCAGTCTATTAAATATTTTTCATTCCGCAACCTGAATTAAGGTATCTTTTTAGTACCTTATACTTTGTAACCATTAGCTTTTAAGTTGTGGGTGTTTCTCCGAAATTCGATTCTTTGTCTGATTCATATGGGCTAAATTTTTTTTCACATTTTGGCTTATAAAACATGCTTTTGTCAAAGATAATAACCTAATATACAATGTCTGAAAAAGGCATACTTTTTTATGAAATGGTATTCGAGATAAATAAGTTTAAATTTTTTGAGGTCATATAAATCAGAATTAGGAACAAAAATGAAATTCTAGTTATAAAAATCAGTCATTTATTTATTAAAATCACAGTTGATAATCACAATGATTATCACCACACCTAAATCTAGTTATTAGCATTGACAACTTGACAATATCAAACATTATCCGTGCATATTAACAATATGTGTGAAATTCTGATTAATATAGTATTTTTACCGTATGAATCAGGCACATATAAATCAAAATTTTGCCTTTTAACATCGGTAAATCACTACACGTATACAATTAAGGATTGCTATTTATACATAGGTTTTTAGTCCCCAATTGAATTATATTTCCAACAGATTTAAGTTTGAAAACCATTTAAGTTAATTATAACAGCCATCATAGTAATCAGAAACACAGGTGAACCAAAGTAATATGAATCAGATATTTACATTTATATCTCCGCAACAACACGAACCAGCCACATGTAACGTCGTGACCACGTCAGCAGAGGCCCTGGCTACCACCAGCACTAGAAGGGATCTCCTGATGTTTCGTACTTAGCTAGGTACGTTCGAGGAAAGCGCGCGAATATGAATCAGACTTTTGTGCCGGACACTCACAATTTATTTTTTTATTAAAAATCTATCGCAAATATTAGTACCATTTTTTTTTGTGTAAAGAAACAACTAATATTCTATCGTAATATTTTTAACGCAAATCGATTCGTTAATAAGAAAAAATGTTACTGTTACTAACGTTCAAGAAACTGGGGTACGGACACACCATATTAATCAGAAGAACGCTTTTTAATATTTTTTTTTAAATATATAAAAAACTATTATTAAAAAACAATAACGTGTGCAAGATAGGTAATTGTCTAAACTATGTTTTAAAAATAATTGAAGTTTGTTGGTTGTCAGTTACAAAGAAAAACCTCCAGACATCGAAAATGTTGGGCTCGAACAATCACCCTTGTATAGTCTTGTTTCTTGTGGTCCTAGTAAATAAATAAGTAATGTTTGATAAAATAAATATAAAAAGAAATAAGTACATTTTAAGAAGTCTATCGCCTAACGAGCGCAGTATTCGTAGACCAAATATTTACTTCGCCACTAGAAGGGGCCTGTCTCTTGGAAATTCTATTTATTTGCTAATAAAACGACTATAGTAAAACGTGCAAGCTACACTTCTATCTGCAAACATACATATGCTACCTTATCTGTTTAATATCAAGCAGGTTGTATACTTGCTTGCCACCAAAAAGGTTTTAAAAATATAATAATAAAAGTGTGACGACCTTTTTGCACCACAATTTATTAATCTACTTTTGTTTTACGAGTGACGCGGCAGCAAAAAATGTTTTACTTGCTGATTGCTAATTGAATTATGTACTAGATTAATATTCTCTTGGGCACCGTGATACTATCTATAATAACAGCCACGCTGGAAAGTGGATTAAAGCGTGAACGTATCGAGTAATAGACAGATAATTAGTTTAAAGGTTTTTCCTCTTTTTTTCATATTTTATCTTTACCTAAATCATGGGTTTTTTTAAAGTTTCATAGCACCCGCAAAAGTCTTAATGTGTTAGTAAGTAAGACAAGGTGATGTTATAACCCCCAATTTTTTTAAGAGCATTGTTTGTGACTTACAGTTAGATATAATGCTATTAATCAATAATAAAATTGACGTCTAAAAAGCATCTTTAGAGTTTGTTACGCCGCGCCGCTTCTTCTCTACTAAGCGCTCTGAAAGCAGAGGTAAAGTTTGATAAACTTTGAAATGTATGTAAACTTAGGTTAAGTAGTACTACTATTATACTAAATTGAAAAAATCATCCTGCGCAGACGAAATCGCCGGCGCCAGCTAGTTTCGGTTAAAAAATAAATAACTAAGTTTGTCGACCATTTCTATGGGACAAAAGTTGGAAGATTACAAACAAATAAAAATAATGTAATTTGTTTTTGGATAAGTAAGGTTTCTTTAGCGTTTTCCTATTACTTTATAACTTTTTGTTTTTTTAGGTATACCTTTCAGATTGTCGAGGTAGCAAGTAAAATGGCATCCCTTCGTAATCCTCATTAATAGTCACTCAGTAGCACACCTGCCCGCCGAAGCCGAATCGGTGAGCAGAGACCCTTGAAAAATATTCCCATTTAAAAAAAGTATTTACCCCAGGTGTAAAATTCCAAAACGCGATTTCCATAGGTATTTACTTTAACAGTTATTCATCCGAGATGTCAAATTACAATACCTTAACTTTACGTATTAAGAAGGCTCCTTCTGTCAAAACCAACTCAGCTGTCGGCGAAGCCTAAAAGATTGTTGTTTCACCAAACGTTGCGTGAGAAAGAGAAAAACTCATAGAAAAGCAGTCAGAAACATGCACACGCACACGCGCTCGATTGTATTTATTACAAATCAAAATGTCGTTCAAAATATAAATATTGTTCTTCTTGATTGTTAGGGTTGACACTAATACTAGCTGTAGGTAGTTACCTAAAAAGTAATAAATCAGGAGTAAATAAAGATAACTAAAATGGGTTTTTAAAAAATATTTTATTGTAAGTTTTGTTGCGGAAGACACACCACGCGAGACATCAATTTATCTTGTAAGTGGTGTAGGTATGACACCGTAAAACATTATATTTTTTTTTTTTTTATGTTAAACTGGTTATTCTTGAGACAGTTTTTTAGACCATGCATCGTTAATAGGGGTTCCATACAGTACACAATAATATTATCTTACTTCACATACAGTACATGAAGTTAATTTTAGCTGGATTTAAAAAAAGGAAGAAAAATCATAAAATAAATAATAATCATAAAATCTGGAAATGATAGTTGACAAGAAATGATACTTGATCAGTCATTCAGATACCGGGGCGGGGGTGAGTCAGGTAAATATAAAAAAAAAAATACAAAATGAATTACAAAAAAAATACAGTTTGTGCAATGTGACAGCCTTAGCTATGCTCTATTGACTATTGTAATAATAGGTGGAATTTTGACAGTTGATTTTAGTCAAGAATGTCACTGATGTAGGTATTTTATCTAACTGGTTATGCATCTGATAATAATTGGATCTCTTTGATAAAAGAAATTACGAAACTTCTTACTGGCAAGCAATACGTAATTGTCATAATTGACATAAATTAAAGTTTATTGAAGTTTAAAAAAAAAAAAATCGGTAACATTCGACGACACGGTCGGCTCGCTGTCGTACCTCCCCTCCGCCGACCCGAGGGGTGCAGAAAGTGGAGGCGAGATGCAAGATGTCGATGGCGGAAACGAGCACGGTAAAATTTCCTAAAATGGTTTTGGGAAAAAGGTAATTGCGTACAAACTTTAGAATGTATGTAGTCAATATAAAATTATTTGAATTTTCGAATAAATAATCTATTCCTACTCCCAAAATATATTTACCTTTATAAACGTTTAATCCTATTTTATTACGCTAAAAGTTGTCATAAAATGTGCATAGAATTATAAACTTTGAAGCCTCATAACTTGTAAATGAATATTTTTTTTACTGTTTTATTAATCAATAAGACTAGATAATAACGATACAAAACGATATCATCTATAGTTTTGAGTATTTATTATCTAATGAAGGAGGAATTAACTTTCTTTGTTTGTATGGAATTGCGATTGAATTGTTTCCCCTTAAGTAAGTAAAAATACAAAGGCGCGATGAAAGTAAATTCAGTTTCAGTTTCGTCGCCTCAACTCTTGTACTCGTTAACAATTTGTTTCTGCGGGTTTCACACAATCTTTACTGAAGGGATACAAACTTGTTCGTTCAACTTTATATGTAATTAATTTAGGCGTAGCGTGTGGTAAAACTTTATGGGAAGTTGGTATTAGCATGTGTAATAAACTGGAAAAAATAAACTGGAGTAACATTATCACATCTCATTAATGTCCCACTGCAGGGATGGGCCACTGTGGCGATAAAAGACTATCCGAAGTTTAATAAGTAGTTATTTTCTGACTATGCTAACCAGAGCATTTACATTTTACCACAATCTTCTACCTTATCTCTTAGAACTTCACAACAAAACAGCTTCGCATCGATAATCAACTAGCTCATTTCACCACTATCTAGTCTTTAATCATTCCTATTCAAGAGAACAAATGAGAGATTGCTTCTCAGATAGGAAGCTATAACTGTTTGAACAAACACAGAACGATGATTGTAAACAGTAAAGGGCATCAAGTGGGTG
This sequence comes from Schrankia costaestrigalis, assembly GCA_905475405.1. Classification (NCBI taxonomy): domain Eukaryota; kingdom Metazoa; phylum Arthropoda; class Insecta; order Lepidoptera; family Erebidae; genus Schrankia; species Schrankia costaestrigalis. The sequence goes on from FR997832.1 coordinate 9,272,355, forward strand.
TTTCTGATAAAACGTGTATTTAGTAAGGTACTATTTATGTAAGATGTTACTGATAGGGAAATTTAATTAATTATGTCATAGATAAATTAATGAGCTATTATAGCCCTTACCGACTCGTAGTCACACCAAGCATGTCACACCAGTGTGACAAACAGTAATCTTTTTCTTGTTTGTCACACTACTGATTTTGACACACCTTTTAATGTATTTATTTCTAAACTAGTGATGTCCATGTTACAGTACTAAGGTTTTTATATTGAAATCATCAAATTATGTAGGTACTACTGTGTTCAGAAAGTGCCAGAAAAACACAAATAATACACAAAACGTTTTTATTTATTAAATTCTATCATCTTCTGTTTTTCTGGAAACGGCGAACTTACTTACACTAAAAAATAAACCAAACCAAAAATTTTTAGACACTGTTTCCGGAATTGAGTTTAGTTCTCGTTGCAAATTCTCCTATAATTCAGTTTCATTTATTCTACTATTTAATCTAAGTTTACATATTCAAAGTTTATCAAGCTTTCCCACCGATTCCAAGGCTAGCAGAGAAGAAGCGGCGAAACTAACTTCTATTTCTAGACTATATTATTATAATTTAATAACATTTTATAATTATATTATAATTTAATAACCATGAGGAAGCATTCTTTAGGTAGTGTATAAAAAGGGGAGCACCAAATCACATATTTTACATCAATGTATTTCCAACCGGTCAGTTCTCTAGGTGAGGTTGTAATAACTTGTACTTACTAATTGCACTGCACTAGCAATTATGTTATAAATGATGTTGAAAAATCAGTAGTGTGACTAACAAGAAAAAGATTACTGTTTGTCACACTGGTGTGACAACCTTGGTGTGACTACGAGTCGGTAAGGATTAAAGCAAGTCTTCTTGTAAAAATTTAAAAATTCATCTATAAAATTTAATTAATTAATTATTTTAAAAGATACGGCCATACAACCGTATTGAATCTAATAGAACTGTGTATTTTACTCCGAGTGGTGATAAAGTAAGATTTCATAGTGTCATTTAGTTTAAGAATATTTAACTTAAGTTTTATCCTTATAACATTAAAATAACTTTTTTAATGACCTCTTTACGTAAGTCTGTTATACTTCTCAGTCAAATCTGTCTACCCGTGACAAAGCAAGCTTCTGCCAGTTCTCACATCGCAATAATACTTTCTTGTTCACATTCACAACGACACAATCTTATGAACAAGATTGTGTCGTTGTGAATCACAATGTCCCCGATATACATTGTACAGAAGTTCCATCCACAATTCAATTAATTTTAATCTGATTTATAAAGGTTCTTTAATGGAAATTCAGTCTGAAAGTAAGTAAGATAAGTACCGGATAAGGAGAGAGTAATAAAGACAAGATAAAAGCCAGGAAGGAAACCGTATGGGAAATGTATGTAGAAAGATAATGGATTCCCGAACCTACTTATTCACCATTATGTGTTGCCTTTAACTGATTGGCACAAAGTATTGGAAGAAGGCATGTCACTGCTTTATCTGTAAGATTATAATTTAGAGCGAAGTTCCATCTTTTGCATACAGTTTTTAGGTTTATTACTTCACACGTGCAAAATTTTGGCTACTTTTAATTACGTTAACCAAAACAAAGGAGTAGAGTCGTACGTGAAAGGTTAAGTAGAGGCTTTAATTGCTTTGAGAACATTGTTTCTCTTAATAAAGAACTCCAAGAATAGAGCTAAAGGAAATCGGGGCATAAAACCTTTTTATAAAGATATCTTTATAAATAAAAGTGTAGTATGTACGTATTAATACGGCCACTGGTTACGAGTTTAAAAAAGTACTAAGTAAACTGAGTAAATTTTTGTTAGAAAAATTTCAGAGAACTCTTTACATAAAAAGCGCTTTGTTTATACCTACATAGCAATATAAAAACACCAATGTTTTGCTTACCATCAATATCATTTCGTTTTTCACATTTAATTTGCATATATTTCATACTATATTTTACTACAGAGACAAATCCACACTCGCGAGAAAGGATAAAATAAGGCGTGTAATGTAAATGGGAAGGGGCTCAGTGTAACATAAAAGTGGGTTCATTTTTGCCATCCTTGATTATCTCTATGAAGCGATCCTATGTAAATCGGTCCCTACTGGATGCTCAACTTTAGCCTTGAGTAAAAGAAGGTTGACACTTGACTTACTTTCGATGCGTGTACTACGCATATAATAAAAATACAAAACTGATATATTGCTGTATGAGGTACTTATTTATTTTATATGTAATATTTGTTTCAAGACATAATAAATATAAAGAATAATAAGAATGAATAGAAAAACTCGTTGAAGTAGAAACGACGACGAACGCGGTGGCGTTCGAGGGGTTTGTGTTGCTTGTATCATGGCCATTGTCCGCGCCGAGCTGTTAAGTTCCATTTATTACTAGTAGCCAGAAGCAATGCATGAGCATGCCAAATGTGTGTGCCTTCACATAAAATTTAAAAATTAATTATAAATTCATGACCATAAGCTTTTTAAAACAACAGGTAATGGAGGAAGCTCGCCGACATTAATATATTATGTTATAATGACACCGATGGCGATGGATGAGGGAGGCACAAGACCGAGGAGGCCTAGTCCCAGCGGTGGATATCCATTGGCTGATATGATGATAAATTAAAACGTGAAACTATCTAGCTCTAAGTTTAGTCGTAGAGCTATTATAAATTATTCACAAGTATCTGTCAATTCTGGTGTCGAAAATATAATATTTCGAACAAAAAATATAGCACGTCATACCTTTCCCCACGGGTTTTGTTAGTAAAACGTGATAAGAGGTGAAATAAAATAATACAAAACTTATTAATTTTTAATGAGATACTTTTGCTCTTTATTATTAATGTTATCTAGGAGCTTTCTTGAAGAGCTAAAACCTTAATCCTATCATCATAATTATGTTTTACAAAGGTATCACAAATTTTTAAAGTACAAAATATGCACAATAATAAAATAGCACACCAAAGCTTGAATTTATCTTTTAATAAAAGAAAACCTTGTTCTATGTTGGTTAACATGAAACTTAACTGAAAAAATGATAGAGCTGAGTGCATTTATGCACTGCAAAAAAAAAAACGTGAAAGAAGCAGGCTTTTTACGGCCAGCTGAACAAAAACAGACTTGACAGCACGGTTCCGGAAAAAAACATGAATAAAGGCTTTGATTTTCGAAATCTATTAAGTCATCCTAAAGATTAATAGTAGGAGCTTTGAATAAGGTTTTATGTGAGCGTAGAGTAACAAAATATGTGTTACAAATATGGGGAATATTTTTCATACGGTATCTACTTATTATAAGCGCTTTTAAGTGGCTTACTGCCTTTTGTAATTACTAATTAAGGTTATGCAACGACGGCGAGGTAATTTTATAGATGGGGGACAGCTCAGTGGTATTTCATCACTTCACACTCGTTAAGCCACGTCAGTGGTCTATCGCCGGATTAAAAACACTCGACAGGTTGGCCACTAACGAAACGATAACAGAATAAAATAAAAATTGAATTTCTTTGTAGTCGGTTGCAACTGGCAGTCAATAAAAGTAACATTTTTCAATCCTGTTAAAATGGAATAGAACAATCTCGATATATACAAGTACGAATACTAGTTGATATAGTGAATCTCCGTATGCTGATGAAGTGAGTATGATGTCACCATGTCCCATGGGTGTCGTAAAACACGACTAAGAGAATGCTCTCAGATATAATGTCTACTATCAAAGTTCTTACCGGTACATTTAAATTCATGAGCTTTTTGTATTCTAATTTACGTGTGTGTAGAAATACGTGAAATTCGCGTAGGTACATGGTATTGCGAATATAAATTACGACAATGTATGTCGCGTTATGTGATGTATTTATTGAAATATAAGAATAGGAAAATCGGAAAGTTGTGCAGAATATCTCGTCCCATTAGTAGAACAATGTTGTATCTACAAAATGTCTACTTTTCAGTAGAGCGATTTGAAGTTTTGCGCTAGCATTTTTTGCTTATAACTTTTTTACGGAAGACTTTAGCCATGTAATATTTTTACAGTGTACATAGATATAAATACAGCTATTAATGATATAATTATTTAGTCTAAAAACTATTCCTGTGCGTAGATAGTGTGTCGCATGTGCATACATAACATTGTACTGCCAACGAAAACAGTTCAGGAGCTGTCTCTTGAACACATGCAACGTTATTTGACCAAATTAATCACGTTGTATGTGCAGGTGAAACAATATTTTACGAAATCCTAAAATTATCTCAATCTTTTTCGAGAAGATGTTTTATATAATACTAGTTTGTCGGCCGGCTCCGCCCGTCTTAAGAATTAACGTAAGTAATGATGTGAATTTCCAAGTATTGAATGCACTTGCACACACACTGCAGGGACGGGCCTCCTCCCGTGACGGAGGGTTACTTGGCCTACTAATACCACGCTGACCAGACGGATTGCTATAGGGATTAATTTCAAGTTTTCCTTCTTTTATTTCGTAAATATAATATTCACGGATAGTCCCTTCGATTTTTAGGACACCCATGGGATGAGATGGCGTGGTGACATATTGTATTCCTACTCCGTTACCACACAGATAACTAAAAGTTAACTAAGCCGAATTTTTATGATTACGACTATAAAGAAGGTACACGTAATTATAATAATTATTGATCACATGAATATGTGCTGGTTAAATTTGAGATCCGGCTTTTATAGACTAAATACACACATCAACTTTGTCTAGGGATATTTGGTATTTACTCAATTAACTCAAATATTATTGAAGATAACATTCAATACGTTAATATTTTTATACACTAAAATTTTATTTAATTCTAGATTGTAGCCATATAAATGGCATATAGCTACAATCTAGATATTATTTTAGCGTAAATAATGTTTTATTCAAATAAATTAAAACTTAACTGAACAAAAAGCGATTATTAATCTGTTTTTAACTTAGTACTAGTCAGTACATCCAAAAAACGTAAATAACTGTTTTTCATGCTTGGATTAAGTTATCCAGGTCTTGGTGCGGTATATTGTTCCATGTCCGACTAGGATGCAAAAAAGTTGCTCTTCAATCGCAATTTTTGCAGGAAAATTCATCAAAGCACTTCTTTGGAACATTTCCTACGTGTGTTTTATGGTTTTTAGTCCAGGTGATTGAGTGATTCAGGATAAGACCGATATGTCGTGCTCCTGCAACTATCTGGATAACACTTTCATTTTAAACGGATGGGTGTTATCGTCCATGAGCTTAAACATTTGGTCAAAATGTAGTAAACGGGGGTAGATTATTGGAACTAGAAGCTCAAACAACCTCGTTAAGCTATTTTTCAGCCGTCATGGTGCTTCTGATCAAAACGTACTTAAGTCTGTTTTAAGACCCACACGAATTCCCGTCCAAACCATAATTTTTCCATCGTCGTATGAATAGATTTCCTGAGGATATTGTAGACAGCTATCACATCTAGGAACTGGCCAAACACGTCACGTACGCACAACATGACCTCTTAGTTGTGTACTTTAACACATACTCTCATTGCTTTTTTCAGTCACAAAACTCCTAAATCTATTTAAATATATCTAAGCTTTGTACGTAACTAATATCAAAGCACTTGATAGATATGTTTTGTATTAAATACGTTTCCAGCTTTAGTAGAGTGTTTCAAGGTTGTCGTTTCCTTCCTAGATCAATCCAATTATCGCGACATATTGGCGTGGTATCGCAAGTTCAGAAACAGAGCTATTTGTACCATAAAATGATTGACTTTGAGCTGAGGGAGCGGGAGATGCCATCACAGTACTTTCAGTGTTTGACCGAGTTGGGCAAGATTGAGCAATTTGGGAGCTAGTGTTGCTTCATAGAATTAGACTAATTAGGACCTTCTGAAGAACGTTCTTCACTTGTGATTAAAGTGATATGACAGTATTAGAAACAGAGCGATCTATAAAGCGATTGACTTTGATCAGAAAGTGCACGTAATGCCATCACGTTACTCTCAGTGTTGAACTGACTTGAGTAAGATTTAGCTATGGGTTCATTCGGTTGCTTCACTGAATTGAATGGATCATGATGTTCTTCTGAAAAATATTCTTCAATACCTTGCAGTTTTATACAGTACTTTTTACGAATACTATTTAAATACGTTTTTTGTCTTGAATGTTTGACTGGCAAGTGGCGCTTTTTTAGTCGACTGCTGGGAAATGTAATTTTATCATAACTCAAGTCAGATTCAATTGACTGATCTGAATATATCAGACAAAAATCACTATAACACTTTGTCTGATACGGAGGTGGTGATAGCATAGGCGTAGGTAGGTATACAAATCTTCGATACTATACTTAAAATCGCTGCTATACTGATAACAATGATGCTTCATAACTGGATGCAGATTGAATTTGGAACGGAGTTACAGGACGCAGTTCAGTAAGAGTCGATGGATCCGCTGGTCCATCACGACAAGTTGAACGACGTTTACAATAATACACACTGCTACCGTTCAACCTATACAGAATCAGTGTAAGCTGATCTCGCATTTGGTTGTACATATTATGAAACCATCGCTCGGCCAGCTTAGACTGTTTATATGTAGTACACACGGATGTGTGTACTATGAAGTTAGACCTAGATTTTTTTTGAAACACCAATATAATTGTAAAATTTGTTGGTTTTTATGTAGAGTTAGCCGAAAATTAGATATTAAGAATAGCTGTGTACAATTAATACTGTATTTAATAATTTTATAACACTTTTAGATTTCGAATAATGTTTTACAAGAAACTAATTAACAGAAAAAAGTAGCATAAGTGCTTACGACGCACACTTTAAAATATAATTTGGTCGAATAATGTTTCATGTTTACGTACCGACGAAAAGAAGATACAATTATGCGTAGTAAAATATAATATGTGCATAAGTAACTACAAAATTAGAAAAACAAATAAGACAAGCTTCATTGTATATTAACATGTTAAGAAACTTATCAGTAAAGTATTTTAGTGGATTACACTTAATTTTAAAAAGATGCGGCAACTTGGTAGAAAAATGTTTTATGTGATTTTAAATACTGTCTTTGTGGTAATGTCAATAATTTTGTGTAATACACCTAAAACAATGTAATTAACATACTAAAATTGTTTATTTTCCATTAAATATAATTTAAATTTATGGATGTTGTATAAATTTTATAAAAATCCATGAAATATGTATTTTACGTATATTCTATTTTGTAAATAATTTTCTTATTACTAATTTAAACGTTTAATTCTCAATAGTAATGAACAACGTTGTGTATGTAAACAAAATAACAATAATTTAATTGATTTCTGACTGATTTCTGACCATTTTGATCGCCACTGTCGGTTTCCATTGTTACAACACCTCACTCTTGCCGACTCCGTCGAACAATGTGCGTTGTAATGAAGAAACGCGACGCACGGAGCCGGGAGCGCGCGTTAAGTGGTCGTGAGACGTTATTCTACGTATGCCGCGTGGCAAAAACTTTATTCGAACTTCATAACTTTTAAAATATAGAACAAAAGTTATAAATAAAATATATCATTAGATAGCTTACGTCATTATGATAACGAATTTACAATAAAATCATTTTTGTTACTTGTGATGATACAACAATATTCTACTAATGGGACGATCTGTCATGTTAAGTCTGCTGCGGATCAACTCAAGCCAAAGAGAACTGGCCAGGGTGTATAGACTCAACACCGGAATGACTCTAGTAATCCCAGTCTCCTCGCCGCCGCTCTGGCCATAGATGGATGAGAGAAGAACACCGTGGGTTTTAGTGACGCCTGCACGCCTGGACAAAAGGTAGGTGGACGACATCTCAAAGGTTACCCACTCTCGATAAAAAATTGTTACAATAATTACTACAATGTTGATATTCAAATACAATTAATTTAGCTCAGGTAAACTAATAACTCTATGATTTTATAAGTTATTCAATTTTATTTTAATAATTCAATAAGAAACTTTAAACTTGTATGTACTCTTTAGATATTTTAAAATAGATTTATTATTGGGTTTTTTATTTTGTCTGCGTCTCTCAAATAAGTATTTGAGTCGGAGTTAAGGAGTAGGTGTAAATAGATAATTATTTTTAGTAAGCCTTTTTGTATATTTTTTTAAGGATTTGATTCTAAAGTCAAGGTAGGCGGGTAGATAGTCCCTCTCCCCCGCCACCTTCAGGCTTTAAAACAACGTTAAGCTTTATAAGTCATTCATTTGTAATATCTAAGACATTTCACCACCAGCATCAATCACAATGCTGCCAGAAAAAAGAACTAAGTTTTTTTGAAGAGAGTTCGGAACACATTTTTCTTGGCTCCTCTAAAGCCCGATTTACACATCGACAAGTACAGTAGCGAGTTAAGTAGTAAGTTGTTGATTAAGTTGATTTAAATAGATCTCCATCCTATTTTTTGGCGAGTTAAGTACGAAGTAGCCCCCTCTCTCGCACCTTGCCAACTTAACTCACCAAAAAATAGGATGCAGATCTATTTAAATCAACATTATTAACAACTTACTACTTAACTCGCCACTGTACTTGTCGATGTGTAAATCGGGCATAATAGTCATTTGAGAAAGTGACAGTAGTTTAGCAGATGATATTTTTTTTTATATTTTATGTCGTTCGTAACAGGTACCTACTCTTTAACCTAGACAAATAAATAAATTTTACTTTGATTTTAATATTAAATTATGGATCTATTAGATAATAAAAATAATAATTCAAAGATATGAAGCCTACCTATATAGGCTGTACTGAAAGGCCGTCAATTCTTCCATTATATGCCCCAATGCGGTCGTGAAATATGACGCACTAGTATTTCGTATGAAAAAGATGACACGTCGATAGATTTCGTGTACTGGGATTGACAGAACAATTATGTTGACGGTGAATCGAGACAGTGATCAAAATGAATTGAATTACTCGATCCCTTAAACATTTACAGATTTATAGATAACGCTAATGTTACTGTGAGGTAAAATTTAACAGATTTATATTTTATTTGACTTTACTGCAGGATGACAGTCTAATAAATACCAATGTTAATAGATATCTTCTACTAATTGTTGTAATTTAAAATATATTTAGGTATGGTTGTATAGCTGGAGTGACATAATGGCGTAGTGTCTGAAGGGATATCCGTATAAGCGCCTGAAGAGGAGTCTGAAGGGGCGTCTAGAGAGGTGCCTGGAAAGGCGTCTAATAGATAACGCATACCGGGACGGCATGGCAAAGTATTTTAATTTTTACTAATGGAAATTCAACCGTACTGTTACAGAAATACGACATAAATTGCTATGCTTTAAAATGATGCCGCGGCATTGAAAAATCCCTTTCTGCGTTAGCCATAAAGCAGCGTCTGAAACGGCGATACGTCTAAAGAGGTGTCCAGAAAGGCGTCTTGCAATGTGTTAGTAAATTATTTTTTCATATTTCATGAGATTAATTTTAGCATGTTTCTATTGCTTTTGTTCATTATTGAAATCGACGATTAAAATACTGTATTAATGCAAATGCCGGCAATCAGCGCAAGTGCCAAAACCAAAATTACGTGACATGCTTAAATCCACTTTTGTAGACATTAAAGGTCGATGATAATGAATACAAATAAAAATTATTTTGAATTTAAATTCAGAGATTTTTAATTTATATTACAGTATAAACTAGCATTCATTACAGTATCTAAAGTTCTATGCAAAAGAAAAAAAAGTTCTTTCCTTGCAACAATATTTACACAAGACTACTCATAATATTTTAATTGGACACTACTGAGTATTTTCATGTTGAAATATTTTTTTCCTCTTCCACTAAGATAAGCAAAAAATTAAACTTTATCTTGATTTTTTAACCTAACTCGCTAAACTTCCTCTTAAACAGTATATTTTTAAAAGTGATGTTTACTTAATAAGGAACAAAAAAACCCGCTGTTTAGTTTGGTCGTGGGAATCTAGAGTCTAGTTAGTTGACCTAGCACTAAGCTCATCCCGGTGGGGAGCAGGGGTGACAGGTGTGGGGGCACCTTTCATCTCATTGCACGACTCACCACCACCATCATGTGGATGAGAACGCCTGGAGCACTCACGACCTTTCTCAAAAGGAGAAGGCCCCGCCTTCAATGACGGCGATCGCCGGAGGGGGAAGACTCTGCCGGTTCCCCAGGCCCCCCCTCCAAGTAGGCGATGAAGGGGTGCCGCTGAGGACTTTTACTGGGTGCACTGGGGGGTTAACCCTAGAAGCCCCACATACCATCCCTCGACAAGAGGGGATGCGCGTAGGCATTTTACCCCTGACTTAAACTCATGTTTGTATTCTAAACTATTGCCTTAGAGTAAGTATGTAATGCTGAGCCTAAAAATACCATACTGAACAGACTGATTGATTTACCAAATCCTTACATTTATTAATGCATGAATAGTTTCTCCTCTGGCTTAACAACACAAAAGCAATTACTGAAGTTATCTAAAATATTAACAAGATTTCTTTTCTACTAAAATTTTAGTATAAAATACCTTTTTTCCTGAGTCCAAAACCTAATATTTTTTCAATCCTATTCCATAAAGCTAATGGATCCCGGAAGGCATTTACGTAACCTTTATCCGGAGCCCGATACTTTATGCGGTAAGTAACGCAAGCTAATGAATTAGAACGATTACATTGTTCAAGCACTTATTTTACTTTTATACCGAGCTCTTTTGTGATTGTGATGTATAAATGTAAAGAATATAAAGAATCCGTAATGTTTGTAATGATGGAATTATCGTTTTTACTGTCAATGTATTATTATAGGTCGCCCTGATAATAAATTGACGACTTTTAAGTAGTCAAGTAAAAAAAAAACAATATGGTATTTATATCTAGTTCTGAGCTTAGTCTTACCTAGAGTATTCTTTTAATTTACTTTATAAGTTATACATATTTCCTGTAATAAATACCTACACTATTGTAAAATCAAGATTAAGAGCTTGTTAGTAATGATAAAGTACTCTTTTGTCACAACTTTATCACAGCACCGTGGTAGCCATAAAATAAGCTTTAACGACTTATAAAGTAGATTTTATCTCTTTCAACTAGCAACTACAAGCTTATCAAACTGTCAAGGCGTAATGCTACAGGTAGTAGAAATGCTAGAAACCTTAAACGTAGTACTTACGTACAAGTAAAGCCGAAGTTGCAAAATGACGTAGTATGTTTCATAGCTTTTGTCATTTCTGTTAAAACCTTAAGATATTTAAATTTAATCTTAAAGGATGCCAGAACAGTGTGGACATACTTATTCACATTTTTAAATAACTAAATTATTGTAACACATAGAACACAACGAGACCAATGCATACATTTATATTTCTGCATACAAAAATATTTAAATTGACCTCAAAACTTTTGCATAGTAGTCGAATTATTAAAAGCAGCAACCACACTGTACAGCGGTCATTATAATATTTAAACAGGAATGCATTTTTGAGTTTTGTATTGAAGTTTATCATTTGTACATTCAAAAATAACCCGTCGAGAATCATGTGAAGGTTATAAATTGGTGTTTATAGTTTGTATTGCATATAGAACTTACTTGACATCAAGAGAATGTGATAACAAAAATAAAAAATATTGCGAAGTCACAATAAAAGCTATATTTTGAAACAGTTATCTAATTATGGACTACGTCTGCCATATTACAGTAAAATGGACTGTAAAACAGTTTTGATTGAATGCGTTAATGCGTGGCAAAACAAATGAAAATTGTTTTGGATACAACAAAAATATTAATGTTAGGTATGCACAATCATACCCAAAATACTGCAAAAATGTGTTATAACTTATACACATAAGTACCTTCTTATGTGTGCTTACATACTTGTTACTTACCTACTATATTCTCGAGGCATAATGTACTGGGTAGAGCCATAGAAAAATCCGAGTTACTCTTCTATAAGTTTTCTAGTGAAAGAACATCGATCAAATTTGGCAATGTAAGTGTTGAACCCTTATCCAGCTTACGAAAGGTCCACGTAGTCTTATGCATTATTAAAACATTATTAATGGAAGGTCGCCTACAAAGAAAATATAAAAACTTTTCACCTTGTTACATGAGTGGATTTTAATTTATCACGATTCATATGAAATTATAATGGGCTTGTGGTTGATAAAATAAAATAAAGGCAATAAAATAAAGTAGTGTAGGTGCCAATAAACTAGTATGATAACTGGGAAGAGCACCACCGGCGTAGTTTGATATACCAATGACTCTTATAGACTCTTAAAGTCGGTTTAGGATTTCCACATGAATAAAAATAAAAGGTTTTATATTGATAAAGATAATAAGCAGGGTGACACTAATAGCTGCAAGCGTCGCGATGCTAATGGCGACAGGCGGTGCTACGTTCTTGGCAGTAGGCGTCACTACACTTATGACAGCAGGCGCTGCAAAGCGACGCACAAGTTTTAACACGATCATTGTAATTCTTTGGATAACGTAACGTAGATAGCTGCTGCGAATTTTTTTAATCTGTTAGGAGGCAGACGAGCTAGCAGGTCACCTGATGGTAAGTGATCACCGCCGCCCATGGACACCCGTAATACTAGAGGAATCACAGATGCGTTGCCGACCTTTAAAAAAGGTACGCTGGTTTCTTGAAGTTTTTTGATAGCCTCATTACGATATTTGAAGAGATAACCGTGGACGTAACAGTCTGGCCAAGATAGTATTAGTAGTCAAATTTTGCTTTCAACACTGAAGCAGTCCTTGCCTTGTTGTACATTTGATAGCTGGTAAATAGTTTCCGTTAATGGATGTTACGATGATTACGAAATTCATAAAACTTAAACATTTGTACAAGAAACAAAAATTACTCAAACAACAAATTTCAGAGATCTAATAATTACTTGCTCTGCTCTCAAAGGAAACTCAAATTAGCATTAAGAAAAAGAAAATAGCTCTGTAATAAGGTTATGAAAGAAAATGTACGAAATGAAACACAATTTTTGTCGAAAAATATTAATTATAAAAGTAATAACTTACTTACAGTCAGTTGTAAGTTAGATTGAAAGTAGACAAACTTCTGCTTAGGCTTATAAATGGCATGTGTGATGATATTGGGAGAGTAACTTTTCTTTATATTTCGTTTGCACGCATAAACCACAGAACAGCATGGGTAAAGTAGTAACGGACATCAGCGACCACAGAAATATCTATAATGGCAGTGTAGGTATAAAAAACTGGCGACATTAGGTTCCCATTCCCATACAAAATGTCATTCAGGGCATATCTCCTTTGTTCTTATATCTATGCCAGCGACCAACTACTCGTCCTTAACCAAAAAGAAACATAAAACACACGATTTATTTTAACGTTTTTATTAAGCCTTCGATGATCCACTATAGGAATAGGCCTATTTCTTGTTACTAATTAAAATAGGTAACTAGGCCTATTATTTTCACGCTTACTAGGCCGGATGATACCTACATGGTTTTTTTATTTGTCATTTTGTAACTGATACTGATGGTTTTTTAAATCTCCCTTAATAAGTTCTAAGGTACTGGAATATGGATTAATGTATCTTTTGGTTTTTTCTATAACATAATAAAAATATGAGATTACAATGTCACTATATTTTTAAATCATTATTATTCTCCTAAACATATTCTGAAGGGTAATCATTCAAGTACGTTTGAATACTTGCTAAATAGTATCAATTCTACGCAACTATGTAACGCAAACTTAAGATACAACTTAAGTAATAGTTGTTACGTTAGTCCGTTTAAATACAAAGTAGTCTCAAGCATTATATCCATTTCAGTCTCAAAAGCTTTCAATGTAAGCTTTGTAGTAATACGAGCTCCAATGTGTTTAAATTTGTCTCGAATAATCGCAACTGCTCTGTATAGTTTATACTGGGTTGCATAATAAATATTAATGTAATCTATATTCTCCATGTGGTGAGTAAGAATACAATAATGTGTCACCACCCCATCTGATCCCATGGGCGTCGTAAAAACCGACTAAGGGACTATCTGTGAATATTATTTTTATGAAATAAATTATTTATTAAACCCAATTCCAATTCGCCTGGCCCGGGGTATATTAGTAGGTTAAGTATCCCTCCTTTACGGAAGGAGGCCCGTCCCTGCAGTGGGACATTAACGGGCTATTATGACTAGTCCCCGCGAGACAGGGCGTGATACCTGGTGCGGAAGTTAACTTTTTTTAAATATATTTATTGTAGTTAATATAAGCACGGATTTTCTACTTACATTACTCCGATAGGTCATGAAATACGCCAGAATATTCCAGACTGAGATATGACCACACTAAAAGTAAATGACATACAGTAGCTAGTGCTATTATTAAAATAAAATGAGTAAAGTTTACTACTTGTGTACACGTTAGAAGTAATACACCTAACAACATACTACTATTTAAACATAAACTTGTAGCTTAGCAATCTGGTTGAATATGCCTTCACTTTATGAGTATTATTGTGTTGAACAAAGAGACCGCATACCTACATTCAGGTTTAATAACAGACATAGTTCTTAATCTGGTTAATATAGAGAGAATTCATTTCGAAGCAGAATGCAGAGTCATTGTAGCGCATTTTGACCTCAGAAAATAAAAGATTAATCTTACTTCATATTGCAGACGTTGTTTGTGTCTGAAGTAAAATACTGCACGTTCTAAATACCTTCCTTGGATCTATGTTTAAAGGTAGCCTTAAAAAGTTGTAGGTTTACTGAAAACAGAACAATTTTGATGTGGTTTAAGCTAGACTATGTTTAAAATAGGTACTTCATATACCTTAAAATCCATACATCCATAAGCCAATGGACGTCCCCTGTTTTCACCTCCAAATATCTCCACCTTGAGCGATCCAGTACCTCACTCATCCATCGCTATCCCGTCAGTCAGAACATACACAATATTTCTTGTGGCAGTAACTAAGTACTTTCTCGTACAGTGCTACTCACAAAACAAATATGACTAGAGTAATGATTAAATCGCAGAGTTCACAATACAATGCTCTGACAAACTAATTTATCATTCCGATGGGAATAAAAAAGGAGAAAATTAACAGAATAATATGAAATGTAGTCTTGAATCAGTTTTTTGCAAGAATTTTGACTTGATTCTACTAGCTAAATAGATTTTATAGTAAGTATTTTCTGTTCTTTTATTGCCTCTCTAGAACGGACTTTCGATTCGAATACAGACCTCCGTATCAATTTATGATGGAAAGTTAAACTAAGGCTTATTTTTTCAATTTACAATTTTTTCTGTCAATAACAGCTAAAGATAAGCCATGTAACTCACAATAGAGTTAGACTCGTTTGTACGAGTCTACCTAAGAGGACCGTTGTCGGTCCTCTTAGGTAAAGTAGTTTCCTAAACTATTGCTAAAATACGTTTTAAGTATATTACAAGATAGGATTCTCTTTGTTTATAAATGGATCAAAGTTGGATAAGTTTGGCAGATGAAGTTTGTGAAATTTGTTGCTCTACGTTTTAGTATCGCAGTTCGTTGACTGCCTTGAAGGACTAAGATACTGCAGATCAATAAATATATGACTATTAATGGCCAACCTGGAAAATAGTTGCTGTGTAACTGTTGATGCCTCTAGAACATCAACCTCGGCCAATTTACAATTGTTCTTTTATTAAAGGCACAAAGAAGTTAAAATAACTGTATAAAGTTAATGTACATATCTTGCAGTCTAAAAATAGTTCATGTACAAAACAGTCCTATACTTACCGACTTGGTCCGTCGATTGTAGCTTCTCGGTAATGTTAGCAGCGTAATAAATTGATTGGCAGCAGAATAGAAAACATTTTTTACAACATTATTTTTTCAGCATTTTTAAACATTTGATGACTTTTACTAGAACGTGCTAGATACTTTTTAATATGTAAATGTATGTTTTTGAAGAGAAACTGAAGAAACTTCAGCCAAAGATATTCGACTGTACCTTCATCATGGGTCGCCTCCAAACTTCACTTATCACCTTCTTCCTCATCGACGCATGTATTGTATACATAATACCTATACAGACCCAAGACGTAGCCGTTTACTTCAGGCTTTGTCGTTTACTTAATATCATGAGGCTTTGGATAAAGCTATGCTGGATATTCCTGCCTGATTGAAGCTGTAAGCTGTAAACGTTGGAAAACCTAACAGAAATGATGTCTATTGTCTTATTATTTTTATCGTCTTATTATTAATATTATCGACAGCATTAATGATATAAAAATAAAACAACAACTTCATAATACAAATGAGTTTGTTTAATATGACGATAATGGTGCAAATAATGAACACTTAGGTGTTACTATGAAACTTTGGTATCGCTTTAATGATTAAAATATTAGGTACATAAACTAGCACATGAGCAGATCAGTTTATAGGAAGAAAACATATCTTTATATTATTATAAAATTATATAAAAAAATGCATTCTGACATCGATATAAATTCGTCACAATATGTATAAGAACATACTTTTTATAGAATTCACGATATAAATGCAAAATAGCAATTGAATAATTCTTTAGAAATATTAGGTAAACATTTTGGACCCTAAGTTAATCTAACTATACATTACTACATTTACAGTGTTAAAACATTTACAAGATTAAGAAATAACATTTTAGTTTAGTTTTTGCGTCATGGCTCAAAAGACGCAAAGACTAGCATAAAATACAATTATTATTATACTTATTTTACTAAACTTTTAGCTACATTTTGACTATATTTACCTAAATTAACTAATAACGATTAACTGCTATTTACATAATAATTACAAATACCAATATACAATTTACTACAATAGAAAACTTATAATAAACATAATTATTTACTAAGTATGTTTACGAACGAGACTTTTTAAACTATAGAGAGCAATTGTACCTGAAACAAAAGAATACAACATTAGTTACAAAGATATAAAAGTGAACATAGAAAAAAGGCACGAACTAGCGGTTAGTGGCTAAGACGGTAATTTGCAACCACTTGGGATCGTACGCTTCGGGGCAAAAATTCAGCTGAGGGCGGCGCGGCTGCGATTGAATGTCTGATCATGCCTATATAGTTACCATCTTGTTTATACTCGTAGTATTTGTGCCTGTAGTGACTGTTGCTAACCGATTTAAGAGGAGAGAACTATTTATTCAACCATTTTTTTAGAGGCAATTCTTCTGTTGACTGCTCACTCACTATAGTCATACATGATGCTGAGGTTTGTTGGCCAAAATAAGCCATGATGTTTTCTGTTTTTTTTTTGTTATACCTATGGCCACCCTGAGTTGATTTATGCATGATGAGTGAATGTACAGTCAGCCCCAAAAGTCGCTGAACACATTTTAAATTCCAAAACTGCTGAACACTAAAAGTGCCATAAGTCAGTGTCGCGGGTATTTCAGAAGTATCTGAACACTAGTATTTCAAAAGTAGCTGAACACTAGTGTTCCAAAAGTAGCTGAACACTAGTGTCTATTATGTTTACTCGTTGGAATAGATACATAATTTCAACACAATTCACTGAGATTCGATAGCCTAGGGAGAACACTCGACTTTGATAAAGTAGACGTGCGTTCGAAACCGGGTTGTGCCAAGTATTTTTTTTGGTTTTTTATTTTTTATTTATTGTATTTTATCTCAAAAAAAACAAGTAAGTAACTTAAATTCACCGTCACTGTTCACAGGTATTTTAATAAAGTTAAAATATTTTTTTTAATTTTTAATTGAAAATTAAATAGTATTTTTATTTAATTTTTAATTTAATGAAGAATGATCATTATGACTTTAAATTGTATGAGAAACATTTTCGGAGATTCGATGATATGAGTTGAAATGTTATGTTAGAAGAAGCGCTCCCTGTTGTGCGACATTGAACTTAATAGTTTTATGACATGCAACTAAAATTAAGTCTAGAGGTGATAAAGCCATTTAATTAATTAATTAATAAAATTATTTAATTTAATTGTCGAATATACATTTTTTTCGTAAACAAAGTCGCGGGTTACAGCTTGTATTGAATAATAATAGTAGAAAACAAAATAAGAAAAAATAAAAAAACACAAAAAGTAATCCGTTCCTCAGGATGGAACCAGAGCTGTTTTCTTTTCACCCAAGATCTATACAAGCAAAGCTATCGTGTTGACAACTGTTGTGATGAAATTGTTAATGTAGTATTCCCCTTTGAAATTGGCTTGACTTTTGTCTACTGTCAAAATCACTCACTACAACTACACTGAAACTCGACCGCAGATGAGCGACGCAGCGGGCGACGTTGCCGTTCAGTCATGCGCGGCTCCCGTATACTGCACGAGTTGGCAACATCGATACTTCTGAAATACCCGCGACACTGACTTATGGCACTTTTAGTGTTCAGCAGTTTTGGAATTTAAATGTGTTCAGCGACTTTTGGGGCTGACTGTACATTTTCCTACTATCTATACTTGAGCTTGTATCCCATGTGACCTATGCTATTCCTTATAAGCTATGGGCATTGCTATAAATAATGAAGATGATGTAGCTATATCTTTATGCATTTACGACAGCAAAACGTCTCGAATATGAGCGTGTTATTAATTTGCCAAGAGATTGTCATGAGGCAACGTCGTCGTAACGCCTACAAAATTACAAATTTTGACACAGCTATCGTCAAGGCTGTCATGTGATTATCATTGGGTTAATATTTATGTTGAATGTACTCGCGACTTCGTTAATGTAAAAAGTATGTCTTGATCTGATTATAATATAGTCACGCGACTTAAATATTTTACTTTCAGTGAAAGAAGTTCAAGCTTAGTAAAGAATAATCAACTATTAAAATATCGTAGCAAGAGACTGAAAGCTTAAAGTCTCATGTCAATAAATTTTAATTTAAAAGAAAGGAGAGAAACCTAGGTAAGAAAATAGACGAGAGTTTTATGTAACAATAAAATAATAGACTCTTGAAGTTGTTTTATTAATTTTGTGTAAACTTCTTGCATTTATAATAGAAAATCTTTTATATTATAAATACAAAACGCAAATGTGTAATGTATTAATCCACATTTGTCCCTGGCTGTACAAAGGAAATACAAAAGGGACAATATTCTCTACATAAATCTGTTTGACGTAGCTACAAAGCTACGCTACAGTACGGTTGAACAGAAACACCTACACTTGCCATTTATACGTTTTATTTACTTAAAATGCCTTTAGGCATTGGTAAAGCGATACTTGTCATTGCATTAGAGAACAAGATTAAACAAATGACGATACTTTAGTTCAGTAAACACATGTAGTCTGCATTTGTTACGTTTGTTAGGACTTTGTCTGGATGTCATTTTTGTATTCAATAGTAGTATGTATTTTTGTTTCGCTATTTATTTAATTTAAAGACATGACAATGAAAATTACACAATATTACATTCTAGGATTACGCGCATTATTTTCACAGGCACATTTTACATAAAGAAATATGTTTTGGCTAACCAGATACAGTCATTTAAATAATATTATTATAAATACATTTAATATGTAATTTGAAAAAAAGGCTTAATAATTACATGTATTATTTAGTCAACTAAACTGCTTAGTTAGGGATTTAGAAAGCCCGCTGACTCCTTTTGTAAATAAGAGTCTGTTTTCCACAAAGTAATTTATAATTGCTACTTTGAATTAATTTGATTAGGTTTACCACTAAATTTATCTGACGATAAAAGGTATACAAATTCCGAGAATTGTTGCTCTTGTAAATTTATCTTATAATTTTACTAGTTCAGCAAAACCGAGACGATAAGACCATTGCCAGTAAAGCTTTTACTAAGAATTTTGTACATAAATATTTCTACCGTCTATTTGTATGTTCTTAACGTCTTTATTTTGACAAAATGGATCAACTTGTTGCGAGTTTAGAAAATACACACACATACATGTTATATACCATCTTCATTACATGTAATTCGTAAAAACGATAAGACATGGTAAGCCAATTGAATAAAAACTTAATTTCGTATTTTCAACGAAATAGAGGAGGAAGGAAGGAGGTAGTATAATAATATGGAGAATGCCTAGAATAGTTCTCTTGTTTCTATCCAGTTTGCTGCTGTCCAGACCGGATAGAAATAATATTCTCAATGCGGTTATTTTTTCATTATTTTTGTTTCGTCATAACATAACAGTTGTTAGACCCATATAAACAGCAAATTGGTAAATTAGATGTTGATGAATTTTTACCTTAAATATATAGAATTTCTTTGTATTATTAATGGAAACGAAATGACGTAAGTGTTATAATAATGAAGAACGTTATGATTACAGCTCTGTTCTGATCAGCGCTCTGTTCAATTATGTCATAAAACACATAATTCAATTTCACTTTATAGTAGCATATTACCATCCTTCTATGTCAGTGAATATATCGAATTTATTCTCTAGACATACAAATAGGATGAGTTTTTCATCTAAGCTTAGACAGCGTTGATCGAGTGCTTAACGTACTAAGCCGATATTGTAGAAGCCTTTGTAAACAGATACTTTTACAGCTTGTATCGAATGATAAAAGGATTTTGGCAGCCAAGTTAAACATTCAGTACTAGAAGATGCACACAAAAAGGGTTGTTTAAGTATTTATTTTTTAAGGTTTTTTTGTTAGAAGACTTTCTCGACATTTTCTCCGAAATTTTCGTTTTACATTCAAACAACGCTATCTAATTGAAAAATAAGCCGAACTTGTACTATTAATACTAGACAACTGATAAACATACTTTTTATACAATAAATTAAAGTCACAACTGTGATGATGTACCTAATTAATGTTTTGTATCACCTGTTATGAACCACAGTTTCACAAAAAATAACTAAATCTATATAATTTGTCAAGAGTATTTTTACTCACTGGTAAAACAAGGACTATTATAGCGAAGCCATATCCAGTACAATACATTGAAATTGCCATGAAATTCGTGACCAATTGTTTTTGTCCTATCCAAAAAGCTTTTCATTTAGTTCGTAGGTATGAATTTAATTATTCTCTTTTTTGTTTGCTCAATTCGTTGCTATTTATAAACCAGTTTCGGAGTAAAAGTTATGATTTACATTTTTTCTTTGGCTTTACATTTTCAGTTGCTAGAGTAATTATTTTCCCGGCTTTAAATTACTAATTTTGCCTCTATTTTCCATGTTTTTGCTTTGATTAGCTTTTTATGACAGCTTTCCAAATTATTTTTAATTAAAGTTTACTTAACTTAAAAAATAATAGGTACACAAGGGTAAAAGTTATTGGAAAGCCATATTTCAATTAAAAAACACAAGATATATAGATAGGTATAATTTGAAAAGTATGTCTGAGAGTCTGAGCTGTTGATCCTACCAAATCCTTTCTTATCCGAAATGGGAGCCGTGCTTCTTAAATTGAATAAAGCAGAAAATTCTGTCTCGGAGTTGTACTTTTTACTGTCTGTGTTTTCCTTTAATTTCTGTCACCCACGAGCTTAATTAAATACGTCACAGTGTACTCCGTTACTTGAAGTGCTTGCCTGTAAAGTTACATTTTAAAATCAGTCTGGAGCATAATATTACTATACTGGTTCCTTAATTTAACAAGTGTTCTTTGATAAAGTTATTAGTTTCATTATTATTTCGTATAGATGATTTTACTAAATACATACTTATACACTTCTCATCAAAAAAATCGAAACAGTTGCAAGTTTGTGTTTTGTAAGGATTATCTGAAAAATGTGTATATTTAGGAATATGTGTTATATATCATTTAATAGTGAATTTAATGAGGTTTTCAAATAATGATGTTAATGTTCTAAATTCAAATTAAATTTTCATAGATTTCGAATTTTGTTTAACAAGTCGTTTTTACCCTGTACGTAGTTTGACGGAAATTGATAAAATTAGGCACGTAAATGAAAAAAAAGCTAGGAAACGTTTATTTAATAACTCGGATACCATTCCTGACCTCTCATTACTGCTTTTGTACGGTTTTTCATCGATCGGATGAGAGTCACGATCAAAAATAGTGGCGCTCTATTCCATTCCTGTTGGATTGCATTTTAAAGCTGGCGAAATGTTTTTGAGGCATCATCTTTTACACTAATTCGTCTTTTTTATTCATCCCATAGATGTTTAATCGGATTCATGTCCGGGCTTCTTGCTGGCTAATTAATAGTAGAGATATCGACTTCATTAACATATTCTCTTACGACGCTCGCGGTGTTTGCCCTAGCATCCTCGTACATAAATGTCAAACCGGGGTCAAATAAATGTGCATAGGGCATCACAAGAGGTTCAAGATACTGTTCGATGTACCTATGACTGTTAAAAAAGGGCAGACGGGACCTAAACACAAAGACAAACGCTGTCTTGGCGTTGCCACTAATTTCTCCTCAAACAGTCCATAAACCGCCACCATGGATGGCCTTCTCTTTTAATCCTGCATGGTGCAAAGCGTTCTCCATCACTTCTGTAGATCTTAGTCCTTCCATCGTTACCATACAATACAATTTTGCACTCAACAGAAAGGAGGAACTTGTTCCACTAGATGTATGACCAATTTAGGTGATTACGTAAAAAGTTAAGGCGCTCTTTTCGATGATCTGCAGGTAATTCCTCCCTATTTGCTGGCTTGTACAGTACTAGTCGACGTTTGTTCAACCCTTCTCTAATTGTAGAGTCACTTACAGCCATCATAGGTTCATCATGAAGCTGCTGCTGCGGTTGAAAGACATTAAGGCGTAGAGTTTGTAAGAAAGGTGTTACTATAAATCGATCTACTCGGTCAGAAATTACCTGTTTTCTGCCAGATCTCTAACGGCGCGTGAACAAACCAGTCTCTTGATAGCGTTTGCAGATTCTATGAAAAGACGAGACGCTAAGATGCAATCTTTCAGCCGTAATAACCTGACTAAGTCCAGAATTCAGCAATGCCACCACTTGGCGGTTTTTGCGGGTAAACATCGCATGGACGCCGTAATAAGAGGAGCGAGGAACCCTGGGTGCGCGATACGGGTTAATAAATAAGCGTTTTCTAGCTTTTTTTTTCATTTACGTGCCTCATTGTATCGTTTTCCGCCAAACTACGTACAGGGCAAATACGACATGTTAAACAAAATACGAAATCTATGAAAATTTAATTTGAATTTAGAACATTAACATCATTATTTGAAAACCTCATTAAATTCCCTATAAAATGATATATAACACATATTCCTAAATATACACATTTTTCAGATAATCCTTATAAAACACTAACTTGCAACTGTTTCGATTTTTTTGATGAGAAGTGTATATTATGTCAAAATAAGAACGAAGAAATAAATTTAAAAGTAATGACGCAAATTAAGTTGCTAGAAAAGCTTGTCCTTTCCTAGAACTAGTTAATATACCTACCAATCTATAAAACCGTGTAGGTACGCTGTGCTAATGATGCAAGATTTTTGTGATATACGCGTAGGTACACGTTTTCCTTATAAAGGCTATATCCTTTTTTCCTTGACGCTCTATTGGCTCGGAAACTAATTACGCTCAGCTCATTAAGCGTTGTAAATTATTAATATTATATATTATCCTGTCCGTGTGGTTATAGACTAAGAATACGAGCTACGTGACTGACTAAGAATACGAGCTACGTGACTGACTAAGAATACGAGCTACGTGACTGACTAAGAATACGAGCTACGTGACTAGAGGGTGTTGTAGACCCCCTCTTATATCTCTATTACACACTTGAAACACATCCTGTAACAATATGTAGCCTATGTCGTCATACTCGTATGCCAATTTTCCTTGTATCACATGGACGTGCACTTTGGAGTGAGCCATTTAAGAGTTAGTAAAAAGAAGAAGTATTTTATCAGCTCTACTTTAACCCTGTACTTGTACCAGTTTGCACTGGATGTACCTCATTCATTGCTACGGGTAAATCGGCTTACTTCTACCATTTATGTCGGGTGGGCACGAAATTTTAAGTATTTAAATCAAACACCTTGCTCAGCCAAAACACGATGCAGCATTGGTTTAATTGCAATATCGCTGATTGGTCTCACGACCACCATGCATTACATTTATATCTACATCTTTATACAAATACATTATAAAATTTTCAATATCACCTGTTTTCATTGAATTTCACATGCAAAAAAATGAATCGCAAATTCTGTGTATTTTATTCTTTTTGTGAACTTGCTCAATAAGTTGCCAATGATTTTAATAACATTGTAGAATATACAAATCTCTGTATACATTTAAAATGGAATACGTGACAAAATATAATGCAACGAATATGCATAGTAAGAGTAAATCAGAATATGTACATTATAGAAGGAATTCGTAGGTATACTCGAAAACATAATGGCTTTATCAGTTTTGACAAAAAATTCTATCATTATTCAAATTCATTAAGATCGTTATTTAATGTTGATATGTCAAAGTAGCGTCATGCTTTAGCTGATGTTTTGTTGTGCGATATTGAACCTAATAGTTTTATGACATGCAACTAACATTAACTCTAGAGGTGATAAAGCCATTTAGTTCTCGACTATACAAATCTAAAGTACGAAATATGACATCGCGGTCCAAAGTTCATGGTAAACTTATTGGAAATTAAAAAACTTTTAGTTGTTGTCTCCAAGAACTTGGTGAATAAATTAATTTTCTAAAAAAATATAAAAATCTCTTCAAATTTAAGCAACCCAAGGTCAACTCGAAGTTTACCAATGGCTGATATTAAAAAGAAAGTCCGTATTATTAGTTTTATGTTAAAGTTCCCGTTACATAATATTATCATTGTGATATGGTAGAGTTAGTACCTACTTCAAATTGTTATTATATTGAATTGCTATTAGGTTTTCCGTATTTGATGGTGAGTAAATACCTACTAGTATAGTAATTTTACTCGAGCAAGATTATAAAAATAAACATTGGACTGTAGATTGTCTAGAGCTGTACCTGCGATACATAAGTAGGCTTTTATGATATCATCCAATCTTTATCCACTGTTGATATTTCTATTTCGTAAAAATACTGTACCATATTCGTAATAAGAAAACTATTCTATAAAGTATTCCAACCGTAGATCATAACTATTCGTGCTTTGTAGTAATTGAAATGTTTGGATATTTTTAAAATTTATAAGATTCTCTGCAGCGTTATGCGATTGCCGGCTTCGCCGTAAATAGAGCGTGACAGAAATGTATCCTACACATGTAACGTGTTGCTGTTGCATTTTTCCGTTAAATTTCTGGACACATCTTAATAGTTTAAGTTCAGAAATAGAAAATTCAAAATATTTTATCGACGACCTCTGTGGCGCGCAGTCGGTATATTACATGGCTCCTAAGCAGAGGTCTCGGGTTCGATTCCCGCTCAATGCAAATCTTTGTGTGCATGAACATGATTGTTTGCATTGGTCTGAGTGTTTTCTGTGTATAATATGTAGGTATGTATTTACAAAAAAAGTATTTAAGTATGTTTATCCGTTGTCTAGTACCCATAGTACAAGCTTTGCTTAGTTTGAGACTACGTGGCGATGTGTGAATGTGTAAGGATTGTTTATTTATTTTTTTAATTTTTTTTTTTTTTTTTTTTTTATTTATTGTTCCTAAAATTTCACATCAAAAAAGTC
The DNA here is from genome assembly GCA_905475405.1 of Schrankia costaestrigalis. Taxonomy (NCBI): domain Eukaryota; kingdom Metazoa; phylum Arthropoda; class Insecta; order Lepidoptera; family Erebidae; genus Schrankia; species Schrankia costaestrigalis. Next base: position 9,298,027 of record FR997832.1, read on the forward strand.
TAAGCAACATGCATGATATTACAAATTTACCATTTATATTAATTAATTTCTAAGTATTTACTCACTCAAAGTGTATAGGTAAGTAAACTTTTTTGTTATTGATGACATACTGGCTGGTTGTAAAAAAAAAATTTCGATTATGTTTTGTTTTTTTTCATAAAATTCAAATGACTGCGAATTTGTTTGAATTTGAGTGCATGTTAATTGCTACGTTTTAGTCTTGATTTTATAATTTTACCAACCATTTAAATACAGTTGGCGACAAAATTGAATTGTTAGATATTCTTTACGTCATGGAGCGACGTCATTTGACGGCAGATGAAATGCAAAGAGCTGTAGGGATGTTGCAAGCGGGAAGTAATCAATCTCAGGTATCTCGACATTTTGGTATTCATAGAAGTGTTATTTGTCGTCTTTGGCAGCGCTACAATAATACAGGGGAACCCGCTGAACAGCATCCAGGCCGTAAAAGGAGTACAACCACTCGGCAAGAACGGTACATACAACTGACTGCAAGACGCCAGCCGATGTTAACCGCTCGAGAGATAAGTTTGAGGCTACAAAATTCAAGTGGTGTTGATGTAAGTCCCCAAACTGTGCGAAATCGACTGCATGAGTACGGCCTACGAGCTCGACGCCCTATCAGGTGCCCACCGATACGTCACGGGAATCGCGCTCGTCGAAATGAATGGTGTAGAGAACGCATAACATGGACCCAGGAACAATGGGATAAAATTATGTTTTCCGATGAGTCGCGATTCGGGTTTAGGCCTGATACAAGAAGGGTGCGAGTGTACCGTCGACCCGGAAATACTGAAAGACTCAGGTGCGTTCAGGAAGTTCATCCATACAGCGGCTCAACAGTTATGGTATGGGCGGGTATTATGAAGAACAGGCGAACTGAGCTCGTTTTTGTAAATGGAAACATGAACGCTGAAAATTACGTTGAGGATATTCTCAGACCTTATGTCCATCCATTTGCACAAACCTTTGGCTCCGATTTTACGTTAATGCATGACAATGCGCGTTCACATACAGCTCGGCGAACCAGTGAATACTTGGCAACGGAGAACATCCAGGTATTGCCCTGGCCTGCACAATCGCCAGACCTCAACCCCATCGAGCACGCATGGGACATGCTCCAGAGACGTGTTTTGAAGGACTTGGACGGAGTGACAACAACCCAACTGCTGAAGGATTTGCTACAATTCCATTGGGAGCGAATACCGCAAGATGACATAAACAGTCTCATTAATTCAATGAATAATCGTTGCCGACAAGTTCTGAATAGCAGAGGAGGCCATACTTTGTATTAAATTGTCCTATTCTTTCACAATAAATTCATTTTCTTAAGAAATTTCAATTTGTAAAAAAAAAGTTTAGTTTCTTATGTACCTGTATATTCTAATATTGTTAATTTCTGTTATTAAAAGAACTTATAAAAAAAACAGCTGTTATTTTTACATCATAGAACCCTAAAAATATTATTTTAAAAATAAAATACAACGTTATAATTAAAATAAATGGTAAAATAAATTAATATAAATGGTAAATTTGTAATATCATGCATGTTGCTTAGACTTTTTTGATGTGTGTAGTTTAGATAAGTAAAAAATATGAAGCACGAAACTATGGTTTTAAGATACTGGTGCCATCGACTCTCGTCGTAATTCTTACAAAATCTTGAAAACGGGGTACTAATTTTGAACATGATGCTACGATTTAAGAAACAAAGATACAAATTGTGCTTCCGTCAGTCCACTTGTGTACTAATCAGAGGTATCTTTTATTAATGGTCATTGAATAAAGTTAAATGTGTCTAATTAATTTGAGTTTCAATTAATTTAATTTAGATCAATTTCACAAATTAATAAAATAATATTGTTAATTAATTTTTTAATAAATTTGATTGTAATTGAAAGCAAATTAAGCATTGATATTCTTTAAAAGAAATTAATAATTACTTTTTGAAAGCTACGATTATTTTGTTATAATAATTATATTATCCCAAATAAATTAATAAAACCTCCCCTTCCGCCTAATTAAACATATAACACCATCAACGAATTTATAAAGGTTTTGTATTTAATTGAGGTTTATTCAAATTTTATCAATTTAAACGCGAAACAGAAGCTCAGGTATCGAGTTTGTTGTTTTGTTAAAACCTTCCCTTTTGCCTTTGAATGCTTTGATCATGGATATTGTTATTCTTTTATAGGAACGTTTTATTGTCACAAAGTTACTCTACTATTTTGATATTTTAGTTTTTGGGAAACCATTTATTGTCTTTTTTTGAAGTTTTTACTTATTGGATTATTTTAATTAAAAGAGAGCTTTTGCTCTACGAATAATGTCCAGTATCGCGGCTTTGTAGCTATAGGCCGACCGTTTATCTCAGTCCCCGCCTGCGGTATGAAAGGGACGAGGGGGCGGGGTAGCGGTGTCCGTTATGGTAGCGTATACAAGAGCTATATCGAGTTGTTTACTATGCCAAATAAAATAAGTTTTTACAATAAAAAAAAACCGACTTCAAAGACAAAAATTGCACTAAAAAGTAAAAAATAATTAGTTGTATTTTGGTTTTACAACATTAAATCAGACATTCTTTTTACTTAATTATAATCTAAGGAATAGGTTCTTTTAATTATTGTAAAAAGTATTGTTAAGGATATTTCTTGAAGAGTCTACAAATATATTTATTTAAAGATTCTTTAAAATATAATCAAATTATTACAAATAATGTAATATTATTGTTATTTTTGGAGTAATGTGGCAGCCACGATAGTTATATTCTATATTTTATTCCTGACTATAAATTTAAAAAAATATGATGTCGTGTTATACACTGACTAAAGACTAAGATGAGAAATAAGTACTACGAATCAAAGACAATTACTTAAAATTCTCATACGAAAATGAAACGCCCATGTTTGTTTTAAATAAAATATTTATCAAATTAAAAACTATTTAAAGTGATCAGAATGTGTTAGACAAAACTCTATTGCCTTTTCTAACGACTTTGTAGACAACATTTTGCATTATTGATCCTATTCACGAATTACGATTTTTTTCAATTGACGGTGCTGGTTAGCCCCATAAACGCCCATAAGTTATGGAAAACTTTAATCAGTTACTAAATAGGTATATTAAAACGTTTGAACGTGACACAGGTATTTTAAAATATATTTATTAAATATGATAAAAATAGTTATTTAATATTTGTTTAATTTTTAAAGCAATCCATAAGCAATCAACAACTTTATGTCAAACCCCGGACTCATAAACGCAACTTAAATTTTAGTCAATTGATTAGCTTAAATTTGTACGGTTTTGTTTGGCTTAAGGTTGGTTTTACTAACAAAAAACTCGCTAAACAGTTATTAAATGTTAGAGATTTTTATAAGTAAGGGGGTTAATGTCGAAGTCATATAATAATATTCTGTAATTCATGGCCGCCATTCCATTAGCTTATGTATTATCGTATTTCGTTGGCTGACACCGACTCCAAAAATAACAATAATATTACATAATTTGTAATAATTTGATTATTTTTTAAAGAATCTACAAATATTTTGAATAAGAATGTTTTGAAAAAAATAACATTTAGTTACTTAAATAAATTTTTGTTTAATTTGTGTAGTTTTAAGATAATATTGCTATAATTTGCATATCCGATGTGGATAGACTGTTGAGACCAATGTATTCATACACTAACACCTGATATACACAGTTTTGCAATATATCTTTATCTTTAATAAATATATTTGTTATTATACGAATGGCTGATTTAAGCTATAAATATAATTATAACTAAAGTCTTAGAAAATATTTACAAATAATAACAATTGTACAATCATTAATTATATATGTTACAGCCAAAGTAATTAAATAGATACTATACATAAGGACTGGTCATTATAAATAATATCCAAATTGACTAGACAATGTGATAAATTAATCACTTCATCTAGATATTATTTATAATAGCTGATCAAAGTTTGTCAAAGTAATAAATACGGTATAACCAACTAATTATTACCTTAATTATTATGAATATTACTATATTCTAGCACTCGCCGGCCTCTACCGCGGCACGCTTGCTTCGCTCGCTCGGCTCGTGCGTCCTTTAGTCACCATACTATCCTAACCTAACCAACTGTTTCTGACTTTTGCCTTAATATTTTATTTTAGGACATATTACTTTATAGCAAGAAAAAATAGGATATTTAAACAATTATACTACCCTATTTTATGACACACAAGTATTATAGATAAAGACGATTAGGTAATATACGATTTTGTATATCGTAGTAAATATATCCTTATACATATAAATAGTAACCACAGATAAATCAACCGCTCCGTATCATATAAATATATTCTAGTAATCTTTACATACTTGTTTAATTACATTATCTGAGTCTTTGAAGATATTATTTATAATGGCTAGATAATGTGATTAATTCTGCGACATTTATCACTTTATCTAAATTGAGTAGCCATTATACATAACGGCTAGTTATTATGTATAATATTCATATTTATTACTTTGGCTGTAATATATATATTAAAATCACAGTATAATCACATTACAATAATCACAATTTACATTAAAACAGGTATGATTTAAACATATTAATTTGTAAGAATCAATCTTAGAAAATATTTACAGGTAATAAGAACAATAATAAGAGCTTTTTTTATTTTTACACGCTACCATAACGGACACCTAGTCAGTATGTCAGTATGACACCAGTGCAGTATGCTAGTCCGTCTTATAAACAATTTACAAATGTCAAAGATGGTGGCGTCATCTTGGCACTAAAACTAGTACTTTCTTAGAAAAAATTATGCAATCTAAATTATTACACAATTTATAGCCTGACCAGAAAACTAAAACAACCTCTCCAGGTATTTCGATTGCTTTAGGGTATAATTTTAATTTTTTCTTCTTTTTATTTCATAAAAATAAGCTAGCTAAAAATTAGAGTTGTGTTGTGATGTAATGTAGTTCGGGTCACAGTATCTGAGATGGCGCCGTTTTGGCAAAAAATTAAGAGATAGCTCTCTCCTTTTTCCTCGCCCCCCGCGCACCTCTATTACCGCAGGCGGGGTCTGAGTTAAACGGTCGGCCTATAACAAGAAGCATCAATTTATTAAAGACAAAGAATATTTTAGACTTTTGTGCATAAAAAAACGGCTACTTATAGGAATTGAAATACTGTTCATAACAAAATAATTTGTTATTGTTTGTGCGGTTGATTAATATTTGGATAACCTTTTGGCATTAAAACAATATGTTCTATATTTATAGACAAATTGATTGCATTTTAAGCAATATTACATTGCAATCACCAATTTATTAACACGTCCAATATCAAATGCGGTGTTATTTTGTAAATGGGAGCTATTTCAATAAATAAAACAAAATATCTATATTAAAAACTACACTGCTCAACTGGTTTGTTTATATGTTTAACTAGAAAAAATTACATTTGTGTGTTCCAATACGTCAAATAATTATACCTTAAAACTTGACTGATAATATATTATACAATAATGGTTAAGGAATACTGTATTCCCAAATAAGTCGTTTACTTTCAAAAATAAAATCTGCGCAAAAATGAAATTACATAGCACATTGTATTGCATTTAAATCAGTATCATTTCCAAATAAATAATCATTTTTTAACAGAATGTTACTTATTAATTAAATACAAGACATTAATAAACATTACACAAATATCTTTAAACTTCTCTTCGAAGTTTTGATTCAGATTATTGATAATATAAAACTGGTTTAAGTTTTAATCGGATAATCCATTGCGTCAACTTATTTGACATTGTTGAAGGAAAATTGCTTCGGATTAATCCAGCTTAACTTAGACAATTGCGTAATAATTTTTCATTATGAAGATGTTATGAAGCTTGGTAGTATTTTGATTGAGGTCAATTACGTAAGTCACAATCGGAGGGTGTAAGAAGGAAACTAGAATCACTTAAAACGAGATTTATTGTTTTTATTACAATCTAATTAGCCTAAAGATGAGAAGAGACGAGAAGATGAGGTCAGTAACAATTTTAGTATTAAATAATAAATAATTCTCACACATTCACACATCACCATCTAGTCCCAAGCTAAGCAAAGCTTGTAGGTACTATGGGTACTAGACAACGGATAAACATACTTAAATACTTTTTTTTTGGAAATACATACATATTATACCTACATAGAAAACACTCAGACCAACGACTAATATACCAACTACGCCACAAAGGTTGTCAGTATTAGATCTTATTGATTTTAATTCCATGTACTACCTATATTATAATTATCTGTATTACATTTCTATACTATATCTATGCACTATGATACGTACGATGATGGCGGAAATTATGGCAATGTGCTAAGAGGGTGAGTAAGCATGAAAAACTGATTGATTGGATATATTATGTTGTTTATCTTATATATTATGAATTTTGTAGTTTTTCTTAAAAATCATATATTAATAGAAATTAATGAGTTATTTTTCTCTTGTTATTAGAAAATTGAAACTTCTAGTTTTGACTTAATAAGAATTAGTCATAATTTCATTGAATTAATAAAAACAGTGAAATATGAATTTCATAAATCTATAACTAAATATGTTCAAGAAGTTTGCAGGTTCACTTAGGTATATCGACTATTCTATCTCTTTGGCTACTCACCCGCCCAACACTCAGTAATATTAGAAATGAAGGTAAGGGAAGGAATCCATCAAATACATTCACGCCATCGCTATCACTTTTCCTGGCCGGTCATTTTCGGGATCTATGATATATGGATATGAATGGATTATTAGGAATGTGGATCTTAGTTATCGAAAAATATTTATGTACTTATGCTTTTTTGAAGAGATATTAATCCCGAGGTTGTAACATTAAGCACAGCTTCCTACGTCATCAGAATTCAATGTTAACTATCTAATAATAGTTTGGAAGTCAGTAATAGGTTTAATAAACATAAAAGGAGCCTACTTTGGGTACATTAAACTCTTATCTTGTTTTTCGACACCGTAAGAACACACTGTTTGCAGAGTAATCTAATCCTTTGTTGGGTATACTTACATAAACCAATCTGTATGATAACAAGCAGTTCTCAGTAAACAAGAGGTCTACCCAAACAAACCACGGTCGGACTACATTAGTTATTTGGATGAAACATCAAGGATAAAAAATAGAACGCTATTTTCTTAATTGCTCAAAAATCCCGCTTTTAAATAAACCTCTTTTAATTGGCGGACCTGAAGTGTGTGGATAGGTACATAGTATCGGAAGTGGATGCGTATTTACAATAAATATCTATCTACAAAATGCAAACATCTGAGTAAAACTGAAAAAAATAAATATATAAGGCCGCTTTTAGTGTCATGCGGACTGTCGGTACCGATCGCTCCGTAAATACCAATCTGTATTAAGCCTAAAGCCCGATTTACACACGTAAGAAGTAGCCCTATCTCTTGCGTCTCGCCAACTTAACTCGCCAAAAAAATAGGATGGAGTGGACGGTCGTCCGTACGGACCCGTCCGCATTATTTTAATGGCCTACGCAGACCCGGACGGCATGGCAAGGGATTTTAATAATAAACATTCAACCGTACTGTTACAGAAATACGACATAAATTGCTTTGCTTTAAAATGAAAAATGCCGTGCGATAAAATCCCTTTCAATGCCGCGGCATCATTTTAAAGCATAGCAGTTTATGTCGTATTTCTGTAACAGTATGGTTGAATTTCCATTATTAAAAATTAAAATCCCTTGCCATGCCGTCCGGGTCTGCGTAGGCCATAAGAGTACGTAAAGAAGTGATTCCTTAATACAGATTGGTCTATACGGAGCGATCGGTACCGACGCCGGTTCGCATGACACTAAAACCAGCATAAACACTCTTGAAACATCTGAGTATCGGCTTTCCACAATAAATTTTATTAAAAGCCCGATACCACAAGCTGATGAATATAATACTAACTTTAAGGACTAATGACTGCTAATTTTGAACTCACGATAGACTAACACGAAATTGTAAAGTTAAGAAAAACTAAGGTAAGTACCTCTTCTAATGTTTGTCTGCATATTTATTTGTCTCTAGGGCCGTTTTATTATTACAGTAAAATGCAATTTTTAAAAAGACCGAGATGAAATAAAATAAACTAGTTTTTTTTTTTTAAATCTTGATATTTTTACAATTTCAGCACGTTTTTAAAGCACGTGTTTGCGTTAAAAGAGACGTGACTTAAAATAATTATTTCATTTTAAATATTTGCATAGCTACATACATTTAGTAAGCAGATTAACTTTTATCACACTTTACAAAAACATGTATTTTTTTATTTGGCTAATTCAATTGTCACTGGCCTTCGAATGGAGAAATGTTTTTTTTTAATCTCATCTAGTGTGCTAGAGATCGAGCCATGTATTGTGGACTTTTGCAGCTGACTTTTGAAAATTTACACGTTGCCGTTCTAGGAATTTGTTAAATGGCAGACCCTCTATACGTTGTTGGCAATTACACGTAGTTACGTAAATATTTTACAAGGTTAACACTATTAAGGCTTCCAAAAGCTTCCAAAGGGAGATTAAATAATATACCACTATTCATAGACACGGAAAACTCGAAACAAACTCTGAACCAAACCGTAAGCGTAGATGAGCATGAAAATTTAAGCACAAAGTTAAGACGAAAAATAAATTTAAAAAACAAAGACATTGTTTATATAGGTAAACTTTGTAACGTACCTGTATTACTCACATAATACTCTCTTCTACCACCCTGATGAGGGCGGGAAATTGGCGCTATAGCGGTCCGGTGACCTGCGAATAAAATAACAATACGTTAATACATATTCATTATCATATTTAAATTGTAAACACAGCTATTTAGACAATATCTTTATGAGCAAAAACTAAACATAAAGTAAAACTCTATTCTCCAAAATCTTCAGACATTTAAAAGTAATTATTAAGATGAAAACTATGTGTAATTAGGTACAGTGAGTGTTAATACCTAAAGAACACAGAAACAAAGTGTCTTTCACGTAGACTATACTGTGTGGATTGTAGCAAATTAAGGTAAATTTAAATTACTTATTAGCCTTAAGGTCTAGATTGTAATTATTATGAGTAGCCGTTTAACAACGATACATCATAAACAAAATAAAAAAAAATGAAAAATAGAGAAAAATATTATTATAAAAGCAATTTTAAAATTGCTAAATCTAAGTTGTTGCACGTATTTCCGATACGTGGTTATATAACTTAACAGCTAGAAATGAAATTTCGTTGCACAAATTTCAATTACCGACATTTGCTTCTATGAATCGTGCCTTAACCCTAGAGTGGGCGCGCTATGAGCATTTTGCCGCCCGCGCTAAAAAACGTTATTAATTTGAAAACCAATTGTCAGTTAGGCTTGCGCTTTTTAGTAGCTGCCCCTACTTTCGTTTACAACGCGTGATAAAAGATTGGACGAAATTAGTCCACGGGGATCCGCTTGAGGAAAAGGTTTTTACCACCGGTTGTAGCCAGGCGGCAAATTGCTCACCGCGCGCCCACTCACGTAAATGATTTTGAAGATGTGATATCACAGTTTGTTGAGGAGTGTGTCAGAAAGTGATCGATATAGTCATCATAGTGAGCATAATATGGACACAGAACAGTCAGCAGGCAGCAGGAATGACTCGCAGCTGGCCAATGAGGTTGTTTTTTTGCAATGATGAAAGTTGCCGGTATAAACAGTCGAATTATTTACAAAGCCAATATCGAATACTTGATCCTAAGCCGACAGTATTTTCGTTAGTTATGTCACAAGGTCTTTTATAAGGTAAAGGCACCTATCTACGAGGGGTTCTAAAAATGGCAGCAAATTCCGAGGTATTTAGAAAAACGGTTTTTTTTAAGTAATTTACTAGTTATTGGTCTGCATGATACAAAAATAGATTAATAATTTATCTGTTCATATTTATAACTAGCTGACCCGTGCCCACTTCGTTGGGCGGCGAAAAAAACGCTTGCCTTTTTTAAAAATATTTCATTACTGTTCCACTCTTATTAGTCATAGCGTGATACTATTAATATAGCCTATGGCACTCCCCGATAAATGGTCTATTTAACACAAAAAGAATTTAAAAAATCGGTTCTGAATATCCAGAGATTACCCCCTACAACTTCACAAACTTACAAACACACAAACTTTACCTCTTTATAATATTAGTAGGTACCTATAGAGTATTATCCATGTAACGATGGATTCAGAATACATGGTATTAATCAATAAACCAATTAGCCTATCGCAGTCCACTTCTGGACAAAATGCCTCTCCCAACAAACGCCACAGAACAGGGTTCTCCGCCCTACGAATTTAGTCCGACCAAGAGATCTTCTTGATCTTTGTATCCGTGTGGTGACGGAGTAAGAATACAATATGTCAACACCCCATCTCATCCCATGGATGTTTTTGGTTGAGGGCCATCCGCCCCACCACAGCCCGTGTAAAGTAGTAGCGGTCGTCAGAGACCAACTACTCGTCCTAAGCAAAAAAACCATAGGTGTCGTAAAAACCGACTAAGGGAATAACCGTAACTACTATCCTTACGAAATAAAAAGAAGGAAAACTTGAAATTAAACCCTATACCAATCCGTCAGGCCAGCGTGGTATTAGTAGGCCAAGTAACCCTCCGTCACGGGAGGAGGCCCGTCCCTGCAGTGGGATATTAATGGGCTGTTATGATGAAGCGATCTTTTTGAGGTAGAATTAATTTGTAGGTACTATAAATTAATTCTACCTATAAAAGATCGCTTCATCATAACAGCCCATTCAAAATCTTACTCCAGCCAAAATGTTGATACTAAGAAAATTCATCTATACTAACATCGCGTTAGACAGATATTTTACGTTATTCGCGCATTATTTTAAAACTGAGATATCTTTCAAACTAATAATCGGATCTCATCGCTGTAAAGGTCAATTTTGTTTAAAATTAAATTAATATAATGATTAACGTAATTTATTTTGATAAGGGTCAATACCATACATAAAATACCTTTACAAACAATGCATTTCTTTATGTCAAATTTCATTATTATAAAAAAGGACGTAGTGAGTCAACCTTTTTTTTTTTTTTTTTTTTTTTTTTTTTTTGAAGGCCTAATCATGACAATGATTATGTCGCCTTAATTTGGACAACAATTTAATTATCTACCTGGATACTAACAGTGGTTTTATCATTTTACATAAGTTCTTACAGTTCTTAGATAAGGGATAAGCCAACAAGGTGTTACAAGTTCCAGTGTTGTGGGAATCAATTAGTCTTAAAGTTTGTCTAATGTGGGAAGTGCGAACACATTCCATAAGTATGTGATGTATATCTTCTACTTTACCACAAAGTGAGCAATTAGGAGAATCCACCTTACCCATTAAAAATGTAAATTTATTGCTAGGTATGTGTCCGGAACGCAAGCGCATGGCCATAACAGTTTCCTCTCTATTAGGCGTCTCACTATCAAACCATGGAGTGTTTAGTGGAAAGGGCTGGATGGTTTTGTACCAGATACCTTTTTCTTTGGATCTTTTATCAAAGTACTTCTTCCATTCTAAAAAGTAGTGATTCTTTGCTAGACGAAAGTTATCTAAATATGAGGGTGTAATAGAACATGGTATTCCATCCATAACTGCACTGAGTCAACCTTAGAAGATAGATATATTATGCTATCGTTGACTTAATTGTAAACCTTTTTTAAAGGTACAATTCTCTAATACATCATTTCAGTATATCTCCAGACGTTTAAGCAGCAGAAGCAAAATAAACGTTTTTAAGCGTCCCTTTTATATACATATTTCATTACTGTTCTACTCCTATTAGACATAGCGTGATACTATATAGCCTATAACACTCCCCGATAAATGGACTATGAAACACATAAAGAATTTTTTAAATCGGTTCTGTAGATCCAGAGATTAGCCCCTACAACGACCCAAACACACAAACTTTACCTCTTTATAATATTAGTATAGATTTAATATAACTTATAATTGATATAACACATACGATTCATGGTTAATTTTATTAAAATTTAAAAGGAATTACTTATAATTAATAGCTTTTCATTATAAAATTGATAAGGATTATTTACAAACTCATTTATTTTTGAGTATGATTACTACTGGTAACGCCATCTCGCGAACAAAAGAAACGAAATTTAAATTCATTCAATATTGAACCAAATCCATTTTTCATGGCCCCTGATTTGTATTGGACTGTTCTAATATAAAGAGATCAAGCGATATTTCAAGTATTACTTATCCGATTTTGATGAAACATACCTCAGTTTAAGCCAAATAAAAAAGCTACAATACAATGTATTGGTCTTAAGATTATATTAATTCGTTTTAAAGATGTGCGGGAACAAACAGACAGACAGACATTAATTCTAAAAATTGTGGTTTCGTGCTTTTTGACTTTTTTCTAGATTTTATAGATAATTTTTATCTGAATTTTCGAAAAGAACAGACATTTCGACCTTTATAGTTTTATTATAGTATATAGATAGATTATTAACATTGAAAAATACATAACTGACAATAAAATATAGAAATACAATCACAAAACATTAAATTATTGTTTAATGTTCTATTTGTTTTACATAATAAGTTTAATTAAGCCACCAACAGATGACGTTATTTGATATATAGTTAAGATATTTTTATGTTCATCTTATAGCATAAGTATGTTTTGTAGTTAAATTTAAAAGCTTTTTCTCTCGCCATTGGAGTTTTATTACATAAAATTCCATCGAGTACTTTTTGGGATTTGTTTATGGTCCTTCGAGCCGGATAAAAAAATGTTAAAATGTCTTTATTTTATTTATTCAAAAATACTGCACGCAGGACGCAGCTTCTCTAAATATATTCCAGTCTACATTCCTAAGATAGCGCTGTTTAATATTTCACTTTGTAAACATAAACTACGTATAAAACTAAAACTACTTATTCTTGAGCACTTTAAATTCAAATATCTTTTGATAGACTGAACCGATTGCAATGAAACAAAAATTAAATGGAACTTCAAGTTACACTCAATCGTTGTGTATTAAAGGCATCTACATTTTACGTTACATTTAAAAATACTGCACGCAGTTTAACTCTTGATGTAGTCTGTCAGTCTGTCTAAGTTTGAAAGATGGCGCTGTTTAATATTAATTAGTTAAATTCAAATATCTTTTAATTGACGGAACCGATTTCAATGAAACAAAAACTAAATAAAACTTCAAGTTACGCTCAATCGTTGTGTATAAAAATCATCTTAATTGCTTTGGTACTTTTTACGTGATGCCCGAACAAATTTTAGGTTACAGATAAACAGACATACAGACATACAGATATACAGATAAACAGACAAACAGATAAAAATTCCAAAAATGGTGGAAATGGGTTCTATTGGTTGTCTTTTAATATCCTGGCTATTTTTATTGGATTTATTTTCAATGTACAAAAACGACTTTTCTACAGTTTTATTATATGTATAGATATAGATATAGAAAACAAAAGAGAGTTTAGTGTGTTCACATATTTATAAAAACAAAAGAGAGTTTAGTGTGTTCACACTGTAGAATAATCGGTCATTTTGCCGCGGAAAGCGGCATTTGGGACCTTATGCACGTGAGTATCACGATTTGCCAAATAGTGTTTTACGTGATAATTTTATACAATGCGAGTTTTTGTTTAGGTTGAATTATTGAAAGGACAATATTTTTTATCGAAAACACTTAAGATTTGAGTTTATTATTTGCAAATTAGCAAGAAAATGAGTGTTTAAAATACCACGGCATTAGATGCCAAATATTTTAGTGTGTTCCTAATAGCCGATGTATACCACGGAATAACAAATTTAAAGATATTTACTTTTTTTAAATTTTCCGTGTGTGTTTTATGATTACAAAGTTTAATGTGTTACTTCTGACCTAATGAATAACTCATACATTTAATAATGTAATTCCGAGGTACACCGTGGCGTCGGATTCACTAATTATAGCAGGTCAAAAATGATTTGTATAGGTACTTTCTTAATACGTTGTACGGAAGAAATTAGTGAGGACATTCGGTTTTTAATCTGTTCTGTTATTATATGTATGTACTTTTCCCTTTTTTCCCTTTCATATTGCAACTATCTACTATTCAATTTGCATAATATTAAAAAATCTTTTACTTTTTATTACTCAGAATTAGAAACTTTGATTTAGCATCATAAACCGCTATTCCGATGTATTTACGTCGGAATAAGGTTATATGAGCACCTAGTTGCGATGTATTTACATCGGAATAAGCTTACATGAGTACCTAATTCCGATGTTTTGACCCGGTCATAGAGAGTATTGACCCTGTTTAAATACAGAGTGTTCCTTTTTTATGTGCTTAGTACTCGTTTAGTAACTGAAAGAATACTAATAATCTATAGTACAACAAATACATAAAAATGGAGTGTGCGTGTTAATATATTCTTTACCTACTTATGAAACTACAGCAATTAAACGAATTTTTGTCTGTCAGTGTGCCTGTTTGAAGACTACATATACATTTACAGCGTGTATGTTTATGTAATTTTTATTTGATGTTTTATGTCTTTCTTTTTATGTTGATTTTTACGTTGATTTTTATGTTAATTTTTATATTTTTATAATATTACATTTAAAAAATGAACTGATTTAACATAAAAAATAAACACCTTTAATTTTTAAACATCATGTATGATTCTCCTTACATAGGTAGTTCCCTTTCTATTTTTATACTCGGAATTAGGATCCAAATGCATCGGAATTAAGATTTTTACATCGGAATTAGGCGCATCGTTCTTTTTCATATTTTTATTTATTTTACCATTTTTAATAACCTTTTAGTGACAAACTGCATATATTTCTTAAAAATTAAATAGTTAACGCTTCTGATAAAAAATTTGTACAAATTGTATACAAAGCTACGATAACTACTTAATTTTTAATGTTCTTTCTTGTTTTGTTAAAAACCCCACGGAATTAGGTGCCTTTACCTTAGACAGATTAAAGATTCCTTTAAGGAACCAAATTGCTCGCTTTGTACCAGCAGAACAAGCATCATCTTCTAAGAAGGAGGGCAAATGCAGTATATAGAAAAATAGGGTGTTACAGATGCTCAAAGTTACTGTGCTATGAACATTGCACATACCTTTTTGAAGACTGATATGACAAAGCATATCCTGCAGATTTAGAAGACGTATAATTTTAATATTCTTATTAATTTTTTCTAAGTATTATAGAGTATTATATAGGATAAGTTAGCCGTCAGACTAGCTCAACAATGCTCCCCAGAAACTTTCGAAAACACCACTCAGATCGAGGAAGAGGTAAATCACCTAACCAGATCTATAACGGACAGCTACCGCATAGCATGCCCGGAAACTTTACCTCCTAGTAAACCGGGCAAACAACCATGGTGGGGTCCCGAACTAGAGCGCAAGCGGAAGAAGGTAAGAAAAACGTTTAACAGGGCTATGAATACCTGTGCAGATGAGGACTGGGACGCTTACCGCTCAGCCAAATCTAGCTACAAAAAATGTATAAGATACCGCAGTAAACAAGGCTGGCGCAAATTCTGTGAAAGTATTGAGTCATGCCAACAAGCAAACAGGGTAAGGAAAGTCCTGTCACAACAAAAATCGACAACTCCGACAGCCATCCGCAAACCCGATGATACACTAACAACATCGCCAGAAGAATCCAGGCGCACTCTAATAGAAACACACTTCCCTGGATGTGTCCTAACGACACAAATAAACTGGCTTGATGAAACCAAAACACCAGACATCCAAGACTGGCGGTATGCTGATAAAGTAGTAACCCTGGAAAGAGTCCAGTGGGCCATTGGCAGCTTTCACCCCTTCAAGGCAGCGGGCCCAGACGAGGGGTAATCCCCTGCGCTGCTGCAGTGGGGTAACCTGCTAGTAGCATGCAGACTGGAGCGTGTCTTCAAAGCCTGCCTGGCGCACAGATACGTTCCAAAGGGCTGGAGGGAAGTGAAAGCCATTTTTATCCCAAAGCCGGGAAGAGGTGACTACACAAACCCTAAAGCATACCGACCAATAAGCCTGACCTCCTTCATGCTCAAAACCATGGAACGCTTATGCGAAAGGGAACTGAGAGATGGGGTCTTAAAACAAACACCTTTACACATTAACCAACACGCTTATAGCTCCGGAAGGTCCACGGAATCAGCCCTCCATCTGGTGGTCAGCCGGATAGAGGAGGCAATTGAACAAAAGGACATTTGTCTAGGAACCTTCATCGACATCGAAGGAGCTTTTGACAAAACCAACTTTACAAGTATCAAGGCCGCACTGTCCAGACACAAAGTAGAGCCGGTACTAATAGACTGGATAACAAACATGCTCAGCAAAAGGGTGGTCCGCCTGGGGGAGGCTGATGAAACAGCCCTAATAGCCAAAGGTTGCCCCCAAGGCGGAGTGTTGTCCCCACTCCTATGGAACTTGGTCATAGATGACCTAATCACAAAACTGAACAAAAACCGAGACTATACTATAGGCTATGCAGATGACCTCACCATCCTCATCTCAGGGAAGGCAGCGGGAACAGTCTGTAATCTCACCCAGCAAGCCCTACGCACCGTGGAAAAATGGTGCAGGGAATTTGAGCTGTCGGTGAATCCAGCAAAAACAGAGCTAGTGATGTTCACTAACAAACGAATACTAGGACAGTACCAACTGCCAAAGCTCTTCGGTACTGAACTTCAACTGTCAAAAGAGGTCAAATACCTTGGTGTCATTCTTGACCATAAACTAACATGGAAGAGCCACCTTGACAAGAAACTAGAAAAAGCCGGTATCACCTTCTGGCAATGCAGAAGGATGATTGGTAAAAAGTGGGGTTTAACGCCAAAAATCATCACCTGGCTTTACGAAACCGTGATCCGCCCCACGATTGCATATGGTGCTATCGTTTGGTGGCCAAGAACTGAATACACCACATCAACCGACAAACTACAGCGAACCCAAAGACTAGCCTGCATGGCGACCACTGGATGCATGAAGACCACACCCACAGCGGCAATGGAGGTCATGCTTGGCTTGCCGCCGCTGGACTTGTTTATCCGACAGGAAGCGACAGCTGCAGCCACACGTCTAAGGGCGCTAAACTTATGGAAGAACAATAACACTAAGCACACATCACTACTCAGAGCGCTCACAGACGAGCTACCTATAATTGGAGCAGTAAATGACCGTGTGCCCAAACAATTTGTCTTCGACAAAAAATACAAGATCCAACTCCATGAAGACCGCCACTGTGAACCTACACAACAACAACAACAGGCGGAACTACACATCTTCACAGATAGACAAGTACAGGCTCCGGGACAGGCGTCTTCTCGGAGGACCTGAATATCAATATTTCAGAACCACTGGGAACTCACAGCTCGGTATTCCAGGCCGAATGCGTGGGAATCACACTGGCAGCCTCAGCGGTCATGGCAAGAAAAGTGGAGGGACACTCAATCCGAATACTCTCGGACAGCATGGCTGTGCTACAGGCCTTAAACAGCCACACTATTAACTCAGGCCTTATTCTGGAATGCCACCACAAACTAAACCAAGTAGGTTATAGAAACAACATAACCTTGCAATGGATCAAAGGCCATAGTGGATCACGTGGCAATGATGCTGCGGATGAACTTGCAAGAAAAGGATCGGATACGGTAGTGATGGGCCCTGAACCCATAATACCGATCCCCTTTATATACCTCCGCACCACAATACACAGGCAAACGAAGGATAGCCATAACACTCGATGGGCAAATCTGGCAGAGTGCAGACAAGCTAGAGATGCACTACCTATGCCCGACCATAAACTTACAAGGAGCCTACTACAACTGCCCAAACGACAACTACGAATGGCTACAGCCGCCATCACAGGGCATGGCTCCTTTAACAAACACCTTTCAGTTCTAGGTATCACAGACAGCCCTCTCTGCAGAGCCTGCATGGGAGAGGAAGAAACGGCGGCACATGTGCTCCTACACTGTCCTGCGACCGCCACATACAGGGCTAAGTACTTCGGAAATCCAGGTACGCTCCGAGAAACCATCAGCAACTTGAAGGGCCTGTTGGCGTTTTTCGACGAGCTGGGGTGGATCGAATAAATCACCCACCCTAACGCAAAACCCGCGCCTTGACGTGGAATTGCGGAAAACAGCCCGCTATACCATACCATACCATAGGATAAGTTAAAAAAAGTCAATTAAATTATTAAGTTTTCTAAAATCTCTTGGTAACCAAAGTTCTCAAAACAGAGTTGAATAAATATGTTGATTTATAATTACTTATGTGTGTATTACTTAAATCCTGAGAAAATATATTAATTAAATTGATATATTCCTACCTAAAATGGTCAAAGAAACGGGGCGGCAAAATGCTCCCCACGCGCCCACTGACGTTTCGCGAAATGACGCGCCCACTCTAGGGTCAAGGAAATACACGTAGGTGTACATGTAATATTTGTATTTTATAATATTACTTGTAAACATATTTATGTACTTATTCCTATTTCTTTTCTGCTTTGATATGTTCCTAGTATTTGCCCTGCATATGCTACGCACTAGATGACTAGATCATAGGTATGGGTATCTAATAAGTATGTAATTATGAAAAGATCCATTTAACATCTATGAGTAACGCATCTATGATTGTTCCAGATTTGTTGATATGTATTTGTTTGGATTCCTAATTTTTATAATATGATTCGAAATCTTCTGTGGTTTCTTTTGGTAATACAATTTGGTGAAATTTCAATTCAAAAATTTGCTCTTGTCATCCATTCGCAAACTGGCTTAAGTAAACACAATTTTAATATACTTACGTCTTTTTAAGTTTACCTCATAACTTATTCTACACACTTACAACTTAAGCAAACAAAAACATATATTATGTTAAATCGAAGTAATTTAAAACCCTTCGTTTACTTAAACAACATGAGCTGCAAGAGCTTTTCAACTTATTGCCACTAGACCCGTGAATAATTTAGATTACAACTTTTTGAGAATAATGTTTTTTCGTTATATAAGTGGTAAGCTTTGACATTTTTCTTAATATACATAGTTTTGTGTAGCAGTATGTTTGTTACTCAATCAGTTAATTAATTTAAATAAAATTTGACATTTGAAAGTGGGTTATGTCTTAAAAGAAAATATTGGACATCGAAAAGATAACAAGGACTACGTGCAAACCGATCAAATTTTAAAATTCTTTATTTACTAATTTAAAAGAGATTTTAAATTTAAACATGTTATTTTTTTTAAATACAGTAGCTATTTCTTCTAATACTCATAATACAATAATGATAATGAAAAGAGTTAAAAAGCCAAAACAACATAATATCGCACTAAAACTGTATTTGCAATGAATTATTCATGAAATACTTAATTAAGAGTTTAAGAACTACTTACTAAAACATTTAATAACAAGACACATGCCACTTCACACAGCGAAATAATTAACATAATGTATGGTAGGTAATTACAAAAAAATAAAAAAAAATCTTTCATAAAATGTTAACGTTAGGGTAAGGTTGCGATCATTGGACTAGCGCTTTGTTTGGACCACTTCAATATTTCGCGATCTATTCATATTTGAACCCGATATTTGCATCGAAACGATAGCTTTACAACCCCCCACACCGCCCTCCAACCGCCAGTACCGCAGCAGGCAGCATGAGGGATGGACGTACTTTGCTTTGTTTCGGGGACCTCAAATTTAATTTTTACGCTGCAAATAACAGCATGTAAGTACTTTAATATTAATTATTTTATTGTGATTTTTTTTACTAGTATAGTACAGTAATTAAGAATACGTACTATCGTAATTTTTTGTTGAGTAACGTGCTACTTTTTTTAAAATGAATATTTCAGTGGATGTGAGTGAGTTTCTATCAATGGACTGGGACGATGCTCTTTCATTGAACCGGTCCAATTATGAGTGCGTTACCCTAGCAAGAAAGTATCTCGTAGAGTGATGAGAGTGGTACGTATCGTTCTTGCTAGGTCTACTGAAGATGTGCACGAAATTTGACATTTGTGCGTCCTGGCGTTTTCGAGAAAAATGGAAAAAACGATTCCTGCTAGGGTAACGTTACTCCAGCAAGAAAGTATCTCGTGGAGTGATTTGAGTGGTACCTATCTTTCTTGCTAGGTCTACTGAAGATGTGCACGAAATATGACCTTTGTGCGCCATCAGGTTATTGAGATATTGCATTTCCTGCTGGGGTAACGTTTTGATATATCGTGTTTCTCGATAACCATTATGTGTGCGCCAATATAAAAAATATGCACATGTACCTCTTAATTTGTGCGTACTTATGGCAGAAAAAGATATGAGGAAATATTAACAGTTTTTGAGTAATTACACTTTGAAAAAATAACGAAAAACGCTCATAACTCGTAAATGAGTAAACGTATAAGTTCACTGACAACTGTTATTGGTACTTCTTAATGTCTTTAAAAAACCATACAAAGTCTGCAAAAACGCATGGTTCAGCAATTTCACGCACAATCAAAAAACTGTGTCATAACTTTGACGTAAATGTGCAGAAAAACGGCTCAACCCAAGAAGTTCTGGTATAAACCAATACTTAGAGCATACAGTGAACTATCTAAGTGAAAATTTTCAGCTTGGCAAATTTTATATATAAGAAGATACAACCAAATATCTAAACACGTAAATAACGCTCGCCTATCCGACTAAATAGGGTTGTATACAAAAAAGCGGCCGATACATACATATTGATGACCTTCTTAACATGAACGCAAACGTTAATTGTCATGGTACAGTCAAGTTCAAAACGTTTCTTAGCACTTTCAAGTACGGTCAGCTGCAGAGATATCTAACCCCCTTTATGAATATAACAGTGCGTTAAAGGGGTTAGATTTCTTTGCAGCTGACTGTACATATGTCAAGTATATAATTTTATTATTATTTTAACAATTTGGGGGATAACTAAAATATAATCGTAAAAACACTGGAATGTTAAATAAAAGAAGTTGATTTTTAAATTATTATAATATTCACTCTAGGTTAAATTATGGCAAGAAATCACAAATCAAATTATCTAACTGAAAACTAGAACATAAATAGTTTAATTGTATTTTATACTAACATAAAATAACAATAATAGATAACAAAAAATAAACCTTCAAAAACCAAAACCGACTATCACCGATCAATTTTATTTAGGTGCTTTTAACAACTTACACTCCTACTTCTCTTTTTTTTACATTTTTGACCTTAAATTACATTTTTAAATATAGGTAAATATAAAAATAAAAACATTTAAAAATATAAAAAAACGGTAGACCCACCAGCATCGGGTACAGGGACCAAGCTACTGGTCGTTAGGGCTCCAAAGATAGGAACCTCCTCACAATACGTACCGTGTCAAGCAGTACTGCCTTCTGTATCAGACCTATGAACCAACTGTCAAGCGAGAGTCTCCGAAGATGTTGATAGAGACATTTTGGAATAAGTCCATTCACCGAAAGTACTATCGGAACAATGATCGCCGAATCAACACTCCACATGTCGATAACCTCGTGAGAGAAGTCCAAATATTTCGTTTGTTTGTCTTTTTCGGCTTTAACAAGATTTTCGTCATGAGAAATGGTGATATCGATTATCATTTCACGGCGTTCTGACCGATCTATCACCACAATATCTGGCTTATTGGCAACAATAGTCCGATCAGTGATGATAGATCGGTCCCAATACAATGTAACACTACTATTTTCGAGAACCTGGTCGGGTACATACTTATAATACGGTACTTCTGCATCGACAAGATGATATTTAAGAGCAAGTTGTTGGTGGACAATTCTGGCTACTTGGTTGTGTCTATGCAAGTATTCACCATTCGGAAGACGAGAACAACCAAAAACAATATGCCTGAGTGATTCTCCGGGACAGTGACAACCCTGACATATGTCGACGTACCATCCTTCAGGATATATTTCTGATAATTCTTAGTCATTACGACTTCGTCCATAATTGCAAATACAAAACCCTCGGTTTCTCCAAGGAGATCACCGAATTGCAGCCAGGACACAGATGATAATGTGTCAACATCAGGCCCATTCAAGGCCCGGTAAAAACATTGAAACACCGTTTCCATGACGTTCTGCTAGAATGATAACTGCCTTGTCATTCTCGTCCGAACAATTACATTTTGAATGTTTGTTTCATAAATCACTATGGATTTGAAAGGAGTATAATTCAATCCAGGGGGAGTCAACTCTGTTCTACACAATGTTTCTATTAGGGCTGTTAGATACGACAGAGAGAAAAGATGAAATAGAAAATGTTATGTCATTTCCTAGCAACCACCTAATACTTGTTTATATGGAGCTGTTAACAGTCAACACTACAAGAAAAGAAACCGTTTATTTTGTAAATTCCTAAATATCTTGTAAATAAATAAAAAATCTCGATAAATAACAAGTTTATCCTGCATTAAAAACGTTGCACGAGCATCCTATTCCTTAGTTAAAGTGTTTTTGTGAAATTGAACGTTATTGACTCCAGTTCTGAGAGAGTGACTCCTATAGGGTTTTTGTTATGTTACAATGAGTTTCAATGTAGAAAAGAATGTTTCAATGAAGAATGTGAATATTTTTTATTATGAATATTATTTACATAAATAAATTGTAAAAGAACTAAAGTTTTTTATTATTAAATCTAACTCCTCATTTATATTACCTCGGAAAATACACTCCTTCCTAATATAAACCTTCAACAAAATAAACAAATAGATATATTATATAACGCCCTAATAATGTAGGGCGTAATATAATATATCTCTTTGTTTTTATTAAATAAAAAAAAATAATACAATTTCCCGCGCTGCTGATTTTAACCGCAGTTTTGGCTCCCGATAGATGGCGCCGCACGCTTAGGAAAAGTTTCCTCACGAATTTTATATGAAGTTGACATTCTTCTCCTTTGAGTATAAATGTTCTGTGATTCAATCGCTTCTACTTCAAGGGGCTAGGGATGCGCTTCCATATTCTTATGTCACAACAGTAACTGTGTTTAGGTAATAAGTAATATACCTTTCTCACATCGGCCCAGCAGCACAGCGAGCGGCAACATATGAATTGTGACGTCAGGGGAGGCGGCGCGCGTGTGAGCAAAGGTACCAATATTAGTAGGTATAAATGCCTGGTGGGTAGTACTTTGTCCTTCAATCACACTGCATAGCAGCTGAATTATTATTATCACTCTAAGTAAGTAGGTATTTGAATAGAAGATAACTTTGCTTAACTCTCCCCTTCATACCTTGGAATAGCACTTAGGAAACTTTTATAATATAATAGTAATATGCAGTCATAAAAACAAATTACCTAACCTACCTGGCAACATATTAATGTTTATTTAAATGTTATTTTCTACTTCAGTGTACAAGTTTCAAGCGGTCCGCGAGTAAAGTTGAGAAGGTCATCAATATGTATGTATCGGCCGCTTTTTTGTATACAACCCTATTTAGTCGGATAGGCGAGCGTTATTTACGTGTTTAGATATTTGGTTGTATCTTCTTATATATAAAATTTGCCAAGCTGAAAATTTTCACTTAGATAGTTCACTGTATGCTCTAAGTATTGGTTTATACCAGAACTTCTTGGGTTGAGCCGTTTTTCTGCACATTTACGTCAAAGTTATGACACAGTTTTTTGATTGTGCGTGAAATTGCTGAACCATGCGTTTTTGCAGACTTTGTATGGTTTTTTAAAGACATTAAGAAGTACCAATAACAGTTGTCAGTGAACTTATACGTTTACTCATTTACGAGTTATGAGCGTTTTTCGTTATTTTTTCAAAGTGTAATTACTCAAAAACTGTTAATATTTCCTCATATCTTTTTCTGCCATAAGTACGCACAAATTAAGAGGTACATGTGCATATTTTTTATATTGGCGCACACATAATGGTTATCGAGAAACACGATATATCAAAACGTTACCCCAGCAGGAAATGCAATATCTCAATAACCTGATGGCGCACAAAGGTCATATTTCGTGCACATCTTCAGTAGACCTAGCAAGAAAGATAGGTACCACTCAAATCACTCCACGAGATACTTTCTTGCTGGAGTAACGTTACCCTAGCAGGAATCGTTTTTTCCATTTTTCTCGAAAACGCCAGGACGCACAAATGTCAAATTTCGTGCACATCTTCAGTAGACCTAGCAAGAACGATACGTACCACTCTCATCACTCTACGAGATACTTTCTTGCTAGGGTAACGCACTCTCCAATTATGGCAACTTCTTTAATGTGTGTTATTTAAATAAACAAATCTTTTTATTTTAGCATCGCAAAAAGAGGAGGAGAGAGGGGCGAGTATGAAACTAGCTTAGGAAAAAACGAAGTTGGATTGGATAAGGTAATCAGAATGTTTCGAATACCAAAAGCGACGTTAAAGAGAAGATTTGACGTACCTCAAATATTTTTGTGATGTTGCATGGCAAATAAATAAATATAATTAGAGTCGACTAATTAATGTAAAGTAAATATCTATTTATTGTCGAAATTAAAAAACAAATGATTAAAAAAATATTTTACGTTATTAATTTTTTTACATGCACCTTGAATGGACCAGCCACATATAATGCCCTAAGTCCAATTATCGCAACTAAGTGGTCCGATGAATGAGACGGTGGTTCAAACAAGGAAACCATCACAAAGCTTTATTTTCTTCTCTTGTGACTATATACATCATAAAATTAACTTAATTATGTTAGTTACCAATAATTGAATATACAGACTACTCGTTTACACAGATTTTGTTTTATTTCACGCTATATTTTAGAGACCAGGTCTGTTTCAAATTAAGTGGTCCAATAGTCGCAACCTTACCCTAACATCTAGAGAACTTCGCCACGAATTGATTTAATGAAACTATTAAAAATATAATAAAGGAAGTATACCTTTTTACATTATTAAATGTAAATTGCTCGCAGCTCTGCCCATGTCGACAAAAATTAGCCTAAGTACAAGTTAATCTAGGGTGGTAGCTATCTCCATACAAAATTTCAACCAAATCGGTCCAGCCCTTTAGCCGTAATTGAGTAACAAACAGTCATACTTAAAAACCTTCGCGTTATATAGGAAAAAATATCTCAAAATATCACACCTAGATCATCATCATCATATCAGCCTATAGACGCCCACTGCTGGACATAGGCCTCCTCCAAAAGTTTCCACCCTGCGCACCTAGATCAATAATTGAAAGTAAATAAGCCGATACTCAGCCATAGGTACCGAAAAGCGTATCTTACTGTTTATGTAGAGAATACAGTAAACAACATCCACCTTCTTGAGATATCGCAACAAAGCAGTAAGACGATTAAATACCTATCTATCAAGATGTCTACGCAGACATCGAGGTTTCGCATAATTAATTGTTATTCTATAATCCTTCGAACAATACGTGTTGTGCAAGGTTTGTCTTTGAAACAGGTCGCTATCATCAATATTCTCAGAATTTCAAACATAATAATTATTTAGATCTAAGTATGGGTATATTGGTAAATTAAGAGAATTGTTATCAAACGTTTGAATGGATGAATAACAAATATTTGTTTGTTTAAATCAATTTAAACTTTATAAATAACATTATGCACTTGTTAACTTTACAAGTGGAGACCATAATAATATGATACGGAAATGTTTAAATTATTACTTTATAATATGGACAAGTGACTATTAACATAACTTGGTATTAGAAAACCCTGTCTCTTTCCATCAGAAGAGTATACCATTGCATGAATTTAAACATTTAGTCACAGTGAAATGACGAATGTAAAAAAATAATAGGCGAAGACAAACTAAATCACAGTAACACTATAACTGCAAACTAAATTAGGTTTGGAACTTTTTAGTTTGGAGCCGTTAGTACCGAGCTATTGACGATATTATAATGAACAAATTATATTATTATTACATATTTAGAAATAATAGTGAAAACGTAAAAGCCAGGATAATACAAAGAGTTTATTTAGGAAGAACTATCTTTTTAAGTTGTTATGATAACAATGTAAACAGATAATAATGATGCTAACGCGTTTATACAAGAGGTTGTGGAAAATTTCGGAGAAATTGCTGCAAAATTATTTGGGATATTTAAATAACACGAGAAAAGGTATTTATTAAAACTAACAACGTGTAATAACCTCTACATGTCTAATGGAAGCGATGTGTAAAGAATTGGGAGCTTTCACAAATTAATGTCATTAGCAGATGTTGTTAGTTTTATTCTTAACGAGCAACATTCAAATAAATGTAAGGTACTTTATGTAAAATGTCACTTTATGGTTTTAGAACTGTTTTAGCATTATAGCCTACACGTTTCTAGTTACGATAGTAAAGCATGCGGTTATGAGGGAACTGCTGTCTGCTCTTGCTACAACAAAACAAAACGCAAACAAATGCAAAACCTCCCACAATACAAGGCTTGATCCCTAACGCAACAATCGTTGTAAAAAAGGCTTTTTTCCTTCCGTGTGGTAGATAGATAGCATTTTAGCACCGAGTATGAAAATGTCGGACGCAGAACGGACATGAAAAATGTAAAAGCTGCATTGCGATGTGAAAATAAATGGTATGGCTACAGCCCTGATGAAATTCTGTTGTAGAGTAAATATTCGAAAGCTCTAGAGCACTTATCCAACAGAGAGGTGAAATATAGTCCGGCTTCAAAGTTTCAATAGTTCTTGGGAACTGTTTAATAATGGTAGATTATATAGACTCTTTGAAAACTTTGTGCGGTACATATACTTATCTATGAAGATCTGTTAGCATTCAATGAAGTTTGGAATAGTAATTTTAGGACAAAAACCATTATGTACCAACATTATTATATTATATTTGATAGTCTTCCCAGTAAATAAAGGTTAGCAAACCTAATTACTTAGATCTAATACCTACATAAGGACTATGAAAGGAATAATGTGGCGTGTTCCAGAAAGATTTTGTGAAGTATTATTATAGGTAAGTACGTGATCTGAGGGATATTGTACTGAACAATAGCTCACATTACGTTTAATAAGCGTATTCATTGTGCCACGTTCAACATTTATTTGTACTCTTCTTACTTATAAAACATCTTTCGTTTTTCCCCCGTTTATGACTATGCAAAGATTATTTTGAGCAAAATTTTTTACAGAAATACTTTGAGCCTTTAAAAACGTTTATAAATAATGTACATTTATATTTTTTGTAAAAGATTTTCTTTGCTTTTTTATAAATTGCTTGTACGTAATGTATTTTAAAGGTTATTAGCAATTAATTTTACAAAGAAATCCGAGGTAGGTACTTAACTTATTATACTAATTTATATTTCCTATCTCGATAACACTTTGATGTAAATTGTTAAACAAGTTAAGATTCTAGGTAGGAATATTCTATCTTAGGTTTACATTTTCAGTACATTGTCTTGCTACCTGACATGAAGTAATTTAATCTATATTCTACACTTTGATAAAGTTTGTACGTAGGAACAAAATCTATGCTTAATATTTATTATCGCGTATGTATTTTTTCTGTCTGTTAAGATTTACGCCTAAGCTATTGAATCAATGCCATTTGACTATACACTTTGACTTATTATACTAATTACAAACGTCTGTTATTAAGCAGGTATTCATATAATGCTTCTTGTCTTAGACAAGAGGCAGTATAAGAACACTTGCTTAAATATTGCTTAATGAAAATAATTTGTTGATAGTGATATTAGTACTCTACGTGACCATAGTAGTTAACCGTAGAAGAAGTATATCAATAACGGACCAGCAACATTTGGAGTAAAGTTGCCTTGGTCAACAGATACCAGTACCACACTGGCTGCCACACGGCTGGCTGGGTTTTAGGTCCTTTTTCGTCTTCCTGTCAGATATGTTGATAATAGTTGAAGCCCTCGGGGTAAAATAGAATTATAGTAACCTGTATTCTTAGTAAGTCACCCTATAAAATATGCACATAAAATAAATACATAAATAGTATAAGCCATTTACGTAAACAATACTTAGAAATTAAATAAATGTATAAATACATACCAAACACCAATAAAAAGCGATGGCACGAACATTAAAAATTAAAGAACAATTTCTAACATTGTGATACCTGGGTAGTTGGTTCTAATTTATTTGATAACTTGGCTGGCTCTTCTGTTGCGGACAGCATTCTTCGTGCCAACCGCGCGAAGGTACATCGAAACTGCCTGCTCATACTGCAGTACAGCACGAAGTTGACTGATGATGTGAATAAGGCTAGCACGTCCATCAGGTCACCTGTTTAACAAAACAAGTTTATTATTAGAAACTTTTATCAAATAGTAATCGAAATAACTTAACCGTTTGGTAACTGGTCTTGCCTCGATAGTCAAACATTGTCTATTGCTTCATAGGAAGTGATGCGATGATTTTCGACTCAATTAACCCGTAAACCTTATAATATTAATATTTTTTTATTTAATACCTAGAATTTCTCCCTTGTGACACTAAAGAAGTATCAACCATTATAAGCAACCTCGACAATAATACTAGCTCTGGGGTCGACAATATTAGTACAAAAGCCATTAAATGTATCAAGGATCTAATTATAGACAACCTAACACGGTGCTTAAATGACATACTACGAGATGGGATATTTCCTGAATCACTAAAGGTCGCAAAGGTCTCACCTATATTCAAATCTGGTGTAAAAACAGACCCTGGAAATTATCGTCCAGTTTCAGTATTACCCATACTTTCAAAAGTACTTGAAAAGATTATACACAAACGACTCAACGACTATCTAACAGAAATAGACTTTCTATACGACCAACAATACGGCTTCCGTTCAAAGTCAAATACGCTGAGTGCGACCCTAGACTTAACATCTAAGATAAAGACACAAATTGACAATAGACAGGTAGCACTTGGCATTTTTGTTGACCTAAAAAAAGCCTTTGATACGATTAGTCACTCCCTGTTGCTCAAAAAGCTCACTAGTATAGGCATAACGGGAATCGCACATAGCATGATTACATCATATCTTACGAATAGGCAACAAATCGTTAAAATAGGAGAGTACAATAGTAGTCCACAAAGTCTCAAATGCGGCGTCCCACAAGGTTCTATTCTCGGCCCTTTATTATTCCTGGTTTACATAAATAATATCCACCAGGCAGGGTTAGAAGGTCAGCTTACTCTTTATGCCGACGACACATGTCTATTTTACTTTGGGGATAATCTTGACGCAACTATACAAATGGCACAACGGGATCTTGATTTACTTGATACTTGGTTTAGACATAATCTTCTGACAATTAACACACTAAAGACAGCATACATTGTATTCAATGCCAAGAACAAAAAAGTACAAAGTCAAACTAAACTAAGTATCAACGGAACAATACTCAAAGAGGCAAATCACGAAAAGTATCTGGGGTTAATACTTGACAAACACCTAACGTGGAACACACACCTACAACACACACAAAAAAACTCGCTTCCCTACTAGGTTCCATATATGACATCGCGCGTAATATACCCCAAAAAGTACGACCATTAATCTATAATGGACTTGTAAAACCTCATCTCCTCTATCTGATAGAGATATGGGGAACCGCGGCAAAAACAAACCTTCAACACTTACAGACTTTACAAAATAAAATAATAAAAATCTTATATAACTACGACCATTTAACTCCTACAATTAAACTTTACAGTGAAACTAAACTATTGAATATAAAACAATTATACACACTACATACATGCATTTTAATTTATAAAATAATAAACAAAAAAGTTCACTCACTTATAACGTTCACAACAAAAGGTAACAGTACAACACAAAAATACTCATCACGTCGCGCTGATCAACTTGTACTAACTAAGGCAAGAACTAATTACGGACAAAAAAATATAACATTTGTGGGAGCACAGTCTGTTGTATAATAAAATTCCAATCGAGATAAGGAATTCAGAATCCATAAACATTTTTAAAAGAAAGTTAATCAACCACATAATTAAGGATAATTCATTTTTCTCGTAATAAGTTTAAAATGAATTACCAGTATTAAATTATACAACAGCGTGAACCTTTGTTACTTGGACCATACGGAATAAATACCATGTGTGGGTCAGATTAAAATAATTTATAATTGTCTACCGTCATCAGCAACTAGTTTACTTTTGTATTTGTACAATAATTGTCAAGTTATTTGTGTTTGTTTTAATAAGCTTTCTAAATATTGTTAAGTAGTGTAGTGTTCGTAACGGACGACAACTTAATTTACTTACTTTATAATCTATTGTTATTATTTCTTATGTAAGTGACATTATGTGTTTTGAGTAAGAAATAAAGTTTATTTTAAACCGAATATGCCAAACTACATCGTTCTACAGTACGTAAGAACTGAGTGTTTATAAAAGATCCCAACAATAAATATTAATTTTAAAAAACCCTCAATGTGAAACGTATTATCATGTCTAATATAATAATGAAAGAAAACTGATCATTGTAGTTAAGTAGTAATAAAAGTTGATATTAGTTAGTTACATTTAGTTAAGAAATAGCTTTAATCATATAACTCGTCAATCAATCATATTAATCGACAAATTCAATATACGTATTGGCATCACTTCTCTGCGAAATATTACGCGTCGATGGTCAACTTGCTTTCAAGGGGTGGGTGAAAGCCTACTAAACTATATTATATACAGACGTGTAGGCGGGCAGTACAGTGTGATGAATGAGGTTGTATATTGTAGTATTTAAGATTCCTATTGCGAATAGCTATGGATAAAATAGAAGCAAAATAATATATAAAAAATCTATTTATCAAATACGATGTACAACGCTTTATCCTTCTGTGACAGCTGGTCCTATTCGATTGATGAGTATTGGAAATGTGATATAACTTGGGTAATTAATCAATTAACAATAAAAATTCAAAAAACAAAATAGGGACAATAAACGTCAAAAAGCTTTGACTGGTTATGTCTTGAGTAACACCCTAAAAGTTACATAAACCTTTTTCCATAAAACTACAATATGTAATAATAAAATTGTTTTACTGAAGACACTACGATATACGTAGGTACTTACTATGTAAATATTAGCTCATAAAAGTGAACAATTCTAATTTTAGGCCAAATTATGTTTCTAGGCAGGTTGTAAGCCAGTATTAGTGCATATTGTTTGAACCTATCTCTATTGGGCGTAAAATGTATCTCCATAACTTTTATGCTTCTCACCATCCACTTTTAAATACGTTAATAACAATGGATGTAAAAATTCTTATAACATTTTGTGGTTCGGTCATATTATATAATTCACTCTTGAACCAAACCGACCCGATGTTCACTATCAGGCCGTCTATAGGCGATTTTGTTAAATAATTATTGTATTTATTGTATAGCATTAGTATTGTTGGTTTATTTGTAAGGATTTAAAATTGTAACCATCTAAGTATATAATATTATGTAAATTATAGTATGTAGACTTGTTGTAATTTAGATGTAAGTAAACATTCGCACACAATTTGTAATTGTTTTTTAAATAAATAAATGAAATGATATAATATGCTAGAAAAAATAAGTGTTTACCATGTTCTCTTTAAATAACTTAAAATGTCAAATCGTATCACAAAATATAAAGTAAAGAAGAGAGAATATCTTTATTATTCCCAAGTAGATAAGGAAGCGTTTTATTGCAATATGTGCCAAGTATCATCTTTTTACTAAGCGACTATATTACTACTGCCAGCTGAAAAGAGCTAATACTCTTCACAATTCTCGTAAAAGTTCATCTTTATGATACCAAATATGTAAGGTTCTTATTACAAGTGTGATTTTATGAGATATTTTATTTATGATCTTGTCAGCGCTTGCGTAAGTTATGTAATAAGATCGGATGCTTGACTCGGTGTTGTTGAATGTGTCACTGGTTCTACAAAATAATTGTGAAAGTTGAAACAATTAATGGAATTTATTATATATTTAGGGATTTGATTTTTACGTACACTCTGTTTTCTTATAATTGGCCTAAATGTTAATCACTTACCTTTGATTATATACATTTGACTTATTTATCTTGAGTTACAATACTTAAAATAAATAAATAGTTAATAATCCTCACACATTCACACATGGCCAACTAGTCCCAAACTAAGCAGAGCTTGTACTTTGGGTACTAGACTACGGATAAACATACTTAAATGTTTTTTTTGTAAATACATACATATTATTATACATATAACTTTTTAGAGGTAAGTGAATTCCTTTTTACTTATAATTAGGTGTATCCAAGATCAGCCTTTAAAAGAAGCGAAGTTTAAATCCTAGGTATTTTTTTACGAAGCTTATGAGATCTATTCAAATACAAATTAGTTGGATTTATATGGAATAAGAAAACAAATTATATAAGGTATTTAGCTAAAGTTCCAAAAACAACATATGTAAATTATTTTATTTGCCAATAAAGTTAACATAATATACTTAAACTTGAAGCATTTCTGATCGTTTCCTACATAAATCATGTATGTATGAAATTATCTGAATTTATAGGGTAATCAGTAAATGTTTTTTTTTTCCACGGCGATTTCGATTTATCATAACACACGCAAGTGATTGCGAAAATAAACTTTTCAGAAAAATATGTTTCATAAATTATTTTCACAAAGTTACTAAGTATATTATACAAAGTAATATGTTATAGAAGTATATTGCTTAGGTACCGTATTTCGTACTTTGTAACCGCTTACATAAATCAGAAATCGCTTTGAAAAAAGTGTAAAAACATTTTCATGTTGTTGTTACCAATAAGAAAATTCTTAAGAAAATTCATGTCACCAACTTTAATACGTATGACAAAATTTTTCTTTACGCCCAAGAAAAATTAAAGCGTAGAAATTCTTCCAGATTCTCATTTTTATTATTTTTCATCCGAATTCGTCTAATCTTTATTTTTTTATACTTGCATCACAGCGTCTGTTAAAAGAACTGCCATCCCGTAGCCATTAAACAGCAATTTACCCACTAAGGTTGAATTTCACATCTCAACGCCTACTCAAAATTATGAAGGCATCAGGTAACAAAGATTTGAAAGAGGTTCATTGTGACGTAAAATTAAGAACATTTTTATATTGATCTACTTCATTACAAAAGCTGTACCTACTTTATTATGTTTTTTCTAGCTGCTGTGCCCGCGACTTCGTTCGCGTGGCGGATGTTGCTTACTTCGCAATTCGATTTAATACTGAAAAATCGTTTTTAAAACCTTTTCTTTTATTGAACAGATATACCTACATTACAAACGAAATGTAAAATTAACGAACGAACCAAAACCATTTCAAAGTAAATAAATAGTAAATAAAATATCTATACAAAGGAATGTTATTTTAATTCAATTTAATATTTATGATTAAGTATAGGTATATTTTAACTTTAAAAAATGAAGTTTGTACGCCAATATTAGCAATACAGGAAAAGACTATTTATTTTTGTCAGATGTTTTGTATCTGTGATTAACTAATAAAGGTTATTTGTATTTGTATTTATTTACATTTATAAAAACAGGTGGAGTCTGTTGCATACTTTTACGCTGACCAGTAACTACTACAGTTTAAACTAAATGAATACTTACCAAAAGAATAATTTTACTTTAGATTAATAGCTTACTAATACAATTTATATTTAATTATATTGTTTCAATTACGAAAAACACAAAAATATAACAATCAAGTAAACTTATAATTGATTTAATTTAATAAGACTTATAATTGATATTACACATACGATTCATGGTTAATTTTATTAACATTTAAAAGGAATAACTTATTAATAGCACTTAATAATAAAATAGTTATAGATTATTTAAAAACTCATTTATTTTACGATTACTACTGGTAACGCCATCTCGTGAACAAAAGAGACGAAATTTAAATTTATTTATTTATTTATTTATTTATTTATTTGTATATTACACACGACAAATTACAATTAAAACAATACACAACAAAAAATACAGAGATATGATTAAATTAAAAATTAATTAATTATTAAATTTAATAAATTCATTCAACATTGAACAAAATTCATTTTTCATGACCCCTGATTTGTATTGGACTGTTCTAATAAAGAGATCTAGCGATATCTCGAGTAATACTTATCTGATTTTGATGAATACCTCAGTGTAAGCCTAATAAGAAAGGCTACAATACAATGTATTGGTCTTAAGATTATTTTTTAATTCGTTTTAAAGATGTACGGTAACAAACAGACAGATAGACATTAATTCTAAAAATTGTAAGTGTGTAGTGTTGTTGCTTTTTGACTTTTTTCTAGATTTTATAGATGATTTTTATCTAATTTTCGAAAAGAACAGACATTTCGACCTCTACAGTTTTATTATAGTATAGAAGATAGATAGATTACCTACTTTAAACTTAATACCTAAAAACTACGTATCTATGTATTTTAATATGTAAAGCGCGCTTATTCCAAAAAGAGTCAATAAGAACCACGTCCGTTCGCATTAAGAGTCAATGTGAATGAAATTATATAGATGCACCGGTTGGCCGTTTCGGACGTTAAACAAAAATCAACCGTACAGCCGTACTCATACCGGCGCGGCGACATTTGGAAATTTTCTTTCATCTATATCTTGTGTGTTTATCGACCGATTTCTATAATTTTTTTTTTATGAATAAGATATTAAAGTGTACTTTTGAATTAAGGGAGTTTGAAAAAGATATGTCTATGCAAATTACAATATATTTATGTATTTAATACACTTTGAAGAAAACCCTAACGATTAAACACGTTATTGTGGCTAATATATAAAAGATAGATATATACTATTCAGGAGTTTTTTGTACATCTTTTGAAGACCATTATTTTTGTAATACATATTTTAGGCGTATGATCAACGTATGCGATGATAAGAGCTAGAACGCGCTTTTTGTCAACTGACTTGCTTCAAATTTTTCGTCACTGCTCAGCTCCTATGTGTCTTAGCGTTATGTTATACAGCCTATAACCTGCCCGGGAGTATGGACTACAATCGTACCAAGTTTGGTTAAAATGCCTTCAGTAGTTTTTGACCCATGCGTGCACATACAGACAGACAGACAGACAAAAAATTTATTGATTGCATTTTTGGCATTAGTATCGATCACCATTCATCCTCCAATATTAATTTTGAACATATATTCAATGTACAGAATTGATCTCTCTACAGTTTTATTATAAGTATAGATTTTATTTTTGCTATTCAGTCTATTATCTCGTATCTTTCAGCTATTTATTATATTATCACATATTGTTTAACTATTTATGTTTATATTAACTTAGGTCGGAATAAGATATATTTGTGAAATTTTACATCGTAGTAGGGCCGAACTCTACCTCCACAATATAAAAGCTACAAGAAAACTTAGAATGTTAGACTAAGACGTAATGTAATACATAAAGGGCTAGGTTATGGATAAATCGTTCAGGTTGATTTTCAGTTCGTAAAGTATTTATATTCAATTTTTTGTAGCGTTACTATAGTATGAACCAAAAAAAGGAGAGATTTTTACAACTTTTTTATTAAAACGGTACAAAGGTGTAAAATTGTAACGTTATTGAGTTGATGAAGTGTAGTCTCTGTCACCACACGTATATTATACAGCTAATAATAATCATCATTATAGAAATATTAATTTTACCATATCACGTATTATTTATTTGTATATACGTATATATTTATTATGCGATGCTCAATGAATACATCATGCATATAAAGGTACAATTTCTGTAAAGGACGTGATATGAATAGAGATACGACGACATAGCGAATAGAACACGAGAGCTTACATTTGAACGATGTGCCGTATCTGAGCAATTTATGTTACAACGTCTGTTTACCACAATCTTACGAAGACAGCTCGTTCCTTTGGACATTAGAAGGAGAGTAGAATTTTAAATAAGCTTACGTAAAATGTTTACCTAGAACAAGCCGAAGCTTTACTCTCGTGTAAAATTATATTTGACGACCTCTGTGGCGTAGTGGTTATTGTATAATATGACTGCTACGTAGAGGTCTCGGATTCGATTCCCGCTCAATGTAAATCTTTGTATGCATGAGCATGATTGTTTGCATTGGTCTGGGTGTTTTTCTATGTATTATTATGTATGTATTTACAAAAAAAAAGTATTTATGTATGTATATCCGTTGTCTTCTACCCATAGTACAAGCTCTGCTTAGTTTGGGAATAGATGGCGTTGTGTGAATGTGTGAGGAATATTTAAAGAATGCATGCAGTAGCTAAGTCTATGTAAGCTTGTAGTAAGTGGATCTGTAATTCTGTTACTCTCGTGTAAAATTATATTAACCAACCTTAGTCTATATTTGAGCAGTAAATGAGTAGGATTTAGGATTTATTTGTTTCGTAAATTGTTTTACAGATTTACGAAAACAAAAGAAATAAATTTTAACATAAAACCCTATACCAATGCCTCCAATTATGTGAATATAAGAAGGCCAGAAGGTTTCCCACCGTCACTGAACACCTTATTAAATACGTATGCAGATTTAAATTCTTAAAATAGAAAAGCGCTCAATATGGTCGTCTAGTGAACTAATTGCATCGTTAAAATTATACGCATAAGTTACAGTGACCGGTAAGTTGCACATTGGAATTCAAGTGCAACCGAGCAATTATATTTTGCTGAAATCCTAATGTCTGATTGAAGTGACTTTTCTAATGAATGAAAAAAACTTGGCCTATTAGCATGGTATTCATGCTGGATATACAGATAGTATTGGTTCTTTTGAGAAGATTTCCTTCTCTTGTTTTCGGCAATATTATACATTACTTTACCACATAACTGTCCCATGAGTCATATATGGACATTTGCATTGTTTTACTATTGTGTCTGTCTAGTGGCGGGACAGTGAAATTCAATTTAACACATTGTTAAGAAACCTTTCCTATGGTCTGCTTTTTTCTGACAGCAAATGCGTTGTGATGTATTGGTATAATTGATTTTTTTTTGTAAATCAATGATTGGTATGCCGATATTTCGCTCTGTGTAATCAATAAATATAATAGGTATGTAATATCTTTTTTTATTTCCACAATTAATGTCAGTTTTTTAAGCAACATATTTAGCTATAAACCTGTGTTTCGGGACAACAGATCCACACCGTACGTATTACATTAATTACATTTAGGTATTCTGAGTTGTACATAAAACCTTTATTAGTTTTTCACGCAATTCACAAAACTAGTTAGGTATAGGCTGTGTTTTATCGAAAAGAGTATTGCGCATAACAATATATTGTGAAAATTGTCAGTTATACTTGATAATCCTGATATGTGCCTGATCCGTTATGTGCTTAATAACTCTTTATACATTGTTATTAAATTAAATAATTAAAAAAATACATTTATACTTACATTTCAATTAACCCTATTATAATGAAGACTTAATAATAAATAAGCTTATTAACGCCCTTGCTCTCATTCTACAGCTGAATAGATTTTCAACTCATATTCAAAAATACATTGTATAAATTCAGCTTTTTATTATTGCAAGGGTGCTGAACTAGTAAGAGAATAAAATTAATTTATGTTTACTATTCAGCTTAAACTATTCAGCTAAAAATACTTCTACGTACATCAACAAAAGTTAAAACAAACTTGATCGGTTATTCAGTTGACTAGTCTTGCTTAAATATTTTCTGAGCATTTTCAATCAAAATAAATTATTATCAATCACAAATAAACTTATAAAACTATATTGTACATTTGAAGATACAACAATAAGACAACATTCACGCAACGGCTTCTATTCCCAAGCTAAGCAGAGCTTCTCCAATGGGTACTAGGCAAGGGATAAATATTTAAGCCTTTTGTTTTGTAAACACACATACATATTGTACAGTGGGTGACCGAAAACGTCCGCCAGTTTTCTTTTTCATTCGTTTGTGAAGCCTAAAACTCTTAGTACCTTTTGAAACTAAAGCATTGTATAGACAAAACACATAAAACTATACTCACACAGTATGATAATAAGGGTCAAATTCATTTTCACCTTTGGTCTACGTCTAGTTACATGTCAACATCAAACCTTTTGTAATAAACTATTTAGTCTGTTCTGTTCTATTTTTTTATAATGGCTCCTAAGTTAATCGATAATTCTGCCAACAGGCCTGTTTAGTCATTACAAACTTTTAATTTGCTGTGTTATCCTCTGTTTCATTGTCAATGTCTATTACTGTTTATTTATTACTTTTTAAATAATAATTTATTATACCTATAGCCACAGAATATAAAACTTGAATATTAAATAAGTAATATTAAATAATAATAAATATTATTTCCGATTCACGAGCTATCACGAAGGACCAATTTTGTATCCTAGGTAACCGATATTGTATTGTCATCCCTACTAGTGACAGCCGACCATTGACTGCAATATTATGTCATATTCAATTGGTAAAGCAGAGTATCGCTCATACTGCATAAGCACACGAAAATAGGCCTTAAGGTGGCGGACCTTTAAATACCATAACTGTACATTTATAGTAAACACACAAACAAAGATCCATCTTCATGCATACAAATATTTGCATTGAGTGGGTAGGTACAATGTGTACAGCACTCTAGGGACGGAAGTCGTCATTACGAAATTAACTATATTGTTATTTTGTTCGTACTGTTACATCTTTTACAGATCGCCAAATTCATACATCACCATCATTATCATTTCCACCAATGCTGAACATTGGCCTCCTCCAAATATTGTGCCTGCGCGGTTCTGTGGATTTCTCATACATCAGTTTCTTGACATCCTAATTATGTCGTTAGGATAGAAATAATAAAAAACCATATTACTTTTCGTCCATACTCCATAACCACACATCAAAGATTACCTACTTTAATCAACAAAATGAAAATAAGCACGGAACGATCTCACAGCGGTATGGCGCATCAGTGCTTTGAACGTAAACATAATTATGGAAATTGGAGTGTCGATGTAACTATACTATCAGAGTAATATTACTTCGCTAGTTAAATTGCTTTACGTGGACTAATAAAGGTTTATAGCGGCGCTTGAGCAAATATTTTCTTTTAATCCAATATTGTGAGAATATAATGATACCTACTCGTTGTTTTTTACGAGATTCCTTGAATATAATTCAATAGCTTAGCTTTTTTAATTACTACAACTATAAAAAACGGTTTAGAAACATATATCAAAGAAATTTAATTTTACTAATTTAGTTACAGTTTGTTTTCTTAGCTTTGACAGTTCAATCTTTGGCGTAGTATTGCTGTACTTATTCACACATTCTGCGTAGCAGGATAAGTTGTGCGTAACCACTAGACATTTTTGAATTGTTAAATTCTATAACTAAGCCAGCAACTCACTTTGTAGAGTTCCATGGGTAGCCATGTAACGAGCAGGGATGGTGACATTTATTATTCTTGAATTCGAAAGTGGATTATTTATTATTATAGACACAGTGAATGTAAGTATTATTAATTCATTGACAATTTCACAGTTACTGTTTGATTGATTACATATTTATACCAATAAGTCCAGTTTACCGATAATCCATGACATAATTTAGTACGTGTATTTAACGCAGGGCGATTATGTATTGATCTTGTTGACAAGTAATTCTAACTCTAGTTATATTTTGATCCAAGTTAATCAAATCGAATTGTGTAAATAAATTACGATTAAAGTTTAGTATCAAGTTAATCAGAACAAAACATGATAAAATACAATCTGTAAAGGAAAAAAGAAAATACCTAAAGAAATCTCCGTGTGGTGACGGAGTAAGAATATATTGTGTCACCACTTCATCTCATCCTATGGGTGTCGTAAAAACCGACTATACGTGTATATTATCTTTACGTAATGAAAAGAAGGAAAACTTGAAATTAAACCCTATACCAATCCGTTTGGCCAGCGTGGTATTAGAAGGCCAAGTATCTCTCCGGAGTATGGAGGAGGCCCGTCCCTGCAGTGGGACATTAATGGGCTGTTATGATGAAAGGAAAAAAGTACTACAGGTTATTATTAATAATAAGCTAAAGGTTTATAAGTAATCATTGAGTAATTGGCATTTTTTTTAAATAATGTGTTTTAAAATTATATCTTTAAATAATATAATATATATGACTTTTATCTAATAAATAATAGTTTAATACATAAGTATTAATTGTGTATTAACTTTGATTAACAGTGCATTCCACTCAAAACACTCAATGATATCGCTTGTGTATGACAAGAGGAAGCACTGAGTGCATATTGACACAGGCAACGCATTCCACAGGTGTTCTACTTGTGTTATGAACGAAGCATTTTAGGGTTGATTATTTTCTGGAGTGGGCTGCCATAGCCAGAATAAAGTTATTTTAAGATCTTACTGATCTTGAATGCGGCGAATGAAGATAGGAAAACTTATCTTTAAGGTAAGAAGAAGAGATAGGTCTTAATAGTAATAAAATGACCTAGACTGTGGGCACACCGGTGATGACGAATAGTCAGCCACTTGATTTTTGTAGGTGTTCCTTACATACGACAACACTAAAATTAGCATCAGGTACCTATTATTTTTAAGTCTTGTAAATATCAAAGAATACGTAAACGAGATATTAACGCAGCATGCTTTTAAGCTTTATTTTGCTTGACTTCTAGGCACAGATTACACTGGCCGTGGTTAGCTTACTAACTTATATTGATACCACGCCTAACCTATGCCGAAATGTCAACTAAATAAAGGTTAAAAACGTGCCGCATTAATCTTTCTTTTAGGTTTAATTGTATTTAATCATGCAACACGGTAGTTTAAAAGCTATGATAATTTAAAAACGATTAGTCAGATTCTGTTTTATAAAAAGTCACGTGTAGTAGGTATTAGTAGTGTAATATCTTACCGAACATGCTGTAACAGCTCTTGAAGAAGTCCGGAGCAAGTGCACTGGCTAATCCAAGTAACCCTTGAGGAACTTCTGTGGACAGGAACAGGCCGAGGACGGCGAGTAACATGCGCGTGGTTCGGTCTGTTCGACTTGACCGCCTCGCGCATGACTCTTCTGCTAGACACTGCTTCTCCGGCTGAAACATAACATTAGTATTAGTTGGTTGCTCGACATTATATTGTGGCTTTGTGGTAAAGCGGTCGTATATGCGACTACCATCCATAAGGTCGCAGGTTCGAATCCCACGCAAGATAAAGGGAGACACGCCACAAGCCAGAATCACATGCGGCGCAGCGTGGCGTGAGCGTCTCTCACACGCTTGAGGAACGCGCTCGCCATGCTCGCCTGTGTTTGCGAAAACTCTTGAAGTTACGAAACAAATAGTAAACTATCAGTAATATTTTTTTTTAAATCTACATGCTAGAAAAAAATATTACAGGCAAAGTTCACACTACATAAAGAATTCATACATTACGAAACAAAAATCGTTTGAAAAGTTATTGTGTGTTCTATGAAGTAGGTGACAAGTAAGTGGTTAATAGAGTTAAAAATTCATGAGTGTCAACCTTTAGCCTAAGTTTTAAATTGTATTATAGAACTTTTTACCTCATATCATAAAAGGTACGATAGAGGTGGCTTTGTGAAAATAATGAAATCTGCTTCTAAAGTTAGGTGTACCTACAGAAGCTTACGCAAAAAGGCATAGATTAAAAATTGCGATACTAATAGTGAGTAAAATTTAATTTAACTATTGAATGTTAAAATTTCTTAAAACCTTATTAAAAATGATTGAAATTGCTTAAACATTTTAGCAAGTATTATGATTGATACTGATTATAATACTTGCTAATGCTTAAGCAATTTCGTGTACGTTGATGATTTACAGAAATTACTTATTATTTTACTGGCAAACGTAGCGCAGGGCACCTGTCCTCCCTCCTAACCTTTTCAAACAAAAAACTTATTCCTGATATTTGACGGCAAATGATTGAAAGAGTCATAAAGTAAAAACATAAATATACCTATCAAATCAATAACCTCTTTTTGAACTCAGTTAAAAACATTTTTTTTATTTCATATAACTCAAGTTATTATATTTTTTATTATTTAAAATCAATTTCGTTTATTTTTTTTATATCGTTTATTCTTTCAATTTTTACACATTACATCAATAAAACAAAATCGCCAAACTGTTGCCAGTTTGTTGGCGATATTGGCGCTCTCTTACATTTTACTTATATACTATACTTAGGTACTAATACATTAAAACTTATATGTTATACTTACATACTATACATTATATACTCATAATATACTTATATATTAAACAGTACACTTTATTATATATATAAATAAAAAAATAAATAGTTAGAAAAGTAGGTATATAATATATAGATAGTTCCTAGTTCATTTATTTATTTTCTCAATATTATGTTACAAAATAACAACTTATTGACGTCGCTTCACAAAAAGAACCAGCTTTTCTTGGGTCACTATCATCTCGTCTTAAACGCAACTGGTAGCAGTAGCATTTGGTCTAAAACGCAGCTGGTCACTGGTTATAAAACGCAACTTGTCTAAAACGCTACCGGTCTAAAACGCAGCTGGTCTAAATATTAATTAGTCTAAAAATACAAGTCGCCTGAAACGCAACTGGTCTAAAACGGAGTTTGTCTAAAATTCATGTCGTCTAAAACGCAACTGGTTTGAAATGCCAAGGTCTGGTCTGAAACACCTATACCATTTTTCAGATCTTATGGGTACGGTGACGTTTAGTATTTGTCATTACTAGAGATGTAGTAACACTAAAATCGTTTTTAAAAATACCGATTATATATCTAACCGATATAATTTACAAACAAGAATAAATCGATTATGGGTACAAAATAAAAAAACTTTATTTTTTCAAAAATAAATTAATTATGACGAATCAAGTGATTCATCTGATGAATTACTTGATTCGTCACTGACATGAATAATTAACTTAAAATCGTTTGAATTAATATTAATAATGAAAGGATTCCAGTCTCCTCCACCTGTACAGCCTCCAAACATGCAAGGTATAATTCGGAAAACCTGTACTATTATGTTTTAGCCGTCTAAAAAGACGAACAAAATACTTTCGCTACAAATCCAATACACCAATGTGTCTTATCCACCAACACGATACCAAACCAAGATACCATTCCATATAATTTCACAAAAACTTATATTTATAAGAATTTTGAAATGTAATTAGGGATTATTTAAAAAAAAATTAAGTAATCGATTAATCAATTTAATAAAAAAAAACCGATTTTAACAATTTTATTGTGTCAATCTCTATTGAGATTCGTTCCGAGTCGCGCATACGATTTTAAAATTTATATGTTTATATTTTACATAATAAGGTTGAAGATGGGATATAAACCAAATATTTCATATAATTTTA
This sequence comes from Schrankia costaestrigalis, assembly GCA_905475405.1. Taxonomy (NCBI): domain Eukaryota; kingdom Metazoa; phylum Arthropoda; class Insecta; order Lepidoptera; family Erebidae; genus Schrankia; species Schrankia costaestrigalis. Next base: position 9,341,546 of record FR997832.1, read on the forward strand.
TTAAATAATCACGTCTAAATAATATTTTTATTTTTCTATCAGTTCGGGTTCATAAGTTGATAGCTTTTATTTTGAATTTCTACAAAAGTAAACTAAGTAACACGGAAAAGATCAAATGTCACCGTACCGTTCCTGTCTGAAAATAACTATAATTGCCTGGTAAATAGCAAATACTTAAAACGGCAGATGTACAATTAAATTAGATAATTAATATCAATTAATATCAAGAAAAAAGTTGCATATTTATTGTTATTAAAAAAAACAAAAGAAATCTGTCAAAACAAAAGACAGTCGTAAAATCTCAATCTCATTGCAATTCATAAGGGAGGGAACAGAGATTGTGTCAACAATTACAGACCGATATCGGTCTTATCGGCACTTTCAAAAATACTAGATAGGATCATAAATACATATCAATTTAAATAAATTTATCAACAAACATCAGCTCATAGCTGATAATCAGTATGGCTTTCGCCCAGGAATATCCACTGAAGATGCGGTCCTTGAGCTGACACAATTGGCTGCTAGGAATCTTGACGGTAGAATTAAAAGCCTAGGGATTTTCTTGGACCTTAACTAGATTTCTCTAAGTTACTCTAACTTACTTCGAATATGTAATTTTTTTGTTAGTTCATAGTTTATTTGTGTGTTTATTTTTTTTTGTTTTTTGGCGACAGCGGTTCCCATAGTGAATTTCTTTTTACGTATGATGTTACCACTTTAAAAACATATTTAGAGCTTTAAGGCCAGTTGAGTTTAAGACGAGATGATACTGAGACCAGCTGCGTTTTAGACCACATGCTACTGCTACCAGTTGCGTTTAAGACGAGATGATACTGAGACCAGCTGCGTGTTAGACGAAATGCTACTTCTACCAGTTGCGTTTTAGACGAGATGATAGTAAGACCAGCTGCGTTTTAGACCAAATGCTACTTCTACCAGTTGCGTTTAAGACGATATGATAGTGACCCCTTTTCTTGGCACGTTTTCAATTTTTTGTCGTTTGTTTCTAGCAAAATGGATCAGGTCGTCTGTCCATAATGTGTAAGGTCTACCCATGGTTTCAGTCCACTGTCGACATTCCAGAACCTTTCTGCAACTTCGGTAAACGGTTATGCAAGTTTTGTGTATTTTGTGTGTTTTGTGTGTGGATTGTCCGATTAAAGTAGCAATAGGCAGGGGCCTATTGCTACTTTAATCGGACAATCCTAACGCGTTGTCCTTTGTCCTGCGTGGGAGACGAAAGCGACGCGATGCGACGCGACGACGTACGCGATCAAATCAATGGCGTACCCTACTTGTGTCCTATGTGACCGTCTACAACGAGAGGCGACGTAATACACCACGTAGGACACTGCGTAAGTGTTATAAAAATGACTTTTCAATAGAATAGGAAAATATAGAATAAGTAAATAACTAATACCTATCTTAACTAATTAAGTTAGCGCCGTCTATGTTCAGTTAATTGAAAACAGTCATACGCCGTACTTTCACGAAGGTTAATAAGCTGGAAATATTGTATTTGCAGAGATAGATAGCAAACAATACTGCAATACTGATTACGAGATTGTTTGTGGTTACATGGTATGTAGCGAGTAGTTCTGTATGAAGCGGTTTGGCGAAACTAATATTGACTCTTAATTTCGCCAAAATTAGTTCAATGAGAACATAGTGCTGATAATGGTTAACCCTCATGCCAATATTATTATTTGTTACAAGATTATATTTGTATGTCATTTATAGAAAGAATTCTTCCCTGCTAGCGCTTTGGAGGCGGTGGTAAAGTTTTCTGAACTTTGAAATGTATATAAACTTAGATTACCTAAGTAGTTTATAGGACGTCAAAAAATATATAATGAAAATTGTATTTATTTTGAATAAAGCGTTTTTGACTTTGACTTTGACTTAATTACAAAATACATACAGTCTATCATATTTTTTAATTAACTAATGGCAATCCGCGCGTGATAATAAGTGTAGTAAGAAAACATGATCTCGACGTACCATCTAATTATTTTAGCTATCGCTAAAGCCGTTTTAGGAAAACTGCAGTATGTATTTCTGCTCTCTGCGGGCATAGAAGGGGAGACTATTTATAATCTTAAGCGCCGATTACACTACCCTACATGTAGTGCACTACATCTTGTAGAAGACTACATGATGTAGGGCGGTCGGGACTCGCCAATCTCCGATATGTAGTGTCCTAACAGCCTACATGTGATTACACTAGACAATATGTAGAGCCCTACAAGATGTAGTATCCTACATGTAGGGTAGTGTAATCGGCGCTTTAAGCATAGTTTCAAGCATGTCTGTACCTATGTATGAAGATGACTGTATTTAGGTACAACTTTTTACCTTCTATGATAAAATATTAGTTATGTGCATCTACATATTTTTATAATTAACGTGATGATTAAAAGAACTTACAAAATAGTAATTTTATTTAATTTGTAAAAATCATATTACGTTATCTTTATTGCTTTGTATAAATAATTAAATGTTAAACTTCTTATCTTAATGGCTGATGACCAGACTATAATTGAATACTTTAAACGAGCTAGGTAAAACTAAATTGTATGTTACGTGTCGTAAGAGTTAACAGTATTTCCATAGCATTTTAAAGCAAGAAAATGTGAATTCAAAACAAACCTAATTCCAATGTATTTTAGGTATTTTTTTAGAGCAAATTATTGTTATATACTTGTGATAAAGTAGTATTGCACTATCAGGCGCATCTTGGGATTGATTTAACCATAAACATATTTTAATTTATCTTCTTTTGTAAATACAAAAATTAGTCTAATTACAAGACCATTTCACGATCTACAATAATTAGGTTGGTGTTCAGATTAGTTTTATGTTGAGAAATATTTTAGATAATTATGTAATAATTAATGACTTGATGAACCTATATTAAAATCCAAACTATGTAAACTGCTTCCCGATCAGTTAGGCGTAAACGTCAATCAGACATGAAAATAAAGATACTTTCCTTTTGTGTCAATAATGTTAAAGTATAAATTGAATTTGTAATTAGTTTCATTATTTTTATTATCATATTTAATATCAGAGGAAACCAGGTGTGACTAATTAAAATAGACAGAAAGTTATGACGAAAAGTTTATGACGGGCTTTATTGTGCAAAATTTATTTTGATTTCGTTGATCTAATTCAACATAAATATTAGAAAATTAAAAACATTTTCTCTACAGTGACTCTAGAGGTTAGGCTGTCATTGTTTTTAGTAGCAATGTCTGCTCGGTTTTACGACTTCGCAAAGTAATTGGTTAAACGTGCCCTAAACCACGATGCTTAAATTATTTTACAAAAATTAAATCTATCAAATTCTCATTCCAAAAATATTACTTACTAAGTAATGTCATTTTAATGCTAAAGTTTTGTTAAAAAGTCAAACATTTCAATGTCTAAAAACTACAAAACACTGCACATAGATTATTGATTACATTTGCCCAATATGTTACAAGTTAACCCTTTCCCTGTTTCCTATATCGTATATGATACATTCAATTGTTTTACTATTGAGTATACGGGTGGGCCAAGCAACCTGTTAAAATACGGTATCAAAAATAATATACCCTAATAGACGTTTTCTAAAGGAGGACTGTCCAGAAACATAAAAGTAAGTAGGCCACGTCCCGTGAGATGGACCCGAAACATTGGTTTGAATATAGATTAACAGTAATCAGCAATTTCTAATGAAACTCGGGCTGTCCTCGGAACTACGCAATGTCGTTAGGCCGAAAAGTTATTTGGCTTAAAACTATTTAGCTTGCCAACCACACAGATAAAATGTAGGATTTAAGTGTTTCCGATTAAGGTAAATGTCGTAAGTAATTTGGCTGATATTAAAACAATAATTAGAATTATTGTAACAAAATTTTGTCCACAAAATAATTTCAAACTGATTCTTAGTTTTTCATCTTAGTATCGTAAGATGTCATGTCATGAAAAAAGGAGCTAGTAGACGTCCTATTTATTTCCGGCGTGAAGCCTCGCTGGTGCAAAACATAATGAAACAAAGAGGTTTGCTAAAGCAACTGGGAAATCAAGTTTTTAGTAAGCCGAGCAAATACAAGCTTAAGCTTTTGTTATTAAAAAGAACATTCCAAACCGCGTGATAAACTTTTGTGACGGAAAAGTTTTACGAACTTGCATTTACGAAAATTTAATGTTAGTACAGTCATTTCAGTAGCAAACAGTAAGTAAATATGAATTATGGATTGACTTATTTCCTCGAGCAATGAAGGTATGTTTTAACGTAGTTTTAACACAGTTGTTTTTATTATATGGAGAGTTTAACTTAAAACTTACACGAGCTTTCGTAATACATAGTACCTACAATATACTTTTCTACCAAGGTACTATTTTATTGTATTTACCGAGTTACACCTATAAACTTTCCTCGCAGTTTTTAACCCTCAGGAGCAGTTCACCAGATTCTCAATTTACCAGATTCGCAATTCACTAGATTCTCAACTCACCAGATTCGCAATTGACCAGATTTTGTACTATCAAACAGAAAATGCATTACAGTATAATACCTACGTCTTTACAAATGACTTCATGCAAAGTACTTACATTACAATGTCAACGTAGTTAACCTGGTGTTCCTAATATCCTTTGTTTCCAACATTTTTTACGAAGGCTTTTTTGTTACGAAGACAACAAAGGTATTTGTATGTCAAAGTCTAAATATTAAACCGTCTACTTTGTACGTTTACTAAGTTATTACTACAAGGAGCTTAAAACTTTAGCGAGATTATAGCCTTAGTTAAAATAGGGTTTTCAGTCAAAGTTTTAGTCTAGGGCACGTGTTCGTCATTTATGAAGATTTCTATGTTGTAAGGCAAACATGAAATTTTCGACTACTAACACAAAACTTCCCTAATTGAAATACTTATTTATACTTACCTACTCGTACTATTTAACGCAGAAGGTCTTATTTCGCGCATTCATACAATGTTTCATTATTAACTTTCTTGATCAAAAACTCTTAAAAAGGGCTTAAGTAATATCTGCTACGATTGCAATTTAAACGTTGGTAGAACAAGTTTTTAAGTTTTATTGCTATTTCTTACTTTACTTTCAGTTACACGTAAGTATATTTAAAACTGGGAAAGAAGTTTACTGTTTTACAAGTGAAACAAGAACTGTTAAAGAAACAAAGTAATGTATTTACAATAAAGACTGTTGCTAAACATTTTCATAACGCGTACATGACGTCGTAACTCATTGAAAAAGATCATTATAGGGTAAGGTAAAGGGTCACCCACGCTCAGCTTAGTACTGTTTACCAGGCGTAGTTTTAAACAAATATGTTTATGTCGACGCTGAATATTTTATAAATGAATGACAACTTTCTACATCACCTTTTAACAACATTTTGTTGTAAACCATTTCAGATTTTTGTAATCTTATCTTTAAACTAGCTGACCCGTGGCCACTTTGTTAGGCCGCGAAAAAAACGCCACTTTTTTAAACATATTTCATTACTGCTCCACTCACTCCTATTAGTCATAGCGTGATACTATATAGCCTATGACAATCCCCGATAAATGGACTACAAAGAAAGAATTTTGTAAAATCGGTTCAGTAGATCCAGAGATTACCCCCTACAACCTACTCGTTATAATATTAGTATAGATGTGGCAGGTAAATGCCTACAAATTTCTCGGTGACCTATGTAGACACGAGTGATACCACCACTTTTTAACTTATAATGATGGTAAAACTTGAAGACAAGCGACGCGTCGGAAGAGGGAAATATCTTGGCTTAGAGCAACGTTAGATATTGGACAGGTATCATAAGTTGCTAATATTAGCTTTCGTGGACCACCGTGTACATAGCGCTATTATCTAACTCTGTCTTGATTAAACTATATTATTCTGTTTTATTTAAGCAGGTTTTCTACAAATTTACTATTATGCAGAGTAGGACTTATTTATAGGATTTTACCCATATTGTACGAGTAAACCTACCAAATCAATCAATTACAAATCTTTGGCTGCTTAAAAATTGTGTTTCTGAAGCCAATGTATAAGTCATATTTAGTTTGATTCGTCTTTTATCATACTCTTGATATTTAGCTAGAAAAGATAAGTATCGATTATACAGTCCAATATTATGTATTTATGTTGGAAATTATTTAGAAAAGAAAGCACTCATTACTCGTATTTTCTGTTATAGAACTTGTCCGCAATGTAGAAAGTAAGTTATGGAAGCATTGAATGAGATTGTTAAATATTAGGAACTGCATTGTTAGTACCTTATTAGAACACAAGCATAATGAAACGACCTATTTTAGAAGGTACTACTAATTAGAGTCGTACGTGGTTACCTTTTGATAATAATAATTATGTTCCTCACACGACACCATCAAGTCTCAAACCAAGCTAAGTTTGTATTGTGGGTAGGTACTAGAGAACATAATACTTACAATTTTTGGTAAATCATCATCATAACAGCCCATTAATGTCCCACTGCAGGGACGGGCCTTCTCCCGTGACGGAGGGTTACATGGCCTACTAATACCACGCTGGCCAGATGGATTGGTATAGGGTTTAATTTCAAGTTTTTTTTCTTTTTATTTCGTAAAGATAGTAGTTACGCTTATTCCCTTAGTCGGTTTTTACGACACCCATTAGATGAGATGGGTGACATATTGTATTCTTACTCCGTCACCCCACGGATAACTTTTTACATAAAAACAAAAAAAAAATTAAAAAAATTTAAACTTTCTTGATCATTAAGACAAAGATTAGCTTTTAGTGGCAATCGAATCCTAAATCTCTGCGTAGCAGCCATGAATTGTAATGTCACGTAGGTAAAAAAGTCGTCATAATGAAAAAATTATAATACTCCCTCTAGATTTGTATAGTTATAATAATAATCCGTATTTGAATCTATGTTAAAATACCTATTTATTATTATAAGATGCTTTTATTAAAATGAGAATTGGTGAAATTCACGGTTAAAGAACGCTGAGGTTTTTCAAAAATTACAATTGAGTCCAAATCATTTTATCAGCAGAATTCAGTTCAGCTTACGCTGCACAGTGGTTCAGGTTGTACGGGAATGCGGAAAATATTATTTTTATCTGATAAAACGTTGCATATAACTATAAAACTTTAATAAAATGATAAAACGAATTTATCAAGTGTATAAAGACAAAGATATAATAATACACATTATTAATTTTTTTAACATGGTTTTTCGTGATACAATATAATATATAATTACTTCAAACTTATATTCCAATGAATTGCATTACGAAAAACAGGATACATTTAAGCAGAATTATAAATAAACATTATAAATTGATTAATAATACAGAAAAAATATTTATAGATGGGTGCTATCCACTAATAGAGCCTTGGCATCTTCATGAAGTGGAGAGTTTTTTTACAAGGTACTGCACGTAAATAATGACTTGGTATTTCTAAGGTCGCAGATAGTCGCAGCTAAAATTGATGTATTTATGATCTATAGGGTCTAATGAATCTCCTTATGCATATCATTGTCTAACGGTCGGTAACGGAAACTAGTTATAGCCTCTAATTATAAAGAAATGGTTCCAAATTCTCTACGTTGTTAAAAGTGTAAAGACAAGTAAATAGTCATTATATCAATTAAAATTTGTACGTTTTATTTAATGACACACATTAGAGCTACAATCAAACAAAGAATAAAAGCTAAGTATATTAATATTTCGGTTTTATCCATACTTGAAACAAGACAATTTTTTGCACGAAATTTGTTAATTGTCGAACACTCTACTTCTTTGCATCATAAAATTAAAAAATCTGATAATGTAGTCGTATTTTTTGTATGTCTCGTTTCTAATAAGATTCTAGTATATGTGTACCAAATTGTAGACATTTTAAACAAAGTTGATAAAAAAGACTTTTTTCCGCCCCTGAACCAACGTGCGCTGTTACAAAAGTTATGTATGTGTGGACTGAGGGCCCATTTTTTTTTCTGCGGCTTTCTGTAGATTAATCAACAAAAGTGCATAGTTAAAGTTGTTAAAGAGTTTGTTAAACGAATATCAGAGTTTGTTAAGACTTCATTCAAAAGATATATCGCTTTAAGTGGGTCCTCAGTTCAAACACAAAATCTCCCATAATTAGATAGGTAATGAATTAAACAACAATTTTTTGGTAAAAATCCTTAGTTAAACATGTATAAAAGTATAAAAAGCATTGAAAAGCCTAATATGAGTAGATAATAAAAAATAACAAACGTTTTAAAAGGTCCCTGAGGGCCCACTTGAATTTATCTCATAATTAATAAATAATAGCATGAACATTAAATATTCCTAAGCCAAACATTTGTTAAAAGGGCAAGGATAAATTTAAAATTAAAGAAAGATCACAAACAGTTATAATTATTGTTATTTTTAAGTTTTTAAGTGGTCCCTCAGTCCACACACTATGCAAATGCTAATTGTTAAATATATAATTAAATACAACAATTACGAAAATGGGGAACCTTTCAGTGTATAGTTAATTTTGTATATTATCGATCTGTATTTATCTTATCACTGGTTTTATAATTCTTTTACGAAAAATTTACAAAATATGTTTTTCGTACAAGTAGAGTGTCCATGCAGTCAAGAGATAATCAAGAACCATTACATACATTAATGATGTTACATTACGTTTTAAAGTTTCTGCATGGTCATAAAGTGTGAGATAAAAGTAAATAGTTGTAATTGTGTTGGGCCGTATGCGGACCGAATTGGGTGCTATTTGATGCAAACGTAAACAAACAATAAAAAAATACATGTTCATTAGTAAATGAAAAAATTCAATGTTACGATGATAACTGTAGTAGAATTTCGGAAAGCAGTAAGGAGAAAATGTTTTTACATGTAATTTCATATGGTCTCATTGATGACAAATCACAGTCGTTCTGTCTGTGATTTTAGAACATTAAGTCATAATTAATTTAGTTTTATTTTCAACTTGCTGTAGCCCGCAACTTCATCACGATAAAATAATTTATGTAGTACTAACTCTCTCCTATTCTTTTTCCTGGAGATCCTAAATATTTTTCAAAATCTAAAGTACTTATGCTAGTTTACGCGCCGTTAAATTTACAATTTTTTTTGTATTTTATTACAAATATTTTTTACCTATAGAACTTAGGTATAACTAGAAAAATCCGAAAAGAAGAAAGACAGTGGAAAAAATTGGTACTCGAAGCTGGACTCAAACCCGCGTGTCTGGACTAAACGCGTCCAGCGCCATGACCAATTAGGCCACCCGAGTATCCGTCTCGACCCCCAAATTTAACCATTGCTTTATACGACGCCGGGCCACAACTTACAAACTGTACAACGCCATCTAGGCACGATGGCGTTGTACAGTTGAGTTCGAGTTTGGTGGTCAAGATGGATGCTCGGGTGATGGCGCTGGACGCGTATAGTTCAGAGACGCGGGTTGAGTCCCGCCTCGAGTAACAATTTTTTCCTTTTTCGGATTTACAAACTTTGTTCTATTTTATATGTCTGACAAATAAATAGATTTTCTGTCTTTCTTTCAATAAGTAAATAAACCGTGCAAGTGCGAGTCTGACTCGTGCACCGAGGGTTCCGTACAAACCAATATTTATATATTTATTTTCGCGCCAGAATGCGATGACTTCACGACTCATCTTTTAAAAATTTTACGACGTGACTTAGCTGTCAAAAATTATTTTTCCAATATAAAATAAATAACCCTTAAATATTATTTTTTTTTTTTTTTTAGTATTTGTTGTTATAACGGCAACTAAAATACATAATCTGTGAAAGTTTCAACTTTCTAACTGCCATGGTTCATGAGATACAGCCTCGTGACATACAGATGGACGGACGGACAGCGGAGCTTTAGTAATTGGGGTTCCGTTTTTACCCTTTGAGTACGGAACCTTAAAAACTGTGGATTTTGTGTTACAAACAGACACTCCAATTTTATTTATATGTATAGACATACAGATATGTATAATGATTGTAGCTAATTAATAAATAATTTATCCTGTTACTTGTCTAAAACTTAAAATTTTATTACATTTTAATTTTACTGTATTGCAAATTTTATTGTTTTATTTTTTACATTAAAAAAATGATTGCAATTTAGATTTAATTGATTAATATTGTGTAATGTTTTGCTTGCCGTGGCAACTTGTAATGGAATCAGCACTGTTGCTTGAGCTACTTAAATATTGTATTATTTCTAATTGACTTTGTGTATGTTTCGTGGGTTATCCTAATTATAAATAAATAAATATCTAAATTAATAATAAATGACATTAAAAACAAATATGCAGTCGTTTTCTTAAAACGTGGACACCCCACACCAGACTTAGTATGAAAATTAATAAAACAGTTAAAATGACAAAAAATATAAATAAACCAGACGCAAGATAAATACAGATCGATAAAATACAAAATTAACTATGCACTGAAAGGCTCCCCATTTTCGTAATTGTTGTATTTAATTATATATATAACAATTAGCATTTGCATAGTGTGTGGACTGAGGGACCACTTAAAAACTTAAAAATAACAATAGTTATCACTGTTTGTGATCTTTCTTTAATTTTAAATTTATCCTTGCCCTTTTAACAAATGTTTGGCTTAGGAATATTTAATGTTCATGCTATAATTTATTAATTATGAGATAAATTCAAGTGGGCCCTCAGGGACCTTTTAAAACGTTTGTTATTTTTTATTATCTACTCATATTAGGCTTTTCAATGCTTTTTATACTTTTATACATGTTTAACTAAGGATTTAATAAATAATTGATCTGATTTTTAACAAAAAATTGTTGTTTAATTCATTACCTATCTAATTATGGGAGATTTTGTGTTTGAACTGAGGGACCCACTTAAAGCGATATATCTTTTGAATGAAGTCTTAACAAACTCTGATATTCGTTTAACAAACTCTTTAACAACTTTAACTATGCACTTTTGTTGATTAATCTGCAAAAAACTGCAAAAAAAAAAAATGGGCCCTCAGTCCACACATACATCAAAAGTTTAGATAATGTTGACGGGGCTACATTTTACTTTATTCGTATTTTAATGTATGTAGATGTTTAGATGTGTTTAAATTTAAACTACAGAGATTAAAAGAAGTATCGCACCTGGGCTTAGTAAGCTTTTCAAACAAATACATACTAGATATTTTATTTGTTTAGGACTTTTATTGTTATATGACTATAATTATAGCTAAACTGCATAAATTGATATTTTAATAAAAGCATGACAGATTACTGTACTGTAGAATGAGCTAAAAAAGATAAAAATTATTATGAAATTTCCTTTTATTTCTATACTAGCTGTAGCCCGCGACTTCGTTCACGCAAAAAAATATTTTGGTAGTACAAACGTACATTTTTTTTTTGCAGAAAACCTTTGACTTAGCTTAACGACTTTCTCACAACAACGATAGCCGGGATCAACGATCAACTTACGTGCCATCTAAAGCACGAAGATGCCTGGATGAAATTGTACATTACTACTGAGTGGTCACCCATAATACACACATCAAAAAAGTCTAAGCAACATGCATGATATTACAAATTTACCATTTATATTAATTTATTTTACCATTTATTTTAATTATAACGTTGTATTTTATTTTTAAAATAATATTTTTAGGGTTCTATGATGTAAAAATAACAGCTGTTTTCTTTATAAGTTCTTTTAATAACAGAAATTAACAATATTAGAATATACAGGTACATAAGAAACTAAACTTTTTTTTTACAAATTGAAATTTCTTAAGAAAATGAATTTATTGTGAAAGAATAGGACAATTTAATACAAAGTATGGCCTCCTCTGCTATTCAGAACTTGTCGGCAACGATTATTCATTGAATTAATGAGACTGTTTATATCATCTTGCGGTATTCGCTCCTAATGGAATTGTAGCAAATCCTTCAGCTGTTGGGTTGTTGTCACTCCGTCCAAGTCCTTCAAAACACGTCTCTGGAGCATGTCCCATGCGTGCTCGATGGGGTTGAGCTCTGGCGATTGTGCAGGCCAGGGCAATACCTGGATGTTCTCCGTTGCCAAGTATTCACTGGTTCGCCGAGCTGTATGTGAACGCGCATTGTCATGCATTAACGTAAAATCGGAGCCAAAGGTTTGTGCAAATGGATGGACATAAGGTCTGAGAATATCCTCAACGTAATTTTCAGCGTTCATGTTTCCATTTACAAAAACGAGCTCAGTTCGCCTGTTCTTCATAATACCCGCCCATACCATAACTGTTGAGCCGCTGTATGGATGAACTTCCTGAACGCACCTGAGTCTTTCAGTATTTCCGGGTCGACGGTACACTCGCACCCTTCTTGTATCAGGCCTAAACCCGAATCGCGACTCATCGGAAAACATAATTTTATCCCATTGTTCCTGGGTCCATGTTATGCGTTCTCTACACCATTCATTTCGACGAGCGCGATTCCCGTGACGTATCGGTGGGCACCTGATAGGGCGTCGAGCTCGTAGGCCGTACTCATGCAGTCGATTTCGCACAGTTTGGGGACTTACATCAACACCACTTGAATTTTGTAGCCTCAAACTTATCTCTCGAGCGGTTAACATCGGCTGGCGTCTTGCAGTCAGTTGTATGTACCGGTCTTGCCGAGTGGTTGTACTCCTTTTACGGCCTGGATGCTGTTCAGCGGGTTCCCCTGTATTATTGTAGCGCTGCCAAAGACGACAAATAACACTTCTATGAATACCAAAATGTCGAGATACCTGAGATTGATTACTTCCCGCTTGCAACATCCCTACAGCTCTTTGCATTTCATCTGCCGTCAAATGACGTCGCTCCATGACGTAAAGAATATCTAACAATTCAATTTTGTCGCCAACTGTATTTAAATGGTTGGTAAAATTATAAAATCAAGACTAAAACGTAGCAATTAACATGCACTCAAATTCAAACAAATTCGCAGTCATTTGAATTTTATGAAAAAAAACAAAACATAATCGAAATTTTTTTTTTACAACCAGCCAGTATGTCATCAATAACAAAAAAGTTTACTTACCTATACACTTTGAGTGAGTAAATACTTAGAAATTAATTAATATAAATGGTAAATTTGTAATATCATGCATGTTGCTTAGACTTTTTTGATGTGTGTAGAATGACCTCGCCGACATTGCTTAACCGCCGTTATTATTTCTGAATCAGTGATTGGAACTGGCTGAGAGTGGCTGGCAGTGAAAATTCGCGCACCCAGGAATTCATACAAACATATTTATTTTCCCGCCAAAATGCCATGACGTAACGACTCTCTGTCAAAACTCCTATGATGTCACGACTCATCTGTCAAAAAAATTATGACGTCACAAATCATCTGTTAAAATGCTATGACGTCACGACACAATTTCTCCCGTTTTACCAACATTTTCCTTCACTGCTCTGCTCCTATTGATCGTAGCGTGATGAAAAGTATACTATAACCTGACCAGGAGTATGGAGAATAATCGTACTAAGTTTCATCAATATTCGTCGAGTAGTTTTTGTTTCTATAACGAACATACAGACAGACAGACAAAAATTTTACTGATTGCATTTTTGGCATCAGTATCGATCACTTATCACACCCTGATACTTAGTTTGAGAAAATATTTCATGTACAGAATTGACTTCTCTACAGATTTATTATATGTATAGATTTTTAAATTTAGTGTCAATCGGATTGTTGCTTCAATGGCATTGTACGCACACGTTTTGTTAGTCATAGTACACACACTAGAACTTAAATCAAATGAAATAATTTGAATAGAAAAATAATCCTTTTCGTTTTATGTAGAAGAAAAAGCCTACGCTATTACGTACTTAAATAATAAATCTTTATTTACCGAAACTGCTACCGAAGATACTGCCGGATTCAGGGACAATTCACGGCTTCTACGAGAACTGTCTTTTTCACTGGAAGACCCGCGATTATTAGGCTGTAATAGGATTTTATATAAAAGTTCAGTACTAAAGATAAAAAGAAAGAAAGTTTGTACGGTGACACATTAAAAATAAGGACAGTGAGAACTTCTTTATTTAGGTTAGTATCGTAAAAGATGACCTAATAAAAGTCACAAGGAGGACTACCTACATTAAAATTTATTGATACTCGAAACAAAATTATCTTTGTGTGGTGACGGAGTAAGAATACAATAAGTCACCACCCCATCTCATCCCATGGGTGTCGTAAAAACCGACTAAGGGACTATCCCTGAATATTAAATTTACGAAATAAAAAGAATGAAAACTTGAAATTAAACCTATACCAATCTGTCTGGCCAGCGTGGTATTAGTAGGCCAATTATCCCTCCGTCATGGGAGGTGGCCCGGCCCTGCATGGGCTGTTATGATAAAACAAACTTCATACCCATCTGACATGTCAGCTTAGTTTAAGTATGGGAAGTTTTCTTGTTTTGTCATCATTCCCTGCATTGAAAATTCAAGGGGTAACAAGATTAAAGTAAACTATATAGGTATTGTCAAATCTTTTTATACCTATATAATCGGATCTTAAAACTTTGCTCTTACCCCCGGAAATTGTCAAATAATCCCGGATAATTGAGTCTGTTAAAGCAGATTTTCCTTGTCACAACAATGGCATCTGTTTTAAGCTTATTATACCTAACCAAAATAGCGCTCGACTCAGCCTGAATAATGATAATCTTTGAAAATAAGTGAACCTTATGCTAGACAGTTTAAGTAGACAATATTTTAAAAAATCATACGTCAAAGTAAAGTAGGAAATAAAAGAACGGAATAAAATAAAACCGTTATTAAAATAAAATATTTATTAAATTACGCATTTTGCTATCCCTGCTACGCTTTTACTAAATTTTTTAATAAGTAACTTATTTTTACTATTTATAATACTTTTGTGATGCTATGATGTTTTACTTCAAAAATAAATAAATATTGTTAATACTTCATCTAGATTCTCCACGCCATTATAATGTATTTCTTTAACCAATAATGCCGTAATGTAAACGTATATATGTCGTTCGTATGTATGTGCCTCAGTAATGCCGTTAGCGACCGTGCCAGGCGAGGCACTGTAAAGTCACTGTTTTTTTTTTATAATAAATGTCTTTATCCCCATGATACTTTTAACACCAGGGATGTGTCAACGATGTTTTATTGTCTAGACTGGCATTGTCTTGATTACGATTCAACCAGACTCATTGAGAACAAACATTAAAAAAATTTAAAAAAAAAGTTTAGGAGACAGTTTTGGGACATAAGTAAGCTTTGGCAGAACAGAAATAGAAGCAGTAAACTTTACGATGGATTTAAAATGAATCAATTGAAGAAGAAGGTTGACATAATTAAGTAATTTATTCATTGAAGTTCACTTTTATTGAAGAGTCAATGAACTCTTTCGTTTTGATCGTTCCGTCTATTATAAAATTTGATGTAGCTAACTCAAAGGAACATTGAACTTCTACTATAAGTGTAGCATTCCTGTGTCATATGTAAAGGGAACCGTATAATCTGATGAAAGTCTAAAAAACTCAAGAGATAATACAACGTAAACACTAATACTGCAAGTTGTTAATATTGAAATTATTGTGGTGCAGTGAAGAGGGCACTTTAAATCGATTTTTGACGGACTCTGTGGCGTAGTGGTCATATAACAAGACTGCTACGCAGAGGTCTCAGGTTCAATTCCCGCTCAATGCAAATATTTGTGTGCATGAACATGCTTATTTGCATTGGTGTTGTGTGTGTGTTTCTATTTATAATATGTATGTATTTACAAAAAAAGTATATAAGTATTAATATCCGTTGTTTTGTTACCCATAACACAAGCAGGTTAAGCCTAGCTTACTTTGGGAACGAATGACGCTATGTAGAGATTTCCATGAATATTTGCTTATTTCATTTATTTATTACAAACATTTCTGTGAACAGTGTGTCCATGTGGTGACGGAGTAAGAATACAATATGTCACCACCCCATCTCATCCCATAGGTGTCGTAAAAACCGTCTAAGGGACTATCCGTGTATATTATCTTTACGTAATAAAAAGAAGGAAAACTTGAAATTAAACCCTATACCAATCCGTCTGGCCAGCGTGGTATTAGTAGGCCAAGTATCCCTCCGTCATAGGAGGAGGCCCGTCCCTGCAGTGGGACATTAATGGGCTGTTATGATGATGATGATTTATTTATTACAAACCGTTAAATTGTTTGCCTAAAATGCACATTGCCTTATGGAGTTGGAGTATTGGGTAAGCGTGCTTGTTTGCATTAATCCTAGATTTGGCATTTGCACGAGGGTTTCGATGCCTAAATATTTAAATAATTATTCTGTCTGGGTTTATCTAATCCGGCTTAATTTCTAGGCGTCTTTTTGGCTAGAGTCTCAAATTTACACAAAGCTCCTCATTTATAATAAATGTACTGAACTTTTATTTATGTGGCTTCTGTCTAATCAAAAATTTAATACAAAGAGACATTGTAAATGAATATGCGATAATTCAGCTTTGATCATAAAGCTTTATTAAATAAATTATGACTTTCAGGCTACATTTCTTGATAAAAAGTTATTAACACTTTACAATCTTTTTACCCTGTTGGACTTTTTGGGAGATAAAATTAAACATTTTCCTTAAAGTAAAGCATTATAAAAACAATTTAGAAATTGTCTTCTTTGTAAAGATTGCCCGTTAATTACTTACATCTTTCATACAATTTCTAAGGCGAAAACTTTTGGGAAAGTTTTCTTTGCGAAGTAATTACGACAACGGTATCTTATGTGGGTACTTATACAATATCCCTTTGTGCTTACAAGTAAAGTTAAATAATATAAATTCCTATTAATATGAAGGAGCGAGTCATACTGGTAACTCAACTATCCTACTCTAAAGCGACGAACAGTGATTGAAACTTCTGAATGTAATCCTTTCATTGGACTCTGCTGCGTAGAAATCTTAGCTCAGATGACTACAGTTTGTAGAGAAATTTATTGAGAGCTTAGATTATAGTGTTGACCTCGATGGACTAGTGTCGACTGAGAGAAAAGTATCTGATCGTCATCTTAATGATACTGGCCAGTATTTCGAGGGGAAGACTGGTGCTTAGTGTAGAGAACATTAAAAAGCATGAGACCCTGAGAAATCCAGTACAAACAATTAATAAAATACATTGTAAAAGATCAAAAAAATAAGTTAAATAGGTAAATTAAACTATATAAATTTTCACCTATATTTACCTATTTTCATAGCATTACTTTTCCGTGATTAACTTTTCTTTGACCGATACCTTAAAAGGTGCTTCGAAACTAGATGTGTTGAATTATCAACGTTTATTTATTCTAATGCTATTTTTGAGTTATACCTAGAGCAAAAGTGTACATGATAGACGTTTCTTTTTATAGAAATTTATATACTTATTATTAGAAAAAAATAATCAAAGTCAAACGATTTTTCAAAGCACAGAATTTGTGGGGGCAAATGAAAGCAATTAATAAGAGTAAGGGATTCGTTTTATTTGATTTATGTAAGCAAAATGTATAATAAAAATGTAAATTGGCATATTTACTCCCGCTGTGATAAAAATGGCACTCAAATAAAAAAATACTGACTTAATTAGACTCGTAAATTTATTTTTGTAGAGCTAGTTTCAAAAAGCAACAACAATGTGTCTTAAAACTAAGAAATAGGATAAAATGTATAATAAATTTATTGCAAGTGTGGAGTTTTTATGCCAGCAATAAAACCCAAAAATGGACGAAAATGAAACTGTGAATAAACTTAAACCACAAATTATACGCTGACGTCAAGAACAGTAAGGCAGTCAATAAAACTTCTTTGTTTTTTAATCATTGTATCAAACCATAAATGAGGCGCTCTCCTAAGCTAGCCTAGCCTATTGTAGTCGATAAATAAAGCGAAAAGAAAAGTAAGCAAAATGTGCTGTGTTGTCCTTCCTAAGAATGATTACGATGTTTTCTGGACATATTCTCTTGGTAAGCTATTTTGACACCCAAAATACGAGATTGTGTAGTGACAACCTGCAATCTCAGTCACTTATTGTTAGATTACTGCGTGTGGTGACGAAGTAAGAATACAAATAATGTCACTAACCAATCTCATCCCATGGGTCTCCAAAACCGACTAAGGGACTATCCGTGAATATTCTATCTAATTATCTTTACGAAATAAAAAGAAGGAAAACTTAAAATTAAACCCTATGCCAATCCGTCTGGCCAGCGTAGTATTAGAAAGCCTTCTCCCGTGACGAAGGGATACCTAGCCAGGTATACCTCAGTCACGGGACATTAACGGGCTGTTATGATTGTCAGATTTACCTACTGTTTATTATTTTAACTAGACCGGGCCTGAAGATTATTTTACCACATTTAAGTTCATTTTATCAATAATAAAAATAAGCTTTAAAATCCAAACATTTCTGTGAAATAACGTGAAGCAAATAGGTACAAAGAACAGTATGCGACAGTTCATTGCGTTACAGTGTTACGGAACAACAGTAACTGACGTGTTTATTTTTGTGCTGCTATTTGTGTTATTAATTTTGATACAATCATTAGGGCGCTTTTGATGGAGCATTCGGTATAAGTAGCTTTCACGACATAATATAGGATACAATACGTGTATACTGACTCACATGGTATTAACTACCAGACGGCAGAATTAAAGTGGGCCATAATCATGTTCGTTAGTTTGCATGTTTTATTTAAATTATTGTCCTGATTCTGGATGTTCTTTTTGTCCGTTAAATTTATGTTTGTAAAGTCCCTGCGACACATAGCGTGATACCTAGTACGGTAATTGTCTTTAAAAAAAAACATTCCATTCAAAATTAAATGTCAGTGGAAATAAAGTTCAAAGAGATTATAAAAACACATAACTTTACTAACAAAATGTTGAAATATACAATTGAATCTCAAGGTATATGAATATAATATTACCTATTAGCTTTTATCCGAAATATAAAAATAAATAAAGATGGGTCTGGTACACATAGCAATGGAACAATGTATAGATAAACTAAAACGAGGTCATTGAATTTCGTTTCAAATTTAATTATAAACATTTGCTCTTTTCATCAAACAGTTATTTAATTACTATTAATTTGATTTTATTACATTTAAATTCTACAACGAGTTTTCAATTAAACATACCTTTGTTAATCAATTAGATTAATTGGCCTACATTATTGGCTAATGAAATTAGCAGATAGATAGCTATTATAAAATTAAGGCATGTTTAAGACAACCTTGATGTATTTACGATGAAACTACTTCGGTGGCATTGACATTGAATTTCATAAACGAGGGATGCAACTCCTATGTACGGGGTAACCTAACTGTGCTAAGCTATGATTTATGCGGATCTTACATTATTTTTAGGGTTCCGTACCAGTTTTGAAAAAACGGAACCCTTATAGGATCACTTTGTTGTCCGTCTGTCTGTCAAGACCATTTATCTCAGGAACGCGTGAAGGTATCAAGCTAAAATTTTCACCAAATACTAAGGCTTGTTGCCTCTTAGTGCCATACAAAAATCAAAATGCTAATCCAACGCAATCAAGAGATATAGCCGTTTTTGTAGCAAAATTTAGAGGGGTAAGAGCAAAAACTTACAGGGTACTTCCAGTCTACCTACAAACCTGAAATTTGGCATGAAGAAAGGTCTTGTAGTACATGTAATGGGAAAATTCCGAAAACCTTAAATTTTTACTTCAATCACATTATATTTTGATTTGATAGAATTTTGGCGGGAAAGCTGAGTCACGTGACCAGTGACGTCATAGAATTTTGACAGCTGTCAAAGTGACAGCTGTCACTTTTGACAGATGGGACGTGACGTCATAGAATTTTGACAGATGAGTTGTGACGTCACAGAATTTTGGCGAGAAAACATTTTTTGACAGTTGTGTCGTGACGTCATTGAATTTTTGACAGATAAATCGTGACGTCACAGATTTTTTGACAGATGAGTTGTGACGTCATATTATTTTGGAGGGAAAATATTTAAGACACCCGTCACTTTGACAGCTGTCACTTTTGACATCTGTCATAGATGGGACGTGACGTCATATAATTTTTGACAGATGAGTCGTGACGTCACAGAACTTTGGCGGGAAAACATTTTTTGACAGTTGTGTCGTGACGTAATTGAATTTTTGACAGATAAGTCGTGACGTCACAGAATTTTTGACAGATGAGTTATGACGTCATATTATTTAGGCGGGAAAATATTTTAGGCACCAGTCACTTTGACAGCTGTCACTTTTGACATCTGTCATAGATGGGACGTGACGTCATATAATGTTTGACAGATGAGTTGTGACGTCATAGTATTTTGGCGGGAAAATATTTTTTAATAGAGCTGAGTCGTGCCGTCATTGAATTTTGGCGGGAAAAATAGTATTTAAACAGCTGAGTCCTGACGTTATTACAATTTGGCAAATAGGTTTGTACGGAAACCTCGGTGCGCGAGTCAGACTCGCACTTGACCGGTTTTTAATTTTTAATTCGGGATGTTCTTTGCGGTCGTCACATAGATGTTTGTAAAATTCCTCATTAGGAATAAACTTTAACCAGAAAAGAAGGGAATTAGGCCAAATTAGTAAAAAGATATTATTCTTTTCAAGTAAAACTGATAAATATTTTTTGAATAACTTATTGTCTAGTATTTCATATTTTTATTACTAATCTTGTGATGTCTTGATTTACCAAGAGCTTTAGCATTCCGTTATATTTATCAAGGCGATTGTTTGTTTGTTTCATTACTGGTTGTTAAAGGAGATGTAACTGAGTGATACTAGATACTTGAAATCCCCACTTATATGGATTTGTTGTTTCGTTGACAACGCGAATTTTCTCAAGATGTCTTAGCGAAATACTTCTGATTCTTTTCCCTATCCTTGAGCCACTTATATATAGGTATATCTACATTTGAATAAAATTGAAATGCCTGTCTGTTGTAAGATCAAATTCACATTGAATACAATTTGTTTTTCTGTCTGTCTGTTTATTCAGAGTTCTGTATTTCGTATTCAGTAAAGACCTTCTAAAAGAATACCTACACAATATTCATCTTAATCCTATATCAACACGTATGGCCCAAATCGTATTGGTAGGTCTAGATAACAATTTAATTATTCTCATCCTGTTTTCCCAAAAATCTCTTACAAAAAGATATGTACCTACACATTTATCTACCTACGTCAAAACATTAGGGAACTATAATATTAAGCCCTATACCAATCTATCTGGCATCATGACGCCTACCCCCTTACTCATAAACGCCTCTTAATTTTTAGTCAATTGATTAATTAGCATAGACTCTTACATTGTTTGGTATAAGGTTGGTTTTTGTAATAAAAGTCTCGCTTAACAGTGATTAAATTTAAGAGGCATTTATGAGTAAGGGGGCAAATTTTTAAGGGTATTACGAAATAGAGATTAATTATTTTATCTTATCAAATTCTGCTGATAAGTTTTATCAATGAAATATTATTTATTTTCACTTGTTCAATGAATATGAGAACTTTTTCCATTAAGCAATAGAAGCACGAAATTTCTCCCTGTAGAGCCGCGCACGCGTCTGGTGTACCTACTGTACACCCCTCCTTTGATCCCTCCGGATGTACGCCAGTAAAACGTCCGGACTCTACGCAACAATTTAGCTTATTAAGATTAATTATTTTGTCGAAAAATCAAGGTCGTAGCAACTAATAATGAGTAATTTACGTGGTTTAAGATTCAAAGCTACTTCTAACAACTAAGTAGGTACGTTATTAAATTATCCAATAAGTAAGATATCAAGATCAGTACATAGATAAAATAACATATTCATGTGATTTTAAAACAAAGCTTTTGTTTATACTGCTACTAGAACGTTTTATCAAAACATTTGTAATAACAAGTTTCCAAATCACGAACAATGTGGACGTTCCTGTGGACTCGTTTTATTTTATAAACTAACTGCTCGTATAGCTTTGCTTGTTTTCAAAACATGCAACATATCAAATCGAAAATACCAGTTATTGTTTATATATAACATTCAATTAAATGTTCACTTACCTCGTTCGGACCAATTGTTGAACGCTTCAGAAGTTTCTGTCTCTTCCTCTCTGTTGTTGTTAGTTTAGAAATTAAACAAGTACTTAGTATCGACAATGCAATACTCGGAACAAGTTTCAATATAACACTATAAATCCACATTATTGCTGTTACTAATTCCACATTTTTAGACATTTCCAACACATAAACGGTCCGATTGTCTGGCAAAGATAAATCTTCTGCGAACTCTGAATTGTTTAAAGGAGTCACTTCACTGGGCACTATATTCATCGCAAAAAAAATTGGAAGACACAAAAAAGGACACATCACATACGCGCCAACAATAGCAAGACTTGTATTCTTTTTATTACACCACGTACTATTTCGTTGGGGAAAAGCTATTGCGACGTATCTCCACACAGCCAACGTCACCGCCAACCATATTGAAATAGTGTGAAATGTTTGACTGAAGATAGAATGAAAATAAACGAATACTGCCCAAGCGTAGGTGTTCTTGTTGACTTGAGGTCCAATCTTGATATTCATGTGTAGTGCATAGGGTATGTATTCAAGCATAACAAGTAGGTCTGCAACAGCGAGGCCAGTGAGGATAGAGTTTGTGGGGCTTGTCATCTCACGGCGGCTGAGGACCGCTATGTTGATAGAATTTGTGGCCGATCCAACGATGCATATCACTAGTGCGACGTAGCCGTGTAACCGACTGTACGCTTTGTTGAAGTTTGTAGCGCCAGGCACGCAAAACGCGTCTGTCGCATTCGCCATGCTCGCGGTCTACTCGCGACGGGATAAGGATTGTCATCGGCTCTGGAGTCGTGGTAATCTCGCCACGAATAACTTCCAACTATGGCGCTGGGTGGTGCGTCGTCATAACCTGTAACAAAATAATTAAAAGGTTAAAATAATTTTAAAACAAACGTTTTTCTCACAATTTTGCGTTAATTAAATAATTGACTTTAAAAATTAAAGAAGAAAAACCATTAATCTGCCTAACTAGCGTAGGATAAGTCTTCCTCCCTTACTAGATGAAGATTGTATCTGTAGTGAAAACATTAAAGGGCTGTAATAATATATTCTCCATGTGGTGACGGAGTAAGAATACAATATGTCATCACCCCATCTCATCCGATGGGTGTCGTAAAAACTTTAAATTAAACCCAATACCAATCCGTCTGGCCAGCAGTATTATTAGGCCAAGTATCCCTCCGACACGGTAGGAGGCCTGTCCCGCAGTGGTACATTAATGGACTGTTATGATTAGGATGAAAAATATATACTTAATGAATACATATTTCATTAACACTACCTACTGTTAATGAAAAAAAAACCTAATATTATTACTGAATAAACATTGGTTTCAACTAGAATGAAAAATTCGCGTAAAAAATACAAATATTACAATAACAGTGCCAAGGTTGTATGCGCGGCGCGGTCTGTCCTCTGAGATTAAACATTGTTTGTGAAATGTTGATAGAACATAAAAACACCTAATGGGTTCGTGTAATAAAATATGTACTAATATACCTATTGAATGTATTGTTTTTAATTGTTGTGATAGAGCATAAAATATAAGGTCCCTAGATAAGTAAAAGTTAAAAGATAATAAATCGTTAAAAAAATTAAACGTCGCTACGAGAATTCCGACTTTAGTAAGATATTACTTGCGACACCTGCTTTATGAAAAGGAGGAATATGTGAGAAGTTGACAAAACAAATACTTACTTAATAATATTTTATGGTTTACATAAATATTGCAAGATCACCGACGATATTTTCCAAATAGATAACATTATTTGGAAGAATTTAACGGCGCCAAATTCACACGTACTACGATAAAATAAAAATAAATTCAATTGCCAATAAACTATAGTACGTGCATACGTGTCGCGATGAAAGCGTTTTAGATATGATCTTTTTATATTTCTCTTCGGAACAGCATTTTAATATCCCATTGCCTGCAACTAGTAGTTGCACTGAACTACGCTGCGCTGGCCAGACGGAGTATTGACTGACGGTGAATTTCTCGGTAACAAATCCCCCGAGGGTTTTTGATATTATTGTAAAAAAAGTTAAGTACTTAAATTATGTTTTATTAAACTTATTTATTGTTTTCTTTAGATCAAATAGTACACCCGTAATCGTAAAGAATAGACTAAATGTCGTTCGATAAGAATAGAAAAATTATATAGTCTGCTCTTTGACGGAACACCTACTATTAATAATAATGATCCTCACACATTGCCCTCTCGTCCCAAACTAAGCTGAGCTTGTACTATGGGTACTAGACAACGGATAAACATACATAAATACTTTCTTTTTTTTAGTAAATACATACACATTATACATAGAAAACCCTAGGTGTTTTCTATGTATAATGTGTATGTGCAAACAATCATGTTCATGCACACAAAGATTTGCATTGAGCGGGAATCGAACCCGAGACCTCTGCGTAGCAGTCATATTATATAACGGTTAACCGCTACGCCACAGAGGTCACTAATGAATATACCATCCGTGTTCTTCTTAAGCAGCTTTTGAGCCGGCTTTTACTACGCTCACATTAAACAGTTGGACATCTGTGACCAACTGTTAAAAGATTAAGAAGATATCTGTATCTTCTTAATGTTTTTCCGCACGCGATGTTGTGCCTTTCTACTCTGAAAGTAGTGTTTGAAAATACTCGCGATCGTCATTCCATATCTACCCTTATTTTAACATAGTTAGCGACTACGTTTTCATTATTACTGACAATACCTAGGTACGTATGAAATACGTAAATAATTTTTATTAAACAATAACTATTTTAACAAGAAAACAACAGTCATGTCTTTACTCAACAAATAAGTCGCTAGAGGCTGATACAATTATTAAATTTAATGTTTAGACATCCTCTCTCTAAATATTAAGAGATATTATTATTAGTTTTGAGAAATTGTTGTAGATTATCTTAAATAGGAAATTGTTTTGTCTTAAGAAATTAGTAGATCTGCCCCATGGCGATAGTAATTTTCAGCTTAAATTTCAGTTAGTTTCTAAAGTATTAGAGAGAGCTATTATAAAATGATAGGACAGCTTCGGGTCAGTGGGAAAGCTGTCCGATAAATGGCACGTCGGTCAACGTTGAATCGTTAAGCCTTGATCTATTTTTGTGGTCGCTTCGTTATGCCACAAAATGGATTGTGGCCTCAGTTTAGACATTCGATTGGTTGCCTTGCCCTTTAGCACTTAGTGTCGGCCCTTAGAACGACACATATTATATTTTCAGTACTTGTTTTTTAGGTCATGATTATTACACAAATTTAGTAACAACCAGGCTATTGAGAATCATATTATTTGACACAAAAACAAAAATGCACTGAGTGAGGTTAGAAGTTGAATTGAAATATTAGTGCTTTTACAATTTCAGTCCTAAGGTTATCGAATTAATCTTAAAGCTTATTGTGAACTACATGTATGGCTTGAATTGAAGAGACACGTCATAACTAAGATATTGGTATTGGCAGTTAAGATGGGCGCTTTTGTCTCCAAGTACTAATACATAACTCGTACGCAATATAAGACCTTATCAATATTTCAGCATTATGGTTTATGCCACTATATTATTATAAATACATTAGTTTTTTTACATTCATAATATGGTTGTAGGAAAAACTAAAAACTATTAATAAAAAGTAGCTCGTACATATTTTTTTAACAGATGATATTTAAAACATAGCCTTCTCTCTTTTTAATGAAAGGCGTAGAGCAAGGTGATGAAGTAGTAAAATTGAAATTGTCTTGAACTAATAGCGCATGTTAAGTCAAGACCGGCAAGATGGTTTTATTCTCCACGTTTATGGAATGCAATCGTCGTTAAAATTTAAATATGCAGGTATTTTTCCCAGCAAACGGAAAAATGTTTACATTGCTTGTATTAAATTTTGTGTTCTCTCAATTAAATTAAGTTAATTAAATAAATTATTGTCTGTACAATGAATAATGAGAATCTAAATTATGTACACTGACATCTGTTTCGTAATATAATCTTAGTTGTAAGTGAAATAATAGAGCACTCTCAAGAGTACAGTTGAGCTACTAAACGTTGCTAAAATATTAGTGTAGCATTAATTGATGAAACTGAAATTAGATTACATCCTTAATTAATAACATTAAATGGCACTTTGCAATCAGACTGCTACACGTTACTTAAGACATTTAACTATGTGTAGAGAGTATTTAGTTTAAATTAGTTAGACTCCGTATCTTGTGATAAACTTTTTGAAATATGGACCAAAATGAGAATGTCACTATAAGGCGGCCGTGCAGTCGTTCATTTGACTATTTCGATATGAGTTTTAATAACCAAACATCAGATGGCACTATGCACAGTGTTGGTTCTATATCAGATGATGAAAATGATAATATTGTAAATAGTTTGAAGAAACAAGTCGACGATTTGTCTATAAAATTATGCAGTGCCAATGCTGAAATTGACACATTAATTTTAGAAAACAGCATACTAAAAAAAGAGAATGAAAATTTGGTTCGTCATAATTCATTAAACAATAATATCAGAATTAGCCAATCTTCAACTCCAAAAAAAAGGACACCAAAGAAAAATAAAAATACATCAATTGTACAACATAACGGGTCACAAACCAATATTTTAAAATCAGAGCAGATAAACAACTCGCAGGATCAACAAAACCAACATGACATTCAACTATCCACACAAGAGAAAGATTCACTTGCTTGTAAATATACAGTGAACCAACCAAAACAACAGCAACAGCATACTGAGAAATCTAAATTATGTATAATAAGTAGTAATAACAAAAATAAGATATTGAAAATTGCTGAAAATGAGTTCCAGAATTATCAAGTAATTCATTATCTGTCACCAGATTGTGGCATTTTAAAACAAATTGAAAATATAGACTTAAAATTAAAAAAATATACAATGAACGACTACTGCTTGTTATTTGTAGGAGACAAGGATTTTCTACAAACAAATAACTATGTTGACATAACTATTGCTATGCGAAATACACTAATAAATGTAAAACACACAAATGTTATTGTGTGTGCACCAACATTTAGATTAAATAATTATTCCACGATGTTTAATACTAGAATAGAAACATTTAATAATCTCCTATATCTGGATGTTGGTACACATAACTATGCTTATTTGTTTGACTGTAACTACTATTTGGCGTATGATTATACAATGTTTTGAAAAACCAGCGGATTAGTCAACAACCGTGGTATGAATAATATCTTTGTTAATATAGGGCAAATGTTAGAGGAATTCAAGTATTTTTATAAGGACTTACCTTCATCATCGTTTCCACCAATGAACACTGACGATCAAACAGAAGAATTGTTTTTTCTCTAATAAATATATTAAAGTTATGCATCAAAACATTGCCGGTCTTAAACGAAAATGTAACGAACTAACTACATGCTTAAATGAGTTAGCAGATAAAAATAAAAGTGTGGACGTTTTGTGTATCACGGAACACTTTGGCCCAGATTCAGAGTCGTGACTTTACTTTGCTTCAAAGTAATCTTCCCAAAGTAAACTTTTCATGTGAAAGATTACTTTCATATTTTTCAAATTCAGAGACAATACCTAGACTTTGCTTAGCAAAGTACGCTAAATAAAGTAAAGTAGGCGTTTGTTCAGCTGCACGCAGCTTTTACATTATTATATTATAGTATAAAAAATGTAACCGCTAAAACATTCACGAAAAAAATTTTTAAAACACGATTTTATCGTTATTAATAGGTAGCGGTTTTAAAAGGTTAATTTTTTTTTATTAGCTCTTAAAAATTATATTGCTCAGGTAAAAATATCATTTATTCATAAAATGGAACGTTGTAAACTTTGACGGACTATACTCTATTCAAGATGGCATGAGAATTAATATAAACATGTTAAACTTGTCAAACTGCAAAAAATTATAGGATTTCAAAGATTTTTTTTATCTAAAAACATCAATTTGTAATTTTATTCTTTTTCAGCTGTCATGACATAAATATTATTGACCGTAGATTTTATGTATGAATGAGTAATCGTGATATTAACAAGACCCATTTTAGGTTTGTTTACCTAATTTCTCACGCCAAAGTGAATAGAGTATAGTTTTTGTATAGATTTGTTGTTCACATTCGTTTACGACACAACTTCTGCTTTTCTGGACTTAATTAAAGAAAGATAAGAAAAGAAAGGAAAGCACAATTCGTCAGAAAATAAAACAGAAATTAATAAGCAAACGCAAAATGTGAAACAAAGTATGTATTGTCAAAATTTGACATGTTGTCGGTATAATCCTACCATATTAAATATTTATTATGATATATGGAAATATTGCTAACACAATGGCATCTTTTTTAAGACGTATAGTTATGCAAAGTTTACTTTGGGAGCAAAGTCAACCTCATCGTCGACTTTGGCTTTGCGAAGTAAAGATCAGTAGCGGAAAGTAAAGTTCGAGTTTGACAGGACTCTGAGGCCCAGATTCAGAGTCGTGACTTTACTTTGCTTCAAAGTAATCTTCCCAAAGTAAACTTTTCATGCGAAAGATTACTTTAATGTTTTTCAAATTCAGAGACAATAACTAGACTTTGCTAAGCAAAGTACGCTCTAAAAAGTAAAGTAAGCGTTTGTTCAGCTGCACGCAGCTTTTACATTATTATTTTATATTCTAAAACATGTAACCGATAAAACGCTCACAAAATAATTTTTTTAAACACGATTTAATCGTTATTAATAGGTAGCGGTTTTAAAAGGTTTAATTTTTTTTATCAGCTCTTAAAAATATTTTTATATATTGCTTAGGTAAAAATATTATTTATTCATAAAATGGAACGTTGTAAACTTTGACGGACTATACTCTATTCAAGATAGCATGAGAATTAATATAAACTTGTCAAACTGCAAAAAATTATAGGCTTTCAAAGATTTTTTTATCTAAAAACATCAATTTGTAATTTTATTCTTTTTCAGCTGTCGTGACATATTATTGACCGTAGATTTTATGTATGAATGAGTAATCGTGATATTAACAAGACCCATTTTAGGTTTGTTTACCTAATTTCTCACGCCAAAGTGAATAGAGTATAGTTTTTGTTTAGATTTGTTGTTCACATTCGTTTACGACACAACTTCTGCTTTTCTGGACTTAATTAAAGAAAGATAAGAAAAGAAAGGAAAGCACAATTCGTCAGAAAATAAAACAGAAATTAATAAGCAAACGCAAATGTGAAACAAAGTATTGTCAAAATTTGACATTTTGTCGGTATAATCCTACCATATTAAATATTTATTATGATATATGGAAATATTGCTAACACAATGGCATCTTTTTTAAGACGTATAGTTATGCAAAGTTTACTTTGGGAGCAAAGTCAACCTCATCGTCGACTTTGGCTTTGCGAAGTAAAGATCAGTAGCGGAAAGTAAAGTTCGAGTTTGACAGGACTCTGAATCTCGTTTTTGTATCAAAGTCGAACTTTCCTTCAAAGTAAAGTCAAAGTGCGGTCTCTGAATCTGGCCCTGAATCTCGTTTTTGTATCAAAGTCGAACTTTCCTTCAAAGTAAAGTCAAAGTGCGGTCTCTGAATCTGGCCCTTTATGAAAGAAGGATACCAAAGTCAATTATTTGTACCGAATTACACATTGGTTGCTCATTACTCAAGAGAGGAACAAAGAAGAGGAGGAGCGTGTATACTTGTCAAAAATGATTTAAAAAGTACAGAATTACCAAAAATATCAAATATGTCATCGCTTGGCTTATTTGAATGTTGCGCTATTGAGCTGACTGACTATAAAATAATCGTTGTCTGTGTATATAGAGTACCAAACGTTAACAATCTGAACTTCTTTTTTAGGGTTCCGTACCAGTTTTGAAAAAACGGAACCCTTATAGGATCACTTTGTTGTCCGTCCGTCCGTCTGTCCGTCCGTCTGTCCGTCCGTCCGTCCGTCCGTCCGTCCGTCCGTCTGTCTGTCAAGACCATTTATCTCAGGAACGCATGGAGGTATCAAGTTGAAATTTTTACCAAATACTAAGGCTTGTTGCTTCTTAGTGCCGTAAAAAAATCAAAGTGCTAATCCAACGCAATCAAGAGATATAGCCGTTTTTGTCGCAAATTTAGAGGGGTAAAGGCAAAAACCTACAGGGTACTTCCAGTCTACCTACAAACTTGAAATTTGGCATGAAGCAAGGTCTTATTGTACATGTAATAGGAAAATTCCGAAAACCTCAAATTTTTACTTCAATCAAATTATATTTTGATTTCATTGAATTTTGGCGGGAAAGCTGAGTCACGTGACCTGTGACGTCATAGAATTTTGGTCACGTGACCCGTGACGTCATACAATTTTGACAGATGAGTCGTGACGTCACAGAATTTTGTCGGGAAAATATTTTTTGACAGTTGAGCCGTGACGTTTTTGAATTTTTGACAGATGAGTCGTGACGTCAAAGAATTTTTGACAGATGATTCGTGACGTCACAGAATTTTGGCGGGAAAATATATTTTGACAGCTAAGCCATGACGTTTTTGAATTTTTGACAGATGAGTCGTGACGTCACACAATTTTTGACAGATGATTCGTGACGTCACAGAATTTTGGCGGGAAAATATATTTTGACAGCTGAGCCGGGACGTTTTTGAATTTTTGACAGATGAGTCGTGACGTCACAGAATTTTTAACAGATGATTCGTGACGTCACAGAATTTTGGCGGGAAAATATATTTTGACAGCTGAGCCGTGACGTTTTTGAATTTTTAACAGATATGAGTCGTGACGTCACAGGATTTTTGACAGATGATTTGTGACGTCATATTATTTTGGCGGGAAAATATTTGAAACCTCTGTCACTTTGACAGCTGTCACTTTTGACAGCTGTCACTTTTGACAGCTGTCAATTTTGACAGATAGGCGTGACGTCATAGAATTTTTGCCAGATGAGTCGTGACGTCACAGAATTTTAGCGGGAAAATATATTTTGACAGCTTAGTCGTGACGTCATTGAATTTTTGACAGATGAGTCGTGACGTCACATAATTTTTGTCAGATCAGTTTTGACGTCATAGTATTTTGGCGGGAAAATATTTATTGCCAGCTTAGTCGTGCCGTCATTGAATTTTGGCGGGAAAAATAGTATCTAAACAGCTGAATCCTGACGTTATCACAATTTGGGGGGAAAATAAATAGGTTTGTACGGAACCCTCGGTGCGCGAGTCAGACTCGCACTTGACCGTTTTTATTGATAAATTAGAGACCCTTCTCCGTAAAATAACAAACAAAAGATATAAGAACATTATTATATGTGGTGACTTCAACATTGATACACTTAAAGAAAATAGTCATACAAGGGCTTTTAAATGTCTTCTCATTAGAAACAATTTAAAGTTAGCGATTAAAGAACCAACACGCATTGCAAGTATGTCCTGCATAGATAATTTTGCACATAATTTTAATACCTGTAGGACTGACGTGCTAGAGTTTGCGCTATCTGACCACACTGCCCAACTCTTACACTGCCCAGTGCAGAAAATATTCACAATAAAATATTGGTTGGCCACAAGAAGAGATTATAGTTTAGATAATGTGATAAAATTCAAAACGTATTTGACAAATTTGTGTTTTTCAGAGATATATCAGACTGAAGATCCAAACATAGCATATAATGCTTTTTTGGATACTTTTAAACTTTTTTACGATTTGTGTTTCCCAAGTAAATTTATTAAAATCTACATAATTAAGAAAACAAAATGGTTATCTAAAGGAATTAAAATATCCAGTCAAAAAAAAAGACACCTATTGTGGCAGAGTAGATTAAACCCCAATAATAATAATAAAAATAGTTTTAAAAAGTATTCAAAATTACATAAAAAAATTATATACTTAACACAAAAAGCACAAAATAATCACAAAATACATACATCTATAAATAAATCAAAAACTACATGGCAAATAATTAATCGAACAAAGTATAACTTACCTAAATACACTATCAATAAAATAAAATTAAATAAACAGACAATAACTAACCCAAAGAGTATTGCAGAAGCGTTTAATAACTATTTCATTGATAAAATTCAAGCAAAATTAAATGCCTATGAAAAACCTAAGTCATTTAAGTTAAGTGTAAACCACAAATCAATGTTTATGGCTCCAAGTCTACCATTAGATATACACAAAATTATTATGTCATTAAACAATACAGGAAGCGTAGGATACGATGGCATTGCGACAAATATACTAAAGCAAGTATCAATAAATATAATGTCTGAGTCATATTATTAATTTATGTATAAGCGCCGGTATATATCCAGATGCTTTAAAAAAATCGGTTATAAAGCCACTTTTCAAAAAGGAAGATAAGGAACTAATGGAATATTATCGTCCCATATCACTTATACCTGTTATATCAAAAATATTTGAGAAATATATATATAAAGAACTTAGTAATTTTGTTGAAAAAAATAGTATTTTATGTGAAGATCAGAAAGGGTTTAGGCCACAAAAAACTATTAATATGGCGATAATATAATAATAATAATAATTAATATTCATATTCTGCGACATGACCCAGGCGTTCGATTACGTACACTACCCAACATTACTTATGAAACTAGAATCGTATGGTATTCGAGGGAACGTCCTAAATCTAATAGAATCTTATCTACAAAATAGAAAACAAATAACAGAAATTAATCATATTAATACTGCTAATGCGAAGGAAGAAATATTTCATTCCTCTGAGCGCATGGTTTCATTTGGCGTGCCACAAGGGAGTGTTCTGGGACCTTTCCTATTCATACTATACATTAATGACTTACCTAAAAGCATTGAACAACCTTTGACACTATTTGCAGATGACAGCACAGTGACAGTACCGTGCAAAAATGTAGAGACGTATGAAACTGATATTCATAATGCTTTAAAATTAGTTATTAACTGGATGAACTCAAATAATTTAAAAATTAACATAAACAAAACCAAAATTATACATTTTAATCAACGAACTCATTGCATGACACTCAACATTCAACTCAATAATGAGGTTGTGCAAAATGTTGAAACTACAAAATTTTTAGGTCTCGAAATAGACAAAAGCCTAAATTGGAAAACACATATTAATACACTTTGTAAAAAAATTAATAAATCTGCATATGCATTATATAAATTCGCATACCTCGGACAATAAAGGCGTATCTCGAAAACACCAACTTTACAGGAGAGCCAAAAAACAGTTTGTTTCTAGAATATTGCCTGAACTAATAATGATAGTACTTTGTATCATATATCATAAGAAGCCTCTAAATGAGCTCTTTAATATGTATTTACCGAAAATATAGATAGATTTACTGTTTTTATACTACAGGGAAAATTAACAGTTACCTATTTATTGTATTAGAGTTATTCTTAAGTAACTGTTGGTAAATAAACATACGCCTTTTTTGCTGTTCATGTATAAACAAAACATGGATCTTATGTATATAAACGCTTTTATTGCTTGTTTTTCTCGTGATATAAGCTCGGAGCTTATAGTTTTAAGTACTTATTGCACGTTTATTTTTGATAATAAATAATAAGTAAGTTTACGTAAGTGCATATTGCAGTAATAATTTATTAAGATTTTATATTGTATGTGACACACTTATTTATTGCAGGAAGAAATATTTTACAGAGTAATACATATTTTCTTATAATTTCATAATAACAAAAAATAACTTTACATTTTAATTTAAGAATTGTGGGTATCTAATTTGCTATGGTTTTACAACTAATGTACAATATATCAAAAAGTGTTTGGTAATTAATTGTAGGAATAAAACGAGATGATCAATATTTTTTATTAATTCTTGATTTTGTACTTATTTTGCTAACTAAAGCAATTTTTTACATCTATGAAGGTTACAAATGTTATCAAACTCTTCTTATTGCACAATGTACCCATATTTATTTACATTTTATACTCAGACAAGAAAAGCCAGCCCTGTCGTGCCGTTCATTACGCCTTTTATAGTAAATTGATTATCAAAATACCCGACATTTGCCAAATAAAATATAAACCTTACACTCCTCCATCCTGACCTCGTGTATGGCCCCAAACACGAACCCAGGTGGAACTTAACCTTACAGTTGGGCAAAGAGGACACTTGTCAAACGTGTTTACAAAAGTTATTAATAATGGAAGAAAATTATTCTTATTATTTTACATAGATAAGCATGTTTAAACAGCAAACAACACTAATAATTTAATTGTATATTGTATACACAATACTTATACAATTAAATTTTTAGTGTTGTTAATGAGGATACCCTCATTCAATATTATGTAACACTTATTGACTTCAATTTTAGGCTACAGTGTCTTTCAAATAGAACGGGTCGATGTAACTCGTCTGTAGCGGCTATTTTGTTCAGATGACATTTATTTTGTCAAATCTGATGTTCCTTACTCATACACTGATGCTAAATCACCATGCCAAGTTACACGGTTCAGCATCAGGTACAAACAGTAAAACTTTGTTTTCAAAATGAGTGTTCGTTAGTGCAAATGCATTGCGTCCATTTTACGGCAGACGTGGTGGTCCTCCAAAGTCCACAAACCAACGATTGGTGACCAAATTAAACGTGACAAGTTAGGTAAATAACCAACAAACCCTTTTACGTCAAAGAAACGCCAGATTATACGAAAATATTAGCCGCTGGACGTGAGAGTAATCAGAAGAGTCCGAAGCAGTCGATTTCTCGCTATGCACATGGACTCGACCTTTCATAGACTTTAACTTGAAGAATTTTAGGTCAAGGCTTGGGTCTTGGCAAATAACTATAACAATTAACTCAAAACCAAGATGTCCAAGAACAAGAGCTCAAAGATTATGAAAACAAAGTTTTTAAAAGGGTTTAGCTCAAAGTTAATAGCACCAAAGTAGCGTGATTTGATTCCACTTGACTTTTTCTTGTGGCGTTTTCTGAAGTCGCTTAAAAGCTATAATCGACTATTGTCCTGAAAGCTAACATAACGCAGATAAAATGTAGTAAAATGCTACAATAACATCTTTAAACCAACATTCTCGCTTGTGAGATGCCTCAATACATGCCAACCCATCAAATTCTGGCACGGTGTTAATACAAAACACATAACATCATTAAACCAACCAAACCATAAGTATCGCAAGTGAAATGCTACAATACACGCCAACCCATTCAATTCTAGCACGATTATAACACAACACATAACACCACCAGATATTAGCTTGCGAACCCATCCTATTCTCGCAAAACTAACTCCTATGCTTGCCAGCGACAATTATTGCCATCCAATTCTGAGACGACTATAACACAAAACATAACTATAAACATAACATTCTCGCTAGTGAGCTGCCACAATAGGTAATGCCAACCCATCCAATTTTGGCACGAATATAACACAACACATAACATCTTTAAACCAACATTCTCGTTTGTAAGCTGCCACAAAAAGGTAATGCCAACCCATCCAATTCTGGCATAACTGTTACACAACACATAACATCTTTAAACCAACATTGTCGATTGTGAGCTGCCTCAATACATGCCAACCCATCTAATTCTGGCATAACTGTTACACAACACATAACATCTTTAAACCAACATTGTCGATTGTGAGCTGCCTCAATACATGCCAACCCATCCAATTCTGGCACGACTGTAAAACAACACATAACATCTTTAAACCAAAATTCTCGATTGTGAGCTGCCACAATACATGCCAACCCATCCAATTCTGGCACGACTATAACACAACACATAACATCTTTAAACCAAAGTCCCCGTTTGTGAGCTGCCTTAATACATGCCAACCCATCTAATTCTGGCATAACTGTTACACAACACATAACATCTTTAAACCAACGTTCTCGTTTGTGAGCTGCCTCAATACATGCCAACCCATCTAATTTTGGCATAACTGTTACACAACACATAACATCTTTAAACCAACATTGTCGATTGTGAGCTGCCTCAATACATGCCAACCCATCCAATTCTGACACGACTGTAAAACAACACATAACATCTTTAAACCAAAATTCTCGATTGTGAGCTGCCACAATACATGCCAACCCATCCAATTCTGGCACGACTATAACACAACACATAACATCTTTAAACCAACGTTCTCGTTTGTGAGCTGCCTTAATAAATGCCAACCCATCTAATTCTGGCATAACTGTTACACAACACATAACATCTTTAAACCAACATTGTCGATTGTGAGCTGCCTCAATACATGCCAACCCATCTAATTCTGGCATAACTGTTACACAACACATAACATCTTTAAACCAACATTGTCGATTGTGAGCTGCCTCAATACATGCCAACCCATCTAATTCTGGCATAACTGTTACACAACACATAACATCTTTAAACCAACATTGTCGATTGTGAGCTGCCTCAATACATGCCAACCCATCCAATTCTGGCATAACTGTTACACAACACATAACATCTTTAAACCAACATTGTCGATTGTGAGCTGCCTCAATACATGCCAACCCATCTAATTCTGGCATAACTGTTACACAACACATAACATCATTAAACCAAAATTCTCGATTGTGAGCTGCCACAATACATGCCAACCCATCCAATTCTGGCACGATTGTAACACAACACATAACATCATTAAACCAACATTCTCGTTTGTAAGCTGCCACAATAGGTAATGCCAACCCATCCAATTCTGGCATGTCTGTAACACAACACATAGAAAGGCTGTTCAAATGAAACACACTTATATCCACACGCTATCTATACATACGTAAACATACTTACGTTTGAACTATAACATTCAAATTTTTCTGTAAGTATGATTAAGAATTGTTATCGATAAGGAAGGTATCCTGCATGAAGCAGTAAGTGACTTGTCGTCGCACGAATACTTAAGTGTCCAACCTCCATTTGCAACATTTTACACCAGAGACGTTTTATTGATTAGTTTAAGCAAATAATATGATTTTATAAAAGTTTTATATTAAAAAAATATTTAACGTGTTTATGAAATGATATATTACAAATAATCATTAAAAAGTCAAACAGTTATGTTTATTTTCACAATTTTTTATGGAGGTTGAGCAAATAAACACAAAACAAATTATGCAATTGGAGATAGACCACTACTGGAGTGGAGGTTGAGCATTTTGCATTTGAATATATTTAGTACTTAAGTGCCCTATAACCAAATACAGTGTGTTTGGGTATCGTGGTAAGAAAAAATAACTAGTTAACTGGCTATTTATTATTAAAAAAACACAGAATTAAAAAAAAACACTGATATATATGTTACGGTAAATGTGATTAATTGAAAATTATTATTAATTACCGGTTATTATTAATAATAATTACATGTTTTGGTAAATGTGATTAATCGATCGAAATTTATTACTTTTAGTAGTAATAATTAATAATTCACAACACATAATGGTAAAAGTGATAAAATAAATAAAAACCCAACGTTTTTTGTCCAGCAGATTTTTTTTTTCATAAATTAACACTAGGTACGTATACATAATACAATACGAGTATAAATAAAAAATACAATTTTTTTTTGTTTTTGTACCGATACAAGATAGTTTACTTCGCCTGGTATTGTTTATGTTGTCTGATCCTGTCAAAACCTTAGAGATTCCATAAAGGCTTTGTCGTCAGCTTTCATATATTTGTGTGTGGGTCTGATTTGAATTAGTCCTTATTCGTCGTATTCTTCTTTCGTAGGATTCTTGATTCATCGTACGTAATGTCAACATAAAATGGAACTATGGTATTACCGTGACTCTACTTCTTCATTTAAATATGTACAATAAAAACGACATTAATTGAAAATAAAACAGTGATAAGATCATACCTATACGTATAAAAAATAATTAATATACTGACACTATTTAAACAATTTTGAATGGATTTTTTTAAAGAAAATTAACCCTTTTTTGACGATTCTTTATGTTATCATAAGGAATTCTTTAGTTTATGGGCTATTCATCCCTCAACGGCGTAATTACTTCTGAATTTCTCATCCAAAATAGGGAATAAAATGCAAAGCAACGGACATAATAAAAATAGATGTACAATGTGAGCAATGGATCTGTGGCGAGTAAAAAATAGTATTAATCTTCTTATCTAGCATCTAACATCATTGCGAACACAAAGCGTAGGTATACGTAAACACAAAACTACCCATTTAATGCTAAGAAATTTACCCATTTAACAATTAGCAATCATGCAAGTAGCAGGTATATTTTGACAGTCACCCCACAAAAGCAATATTTTTTATTATTATATTAGTTATATTTTACAACCTTACGAAATGTTCGAAACAATCTGTTCATTTATAGATACGTCCCAATTTCATTAAAAGATTTAATTAAATCTGAAATTATAAGAATTAAATTTAAACATCCTGTACTATAAGTTAACGATACGCAGTGATAATCTGCAAAGAAATATTAACAAAAATACAAGTTACCGATTCTTTTCTATAGTTGTGACTATATTTTCCGATTATTATTTCGTCACGGACCTTTCGGGTACTGTTTTCTATTAAAATTAATACGTTTTTTCTATATTTCGCGTTAGTTTTAACTCAAATGCGTGCGAGCACCAGCTTCGTCACAAAATAAATTATTATTGGCCGCGTATTGCGTCATCAAAATGCCATGTCGTGATTGGTTACCTGTGAGGAGATTGAATACTTAAGCACTTAATCGATGTTCGGATGCACGTTTGGTGTTTCTCTACGGACTTTGAGCAATTAAGCATTAAGCTTAAATTCTCTTGTGTTAGTTTTCAAAAACTTAAATTCCTTATAAATAATGTATTTTAAGTCCAAACAGCAAGTATTATATACCAATCGAACCGCAATTTGATCCTTAATAAAATTGCATTAAAAAGTGAAATTCGTCAAAATGGTCGGTTGAGCAAATAAGCATTCAGGCGACGTTGTGTAATAATCTATAAAGTTATTAAGGATTAAATACACATATGTTTCAGAATAAGTTTAACAGTGACGCTTATGTGAAGTTACGAAAAATGTATTCGAAAATATACCGTGCAATAAAGGAGTAAGTAACTTACGAGTGCACATCTTTTAATTTGACTAGAGCAATAAAGACTTGATTGCGATTACGTACTTAATGTTAATGGTTTAAATAAATTATGCATCGAGCATCTATATTTACGTTTTTTTTGCCAGTTAATTATAATATTTCTTAAGGAAGTAGCTTTTGTATTTTTTTGACCTATTTTTATGGTTTTTGTAAGGAAAATTACGAAAAAAATATGGAACATGAGTCGAAGTATTTTACATCAAAAGGCGAAATAAAAAAAAAATTCCGTATGTGCATAAACGCCTTTATTGTCCGAGGTATGCGAATTGTCAGCAACAGTAGATATAGAGGCGCTCCTTACTGCTTACTACGGTATAGCAGAAACCCACCTCCGGTATGGAATTATTTTCTGGGGAAATTCTACTGAAAGAGAAACAGCTTTTAAAGCGCAAAAAAGCTGTATAAGGGCTATGTTCAAACTCGAACCGATTGATAGTTGCCTGCCATATTTTAAAAAACATAGAATTTTAACACTACCTTGTTTATACATATTAGAAGTTGCTTTATTTGTAAAATTAAATCCTAATCGATTTACACGTTTGGACGAAGTTGTGCAACGCCAAAGACGAGACAACATGCCGTCGCACGAATACTTAAGTGTCCAACCTCCATTTGCAACATTTTACACCAGAGACGTTTTATTGATTAGTTTAAGCAAATAATATGATTTTATATAAGTTTTATATTAAAAAAATAGTTAACGTGTTTATGAAATGATATATTACAAATAATCATTAAAAAGTCAAACAGTTATGTTTATTTTCACAATCTTTTATGGAGGTTGAGCAAATAAACACAAAACAAATTATGCAATTGGAGATAGACTACTACTGGAGTGGAGGTTGAGCATTTTGCATTCGAATATATTTAGTACTTAAGTGCCCTATAACCAAATACAGTGTGTTTGGGTATCGTGGTAAAAAAAAATAACTAGTTAACTGGCTATTTATCATTAAAAAAAACACAGAATTAAAAAAAAACACTGTTTGATATATATGTTACGGTAAATGTGATTAATTGAAAATTATTATATTAATATTACCGGTAAAGATGATTAATCGATCGAAATTTATTACTTTTAGTAGTAATTATTAATAATTCACGACACATATTGGTAAAAGTGCTAAAATAAATAAAAACCCAACGTTTTTTGACCAGCAGATATTTTTTTTTGTACCGATACAAGATCGTTTACTTCGCCTGGTATTGTTTATGTTGTCTGATCCTGTCAAAACCTTTTTAATTAGAGATTCCATACAGGCTTTGTCGTCAGCTTTCATATATTTGTAGGTACTCGTACTTCTAATATATTTTATTTTCTTTTCGGTTAGTGTCTGATTTGAATTAGTCCTTATTCGTCGTATTCTTCTTTCGTCGGATTCTTGATTCATCGTACGTAATGTCAACATAAAATAGAACTATGGTATTACCGTGACTCCACTTCTTCATTTCAATATGTACAATAAAAACGACATAAATTGAAAATAAAACTGTGATAAGATCATACCTATACGTATAAAAAATAATTAATATACTGAGACTATTTAAACAATTTAGAATGGATTTTTTTTTAAATAAAATTAACCCTTTTTTGACGATTCTTTATGTTTTCATAAGGAATTCTTTAGTTTATGGGCTATTCATCCCTCAACGGCGTAATTAGTTCTGAATTTCTCATCCAAAACAGGGAAGAAAATGCAAAGCAACGGACATAATAAAAATAGATGTACAATGTGAGCAATGGATCTGTGGCGAGTAAAAAATAGTATTAATCTTCTTATCTAGCATCTAACATCATTGCGAACACAAAGCGTAGGTATATGTAAACAAAAAACTACCCATTTAATGCTAAGAAATTTACCCATTTAACAATGGGGATACACACTGCTTATTTATCCCGATAGGTAGCGCATAGTCGTTGGTTTTGTTTGCCTGTCAAACTTCATACAAATTGTTACTAAAATATTTTAAAAAAGGTTTTAAATGTAAATAATGACATTGTGTTGTGCATTTAACTGTAAAATTAAAGGTACTCATCGTTTCCCTTCTGATGAATAAATAAATAATTGTAATATTATTATTGTAATAATTATATTTCTTTTTCGCCAGCTAGGAAAGCATTTCTCTTCTTCAGCTCTTATTTAAAATTTGCCACGGTCATGCAGGAATACATTTTCATTGAAAAATTCGCAAATAAATTCTTACGCATTTACAAGCAAATGTCCCAACGACAAGAATGACACCCACCAACGATGGTGTCGCCATCTGAGATTAGTTATGCCTGTGCCTCCTCATTAGCAAACATGCAAGTAGCAGGTATATTTTGACAGTCACCGCACAAAAGCAATATTTTTTATTATTATACAACCTTACGAAAAGTTCGGAACAATCTGTTCATTTATAGATACGTCACAATTTCAATTAATTTTTAATTTCACAATTAAATTTAAACATCCTGTACTATAAGTTAACGATACGCAGTGATAATCTGCAAAGAAATGTTAACAAAAATACAAGTTAACGACTCTTTTCTATAGTTGTGACTATATTTTCCGATTTATATTTCGTCACGGACATTTCGGGTACTGTTTTCTATTAAAATTAATACTTTTTTCTATATTTCGCGTTAGTTTTTACTCAAATGCGTGCGAGCACCAGCTTCGTCACAAAATA
Source organism: Schrankia costaestrigalis (assembly GCA_905475405.1). Lineage (NCBI taxonomy): Eukaryota > Metazoa > Arthropoda > Insecta > Lepidoptera > Erebidae > Schrankia > Schrankia costaestrigalis. The sequence goes on from FR997832.1 coordinate 9,383,472, forward strand.
AATTAATAATGGCGGCGTGTTGCGTCATCAAAATGCGATGTCGTGATTGGTTACCTGTGAGGAGATTGAATACTTAAGCACGCAATCGATGCTCGGATGCACGTTTGGTGTTTCTCTATGGACTTTGAGCAATTAAGCATGAAGTTTTAATTCTCTTGTGTTAGTTTTCAAAAACTTAAATTCCTTATAAATAATGTATTTCAAGTCCAAACAGCAAGTATTATATACCAATCGAACCGCAATTTGATCCTTAATAAAATTGCATTAAAAAGTGAAATTCGTCAAAATGGTCGGTTGAGCAAATAAGCATTCAGGCGACGATGCGTCTTTGTTTGAAGGCTGCTAAAACTGCCCTACTCCGTAAAAGTATATACTGCATGGCCCCAATTATGTATAATAATTTACCAAAGAGTGTAAGGGAATTACCAATGCCATCTTTTAAAAAGGTAATAAAGAATGAATTAATAAGTAAGGCATATTATAATGTCACCGAATTCCTTACTGACAAAAAGTTTTTACAATAAAGAATGTACTAGTTTAGTAAACCTTATTAGTTTCCATTATTAGATTTTATTTTATTTATTAATTTATTTTACTTCTTAATTGACTTTGGTTCTGTACATTTTAAAAAAACTTTAGCAAAGTAACTTTTTAATTTATTTTCCTAACTATAATATGTTAAATTTTGCATGCCTACAAAAGGTAAAATATAGCTGAACTATATGTTTATTTTTAATATCTTTAAATGTATTTTATACCTACCTATATTTGCAAAATAAATAAATATTCTATTCTATCCTTCTCAATGTAAGCATTGTTCTCTTTTTATTAACTTACATAAGAAGATTTTTCTACCTAGTAAATAGTCAAATTCAAGGTAACATCAATATTGCATAACATTACAACGTATTGTATGATATTTGATCACAGTTTGTTAAATATTGTAGGACTTCAACAATATTCATTTTATGTCGGATACTTTTAAAGTGCGAACAATGTTACGTAAAAATGAACATGCACTCGAAATGTTTTAAAATAATTTTGCACTCCAATACATGCACCAAAGAGTTAAAAAGGTTTATTTTTAATTTTATATGTGTTTAAATTAAGGTAAATGCACCAGTGGATGACTCTATAAGGAAGAATTTTACACATTTTTGCACATATCTCCTTAATTATCAATTTTATCGACTTCTAACAAACGCGAATGCATGAACTGGTTCTTCATCCATGATATACGAATAAAACATTGTATAATAATATTTCTATTATTGAGCTATTTCAGTTTTTCACAACCTCTGAAATTGTACTAGTGGATGACAGACAAAATCTCGAATGCCCCAATGTATGACTATAAAAAAACAAAATCGGTGCCCCAGTATATGACAGGATGCCTTAGGGATTTCCATAGGTATCTAACCAGTTATAGAGCAATGTATGAATAGGCCAACTATTGGAGATCGTCGTGGGTGGCAACCTACAGTCATGTGGGTGAGAAGTATGAGGAATTTTGATCCACCATCAAGTAGCTTGTAGGTCTCATGCGCCGTTCGATTGGGTGTTTACTTTTTACTTTGTACAACAAAGTAATATGTGGAATATCATACTTCTTTGCTACCGCAGCCACAGACATGCCCTTCGATACCTCGACTAATGCCCCTAACACGTCGTCCAGACTATATTTATACGTCCTTGGAGGCATATTTGTAAAGCAAAATATCTGAAACCAATGTATGACAATGTAGTCTTGACCCAATGAATGACACCTGTCATACATTGGTACTCCATAGAAAACCAGTCGATGACACCCCCTGTCAGGCACTACTCAATCATCAAATAAAAGTTTTTTGTTTACAGGGCAATTAAAATATAATGTTGTACTTCATTATAATTCAATAATAATGATGTTTTAAAAAATATTAAGTTGTACAAGAGAATGACATAGGTGTCATCCACTACTAAACACATATAAGATTACCCAGTGAATGACACCCCTCTAAAATACTAAATTATTGAATAAAATCAATTTAAAACCGTTTATATTTGTCTTTTGTTTAATTATGTAACAATTTCAATAATCACTTACCTATATAACATACAATCCTGGCTATAACATGCACTTTCACTAAACAGTTCCTTAACAAATCAGATAAGTATCGCGATGCACGTCTTACTTAAAGCACTCGCACGCTAAAACTAATTCATAATTACAAAAATAATGATCCCATCGATGCCAAATTTTGCAAAAATATCTTCGATAGTACTAGTACGTCGCCTGAATGCTTATTTGCTCAACGGACCATTTTGACGAATTTCACTTTTTAATGCAATTTTATTAAGGATCAAATTGCGGTTCGATTGGTATATAATACTTGCTGTTTGGACTTAAAATACATTATTTATAAGGAATTTAAGTTTTTGAAAACTAACACAAGAGAATTTAAGCTTAATGCTTAATTGCTCAAAGTCCGTAGAGAAACACCAAACGTGCATCCGAACATCGATTAAGTGCTTAAGTATTCAATCTCCTTACAGGTAACCAATCACGACATCGCATTTTGATGACGCAATACGCCGCCATTATTAATTTATTTTGTGACGAAGCTGGTGCTCGCACGCATTTGAGTTAAAACTAACGCGAAATATAGAAAAAACGTATTAATTTTAATAGAAAACAGTACCTGAAATGTCCGTGACGAAATATAAATCGGAAAATATAGTCACAACTATAGAAAAGAATCGGTAACTTGTATTTTTGTTAACATTTCTTTGCAGATTATCACTGCGTATCGTTAACTTATAGTACAGGATGTTTAAATTTAATTCTTATAATTTCAGATTTAATTAAATCTTTAAATCAAATTGTGACGTATCTATAAATGAACAGATTGTTTCGAACATTTCGGTTAGGTTGTAAAATATAACTAATATAATAATAAAAAATATTGCTTTTGTGCGGTGACTGTCAAAATATACCTGCTACTTGCATGTTTGCTAATTGTTAAATGGGTAAATTTCTTAGCATTAAATGGGTAGTTTTGTGTTTACGTATACCTACGCTTTGTGTTCGCAATGATGTTAGATGCTAGATAAGAAGATTAATACTATTTTTACTCGCCACAGATCCATTGCTCACATTGTAAATCTATTTTTATTATGTCCGTTGCTTTGCATTTTCTTCCCTATTTTGGATGAGAAATTCAGAACTAATTACGCCGTTGAGGAATGAATAGCCCATAAACTAAAGAATTCCTTATGAAAACATAAAGAATCGTCAAAAAAGGGTTAATTTACTTAAAAAAAATCCAATCTAAATTGTTTAAATAGTGTCAGTATATTAATTATTTTTTATACGTATAGGTATGATCTTATCACCTTCTTATTTTCAATTTATGTCGTTTTAATTGTACATATTGAAATGAAGAAGTAGAGTCACGGTAATACCATAGTTCCATTTTATGTTGACATTACGTACGATGAATCAAGAATCCGACGAAAGAAGAATACGACGAATAAGGACTAATTCAAATCAGACACTAACCGAAAAGAAAATAAAATATATTAGAAGTACCTACAAATATATGAAAGCTGACGACAAAGCCTTTATGGAATCTCTAAGGTTTTGACAGGATCAGACAACATAAACAATACCAGGCGAAGTAAACGATCTTGTATCGGTACAAAAACAAAAAATATTGTATTTTTTATTTATACTCGTATTGTATTATGTAATTATGTGTTGGGAATTATTAATAATTACTACTAAAAGTAATAAATTTCGATCGATTAATCACGTTTACCAAAACATGTAATTATTATTAATAATAACAGGTAATTATTAATAATTTTCAATTAATCACATTTACCGTAACATATATATCAGTGTTTTTTTTTTAATTCTGTGTTTTTTTTAATAATAAATAGCCAGTTAACTAGTTACTTTTTTTTACCACGATACCCAAACACACTGTATTTGGTTATAGGGCACTTAAGTACTAAATATATTCGAATGGAAAATGCTCAACCTCCACTCCAGTAGTGGTCTATCTCCAATTGCATAATTTGTTTTGTGTTTATTTGCTCAACCTCCATAAAAAATTGTGAAAATAAACATAACTCTTTGACTTTTTAATGATTATTTGTAATATATCATTTCATAAACACGTTAACTATTTTTTTAATATAAAACTTTTATAAAATCATATTATTTGCTTAAACTAATCAATAAAACGTCTCTGGTGTAAAATGTTGCAAATGGAGGTTGGACACTTAAGTATTCGTGCGACGAGTAGTCTATTTAACTAATTTTTTTAGTAATATTATTATTTGTTGCCTTATTATTTTATGTTAACTGCAAAAAAGTCATTCATTGGGTACCTGTCAGCCACTGGTGCTTTTACCTTAATATCATTTTGTGCGAGAAAATCTAAATAAAAAATATGACCGTGACTAATCATGGTCACTTATATTTACTCGTATGGCACATTTTTTTATTAAAAATAATAAAACAATTATTCATCGCAGGGACGGGCCTCCTCCCATGACGGAGAGATACTTGGCCTACTAATACCACGCTGGGCAGACGGATTGGTATAGGGTTTAATTTCAAGTTTTCCTTCTTTTTATTTCGTAAAGATAATATTCACGGATAGTCTCTTAGTCGGCTTTTACGATATTCATGGGATGAGATGGGGTGGTGACATATTGAATTCTGACTCCGTCACCACACAGAGAAATAAAATAAAATTATTAAATGTATATTATTAATAACATGTTAATGTAAAAGTAATAAATTAAGTATATGTATATTTTTAGGAGTGTCGACGGCAGTACACGCCTTTTGACTAATATTTTATGATGATGATAAACGTCGAATTACAGACAGTAGAAGGATAGATATTATATATAAATAATTTATATTTACAGTAGTAAGATAGATATATAAATAATTTATGTTCCTATTCATTGTATTTGTCATTTTACCAGGAGTATGTTATATGAACAAATAACGTAGGACAATGAAGAGTAGAATCTGATTACTAGTCGAAACACCGGAGTCTTCTTGACACAAACGTGATAAAATGACAGCGAATTTCAGCCGTCAAGTTATTATCGTGAAACGTACGTATAAGAAAATATAATTATGTATAGTCGAAAACGAAATGGCTTTATCAGTTTTGACAAAAAATTCTATCATAATTCAAATTCATTAAGATCGTTATTTAATGTTTATGCGTGAGATTGACGTCATTGGTTGACCGTAATCAAAACTATGCTTAGATTAAAAGTGCAATCTATTTTAAACTTTCATTTCAACGCAACAAATAATAAAATCTACTAACACAATACAAATGTCACTATATTAAACTGTAGAGTTTGTATATGAAAAACCATAAAAAACCATTAAATAATTTAAAACTAAAGCCAACTTGTTACTTGTGAGTTGTGACATTACAAGCTTGTCATTTCAGAAAAACTGAAAATGTAGAATTTAAATATTGGCTGGTAAGCCACCCAATTATTGGCACCTTAAGAGTGGACTTCGTGTCAGACTTAAATATAAAATATCATAAAATGATAAAATACTTTAATCTTTGCTTAAACTTAATTATTATTATGTGATTGAATAGTATTAAAGCGCCGATTACAGTACCCTACATGTAGGGTAGTGTAATCGGCGCTTTAATAAATATTATTGGCACTAATGCCAATAAAAGGATTCTGATAAAATTGTTGCTATGTTGACACATGAAATAAATAAAATATGATAAAAATATTAAATAAATAATATTTGAACTTGAATAATCATACTGAACTTGAATAATCTATAGCTAGTGTTTTCTTTCTTTTTACTCACTTTGAACTCATAAGTGCCAATAATTGTAGGACTTCTAACGATTAGGTGGTTTACCCTAATTTGTTTTATATTATAAAATTACGAAAACTTTAAATTGAAATATGCGCCAATGACGTCATACAAGAAATGATAGGGATGGACATAGAAGGAAAAAAGAGATAAATTCATTAGATTATAACGTTTTACCAAAAATATGCTCTAGTAACAGTCAATAACGTTGACTTTACTATTTGTTTTTATAAATACCTAACGACTATTTGCTAATACAAGAGAACTGATATGTCAAAGTAGCGTCATGATTTAGCTGATATTTTGTTGTGCGATATTGAACCTAATAGTTTTATGACATGCAACTAACATTAGCTCTAGAGGTGATAAAGCCATTTAGTTTTCGACCATACATGCCTAGATATATAAAACTAATATTATTCACGTTTGTAGCTAAGGCTACCTGCAATATAATTTCCCATCGTGTTTGATCTTTAGCAGAGCTAATAATATTTGTTCTATCTTCATTTCTGATATCACATCAGTATTCATGTGTCTTTTTAAAATGTGAATCTTATAAAAAAATGTTTAAGTTCATTTTTTGGATATGTTGGCTTTTGTATGTACGTAGAAAGGTATCATACAAAAATGTAAACATAATGTGTTTTACTTCATATAATTTGTGCATGTGGTTTTCAAACTTCATCTCAACTAAACGCAAACTAAATGCTCTATTTAACCCAAACCTTTTTAGAACGCTACTGAAAAACAATTCGAGACATGCTGTCTGATAGTTTACTAATTTATAGAAATAGTTTTTGTATTTATGGCAATAGTATCTGTTACATAAATCGTACACCTGCCCAAGGCTCAATTTGACGAGGCGTAACCAAAGATTAATGTTATGGTTCCGCCATTTAATTTTACCCTTCTCTGCAATGTCTACAATAGAACATTTCATGACATCTTACTTAAACCTTTGCAGCAAAGCATTTGTAATCCTACGAATGACAAATGCAGATATACCTTTTAGGTAGTCATGTCGAATGCAATATGCTATAGAAAATAAATGTATAATGTATCTTTGAAGTTTATATCAAATAGAATATAATACTTTAAAAGTTGTAAATGAAACAATTCATTCGTTTTAATATTAATATTTGGTTCTATATGTGTTGTGACAGTACTGAATAATATTTAATAAGCATTCTTAGTAAGAATAGGCCAGGTTTAACTTATACATTAAAATCTTCATAGTTCAAATCAGTCAAGCCCTATAGCCCTGAAGGTCACAACGATTCGTCATTTTTAATAGATTACATCGGTCCGCTATTGGGTAGCTTTTTGATGACGTTAATAGCCTATGATACTCCGAGGTGTTGACCCGGACCAAAAAGTTTGGAAATACTTTTATACGCTCATGTGTTTGTATCCTCCATTGTATCGGATTCTTCAAGTGTAGATAGAGAACCATTTGCCCATACCTGCAAGATGATAACGACCTCCGTCGCGACGGAGAGAAGTTGATTTATGATAACTAATCTTTCTCCTTATTTCTGAACAACCTTCGCGCTTTCCTTCAGGTTTTTTCGTAAAAAAGGATTGTTTAATTGCTTTAATAGAGCAACATGCACGTATCGTAACACAAATACAGTCTTATCATTACAATTCAGCAGTACCACCCACAAACTGTTATAAGACAGGGTATAATCCCTAGCTGTCTTTAGAAAAATATCTTAAAATATATAAATAAAAGTCAATGACCTTTTTCTCTTCGAACTTATCCGATATCATAATATCAAATTACTTCATCTGTACCTAAGCTTCGTGCAACTGGGAGTTAACTATAAAGTTGATACCTTTACTAAGAAAATATTTATACCTAAGAGTTATCCACATAATGTACTTGTATAGTTATGCCCAACCATTGGTTGATGCTAAAGTCCACTGATACATCTGTTTTTCATTTTAATATTTATACGACTGTGCGACTGTTGTTGTGAATGTTGATGTTAGTATAATTATTGGCCATTTGTTGTTAGTATGTTGTCCGTGTTATTATTATATCGATGGATTGATTTAAATTATATAAGTCACACAACTAGGTAAGTACATAATCTGTGTACATAATAATAATGAGTCCCAAAATAAATAGAGTTGTAGGCCCTAAAGCGTGTCTAATATGTATGTAAGGCACGCTTTAGGGCCTTTAACTGATAAACATTCATGTTCAGGCACACATTACTGCTTTGCATAAGTGGGAATCTGAGTTCGATTCCCACTTAAGCAAAGCAATATGATGTGTTGCAGTTTGTGTAGCAGTTACGTCCTACATCAAAGCCACAGAGGTCGTAAACTTTCTTCTTTTGATTAATATAGCATTAGTTCTACTTAAAGTCACTACCATAGAGCTATACAAAATATTAGGACTCTATTTAATTTGTTTAGTCAATGTAGTATTATTAGTCCAAGTTTTCCTTCTTCGATAAAGGAAAACTTTAAATTAACCACGATTCATATTTTTCTTCAAATTCACAACAATGTCGGACAGTAATACTTTTATTTAATCAATGTAGTAATGATTTTAAATTGCTGCAATAATTACAAGCTCTACAATAATCATTTAAATTTTCCATCTAGGTATGTCTTTTATCTAATAGTTATTACTCGTACCTAACTACAAAATGTAAAAAAGTGACCTTGTCTTGTCTGTCTTAGTAATACAAAAACCACATTGTATTTATCTAAATTTATGCTTCAATTAAAAACCAGCTGGTTATTATCGTATAAATTGAAGACGTTATACAAAATAGTCTAGAACAAAATTCATACGTCTTGAAATATCGCGTTGCATGATTATAAATAGCGAGATCACGGCCGGTGTAACCTGTGGCGAAACGTCAATCAAAAGGTAAATACCATTAATCTCCCGTTTGTATGTAATGTTTGTAGACCAAAACTCATTCCAGTATTGTGTCGACTGGTAACAAAAATCTGAATGGTAAATATATCACATTGTTTACAGTAGTTAATAATTTTAACGATGTTTCCACTGCGCAGTGCAATAACAAAATGGTAGTAACAACAGTATGTGCATATCCCTCACACTGTAACAAATACATAAATTTCTATGTAAATTATTATAGTGAATAATCTCTGTTTTCCAACAGCGTTTGGCCTTTTGGTGTTTAGAATGATAACAATTTGTTTTATTCATAAATAATATTGTATTAAGTTTCATTTAAAATAGGTAAAAGGACTGCATCGAACTTGATAAGAACCGCAAAACAGTCCGGATATTAATGCAACGGACGGTATTTTGGAAGTAGGCTCACCCCATCGACATCATTTTACCGATCTGAGCACATGGCTGGTCCCTGAATAATGATCAGTCATATACTGTCGTAAACTTTACCAAAAAATAAAAACAATAATATAATTGTGGCACGTAATTAGTTTTAGAACAGTTAACAATTTTATTGTTAACTCCACGATTAGGCATAAATTATTTAAAAAAAATATAAATATGACTTAGACATATTTTCGTAAAAATGTAAACAAATTATAAAACTATGTACTAAATTTTATCATACCTATTTCTTATACACACATATATTTAGCTATCAGCTTAGTAAGCACTTAACAATGTATATTAACATTTCTAGATTAAACTGAAGTATTTGTACAAATAGCAAGTTTAATTAAATTCAGGTTTCAGATTATCATATAAATGTCTTATTGTTATTTGATACTACTGTTGACTTACGACGCTATTGTCATTTTTCTTATTACATTGTCACTCTATGATAGCTTAATATCACAAAGAGTAAAATGACTTTATTAATCTTAAGTAGTCTTTATCCAGCAAAAGATTTTATATACGTACTTATTTCTCTTGGGTATTAACAATTAGTTAGTTTGGCTTCGGTGACAGATAATCAATTATATTAGATTCAATTTCTTCATCAATTTTCAACAATGTTAAAAAGTGAGGTAGCGAGTCTGTTATTACGTAATCAAGCGTTAAAAATGTCGCGATAAAATGCAAAGGGAGATGAAAATCAAGTGGATCGATCTCGCCAAAATATCCTTTGAGACAAATTGGTTTGGCAGATCTTCCGCCCGAGTAAATTGATTTCATTATTCTAAAATCAAACACTTCCTTAACGGAACTTGGAGTTCTTTTCTTGTATGTATAGCGAATTTGTCGAATTGATCAGGTTTTTTTATCATGTATATTCAATAAAGAGGTCAACGTTGAGGTCACGTATGTTTTGGAGAGGATATAAGATGATGACTTGAGTCTGGAGTTGAAAATGTGAGTTATTAGGTCTTGAAAAATGTTTGAGAAAATTTCAATTTTGAGGTAGACCGTTCATCAATCTAATATCTAAATCTGTATAGTTTCACTTTAAATATAACTTTATAATAATCTATTGTTTTGTATTAAATGAATACATTTTACTCGATTTGAATATTTGTATTAACCTATTTTTCCAGCATGCATCCTTGTCGACTGTCGCTACGGCGGTCGTGAAACATAGGAGACTCGTTAAGATGAGTATTATTTCAAGAACAGGAAAACCTCGAAAATAAAGTTTATGATAATCGTCCTGGCGGAAAAGTTATATGTTGACAAAGTTTGTCTTTATTTAAGGGGTCAAACTCTGATTAAAAGAATTTGGGAACCGCAAAAATCAGTGCCAAACAATTTCCTAATTTAAATACCATATTCAATCAGAACCTTGATGACGATTACAACACTCATCATCTAAGTATGAGTGAGACGCATCTAATTAATCGAAATTACTTTTGTTTAATATGATTAACAGAAATTCTATATAGTTAGGTATCTTGACATTAAATCAGATTAGTTAGCCAATTTTGATATCATGTTCAAACCGATCAATATATAGACATAGTCGAAAGTGCACACTTATTTATTAATAAAAAAGTTTCATGTAAAAATAACAGTCAAGAATTGGCCGAGTTCTTTGGTACTTAAAAAATATTCAATCGAATTCCGAACGTCCTGGATTTAGATTCGATTTAGAATAAAAAAATAAATAATTAAAAATTTTCCTTGCAATATCTTTCATGCCTCTAACGTTAGCGATGGATAAATTTAGAAGATAAAATTGAATTTGCACCTAAAGTTATTTAAAGATTTAACTAAGTTAACTGAAGTTCACAGGCATTACTTTGATATAATACCTATACGTGAGGACTTGTAATCCTATACGTGAGGACTTGTAATTGGCTTAATGTTGAACTAAATTGTTAATTATACTGTACTAATAGCTGTAAGTCTTCCATAGATAATAAATAAATAAATAAATAACTTGCAAGGAGTAATAAAGTTGGAAGAGAGGTATAAAATAACTTTAAATTTTTGAAATAACTTTATATAAAATGAAACTATTCTTGGACCAGTTTCTCATTAAACCTTTGTTAAAATCGAAACACGAAATATTAAATCTGAACAAAGAAGAATATCAGTTTACTCACTGAAGGTTACAAACCATTTATTGGTTTTGGATCTCTTTTTTTTAAATATCTTTATTTAATTTTAACTTATGAATTTGTTTCGAATATGTTCCTATTTTGGATTTTAAGTTTTCTTTTGTTAATGGTTTGCTTTTATAGCTTTTTACAAAGCTGGAAGCATTGCATTGTATCATTTAGATACGTGGATTTTCTTTTCCGTTCGCATTGTCCTCGTGGTTAAGGAATGACAATACAAAATGTCGCATACAACCCCTTATCATCCCGTGATTATGGTTAAAGTAGACAAGTGATTTAATATCCAAAGAAAGGAAAACCGTAACAAGTCGTGAGCGTGGTACCTATGCAAACTTTTCCTCTTTTAAACGAAATAGTTACGAGTATGTTCCTGCAGGGAATGAATATAATCTAGCAAGGTTAAGTTGGCAACAAATAAACAAGAAATAACTTGCACTTTGCCCGTTTAGTCTAAAAACTGATTCATATCTATTACGCTTTTATTTATATTACGAGACCTAATTTTATTGTATAGAAAGGACAATTAAGTATACCGAAAGATTAATGAGATCAATTCAAAAGATGGGAAAAAAAATGAAGAAATTACCGAACCTTTTTGTTCCGTTACCAGACATATTCCTCTACTCAAAATTGAAAAAGCGTGTAGTACTTATTGAGCTCACGGTACCGTGGGAAACTAACATCCCTAAAGACCACGCAATTAAGACAAATAAATACTTTGACTTGACAAATGAGATAACCAGAAATGGCTATAGGGTTACTCTGTATGCCGTGGAAATAGGTGCGAGGGGTACACCAGCTAAATCCCTCTACAATATATTAAAAGAACTAGGACTGCCGAGAACTTCAGTAAGCTCTCTACTATCACGAATGTCCAAAACGGCATTGTTAGGTTCCTACCAAATTTGGAAAGGTAGAGGACGGAACATGGCAGTCAGTGAAGGTGACCGCTAACGCGTTGTAAGGGGGCCTCCTTAAACCTACATCTGGGTCGTAAGTCCCAGACGCTGTTACGCCAGTCTCTATCACGCGATGGACCCGGCACCCGCCCGGAGAATCCATGGAATACTAAGATTAGGTCTTATCCTATGCCCACTAAGAACAGTATGAGAGGTCCTGTTGTGAAGAAGGAAAAAGAAGAAAACATAGAATAATTCTTCATCGAAATTAATACACTACTAACTTTAAGATATAATATCTTATGATTACCAAATTACATTTACTTGAGTTTACCTAATACTAGTTTCGTAATAACACCAAGTTAATTGAGTCATGTGGAAGGACGAGATAAGTTTCTAACTAGTCTTAACTTACGTCATTAAGGGTATCGTTTGCAGACATATACATATATAAACATACTAGCTTTTGCCCGCGACTTTGCTCGTATCTTTCCCATTTTTGGGAAGTGGGGGGTTAGAAAGAGGTAAAAAGTAGCCTATGTTACTCTACATCTCTTCAACTAAGTATCCCCACTTAAAAAATCACGAGGTCTGGCTTAGAATATCACGCAAGATACATTGTTTGTACAATCCATATTGATTCTGTTAATCCTGAACGAACTTTGTCTCCGCTAATTTCATGTCTGTATAAAAATCTCCGTGATACAGCTCCATCCCTAGTGCAGGAGTTGTCTATTTAAAAACGTGAAAATAAGATTGTCGCTTACACAACCTTTGAGTTTCACGTTAAAATGTATTTCTTTTAAGTAAACATTCAAGGTTATGTAATGCCCGTGTTAAAATAGAAATGTGTTCGTTTATGGTAAATTTGTTCCACCACACTTGAAATGTGAATACTTAATTAAAATACTTATCGCTTAATACCATACGAGCATATTGGGCATTGTTATGATTACAGTGTATTTAGCCTTGTGTATTCATATTGCGAATCCACTTTGAATTTTTTTAATCTGTAGGTGGCTCTATGATATTACCACCTTAAGGCCAGGCGCAAACGACCCACCGGTGTTAAGTGGCTGTGGTCGGTGGCCCGTTTTTGCCTGGCCTAAAAGTAAAAGCGATTAAAACAGTACATTGCTAAAATTTCTAGCAAATAAGGAAAACTTCAAATACAGATATCAACCAATCTGGCCAGGGATCGTGGTTCTAAACATGTAAGAGAAGAATGCAAAATCTGGATATCTAACAATCTCTCTAATGCAATATATTCTTTGGTCTTTTATTATATTTTTCTATATCGTTGATAATAGTTTTAAGCAGGTACTTATTAAGTCAATAATTTATTTCATTCTGTTGACATTGTGAAACGGAAAGAAAAAAAAATCTAGGATTCACAGTTCTGGAATAATTACATAAGTTACTAAGAGGACTTTTGAGTTGATACTAGCTATCGACAAGCACGAAACAAGATACTTAAGCGTGGCTCGTGAACAATCTTAGCTGACATTACGTACTAATTTCTACATTTAGGTACGAATGTGTTTGTATTGGAAAAATACTTAAAAAAATAAAGCTGTATTTAATTAACCTTAAATACACAAAACCTCACCCGTCAAGTTATACAGATCAGTAAATTTACAAATACAACATAGCATACCTCAATATAATACACGAACCACATTTAGCTTAACAGAAAATTGTTTAACTGTCTACTTAAAACAATAAATCATCTGTCATTGCGTTAACATTCACTTTACTTGTTATTCAAGCCATTAGCATCGATAATGGTCTTTACAGTAAACATGACTATACGATTATTTATTTAAGCTTACTATTTATTAAAAACAATTAGTCTAAATATAAACCTTTATTTGATATCAAAATTAGACTATGAGTATAAATATCTTCACTTAATATGGTTAATTATATAACTTCAATGGACCCTTTAGAACTTTTGTTAGCAACGGTCTACTCAAACCTAGATGATCAGGGTTAGACAGGAATTTCTTTCCTTTCAAACCAACTACTGTTTACATGGGTGGCCAGTTAGAAATATTGTAAAGTAACCAACCACTATTTTATCTTATTTGTAATTGGATAATTCCAAAACATAATAATTGTAAACGCTAAAATAAACCATCTTGAAAGGATTTTCTTTCCACTGGCGTAGAGCGTATTAGAAAATTAAGTGAACAAAAGTGTTAATATATTTTTTTCAATGTGCCGTCATTTATAAAGTACGATAGTAACAAGTGGGTTAAAGTGAAAAGCAATCGTAAAGTTCATAGAAAATGTTTTACACAGAGAACGAGAGTTTATGTTCTACTCTTATTCAACGAAATTATGTAGTTAAGTCTTTGCAACAATAACAGAATATTATTCTTACAAATACAATGGAATTAAGAATATTCAAGTACAGAACAATGCAGTCATATAATATTTTTTAATTGTAATATTCTTATTTTTCAGTTATTTCGTCCACAACTTTGTCGACATTGAGAAAGACTGGTGACCCGTGCCACAGGTTTTATTAAACCCATTACGGGCGCCAGTTCTTCACAAATTGTAAAAGTACCCTGTTCTGATACTGTATGTGCACTTAATTCCATTGTATTTGTAAGAATAATATTCTGTTATTGTTGCAAAGACTTAACTACATAATTTCGTTGAATAAGAGTAGAACATAAACTCTCGTTCTCTGTGTAAAACATTTTCTATGAACTTTACGATTGCTTTTCACTTTAAAAAGATAAATGTCGCCCTTCAAACGGAAATTATAAAATCTTACTTCAATTCATTTGTGGAACAAGCTACATTACAGACTTCTTGAATGTTATTAAGTGGGTTTCTACTGTACTTTAATATTATATAAAAATTCCTTGAATATGCCCTTGTAGTAATGAATTAGGACTACTTACAAAACAACATCTCTTCTCGTCCTCATGGGTGTCGTAAAGGCCAACTTAAAGAAACAATTGTGATCTCAACCAGAATAGAGTAGGCTTGCTAGCCTTTTCAAGCAGCTGCTTGTACTATTATAATGATGTTAACCATCCATAAAGGAAGTTTGTATGAACGGATCCTCGTAGGATAAAATTCATCGTTAACTACGACAAATAAATAGTCTAAATTCTCATAAACGAATTACTAGAACAAAAACTTTTAAAAGCTTTTCATAACACAATATTTCATTGTTATAAAATTATGTAAGCACAAACGTAATTTTCGCCTTTAGTATAAAATTATGAACAATTTCCGTCGGTAACCGCAGGCTCTATTTTACATGAACTAGTTTACCAAAGTACTTACCCGGGTCTAAATATATACACTTTACTTGTGTTAAAATATAAATCTAAGTTTAAACAGAATAACTGAGAAGGAATTACAAAAAAAAATGTCTAGTGCTTTGTGTGTTAGTTACATACATTTTTTTGTAAAATATAAAATAATGAATGTAAATATAGATCAAAATATAGATAAAATAATAAATTTAAAAAATAGTTACCTAAAACTTTACAATTAATTAGTATAAAATAAGGCTGTATAAGGTTAAATAAGCGTTTCACCGTTAACTTGCGTATATCACTCATTGATTGAACCCGTGCTCAACCAAAAATAATAAACAAACACTCATCCAAATAATTTAAGATTAATGTACAAACATTCAAAACCCTAGTTGATAAAATATAAAAGAAAAGTAAAATACAAACAGGGCGTAAATCGGTGAGATTTCATTCGTTGGGAGTATATTTATTGTTTATATTTGCCCATTAGTATGTCTTCCCACTACTTAATGGTACCACTTTGAAGATCTTTCTTAATGGGTTCGGGATTAAAGGATATCCTTGTAACACTGCAACATAAAACTATTGGATGTTGATGGGAAATGTAAACCTAAGGTTTTTTCTGATTGAAAATATTTGTAATGCTTTTTCTAAATAAGATAAATAAAAATACATAGCAACATGATATTACAAATCTGCCAAAATAGATACATATAAAAATAAACTATACGTAGTAATATAATAAAACCAAGCCATACAATTATGAGATTACAAGTAGGCATGCCAAAATCTCTTCACATAATGAGGAGCTTATATTACAGTTGGATGTTCATGAGCTTTTAAAATTATCAAAAAGTTATACGATAAGAGTTAAAATGATGTATAGAGGTGCCTCTATTGATATATTTTCTGGTAGTAATTGATGATGATTAAATTAATGTACATCAGTCTATTTTTGATAAGCTATGATAAACGTTGAAATAATAATGGCCATGGATAATGTATGTTTTTCTTCTTTATAAATTGATATGAGTGATTCGTTTAATCAATATAAGAGTTGTATGAACTAAGTAAACTTTGTTAATGATTACTAACATTCTTAATTTCAAAAGTAAGCTCTAGCTAGTGACATAGCATTAAAACTACGCGTAAAGCATAATATTTATGGATGAAATACATTTTGTCTTCCTCGACCGATTTCGACCACGGCTACCTGATCAACTCCTTTCTAATCGTCACTTGTGAGTTGGTATATGGCTAACAAAGCCAATCCTATTAATAAAAGTTAGCTTACAATGCGGGTTAGGCTATCACAGCTTAGGAGTAACTGTATATTTAAGGCACATACTAAGGACATTGGATAATAAAACATAATGATTATCGACGATTCCAAGACCGTATCAGTTTGAAACTATGGAACTTTAAGTCTTTTGAAACGATGGAATATGCGGTTTTTACGTTTAAACTACCAGTGTGTAATACGTACGTTCGTAAATGAAGTCATTTCAACGGTATTACGTAGTTACTTTCAAGTAGCGCAGAGTAAATAGAAGAGTCGTAAAAAAGCAAACGTTTCTGACCCCTCACCATTTTAACACAGAGTACACATTACAAATGAATGTTTGCGGTAAGGAAACATCTTTAATTTTATTATAAAGTTATATATAACGTTGATTATATTTCTAGTAAGAGGTTTATTTTCGTCTTGTTTCTGCTATTCTATGAAAATTACTTAAAACGTTATCGTTTTAATATCTATTCATGGCATCCCACAAAAGTCCTTCAAGTATCTAAGGCTTCCTACACTTATACTTAAAATATATTTTTAACATCTTTTTTCAATGTTGACTAAAGTAATTATTACGGATTTTACAAGATTTCTTTTTTTTTTAATTTTGATTTTGTGTTGTTTGATTTAAAATTTACTTATTGAACGGGGGGGAAGTATTAATACTCGGAGAGCATCAACTCTTCGCACAGGATCAAGCGTTGCAAAACTCGGCCTTACTAAAAAGAAGGAGCAGTAAATTTAATGCTATTTACCTAGACTATAATAATATATTTATGACTAGATGGCTTTGTGTGAATATGTGAGGATTATTTATTTACTAGCTGCTGTGCCCGCGACTTCGTTCGCGTGGCGGATGTTACTTACTTCGCAATTCGATTTAATACTGAAAAATCGTTTTTTAAACCTTATAACAAACAGATATACCTACACACGAATTGTAAAATTAACGAACGAACCAAAACCTTTTCAAAAACAGATCTTTACAAAGACAGATCTATGAAGACTGTGTCTAAACTTATACTGAAAGACATGAGCGAACTTCATCTTTCAAGTAAAATCTTAATACCGCGATACTGAAAATGACGTCACAGGCACAATGCCATCTGTTGTCAAATTTGTAAGTTATAATAAATGACATCGCTTTTTTCATCATAACAGCCCATTAATGTCCCACTGCAAGGACGCGCCTCCTCCCGTGACGGAGGGATACCTGGCCTACTAATACCACGTTGGCCAGTCGGATTGGTATAGGGTTTAATTTCAAGTTTTCCTTCATTTTTATTTCATAAAGATAATATTCACCGATAGTCCCTTAGTCGGTTTTACGCCACCCATGGGATGAGATGGGGAGGTGACATATTGTATTCTTGCTCCGTCACCACACGGATAATCGGTAATTAATTTATGAATGAATACATTTGCACGCCACGTTATGGTGCGGCAGAATTACCTGCCTCGGTGGCGCGGCGGTCGCATTACATGGCTGGCGTGCATGAGGTCGCGGGTTCGATTCCCATGGAGGACAATTGTGATACACAAACTATTGTCCTTAGTCTGGATGTTCTTTATGTCCGTTAAATTGATATTTTTAAAGGCTAGTGTGAAGACTTATAATAATTGATATTACACATACGATTCATGGTTAATTTTATTAACATTTAAAAGGAATAACTTATTAATAGCACTTAATAATAAAATAATAAAATATATTATTTAAAAACTCATTTATTTTATGGTTACTACTGGTAACGCCATCTCGTGAACAAAAGAAACAAACAATCCATTTTTCATGACCCCTGATTTGTATTGGACTGTTCTAATAAAGAGATCTAGCGATATCTCGAGTATAACTTATCCGATTCCGATTGTTTTATTATAGTAGATAGATACCTACTTTAAACTTAATACCTAAAAACTACGTATCTATGTATTTTATTATCTAAAGCTCGCTTATTCCGAGAAGAGTCAATAAGAACCACGTCCGTTCGCATTAAGAGTCAATGTGAATGAAATTATATAGATGCACCGGTTGGCCGTTTCGGACGTTAAACAAAAATCAACCGTACTGCCGTACTCATACTGGCGCGGCGACATTTGGAAATTTTCTTTCATCTAAGTATATCTTGTGTGTTTATAAACCGATTTCTATATTTTTTTTTTATGAATAAGGTATTAAAGTGTACTTTTGAAATATGGGAGTTTGAAAAAGATATGTCTATGTAAATTACAATATATTTATGTATTTAATATACTTTGAAGAAAACCCTAACGATTAAACAGGTTATTGTGACTAATATATAAAAGATAGATATATACTATTCTGGACTTTTTTGTTCATCGTTTGAAGACCATTATTTTTGTAATACATATTTTTGGCGTATGATCAACGTATGCGATGATAAGAGCTCGAACACGCTTTTTTTCAACCGACTTGCTTCAAATTTTTTGCCACTGCTCAGCTCCTATGTGTCTTAGCGTTATGTTATACAGTCTATAACCTGCCCGGGAGTATAGACTACAATTGTACCAAGTTTGGTTAAAATGCCTTCAGTAGTTTTTTACCCATGCGTGCACATACAGACAGACAGACAGACAGACAGACAGACAGACAGACAGACAGACAGACAAAAAATTTATTGATTGCATTTTTGGCATTAGTATCGATCACCATTCATCCTCAGTTGCGCACCCGTCTTCGATCCGGGCGGCGGTCGATTGCGATAACTACGGTTGTACGAGTATTGTTTACTTATTAAAAGTATTTTTGAGATCGGTCCGCGTCGCGGCACGGGGCACGTTGCCCAGCGCTGTGAAGTATGGATTCTGTTGGACCTAGCGTGCAAAATTGTTCAACGAATGAGGATGACGAAAATATTATGGTAGTGGAACGAGGGGAGTGTAGCCAGACAACGAACATGATAGACGAAACACATAGGGCAGAAAAGAGGACCCGCGAAGACAATTCTTCGGACGATGGTTGGCATACGGTTTCAAAAGGGCGCAAAAGTCTAAGAAGGTTAAGTCAGAATGAGAGCGAAGACATTAAAATAACAGTAATGAGCAAGGATATGTTACCTAAACAATTTGGCCTTGCTCGATTATTTAAAGAAAATAATATTAAAAACATTTGCCGTATCAAGCAGGTTAACCCATACAAAATGTTTATAACGTTTGATGACTTAAACCAAGCCGAATTCTTTATGCAATGTGAAGCATTTAAGGAACTCGGATGGAGAACACAAAGGACTTCTGAAGTTGGAGTTTCTTATGGCATTGTTAGAAATGTAGAACTGGATGTTGAGGAGGCGGATATTATTAAAAATATTTCTTGTGACTGTGAAATTGTATCAGCCAACCGATTGCATAGAAGAAACAAAGACAGAGATCAGGTAGACCATTGGTTAAAGTCCGAATCTATACGGCTTGGGTTTAGAGGATCGAAGCTTCCTACCCATGTGTACATATTAGGATTAAAGGTAGAAATAGAAAAATATATATATCCAGTAACTCAATGTTCCCGATGCTGGCGATTTGGTCACAATTGGAAAAGGTGTCCAGCAAAAAAACCGGTTTGTCCTAAGTGTTCCAAAAATCATGAAAATTGTGAAAGTGTCACTTTGCGATGCGTGAATTGTACTGGGAATCATTTACCTTTACAATCAATATGTCCCGTATACAAGAAGGAAATAAGAATAAGAGAACTGATGTCAGAGTTTAACTGCACTTACAGTAAAGCACTGACCTTATATGTCCCACCATCACCAGTCACTGTAGACCGAGATGTATACTCGCCTGATTTTCTCGCAGAGTTTCCAGAACTTCCACATCAACAAAATGTATTTACATCAGTTGGGGTCACGGATACACAAAACCAACCCTTAATGTCAGAGATTGTCAAGATGCCCAAATCTAGTGTGACTGAAGACGAAGACAAAACATCAAAAAAAAAACAAAAGAAACCGCGGCGTATCCCCACCCCACTCCCTTTACACACAGAATCACATAGTGTACGAAACAGCCTAGGACAGCCAGATACCCCAGAGATTTTGGAGTCCACCGACAAGACAGACAGACACACAGAATTTACTTTCATACGTTTTATAATGAAATTAAAAAATATTGTTTTATCTAGGGAATCGTTAGAGAATAAAATTAGTCAGATAATAACTAGTGTTACGGAATATATAATATATAAGTTGGGAGGTAATTTTTCTGTTAGCTCATTAGTAAAGATGTTTTTAAATTTTTTTAACACAAAAGATTATGGATAAGAATGTTATTATTATTAATGTAAAACTTATACAATGGAACTGTCAAAGTGTTAGACCTAAATCTATTTCATTAGAACAATTGCTTACACAACAATCTATACATATTGCTGTATTAAGTGAGACGTGGCTCGAGCCTGAGAGCTATTTTAAAATACGTAATTATAATACCTACCGCCTCGATAGGCACGACGGCTACGGCGGTGTTGCGATTATGACTCACAAATCTGTGAATGCATGTGTTGTGTATTCAACGCGTAGTACTAATGCTGGTATCGAACTTTTGCACATAAAAATTACGAATTGTCAACATATTGAAAATATAATAGCTTTGTATTGCCCTTCTTCTGTCAATACAACACAAAACGATTGGGACTCAGTTTTCTCTTTAGCTTCTAGAAAATCGTTATTATTAGGAGACTTTAACGGTCACCACTCCAACTGGTCGGATAGAACAGAGCGAAGAGGGTCACAGATTTTGGATAGTATGCTAGAACATAACTACGTATCAATTAATAACGGAGCGCCTACTCGAATTAAATTAGTTAACGGTTTGTTACAACAGACGGCACCAGATATTTCTTTTGTTTCTTGCGACATTGCTACTTTATTTATGTGGAAAACTACAAACGAAAGTTTAGGTAGTGATCACTTAATAATTGAAATTTCGGCTACGTTAACTACAACTCAAAATTTTAAAAAGAAACGTAATTTTAAAAAATGTAACTGGCAGGTTTACTCTTCTAAAACAAATGAATTATTTTTTAATTTTGTTAGCCCAAGTAATTCACAAGATTTGTACGATAAATTCTTACAAATATTACATACTGCCGCGGATGCTACTATTCCTACGATTAAAATACCAAAAAATTTTAATTCTAAATTTGTACAGTCAGAGGCAAAAATATGTACACATTTTCGCATTTTGTAAACCAGTTATCTAAAGTTCTGCCAATCCAAAATTGAAAATTCGAAGATTAATTCAAAACTGTACGGAACCTCTTCTAAATTACGAATTCATTTTGATATTGTAATGTCTAGATAAACGTGCAGATAGTTTAGAAAATTTGAAAATGTGTACATATTTTTGCCTCTGACTGTACCTAAACCATTTTGGAATGCTGATTTATCTAAAGCCGTAGCCGAACGGCGATTGGCTTTAAAAAATTTGAGAAGGTGTCCATCTGCAGAGAATCTAGAAAATTTGAAAAATAAAATACGCAATGCTCAAAAACTTATTAGGTTGGCTAAATGTAAGTCTTTTCAAGATTTCTGCTCTTCTGTAGATGAAACTGTGTCTACATCGGCTATGTGGCAAAAAATGAAATGGTTAAAAGGATATCGATCAAACTCAAGTATACACTGCTTTGATCAGGAGACGGTCACTAAAATGTTGGTAGATTTAACCCCAGCTTACGCCAATCCACCACAACCACAAATAAACTCAACTAATAATATTTTAGAAACTGAAGTCACTATACATGAACTTTTAAACTCAATAAAGAAAAATGATACGGCTCCTGGCAGTGACGAAATTTCATATTCCATGATAAAACATCTATCGAGTACAGGTAAATCAATATTATTAATAATTTATAATAGGATTTTATCAACCAGTTTTGTTCCTGCTCAATGGCGAGAGGTCAAAATAACACCAATTCCAAAGTCAAATAAAACCTTGCGCCCTATCTCATTAATATCTTGTATTTGTAAAATTTTTCACAATATTTTAAGTAAACGAATAGAGTGGTTTATTGAAAATCAATTGCTGTTCTCGGATAAGATGGTAGGATTTCGTAAAGCAAGATCATGCTATGACAGTCTCACGCGGGTGGTTTCATACATTCAGGTTGGGTTTTCTAAGAATTTAATTACCGCTGCTTGTTTTGTTGATATCGACAGTGCATATAATAACATAAATGTAACATGTCTTATTAAAATACTAGACAGTCTAGGTGTAGGGTCAAAAATATGTTTGTATTTATGGTCTTATTTGACTGAGAGACACTTATCGGTATCTACAGACGGTTATACTCTAACAAGAACTACTAGTCTTGGCTTGGCGCAGGGCGATCCTTTGTCACCGCTTCTTTTTAACGTAGCTACTTTACATATTTGCAAAAATATTGTCAATACAGAAATTTCTCAATACGCAGACGATTTCGTAGTGTATACTTCTAAGTATTGCTTAGATTTTGCTGTGTTAGACTTACAAGTAGAATGCCAGAAGCTTCACTCTATGTTAGGATCTTTAGGTCTTGACATTTCAACAACTAAGAGTAAGTTATGTATTTTTAAAAAAGGTGGGTTTAGAAACACAATTGATTTTAAAATTGACAACCAAATTCTACCTGTAGTTAGTCACTACAAATATTTGGGGGTATGGTTGGATAGTTCCTTGAGATGGGGTAAACATATAAATGAAATAATACAAAAAACCTCAAAATACTTAAATATTTTAAAAGTTTTGTCAGGATCTAGTTGGGGCCTACACCAAAAGCACCTACGCCTTTTATATATTACATTAATACGCAGTAGAATCGATTATGGATGTTTTCTGTATGACAACAGCTGTAAGACCAACTTACTCAAATTAGATCGAGTTCAAAATCAAGCATTACGATTAATAGGTGGTTATATTCGTAGTACGCCTATTCACGTTATGGAAAGCGATTTATACCTTCCCCCACTCTCAATACGTAGAAGATATTTAGCAGGTAAGTTCTGGTTAAAATCAAAATCTTTTACTAATAACCCAACTAATGTCCTCATATCAGAGCTACAAAATAATTTACAATCGCCATATTGGAACAAGAAAAAACGTCCTTTATTAACTTCCTTGGCCACAGATTTAGATTCAATTCAAATATGTAATAGTCATCAACTCGAGTCTTTTCAATTGAAAACTTGGATTAGCAGTATTAACTTAAAAGATGTGCTATTTGATTCTATACCTTCCATTGATCGCGCAAAACGCACTTACAGCAGCCAAGCTCTTCAAACTATTTGCTCTAATTATATTGACCAACAATACATGCAATGCTATAAAATCTTTACCGATGGTTCAAAGGAAGGTTCGCAGGGTGGTGCGGCATTCCTTGACCCCTTAGAAGACTGTTACGTTAAACTTAAGATTGACTCTGACATATCTATTATGCATATTGAGTTGATCGCAATAGCAGAAGCTCTTGCGTATATTGAATCAATTCCTTTTGATAAGTATGTCATCTTGACTGATTCCAAAAGTTCTTTGCAACATTTGGCTCGGTGTACCTCTCCTTCTATGCGAGGCGCACCGATTGCCTATTGTATATTAGAGTCGATCTTGCGTTTAAAGACATGTGGTAAAGATATATTTCTGCAATGGATTCCATCCCACATCCAATTACAAGAAAATGATACTGTGGATATGTTGGCAAGACAAGCGACGATAGATGGAACTTCATTTGGGGTCACACCTTTATTTACTGACTTTATATCTTTACTTAAACATCAGTGCAGAGTCAAGTGGCAAGAATACTTTGATGAGCGATCAAAAGAAAAAGGTATTTGGTACCGCACTATTCAGCCTCAGATACCTAAGTTCCCATGGATTGACAATAACATATTGAACCGCAAAATGTTAGTGATAGCTCTCAGGCTCCGCTCTGCACACATCCCATCAAATAGTTTTGGTTTTATGATGAAAAAACTACCTTCTCCTAATTGCGTGGAATGTGGTGTGGTAGAGGACGTTCAACATATTTTGATGGAATGTGTGAGGAACGAAGGATACAGAAGATCTTGTTTTGGCCAAAGTCAATCATTTGATGTAGGTTGGTGTAATTCATTATTAGCCTTTCCAATATCACAAAGCGCATTTCCATTGTATAAGTTAGCAGATTTAGGTTTAAAGAAGTAGGTTTATGTATATTTGATAATTTGTGTTTTTTGTTTTGTTTTTTTTTCTTACTGCATAAGTAATTGTTTTTTCTAATGGGGCAATATGGTCGCTCAGCGACAAAGCCCATAAATAATTAAAAAAAAAAAAAAAAAAAAAAACCATTCATCCTCCAATATTAATTTTCAACATATATTCAATGTACAGAATTGATCTCTCTACAGTTTTATTATAAGTATAGATATAGATGTGAGGATACACAGTCAAAAGGGTATTTATACTGTTTACTTACTTACTTTTGAATTGATGTCTTCAGTGTTTTATTTTTGTTTTTATTAATCATTTTATTTTTTAATCTTTAATATGTAATCTTCCTTTCTTTTGTTCGAATATAAAAAACATTCATATTTAAACGAAACTTTTATTAACTATCTAGTTTTGTCTCTGTAGACGGTACTTGTTGAAACGAATAAACAATTTCCTGTCATAAATTCATTTGAATGTCGACGTGGTCAAGTGACTGATATCTCGATGACTTAATTTGATTGATCGTAGTAAAATACAAACTGAACGTTACGTTGGACGGAATACATGCAAATGGGTCGTCAAACTGTGATTCATTTGGTATGTGTATTGCGCGTGTAATGTATTTTGTATCGGATAACTAATTGTTCTGATTTGAATGTACAATGTTTCATAACTCATGCAAATATCGCGGCACAAAAGACCTTAGAATATCCCGTTAAAGGAATTAAAAGGGAAATATTTTGACGATATTTTAATATCAAATTAATTAATAATCTTGTCTTGCTTTCTTTCTTAAAAGACAACTCCCTCATTAGGGATCATGCCCTGTGTCGCGGGGACTTTACAACCATCAATTTAACGTACCCAAAGAACATTTAGGACAATAATTAGTGGATAGCACAAAGAATTGTCCTGCGTGGGATACGAACCCACGGTACACGGAAGCCGCTTACACGACCGCTTTGCCATCGAGGTAGTATAATTTACATGACAGTATTTTTATATCACCGGAGATATTTCCAGTCACACCTTTCAATTAAGATTGTTCCAGTATAGAACTCGTACCCCGTCAAATAAGAAGGAACAAGAACGCCGTGGGTGGCTAGTTAGATTTTGTATTTTTCCATTATTAGATCCATTAAATTCTTTTTTATTAAAACATTTTCCATTATAAAGGTTATAAAAAATATTACATTTTCAAGTACGTACTTTTCTTTTTACTAAGACTTCTTTAGAAAAAGGATAAATTTGTTGTTTTTTAATTTTATACAAAGTAAGTATGACCGTAAAATTTAATACAATTTTTTTGTTTTATTAAGAAACTGTTTCACGTCAGATTTCAACAAAGTTGAAAACAATTTGCCCCGAGCAACTTGGCTAGGCAAAGCCCTACTCTTTGTAATTGTCTTACTAAAGTAGGACGAGACAAAAACTTATTGAATTTTGTTACATAGAATATTGCATTATTTAACAAATAGAAGGATTTTGTTTTTTGCACAATAATCTGAATCTGATCTTGAGAATGTTTTAACCATAACATTAACATTTTGTTTGTATTTTGATGTAAAATATTTAAAATTTTGCTCTTTATTTTATGTGCGTCATTACGTATAAATATTTATACAATGATACATAAATATAACATGAAGGTAAAGGTTTATCTTATTCAAAAAATTAAGTTTTTAAATTAAATGTTTCCTCCATTGTATAAGGGTAGATCTCCAGAGGCATTTTTTATCGTGTCGGACTGGAGAAACCCATTTTGAAATCGATAAACGTTTTCATTACATTTTTTTATGTATACTTTGGTGTCTAATCTATGTGGTGCAGGGCTGAAATTATGAATTAGTTTATTAGAAATATTTAAAAAACAATCATAAACCCTAAAATCCTGATTGCTCTGAGTTGACCTAACTCCCGATTGAATGAGAAAACATTGTGTAACTATTTATTGAGAAGGTTCATATGTCCGATGTTATTTTATATTACATAACAAATAGTTAATCTTCATTATAATATTTTTTTTTAAATTATATAAACAATATTTTTGGCACAATTTAAATTTATCGTCATGACCTGGCATTTTATCTCATCGCTCTGCGCTGGAGTAAAACATCGCGCTCATCCCTCGTTTTACGAAATAGAAACTCTATTCCCCTCCCCCGGGGTAGTGGCTGTAGTGGTCTAACCGCCGAGGAAGATACATTTGTGCCACGGTCCCACACTACAACATTACGAGGGTAAGTTTATGATTTATCTGGGGTTGGTTCTCGAATTTGATGATTGATATGGCATCTTTTATAAATTAAATAGCAAGGTTGTAAATGTGCTTATTAAGTGAATTAAGTGATAGTAATGATGTTCTTTATGAGGCGTAAATACAACTTTCTACGGTTTTTATTTTGGGCTTTATTAATGCTTTTATGACTTTTTTTGATCGCTATGGCTATGATTGCTCTGTCCAAAAGACCAGAGCGATGATATTTTGCAATGTTGTACGTTATAAAACAACTTTAAGTAATACGAGTAATACCTGATTGTTACAACGACAAATGTCACGACTCAGCTGTCAAAAATTCTGTGACGTCACGACTCATCTGTCAAAAATTCTATGACGTCACGACTCATCTGTCAAAATTCTATGTCGTCACGTGTCACGGGACCAAAACTCTATGGCGTCACTAGTCACGTGACTCAGCTGTCAAAATTATTATGACTATGACGAAATTATCAAAACATAATAATTATGATGGAAGCCAAAATTTCAAGTTTTCGGAAGTTTTCCTTTACATGCACTATAAGACCTTGCTTCATGCCAAATTTCAAGTTTGTATGTAGACTGGAAGTATCCTGTAGCTTTTTGCCCTTTGCTCATCGAAAATTTGCGACATAAACGGCTATAATATGTCTTGATTTTGTTAGATTAGAAGTTTGATTGTTTTACAGCACTAAAAGGCAACAGACCTTAGTATTTGGTAAAAATTTCAGCTTGATATCTCTACGCGTTCCTGAGATAAATAGTCTTGATAGAGAAACGGACAACAAAGGGTTCCGTTTTTCCAAAATCGGTACGGAACCCTTATAAAACCGGTCAAGTGCGAGTCTCACTCGCGCACCGAGGGTTCCGTACAAACCTATTTACTTTCTCGCCAAATTGTGATGACGTCCGGACTCAGCTGTCTAAATATTATTTTTCCCGCCAAAATTCTATGACGTCACGACTCATCTGTCAAAAATTCTGTGATTTCACGACACATCAGATGTGAATGTGAGAGTTTTTGACAGATTCTGTCAAAAATTCAATGACGTCACGAGTCAGCTGGCAAAAAAAGTTTTCCTGCCAAAATTATGTGACGTCACGACTTACTTATCTGTCAAAAATTCTATGACGTCACGTCTCATCATTAATAATATTTGTTGAAAATTGATACCTCCACGCGTTCCTGAGATAAATGGTCTTGACGGACAGACAGACAGACAGACGGACAACGAAGTGATCCTATAAGGGTTCCGTTGTTTCAAAATCGGTACGCTGCCGCTGTCCTAAAAATGAACAAGTTTCCAACTGATGAGCTCTCAAAAAGCTGTAGATATATCCCCTAAACATAAAATCATAAAATCTTGTAACATGCAAGACTAAAAATGACTAAATAAATAATATATTACCAATTTTATTATTTTTGTTTCACCATTTATGATCGCTCTAGCGACTATCATGATTGCTCTGGACGCGAAAATGTTTGAACTTAAATATTTCCATAACTGTTTGTCAAAAATGAAGGCCAATAGTAAAAATGTAGTATTTTAATATCATTATTTTCAATGAGATACATAATTACCAAAAAATATCAAGATCTGAAAAGCACCAGAGCGATCACACGAATACGCCCGATTTGGAGATTGACCCATAACTGCTTCAGCAGAGATAAACAAAGAGGTGGGACTTGTATATTAACTTCAAAAGGATTAGTATTCAAAGAACTATTATTTATAAAGAAATATTCAACAAAATACATTTTTGAAGCATGTGGTGTAGAGATAGCATTATACAAATTAGTTATTATATGTGTTTATAGGACCCCTCAGTCTGACCCTAACCAGTTTGTTATGAAATTAAACAGTCTTTTACATGACTTACAAAGTAAATATAAATATAAAGTAAATATAGTTCTAACAGGGGATTTCAACATTAACACACTTAAAAAGGGACACATAACAGACGAATTGTTGGCCTTGTCTTATAATTATAATTTAAAAATACATATAGATGTCCCTACACGCAAATTAGCTTGTATTGACCATATCTTAAGTAATATTAAAAATGCAACCGCAACCGTTCTTCCTCTCCATCTATCTGACCACGATACAGCCCAAATGTTAAGTTTTCCTATAAAACATAAGCCGCAAAAGATAATTGCTTATTATGTTTACAAGAGGGATTATGGAAGGGACAATGTACAGAAGTTTAAAAAATACTTACAAGCACTTTCGTGGTCGGAAACATATATGAAGCCTGACACTAACACAGCTTTTAACGAATTTCACGAAACAATCTGTCTTTTCTATAATCTGTGCTTTCCCAAGATAAAAATAAAAGTAAATCTACGTAATAAACACAAACAAAGATGGATAAGTAAAGGTCTAAGACAAAGTTGTAAGACTAAGAGGCGCCTGCGTTATCAGTATTACAAAAATAAAAATCTGACAAATAAAAACAATTACAATAATTACTCGGTTCTACTAAAAAAATGTATTTATATGTCAAAAAAGAACTCGAATATTAAATACATCAGTTCAAATGATAACAAATGTAAAGCCACATGGAATGTCATCAAAAGTGAGATCAATACTAATACTATGCCTAGGAATAATATTAGTCAAATAAAAATTAATAATATTTTAATATCAGATCCCATAAAAATAGCATCATCATTTAATGAATATTACGTAAATTCATGTAATAAAACAGATAATAACATTTGCCCGAATACTAAAGTAGATACATCTGTCAACTCAATGTTTCTGTACCCAATGTCTGAAAAAGAAGTACAAAATGAAATCACATCCCTTAATAACACAGCATCGGAGGGTTATGATGAAATTAACACTAACATTATAAAAGCTTGCAGTAACGAACTATCCTTCATTTTAACTTATTTAATTAACATATCATTTTTACATGGCATTTTTCCGGAAGCGCTAAAACAATCAATAGTTAAGCCCCTATTTAAAAAAGGTGATAAGTGTGATATCAAGAATTACAGACCTATAACGCTGATACCTATAATATCTAAAATATTTGAGAAATGCATGTATAAGAGATTGATAGAGTTCTGTAAAAAATATGAAATTATAAGTAATGACCAATATGGATTCCAAAAGCAAAAATCTACAACTTTAGCTATGTACTCTCTTATGGAAGTCATTTTAAATAATATTAACGGTAATAACTTCACTACAGGTCTCTTTTTTGACTTATCAAAAGCCTTTGATCATATTTCACATAAAATTTTGTTAAACAAGCTGAATGCTATTGGAGTAAGGGGACCCGCGTTGCAGTGGATAACATCATACTTATCTAACAGACGTCAATGTGTCATAGTTAACGATGTTAATAAAGATAAACATCTCATACCATACTCATCAGAGTACATAGTAAATAAGTGTGGTGTGCCTCAGGGCAGCGTACTAGGCCCAATATTATTTTTGCTGTACATTAATGATATCGTAGATGTAACGAACCACAAATGTATTTTGTTTGCCGACGATATATCTATCATTGTCACATCAAATAAAAAGGTTAATACAGTTAAGGACCATGAGCAAGACATTAATAATACAGTTGACAAACTACTTCATTGGCTTGACATAAATAGTTTAGAAATAAATTTAGGAAAATCTGTTTACGTGCAATTTAATAAAACATATAATTACAAAAATGACATAAAACTTAGTGTAAATAAAATCAATGAAATATCACACACGAAATTCTTAGGTGTAATAATTGATGAGCATATTAACTGGAAGGTACATATAGATAGTGTTAGTACCAGAATTAATAAATTTGTATATGCCCTCAAACAAGTAAAAAATGTTACTAACATAAAAACTGCAGTTATGTCATATAGGGCTTATGTAGAATCCTTATTACGCTACGGTCTAATTATATGGGGGAATAGTACCGATGTAGATAGAGCATTTATTGCTCAAAAAAATGCATAAGGTCGATATGCGGAATTCAGCCACAGGAATCCTGTCGACCAAAATTTAAAGAGCTTGGCTTGTTACCATTGCCATCACTTTACATTTATGAAATGTGTATGTTTGTGCGTAAAAATATTAAATTATTTACAAAAGTAAATGATGTTCATCCTCGTAACAGACGAGACCCAGACAGACTAGTGCTTAATGATTTGCCAAGATTAACAAAATACAATAAAAATTGTCTAGCAATGAGTGTACGAATTTACAACAAGCTACCTAAGATTCTCAAAACATTAAGTAAAAATGTGTTTAAAATACAATTACATAAGTGGCTTGCTAATTATAATTTCTACAGTGTAAAAGAATTCTTGGAGAAAAAATATTGACATTGTTAACTGCTTTGTAATGAGGAGTATTTTGTAATTTGTCTGTTGTTGGCTTTATTTTGTAAAATTTTTGTATGCTACGTGACTACTAGCAAAACATGTAAGTGCTATATATATTATATAAATTAACATCTTTGTATACCATGTTTTATGCAAATAAAAGATTTATGTTTATGTTATGTTTAATGTATAATACCGGGTCCTTCAAAAGTAAAGTAAAGAAGCATTTGAATAGATCGGCAAGGTGATGACAATGCTACGGAGTGAAATAATTGTTTCTTGACCAAAATCTTTGCCTTCATTTCTTTACCTACTGTTTCCGCGCTTTCCATTAGCTTCAAAATTATCATATTGCCGTGGTTTTTTAAAATACAAATACTTTATAATAATTAGTTGATAAAATTATGTGGTCAACAAAAGCGTACACAAAATTATTAACAGCGTAAAGCAATGAATTACTAACCACGCGATAAACATTAATTAATACGTAACCACGTGTACCTATAATATTATAATTTAATAATTATAAATTTTCGCCCTGAACTATTTATTTATTATCGGTTTGTTATCTAGAACCATTTTTCTAAATAATTTTAACAGTTAATTTATACAACAACTTAGAACATTTTTCTATGAAAGTACTAATTAATTATCGTTTACTTTAAGGTCTAATTTATACTTTAAGGTAAGAGATTTTTAGGATTTAATAAATTACCTGATTTTTGGGAAAACTTTATTTTCAATATTTTCCTGTTGTTATAACTAATAATATACTCTTTTTTCTAATTTGCAGAACTCATTAATTATTGTATTTCTTTATTAATGGCCTCATGAACATAGTTACATATATTGCCAGTGTCAAGTGAGAGATATTACATTCAGTATAAGTAAAAGTAAGTATGTATAAAAGTAACATATAAAAAACAACATTAAAAAGTCGATGCTTCACTTTTCATTGTCTTTCTTGAGAACTTCACGGGAACGCGTACAACGGAGACAGGAACAACCGGACCACAATGCCACCAGCTATTCACCAATCACTTGCATATTTATTCATATTAATTTACTGACGACGAACTTGCAAAACAAAACTGCATCTCTTCTGCATCACAAAATCTTCGAAAAATCAATTTGTAAAAAATATATAAATGACAGCTCAACCTCTCGTCATGGCGTCCAGTGAAATTCTCCCTCATTAATTATTGTAACGGAAAGTAGAAGTTAATACAAAACATTTGTCAGGGTCTGCTCTTAAAAAATAGAAGTTTCTTTTTGTTCTTTGAAAGTGAAGGACTTGTCTTGCACTAGGGATCATGCAGTTTTCTGTAGAATAAATAGTTTGGCAAATGCTATCCGCGCTAATGATTAGTGTGGTGATCGTCGTACTGACATAAACAGGTCTAAAGAATTAAGCCTCTAGGATTCTCTTGAACTAATTATATTATCTGGAATTATCATGCAAGTTACAGTTGAAATCAAATTGTTAATATAACCTTAGGAAACTAATACACAAAATTACATAAGTTAGTCAATAAATAGTTATTACATTTTGGCAGTAATTAGTTTTATTCAGCCTTTGCCGCAACTTGCGAAGGACATCTAAGTGAAGGTGTGTCAGGCGCCTAACAACCGAGTTTACATGGACGTGATCGTAATATTCATCCTTAAAGTGAAAGTTTGAACTGTTAAAATCATAGTTAGGATAACTTTATTCGAGGTATAAAAATTAGCTAAGTAATATTGTTTTCTTCTTGTGATGAATGACGATGATGACGGATTAAGAATTCATGGCATTATCACATTCTATGGGTCCTACAATCTGATTATATCTTTTGAAAAATAAATCTAAGAAAACTTGACCTAAAATCCTATACATCTGGCATGGCCTCGGCTGACTAAGTTTCTTATATCGCTTGATAAGGCTCGTCCTTGTAGTGGAATATTAACGAGTGGTATTGATAAGTATTTACGTAGGAATGTTTAACATTTTCTATAATTTGAAAACGAAATTAAAGAAAATGTTAATTAAAATATTTCCTCTACGACTTTAAATTAAACACACCATAAATAACCAAGAGCTGATAGGGCAGAAAGTCAAAGAATGGGCGAAACCCTTTACGAGGAGGGTTGATCAACTAAGACATACGGTGCAAGATGGGATCGATCTAGTAAACTTCAAGATTCAAAGCAGTAAAAACCATTGGCTAAAATTTCCATAGAGATGTCGTCCAAGACACACGTCCTTGAACTAATGCGATGATATTAGCAAAATAGGACAATATAAATTATTGAAATATTAAAAGGTATCTGCTAAAAGGCAAAGACATCAAGGGAATTGGATAGTATCTAGACATTAAAATACTGAACTACATAATATATATTAAAAATAGGTACCAAAATGCCAGCTTCAGAGCTTTGCCGAATAACTCTGCAAACTATCGATTAATATTGTCAGTGGGAACATTAAACCAAAAAGTGATGTTTGTGTTACTGTAATGGATGTTATATGTTTTACAAAATTGCTTCCATTGTTTTAATATGTGTGATGTAAGTGTCGCAATTGAAGTTATGATTTTAAGCCCTGTTAATCACTGCATAGTATAAAACAAAGTCGTTGACGCTAACTGCTTGTCCCTACATATTTAAATCTTTAAAATTACGCAACGGATATTCAAGCGGCTTTTTACTAGATAGGTAAAATGTTTGAAGTGAAAATATTTATAATAAATGCACAATGTTGTAACCTTGCGAAGCCAGAGCCGGTCACTATTACTATACCTAAATAAAGTATTCCCATTGAATAAATAAAATAAAAAAAAAGCATCTTTTACGTTGCCTTTACTTTGTTAATGGACGTAATATGCTGTTAATGATCTTGAGGTAGTGGTTTTAAGACAATTAAATGGCTATGATGTACCAAAGTAACAGCCATGCGCTTAGGAAAAAATAAGAAAATATTTATTTGAATTTTGAACTCTGGCAATATGGAAGAGATGTGGAAATGGCCCTTCAACAGTCTAGCATATAGTTTTTGCATCCAGACATTTTTTTTAAGCAACAAAAAGGAGAAGATTAACAAAATTAATAACATCCATCTATGACAGTTTCATTAACTTATAAAGCTTATCTAGCTCACCACTAATAACAACTAATGTAATAAATTACGAAACTAAATTACCTCCTCACTTTTTATGTACTACGACGTTTTTCCCCTTCGAAAAGTTTTAATGCGATTTCTTTGGGCTCCTTTCACAAAGCAATTCTTATCGATTAATCTGTTAGGTAATAGTTTGTAATGGGTTTTTTCGTTTACTCTAGACGTTAGTGAAGACACAAAAAACACTGGCCTTCATTGGCCATCTGGCCTCTGCCCAGTTGTGGGATGATGTAGGCTACACTAACAAACTAAGATACGGAGACATATAGTTATATGGTTTTTGATGTCAGATCAGATAAAAAAACTAAGAACATTGATATAATTTAATGTCATTGACATAATATGCTAAGACGGAAAACACAGAACAAAGTCCAAAGTCTTCGAGGCTATGTAAGGACGAGTTGTTTGTTATGCATCGCAAAGGTTATAGAAAAATATTATTATGCACATCCTTGTCACGTTTTATGGATTATCCAGTCTGTGAAGATTAAATAAATAGAACTAATAATTTAATTATACTAGCAGTGAAGACTCAGATTAAATGTTTTGGTAAATAACAATCGCGTTAATCAAGCTGTTTTCCGTGAAAACTATTTACGGATCAAGTCAAAATTATGTTTAAATTATTATCCATGAAACAACACAATAGCCCAGTCAAAATAGACTAAATTATGATTAAAGTTTGCATTAATTCCCAACAAGCTGGATTTTTGTACAGGCCTCGAATACGTCATTACAAATGATATGTCAAAAGTCCCCATCGATCCCGCTTGTGCGTTGTTTTTATTCGAGGTCAAAGGTCACAAATTTGCGTTTTTTTGCGTATATCTCTGAAACAACGAGAGCTATCGAAAAATGGTTCAGACAAAATTTGTAGATCGTAAAATTGTCTACAAAAAATATCTCAACACTTTTCTCCTACAAAGCATCGATTTCGAGATATCGTGACTTTAGAGCGCAGGAAAGGCGTATTTTCGACTTATGAACACACTAGCTTTTTCCCGCGATTTCGCTCGTTTTCATAAGTATTATTAAAAATAAGGCTTATTTCAATATATTATAGTAGCATATGCATGCTTGGTCTCAGCCTAATCGGTTTGAAATTGACAAAGTTACGTACAAACTTCCATCCCCTATCTTATCCCTTTAAGGGTAGAATTTATCAAAATCCTTTCTTAGCGGATGCCTACGATAGATCATCTACCGGCATGCCAAAATTCAGCCAGATCTGTCCAGTGGTTTGGGCTGTGCGTTGATAAATAACTATGTCAGTCACCTTTGAGTTTTATAGAAATAGAAGATTTCCGTACCACCTCTGATCAACGCACAGCCTAAACCACTAGACAGATCTGGCTGAATTTTGGTATGCAGATAGATGATATAATGTAGGCTTCCGCTAAGAAAGGATTTTGATAAATTCTACCCCTAAAGGGATAAGATAGGGGATGGAAGTTTGTATGTAACTTTGTCAATTTCAAACCGATTAGGCTGAGACCAAGCATGCATATGCTACTATATAATGAAATAAGCCTTATTTTTAATAATATTTATAAACGCGAGCGAAATCGCGGGAAAAAGCTAGTGTGTTCATAAGTCGAAAATACGCCTTTCCTGCGCTCTAAAGTCACGATATCTCGAAATCGATGCTTTGTAGGAGAAAAATGTTGAGATATTTTTTGTAGACAATTTTACGATCTACAAATTTTGTCTGAACCATTTTTCGATAGCTCTCGTTGTTTCAGAGATATACGCAAAAAAACGCAAATTTGTGACCTTTGACCTCGAATAAAAACAACGCACAAGCGGGATCGATGGGGACTTTTGACATATCATTTGTAATGACGTATTCGAGGCCTGTACAAAAATCCAGCTTGTTGGGAATTAATGCAAACTTGATATCTATTTTGACTGGACTACAACTATAAAAGACCATACTGCAAATTTAACGTTATGGATTTTTGATTTCCATGCAATAAAAAAATAAAATAATAAGAACTCAGCTAAAATTACTGAGGTATTATATAGGTAATATTTACCAAAATGGAAGAAAAACAAAAAAAGATCACAATTAGCTTATGAGATTAGAAACAAATTAATAATAATGTTGTAGGTGAATTACGAAGAAATATATTTTTGCGAAATGATTAATATGTATAAGTATTAGCATTGGTCCGGAAATAGTACCTATGTGAAAAAGGATGATCTAATTATTCTAATATAGCACCCTTTTACGACTCAGGGTATCATTAAACCCTTTTTAAATAGCTAATGTGTAATGTGTTAAAATAGCCAAGAGAAGAAAATTAATGCAAATCTGCGGTATACGACCTTACCCTACGAAATGTAGATAGATAAGTAGGCACATTGAACGTTCGTTCAATATGGTGTCCTTGGGATTGTCTAAAAATTCCGAGTGTTAGAAATAGGTGAGCATGAATACGAGAAGAATTTTGTTGGGAACAGATTCTTGTGGTTGAGGAACGTTCAATGTAGTGAACGAAGTACTAAAACGAATTTTCCCTTGAAGGATAGCCAAGGCTGTCTACCCTAGACATTAGTTAGTAAGTTCCATGTTGACGCTATTTCACTGTAATTAGAAATTTCACTTAAAATAAAACTTAAACAAAACCGTGTCCCAAATTGAAAGCTTAGCGCCAAAAAATTAACTCCATCACACGTCCTCGTTTATAACGTCGTCTCGTTGCATATTGGCCGAAATTAGAAGAAGCATAGTGTGGTGCAGTTTATTTTCTGTATCTTATAATCTGCGAAAATTTCCTTAGACGGCTTTTATGAAAATCACAAACACTTTTACTCTATTTATTATATTTTTACCGTATTTTTACTCAATCACTACCCGGAAAAGTTTATATTTAAAAAAAGACAACTCCCGCATTGAGAATGGAACCCTGAGACTTTTATACACCTGAAATCAACAGAGTCTGTTGATTGACACAAAGAACTCTCTTTCCAGACTTAAGACAAAAATTTGCGGACCTCTTGCATGGCAGCCATATGGTAGCAACACAGTTTTAGGTACAACTGTGTTGCTACCGAAACAGTTACAGTAGTGGCTAACAATAAGGTAAATTTCTCTTAAGCTCTTAAATACATCCGTTATAAAGGTTATCAAGGTCTCTAACCCCGTTGTATCGTAATCGTAAATTGATCGTAAGCGTTAATTGATAACCGATAATTATTATTAGCCTAATGTTCGGATAGTAAAAGATTTTTTATTGCCCTAACGTTTCGACCTAAATATAATTTAATTGGCTGACTCTTTCAACATGACAGTGAAGAAATATGTCCATTTAACGGTTCTAAATGATCTTACAAGACCAGTCGACATTACTAAAAAAAGGGCACGTGTGGTACATGAATGTAGACGGAGCAAAGAAGGATTGTAAGAATCAGGACGCACATGGCTTCTATGGCCCCATGGGATCAAACCGTAAATTTATTTAGGTATGGTATTACTTACCTATTATTTAAGACGTTAAGGTAAGTAGGAGATAAGCTTATTTGGTATCGACTTAGTGGAATATATTGCCGCTATTCGGATACACAATAAGGAAATTTCCCGTCTGTTTGTGATCCTGGTTTGACACCAGAATATTTTTTTAATGCGAGCCATTTTCGAACGTATAATTATCACAAAACCAAATAAGCCGTTTCGGTAACCCATAACATGGTTTTCAACTTTCATTTCATTTAATTACATAATTTGAATACATTGTTTCGTAGTTTCAGAAAATTTTAAGCCCCTTAGTCGCTGAGTACCTAAAACGCAGTTTCGCTTTATGCCTAGACCTAACAAGAGATGCTACTTATACCTACGCTTTAAACGATTAATACACAAAATATAATAGAGAGGACATAAAATAAAACTATAAGTTCGTATTTTAAATATTCAGCGACTGCTTTATAAAGATAAACTGAAGAATAATTCTCCGAATTACAGTAGCCATATATCCATCAGCGTCATAGCATCCACACTCTCACTACATTTCTTTTGCACCGCCACTTTATATAACTCACTCACTTTCGTTTTATTTGTATCATTGTGTATGTATCACTCGAAGAGCGTGAGCGAGGAAGCGAATTTATACTAGTCCACGTATATACCTGTGTATCTTAAATAAATTCACGCAGAATAACGTGCTCTTCCTTAGTCATAATATGTTGATGTACGTGCCTATTGTAACTTGAAATAGTTTTTATTAGTGCTCTATCTTTGGTGATAATCAAGAGGAGTGAACACCAAAACTAAACTCTATCAAAGTCTTACTGAAAATTGTATTTAAAGCAAAAACGCTGCGAAATCTGGAAAGCACGGAGTTTTGGCACTTCGCCAGTATTCTCTTTTTATCGGTTTGATTGTAAGGGATGCGATTGATTGGAATGATGCATACTTCATTCGTAGTTACGTCTATCAAGGAAGCGGTATTGAAATAGAAGAATCTTCTGAAGATTGTTTGATAAAGTCTGATCTACCACTCTACGAGTAAGTGTCTACTTCCAGCCACCGTGATAATAATGAAGGGGAAATTGACAGAAATGTTTGTTCCGCATGGGTAGCCTGTAATAAGTAGGTAGACTAAGTTTTCTTACATAATTTAAGAGAATCCTTAAAATAAAACGTTCAAAGACAAGTAATATTATTTATTACTCCATATTCGAAGTACGTGAACAGTTACCATGAGGTATGAAATTTTCGTATTCAGATTATTGATCCGCTTCACAACGCTGACAATGTCAAGAAACAATCAAACAAACTAGTTAGCTATGTTGCTTACAAGTTGTTAGGGTATAGTTTACCGCAGTATACCTGTGCCTACTATTACATAATACGAGTACTTTTTGGAAGATAACCAAGTAAGTAAATGAAATTACTTATGATTTGATCACAAAAAATTTTCTAAATACTGTTTGTTATTGATACATCAGTAGGCCAAGTATCCCTCCCTGCAGTGGGACATTAATGACTAAACACTGTTTGTTATTAATACATCGGCTTGGTTTCCTAACATTTAATGCTAACGAAAACCAATAAATAATGTTATTTAGTCGATTTCAGAAGAAGCATTGAATCTGGAAAAGTGAGTCCATAAGCACAATAAACTACGCTTTTCTTCTGTACAGTAATTTAGTGACATTTTCATCAAGATTTTATTAAGTACTCTCTTTTAGACTCAAAATATAAACAGTCTTTGTTAGTAGAAAGGTCTATTGTTGCCGTGTCAATCTTAATGTACTCCCGAGTGTACAACAATTGTCTCCAAACTTTTATAAAAGCGATTGTGCTAGAAAAACAGTCGAGTTTAATATCACTTCTTCGAAAGACTCTTTTTTGTTTTGTTTAACTTACAGATATCAAACTTTTACTTGGTAATGTAATACGATGATGAAATATTATCCGTAACAAAGATGTGACGGCAATATAATTATTTCTTACAAGGTCATAACTGTTTTTTTTCTCAGAGCTGAATAAATATAAAAAACCTATGAATATAAAAAAACATAACAGGTAGTCATATCGAACTGCAAGGATGGGGTTCATCCAGTAACGAAGAGAAACTGGTATCAAGTTTAATGTTAACTTCTGCTTCTTTTGTTTTCCAAGAAATAATATATGCAAACTTTTCCTTAATTGGTTTTTACGAGTACGATACCCATGAAATGAGTTGGAGTAATGACATCGTATTGTATTCTTACCCCTGCACCACTTGGATATAAACACAACAGTAATTGTGTTTGACTACTCTCCAAGAGGTCGCAGTTTTGATTACCACCCAGTACAAATATTTGTAAAATCATCATAATATTATGATTGTCCTGAGTCCAGTTATTCCGTCTGTCCGTTAAAATTAATGTTTTTAAACAATAGCGTAAGATGCCTACCACGGAAGTTGTCTTTTTAAAAATAATTCCATAAAGCAATAGCTAAACATTTCATTGTGATATAAACATCAATTCCGTTACAAAAACAGAAAACATGTAACATCGGCGATATCTTTTACAGTGTTTTATTGAACACCGGATTGTATAAAACAAGTATTAACTGAACGATAAATTCATTTTGGGATCCCTTGTGAATTGACGCGTTTGCACTGTTTGTATTCAACTTGTTAATGTAAGCAAATTTTGTAGACTCTACCAAAACGATTAAGTTTAATGCACAGGTTTGATCTGTAGTGTAATCGATTTTGTTCTTGTAAAATATCTTGTGTTTATAAAAAACCGCTTATACTGCGTGCGTTCAAGTGCCTTCCATATCCATTGACTTCCCGTCTAATATATTACACCTAAATCTTTCGCGTAGCAGATGGTCTGCTCTTCGTCTTCCGGTACGTGGTTACCACCCCCTAAATCTTTCAGGTCCATCG
The DNA here is from genome assembly GCA_905475405.1 of Schrankia costaestrigalis. Taxonomy (NCBI): domain Eukaryota; kingdom Metazoa; phylum Arthropoda; class Insecta; order Lepidoptera; family Erebidae; genus Schrankia; species Schrankia costaestrigalis. The sequence goes on from FR997832.1 coordinate 9,424,622, forward strand.
GGTATCAGTATATACGTTGCACCATACCCGGTTATTATGAATTGGCATAAAAAAAATTACACTTTTATAAGAGACATTACAGATATTAAAAATAAACATAGTTCTGCTATATTTTACCTAGGTAGGCACGCAAAGTTTTACAAATTATAGTTACAAAATAAATTAAAAAGTTATTTTGCAGAAGTTTTTTAAATGTACAGAACAGAACCAAAGTCAATTAAAACAAAAAGTAGAATAAATTAATAAATAAAACAAAATCGAATAATGGAAACTAATACTAAATTACTAAACTAATACATTCTTTTTTAGAATTTTTATACAATACTTTAATTTTGCTACAAATAAAATAGTAGTATACAATATTCTTCTTTTCTTATTATTTAGAAACAAGAGAAATTGACAAGCTAAACCTAAAAAGAATTACCACCTGCCATCAATTTACCTGCCCCCTTTTAAAATATACTGACGTTATAAATATTTTACTTTGTCCAATACTATCCGTGCGACGTGCAAGGAAAAAACCTTCTATTAATTTCATTGATTTTACTTTATTATTTTCCCGTATAGGCAACATTTTTCATTGATCATTTTATGTCTGTCCTCAGTAATTTTACTGTCTACCTTTAAAATATTTTTCTAATTAAACCACACAAACTTTTTATTCATGTAAAAATAGAATTGATTGTAATGTTTTTAGTGGCGTACTTATTGAATAATTTATTCACGGCAGCCTGCGTAGCGCAGTGGTATGGAACTCAGAGGCCTTATGGTTTTTTCGACCTAACGAATGTGATAATGCGATTATAGACGTTAGAAATGGCAGACAAGTCGCTGCGTACCCCAGCGTAAAGTTGTTAAGTCTTATAGCTTTGTATTTTCAGTAGCTACTTAAAGACAGTAACATTTTCACACACTGTTTAGAGCAAAATGGAGTAAATGCCAACAACAGAAATAAATAATAAGCAAATGAGGCCCGTTTTGCATCGGCCATATAAAAAATGAAAGGGCAATCACAATGCAAGGAAGCGTATTTTTTTAAAGAGATGTCTCGTACAGTCTATTGTTCTGCCTTGGTGCATGACAGCCCCGACCATTCTGCACTAATATATCAACTACACAAGCAACTTTCAAACAAAAGGGTGGAGTTAGTAAAGTTTCTTACTGTTACGACAATCGTAGATCTAATCCGATGCGAGTTCAGATTTTTTTTCGATAGATAGTACAAAAGTTTGTGAAAACTTTGCAATGTTTTTGTTTCATGCTTTGATTATTTACTTTTGAGTGTATATGTATGAGGATGTATGTGCAGTTGTGTTATATTAAGAACTATATTAAGATTGTTATACTTAAAAGTATTCAATTATTTTCCAACTAAATGCAAATCTTTATGTATAATTATGAACATGAATGTTTGACATGGTTGGTATTATAAAATTGTATATTTTGTATTTATTTCCCTTAAAAGTTTATGAATACGTTTATCATTCACATAGTACCCGTAGGATTAGAAACCAGGTATTATTATTTTATTTACTGACAGAAATAAAAATGGCAAAGTGACTATTTATACTCTGTCACAGCAAATCTCTGTAATTACATATTTCTATTTCGATCACAAGTTACTGTGTTACGTATGGGATACCTATTACATACTCGTGTTATTTCACTGGGTGGTTAAAGTCTAATTACTTTTAGTTTATAGTAGGATTCCTATAAAACATCCAAATACTCATAATTGCGTTATAGCATAAAAAGAACACAGAAAAGTAGATGAACAAGAAAATTAAACAAAAATAACATCAGAAAAAACAAAAGTTTGATTAGTTTTTTGTTTGTTCGCACTAGAATTTTGAGTCAATCATTTTGTATTTAGGTAATAATTAGGTACAACAAATTTTTCACTTCATTTTTTATCAGTCCTAAAATGACCGTACAGTACCAGACAGTACTGATAAATCTGCTTATAATACCATGCTGCGTGGGTTTGTTGTGAGTTTTCTTTTTCGGAAAATAATATATCGACACCATCTACGCATAACTCGCTAACTGCCACTTGACGAGTTATACGATTATTTGATTTTCGTAATCTACGACATCGACTTCGTATATTAGGCAAAAAAAATTTTTGATTTTTGCACTCTAAGCCTCTTTTTTACAATAGTAAAAGTTTCTAACTTCAAAGAATGGACGCAGCATATATATCTAATTGGTAGATCGATGTTTATGCGGGGAGTACTGCGGCGAGGTGCGGGGCTTATCTGCCAGTCAGTCACTTATGCAGCGGTGAGCGTAGGGAGCGCTGCAGTTTTCACGAAATTCCGCAGTTAAAGAGTGAATTCTACGTACTACTTCGTATATTTTCTAAGTTGTTATATTATTTGTATTAATTAATATGTGTAGTAAACGTAATAACTTCCATAATATGTTAAAAAAAGCTTGTACCCCAAAACAACCTTTTACAAAATAATAATATTTAGTATTATATATATGTATTATTACACATTTACACGAACAATTATATAAACTAATGGAATAAAGAGTTCGTAATCTATTCCTACACTATTTAGATATATTTAAAGTATCTTTAAAATATATTTTATTAAATTAACAAAACCCAACGCAAAACTCAGTAACTAGCGCAGTTATAGACATTTGCTTCGGACTACTGGTTATTAGCTAACATATAAAGAGTTTTGCTTTGGAAATGTTATTTTATTCTTTATGTATCTGGTATTTACATGTATATGCATCGATTGTGCTTATTTAAAAATAGTCCTAATTGCCACTAAGTAACTTATGCGTTGGTTTTATTAATAAATAATGAATGATAACTAATTGCTTGCTTGAGGCAATTTAATTGTAAAGTCCTTAAATCCAATAATTATTGCACTACATATGGGGTAAAAAAATCAAAGCAACATTTTGTAGGTACTTAAGTACTTATTATTTTTTTTACTTTACGATTCTCCAGTGCCTAGCTTTTTTGAAGAAGAGAAAGACTTGTGGGCTAACAGTAATCACATTTTTGAAGACAATGATGATGAAAATGGGGACCCAAACATAAATTCACATCAAGAGAATATTATCTCTATCTAAGAAATTGGTAAAGACTTTGAACCTTTTCTAAATGAGCACAATACCGCCGCGTACATTGCAGAACAAGTTATAATCAATGATCCCTTACTATCGTCTGACAATGGTCCAAATTCTTGCATAAATAATTTAACAAATCTAAAATCTGTCCCACGGCCCACCCAATATTTCTTTAGTTAATGACTCATTCAGTGCTCAAACTATAGCGCATTTAGGCATTTACTCGATATAGATGATAATAAAAATTCTATTCTACCATCGCCGTTAAATACTGTTACTTCTGCTTCGCTCATAAATAGTCCTCATTCTGTGTCTACCAGTACCAGTTCAAGATTAAATAAATAAAAAGGACTAAACATACATAAGGACGAATGGAAAGATAATAAAAGAAAAGCGAATAGAAATAAAGGTAAATGTTATTTAAGTAGAAATGGTACAGAGCAACCAGCCAAAAAGATAAATCTATTTTGTAAAAAATGTAAATTAAACTGCTCTAAAAAGTTCACTGCGCATTCTAGACAAACAAAATTAAATATGTTTTGGGACATGGGGAATAATGTAAGACAATGGGAATTCATTGTTAAATTTTGCAAGAAAATCCCAAAACGTAGACGTACTACAGAAGGAGTATCCAGAAGGCAGTACACCATCACGTATAGTTTGCCTAGTGTAGATTGTCTTAACGATCCAATATCTGTGTGTAAAGTCATGTTTTTAAACACGTTTGGTATTGGAGCCGGTATGCTTAACACTGCATTAAAAAAAGTGGAAGATGGTAATGGTGTTATTACTCCAGATGCTAGAGGAGGCCGCAATAATCGTGAATTAATTATAGATGAGGCAATGATAAAAAGCGTTTGCGATTACGTAAATCATTTTCAGCCAGTGGAATCGCTTTACATTCGCAGTCGCACGTCCAAACTATATTTAGATGTTTGTTCTGTATAAGGAATGGGTTGTGGAGAATATTTGTCGTTCCGTAGAATAGCGTGAAAACCTAAGTTAAAATTACTATTTACTATGTCTCTATTCTGACGCAAAGTTTTAGCGGGATTGATACAAATATTCTCCACAAACCATTCTTTATACAGGACAAACATACGACTGTATGATAGGGTTTCATCTAAATATAGTTTGGACGTGCGACTGCAAACGTAATGCGATTCCACTGGCTGAAAATGATTTACATGATCGTAAACGCTTTTTATCATTGCCTCATCTATAATTAATTCACGATTATTGCGGCCTCCTCTAGCATCTGGAGTAATAACACCATTACCTTCTTCCACTTTGTCAATGCAGTGTTAAACATACCGGCTCCGATACCTATCGTGTTTAAAAACATGACTTTACACACAGGTATTGGATCGTTAAGACAATCTATACTAGGCAAACTATACGTGATGGTGTACTGCCTCCTAGATGCTCCTTCTGTAGTACGTCTACGTTTTGGGATTTTCTTGCAAAATTTAACAATGAATTCCCATTGTCTTACATTATTCCCCATGTCCCAAAACATATATGTTTTGTGTGAATGTGTGAAGATTATTATTATTATTATTATATTAAATATTGTTTGTCTAGAATGCGCAGTGAACTTTTTAGAGCAGTTTAATTTACATTTTTTACAAAATAGATTAATTTTTTTGGCTGGTTGCTCTGTACCATTTCTACTTAAATAACATTTACCTTTATATCTATTCGCTTTTCTTTTATAATAAGTTTCCTGTGCCAAAAAGTAAATTTCAAGATTTAAAATATTTGTGTGACCATCAAATAATACCATTTAAATACCACAGTTTCTATCAATCTTTGGTTCCTGGTGGCGATGATGAAGCGGAAATACATGAAGACTGAATTACATAGACTGAAGCATGATAGATATACCAATAACTTTTTTATTATTTAATTCATAAGTTCAGTACTGATTAATATTGTTACAACTATTGTGATTAAAATAGGTTAAAAAAATTAAATTGTGTAAAATGTACCCAAGTCTTTTTTAGATAAGATTTTTTGCTGTTTTATTATTAACTCAACAACATCCAAAATGTTATTAATATGGTGTTGACTACATAGTTATACGCACATGCTGTACGCGTGTAGTAATACTATTTGTAGAATTACCTTTTTATTTCACTATTAAAATAGTATTTTACGTTTTGTATTTTTTTAAGTTTATTCTTTCACTGATATTTGTTACTGGTAAAATAAATTACCTGTTACTTATTATGAATTTTGCTGTTTTATTAACCTAATTGATTAATAGTGTAACAGTTAGGTTTTAGTTTCATCCCATGTATAACTCTTTATCTGGTAATTATTCTAAAAGTTAAGGAAAACACGTCATTGCATATCTACGTAAGAGGCAGATGGGTTTTTGATTCAGCAATAATTTCCAGAGTATAACTGCGTATGTGGCACATTGACACAAAAATTACATTTCGAATCCGAAGTTAAAGTCTTTAAGTGTTATAATTTAATATTCAAAAGAATATAAATGAAAATACATATACTATTTAAAAGAACATTCAAAAAGAATACTACATGCCAATTTTCAAGTCAATAACTGCGGTATTATAGACGCAATCACCATTTGAAATTTTTGACAACTTTAATCGGCTCTCCTGTAAAATTAGCGATTTTCAGTTAGCGAGTTATGCGTAGATGGTGTCGATATTATAATATATATTTTTAATTTATTTAAGTAACTACGCGTTTACCAGAAAACGAGAAAGTAAAAAGAAAAATATTTCTAGGTAGCCTGATATTTTTTATAATAATGACGTAGGTAATATCAAATGTCTAATTAGTGAACATAAGAAAAACAAAATAAACGTTTACTTTAAAAAAATAGACGTTTTATGTCAACGTCACAGACTTATGTAGGTACTTAGTCACACAATCGTGAGAAAAGTAATACTTAATGTACTAAGATATGTAATTATAGTATTACAGGTAATCATAAACGTTTCTCTAATTAGTTACTTTTTGCCTTTTAATAAGTATAAAATATTAATACCTTCGGTATCGTATATATTATTCAGTACTGGGCAATAGCTTTTATTTTTAGGTGTACAAGCATATAACGCTGGCCCGGTGGATAAAATACAGTACTTGTTTCAAAGTTTTGTTCTTTAAAGATTTTTCACCTCCTCCTTTAATGTTTTCTCCTTGGTGGTTCTTGTGATACCAACGAAATATAATAAGGTAGAGACATCTGTCTTCTTAATTTGTCACAGAAGGGATTAAACTATATTTAGTTTATTTTACAAAGTATATTTAGTGTCTTATATTAATAATTAATCAAATATTTCGTCAAAATAATCATCGCAAAAATAAAAGTTTAAATAACTACCTATTCAACAAGTTGTCTGCTGGTCATGACAATCACTTACCAGTTGTTATGGTTGACATTGAATAGAATCATCGTTGACAGTTGACAGATAAAAATAAAAGCCACGTGTATTCGTCGCGGTCGCTTAATACTCTGAGACGCGAGTTGAGCGAGCGATACGATGCGTCTATCAACACCGGCCACTGAAATCGCACTGCTGTACTATGGTGGGCATAGAGCTCTGTACGGTATTAAATCGTGAAAACATCCTTCTAAACAACCTCCGTTATTACATAGATGGTTTACATCATTTCCTTTATGTCCTCTTTGATGCGACACATATATCTTTCTTTTAAATTATGTGTAAATAAATACAGAAAATATGCGCAAATTTCCTTGGCTATCTTCGTTCTAAAGTCTATTCTATTCAATCGTCTACAGACATGGTGGTAATATTATACACAAGACAAAATTTCAAAAAGCGAGTGGTTATTTGTATTTGTATTGTGTGTGTTAATATTTTTTAGGTAGTAGAGTCATCAACAAAGTTTTTTTAATCTTGAGTTTATTTAGCTCCACAAAAACACATAGGTACTCGAAATACGTCTACAGGTAGGCATGTTAGAGAAACTACGACAATTAATTTATGTATTATTTGGTTTATGTACTTACATGTTTTTTTATCTGCTATATAAAAATAAGTCGGGTTTTCCTTCCTGACGCTATAACTTCAGAACACACGAACCGATTTCCACGGTTTTGCATTCGTTGGAAAGGGCTCCGTTAGGTTTATAGCAAAGAAAATTCAGGAAAAATTTCAACAGAAAAGCGGAAAAATAATTCCCGTGCGAACCCGGGACGAGCCGCTAGTATTTTATAAAATAATATTTCCAATTTCCATTTCAAAGTCAATTATCATGAATCTGGGAACTGTAGAAACGTACACAACACAACTAAAGATTGAAAGTTGCATTTAAGACGGTTTTTAAAGTAGAGCTTATTTTTCGAATGTTTTACATTAGACGATATTTTGGTTTAATTTTTACTAAACAAAAATAAATTTTATAAATTAGAAGAAACACCACAGAAATGAGCATATTCTAAGAGCTCTATTATCCAGCATAAAGTTATAACAACAATATAATAACAGAATTTAATACTAAGTATAATTACAGAAACTTAAAGCAATCGCTGGACTCTACCGTATGGCCGACTACATGATGCTACTAATTTAAATTTCTGGTTAGTTATTAAATTTGGTAATTTACAAAGTGTTTTAATAAAATCTTAAAGAAAGCCTTTACGTATTACAAGATTATATTAAACATAATATTCATTATATTAAAAGGTAATTTATTAAATATTCATTATTTAACTACCCACATAAAAGCCCCCATAACGTCACATAGTTACCGGAATAACCTAAATTTGATTAAAATTACACATAATTTAGGGAAGCAATTTCTTGATCAAATCTACTTAATCCATACTGCGTATTTATACCATAAAAAAAACTACCGCTGCTTACCATCGGATACAGACTGTTATTACCAGTATCTAGCCTGAAATTTCACTAGATACTTTAACCTTCAACCTAAACGTGTAAAAAGTGGATTAAGCAGCTACAGTGATAGCCCCGATACTACGGTAAAATTATTAATGTATAACTAAATTTATGTCTTTATCATCATCAACAGCCAATTGAGTTCTACCTTCTACTGCACACAGGCCTCCATAAATATATTTATTTGACCACAGATTAAAAATACAACAATTAGGTATACTTGACTATACAAGTGTAGCAGTTAGGCTTTTTATTTTGATAATAGGATTTATATTTATAATACTTCGATATTTGCATAGAGGCATAAATATGTTGCTTCAGTTCAGCTAATGAAATAATCTGCAACGCAAAAAAACAAGCCTTATTTCCAAGAATTAGCGACACTGGGTACTGGAAATGGATCTACTAAGTGTAATCAGAAATGACTTTCAGGCTGTCCAGTGAGATAAGGAATAAAAGAAATGATTTTATTTATGGACTCTTTCAATTGTAGTATAGCAGTATCAGTTAGAGGACATAGACATTTTAGAAAAATAAATTGTTAACATTTATGTTATTTCTTAATTTTGTAATAAAATTGACAGTGGTTATTATGTAGTAAATCGCGTAATAATAAGGGACACTGTTGTTTTATGAACGTTCGTAGCGTCGAATATCAATTTTTTATAATGTCTTTTACCTCATAATTATTTGATTTTATATTTATTTTGTCTACGTTTACTAGGTTTATCTAAATTTTCATGCTCTTGATGTCTGTCCATAAATTAGCTTATTTAATACACGCTGAAACAAAGTACATTTCTAATTTAAGTATTCTAGATTTATTTCCTATTGTCAAGTATAAACATTAAATTTAATTTGGTGATTAATTCAAAGTGATCTTTTACAAAAACTTAAATAAATAATTATAAACCTGTTTGCCTACGTCAATCATATTTGTTTATACAATTACGTTTCTTTTCATTATTTACTTTAAACTTATCTCTAACTTATGGTTGTAGTTAAATTAAATACAATACCTAAAGAAAATCTGAGATTAATTTGCTCAGAATTAATATTAAATTTGATGTTATACAGCAATATTTTGGTACACGATATCTTCTCTGTGATATATCATTATCATCACGATAAAGATATTATGGCTCCCTCTCTTTACGACGGTGTCTAAAAGTTTTCGACTTTACTTAGAAAGTGAGGTAGTTCATGTGAAAAAGCAAAATCTAATACTTATCCGCCTAGCTAGTGTATCAGTATTTTAAAATATTATACTCCAAATATATAATATATTAGTGCTAATATAGTGAAATTACTTTTCCCGGCAGTAAAAAAATAATTCATCGCGTGTTAACAGAAATTGGAGATCATTTCACCTTGTTGTCTTTGAGTAAATATCTATTATTGGAAACGTCCTCTTCCCCCACTCCTAATGTTGTAGTTAAATACCTGAGTTGCGATCGAATATTTTATTACCTTTGTGCTATTATCGTTAAATGTTGAGCTAGATTCCGTTTCAAGAAATTCTACAACAATTTGTTACTGTAAAACTTCTGAATAGAATTAAACATGATGTAAAATTGAAATTGTAATATATTTTATTTATTTGGTACGTTAAAAGACTTCAAAGCGAGCATTACAAAAAAAACTATTTAAGTGTATAAAATACATCTACAAGTAAATTCGTCTGACGTCCAATTAAGACTGTACACATGCTATTACTAGGAATCGAGTCGGTTTTCATATTTATAGATGCTGAATATAAATATCTATCAATTTTATTTTGCCGAGAATCTACATCAACTCTATGTCATTAAATATTAACTATTATATAAAAAAGAGTAAAATGGAAAAATAACGTTATAAATACACATAATATTTCACAAATTGTTTTTTTTATTTTTTTAAACCATTTAGCACGGGATAATGTCTTGTGCCGTAAGGGCTTTTAGAAGCATCAAATGAATTAACAAAAAGAGCAACCAGACACGATATTTTCTGCCTTAGATTCCAATCTGCAGCGTCGTCGTCGTGCACGCCAGTTACTTTTAGTACTGTAAAGTGAAATGGCAAAAGTATTTTACGAAAAATAAGATTATTGTTTTGATTTCTGGACGTGCTATCAACTCAAACTTAAATTTTCTAAATTGCATTATTTAAATCACCTCTATTTTGTTAATTTTATTAGCGTGTTTACCTTTTTATGAATCCATAAGCCTATTTAAAAACTCATTTATTAATTAGTCAGGGCAAAGAGGTTTAAAATTTCAACATTAAATATACATAAAATTTAAAAGCACCTCTTATTTGAAATATAGACTTACTATAATATGATTTCTTTAATAGATTTCTGTTTTCGTAGATAAAGTAAAAGATTAAAATGTAATTTTTTTTTTGATAAGACGTGGTGGAAGCGTTTAGAATAGACAAACATAAATGTAATGACTTCATTTATAATAAAATAAAATAGTTATATTTAATATATTTATTATTTTAAATGTATCAGTCATTATATTTATATTAAAGTATATTATTAAAATTAATAATCAGCTTAATTTAACCATTAAGATATTATTTAATAAAATAAATGCTTAAATAATTAATGATAATAGTAAGTTAAAATGCAATAAAGTGGATTACTAAACGAATCGTGGAAAAATGCCAAATAAATGTTTATGAAGCGTAGTAAACTCCTACCTAAGAACCCATAAATACATTTCATATTTGAAAGCGTTGAGACTACTAATTATTCAACAATTTAAACTGTATGGAAATAACAATCATTTTGACAGATTACGTATAGGTAAACAGGGATACAATAGGCGACAAATGTCCCCCGAGATTATTTACCGACATATCAAGGGAAGTCAGGCGATTTCACTGGTTTTGCGACTTCCCAAATTCTTTTGAAATTATTAATCTATATCTATACTAATATTATAAAGAGGTAAAGTTTGTGTGTTTGTGACGTTGTAGGGGGTAATCTCTGGATCTACTGAACCGATTTTAAAAATTCTTTCTGTGTTAAATAGTCTATTTATCGGGGAGTGTCATAGGCTATATAGTATCACGCTATGACTAATAGGAGTAGAGCAGTAATGAAATATGTTTAAAAAACGGACGCGTTTTTTTTGCCACCCAACGAAGTGGGCACGGGTCAGCTAGTATTATATAAAAGGGACATTAACGCGCATTTTATTAACCTTTATTTTACTTGACGTTTCGGTACAGTTTGCACTGGCCTTCTTTTGAAATTCTTTGAAAGTTTTTGGCGATATAGTGTCACTCCGTACATCGTTGGTGACACGTATCGCACGGTTTTGGCAGAAATGTCGAGCACAGTTTAAAAGCATAGCACCAGGTTTCTACGTCGCTCTCTGGACCCTAGGGTAGAGATACTCTTTACGCAATGATCATCATAATCATACCAGCGAATAGACGTCCACTGCTGGGCATACGCCTCCTCCAAATATTGCCCGCCGTACTAACCAGATTGTCGCTCGGTCCATCGTGTGAGAGGGCAGTGAAACAAAACATAAATTTATTTGACAATTTTTTTTTTTTTTTTTTTTTTTTTTTTTTTTTTTTTTTTTTTTTTTTTTTACTTATTATAAATAACTGTGGTAGTTCAAAAAAACATTACATCATAGACTATGACACGGTAATTAGGTAATTAGGTATTTTACTAAAAATATATTATAAAAAGTTCTTGTACTTTGTGCCAAGAGACTAATTTTATATTTTGTTGTGGCTGATCGTAACATCATAAACATTAATTCTTGTAAATTATTCACGTACCAACTTATTTTGTTTGTTTAATTAAGTTTATTGTTTGTCAAAAGTCCTTAAAACAGGGGGAGTCAACTCTGTTCTACACAATGTTTCTATTAGGGCTGTTAGTCACGACAGAGAGAAAAGATGAAATAGAAAATGTTATGTCATTTCCTAGCAACCACCTAATACTTGTTTATATGGAGCTGTCAACAGTCAACACTACAAGAAAAGAAACCGTTTATTTTGTAAATTCCTAAATATCTTGTAAATAAATAAAAAATCTCGATAAATAACAAGTTTATCCTGAAATAAAAACGTTGCACGAGCATCCTATTCCTTAGTTGAAGTGTTTTTGTGAAATTGCATCCTATTCCTTAGTTGAAGTGTTTTTGTGAAATTGAACGTTATTGACTCCAGTTCTGAGAAAGTGACTCCTATAGGGTTTTTGTTATGTTACAATGAGTTTAAATGTAGAGAAGAATGTTTCAATAAAGAATGTGAATATTTTTTATTATGAATATTATTTACATAAATAAATTGTAAAAGAAATGAAGTTTTTTATTATCAAATCCAACTCTAAATACAGTCATCCTAATTTAAACCTTCAACAAAATAAACAAATAGATATATTATATAACGCCCTAATAATGTAGGGCGTAATATAATATATCTCTTTGTTTTTATTAAATAAAAAAAATAATACAATATCCCGCGCTGCTGATTTTAACCGCAGTTTTGGCTCCCGATAGATGGCGCCGCACGCTTAGGAAAAGTTTCCTCACGAATTTTATATGAAGTTGACATTCTTCTCCTTTGAGTATAATTGTTCTGTGCCTTAAAATATCAATATTATACTGACAATGCTTAACAGCGGTCCTTGTGTAAACAAATGTTACCACTTAAAAAAATGCTACAAACATCACAATCCGACAGTTGGAATGTCTCTCTTCGCAAACAAAGAGGTATTAGTCCGCTAATTGCACGAAACCTGGCGTTTGGTATTTGTTTTTTTTTAATATAGCCTACCAAAATGAAACTGTCATACCAGTCACGTTCAAAAAGATCGACGTAGTCAAAGCCACACACAATACTACGAAAACAAAAGCTATTTTATTTACGAGTAGGTATTGCTGTTCCCAGAAAGAAAAAATATTTTGTTCTAGGTTATAACATCTGTACGTGAGGTGACACACTAAGATTTTTTTATTTTTTTATTTTACAATAGCAAATAAGTAAAACTTGCCACATCACCACTCCGCCTGGCCAGCGTGGTTCCTGTAAGCTAAAGATGCCTCGATATTATGAGGAAGCCAATGAAACTTTCATGGGCTTCTACTATCAAGAAGATTTCAATATTTATTCATATACGGTAGGTACTTATAATATTTTTGTTTTTGATATTGTAATGAAAGGAGACGGTTTTTTTTCGCACCACCCTAAACAGTAATGTTTATTATTCATATTACTCACAAAAATAGTTATTATCTTAATATAGTTAACCGAACACAAATTATACTTAAACGATGAGGGAATAATGAAATAATAATAAAAAAGGATTACACCTAAAAATGCTTGTTTTGGAACGTTCTTAGGTTTATTTTAATGGTTAATACAAATTATCAAGTAACGTACTTTAAAAATAATCGTAGAACGAAACGTAAATAACAGCCAATAGCAGATATTCTATAATACGTTTCAAGTTTGACACTGACAGACAACGTTGTTATGGTTTCAGATTTTATTAGATAAATGCATGATTTATTTGTACTTTTATATTTTATAAAAATGGCATCTTTAGATAGAGTTCATAATACACACTAAAGCTGTTCTTGCTGGATACTGTTGTTATTGCTTATTGAGCACAGGCACAGTCACTGTTAGCTGCTGTGCATTGTGATGTGTAAAGTGTGGTTTTTATCTTGGGCTCTGCTTTTAGGTGAGCTTGAGCCACCTGCGTCTATTTAAGATGAAATACTGCTTTAAGAGATGACTGTGTTAATTATAATTGTGAACAGTAATAAATATTTCTTGTGTCATATATATAGTGTATTGTTTCTCTTTAACTACCTTATTATTTTAGATCTACAAGCAGCAAAGACTGGGTTATTTCGAGAGGTCTTGGTTGCCTTATTAGTGTATATTCATTAGACAATCGCTGTTGTGAGATTTTAGGTTGTCACTAGAGTCATGTTTTGATTGTCCTATTTCAGAGTATTCCCTCTTGAGGGAGTTTTTATATATGCAGACTGTCTATCTAGAGATTATAAGGGATAAACTGTATGCATTTCATTCCTAAACTCGCACAATTTGTGACTGGGCCTATTCGCCGAACAAAAAAAACCGTCTCCTTTGTGTACCAAAATACATTAACTCACTTGTTACGAGCGTCCTTTTAAAAGACCACCTCTCAAAAATTAAAAATATGAGGTTAATTTAACAAATAGACAATTTAACTGGTAAAAGGTTAGAATATACAATTGTCACCAAATATCGACAAAATACGTGTAATACTGTAACAACATAACCCTTACCTATATTTTTAATGTATTTATTACTATGTACAATACAATTGTAGTTGCCATATTTCAAGTTTATTGTGGCGTCCTTTTAAACGGACAGTCGTAATATGGCCTACTATGACGCTTTGAAAGTTTCGTTACAAATGTTTCCTTTTTTTGCCTTTAGATCACATATCAGAGTATAATGTTTACATGAAATTATGGAGAAGCAAGAACTGGTTGATGATGATGACGAAATACCGTCATATATTACAATAAAACCTTCTGATAACTGTAATGCCGAGGTAACTGACGAAGGTTCAGGTGACTAGAATCAATTTTCTATGTCAATTCTTTCTGTACCTCAGTTATCAGTTTCTGCAATAGCTCATTATAACTATGATGCATCGTCTTGTTGCAATAGAGATGATGAGCATTTAGCACAAGTGGCAAAAAGACCATTTCCAAATCTAGAATCTTTCGAATAAACATTTTATACGAGGCAAACCGATTCAACTGTGCTACAAATTCTGAGTTAGAGCTACTCGCTTAGGATTTGTCGTATGGTTTGATTCTTATCAAGGTCAAGGAGCAGACATTCCTGAAAGTTACAAAAAGCTGGTCTTAGGCGCTAGTGTCATACTCTAATTTTCTGATATTCTGCGTTCAATAGATGAGACAGCGCCGTTTCATTTGTTCTTTGACATTTTTTTACGTCTGTTCTTCTTATTGATGGTCTGGGAGGAACAGGTATGAAAGCATCTGGTACCATAACAGAGAATATCGTGTATCTAAGGGTCTTTTACCTTCTAATAAGGATATGCCCTAATCAGAGCGAGGAATGTTTCAATACAGATCTACAAGTGCTGAAGTAGTTTTGTTGAACAAGTGGCATGATTATAATAATCATCGTTACCGTGGGGACAAATCCTTGTTAAGTTCAACCTGTTAGAAAAATAAGACGATTCTTTCAACATCAAAAGATATACTCGTATATTCACGTCAAACAACCAGTTGTTATGAAGTCGTGTAAAAAAATGTTCTGAGAACATCTATTCGGGGCAAAAGTGGTATTTTTCTATAATATATCTTGAATTTAATATGATAATACATGGTCAAATACCAGCTACTTACTTTTTTATTAAAACCTGCGCAATACAATGAGTTTTCCCAATTTCATTCTGAAACTTAATATTTTAGTATCAGCGAAGTGACAGTAGTACATTTTACGAGTGTCCTTTTAAAAGGACACCATTTTCCGGCTTTTCCAAAAGTCACAGATTTTTTTTGTTATTTTTTATATGACATATTATGTACAATAAAAAGTTCCTGAGAAAATTATAACATTTCGATAGGTTCGACATTTCTCGTAACAAGTGGGTTAAGTCTTATTTGCGTTTGTCCCTGGTTATTAAAATAGCTTTTTAAATAGATAATGGTTAACGTTCTACGGGATTTTCACAAAAAAATATTAGAAAAAGACTTTTATCATTTCCTTCTGCACAGGATTTTTTTTTGCGTAGCTTCCGCCGGGATGCATCTGAATAGAATTTTCTCAACCGGTTTCTGTCCAACGCCTCTATTACGACCATCACTAAGCGGGTCTTTATTATTATGGAAGTTGCATGAGGAGAACGAACCTGATTGATTCATCTAGCTGGTGACCGAATATTTTGCCTTAAGTATTCTCAACAACTATTATTTTTTCCAACAAACTCAAAATACCGAATTTCTTATCGTAAAATATAATCTTTGTAAAAAAGCGAGGTCTATAAGTCTGTAACATAAATGCGGTAAACCTCACAGCCATTAACCTTGATTAAAATGGGCTAGAAGTACGTTTTTACGAAAGACATGTAAGTAATCAAATATTTAAACCATTTTAATTTAGATTGATTTGATACAATGCCAGAGGTCTTAAGTCGAGCATTCTTTATTACTATTCTTTTTCACAACAGAAAAGGGAGGGCCCTTTTCTCTTGGTCAGCAATAAGCCACCGTCAGCATATTGCTTCCGTGGCCTAAAATTACATTAGCCAGAAGTAAATATTAGTATTCTCCCCGTTTAGTAGTTTTTCCCTGTTACTGAAAGTGGCACGTTAAAGTCCAAACTCAAGAGACTTTGACAAACATCTGTTAAATGGACCCAAGGAACATCTAGGTTAAAGAATTAATAATTTAGACCGCAGGATAAATAGTCTTGCGTATTTTAACCTACGACCTAACGCACGCCAACATAGCGCAACTGCCTCGCCACAAAAGACTTTTCATCATAACACATAATAATTTGTTTACCAGAAAATTTGAGCTTATTAACAAGGAATTAAGTAGCTCAATCTTGATACCCGGAATTTCTTACAAAATGATGAATAGGATAATCAACATTCTGAATTTGTTATTTGGATACTTATAATTTTGTAAAGGTTATCAAAATAAAGATTTAATATACATTCAAATTAATCAAAGCTATAAATGAATGATAGTCGTTTTTAAGATTGTGATTAAGTAATTGTTTTATTATAAGACTCTTCACACGTTTAAATTATTACTTTCGTCTGTATGAGAGTGTGTTTCTGTTTATTACTTTTTACACTTTTTAAATAATTCATTAGACATGACCTTTATAGACCAGAGTAAGATTTATTATTTTATTTAGGACATTTAACGTTTGATTGCACAAAATCACTATTGCAATCCTAAGTATAAAGGATTGATCCTCTAATAAGGAATTTGGTCACTTAGTAATAATCGCAACTGTTCAGGCTAGAACAGCTGTGATGTAGGTTAGACAAGGCGATCAAGCGAATATAATGTGCCCTGACATCAGCCGTAAATCGTCAGCTTTCGTGATTATGGCAACTAATGTGTTATATCTGATGAAATTATAGCAAATACAAACATAATTATGGCATATCGAAAGTATGGTATTTGAAATTATGGTAAACATTAATAAGCCCTTGTTTATAATCACCTTAATAATAATAAACTCTCGAACATTTTTATTCGCTAATCTTCAAATTAACTAAATCGCATGAACACTAGCAGAATTACGTTGACCTTCCGTTTTCATTCAACTCGCGTTCTGAATAAATTATTTTTAAATACTTAACATTTTGTTCATTTCATTTTCCTTAAGTATTTATTTGTGATCATATCAAAAGCTGTGTTGTTGAAATATGTATTTTCATCTTAAGGTTTTTGTAGCATTGATACTGTACAATGTGATAAAAAGTAGAGATTATTTTACACGCCACATATTATCAAGTTTGTGACGGAGTAACAATACAATATGTCACCACCCCATCTCATCCCATGGGTGTCGTAAAAACCAACTTAGGGACTATCCGTGAAAAATCTGAGACGAAATAAAAAGGAAGAAAACTAGAAATTAAACCCTATACAATCCGTCTGACCCGCGTGGTATTAGTAGACCAAGTATCCCTCCGTCGCGGGAGGAGGCCCGTCCCTCCAGTGGAACATTAATGGGCTGTTATGATATCAAGTTTCATTATTTATTTGGCTAGATATGATATCAAGTTTCATTATTTATTTGGGGGGTTGAAGTTGCTCGCGTCCGTAGGAAATACCACCTAATCCTAGGCCCACCCTACACGTTCCCCCCGGGTGGTGCAAAATGAGCAACAATGCCGAGCAACAGGCGGCAGTAAATAACCTGACCATTGGCTTCACACAAGCCTTGAAGAACTAAATCCCTTCTTAAAGTGTGTCCATGGTACCTTGGGAAAGTATCATGAGTATTACCCAACCTCTTATTTATGAAATATGAACGATAAAGATGTTATTTTGTCATGCGATCCGGATAACGCCCGGCGCTCGGAGGTGCCCGGGCCTCCGAGTGAGAAATATGTTACCGAAGACACCACGGGAGTAGGTGACCAGGCCCCCGTGACTGTAAATGCTACTGGAAACAGTAATAAAAAAATGGTGCAACAGGCTTTCCACCCAAGCCTGTTTATCTCTAAACCCAGATCTACATCAGCTGGGAACATTTTTACCACTGTGAGTGCGACAAAAGACCTAGCACCCACAACACCTGTGGAGATTGGCAGAACCGAAGTTGCTGAAATTATGCCTCCTTCATGGCAAAGGATACCAACAGAACGTAATGCGAAAAGAAAGAAGCTCTCAAGCAGTCCATCACATAGTTTAGAATCAGAAAGTCCAAAACAAAAAGAAACAAATACTTCCAACAGGTACAGTATCCTACCTGTAGACCTAACTGAAGATGCAGATGATGACCAAGTTAATCCAAGTAAAAAAATTAATAAGCCACCTCCTATCATCCTATATGGTATAGATGACCTGTCAAAACTAACAGAGTTACTACAGAAGAACATACCCCATGACAGCTTCTCATTCAAAATAATAAATAGAGATCAACTTAGATTAGTAACACCATCACCGGATATCTATAAAGAAATCATTCAAATTATGCGCAGCAATGGCCTAATCGGGCATACTTTCACCCAAAAGGATAAAAGGTGCTACAGGATTGTTGTCAAAAATCTTCATCACACAACGCCTAAAACAGAAATAATAGAAGCAATTGAAAAATCTGGCAACAAAGTCAGGGGAGAAATAATCTGTGCGCGATCAAGAAAGGATAAAAGACCATTGAATATTTTCTTTGTGAACATAGAGCCAAGTCCAAATAATCCAGAGGTAAAGAAAATAGAATTTATCTACCATACAAGGGTAAAGATTGAAGACCCAAGAAAATCGAATGACATTCCCCAATGCACCAGATGTCAGCAATACGGACATACAAAAAATAACTGTATGCGCCCTTACAGGTGCGTTAAATGCGCTAAAGGCCATAGAACAACCGACTGCCCGAAAAAAGACAAAAATACACCAGCTACTTGCACACTTTGCTTTGGCGACCACCCAGCCAATTACAAAGGTTGTCAAGTATACCAAGAAATTCGAGCTCGAAAAAGTCACACAGCTAACAGAAAACCCCCTACTACCAACAAACAACCAAGGCAAACTCCTCGGATGGAAGAATTCCCACCATTAAAACCAAGCTACTACAGGCAAAATACCACCAATAACCAGGTAGATAACTTGGCACTATATTCACAACCCAAAAACACAGCTAGTAAAACAGAGAACACTAATTCTCAGCCAACATATTTGTTAGAACAAATAATCATCAAACAGTCTGAAAAAATTGATATACTCATTCAGCAAATAGGTACCCTAATGGGACTCCTAACAACACTCATAGCCAAAGATAAAAAATGAAATTTCTACGAATAGCTACATGGAACATAAATGGCTTATCTCCAAATAAGCAAGAAGTTGAAACATTCATCAGCTACAATAAAATAGATATCCTCTTAATCTCAGAATCACACATGACTAACGAGAGAATAGTAAACATAAAGGGATTTAATATATACTATGCTAATCACCCTGACGGTACGTCACATGCAGGTGCAGCAGTCATCATTAAACAAAATATCAGACAACACATGCTACCCAGTATCAACCATGCATTTCTACAGGCTGCCGTAATATCAATAGACGACTGGCAGGGATCTCTGAATGTTGCCGCTGTATACTGCCCTCCTAGACATCGAATAGATGAACAAATGTTTAGTCAATTCTTCCAAACACTTGGCAATAGGTTCATAACCGGCGGTGACTGGAACTCCAAAAACACCTACTGGGGTTCCAGGCTAACGACAACCAGAGGTCGTGAGTTGAAAAAGGCTCTAGACAAAAATAAACTTCAAGTACTTTCAACAGGTGAGCCAACAAACTGGCCGACAGACCCCCGCAGAACGCCAGACCTCATTGACTTCTTCATTGCCAAGGGAATGTCTGGACTCTACACAAGACTAGAATCATGCTTGGATGGCTCCTCTGACCATACACCCGTGATATGCACCGTGAGTACTACAGTGGTATGGAGAAGTCCAAGCGAAAGGCTATACAATAATAAAACCGACTGGGAGGCTTTCAGAGATTACATTAGTGAAAATGCCAACTTAAACATACCTCTGAAAACAGAGCAGGACATTGAAGATGCTGCTAGATCCACAACCAACCTAATACAACAAGCAGCCTGGTTATCGACACCTTACATTAAATACCAAGAAAAACATCAGGATCTCACGCTAGAAGTAAAAAACATGATAGCTACAAAAAGAAGGTTAAGAAGACAGTGGCATACAAGCCGACATCCACAAGATAAAAGAGCACTCAATAAGGCGCAAAAAGAATTAAAAGGCATGATTAGAACACATGAGGATAAAACACTGCAAGATAAACTGAAAACCTTATCAACATACAAAGCCGATGACTATTCCCTATGGAAAATTACTAAGGCATTGAAAAAGACAAAAGAACACATACCACCACTACGACGACAAGATGCCACCTGGTCAAGAGTACCTTCAGAAAAGGCGCAGTTATTTGCTAACCATCTAAAGGAAGTGTTCAAACCTCATGAATTGGGTACCACACAATCAGAAAAGAAAATCGAGGAAATCTTGAATAGTGACCAACAACTGTCCCTCCCACTTGCTCCATTTACACCGACAGAAGTAAGGATTAATATAAAAAGCCTCAAGCTGAAAAAGGCCCCAGGATTTGACCTCATAACGGCTGAGGTTCTTAAAGAACTGCCAAAGAAGGGCATAGTGCTGCTAACAATCCTCTTTAATTCGGTGTTAAGATTGCAATACTTTCCATTAGTCTGGAAAATATCCACCATAAATATGGTTGCTAAACCGGGAAAACCTGCAACAGAAGTATCCTCATACAGACCAATAAGTCTCTTGCCAGTTTTGTCTAAATTGCTTGAGAAAATGCTAGTAAAACGACTACAGCCAATACTCGAGGAACGAAAGATAATCCCTGACCATCAATTTGGCTTTCGTTCCCACCACAGTACTACCGAACAGATACATCGTGTTGCCCATACAATACGACAAGCCCTTGAAAATAAGGAGTATTGCTCGGCCGCATTCCTTGATATAGAGCAAGCATTTGATCGAGTCTGGCATAAAGGCCTACTTTATAAATTAAAAATGAACTTGCCCAACTCGGCATATATGCTTCTGAAGTCCTACTTGCAAGACCGAATATTCCAGGTTAAAACAGCAGACTGCCTGTCACCCTTCTACCCAATAGATGCTGGAGTTCCACAGGGTTCCGTATTGGGGCCTATATTGTATACCGTATACACTGCTGACTTACCTATCTCAGAAAATGTAGTAACTGCTACCTACGCTGATGACACCGCCATACTTGTGTGCGCTAAAGACCCTCACATCGCTAGTAATAAACTACAGGATCACCTTGACAAAACGACGTCGTGGTTAAAGCAATGGAAAATTAAAGCGAGTGCTAGCAAATCAGTGCATATCACGTTCACGTTAAAGAGAGGGGACTGCCCACCAGTGACCCTTGATGGTACATATTTACCACAGCAGTCAACTGTCAAATACCTGGGTATGCACCTTGATAGGCGGCTTACCTGGCGAGAACACATCAAGGCCAAAAGAGAACAGGCAAATAACAAACTCCGGGATATGTACTGGTTAATAGGTAGACAATCTTCCCTTAGCCTCGAAAATAAAATTATCATATACAAGACCATCATAAAACCAGTATGGACTTACGGTATAGAGCTCAGGGGAACAGCCAGTCACTCCAACATAGAAGTGCTTCAACGATTCCAGAACAAAGTCCTAAGAATTGTCAGCAATGCACCATGGTTTACAAAGAACATGGAAATCCATGAGTACCTACAATTTCCAACAATAAGAGAAGAAATAGAAAGACTTTGCGAGACCTATAAGCAAAGACTCGACCGACATAAGAATCACTTAGCCACCACACTCTTGGATACACGCAACTATGTATTCCGGTTGAAAAGGACACGACTGGCCACAATCTAAATGACTGGCATTACATGGAGATGGCACGTCAATCTTAAAAGTTTCATACGACCAAATCTGATTAAAGCCTAAGGGCTGATTGCAGATAGAACAAAGAAAAGAGAAAAAAAAAAAAAAAAAAAAAAAAAAAATTTGGCTTGATACAAAAAAATTGTGCAGATTGATGTGTCGCTTAGTGCCTCTGTATCAGTCATAAATAAAAAGGTACTTTACTTTGAGTGTCTTGCGGACAGCAAGCTCCGCCCAGTTTACCGTTGTTAAAGTGTTTGCAGAACAGAGGGACTGCATACTTAGCAGTCACGATATCATTTTGAGCAAAGAAGGAATACTATTTGCGTCTGTAGGTCAAGTGCGTCCTTTACATGGATGAGGCTGTACCCTCCGGCCTAGTATTTATTGTACAAACATTTGTCATTTTTGCGACTTAGTACAAAGTAGTAGAACAATGAACAACATTTATTCTGAAACAACTATTTTTCCCTATCCAGCGCTATATTAGTCAGAACACAATGCATTTCCTATACCACACATACTTTAAATGGGAAACCGATAGAAAGAGTATGATTGATTGAAAACACTTTTAAATAAACGCTTTTTCCCAACAAAAGGATCGATAACCTTGTGAGTGATATTCGAGATTGACCTACGTCTGACCGATACGAGAAAATAAATGTTTTCCATATTACAAAATGAGTCATGGCCTTTTGTATGTTTATGCGTATATGATACGGAAAAGATGAGCTGAATTAATTCAGTAATACTCTTGCTACTTACTGGATTTATGCGAGTGGTAAATGATTACATACTCTTTTCTACCTACTCGTGTACGGAGAAAATTAGTAGGTGATCTTTAAGGGTTCAAGAGAAGCTCTGATGTTACAACAAGTAGGTACCTATACAGTCACGAGCAATAATATGTACACATTTTCATATTTTGTAAAACGGTTATCTAAAGTTCTGCTAATCCAAAATTGATTATTCGAAGATTAGTTCAAAACAGTATGAAACCTTTTCTAAATTACGAATTAATTTTGGAATTCTAATGTCTAGATAGGCGTCTAGATAGTTTACAAAATTTCCCAATGTGTATATATTATTGCTCGTGACTGTACAATAACAACATCTTACCGAAAGCTGAATTTAATTTTGATCTTTCTTTGTGGTGACGGATTAAGCATGTGATCAAAACCCCGTCATTACCTAAGATATTTCTTAAGTCGACTATTAAAAAATTGTTATTACTATTCATTGCATATTAAGTATAACTTATTGAAATTAATTTTAATTGACTAAATACTACTTGAAATAACACCAGTTAGCAATCCGCGAGGTATCAGTTCGCAAATTTATCTCCAACATTGGGGGAAAACCCGTCAAATTCAAATGAAGAATGAAAAAAAAACAAAGATTATTTCAATTTATTTGTCTAAACGTGTAACATTGATGTCTGAACTATTGCTACGTTGCAAAGTAATATTGGATCTAAACGGTATGGATGAACCTTGCAACAAGACGGAGAGCAAAAAGTTCATGAAAACACTAAAAGTTCAAGAAAACAGTTGAATCAGAGCTCTCATCAAGACATTAAAAAGTTCATTTTTCTATCACATAATCTTCTTTCACACATAAATTTTGAAATAAATTGTAATGTGTCTTTCGTGTGAAGGAAATACTATTTGTTTTATAGAATCAAGGGTAATAAATTAACCTTAATTTATATTTCTATTACATACCTTGACCGATATTTTCTATATTTGTCATTGAGTAATAAAGAAAACGGTGTGTTTAAAGTCTATGATATGAGTATTAAGAATAAAAACATTAGTTTTGTAAGAGTTTTTCCGTTTGGTGATAGATTTAGCATGGTGACGTCATTGAAAATATTTATTGTCTTGTCATAACAAACTCTCCAAATTTTTTTTTTTACAAAATCGTTACGTGAAATCGTTTAATGAATATTAAGTATAATAGTATACTAAAAGGTGACTGAGAGACTTTACTTATTGTCAATATATCAAGCAAAGAAGAAAAAACGTAAAACAAAATTCCCTTTCAGGTAAGCCGCATGCTATTCTGCCGCATGCTAATAAAAGATAATAATAATAAAATATAAGGGGACTCCCGCTTGACCGTTGGATCATAGGTCTGATGCAGAAGGCAGTACTGCTTAACACGGCACGTATTGTGAGGAGGTTCCTATCACTGGAGCCCTAACCACCAGTAGCTTGGTTTTTTCATATTTTTAAATGTTTTATTTTTATTATTGTGAAAAATGTAAATAAAGAAGATAATAATAAAATAATTTCCTTCAAACATCAGAAGTAAAGAAGATAAATCTGTAGTCTATTATTTACACGTTTTAGAATTGAATACTAAACAAGAATTTGTTATTAAACTCGATTTCGTTCAAGCGTCCCAATGTAAATAGATTAAATACCCCTTTTTCATTTATTACAGATTTCATCTCGATGTCCTCCTGTTCAAAAACGTATTTATAAATGAAGGGTTTGTGTAAATGTCTTTAAGAAGTAATAATAGGTAATCTTGTAATCTACGAGTATTAGGTAAGGTTATAAATGCTTATCTTGATTGATTCATTAACGCAATTGACAATAACATGGTATTTTGACTTCTGATGACATAAAATATAATGAAAACAAATAAAAGATCTCTTTATCTCAGTCTACTGTTGGATATCGATTTCCCTTAGTTTTATGCCATAGGCACAGTGGCTCATCTTATCGCATCCACGAGAGCATTAATTCCAAGGTTCATGAGCGGTGGTTGCCATTACCACCAGGTAAGGACATTGCCTAAACGCATTTTTTTTGTACCTATTTTTCTTTTATTAGGAGAGACTCGTAACTCTTACATCTATTTAAATCCTTCTAATTTATGATTCTTTCCACTTCAATGAACAAACGATCTTTCAATTCTTGTCACATCCTACAAATTTCAACGTTCTAAAGTACAAAAGAAGCTAGTTACTATTCCTTTCAAGTGTTAAAAGACTGGCAAAAGAAATGGTTGCTATTGAACGAGTACTTCAAGATGGAGTGTGTATTTGAAGGCTCATGAAAATACATTTTCTAAAACTAAATTCTAACCAAATTGTAATTAAAACCTATTAAATAATATATATATATATATATATATATAACTAGCAAACCCGGCGAACTCCGTTTCGCCATCAGATGGTTTTGTTTTATGTAACATTTCGTTTGGTCATTAAAAGATGAAGAAATTTTTTTTTGTTTTATATTTGAAAAGGTAAAATTTTATTTCATTTCACAACAGGAATTCGTGGTGGAAATCCTGATAATTCTAGAGAGTTCAAAAACTCCGTTGGATAATTTACTACATCATCGAGATTTGTTATGGAATCAAAGGACTTGTATGTCACCTAATCGCCAGCAATTTTTAATTGGAATGATGAAATTCAGTGCGTGTACATTATTGTTATATGCGGCAAGAATTGCTTGTTGACTTAACCAAGCATAATTATTATTCTGAAAATTCTTACTAATGTTTGGAAAAACATTTTCAATAAGAGCTAATTGAGAGACTACAAATCGGCAAAAGTCGTTGGTAAGAGTAATTAATCCAGATGTCGCAGCATCATTATCATAATATCAGCCAATCGACGTCCACTGCTGGACATAGGCCTCCTCCAAGTATTGCCATCTTGTGCGGTCCTGTGCCTGCCTCATCCATCGGCTTTCCACCATGTCGCATCAACTGGGACTTTTCCATTTCCAACAGTTAACTATTGTTTGGAAAATTCTGCACCACTTTGATCATTTTGAAGTTGAACTCACATATAAGTGGTCAGTGATAATGTTTTTACGTTATTTCATAAAGTTGATGCCTTCAGGCAAGTATTCAATTCATCTGCAGGCGTTCCACGGGCAACGTCTGACTGAAATCGTCGGCTAACAATATCATCAAGCCGCCAAAGATATTGTTATTTCGCCGAAGATCCTTTAGTGTGAAGTTAAGTACTTCAAGTGATTTCTCATGTGCCATTGTGCACTCATCTCAAACAATGAGCTTGCATTGCATCAACAATTTTCCCATTGCACTGGATCGGGAAATATTGCATTTTAGAGTATCAAGTGTGTTTAAATTGAGTGGCAACTTAAGCGCAGAATGTGCAGTATGACCGACATCTAGAAGAATCGCCGCAATTCCAGATGATGCTAATGCCAAAGCTGTGTCACATCTAGATCGAATAAAATAATATATATATATATATATAATGGTTTTAATTACAATTTGGTTAGTAATATAAAAATAAAATTTAATAAACGGATGAAATTGTAACACTAAAAGAGTATGTAAAAATAAGATCTACAACTTACCGAAGGTCATCGCAACTGCACAGTGCAACGCTTAGCAGATTGACTAACAATGCAATAAGAAATGCACGAGCAACTGATGTTACAGCTACATGCTCCACGAATCAGAATACAGATCCACAAATAGCGCTTATGAACTGAAACTCATTAACCCTTTCAGACCGGAGAATTTTATTTTAAATATTTAAGTTTTTTTCTGTTTTAGTAGATTATATAGACGCTAAGAGGTTATGGAAAAATGAAAAAAAAAATCTAGGTAATCTAGGTTTTACAGAACAGTACCCGCACGATCGTGCGCTCTCGGCGTATATACTCTATACGCACGCTCGTGCCTTTCGATAGAAATACAAAGTAAATAGTAATAAAACACTTTGTTTTCATAAACTTTTATTATACAAACCAAATAACAATCAGTCTTACCCTCTTTGCAGTCGTTAATAATTATTTATTTTAGTAACTTCTTAATTAACATAATTATAAGTGAGATCAAATCAGTTCTTACATCAATATATTTAAAAAGATACGTAAAAATTAAGATTGGTGATAGTCGGCAAAACAGTTTTTACCTCTAGAGAGGCATAAATAAACTTTGCACTTAGTGCACATAATCTTAGACCTACTATTACATGTTTCTAATTTACACACTCTTGGAGACGTGATGGAATCATCAAAAACAGGTAAATGGTTATAACAATCATGCCGTTTGGATACCGTGGGGGTTGGTTGTTTAAACTTTTTGGATGGTGGTGGTAACGATATGTCGTCTTCCTGAGCATGTTCATCAGCTGCATCAATTTCAGTCTCTAAGTTTCTCTTATTTGGCGTATGAGTTAAACCATCAGCTACCTCTAAACGAAAATGCAACAAGTCCATGATTTTATTTTGTGGTATATTATTTGCAATACAATCATTACGATAGAGACGCCAAGCATTGACGACAGCCAAATCAATAAAATGTATTATGACTTTTAAAGTCCATTTTCGAGTTTTAATGAAAGCACGATAATATTCAATTAATTGGTCTAGAATGTCGACCCCACCCATATTTTTATTATAGTTTGATATAATTTTTGGGCATGATACATCGACATAAGCTTTCGTAGTTTTATCCCATCTTTTTATCAATGATGAGTTATCAGCTCCTGTACAGTTTGAAACCATAAGCACGGACTTATTGTCTTTCCATTTTACAAGTACCAAATCATCACAAACAAACTGTTGTGATTCTCCTCGATACATTTTGTTATCATCCTTAAATGCTACATTTTTCCGTTCCCTAATTCGATTTAGCATAACTGTACCTGTACCATGTAAACCTAATTGCTGTAACCTTTCTAAAAGAGGAACACTAGTGAAAAATCTATCGAAATACAAACAACTTCCAGCAGGCACTGCTTGGGCTAAATGTAAAATTACTGAAGCACCTACACCTAATTCTCGCTCAGTAAATGCTGTTCTAGCGCCTAAGTAGATTTCGAAGTCTATCATGAGACCCTCGCTGGTAGTGAGTACAAAATTCTTCAATCCTACAGGTCTAGGTTTATTTCTTACTACTTGCCGTAAGCTGCATCGTCCAGTGAAAGGTATCATCTGTTCATCTATCGAGTAATTACCCGGAACTCTCTCCAACTTGCGGCAAGCCTCTTTAACTTTACTTATTATAGGCTGTACCTTCCATAGGGGATTCAGTCTCTCTTCAGCATTAGATGGTTGGTCTTCAGGCACAAAATGTAGTGAGCTTCGTAAGGATGTAAACCGATCACGGGGCATGACGTCAGCTACGACTGACAGTCTTGTACTTTGGCGCCAATATAAGTATAGCCGAGGGAAACCAAAAATACCCATGTAGATATGCATTCCAAATACCTTTTTTATTTCATCTGCTGTAGCGTTTAATATATGTCCTGTTTTTCTCATATGGTAGTTGTTTGTACAGTCTGCTCCCAGCTGGTAAAAATCAGCGCCATAATAGTCCTCAAAATACTCCATAGGAGTTCTTATTGCATGTAGAGTTAAAGGTTGGTAGTCATGTGCTTTGTCAGCGTATGCAGTTTGTCTCCAAATCCTGCCTCTACTTTGACCTCTGCGACTAGGTATTATATGTGGTGTACTTACTTGCGAGACAGTTGGACTATTAGTGACAGTTTGTTCAGTTGGTACACCGTCGATCAATGGCTGACTTACATTTGGCTCCTCTCTATCATCACCTTCAGTGGCAGCATCCGTGATAAAATGTTCTTCTAAAATGTCCTCAATGTCCGAGTCATTACCATCGCCTAATATGGTAAGTATCAATGCATCGTTTAATGTTGACCCTGTAATCATAAAATAAAGATTATAACTCATTAAAATAAAAATTAATTACCAAAATAGTTATTTTAGTACGACGCACGAGCGTGCAGTTTTGTGTTTAAAAACTTGACTTTAAACCGAACTGCTACAATCGTGCGTATCGTATTTTTAGTGGTCAAAATCTGGTTTCAAAAACAAATTCCATACATTAAAATTGTATTTTTTACTGATAAATACTATAAACTTTAGATTAGTAATAGTTTAAATAGAAATCATAACAAAAACATAATATTTTGGTTTACGTACCTGTAGGTAAGTTCGCGCCAAAAAACGCGGCCATGTTTCGAGGCACCTGAGCGGCGACTGAGCGACCGCACGATGTTCATTCGTTTATTATTGCGTAATACACTACCCGCACGATAGATGCGTATCGGTTTCGTTCCGAAAAATAAAACATAAATGCCTAAAATATTTTTTTGCGGGAATGCGCACGCTTATTTAAGTCAGGTCTGAAAGGGTTATCTAAACATTACATCAGTGATCTATGTACTACAATTTTTAGTTGGGAAGTATCTCGTAAATTGCGCCATATAAGGAAATATTCATATCGATTCGAGGACCACGTGTATTCAAAGGGTTACAAAAGCGGAAGATCATTAAACGTATCGCTGAAATATCGAATAGGAATATCGCTTTTTACTTTTACTGTTGACATATAAATTTGTGCTTCAAATGAACAAATATTTTGCTGATACCGGGAATTAATTTGGGTGATTCTTTTACATGTTGTTAACGTTTGAAAATTTGACTAAATAATCAATCATGTTGGTGAGTTAATTAATTGGAAAAATATCATTCATTTTATAGGTATTTTTAGAAAATAGATTAAAATTTAAAAAAAGTCCGTCGTCTGTTTCTTTTCTTTTTCTTTTTAAAAAAGACAACTCCCGCACTAGGGATCATGCCCTGTGTCGCGGGGACTTTTACAAACATCAATTAACGGACACATATAACACCCAGACTCAGGACAATAATTTGTGGATCTCACAAATTATTGTCCTGCGTGGGGATCGAACCCACAACCTCATGCGCGGCAGCCGCTGGCTTTACCGGCGCGCCACCGAGGTCGTCAATGTTTAATAATTAATTCCCTGAGACACCGTACAATTTTCAAATATCGAGAAAATTGCCATCAGTGTGTGAATAGTTGACGGTATCTCAAGGACTCAGATACAAAATCAACAACAGCGAGTCCGTCGTAAGAGGGGTCTCCCCACTGTGTGTTATAGATTAATATTGATTATTTCTCGGGTAGGTTATATACGAAAAATTACTCGATAAATCAACTCCTCGCAGGTTTACTAGTGTAAAGTATCTGGGTCATTATGGCACCGAAGACAATTTAGCTACAACGAAAACTCGTAAGACACTTACTGTGAGCTGTAACATGCTGACACATAGATTTACACGATGCACAAAGCCTGTGTAAATTACGCTTTTCAAAGCATTTTGTTAGTCTTTTTATTCTTTTGTATGAGTCAAATACAGTGGGCGTTCATTCCGCGTTCACCTACATGTATAGGACAATAAGGCATTCAGGATATTGTTAGGTAAGCCTCGTTGTTGGTTTTTTTGGCCATCAGTCTTAAGATATATTCGCCATGTTGATAGTTTTTTTGGCCATCAGTCTTAAGATATATTCCCTACTTCTCGTGCAGATTTGCGTATGTACCGGCATTTTCCTTAGCGTATGCATTCGAAGTTGGAAGTCTCTAATGGCTAACGCAGACCTGGACGGCATGGCAAAGGATTTTAATTTTTACTAATGAAAATTCAACCGTACTGTTACAGAAATACGACATTGAAAAATCCCTTTCAATGCCGCGGCATCATTTTAAAGCATAGCAATTTATGTCGTATTTCTGTAACAGTACGGTTGAATTTTCATTAGTAAAAATTAAAATCCTTTGCCATGCCGTCCAGGTCTGCGTTAGCCATAAGGCTTTGATATTGACAAAATATCTACTTAACCCTTCTTTACAACTCTAAATCCTCATAACTGTTTTAAGCAATGAAAATTGACTTTATTTTAACGTAGTAAAGCTAAAACTCATTAAACGTTTTGAAGTTTTATATTGAGCTATTTTTAGGTTTATAGCTTTTCAGACTCATAAAATGTTCTTTTAGAGAAGTATCTACTTATTCCTCCTATAAATCTATTTTTTTCTATTGGTCATCTTGGTGGGCGTGTAACAGAAAAAAAATTAATTAAACCAAAAATTAAAAATTATTACGGAGAGAGAATGTCTGAATACATAGTACCTAAAATATATAATGAGATAGATATGTTAAGAGAGGAACCAAAACTCAGTATTGATAGAATTAAGCAAATGTTAAAGAGATGGTTGCTCGGTGAGTGTGACCCCACCATCAGTGAGGTCCATTACAGCGAACAATAAGAAAAAAATAAAAACTGTTTTAAATTATTAAGTGATAAATATTTAATTGTTTTATTGTTTAAGTTAATGTATAGATTTAAGATAACTATGTGTTATAATTTTATAAGTATAAGGTAACGAGCGTATCTCGCCAACAAGCTGTCGCTTGGCGAGGAGTTTTATAATTTGTAACTGTTTATTTTTATGAATAAAGATTTAAAAAAAAAAAAAAAAAAAGTTAGTGATCAATATAATTGTACAGTATAATAATACATCTATAGTATTGTTAGGAATGACTCACTGTTGCACTGCGTCATGCAGGTTCACTGAAAAGCGTGTTGGAATCCTACGCCTTCCTGCTTGCTTTAATATTACATGCCGTATCCTGAGCATATTATTATGTAGCATTAATAGATGGGAAACAGCAAAGCTACATCGTTAGCTGAAAGTCCATACCTAAGTAGTAATATAAATAACATAAAAGTACTCTTACCTATTTAACCTTTATTCACAAGTCTGAGTCCCCAGGACTGTAAAACTGTTTAAACAACGAAAATTAAGTGTAATTTAACGTAGCAACGCAAATGCTCCTTGCACGTTTTAAAGTTTTCTGTTGAACCATTGTTAGTTTTATAGTATTTTTACATTCTTAATAACGTTCTTTTAAAGACATTAACTTCGTCTTTTAACTTTATTACTTAAAAATTAGTTTATTTTTGATGGATTTTTTTCTAGTAGACTGGTTGCCCTAAGCTATGAATTTAATTGAAGTGTATGTATTTTTAAAGTTTAAGTTTATTGTAATATTTATTATTTTAAAATGTTGTCATCCATGTAATATAGAAAACTGTTAACGATTAGGTATTTAATTGTTTAGTAAGAAAAGTAATCATGTTTTGAGTCTCAGGATAGTAAATAGTGTCATTTCAATAGGATGTGCATTCAGGGTTAAATTCTTTTACGGTGTATTATTTACGGCTAATTCTTGTCCGGATTAATATTGTAAACAGAATTAACCTATCAACAAATACTTACTGGTCTTCTTTTTTAAGAACCTATGCTGCTTGGAACATTTAATATTAAAAAAAGATACCAATCAGTTGTAATTATTTTTTTCAAATGATTTTGCAATAATTTCTGTTAAAGGATAATAGGACGATTTATTAATCTCTCTGGAAATTTTCCTTGGGATGCACACATGTATACGTTTTCCACGTGATCGTGGATATGACTGAAGTACAATGACCTGTGTAGGTTGATGCAATTTGACCAAAATGTCAGAAAAAGAGAATGTAAAAGTTTTGCCATTTTTATAACTTTAACGCATGATATCGTAATAAGAGTTGGTCGCATGATACGAATTTGGTATTGGCATCACACAACTCGTAAAATGGTGAAATGGACGAACAAAATAGGAAGGATGAGTTATTTTGTTAGTATTCGTAGTAAAGATTTAGTGCATCTGTTGAATTTACTAAAATAATCGAGATCAATTTTACGAGTAGTCGTGATAATAATAAAATAATATTTATATATGTTGATTGATTTAAAACCATATGCATGTAATACAGATTAGGTAGGTACATAAATGACTAGTAAGGTATGTCCGCAAAATGATGAAAATAAAATATTATTTTTATAAGATTTTCTCTTTTTGACAACTGTGTATATCAAAGTGCAATATTTAAAAAAGGCCAACAATATAGAAAATAATTCTTCATTTTTGTAAATAGAAATTAATACTACTTTATTAATTGTTGTAATTAAAACCAAAAAAGGCCAGTAACAATGTTAATCATTTAACGAAAATTAAGCGCTAAAATTAATTAACTGATTACAATTTTGAATGCACTTTTTTCCCGGTTTTTAAGAAATTGTAAATTATTGTACAGTCTATTATCGACGTCCCTCCCTGATCTATTTCAAGAATATTGATAGGAACGGTTTCTGCTGAACATGAAGTTCAAGTGTACTTGTACTTTCAGTACAGTGACGTCAATTGACAGAAGCTTTTATTGACGTTGAATAAAATGTATATAAACAAATTTGTTATCTCACAATATTTTACCATAAGGTATTTTATTAAAACAAGGTAATTATTTATAAAAAACAGGCTGGGTATTGTCAATATTGTATGAGTTTACTAGACGATAAACATTTGATTGTGTAGAGCCATATCAATATTTGTTGTGATTCACAGTTTTGTTCGTCCAAAGCTTGTACAAGAATATTGACAGCTTTGTAGACACTTAATTACAACTGCTGTACTTAAACTTATGGAGTTTAGTTCAATTATTCATTATAACAGCCATTAAGGTCTCACTGCTGGAACGGGCCTCCTCCAGTGACGGAGGGATACTTGGCCTACTAATACCACGTTGGCCAGACGAATTGGTACAGAGTTAAATATCAACTTTTTATTTCGTAAAGATAATATTAACGGATAGCCTCTAAGTCGGTTCCTACGACACCCATGGGATGAGATGGGGTGGTGACATATTGTATTCTTACTCTGTCACCACATGGAGAGTGTCAGTCAGTCAGTTCAACTATTACAGAGTAGGTACTTATAGTACTTATTGAAAATATTGGGAGAAGGCCTATGTCCAACAGTGGCCGTCCTTTGGCTGATATCATGACGATGATGATGATTTTTTTGATTTTTAAAATGCTTTTTGTACAATACTTGCATATTTGCAGACTCAATAAAATAAAATTTATGCGTTGTAAAAATACTATAAAAACTACCAAGTTCTAAGTTTTCTGAAAATAAAATTAATTAAAAAGATCATCGTCACCATTTTATAGAGGCAGTGTACATAAAAATATAAATAAGAGGAAGATAAATGTACTTTAATTGGTACCGCTAAGAACTTTCAAATACACTGGGCGGCAATGAAAACGGGTCGCTTATATAAACCTTAATAACTTCCAAAATATTGGAGCTAGCTTTATGAAATAAACACTAAAATAAAGATAATTTAACAGTCATTAAATGGAATTGATAAAAATTACAGATTGTTAAGTGTATTTTGGACAAAAGTAAGTTAAATAAAAATTGACACTTTCATTATAATTATGTCGAAAACAGGTAAAAGGTATCAGAAATGTAATTTTCATTCATTTAATACGCTGTATTATTATCAGAAGCTGTTAATACAACTGTCATCTGGTTTTGGATGCTTTCCATTTGGTTTTTAATTGAATTCTGAGGAAAATACACCCATTTCTCTATCACTGCTTCTTTGAGTTCACAAAGGGTGATAAGAGGGAAATATTGATGTCCTACTCATCGATCCAATACGTCTTAAGCATGCTGCATCGGTTTCAAGTCTGGGTTGCGTGCTGGCCACTTCATACGTGTGATAGCGACATCTTTACGGAACTTTAACACTATTAAATCTGTATGAAGACGATCGTTGAGCTCCATAAAGGTGCCTTTTTCGCCGAATTTTACCAAAAATGGGCCATCATACTCATTAATGATTTCATTTAAGTACCTCTCTGCAGTTAAAGTACCATTTTATATCACTACTAGCTCGGTGCGGCTTTCAGAAGAAATTCAAGCCCACACGTGTACAGTGCCTCCGGCATAAGGTACTTTCTCTTCAATGTTAGCTTGGTTATACAGGTTTCCTGTACTTTTCCAGAATCTTAGCCTTCCATCGTGCTTGTATAACGTAAACCTCGACTCATCGGAAGCATTTTCTTTAACTAATCAGTCATGATCCTATTCACGAGTTTTTTTTATTATTACTCTATCTGGAATTTTGATGTTGTCTTTCAAGTTTACAAATATTTTCAGGTCTAGGACTGTAATTTTGCTTCATCTAGACACTGCCTCACTATACAAGGGCTTGGATTGCTTTCTCGAGCACGTAGCAAGTTATTTTTTGACTTAACAGCCGTTTGAAATCGATTTCTCAACATTCTCGACACCATGTAACGATCCTCTTGTGCTTTTGTGCACGCTGTTGGTTCTGATCTTGGTCTGCGTGCATTGGATGGAGTGTATTCTAATGGCTGGAGTACTTTTCGAACGATTGAGAGCTATAAACTAACAGTTTTTGCTGTATAACGATGACTAGGTCATATTTCTAGCATTTCTGGAATCCTTGTAGACTCTTCAGGGGTTAGAGGCATGTTTTTATGCTAATTTGATCAGAATATCGAATTTCTGTATATAAAATGCGTCTTTTTCATGATACACCATAAAAAAGAGTAAAAAAATGATTTCGAAACTGTTGTTAAAATTTAAAAATTGTGTCTTTATTTTTAATTTATGGATTTAATACAATAATCAAAAATAACTTGAAAGATTTTACTTGCGGCATTATTTGTGATTAAATTATCTATCATTTAGTCTTTATTTCATAAAGCTAGCTCCAATATTTTGGAAGTTATTAAGGTTTTTGTAAGCGACCCGTTTTCATTGCCGCCCAGTGTAGATATCTATAATAATTCGTTTATTTAGTCACAAGTTTGTACATTACGCATAATCAGTTTAAAAGCACATATTATTGGCACATAATATTATTTAATTATTTCTCAAAATAAGGAACCTATTCTCAAAAATGAAAGCTAACACTCCGCACATAGTCATAAGTTCACAATAGAAACGTAGCCATAACTTTACAGTACCGACTTACTCAATAACTCGAAATAACTTAGACAAAACTTTGTAAAGGCTATGTATAGACCCCTACAATAGCGAGATTGTAACAGACAGCTGTTTTCATTCATGGCTCTTCAGATAGACTCACACGGGTGTTTATTTTTAAGTTCAAGTAAAACTTTTTTGTAAGCTCTGACTAAACACAGTGACTAATAGAAGCGTAGGTAGTGTCATATTTACATTCACCTTGTATTGTTTGAAATAAAAACACACCTACAGGTGTATTGATAAAAGCATCTACATTGTAAATATAAAAACAAATCTGTAAGTGGAATTTTTTTGCAAGTAGATATAAAAATAAGTTAAAAGAAAAATTTCAATAACCGGAAGCAAAAATAAGCCATACCTACACATAAAAGACTATTCAACGAGTTTTTATAGAATTTGATCTAATTTAAGCATTTGGTTTCTTTTTGTCTAATTATATCGTTTATATAGATACTTCATTTTATCTGGGATAGAGTAAGAACACACATAAATAATAAAGAAATATTCACGGACATCTCTACACAGCACCATCTGTTCCCAAAGTAAGCTAGGATTAACCTGCTTGTGTTATGGGTAACAGAACAAGGGATATTAGTACTTATATACTTTTTTTTGTATATACATACATATTATTAGAAACATTCAGACCAATGCAAATAACCATGTTCATGTACACAAATATTTGCATTGAGCGGGAATCGAACCCGAGACCTCTGCGTAGCAGTCATGTTATACACTACGCCACAGAGGTCGTCGGAAGAAAAAGAAATACATTGTCGTGAGAAAGAAAAATAGCAGAGTCACGCTGTTTACAGCATGAATGGGCTGAGTCTTCAAGAGCGTCGCGACGCCTTCCTCTATGAACGTCGCCGTCTAATACCTTCGACTAACAAAGAAAAATGCTTTATCTTCTTGGAATCGTAAAAGTCGACTAAATTAAACAAGAGTAGGCAAATTAAGTTGAAATCGTATACTTGTTGGGCAACGCGGTATTAGTGAGTTAAGTTTACCTTCCGTCCATCCCTCTCTGCCACGGTAATATTCATATGTAGTCAGTCAGCAATAGTCAGCATAAAGACAATTAGGCCCTTAGACTATCTTTTAAAGATTTTATTACTTTGAATCTAGAATTTGATAATGATTAATGTTCTTCAACTAAATACGAGCTTCTACATCGACTTAAAGTATTTAGTAGTTTATTATTATTGGCTACGGCAATAACTTTCCTTTTGAAAACCAATAAAGTTTCCTACAACTAAAAATGAAGCATGTACAGAACAACTTGCTAACTTAATTTCTCTTAAATACGGTATTCTGAACGCGACATGTGGCGAACGCTATTTATTTTAACAACTAGTCTAGAAGCAATTAATACATATTATTGCTTTTATTTGGTCTTCTATTTTCTTCGCTAGTATACCTACTAGACTTCGCTTGATTGTTATTAAGATAAACGGCCAGTAGCTTAGTAGTTATAGTCTGTGGCTGCTACGTTGTGTTGTTGTCAGAACTACGAAATCTCGTTCACAAGATTTTGAAAGTAATTCTTTAACAAGCTACTCAAGCCGCAGGTAGCAGCTACTAAAGATAAGCTTATCCTGAAGCTATTACGTATATTTTACAATAATTTAATTAAAACATATATTGCGATAATTACTGTTTTTAAATATCGCGTTGCTAATTGAATTTAAAGAAAATGTCAAAGTATACCTAACCTTCTTTTGTTCCCCTTTTTTCAAAAGTTAACTTTTTCATCTTAAAGCAGTATAACATCAAGGTTAAACTACTATTAGGAATATTAATTAAAATAGTTAATTGCTTTGAAAACCGTAACAGTTTTCGTTGGCTTTGACAAAATATTCTGAGAAATTAATTGCTTTGTGCAAAACGCTTTTATTATTAACTGATTGTTATAACGGTCGGGTATATTTCCAACGTTTTATTTTTAAATACACTAAGTATATATTTGGCATCTATTTTTGGCAACCATGCAGCCACGATTCTACGCAAAGAATGTAACCAATAATCCTAACACTATTATAAATTCGAAAGTTTGTGAGGATTTATGGACGAATGGATGTTTGTTACTCTTTCAAGTAAAAACTACTGAATGGATTTTGATGAAATTTGTAATAAAGGTAGTTTAGGGAGTAGAATAACATAATACAACGCGGGTGAAGGCGCGGGCATCAGCTAGTATGTTATAAGGAGAAAAGAGCGCAATGAGTCTAAGGCATTTGAATCCTTTTCTCAGAGGTTGTAAATACGAATACTGTTTCGAGCTTCAAATTTCACTATTTACTAGTTTTCGAATTGTTTGCATGTATATGTCGCCAGGTGGCTATCTGTATCAGTTTCAGACTTCTTCAAGTAAGTAAAGGCTCGAGGTATTTTGGAAATAAATAGGCTTAACTCTATTAAGTTACATTTTATAATCTCTTTTCTTATTCAATTACAAATTTAGGTACTTAAACAGCACTAGTACAGGGACACTATAGCAGTCCCTCATGTATACCGGATGGACCACCAGCCTCACGGGTTCGGTGGATTCTCCCAGTTTTCATGACGTTCTGCTAGAATGACGACTCCTTGTCATTCTCGTCCGAACATTTTGAATGTTTGTTTCATAATTCAATATGAACCTCCTTTAACGTTATCCAAGAAAAAGGTTACTTTTATTTCACGGCGCCAGGGATGCGCCTTCACGGCCGGACTGACAATCGCCCGTCCTCGGGCGTATACATTCCTGCAACAATGACAATACAATACCATTACTCAAGGCATCAGGCTCGTCCAACCTGACACGAGTCAATGCTTCTTACTTTCCAGCCAACATCTCTTCAATTCAGCATCAATAAGTTATCATACACAACGCATACGACCCAACCAGGCAACCCTGCTGAACTAGCTACAAGTCAGGTCTACATCTCTTCCCTGGGTGTTGCGTCCCTACTGCTAGCCACTAGCAGCCCAGGACCCACAACCACCCAGCACAGGTAAGTGTTGCGTCCCCTTAACCAACCCAAACGAGTGTGATCTGGGTGGCACATCGCCGTCTACCAACAAACTAGAAGTGTCAGTATAGTTAACACTTTTTCTACAAATAGTCTCAAAATAATACTGTCCTTTTATGTTCCTCTTTACTCTTCCTCAGAGAGCCCTCGAGAATACATTTCGACTTCACCAGGAATAAGATATTTTGTTGACAGTTACACATCAAGTGCTCCACCGTTTTGCCTTTTTTACCACACGCTCTCCCTGTAAACATACAGTCAGATATAAGACTGCGGCTTAGGTTCCACAGCTATTTTTTTTTTGTTTTGTTTTTGTGCTTTGGCAGTATATTTACTTGGCGCTTCCTAAAGGCTATAATACTGACTCGCCTTCACATGACCGTCCTGACATTCACACGTCCTCGTGTGAGCTACCTCAAGGAGTTATTTTCAACGACAGTCGAACCGCAAAAACTTTATTCTTATTTAGTTACTATTACTTGCAAAACAAGCATCACTCAGCCGACAAGCACTCTACCCACACCCTCACAGTGCCCTATCCAACAACACAGGACTCAGGCCACCCTCACGGTGCCTGATCCAACAACACAGGACTCAGGCCACCCTCACGGTGCCTGATCCAACAACACAGGACTCGGAACAACCTTGAGTGTGGGTTACCGTCCTTATCAGATAGCGGACAGCTTAATACTCCATCACGAGTTTACTCAATAAAATACTGCAAAGGATATGCTGTTCGACACGCGTGATGAAATAACTCCT
The DNA here is from genome assembly GCA_905475405.1 of Schrankia costaestrigalis. NCBI lineage: Eukaryota > Metazoa > Arthropoda > Insecta > Lepidoptera > Erebidae > Schrankia > Schrankia costaestrigalis. The sequence continues at coordinate 9,464,343 of FR997832.1, forward strand.
ATAACTAACTTGACTTTAAACGGACCTTTGTATATTTATGGTACTAATTTAATGTAACAGCGTGTTACGTATCCGTGCTACTACGTACATTCGTTCCGTGACCTCAATCATTTCTCGTGGCCTGTATCAGCAGAATCAGCAGTTGTTAAGAAATCAAGCACGAGGCGCAGCATCAGCAAGTGTGACCGACCAGTTGCAGTTCGATTACGTTCAACCTCATTTTATAGTTTTATATAAAGACACCTCAAAGAGAGGAGTAATCAGTTATAATGTAGTCGTATCTCAGTTATAATTCCGTTTAGTACTTGTAAGTTAGTAGTTAGTATAGCCACTTGAACGTCAATGGGTATGATTTATCCACTGACAAAATGGCGGGACTTACGTCATATGGTATAAAAGTACCAAAAAAAAATTCGTTCTGCAACGCGCGATATTTTATAAAAACATGATTCTACCGCTTAAAATCTACGTTTAAAAAAGTCTGTGGGACAATTGTCGATAGTTTTAGAACGGATTACACCAAAATCAACAGCTGTAAAAAATAATCTGTGGTCGCAATGTCAAACAGAAGTTTGCTTCATTTCGTATGTCCTTGTATGAAATTTACTGTTTATTTATGTGTTAAATACATTTGATTAATTAAATATTGTTGGAAGTGTAATATATTACAATTATCTAGAAAATGTGTGCTTTCTAATGGTCGTGATATTATGTTATAAAAGTTGAGTAACTTTTAAAATTTAATAAAAGAAAAGTCAAAGACTAAAACTTGGCCTTGAGTTTAACAATAATGGCGGTTTAATTACGCTTTCCTCAATAAAAGTTTATTGAAATCGTTTAAAGTTTATTGAAATCGTTTAATTCTAGAAGATAAACTAATAAACAATAATTAAATTAAGAAAACAAACCTACTACGTTCTTATTTTTATGTTCTTATTGTCTAAACAAAAATATGGTATGCACTACAAAACGCCGAGATGGCCGAGTCAGCTAAAAAAGGTATTTATTTCAAAAATAATTTAAAATACTTTAACCTTCAGAATTACTAATATATTTATTTTATTTTAAAAGTAATATAGTTAATTATATTTTAAAAATAAAATCATTAATTTGGGTTGCTAATTTTTATTCACAAATAATATAATTCCCGGAAAATCGCGGAAAATGTCAACAATTTTTCGCAATTTCTCAGGTTTATCAACTATTCATTGTATTTAGATATTCATAAGGTTAATGTATTTTAATTTAAGTTTATTCCCTATACTTTTACGAACACGACGATGTTTTTCATTTTCAAATTGATGCAGTAATTTTCTCGTGTTAGCCGTTTTTATCAAGACGGAAAACTCGCAGTTTTTTATAAACACATAAAAAACTGCGAGCGTTGCCACTTGAACGTTGGACTCGCGAAAGCGATTCGCGCAGTTAACGTTCAAGTGGATAGATAGAATGTAGTTCTAACATCGAACTCGTTCATCTTTAGGCTAATTAGAAAATTCTTACACCCTCCGATTGTGACTTACGACATTGATAACACAAGAAGGATTCGGAATATAGTGTATAGAATTTAATAAGAAGAAAGGAAAGAAAAAGAAGCGAAGAAAAAATAATTTCCAAATTTATGAAGTAGCAACTACCACGCTGACGCCGCATCATCCGGGATGTCATCCAGCTCCATTTCATCCATTACTACTACAAAATAGAGGCAGTCCAAGCATATTTTATAATGTGATTTATAATTAAATAAAGTTATGATCATATTATATTACCGTTATATTACCACACAGGTGAATGAACATACAGCATCAGCAGTTTAAGCAAAACGAAGTCGAGCTGCGGTCATATGAAACAACTTGAACTATCATCGAAACGTATCCAGAAAGAAAAGATTAGTCAAGAAATGTCGAATCTATTTCATAGATCAGCAATATTCTCAACTTCGTCTTCAAATAGTTGCTGTTCTGAGGGTGGAGATGTTACGTATCCGTGCTACTACGTACATTCGTTCCGTGACCTCAATCATTTCTCGTGGCCTGTATCAGCAGAATCAGCAGTTGTTAAGAAATCAAGGAATCCATCTAATTTGTTAGAATTTTCCCGTCGGCAAAGATGGCGTCTTCATAGTACGAATAATCGTAATAAAATTCTTATTTTGTCGCTCAAGCGGCAGTTGCCATTTTTCATAGGTATTACCACGATTTCAAACACGTGGTGTGGTGTCTCGGATCCCACTTCTGATGTCGCCAGGTGGCTATCTGTATCAGTTTCAGACTTCTTCAAGTAAGTAAAGGCTCGAGGTATTTTGGAAATAAATAGGCTTAACTCTATTAAGTTACATTTTATAATCTCTTTTCTTATTCAATTACAAATTTAGGTACTTAAACAGCACTAACATGTACCTACACAGTTACGCAATAAAATATCTTTTATCTTTATCTTTATCTTTATCTTTATCTAGTACACGGACACTATAGCAGTCCCTCATGTATACCGGATGGACCACCAGCCTCACGGGTTCGGTGGATTCTCCCAGTTTTCATGACGTTCTGCTAGAATGACGGCTCCTTGTCATTCTCGTCCGAACATTTTGAATGTTTGTTTCATAATTCAATATGAACCTCCTTTAACGTTATCCAAGAAAAAGGTTACTTTTATTTCACGGCGCCAGGGATGCGCCTTCATATACATTTTGTAAAATGCAACGCTTTCAGCGCTCATCACAACACGGACCCACTATGAGATAAGTATGTCATTGTCAATAATCGAGTTTGTGTGTAAGTATTTCTTGAAAAAATGTTTCTGAAGACATTTTGCACACAGCCATAATCACAGTAATAGTCGCAGACACTTTTACAGGCACGAAATTAATGCATTAATGAAGAGATCCTGGCTCTAAACAATTATTTTGTGGTAATCGTATCGCGTAAGACTAACTACATGACCTTTTCTACTGAGGCAGTATTGTAATTAAACTGTATAATATATTTAACATCGTACCTACATCAAGTAACAGATGATTGCGTTCTCACGTCACTGTTGTTCTAAAGGGTTATAAGTCTAAGGCTTTTACTCGTACTTTGTGTACGTCTTTGAACGTCTTAACGTTTCCATTAACGATTTATTGAATGCATTTCGCTGTATTAAAGTAAATATATAACAGCGTTGGAAAGTTGTAGACTTTGATATTAAAAATAACTACGTTTGAGTTAACTTTGTAATCATCATCACATAATTATGTCCCACTCCAAGAACCTAGCCTATACATACCACTCTAGGCTGTATGGTATTGGGTTGTACCTATATCAAGTTTTTTTTTTTACTAGAGATCGTCCTGCACTAAGGGGTTCGGTAATTACTTTCTTTGCCGAACCATTAAACTGTGAACCGAACCATTAGCAATTATCATTCGGCACATGAGTCTCTACCATCCCAAGACATCTGATGCTTCTTTGTTTCATTGTCTTAATTCCTGGGCCATATTTGCGCTTTCCATCAGAAATAATGTGGCCCTATTACCATACTGCACAGACAGTTTTAAAAAAAAAATTCTATTAGGCATAAAATAATAAATTTGTCAACATAACATGTAAATTAAAACTTAAAAGGAATTATATACTTTTTAAGAAAACACTATTGTCGAAAGCCAATATTAACTCCATCAAAATTAGTTGTGGAAAGTGAAACTAGTAAGATACAATTTATAACGAAGTACACAACATTACTCCAATATTAAATAAGACAGCAAATTTGTTTAACAAACCCGATATTATATTTGGTAAATAGGTTTGACATGACAAGATGATAAAGGTCGTGGGAAGCTTGGTATTTATTTTATAACCATAAATAAAAGGGATAGACAAATTTCCTAATCCTATTTATGATTACAACATTTTTGTTTACTTTATCGTATAAAACAAAACATGAAGCAATTTTGACTCGGCAGGCGTACCTATTTTGATTACTTATCATCATCATTATAATAGCCCATTAATGTCCCACTGCAGGAACGGGCCTCCTTTCGTGACGGAGGGATACTTGGCCTACTAATACCACGCTGGCCAGACTGATTGGTATAGGGTTTAATTTCAAGTTTTCCTTCTTTTTATTTCGTAAAGATAATATTCACGGATAATCCCTTAGTCGGTTTTTACGACACCCTTGAGATGACATGGAATGGTGACATATTCTTAGTCCGTCACCACACGGATGGTATAATTACATAAATAAGTGTATTTTTGTTTTATTCCACGTACATTATAAGTAAGCGTTATTATTAAACTATATTCTAACAGCAACACACTGCATTTAATTTTTTGCACTTGGTTGTTATAAAGCATATTTCAAAATGATAATATAAAAAATCGAGCATCGGGTGTGAACAGTGCGCTGATCGCACTTGCATGTGGAACGCGGTCTTCGAGCCACCAGCCAGGTGACAGCAGGTAGCTAGCATAAGAGCCAACGTGCATGTTAATCGCACAGGTGAACTTCCTCCTTAAAGAAGCGGCATCTGTATCGGCATCCTGTCGCACGTGGACAACCCGCAGTAGCTTAAATTTGCTTTCAAACGGCACAGCTGTGCCTTTACCTTGACGTTTTGACTTGTAGTGACAGCAACACCTTTAGTACAATTGTAACATTAACATATTTTTTTTATTTCGGGTATCATAAAAACAGAACAGAATTAATGCCTGAAATTGAAACTCAATAACGCAAAAAATTATACGATTTTATCATGCTCCTGTTTTAAAATACCTTTACGTGCATTATTGTCCGTTATGATAAAGCATTTTAATGCTTAATTAAACCAGCGCCCGAAGTAAAAGCCTTTGCATTCCATTCAGTACATAATTAAATTTCCGTGTAATGTTCCCAATTTCTGATCACTCTATTAATAATTTCGTAAAAATATTTATCCCTCATTTATATTTTTATCATGCAATACAGGACAGTTTTTAATTTAAAAGCTGTTGCTTTCTAAGGTAATTTAAATCAATATAACGAGTATATGTACTTAATTCCCACTTTACTATACCTACAGATAATATAGCTCAAAAGTTAAAGACATTTATGTAGATAACTTATTCATAAAACCGTTAAGCTAGTGTTACTAGATAGGTACTTAATAAAATAATTTGTCATCTAAACTTTGGTAAATATACTAAATTATTCAAATCGACACCATTGTAGCCAAAAGTCGTCCACTTCTAGACTGGTATCTGGTACCTCGATCATGTTGGACGTCTCGTCCATGATCATATGGACGATCTGGTACCTGTCTCATCCATCGACTTTGTTAACTTTATTAAGATCACATTAAACAAAAACTTTTCTCATTATACTTGTGCGTGAAAGAATGTTACAACAAAAATATTTCCATAAACAATGTTGTTTAATCACACAATGCCTAATAATATTTAAATCTTTTTACACTCAGACTGTAAGAGGTATTGTGAGAGAGGTAGTGTAAGGAAATAAGGAAAGTGACTGTGGTGTTGACAGGAATACATCGTGATAAATGGCCACTTAGAAAATGCGTAGTTGGAAGTGGCCTATCCAAAGAAGAGGTTTTAGATGATAGCACTCAACGTCAATATAATTTGATTTATTTAATTTAGGTATAAAATACAATAAATAAAAGCCATGTAATGGACAATTGGAAATTTATACCCAAGATCTTCACTCAGCAGGAGGACTATATTTTAAAGAGACTATTGAAAAAAAAACACTGCGCTTAACAGTTACTGTCAGCGCGTTATAATAATTCAGCATGCTTCAAATAATCTCCGCAATAAATTATTAGACATCATTGCAGTACTACATATTCCTAATATAAAAAAAATGTAAAGCAAATACTACCAATTACAATTTATTAAAATGTCTGCCAGCATTTTTACATAATTTCGAGGAGCTAACAAACAACTCTACATTCATTATTTTTTCAGAGACAAGCAATTAAATTATGAATATGAAAATTTTACCAAAGCAAACTCTACAACAGAATTTTTATTTTATGTATTCGGGCTTCGTACGTGACCCACTGGCAGACTTATGTATACACAGCAACACATCAAGTTAAACATTTTCATTTAAAATTGTGTCTTATTTCAAGCTGTTAAGGTACATGAGTGTCTATCTTGATTAGTTGCTGTGTGTACACATGTTAGTACAGAGAAACAAAGTTGTTTATTGTTAGTTACGATACAAGTTTTAGTAATTCACACCACAAGAATAATTGGATTTTGGGTGTCTGTTATGTACAATAATAAGTTTTAACAGTTGTTTATTGCCATTAATTTGTAGTTAACTACATTCTGAAATAGATCTTTAGACGCTGAGGGATGCTCCGTTATAATTTACAACACAATTCGATACCGGACAATTAAAATTAATTAATCATTTTGTAAGTTATTAATGTCTTGTTTAAAATTACAATAATAGAAGGTGAAAGTTATCGAATAGATATCGTTAAATTGATATTCACGTAAAACTCAAACTTAAAGTAAAAGTGACAAAAAAAGAAGCAACATTTCCTTTCTTATTAAGATTTTTCACTCACATATTACCATAATACCGTCTATTATCATGAAGGTGTATAGTCAGTAATACCGACAAACGCCGACACACATTTACCGGAGTGTGTCGTCAAGTGAACAGCTGTTACCTGAGCCTTTTTAAAAAGAATATTATTATAAAATGCAACAATCTATAAAATCCCTACGCTTATTACATAATTGATAATCATACAGCATAATAGCAATAAAAGGTATCATTTTTGATTCCAAGAAACAACATGATGGTGTTTTCTGGAATCCAATTTTCAGGATAGGTTAGATAGGAAAACTGTTACTATATTAAATAGGTATGTTTGTAGAAGTATCACAAAGTTTCTTTATATTTATTTTAGAACAAAGTATTCTAAGAAGAGAGATTTAACTGTGTTAGTTTTATGAATTCCTATATTTCTCATGAGGCAGGTACGTGAGGTATGGTACAAGTCATAAACAAGATATAAGTTTTTACTAATAACTACTTGGAAAATTTTCCGTGTCACATCGTGAGCTGAATATTTTGCCTGAATAGTTTAAATAGGCTATTATGTCAAGTCACGGTGACATCGACTTCTCACTGAAATTATATCAAGAACAAAGAAAATAAGAATTTAGATATCTAAAAAAAAATTTAATTGTCTAATACTTATAATTTAAATTATATTATAATAATATTAAGGACGTATAGCGCAATCTATTCTTAAAAAGTTCTCTTGAAGCTTTTGCAACCTTCTTGAGCGATGGGAAACTACCATTAGGTATAGCTGACAACTGATACATTAACATTGAAGGAAAGGTAACGAAGCATAACTTTGTGCAACTTAACATCACATTTTTCGAAAATTGTGCAAGCTCTTTACGGGATAAAGCAATGAATTATTAAGAGTGATGAGCGATCAATCGATCAGGTTGTTGAGTTCGCTTTTTCGTAAACCGTTGGTGATAATGTGAACTAGTATTATTTATATTGTAAAAACACAAAAAACACAGATTGATTGATTTGATTGATTAGTCAAAGCTTTTGCCATAAACAGGAAACGAAATGTTCATACCAAAATCAATACGTACCTATACACATATAAAAATACGAGTATGGGCAGGGCATGAAAGTGTTAACGTCAAATAGTGCTATCCTACATCAAGTGTGCAACAGCTGTCGTTGATGGCATCCTTATACGGATCTCTGTATTCAAAGGCAGTGTTTACTGTATGTATACCCGTTTCAGAACCTACGTAAACTTTCTTTTGTTACAAAGTGAACAGGGTTGTCAGGTCAAACAAGCTTGCAATTCCTAGAGTTAATGGATATCCTAAAACGTTTTTAATACTAAGTATATTTTAAAAATTCAATGTTGAATGTACTTAAAGATGAAAATATCTGTTCAATTAAGATTTAAGTAGAATTTAATATGCTAATCATTGGTTTTTAAAGAGTGAAAACTAGGAATGAGTCCTTTAAATAAGTAGGTAAATTATGATTTTAGTACATAAAGATTAACAGTAAGAAAAATAAACGAAACATTAAGCATCTCTTTAATGAAAACTACAGGCATTAGAGTGACGTAAATCGATATAGGATTAACTTGCGATGGTAGGAAACCTACAATCCCTGCGCTGGGACATGTAAAGGCACTAAATGAATATGTTAAGTATTTGTGAGGATGTGAGTGTTTTCCCTTCTTATGTATTACAAGAAAGGTCCTACAGTTCCCTTAGGGATCCCTTTTATAGTGTGATATCAAATTATGCCATTGAAACGTTACGCATTTCTAAGAGTGTGTGTGAATTGATGAAATCATAACATTCAAAGCGTAACACGCGTCGCCTGAGGGTAGCAAAATCCTATTATGAGAACGCTTTGGATAGTGTATGTGAACCCTTCAGCTGGAAAATAAGACCTTTTATGTACTTATCTAATTATTGTGTAGAACTATAATTATATTCAAGGAGTTGTTTACTGTACACTGTACGTTAACAATAACAAAAATGTATACGTCATTGTTTGGGGAACCATTTGTTTCCGTTGAAAGCTAAAACTGCGGATGTATCCGGGGGAAGTCGTTTAGCTCCGACTGTTGGGACTCTGAGCTATTTCCTTTCAAATTTGAGAGTATACTATACATATATACAAACTGAATTATTTGGTTAAAAACTTCATGTGATATGAAAGATATGACCAGTTTCATTAAGTGGTATTAATAGTCTTTCATAGACACAAATTTTTCTTTTGTTATTGAAAATATAAATTGCAAACTCAACCTAGCCATAGATAAAACATTAAACAGATTCGAGGACATTAGTCGGTTCTATATGAAACTTCGAATTTACATAAATATCAAACCACAATGTGTTACTATTTCATTTATGTTTTTATTTGCCACCTCTATTGACTTAAGTAAATATACCTACATTACTCTTAGTAGGTTCTGTAGATAAAAGTAATTAAGTACACAGTTAATGCTCTCTTAAATATTTAATTTGGCTTCTCTTCAAAGTCTTTTGTTCAAGACTAAAAGTCGATCCAAGCTAAATTCTCAAGTAACCAAATGGCCCTTGAAAGTTCTACTAAATTTTTTATTTCAAAGAGTGCACGAGAACTAATACTGTATACTGTTCTGTAATACTAATTTTATAATATACCTTTATGTAATGTATAGTAGTAAGATTTAAAGACACTAGTAAAAAGTACATAAAAATATTATTTTGAACAATTCTCTGTTGAGAAAGGATGTCCTTGAAAATTATGCTTTCAATTGTTATTTTGAAATTATTATAATTATATATTATTAAATAATTATCTCAAAAAGAGATAAATCTTCCACAAGATTTATGAAGATGTTTTGTTATTTTAGTAACTTCCAAGACTTGAAAAATATCTCATGATTTACTACTGTTTATTTATAATGAAACCTAAGAGTCTTTAAAGAAAATATGTTTTCTACATTGTGCAGAATTTGATTAAGTGGTAGTGTTTTATTCAGCAAGACACCGTCTAGATAGGTATCACCGTCTACCTCCAAGCAGTAATGTGCAAAGGTTAGAGTTTTCTGTTGGAAGGTTACTGTAGCTAGTCAAATTATACTGCTATGTAAAATAGCTAGTGTTCTTGGTAATGCAACGACTTAGCCGTGCTCTAACTATGAAATACAAGAGCGGCTGTTTGACTTACCACGATGTGTGCGTATACCTCCACTTACCAGAATTTCATTTGCCCGAATTTTCATTTCCCATAATTTCATTTCTACTAATATTGTTTGCAATAATCGTCCTTAGCCATAATATTTACTTGCCATAAATGTTTAAACTGAGAGACTTAGAGCAATCCAACTTAGATAGATTAGGTTTATTCTTTAAGCCACCAAGAAGTAGTATTTTTTTTTCATCCGTATTAAGCTATTTAAAATATTGTATTTTATGCTGTTTCTTATTTAATAAACATGTTTCTTTAACAATGAAATGTTTATTAAATGTAAAATAACCAGATACTACAATTTCATTGTAAAAAGTGTTTAATAACCTTCGTAACGACTTCCAAGACAGTTTGAGGCTATGCGGAGGAAATTTTATTACCTCCTCGTGAATCTTAATTAGTTACGTTCAACAGTTACTTAAAAGAAAGATAAACCATTTTACTAATCACATCCAAATAATTATTTTTGTTTAAAACTAGACTTAATTAGAATATACATTATACAGTACTGGTATTCGTGTCTTTTGGGTAAACACATCGACGTGGTTAAAAATCGTAGTAGATTTATATTTTACGTTCATATTTTTTTTCTTTATTTATGGCTTTGTCGCTAATTTAATTTAGTATGTTATGCTCCAAGTCGAAATATACGTATCCACAAATAAATACAGGTAACATTAATAACATTAAATGAAATTCAGTGCAGCAAAGTTTATAAAATCCAATTCTACAACTACAACTTATTTTTTAGAGTATTCAATGTTAATTACTATTTAGGTTAAGAAAGTACGTATTTTAATACAGGAACAATAATAGAAGTACAAAATACAGCCGGTCAAGTTGCCCGGCAAAATTTAGGAGGGCAAATCTCATTGGCACATGTTTCTGAAATGATTATTTTTGTATTTACTGCCGGATTATATCGCAGGTCGATAACTTTGGTATCTACTGCTTTTCACACACATAATAAAAAAGGTATAGAATCCTTATATAAAATTATTTATTAAGATATTGTGTGGTGTCAAGGATTCCACTTAAAAATTATGAAGAACTAATTATAGGATGTACTTTACTAAGTACGTGTTAATTATTACTTAAAGGGCGAAGAAATTATTTATTATCATTAAATTAAGGACGTCTTTTGAAAACCTTCATCAGAGAGAATTTCCGACAAACGATGATAGATTTATCTTAATAGGATCTAACGTAAAGCAAGTAATTATTAAACTTTTCTAAGGTTTTAATAATCGTTTTCGTTTAATTAATTGAAACATTAATTAATTGGGAACATTTTTTACCTATAATTATAAAATGTGCGAATTAACGTGACTTGTATTGTTTGACAGTTTTTCCCTTTTTTTCGTAGTTGTGTAGAAATGTAACAGCAACAAAAACTAACAGCCGGGGCTAATAACAATTATATAAAAATTACAGACATCACCATCAACTTATTAAAAAGAAAGTAGTCCTACAGTAGATACTGAAGAAACGTCATCTTTTTCCTCGTCTTAAAAATATCTTTCTTAAAGCCGTAGTTCGTCTGATGGAAGGCGTAGTATATTTTACTGGATATAAATGGCTTCCAAGTACACAAACTGAACAGTTTTATAACGAGAATCGTTTTATAAAGTCTATATTTATATAAATGGAAATGTGTCTAGAGTTTTTATAATAAAAATCACGAAAAATCTGTTTGACAAAATTAGACACAAAGGAATTGTTTTCAAAGTATAAGTAATTCAGTTTTGCTATTGTAGGTAAGCTAGCTGTGTTTTGTACTTCAAAAGCAATTCAACATATTTTTTATTCATTGTAAACTAAGTTTAATTTCTTAACAAAATATTGCTAAAGCTTTGTGAAACTTTTCATTGTTTTGACACAAGGTACTCGACTTTTGAAGTTATTTTCACTCCCGAGAGCAATAAACTATACTGCTAGTAGATATTAAATTTGATTATTGAGTAAAGTTAGTGTTATTTGAAAACGGCAGCTAGTCTAGTTAGCTTTGTATATAGTTGAAGCTAGATGTTTCAAAGTTATTAACAATTCTAAATGTAATTAAATACAAAGTTAATATAATTAAATACATTTAAGTGATTCTAATGTTGCATTATTTGAATTGAACGTTTTAATTGCGATTAATAAAGTTAGCCAAACGTCGCCGTCGCGTCGTGTGAGTGACATTATGAAGTCCAGAATATTTATTTTTTCCCAAGCTACATTAATAATTGTGTGGATGTGTTGTACTTTCTCTTTTTTCATTGCCTTTAATCAAAATTCTATACTAGGAAAATGTAAACAGAGCACAAAACAATCCGAATACAACAACTATGTATAGTAAGCGTATACCTATATCTACCGGCGAAACTAACTAATTCCCAACAGCCTAATTAGTACTTTTGAAATGAAACTGAGAAACTAGGGATTAATGTGCTTTTTTTGGTCTGACATGCTCACGATACTCTCAGAGTTGTGAATTTCGTTCGGGATTTCTGTCCATTATAAAAAGTATCAATGCGCTGTAAGTTTGTGACAAAATGGAAAATTAATCAACAAAATAATAAATCTAGAATTAACTGACAATCTAAAACACTTGCCTCGTATTTATCAGTGATATATGATTATCATGTTGTGTACTAGTGTCTCATCACAACAGCTCATTAATGTCTTAACGGAGGAATTGGCCTACTAATACTACGCTGGCCAGACGGATTGGTATAGGGTTTTATTTCAAGTTTTTCTTCTTTTTATTTCGTAAAGATATTCACGAATCCCTTAGTCGCTTTTTACGACCCCCATGGGATCCGATGGGGTGGTGACATATTGTATTCTTACTCCGTCACCACACGGAGAGTACTTGTCTATTAAGCTTTTATTACTTCCAAGGAGGCTTTACTAGGGAAGGATTTGTGCCTATACACATCATATGATTATTCTGAAAGGAAGACAAAGGTGAATTATTTCAACATGTTAATCACTAATCAGAAGGCGTACGCTGTCGATTAGGTTTATGTCAAATGGAAACGTTGTTCATTACATATTAAATTACAGAGATGTAACCTTTATAGTTAATATATTAATATGCACGTACCTACAAGTTAATGCCATTACATAAATATGTACCTCTACAAGTAAATGTTGATAATGTCATTTCCTTTTTTCTCTTTAATATAGAAGAGGAACAAAGCAGAGTGGCTACAAATATCTCGGTCATGTAATGACATTTCATTTAGAAAAAAGGCTACGATTATTAGCATGTGAAGGAATCCTAGTAACAATACAACGCATTTCCGTTACCCGAACCAACCTACACTTTAAATTGAAAAGGTTTAATTACACCTTAAACATGGCATTTAAAATGACTGTATACAAGTTACTAGGGCAAATTGTAACTGGCTTGCATTTGACTACTCTGTGTTTTTCTCACGAAAAACGGTATGTTGCATATTTGAAAGTATACAGCTGACGTCCAAATGTTGATTAAAAATAATATTTTCTCTAAATTACAAAATTACAAAAAATATGGAATTATGATGGCCAAGAAATGAAAAAAGTTATGTAAAATATTTTTACGATAGTATTTAGTAGTTTTATATAATATATTTACATATTATTGCGATCCCAAAAAATAAATAATTTATTTATCAATAATAATAGCAAACTAAAAAAATACCAATCGATCAATAAGAACAGCGTCCATACAATGGATTGTGAAATTAATGTATTTTTCTATATTATTACACTAAATATATTTTTATGTTTCTACATAAGTGCACGATTATCTGCCAGTGCTGAAAACTATTTATAGTATCGCACCAGAGGCGCTATATGTTTTTCGGTACGTGCAACTTTTAGACGCTCTAAACTTCAGTTATTTACCTCAACAAGAGCCAAATATTTATGTAATAGGGTCCTAAAGGCACGCAAACACGTTAGTTTTATCTTGTAATATTCATAAATTATTAAATGACAAACTATTCTAAAATACGACAATATAGAGTAACAACTTAGTACCATCAAACCCAACTTTTCATAAACAAGTTCTCAGGGATAAAACAACTCACTCAACGATAAGACTGATATTACAAATTCTTCATTATTTAGGGAAAAGTGTGACTTGCAAAACATCGCCAAAGCAATCCTCTTGAAAGCTTTAAGCATCCTCTATTATCCGAAACAAAGGAGTTAAATTATGAAATTTTAATCAAAATATTCTGCTGACTAGGCTTTATGTAAGCAACGGTACTTGAATAACATTTTGACTGCCGTCTACAAAACAAGATTGAAAACTGTTTACATATTTTAGATATCCCGTGATATTATGAGAGACGGACATAATGAGCATTCAGGTAGGAATTAATGGAAATAGCAAAACAAGTCTAAATGAGAAAAGGATGCTTAAAATATTTTATGATTTCTTTTTAACTGGGCTTTCTTTTACACTGGGCCGCAATGAAAACGGGTCACTTACATAAACCTTAATAACTTCCAAAATATTGGAGCTAGCTTTATGAAATAAACACTAAAATAAAGATTATTTAACATTTCTTTAATGGAAGTGATAAAAATTACAGATTGTTAAGGTGTATTTTGGACAAAAGTAAGTTAAATAAAAATTTACACTTTCATTAGATGTCGAAAGCAGGTAAAAGGTATCAAAAATGCAATTTTTACTCATTTAATACGCTGTATCAGATCAGAAGCTGATAATACAGTAGTCATCTGGTTTTGGATGCTTTCCATTTGGTTTTTAATTGAATTCTGCGGAAAATACACCCATTTATCTATCACTGCTTCTTTGAGTTCACAAAGGGTGATAAGAGGGAAATATTGATGTTCTACTCATCGATCCAATACGTCCCAAGCATGCTGGATCTGTTTTAAGTCTGGGTTGCGTGCTGGCCACTTTATACGTGTGATAGCGACATCTTTACAGAACTTTAACACTATTAAATCTGTATGAAGACGAGCGTTGACTTCCATAAAGGTGCCTTTTTCGCCGATGTTTACCAAAAATGAGCCATCATACTCATTAATAATTTCATCCAAGTACTTCTCTGCACTTAAAGTACCATTTTATATCACTACTAGCTCGGTGTGGCTTTCAGAAGAAATTCCAGCCCACACGTGTACAGTGCCTCCGACCTAAGGTACTTTCTCTTCAATGTAAGCTTGGTTATAAAGGTTTCCTGTACTTTTCCAGACTCTTAGCCTTCCATCGTGCTGTTCTTGTATAACGTAAACTTTGACTCATCGGAAACATTTTCCTTAACTAATCAGCCATGAGTGCTATTCACGAGTTTTTTATCATCACTCTATCTTGAATTTTGATGTTGTCTTTCAAGTTTACGAATATTTGCAGGTCTAGGACTGTAATTTTGCTTCATCTAGACACTGCCTCACTATACAAGGGCTTGGGTTGCTTTCTCGAGCACGTAGCAAGTGATTTTTGACTAAACAGCCGTTTGAAATCGATTTCTTAACATTCTCGACACCATGTAACGATCCTCTTGTGTTTTTGTTCACGCTGTTGGTTCTGATCTTGGTCTGCGCGCATTGGATACAGTGTCTTCTAATGGCTGGAGTATTTTTCGAACGATTGAGAGCTATAAACTTACAGTTCTCGCTGTATAACGATAGTTACGTCATTTTTCTAGCATTTCTGGAATCCTTGTAGACTCTACAGGGGTTAGAGCCATGTTTTTATGCTAAATTGATCAGAATATCGAATTTCTTTTTATAAAATGCGTCTTTTTCATGATATAACAGAAAAAAGAGTAAAAAAAATGGTTTCGAAACTGTTGTTAAAATTTAAAAATTTGGTCTTTATTTTTAATTTATGGATTTAATACAATAATCAAAAATAACTTGAAAGATTTTAATTGCGGCATTATTTTTGATTAAATTATCTATAATTTAGTCCTTATTTCATAAAGCTAGCTCCAATATTTTGGAAGTTATTAAGGTTTTTGTAAGCGACCCGTTTTTATTGCGGCCCAGTGTATGACTTTTGTTTGCTTTCAGCAATTCGTATTATGGCATTAGTTAAAATATATGTCACCAATACAAAATGAACTACTTTTCTTAAAGGCTGAACTTAAGTTACAAATTAAGTTACAATTAATTTGGATAAGTAAACTTCTAAATCATGACATATTATTATGATCTTTATAAGTACGCTTTTTAAGAGCAATTTACCACGTAAATTCAAATCCGTAATTAATGAATCTATACTGTTTAATAGGAGAATTTAATCCAATTAATCAACGAACGTAAAGCAAACATTTACAAATTCCAAATACCAATAAATCTAACCGGTTGATTTACAATCAGATAAGCCGACAAATTGGAACGGTTTTACAAAGAATTCATGTATCTACACAGCAATGGTCAGCAATAAACTTAAATGTGATGTGATTTGTTTGACACCACGGCCTACATAGTGAAACGATTTTTGTTCCCCGACACACCCTTGGTAATGGTCACGCATAGAAAATTGTCAGCAAGTTAATGGCGAGTGACAATTTTATTCTCCTGTTCCATTATAGTTAAATGTCTTTTCAAGGGAGTGGTAGTAGTTTGGTTTCTGAAACTATTTCATTGTATATTGGTTCGTTTAGGGAGCGACCGATATTGCCCGAGTTGGTGGTTTAAAGATTTGTTATGTTAGAAAAATGGAGAGATGCATACACATTTTGGTTAAACTTTTTTTAATACAATTTTCATTATTTTGCAAAACAAAAATAGTGCGTTTTATTTCTTTATGATTTTAATTAGAAAAAATATCTCCGGAATCTTTGTATCAAAGACATATTCTGAAATCGTAAAAAGCGCAATGATCGATTGCACCTAGAGAACCACGGTGTGTAATTTTATAGCCTAAGAAATAAAATATCAATCTATAAAAATAAAAAAATAAAAAGAGTTCTAGAATTTTTCTATAAATAACAAAAGCTTAACTATAATGCTATTAGTAATTAGATCTCAGCAATTTGTAAAATAACTATTTCGTATCATTAGAGTGTAGGCGTCTTTAAATAGAAATTTTGTATAATTTATTCCATTAATTGCGGTTTCGTGGTACCATGTAATATTGCCTAAAAGTAATTAACTTTACTGTTAATTAATCTTGAGAGACTTTGTTGGTTATGAGCCCCTTCAACTCAACATCTGCCTCGGCCAACTTGTCGAGGATTATTTGCATTTCACAATGGGAGATAAGTACATAATTTTTTGCGTGTTTGGGACAACATTTTATTACATGTGGTCGCGTTAAAATATTATTTTACTAGCCTTTATGTTTAGTTATAAATAAAAATACTACAGTGGAAAACCAGCCATGTAATAAAGCTGACCACTTCTGCCGAAACAACATGCAAAAAAATATAAATTGCATGTCACTTTAACTTACGTCTATTATTAACAATTCCACACTTTTATCAATTAAATGTAACGCATAATGTAACTAGATAAAAGGTATGATAGTAATGCCAAGTCATGGTTTTGCGTCATTTTAAATCCGATACTTTTTATACGTAGTAGGTGGGATAATTACAACTTATTTTTTCCCTCACTAATAATAAAAAAAACTAAGAATTTGTTAATCAGTTCTTTACGTTCTAACAGTCGGACAAATCAGAATAATTTATTGTTTTATAAGTAGACTAGCTGACCCGTGCCACACGATTGTCAATAAGAGTATATATGTACAATATAATAACGTATGTAGAATGAACCAGCAATATTATAATATATCCACGTGAATGTCGAGAGAACAGACTTGACGTCGCCGTCGTGAGATACAGTAGGAGCCCTGGTCTAACATCTAGATACTTATAAACTTTGAACGAGATTTGGGCGGATTATATTAATGTTGAACCCAAACGAGAACAAAAATGTGGAAATTAATTAGTAGAAAAAGTCTGTTTTTCATTACAAGTGCTTCGACCTCGGTCCTTGTAAGCATCATTTAATTATGTTTAAGGAAAAAGCTGAGCGCCAATTATTTATTAGGTAGGAGCAAATACTTTCTTTGTATAAATAGCTGATAAAGATAGTATTTTTGAAGAAGGGCTTAAACAATTAGGAGATTTTAGATTTAGATAATAATTATCTTGTGCAATCAAGTATAAAAAGCAGGAAATTAGCTGTGATTCGAAAGAGCTTTTATTAGTACCATATCAAAATTAAATACAAAGCAATGGCGCACGGTAACTACTGGACAGTTACAATGA
The DNA here is from genome assembly GCA_905475405.1 of Schrankia costaestrigalis. Classification (NCBI taxonomy): domain Eukaryota; kingdom Metazoa; phylum Arthropoda; class Insecta; order Lepidoptera; family Erebidae; genus Schrankia; species Schrankia costaestrigalis. The sequence continues at coordinate 9,482,318 of FR997832.1, forward strand.
AACTTGCTATGTAGCATGCTAAGTAGTATGCTAGTGCTTGACCCTTTAGATTATTTGGACCTGATTTAAAATAAAAAGTGTGATTATCAATCAAACTGTTTCTAAGAAGATCATAAGATTAGATAACAAATCGAATACTCATCATACGTACCTATTTGAGATTTTCAAAGGATCCCAAAGGGTTCTCAATAGATATGATGTCCTAATTTTTACTAACATTCTACGTGAATTGGAACGTATTCGTAATCATATCGGAGTGTAAGCACGTAATAAGGTAAGTAATTTACCTTTATAGAATACTTAGGTATTTTTATATTACTTGGAACACAAATAAGGACGATAATATGAAAAATATCGAAAAAGAAAAATAAATATGAGAACGATTGATAAATAGTATTTTGGTAGTAATTTACCTAGTAGAACAACCTATCCTAACATTCAACAAAAAGGCCGGACAATGCACTTATTTACCGGACAACACGAACTTCTTGCACACGTGCCTTTCTTTCCTGACTAGTGAGTATACTTAAATCTATGTATACTCACACGTGCTCGCACACTTCCCTGACCAGTGAGTATCACTACAAGTACAAAAGTAAAAAATATTGTCAGTGTTTACCAAATTGTGCGTTCACCACGGACGCAGAATTAAATTCAAACGTGGAATGCGCTTAGAGTCTCATGTATACTCATTTTTCTTATAATTTTTCACCATGAGCTACCCTTAAGTTTTGTTTCTATTTCATGACAACGAAGCAGCATTTAACAAAAACAAAGCAAGATTAAAAAAAAACTAAGCAAAGTATTGGTGCGCGGATAGCAGTAACCGGAGCCAAGACTAATAAAAATGCCAATAACATAAATAAATTGTCTTGTGGCGCGTAAAGATAAAGCAAATAATCTAGTTATAATTTAACTTATATCTATATGTACTAATATTATAAAGAGGTAAAGTTTGTGTGTTTGTGACGTTGTAGGGGGTAATCTCAAAAATGCTTTCTGTGTTGAATAGTTTATTTATCGGGGAGTGTCATAGGCTATGTAGTATCACGATATGACTAATAGGAGTGGAGCAGTAATGAAATATGTTTAAAAAAGTGACGCGTTTTTCGCGGCCTAACGAAGTGGGCACGGGTCAGTTAGTTTCGAATAAACGTATATTAAGTGTACGCCAGAAAAATTAAATTATACATCTGAAAGCTTTCATATTTGTATCCAAACTATTAGATATAATTTTATTTATAGTAAAACCTACAAGCTTTGTCACGAAACCATATAAAACTTTGTTGTTGTTTTATGATCATGTTATTAAATTAAACGCTTACTCAGTGAAACCCTTTTTAATGTACCTAACTAACAGAAACAGCAGTTATTGAATTATAATTTACAACATATAAACTTATAATGTCTGTGCAAAATCAATTTAAATGATTCCCGTCCCACAACTGTAATGTATTGTAGAGATTTAAGTCCGTAGGACGTTTAATTAGTTTGCAACGCTGATAAAATGTCTGCGAAGTGCATCAAATCAAATCACTACCATAAGTCGGTGTTATTTGCACAGTCTGAGCAGTGCTTATTACTCGCAAATAGCAATTTATAATGCCTGCGGGCCATTTTCTTTAAACTTTTCACTAAGTAATTTTAATTCAAAAGATGCGCTTTGTGGGTTGAATTCAAGGTAGCAATAATATGTTCAGCTTTTGAAAATCGGTAAATTATTTATTTATTATTATTTATAATTTAATTATAAAATTATTTATTTATTATATTTATTTTAAATAAAATACAGTGGCCTAATCAAAATCGTAACTGCGTTTTTTAACACAAACCAAGATGCTTCGAAGTGCAGTTTAAATAATAAACCGCTTAACGAAGAATACAGAAGCACGTTTTAAGCCATTTTCGAGGTAAAATTAATTGTATCTCTAATATCTTCACAGTAAACCTTTTCTTTCATAATAAGAGCAGACTTATTTTCTTGTCAATGATAGCACAGTGCAATGTCTTAATGTTTCTAAGCACTTACATGCCTACGTAAACTAACGCCTCATTCCAGCCATGTTTCGGAGCGCGCAAAGCTTACTGGGGATCATGTATTATGACCCTTACAAACCTGCTTTGCCTCGATTAAAAAAACAATTTTAGCTTTTTCTTTTCTATGATAGATTCAACCGCCAACCGCGGAGCTGCTACCAATTAATTAAATATTGATTTAAATTAGTTTTTCTATTTTCCATTCAACCAAAAGATTTCAATAAATATTGTAAATGTCGCCGAGACGTTGGATGACCCTTCAATTTATTTGTACTACCACGCACCAACTGCGGCGAGGTTTAGGTATTTATGGCGGGTACTGACTCGTAACATTGCAATTAATTAAATTAAACTTAGAAATTATCGTTGACTTTATTTTTTATTACCTTTAAAACATTTAATAATATTTGATAAAGTTAGTAGATATTACTAACTGGTAGGCAACTAATTGTTATCACCTACCAGGCTAATAATATGGACGAGAATTCCTTAATTTACCACTAAGCCGTACTATGAAAACATTTCTGTGTTTAGTTGGAAAGGTACAGTTGCTATGAAATTGGCTATGAAATTAATAAATAATAAATAAATAAATAATCCTCAAATATTCTCACATCGCCACCTAGTCCCAAACTAAGCAAAGCTTGTACAATGGGTACTAGACAACGGATAAACATACTTAAATACTTTTTTTTGTAAATACGTATATATTATAATATGTAACACTCAGACCAATGCAAACAATCATGTTCATGCACACAAAGATTTGCATTGAGCGGGAATCGAACCCGAGACCTCTGCGTAGCAGCCATGTAATATACAGATCGCGCCACAGAGGTCCTCAATTGAATAACCTTTACTTAGAGTAGGCAGCGATTTGGCTTTAATCAGGCATTGTTTACGTCTTCAAGCAGAGATAACAATTAACAGGCGACCTCTTACTCTTCTGCAAGCCCATAGCAAAAAAAGTCCAATTAAGTAAAATTAAATCAAATAAAATCAATCAACTGTTTTAACATCTGTTATTTTTATCGAATATTGTAAGTACAACAGATAAATGTGAAAAAGTTTTTAAAGTACTTTAAACAAACAGTCTGAAATAGGATAACTAGACGGGGCAAAGCTTCGGGGCTTCGGAACTTCGATCAAATGTTAAATTGATCTATTAACTTCTATTTGAACTCGAGCAGCAATAGCGTTTAACTAGCTCTGTTATGGTTTTATTTAACCCGCATTTATCCATACACTTTTTTGTTTGTTCTTGCGTTTGTTTGTTAAGTAAATGTTTAACCTTTGAATCCCTTTGTGAACATGTTCATGGGAAACACATTTGTAAAGAATTCGGTCTCTAAAATATTGCCCGTATAAACATCACGAAGCACCAAAATTTGTGTTCAAATTTGCCAGTCGATTCATTTGCATGCCAGTTGTATTACAAATAGGAACATGCATTTTTCATCAATAACATGAATAGAGATTCTGCAACATTGGTGTATTGAAGCCAGTTTAAATATACGTAAATATTGATACAAATTAACTTGTGTAATTGGCTTTTTCATTGCGGTACGGTTATTTGATCAATAAATAGAAATGAATCATATTACTAAAATCAGTTTATTTGTTTAAACACGTGTTCATGTAACACGTGTAAAATAAAACATGTATGTGTGGACTGAGGGCCCATTTTTTTTTCTGCGGCTTTTTGTAGATTAATCAACAAAAGTGCATAGTTAAAGTTGTTAAAGAGTTTGTTAAACGATTATCAGAGTTTGTTAAGACTTCATTCAAAAGATATATCGCTTTAAGTGGGTCCCTCAGTTCAAACACAAAATCTCCCATAATTAGATAGGTAATGAATTAAACAACAATTTTTTGGTAAAAATCCTTAGTTAAACATGTATAAAAGTATAAAAAGCATTGAAAAGCCTAATATGAGTAGCTAATAAAAAATAACAAACGTTTTAAAAGGTCCCTGAGGGCCCACTTGAATTTATCTCATAATTAATCAATTATAGCATGAACATTAAATATTCCTAAGCCAACCATTTGTTAAAAAGGCAAGGATAAATTTAAAATTAAAGAAAGATCACAAACAGTGATAATTATTGTTATTTTTAAGTTTTTAAGTGGTCCCTCAGTCCACACACTATGCAAATGCTAATTGTTAAATATATAATTAAATACAACAATTACGAAAATGGGGAACCTTTCAGTGCATAGTTAATTTTGTATATTATCGATCTGTATTTATCTTGTGTCTGGTTTATTTATATTTTTTGTCATTTTAACTGTTTTATTAATTTTCATACTAAGTGTGGTGTCATACTAAATGTCATTTATTATTAATTTAGATATTTATTTATTTATAATTAGGATAACCCACGAAACATACACAAAGTCAATCAGAAATAATACAATATTTAAGTAGCTCAAGCAACAGTGCTGATTCCATTACAAGTTGCCACGGCAAGCAAAACATTACACAATATTAATATTAATCAATTAAATCTAAATTGCAATCATTTTTTATGTAATATTTAATGTTCATGCTATAATTGATTAATTATGAGATAAATTCAAGTGGGCCCTCAGGGACCTTTTAAAACGTTTGTTATTTTTTATTAGCTACTCATATTAGGCTTTTCAATGCTTTTTATACTTTTATACATGTTTAACTAAGAATTTTTACCAAAAAATTGTTGTTTAATTCATTACCTATCTAATTATGGGAGATTTTGTGTTTGAACTGAGGGACCCACTTAAAGCGATATATCTTTTGAATGAAGTCTTAACAAACTCTGATAATCGTTTAACAAACTCTTTAACAACTTTAACTATGCACTTTTGTTGATTAATCTGCAAAAAACCGCAAAAAAAAAAATGGGCCCTCAGTCCACACATACATAATAAAACACCACATGCACCGGTGATGCTTTAGCAAATTATCCTCTTATGCTTTTCTTCTTTTATTGTGTGTCGTATAAAATCTTAATAATCTTATAATGCACGCACAGACATGCACATTATTAACGCAGCTATATACCTAATTAACTACCTACAATAAAGAAAATATTTCCAAACGAGTTTCTAGTAATTAAAAAATTCTTCAGGTTGCAACTTCAGTAAAACTTTTGAGCCTATTGATTGAAGTTCTATAACAATATTAATTACTTTATTTCATTTTGAGATCAGTCCAGTACAGGTTTAAAAGAAGTTAATAAAAGCAATACTGATAACTTCCTCTTAGAGATCTCAGTTAGGGATGAAGTTTATTCGTTAAAAGATTCAAGCAATATCGTTGAGTGTTTTTTTCCGGTAAAATGACAAAAGGGTTTATTTTATCGTAAAAATAATACAGGATAAGATTTTTTTTGTAAATTTAAAGCTTAGTACCTACCTACTCTTATAATAAAATGCCCGAGGCTTATTATTTAAGGTTGGCGTTTTTAATGAATATTGAAATGATATTTTATTGAAAACTATACGTTGACCGGTGGTCCTACTTGCTTGAAGGGCAGGTATCGTATTCAAATATATTTAGTTAAGTACTAAGTATTCAAAGGTTAAACATTTACCTATAATTGTTTATGTCTTAGGTCAACATTTACCTTTGGTTTATTACCAGGTGTATTTGGTCTCAACTGGTTTAAATGTGATACCTAGAGTATGCAGCATTCTGACATTCTCAAAAACTTTTACCTGACGAGTTCGTTTCTGTCACATGGTTCGCGCAGCTAGTAAGACGTTGACGTAAAGCATGCCCTTTAGCGACCACGCTTCAGACAAGGGTCTGTTATGAGAAGACCTTTGCACCCATCAAACACAAATAAAACAGCACACAAAGAAATTTTGCGAAAGATAGATCCAGATAATATCTATCGGGTTAGTAAAATAGATATAATATAATATAGAGAACCAAATAGATGCTCCAAGCATTCGCACTGAATCGAGGACTGTTTCGCCATCCCTGTGTATCGTCATTCAAAATGTATAAATATGCTCTCTTTTTGTAGTATTGTTCACGGGATTTGATGCAGTAGGTACACCAGCTTCATGGTATTGTATTATAGTTTTAATTTCCATCGAACGCTTTCCATCTAAAAAAAACACTGATTTATAAAATACAGCATTGATAACATCAAATACCAGTAATAGCTATACAGAAAAACAGCCAATAAAAATACAGATTTAGGTTCGTTTGTACCTGAATTAAAGAAAACACTAATATAGTTCATAGTACTGGTTCTTTTTGACCCATCTGAAAAATGAATACCTTTTAAATTTAATTGATTAATTGCTTAGTGGAAACTCACAAAATAGATGAACGGTAACGATAAGCTATCGTGGCGTGGGTAGCCAAGGATTCCCAGTAAAGCCGGAAACTTCACTTTCATCAACTAAGATTAAATGCTATTGCTTGTTACTATTTTATAGGGCTCATTAATCTTCCACGCGGTTAGACGGAACCAATTTAGCTGACAAGTAGCGACATCTATTTATTTGATTTATATACTTGACATTGTAGATTAGCTACATCTAGTGAGTATATATGAAACTAAAAGGGAACGTATAAAACCTGCTTTCTGTTTAAAGCGATTATTGTCATTGCCGTGGCACCACTAGTACTTTGTATGCAAAAAGGGTTTAATGGATATGCGTATTATGGGAGATTTATAACATTTTACCGGTAGGTATTTGCAATCTTTAAAATAAAGTGTTCCTGATAAAGAACATCTTGCCATTTGATAACAACATAAATTATTCTGGTATCACTAACTTTCCCTTATTTTCAGACTCTTGATGTCATTTATAACATAGCCTACCACATGAATTATTCATATCTTATCAACGTACCTAATGTTGATACTTTTGTTCATGTTTTTTTTTCTATTTTATTGTTTTAAACCTCGTGATGTCTACGAGGTCGGAATATAAACTACGAAATACTAAGTGGAAACAGATAACAAGGTAGAACTTTGTGTTCTTTCTTACGAAGTATTATGTAGATAGATAGGTTGTGACGTATCTATGTACAATGATTTATACTAACTTACATACGTAAATAAACTTGACATACGTATCTTTGCCAATCATCAAAACTATCAGCAGAGTAACAACTGAAACTTATTAAATAAATATTGAACATAGGCCTTCTTCTATCCGTGTGACGAAGTAAGAATACAATATGTCACCACCCCATCTCATTCAAATGGTTTCGTAAAAACCGACTAAGGGACTATCCGTGAATATTATCTTTACGAAATAAAAATAAGGAAAACTTAAATTATACCCTATACCATCCGTCTGGCCGACGTGGTATTAGTAGGCCAAGTATCACGGAAAAACCTTAACAGGTTTATGCTGCACCTTGGTGAACATTTTATGTATGATTTGTGCTTTGAACTTAAATAAATAAATCCTATATATAATATAAATAAATGGGAGAACCCATGACGGACGGATTTATTTATTTTTTAGGCCTATAGGCCCGTCCCTGCAGTGGGACATTAATGGGCTGTTATGATGATAGGCCTTTTTAAAATACTTTCACTTTGATCTTTACCATGATTCTCTTATCTATAGGATATTCACTGCCTTTGTTAGATTATAATCCATATTTCGGGTCTGCTTACCCTGCCTATTCCGGTATGCACTTGTCATTCCAAAACCTTTCTGCCTTAATGCTATTTATTTGGTCCTTCAGCAGATATACCCCAATAAGTAGTGATATTAATTTTCTTTTTCAGGTGATTTTCACCAATTTTTTTTTCAAATCTAGGAAAATTACCATGACTTTTTGTGTGAAAGAAGACGGGCGTATTTTCATAGCCCCATCAAAACATTGTAAAAACCGACGGGTGCAAAGTAAAAAGAGGCATCTGCATTTTAGCAACTTTTCAGGAGAGCGAAAAGATCGAAAAAGTGTGTTATTTTCTTAATGAGTGGGCCAATATTTCTGAAAATTTTATCATAATTTATTTAAACTCTTACTTATTTTTACATAAAGTTAATAAATCTAATTTATTAATAATTTGCGAGATTTTGCTGATAGTCGTTTCTACATCGAATTTTATAAAACGTTAACTGAGCCAACTATCGGTTGGTCGTTTATGCTGGGCACTTTAAATACTGTGTATAAATAGATTATTCTTTGCTTTACTGATCTCAATTGCATTCAGGCCACTTATAAATAAAATTTTATGAGTACCATGCTCATAAATATTAATAAAATATCTACTACAGAACGTAATTTTGCAGATAACGCTTTATGCTTCGTCTTTTCATAACAATTATGTTTGGTTAATGAGGTCAAATCAAATATTTTAAAATTAAGTATTTTTTTATTAATAACAAACAATCAAAATATTACGTTAACATAAACTACAATCTTTAACATTAACAAAAACGTAAAAAAATATCTTTTTCTATTTCAATTGCACATTTGGCTTACTTAATCAGACTTATTTTAATCACGTAATCAAAGTATTTTACCTTCTTCTCTATTTAATTATTATTTGGTACACATTCAAATTTAACATTTTAAACCTAAAATATAATAGTAATATTTAATGACAATTAAATACTCTTGTAAAATCGAAAATATCTTAACCAAGTTGCTTAAGATATTATCGATTTTATACGTGACACAATGATTTCCCTATTGTTTAGCACGATCTAATAGTAATTACAAAAACTAAATATAGAACTCCTTTAATAATCAAAGATGATTTACCAAATACTTTAACAGCATAAACTTATTTACTAGTACATAGTAAAATCTACACAACAATCAATCACTCTCATTCTCTTAAGTATTAGCAGTATGTTTTATTTTTTTATAAAAATCATGATACCTAGGCGGTATTAAATATTGCTGACATATATGTATTAAGTCATTGTATTTAGATTGTGTTATCATTAATAAATAAAATATATTGTTTCTCTCTGAAAGAGATATCTTTGAACTACGAGGAGCGTTCAATGTATTCTCGGTATGGGGTTGATCTACTAACTATATCGTTAACTAAGTAGTGTCATCAGTTTAAGACACTCTTTAAGGGTGTAAATATAAAATTTCATTGAATTGTCATCATTATTATTCAAGATATCGTGACGTAAACGCAACTCAGATGACTGATACGACAATGTTAATAAAAATCTAACATCGCGTTATCATTAAATCCTTACAAAACAAGGAAAGACACAAAAAGTTATTCACAAAGAAATAGTGGCTGTTTAACAAGATTCTACTCCTTAATTTTTTACTATTTAGAAGTAGTTTAGTGAATTTAATCGGAGTAGAGAGAGCATTGAAGACGACCTCCATGCCGGTGGGCCGATTAGTGCCTCTTCTGAAGAAAATGTCAAAAATGTTGAGAAACTTGTATTGAAAGATGCCCGTGTAAGAGTGAAAACATTAGCAAAAAGAAGTAAGCTATCCGTGGATACCATTCATGCTATCCTTCATGAGCATCTGGATTCGTCAAAGGTCAGTCCACGATGCAAGTCGCGAATGCTTACAGCGCTTCAAAAACAAGTGCGAATTGAGTGTTGTAAGGAGTTTTTGGAGCTGTGTGGTGAAAATCCGGATAGCATTATCAACCATATGGTTACGGTTAATGAAACTAGGGTTCATCATTATGATTCTGAGAGCAAGCAAGAGTCTATACAGCGGCACAAAAAAGCAACATACCCCTCCAAAAAGCTTAAAGTCACTCTTTTCTCCGGAAAACTCATGGCCACAGTATTTTCGGATTCCTAGGAAATTTTGTTATTTGAGTATACAAAAAAAGTCAGAACATTACTGCCACATCCTACGCAAACACTTGACCGCGGGTGTCTGGCTTCTTCACGACTATGCGCGTTGCCAAGGCTGTTGTACGTGATTGTAGACTTCAAAAATTCGGAGCTTTTAGATCCTCATGGTCGCGGGCAAGAATAAGGTGTCAAACGACTTGATGTCAGTACAATAGTTATCATGACGTACTTATGAGGGTAGGTATAAATAAACTTCGCGATAAAACCGTTAAAGTTAGTTTCAAAAAGTACTTAACAATCGCGTAAATATAGGAAATCATTAATGCAAAAAAAGCTTCTCCGTGTGGTGACGGAGTGAGAATACAATATGTCACCACCCCATCTCATTCCATGGGTGTCGTAAAAACTGACTAAGGAAGTATCCGTGAATAATATCTTTACGAAATAAAAAGAAGGAAAACTTTAAATTAAACCATCGGTCTGGCTGGTATTAGTAGGCCAAGTATCCCTCCGTCCCGGAGGAAGCCCGTGCCTGCAATGGGACATTAATGGGCTGTAATGATATGAATACAAAAAAGCACAAATCAAAAATAAAACTAATAATTAATAGAATATGAATAAAACATTATCAGAATATGCTTTTAATTACTGAGAATAAACATCGCATACCGAACAAATTTTGTAAATTGGCTTAGAAGCCCAAAATCATCATGCAAATATAATTGCAGTTATAAGCATGTTTTTATAAAGTAGTTTATTGAACAGAAAATCCTACTAATTGATATTTTGTATAGAGTTAACCGACGTAAATCATAACATCTACAGTGACTGCGAAGTAGAAAGAGTTAACTGGCAGATGGTCGTTAATGCGTCGGTATTTTACGAAAATAACCTGTAACACTTTACAAACAGTAATGTAACTATAAGATATAGATAAATAACTTTAAAATTTAAAATTATAGTAATACATATAGTAGCGGTAACATATAAGTCAAATGCCTGATGACATTTTTTGTATGCTCGAAGTCCGCCGGGCGCCCCGCGCAATAACGACCAACATTACTTGGTCGCATTACCTTCGTGCTATTTGCAAAAAAAGTGTCGATAGCTTTTTATACTTTTAAAAAGTTATTGAAATATAATGAAATCTTCAAAACCAAATATGCCAGGTTGTGGAGTCTTATTTGATAAGTACGAAAATGCAAAAAAAGAAAAACGTGAATTTGTAGTTAACTTTATTCACTTTGCACCCGTCGAAACAGTATCGACATTGATAACTTCACAACATCTTCCTATGACATTGGTCTAATATAGTACGAAAAGGTATTTACACAAACCGGAAAAGTGATAGTGACAAAATCAAGCCATTTCCTGACAACGGTTCATTGCTCTCATTCCAGAACTATATTTGCGCTTTCTATATCAGGTTCAAAAAAGGTCATATGAGCTGAAATAAAAAAGAAAAATATATATTATTGAAGTAAAACGTTTGTATGTTCTAGCTTTTAAATCAAGTATTCTTCCAATTCACAATCTTATTTTCGTTGGCGTAATAGAGTAAAATAAAAAAGACGACAAGTACATTAAGATAGCAATACTTTTTAACGCATAACTTGTTGTTTTCTCTGAGCCAGTAAGTTTACGCTATATCGCCGTCTCAAGGGGCTCACAAACTTTTTTCTTTATGTTGTTTGTGGCACTAGATTTAAAGCCAGTCATTCGAAATAAGAATAGAGACAAAGCAAAAGACAAACCATGATTCAACGTAAAGAGGCGTTCAAATGGGCGGCATAAAGTAATGTGGGAAGTTCTTTGACGATCTAAATAGGTCAGTGCTGTAATAAAGACCACGGAAAGGGAAAATACGTGGGAAAATAAATTACTTTAAGGCAAAAGGTAAAAGGTTTTTAATTACGTAGTTTGAGAAAGGCATTAAATTTCAATATTATTTTAAGCTACGTTTGAAATGTGGTTATTTGCGACAAAATCATTTCTGTAAAATTTTCAACCAAAAATCAGTCAAACCGAATACATAAATACTTATGTCTGTTCTGATATATCGCGTCAGTAGGGCACGTCTGTGGCATATCACGTAGTCCCACATGTGTATCATTCAAAATAAGCAAATTTAAAGCACGATTTGGAAAAGAAATAAAAAAGTTATAATTTATAAGCTACGTTTATTTCCTTTTTATGGTTTAAATCAAAATTTGAAAATACTCTTATTACTTTTCTGTGGCAGAAGTTGACTTTTTGTTCTGTTGTTACGGCATATAGGATTAAAATTTTATGTGTTCTTTTTCCTTAAAAAATCTCCTAGTGTAGTGTAAGGTCGTGGCATGAGGACTTTGTCCCGCATTCATCCTCATGTATCACAAAGACGAGCCTTAACGTCAATCAAGCCCTAACCAATAGTCACTTCGTCGCTTCACTACAAATTTACCTACTGTTTCCATTTTTTGTAATGTCCATAGCTAGGTTTCTATTACGCTAGATTTACTATTGTGGAAATTTTGTGTTAAAAATGAAAACATATTTTAACATTTATTATGTTAACATAATAAATGTTAAAATATGTGTTTTCATTTTGCCTTTTATTGTATTTTATTCCAATGGGGATGGAGGAAAGCGTACTTATCGTCTGGTCAACCTGTAGGCTATTTTTATGTTAGACATTTGGATTAAATTTGGCGCAACAGTAGAATTTTTATGAGATAAATAAAATTTTCACAAAGGTCTACCGGATCTTAAAATAATTTAATGAAACGAAAACCTTAGAAACAGAATTTTTGTATTTCTTTATCAAATGTAAATATAACTTAGGCAAATCTATTTAGTCAAATTCATCAATGATTCGTTAACCCCTAATATCGACCAGATATTACCCGCATAGTTTCAAACTATATGCAAATCTATTCAAAGTGGAAATAGCGCAGACATTATTTTGTACAAAACTAGGATCGTTACGATTTCCAATAAAACGTTAACAAAGGTTCCAAATATTTATTACGTTTTAAAATGAGGTCCTTTAATAGGTCTTAGTTAAATAAACTTGTCAGCTATAAAAGAGCTAAAGTAAAATTATGTACAAACTAATTTTCAGAGGTTTAAATATTTAGTCTGTCTGAGTATGTAAGGACACGCAAATTCCACTCCATTAATTTTCAATGCTCTTTCTAGGAATTTAACTTACAATTTCAATTGGTAGAATATATACTATCTAAACACTCGTATTTTAACTTTAAGTTTTATAAGGTTTTTCATGTCTATTTATTATGTAGGTACTTAAGTGGCAATAAGTAAATTATTTTGAATAGAATCCTTCTACTAATATAATAAATGTGAAAGTTTGCTATCCTATCCTAATAATATTATAAATGTGAAAGTTTGTGAGGATGTATGTATTACTGAATGGATGGATGCATATTTGTTACTTTTTCACGCAAAAACTACTGAACGAATTTTGATAAATTTTGGAATATATTTTATTTTATTTTTATTTTTTTTTGTTTGAGGAAAGCTTACGGACTAATAACAACATTAGGTAACATATTTTTTTTACAGAAATTGCCAATAACAAGCTTCCACATATAAATAACTATGTTGATGTTATATATCTATGCAAATACAAATCATTCTAAAAAATAAGCAATTAATGTACATTTAGGATAAACTACTATCTATACTATACTACAATATACCTACTATAACTAAAAATACTTACTATACTATAACTAAAATCTATTATTACTTACTTAGTAACTAAAGAATTGCTGACACAAAACTTGTCTTGCCGTTTTTGGTTTAGTGCAGAATAAGTCTATATCTAAATTAGATGGTATTTTATTAAAAGATGCCATGCTGCGTATCAAATACGAGTTCTGCCGATAGTTAGTAGATGAAGATGGTACATCTAGCAGTGGACGTTGCCTTAGTCCAATAGTATTAGTACGCAATCCTATTTTTTCAAGAAGACTTGGACAATCAACACTACTGTTGGCAATTTTTAGCAAATAGGTGACGTCATCAATTGTTCGTCTACTTTCAAGAGGCAACATAATTATGATACCTACGACATCGGTGATTATAGTCTTCTGACCACTGTTTCGCCCTATAATCCACATACTTGAGAAATTTCCTTTGAACAGCCTCAATACGATCCTTGTATACTGTATACAATGGATTCCAAACTTGAGATGCATACTCTAGGTGACTGCGCACGAAAGAACAATATACTATTTTCAGAGACTTAATAAGCTCAAAGTCTGTGGTTACTCTCATTATAAAGCCTAATGCCTTGGACGCCTTGTTTATAATGTAATCTACATGTCTATCAAAGAGCATTTTACAATCGTATACAACCCCCAAGTCACGGATTTATATATATAAATAAATAAAAATAAATAAATATTCCTCACACATTCACACAACGCCATCTAGTTCCAAACTAAGCAGAGCTTGTACTATGGGTACTAGACAACGGATAAACATACTTAAATACTTTTTTTTTTTTTTGTAAATACATACATATTATACATAGAAAACACCCAGACCAATGCAAACAATCATGTTCATGCACACAAAGATTTGCATATAGGTAGTTTATTTTGTAGAATAGCATTTAGGCTACCTATACCACGCGGGTGAAGCCGCGCGCATCAGCTAGTTGATAATAAGGTTCTAAATAACTCTAGTTTCTAACGAGGGTTTTATTAAAAATAGGTAGGTACAGTCACGAGCAATAATATGTACACATTTTCGCATTTTGTAAACCAGTTATCTAAAGTTCTGCCAATCCAAAATTGAAAATTCGAAGATTAATTCAAAACTGTACGGAACCTCTTCTAAATTACGAATTCATTTTGATATTGTAATGTCTAGATAAACGTGCAGATAGTTTAGAAAATTTGAAAATGTGTACATATTATTGCTCGTGACTGTACTTATAACAAACGTAAAACTCAATTTACTTGTAAAATAATATATGAACAAATGTTCTAACTTTGTTTATCAGACAAACATTACTTACATTTTTGATGAATAATTTCGTTAGTAAAACAAAGATAAACTGAATAAGACAATAACTTTACATTTGTTCGTATTAACAAAATAATGACTTGAAACAAAAGATGAGCAATGTTTGATAATGAAGAAGTTTTAATGGATTGCCAACAGATTGACTGGACGGAACTCGGATATTTTCAAGATCATTTTTCTTAAATACATTAATGGATAACAATGTTATCTCATATTATCAAACAACAAAAGAGAACAACTAATGGCATATTACCATTCAATTTTTGCCACGATGACAAGGCAGGTAGAAAATGGAAAAATTTAGACTTCTTTAAAAGAAAACTCTGTAAAAGACAACTCCCGCACTAGGGATCATGCCCTGTGTCGCGGGGACTTTTACAAACATCAATTAACGGACACATAGAACACCCAGACTCAGGACAATAATTTGTGGATCTCACAAATTATTGTCCGGCGTGGGGATCGAACCCACAACCTCATGCGCGGCAGCCGCTGGCTCTACCGGCGCGCCACCGAGGTCGCCGAGACTGCTATATGTATGTATGTAATCCTTAAATCCGCAGTTCGTACAAACAATTATTGTTCTGCTTTAGATCGAACCCGCGACCTAGTGCTCAACAGTCGTAGATTGCGGCCACAGCTGCATTATGGCATAGAACTTATAGGTAATAAGGTTATAATATTACTTAGGTTATTATTATTATAAGTGTATCTATAATATATTACATTTAGTTTGTCAACATAACCTGTGAACATAATAAGTCAGTATGTTTCATTAAATACGCTCGAAAAATATTCGTATTTGCGTAGCTATCTCATTAAGAATCCATCAAATTACGAATCTATTTGTGTTTAGTCAACACATCGTGTTTTACAAAAAGGGCAATGCTCTGATACGTATTGAAATTTGACTATTACTTATTTAATTGAAACGTGTAAACCAATTTAAATTTTGTTGTTAAATCTTTATTCGTTTTTTAATTAAGTTTAATATATAATAGTTTTTTTAATTAGGTTTTGCTAATCTGTCAGATCTACAAGATACTATCATTATAAAATATCTTCTAAAGTGATTTACTAGTGTTTTAGCACTTTCATGAACATCCGGCCCCACTAAGAACTGACTTTTAACAAATGCTGATCTACGAGGCTGACTCCTTAAAAATTTAAGACACGTCCCTAAACTAATCATTTGTAGATCTCATTTAACTTAGATTTAAAAACACTATTGTCGAATTATCCTCAGTCGATTTTTGCTAGAAAATCATAGCAGAAATAAAAGAGTATGAAAGGGTCATGGCCAAATTATTTATGTATAATATGTATGTATTTAAATGAAATATATAAAAAGGCTTATCCTTTATCAAGTAGTTTGCAACGCCAACGCGCGCCAACGTGAATGTCTAAGGAATTTTATATTGTTAATCTCATCTAGCATACAAGCATAGGATTAATAAGCTAAGTTCCGATAGCTGAAAGTGGTCCCTGCAGTATTTGTGGATCAACACACAAAGTTAAATACAACAATGTGTTATCGAATATCGATCGGTAAAGTTGGAGGTTCTTGTGTTGTTATACGATGTCTACCTATTTTTGCTAATACCTTTAATGCGCCTATTTACCTACAGATAAAAATAGATAGTCTAATTTAATTAAGCCTCGCATGATGTAAGCCATAACTGACCATAAGTGATAAGATAAGCAATATTTATATTAAGCTTCAATTTTAATAACAGAAGTGAAGTATTTGTTTTTTTTTCTATGAATCATGATATTTTTTTATCCGTGAAGTGGATTTATACTAAAGTGGATATATATATTTTTTTTCTATTTGCCGGCAACGCCAAACGCTAAACATAAAACTGCTTTAAAGCCATCCTCTAAGACCTCGCAACATTAAAACTTAATTTTTATATTTAAGGGAAGATTAACCACGTACCTATTAATCCTAGTGCTGGACCGGGAAGACGTGGTGTTTAATGTATCACTTCTAATGTACAAGTCAATAAGCTAATGCGTTTGTTTTATTATGCGAACGCGCTTTTAATTTCCTTCCTCTGAACAATTACATTACCAAAAGGCAAACAAAATTGTATTACAAACCAAACGTCAGTTAATTCCCATAAGTGCTCTAGTGAAATCATTGCTGTCGACACGAGGTCATTGAAACTTTCTAACAATCACGTTACTCTTTTGAATATTTCAAAAACATGTATAGGTAGGTATCTAAGGAAAGTTGAATATTATGTATGGAAACACTATAAATAACGTTATAACGTTACTAACTTTTAACGTTAATAATTTGTTTTACTGATCTAACCTTTACTTAAACGTAGGTTGGCCTGTAGGTTGCATCGGGAAAATCTCTCTGAATAATAAAACTGTTGACTTTTCCTTAATAGACTCTTAACTATAAACAAGAGTTGAATTGACGGAAAATGCTCGTCCATTTTACTTAAAGTATCGGTAAAGCTAAGCTTACACTAGCCATGGTTTTTAGATAGCTTAACACAGCTAGTTTTACCTATAATAGCAAACCGGTGCCGCGTTTATTTTCCTTTTACGGTTAATATTTATAATTACATAAAGCGGGAATTTGAAAATAAAAAAAGACACGAAAAATTTTGTAAAAGTTCTGGCAACGTGTTTGTAGGTATCCCAACATTTACGCTAACACTGAAGTATGCTTAACTAAGTAGTAGGACTTAAAGAGTTTCATCATTATCAAAGTGCTTATGTACAAATGTTTGATGCTCAGTAAACCGGTATTCAGTAATGATCCGTTTGTTTGTGTAGATATATACGCATATAAGTAATATATAAAAGTAGTTATGTTTTATCGAATTAGCATACCTACTTAATTTCGTACCTATTTAACGTAACCTAAATTGATTATTTAAATAAAGGACGTAGCCCATAAAATGCATTGAAAACAAGGGTTGACAGCAAAAAGGCGGTCATAAAATTTTACTAAATTTGAAAGCATTAGGTTAAAGTATTTATATTTTCAGACTGCTTTCAGTTGACAACGAATACTAAAAAGTTACCCAACGGGACCTTTCTTGGTGTTTACGAAACTCATAAGAATGGGTCTCGTAAACAGCGACTAATAGAAAAGTTAAAAAGTCAGTGTGGTATTTCAACCAGTCCACTGCAGTAGTTGAAGTTTTACGGGATATAATTTTATGATACACTAGCTGTCCCCGCGACTTCGTTCGCGTGGTCGATGTTACTACTTCGCAATTCGATTTAATACTGAAAAATTGTTTTTTAAACCTTGTAACGAAAGAATATACTCCAAACGAATAAGGATATTAAAGAACGAACCAAAACCTTTTTAAAAACAGATCTTTATAAAGACAAATCTTTAGAGACTGCTTCTAAACCCATACAGACATAGCGAACGTCATTCTTTCAAGAAAAATCTTAACAACGCGATACTGAAAATGACGTCACAGGCACAACGCCATCTGAAGTCAAATTTGTAAGTTAGAATAAATGACATCGCTTATTTCATCATAACAGCCCATTAATGTCCCACTGCAAAGACGGGCCTCCTCCCGTGACGGAGGGATACTTGGCCTACTAATACCACGCTAGCCAGACGGATTGGTATAGGGTTTAATTTCAAGTTTTCCTTCTTTTTATTTCGTAAAGATAGTATTCACGGATAGTCCCTTAGTCGGTTTTTACGACACCCAGGGGATGAGATGGGGTGTGGTGACATATTGTATTCCAGCGTGGTATTAGTAGGCCAAGTATCCATCCTTCACGGGAGGAGGCCCGTCCCTGCAGTGGGATATTATTGGGCTGTTATGATAATAGGTATAGTTTAACTTTAAAAAATAAGTTTGTACGCCAATATTGTCAAAACAGGGAAAGACTATTTATTTTTGTCAGATGATTTGTACCTGTGATTAACTAATAAAAGTTATTTGTATTTATTTACATTAATAAAAACAGGTGGAGTCTGTTGCATATTTTTACGTTGACCACTAACTACTACAGTTTAAACTAAATGAATATTAAAAGAATAATTGATATTTTAGATTAATAGCTTACTAATACAATTTATATTTAATTAAATTGCGTTTCATTTACGAAAAACACAAAAATATAACAATCAAGTAAACTTATAATCGATTTAATTTAATAAGACTTATAATTGATATTACACATACCATTCATGGTTAATTTTATTAACATTTAAAAGGAATAACTTACAATTAATAGCACTTAATAATAAAATAGTTATAGATTATTTACATACACATTTATTTTGTGATTACTACTGGTAACGCCATCTCGTGAACAAAAGAAACGAAATTTAAATTCATTCAACATTAAACCAAATCCATTTTTCATGACCCCTGATTTGTATTAGACTGTTCTAATATAGAGATCTAGCGATATCTCGTGTAATACTGTTCCGATTTTGATGAAACACACATCAGTTTAAGCCTAATAAAAAAGGCTACAATACAATGTATTGGTCTTAAGATTATAATAATTCGTTTTAAAGATGTGCGGTAACAAACAGACAGATAGACATTAATACTAAAAATTGTAATTTCGTGGTTTTTGACTTTTTTCTAGATTTTATAGATAATTTTTATCTGAATTTTCGAAAAGAACAGACATTTCGACCTCTACAGTTTTATTATAGTAGGTATAGATAGATACTTTAAACTTAATACCTAATAAAAACTACGTATCTATGTATTTTAATATCTAAAGCGCGCTTATTCCGAGAAGAGTCAATAAGAACCACGGCCGTTCGCATTAAGAGTCAATGTAAATGAAATTATATAGATGTAGCGGTTAGCTGTTACGGACGTTAAACAAAAATCAACCGTACGTACTCATACTGGCGCGGCGACATTTGGAAATTTTCTTTCATCTATATCTTGTTTGTTTATAAACCGATTTCTATAAATTTTTTTATGAATAAGATATTAAAGTGTACTTTTGAAATATGGGAGTTTGATAAAGATATGTCTATGCAAAATACAATATATTTATGTATTTAATACACTTTGAAGAAAAGCCTAACGATTAAACACGTTATTGTGGGTAATATATAAAAGATAGATATATACTATTGAGGACTTTTTTGTACATCTTTTGAAGACCATTATTTTTGTAATACATATTTTTAGCGTATGATCAACGTATGCGATGATAAGAGCTCGAAAGCGCATTTTCAACCGACTTACTTCAAATTTATCGTCACTGCTCAACTCGTATGTGTCTAAGCGTTATGTTATACAGCCTATAACCTGCCCAGGAGTATGGACTACAATCGTACCAAGTTTGGTTAATATGCCTTCAGTAGTTTTTGACCCATGCGTGCACATACAGACAGACAGACAGACAGACAGACAAAAAATTTATTAATTGCATTTTTGGCATCAGTATCGATCACCATTCATCCTCCAATATTAATTTTTAACATATATTCAATGTACAGAATTGACTTCTCCACAGATTTATTATAAGTATAGATATAGATTAACGGAAAGTAAATTACTAACACTAATTAATAGTAATAATATTTAACCACGCTGTTTTAGCCTTTATTAATTTAAATTAGAACGAGATTACTGTGCATCGGACTGCAACACGTTATAAATTAAATAAATGTGATTAGTGTTAAACATTACAATACATTTATACAAATTGAAAACTTAATAACGAAGGCACAATAACATTAAACGAAGTTATTTTTTAGCAATTACACAAACAGAAGAAACGCACGAGATAAGATACATATTTTAAAGTGCGTTTCTTCTGTTTGTGTAATTGCTATATTCTACCATGTTTCAATTATAACCGGTAATTAAACTTTATATTTTTCAATAGGGATGAATATGATTGAGTTAAGTACCTCTCTCACGATAAGAAACGTCTTTAAAGTGGTAGTGTGTAAGTGGTATTTTAACGCTAGTCTGCAATTCCAAGTGGTGCGGACCTAACTATACAAAGCGACACAATGCACCTTTGTGTGATAAGATGTCCGCGCATATAATTAAATTATCTAATATTAATTCTCAAATAATGTATCTGGCCAGGGATAATTTGCTTCATTTGTTTTCTCGCTGCTGGGATGTCTGCTTCAAAACTACTTTCAGTACTGCGGATATTAATATACCACAAAAATTACTTACTAGCACGTGATTGTAAATTCTGTCTTGTATTATTTTAATATGAAAAGTAAAATACACCATCTTAAAACGGAGCAATAACACTATAAAGTAATAATTAACATCAATGTATCTTCTTAATTATAGAATAAACCAATATTACGGCAGCCATTAGATAATTTAATATGCTATTTGTCACGAGCTTTACTGTCCGTGTATCCGGACATGGTACTGTGGTCAGCAATAGATTTAGGAAAAGGATCGTGTTTTTACGCGATAACATAAAAATGTAAGGACGAGAATGCCGTAACAAAATCGATTTAGACTTTTCTTTATATGTACTTATTTATATTAAAACCATATTACTGGGGATGTTGTTATGAAGTATATAAAATATTAACAATT
Source organism: Schrankia costaestrigalis (assembly GCA_905475405.1). Lineage (NCBI taxonomy): Eukaryota > Metazoa > Arthropoda > Insecta > Lepidoptera > Erebidae > Schrankia > Schrankia costaestrigalis. The sequence goes on from FR997832.1 coordinate 9,503,698, forward strand.
GAAATATTACATTTGGATAAATATAGTTAGATATGATTCGCAGTAGCAAATGAAACGTTGTTGCCTTCTTCAAGAAGTAGGTTAAGCTCAAATGACAGTGGCAGAACCCGAGCTTTTACCTTGCTCTACCATTTTGTTTTGACGCACGTATTTGGGAAGGGCACTGAAGAAGGTCTCCGTGACTATGAACCTGAGAAAGCCGGGGTCGCTGCCCATTCCCTGCTCAAAAGAGTCGGCCAAAAAAGCAGCGACTTGTAATTAAATTGCATAGATATTTTTACGATTAATGTCTGCTGGAACTGTCGAGAATTCCTTGAGAGAGTTTACCTTGAGCTCCCGGCTCCCGACACATGACAACTTGTAAAAACGTCGGTGGTTGTAGTCGGTTTAAGACCGACGTAGCCCTGACATGGAAACCCTAATTCCATGATCCGTTCGGGTTTTTCACAAGTTCAATAAAAGTATCTAATAGGATTACTTGGGATACTCTATCCTAAGAGTTTAATTACAGATTGTGCTGCATTTGCAAAAACAGGACAATTAAACACAGAGACAGAAGTCCGCAGAGAAAAACGCTAAGTTTTATGTTGAAACCTAATCAGGCTTTTCCTTCTATTCTTCAGAGCGACTCCAGAGACCGATTAATTCGTTTTTTCATTTGCATACTAATGAGATTCCCGAAAAATGATTACTGAATTAAGTGTGCAATTAACAACTTAAATAAGAATGTTCTTTGTTGATTATCATCTGTCGTCAACAATTTATACAGTGTAATTTAAAGGATTTTTTAAAATACTTATATTTCATGGATCCTGTGACTGTGATTACTAAACTAGGCACCTACTTCAAAATTTGTTTCAATTAGTATTCTTTTTCGCGAGACAAAGTATTTGTATTTTGTGAGACAGTCGTTTAGTCGCACAGCACGTTCATCGTTCATTTGTTGCGCTTCGTATGTATTGTGAGAATCCATGAAGTCTTTCATCACCTTTTCTTATTCTTTCCTTTCTTGAATAGCAATTCAACCCGCAAACAAAAAAAGCTGACCTTAAACTACAACGTTTAAACGTTTATATTTATGTTCGTGATAAATATACAATAACTAATTTGTAGATAGTTAATCTAAAATGAAAATGTTTTTCATAAAAGAAAAGAAAAAGGTTGTAACACTTTGTAATCGTGTTCCAAGGGTCTTATTATAGACTAGCTGGTGCCCGCGACTTCGTTCGCGTTGAAATATGTGTAAGTAATTAATAAGTTTTTAAATCAAAGAATTTCTCTGTAAACTACATTATTAGTCTTTCCCGTTGGGGCTAAAACAAACAATTGCTCAGCGCTACTTACTCGTGAACATGCAACATATAGCTGGCCGTGAGAAAAGCAGTTGGATCTTAGATCCACCCCAGCGGCCCTAAGAGTTTGACCTTGGGATTTGTTAATGGTCATTGCGAAGCACAGACTTATAGGGAACTGTGTGCGCTTGAATTCGAACGGGAAATTGTTGGGAATGAGTGGAATTCTTGGTATAAAAACAGTTTCGCCCGCGCCACATCCAGTGAGAATCTCAGCATGTATTAAATTTCTCTGCAAAGCACTTACTTTAAGTCGGGTGCCATTGCATAATTTGGGTGGAGTTAGATTTCTCAAAAGCATTATGGGCACTCCGACTTTCAGTGTGATTTTATGTGCAGGAAGACCACTTGCTGTTAGAGAGCTCAAAAACTCTACTGGATAGTTTGTAGCGTCGTCCTCGTTTACAACGCTGTTATAGGACGTGTAAACCACTTCATCTCCAACAATTCCTGCCAAAATGTTTTGATTTAATGCAGAAGCTTGTTCGTTTTTCGGTGTAAGTATGGCGCGTTCACATAACCAGAAATTATCATGATGCAGAATACTTGAAACGTCTCCAAACACTGAATTTATCAGCTCATCTTCGGACGACACAACTCTGCCTAAAACTTCAGGAATAGCAACTTGTCCTTCATCTTCTGGAAGAGTACCCTTTCCAATTTCCAAAAGAATATTTTAAAATGCTTGTGCCTGGGAATTTCCGCCTAGTTGTGCTCGCATGTTTATTGTAAGACACAATTTTTTTATTTGAGGCCATAGATATGAACGCTTCAATGATGCATTGATTTCATCGGCTCTGGTTCCCCGAGTAACAACCGGAAGAGTTTGCCGGAAATCGCCAGAGAATAGTACCGTCACATTCCCCATTGGACTATCGTTTCGGCGAATGTCCCGCAGTGTTCTATCCACGGCTTCAACAGCTTTTTTATTTGCCATTGTGCATTCATCCCAAACGATAAGACAGCAATCCTGAAACACCTTTGCTTTGTCGCAGTTTCTTGTAACTGCACATGTTGGTGTTTCGGTGTTATCTAAATCGATTGGAATTTTGAACATTGTGTGGGCAGTTTTACCACCGGGAAGAAGTGTAGCTGCGATTCCGGAAGATGCTACAGCCAAAGCTATTTTACCTTGTCGCCTGAATTCAGCAAGAATCGCTTTTGTTAGGTAGGTCTTTCCAGTACCACCTGGAGCATCTAAGAAAAATATCTTCCCATCATTATTAAGTACGCTTTGGACGACGATGTGAAATATTTCCCTTTGTTCTGATGTAAAATTTTGTAAATTGTCATTTACTACAGCGGCTAGGTCAGTGGAACTATAGTTTATCTCCGTAGCATACTCACGATTGATACGCGGTTGATCAGGTAGCATTTGGGGAGATGGAAGACTGAAGTCACTCAAAGATTTACCACTAATTGATAAGAGGATCTCCTGAATAGAAGAAAGGGAACTATTAATCACTCTTTCGTCATTTGGATCAATTTCTTGATTTAAATTGCGCCTTAAAGAACGATGGAAGTCTTCAGAAAGATACGTCTGATACTTTTCCCATAACATTAAAGGGTCTGAAATACCACAGAACACTAACATGACAGCAAATAGGTGACGTAAGCGTTTGGGACTGTCGCTGACACAGGCTTCTTCGAGAGTGGCATCCCAGTGTTGATCTCCTTCAAGCAGTTGAAGTGCTCTGCAAGCTGATTGAAATGTGGGATGCTCAACGTCATTAACTGTTTTTAAAAACTGGAATGAAGTTGGTCCTTGAACATTGTGCAATAGCAGCCGCAAGTAATAGCATTCCCCACTACTGGGGTGAACTGTATATACTCGACCTAAAGCAGAGTCCTTAAAAACACCAGGGAATCCTTCAACTGGTTGACCACGTCTACGTCTGTTAAAGACTCCTCTTTGCTTATCAAAAGTGTAATAAGAGGGTACCTCATCATAGGTTAACGTTTTAGCGAAATCGTCTTCTTGGCACAACCTGAAAAATGCTAAAAGAGTTGTCTGGCGTGGGTTTTCTACACGGTTTCGTGCGTTATCTGCGTCGAAGTATATTCTTTGCCCATTTTCTAAGTGGACATCCAGATGCATGACAGTAGGATGTCTTTCATGAATAACAAATCCCAAAATGCGCCATATAGCCTCAGAAGTACTAATGTATCGTCCGGTTTGGTACCTTGTAACTTCATCTCGATCGGTTCCTTGCAAAGCAAATGTTGCTTGGTCGTTGCCTTTATTGACATATTTGCAAATGTATTTTATTGCCTCCACACTATTGCACATCTCAACGTTAATGTGGGCGCCGAAAATTTTGGACAATAAAGGTGAGTATGGCACAATCCAACTATTATCTACTGTTAGCTGCTGTCCGCGTAGCCTAATTTCAGCTGTATATCCGCCCTGCTGTGGTGAACGACGTCGATATGAAGGGTATCCATTCTCACCTGTAACTGTCTGCTCTGTCAAAGCACGGGGATACCTTTTTGTACAGCGGCCATCCTTCATGCAGGGAGAGTTTCCATTCAGGATACCACAGGGACCATGTACCATATGTGTTTTTATAATTTCATACAGTGCAGGGTCCTCTTCGGGGTTCGGAAGTTCAGCGCTTATTAACGTGTCGACATCGTTAGGACGTATTTTATTCTGCAGCCACAGCAGGATATGTGCGTGAGGAAGGCCACGCTTTTGCCACTCAACGCTGTACATGAAACACAGAAAAGGACCAAAAACGCTTTCTTTCCTAAGGAGGTCGATCATAATTTTCAGTTTCAAGTGAAACACCCTTGCGATCACGTCATGTCGGTCATAAGATGCTTGACCCGCAAATAGCTCTTGGGTGATCTCGTTCCATTTTGGGTTAGTAGTAAACGTGATAAATAAATCCGGCCGTCCATATTTTCGGACGTAGCAGAAAGCATCCTGCGTGCGTTCGTGCATATAGCGCGGCCCGCCGGTGAAACTGGATGGAAGAATCACTAAGCGGCCTAAGTTTTCTGAGTCTGTATCTTGCTGCATAGCGTCACGTAAATGCACATATTCTTCAGCACGTAATCGCCTCTGGTTTGTGCGTATGTATACTAAGCGCTCGGTTTCAATTTTAGCGTACATATCAACAATAAATTGGCTAAATAATCCACGGAACCGTTGTAAGTATGCAAAACGATCACGTCTTATTTGTAGAATAGTAGCATAAAACTGCTGGGCTGATACTTTTTTATTTAAGTTAGGCTCTCTTGTGGTGGGGTTGACTTGACTGATCCCAAAGTTATACCCATCTTCCCCTCGGCTGTAAATTAGGGGGTACTGTAAGGCGTCATAAGAACGATGCGTTTCGTAGATACGCTGTAGCCGGTCATCTCGAGTGCGCAAGACTATGTCTCGACGCTCACATTCTTGGTCAACCAAAACAGCAGCCACTTCATTTGCAACAGGTGTATTGTGTCTACCACGATGCTCAGTTGCGGGTCGTTTTTCTGCGTTTATAACAAATTTATAGTTATTGTTTTGACCTTGTGGTAAAGATTCTAATGCGGCTTTGAAACTGTGCACATAAGGGTTTACCTGATGCAGCATATTTTGAAGTACCGTAATTAGATTGCCGTTCAGTTGTGGAAAAATTTGGTTTCTTATGTTTGCCTGCTCTTGATAATTGGATACAAAATAAATTTGAAGAAATTCAGGCTGATTCTCAGGCAACAGCGAACCAATTAGATGATAAACTTGACCTTGGATCTTAAATGTTGGCATGAATGGTCCTTCAGATATTTGTTTTGCACCAAATGACGTCATTTGAAAGGCGTTGTTATATGCTCGAATATTGTCTAAGAAATGCTTGGAATGAGGGTCGTCACCATTCAGCAATGATTTTAAAACTTCAGGTGGATTTTCAAAAAGATCAATACGCACTTTTCCACTGGAGCAACACATCCCATTTGCTTCTTTTTGCCATTTGAGAGCGTCACAAAATGGACAAATTATAATCATTCCTCCAATGGAACTAAATTCAGAATAATTTATCATGGGTGTATAATTAAACGCACTATTTTCTTTATTAATCCATGGGAGGGTGTCATGTCCTACTTGTTGGGGTTCTTCTGAGTCTTCGGATGAAATCGAAATTCTGTTAAGTGAGTGCCGTAGCCGATCAGCATTCAAGCGAGCCTGGAGTTGTTCTTCTGTCTCTTCACTACGCGTAGCACCCACCCTCAGCCGCTCATTTTCTAAGAAAATGTCATGATTTCTACGTAAACGTACATAATTTTCTCTTGCTTCTTCCAATCTCTGTTGATGCTGATCATCGCTTTCTAGAGATCTCGCACTGTTGTGCTGGTCTCGATCATTTCTTAAGCGTTCTTCATATTGTGAAAAGGTTTCAGACGCACGCGATGATGCATGGCGCTCACGATCAGTGGTCAATCTGTAATCCCTTTCTGAAGAAGTTTCGATTGCGCGAGACAATGTGTGTCGCTCACGATCAGCTGTCAATCTAGAGTCCCTTTCTGGAGAAGTTTCGGAGGCGCGAGATAATACATGGCGCTCACTGTCAGCTGTCAGCCTAGAGTTCCTCTCGGTAAAGGTTTCCGAGGCACGTGATAATGCATGGCGCTCACTGTCAGCCGTCAGCCTGGAGTTCCTTTCGGTAAAGGTTTCCGAGGCGCGTGATAACGCATGGCGCTCACTGTCAGCCGTCAGCCTAGAGTTCCTTTCAGTAAAGGTTTCCGAGGCGCGTGATATTGCATGGCGCTCACTGTCAGCCGTCAGCCTAGAGTTCCTTTCGGTAAAGGTTTCCGAGGCGCGTGATAATGCATGGCGCTCACTGTCGGCCGTCTGCCTCGAGGTCCTCTCGGTAAAGGTCTCGGAGGCGCGAGACAATGTATGGCGGTCATTATCAGCCGTCAATCGCAATTCCCTTTCCATAAAGTTTTCTGAAGCTCGAGATGACGATTGGCGTTCACGATCATAGCTAAGGCGTGCATCACGATCGGAAGGATTTTCCAGAGAGCGCGCCATAGCATGTCGTTCTCGATCAGCTTCAAGTCGGACCTGCCGTTCGTCATTTGATTCCTGTGTTCTAGCCAACCTCTTTCTCTTTGCTTCTCTATTAATTTTTGTGATATTTGTTCGTTTTCGAGGCATTGCTACAATATAGTAACTTACCTACTTAACAATAAAAATAACAAAGCAAGAAATAACCAAATCGCAAAGCAAAAACAAAAGTCCGTTTTAATAAGAAAGTCAAAAATATTTTTAATAACAAAGCAACAAATAACCAAATCGTAAAGCAATAACGAAAGTCCGTTTTAGTAACCAAGTCAAATAATTTGATAAGTAAGTATGAATTCCAGAAGCAATGAAAATCTGAAAGAAAGCGCTGTGGTTGCTCCTCTGCGTTACCGTCTGCACAACCACACAATGACCAAATACACTACAACAATAACATAAGCCCGAAGGCGTCTTTACATCACAATGAAATGGGAGTTTTAGCCAGTAATAATTTTACTGTTACCGCCTTCACCGCGTGGAGGTACTCCCAGCTTATGCTACTGTTTGGAGGTTAACTAACCCAAAATCAGGCCTACCTGCGAATCTAGGCAACACATAGTTGAATCAAAAAGTTTCACCTAAATTGGTTAAATAACAATTATAATTCAATTTCCTGCCTACCGCCTAAGTTAGGTAGCGTGATTATTTGTAACGTAACTTTGAGTCCAGGTAACACACAGTTGAATAAAAAAAGGTCCATCAAAATCGGTTAAAAACAATCCAAATTCAATTTCCTGCCTACCCCCTAAGTCAGGTGGCGTGATTAGTAGTATCATAAGTTTAAGTCTAAACAACACTTAGTTGAACAAAAAAAAATCTATCAAAATTGGTTAATAAACAATCAAAATTCAATTTCCTGCCTACCCCCTAAGTCAATTGGCGTGATTATTTATATCCTATTTTACTCTCCAGGTAATACTGAGTCAAATAAAAAAAGTCCCATCTAAATCGGTCCAGTAGATTCTGAGATTAGCCCGGACAGACAGACAGAAAGACAGACAGACAGACAGACAGACAGACAAAAATTCTAAAAATGGTTGTTTTGGCTTCTATTGCTTTAATTAAGACCCCCTGTAACAGTTTTTCATAAAAATCTTCAATGTACAGACATCGGCCTTTTACAGTTTTATTATATGTATAGATAAATCTAGTTGATTGAAGATGTCATGATTTATAAAGTGCTGTAAGAAAGGACTATGACGAATCGTGACAATATTTCATGGGCTAAGTCGATTAGTTATTTGTATGGATATTTCTGTTTCCCTTGTTCATGATGGTCGATAAAAGCTGTTTCAGTTGTAATTTGAAAGTTGAATAATGATAGCAATATTAATGAAATTGAAACTGGAATCCTTTATTTTTCTAAACACAGTTATTTTTAGAAGTTGAAATTTGTCTTTTCGTAATAAATAATATTGTTCAACCACTTCAATCAAACAATCAACTAGCCTATTGCAGTCCACTGCTGGACATAGTTAATAATCGTTCAACCACTTATTGGCAGATAACTTTTTGTAAAACTTATTTATTTATTTATTTATTTATTTATTTACCAACTTAAACTAACAGTACATAACACCACACGCTTAAGTTATAGGTACAGAATTAACAAAATTAAAAATATGCAAACTTACAAAACAACATAATACTTATTATACACTTATAAATTATTATTATTACAGACTAATAGGTACTTTGTTACATACAATTATAATATAGTGCTAGGAGTTGCAATAGCCTCAAAGTAATGTGCACTGATGCTCAGGAGTCTCGGCTCAGGATGACTGAAGATATCGAGAGTATCATCGAATAATAATATATTATTTAAGTGTCGCAAAGCTAAATAAAGTGGACTGTTGGATAAGGTTACAGTACAAACATTGGGAACGTAGAACAGAGGGCGCTTGCGTGCTCGAAGAGTATGAGTTATTGTTCGTGGAACATTTATAGACACGTGTGAAAGAAGAAATGAATTATGAATTGATCCTCGTATGAGCCTGACAAAATACTTAATTAATGTTAAATTTCTTCTAACCTCCAAGCTTTGGTAGGAAACCATCCCAAGAGTAAATGGAGTGGGATACATGTAAGGGTAGTAGCCATATAATTTTAGGTAGAGATATCGAATAAATGCTTTCTGTGTTTTTTCTAGAAGTAAAGTGTAGTTCTTTTCATGCGGGTTCCAAATTGCACAATTATTCTCCAGAGTACTACGAACATATGCATTATAGAGCACAGCTATAGCATGGCGGTTATTAAAATATTTTGTCTGACGTAATACAAAGCCCAAGTTTCTACGCGACTTGTTACAGGTTTCAATTATATGTTGGTTAAATGTGAGATGTAAAAATATCCTTTACATAATTATGGACTAGATACTTAGTGAAAACAAATAAATTAAGAAGTATTTAACAAAACAATACATATTAAGATTTAATTTTAATTTATTTAATATATAATTATTAAAAATTAATTTAAGTTCTCTTCGAGCAGTCGTAAAGTGCGGTCGTGTTATTAGTTGTATAAATGTTTAGTAAATTATTATGTTAATTAATATTATTTTTTTTGCTATATAAGTTAAAATAAATCTGTGTCACGAATGACTCAACAGTATAAAGACTTGTGTGAATCATGAACTAAAATTGTGTGATTGACAAAAATGTTTAACTCAGGGTCGAGCCCTTTTGGACGTAGCCAATTGATGCAAAGAAGTCCTCCTTCTACGCCAACACCTATGCAGTCAGCCGAGCCTCCTGCTGAGGATATGCCTGCTGCAGTTATACCAAAGGAATTGCCAGAAGAAGTACTGCCCACATCTGAAATCCAGAGATGGATGAGTATTATTGAGGACTGTTTGAACGGTGTATGCACGATCGTTAGCGAAGGGAAAATGAACAGCGAGCAAAAACTTCGTGTCTCCAATCTATGCCGTAAGGTAACATCAGCTTCGTCGCAAATGGCCGTTGTTTACCAAGCACTGAAACAAAAAACCATACAAGCGCATACCACAATACAGCACCTCCAAACCCAGCAAAATGTGGAAAAATCCCTAAAACAATTTCAGGAAGTTGTTAAAGAGAAGTTAAAACCATCTGTATCAACATCTTTCGCCGACATGGTTAAAAAGGGACCCAGCGACTTTATTCGCCCTACTAAAACCAATTCTGTGGCCATCTACCCGACCGATAAGAGCAAAACAAGCGACGATACAAAGACGCTTGTTCAAAGCATTATCTCACCTGAGGAGTTGAAGCTTCATGTACGAGGACTAAGAAAAGTAGCCAACGGAGGTGTTATTATTAGCACAGAAGGAAAAAGCGACATAGAAAAGTTAAGGAGTTCAGAGAAACTATTGTCGTCAGGTTTTACCGTTGAAGAACCCTTAAAGCGCCGTCCTAAAATCGCAATAATTGGCGTACCTGTAGCTTTATCGGAAAAATATGTGTTTGAATGCATTTACGAGCAAAATTTAGCAGATAAACTTCCAAACACTACACGGGACTCCTTTTTAGCAAGCATAAAATTAAGCCACAAATCGGGGAAAAAAGATCTTACGACGTGTAATTATATCTTGGAAGTTCCTGCAAACATTCGGAAAATTATTATTAATCAAGAACGTTTGTTTATTAATTGGACCTCCTGCCCTGTTAGAGATTTTACTTTGGTAACAAGGTGCTTTAACTGTCAACAATATGGACACGTAGGGAAATATTGCCGTGAAACCAAACCGACCTGTAGTCACTGTGGAGACGCTGGACATGAACACAAGGACTGTAAGAACCAGACCTCTGCACCAAACTGTGCAACTTGTAAGCAGTTCAAAAAGAAATGTGATCATGAAACTGGTGATGTGAGCTGCCCGGCCCGTAAATTTGCAGAGGAAAAATACATAAATTCTATAGATTATGACGGCGCTTATGAGCGCTTTACGTATAATTACTTTATTTAGCTCTAACCGGTAACTGTAAGTTAACAACTTTATTTTATTTTTATATTTATATTTTAGTATTTTAATTAAAATAGCAAAATAATGTCAAGTCAATTAATTTCCGACTTGGATAATTTTACAATGTCTGAAACAAAAATTTGCAATGTTGAAGAATGTAAACAATATTTTGCCATCTAGTGAAAATAGCCTTACAGTATTAACACAAAATATACGGAGCATAAATCGTAATATAAATGGACTAGACGTACTTTTACATCGAATGGGTTTATCATGCGATATAATTGTATTAACAGAATGTTGGCTTTCTAACCAGATAGTCAATTTCCCATCTCTGAAGGGCTACATTTCACACAAAACCCAAACTAAGATAAATCAAAATGATGGCATAGTCCTTTACATTAAGGAAAATTTAAATGTAAATGTAAAAGAACCGACTTTACTAAACAGTAATTGTCTTTTAGTTACAATAGATACTGATACTGCTGTCTTAGCTATTTATAGACCACCTTCTCAAAACATTGATATTTTTTTACAATCGCTCTCAACTCTTTTGAGAAATCTCGCATCTTACAAGAATATTATATTAACAGGTGACATAAACATTAATATTGCTGAGGGAAAAACAGATTCTCACGCACATAATTACTTAAATATTTGCTCATTTTATGGACTGCTGCCGGCTCACTATCATCCTACTCATCAAAGCGGGTCATGCTTTGATCATTTTATCATTAAATCACGATTCGCCAGCACAGTGTTAGTCATTAACTCAACTTTAACAGATCACCATGCTATTTTACTAACTTTACCATTAAAACTAATTAAAACAAAGTACGAAGAACACCGCTCGAAAATTAATATGGAAAATTTAGAATATGCTATTTTAAACATAAATTTTGACCCTATTTTTCAATCCCACGACGCAAATATTTCTTTAAACAGTTTTATTTGTTTGTTACAAACCGCAATATTGCATAATACGCGCAGTGTTAAAACTACGAACAAGTATAAACCTATAAAGCCTTGGATAACACCAGGCCTTGTTCGTTGTATAAGACAACGAGACAAACTCCACTTGCAGTCTAAATTAGCTCCTGAAAATGCAACTTTTTCTATAACCTATAAAAGGTACAGAAATTTTTGCAACACTCTTTTAAGAAAAATTAAAATACAGTACGACAAGGCTCAATTACTACAGGCAGGAAAAAACCCTAAACTTGTTTGGAGATTTATAAAATCTAACACTATTACAAACAAAACCAAAAACGTCCCACTTGAATTAATTGCTATGGAAACTAATCCATCGGAAGTCTTAAATAGAGCGAATAAGTATTTTGCAAATATTGGTAAAGACCTAGCTGAAAAAATTTTAAATACCAAGGGTATGTCTCAGAATAATCTAGTCTCACATTCTTCTGTTTCTAAACTCAACTCTTTTGTTTTATTAGACACCGACGTTGACGAAGTCTTAAGGTTAATATCAGGGTTAAAGGATACTTGTGCCATTGGGTGGGACAACATATCAAACAGAGTGCTTAAACAATTTAAACATATACTCGCTCCTCCATTAACTCACATTTTTCAATTGTGCTTATCTCAAGGTGTTTTTCCAAAATCTCTTAAAAAAGCTATCGTAACGCCCGTTTACAAGTCTGGCGACAAAAAATGCTTATTTAACTATCGCCCCATCTCAGTACTAACAGGACTATCAAAAATCTTAGAAAATCTAATAAACATTCGACTAGTAAAATACCTCGAGGATAATAAATTACTATCAGATACACAGTTCGGGTTTAGGTCCAACAAATCAACCGAACAGGCCGTTAACAAGCTAACAGATTACGTTGTCAGGAACCTGGATGAGGGCAAACACACGCTGGGTGTATTCCTCGACCTTGCCAGGGCATTTGATTCTGTTTCTTGTACCCGACTATTGAACAAGCTAGAAAACCTAGGGATCAGGGGTATACAACTACAACTTTTTGCAGACTATCTCTCTGATCGCAAACAGCGCGTAAAAATAGGACAATACTTGAGTTCTGAAGTAGAAATTGGTAGCTATTCTGTACCACAAGGCAGTATATTGGGCCCAACATTGTTTTTAATTTACATTAATGACCTTTGTAACCTAAAACTTCAAAATGGTATCATTATAACTTATGCCGACGACACAGTGCTTCTCTTCACAGCAGAATCGTGTAATTATCTTTATGAATATGCTCAAAAGGGTCTTAATCTTGTTACTGGATGGCTTCAACAAAACATTCTTTCCTTAAATACGGAAAAAACCAAATATGTTACATTTAAAATTAAAAAAAACACTAACATAAACTTTACTAACCTCAATATTTACGCACATAAATTGTAAAATGCTTACTAACAAAACATGCACTTGCCCTATTTTACAAAACACGGAACAAATAAAATATTTAGGTATCACACTAGACTCAAACTTAAACTTCCGCAAACACATCGATTTATTATGTTCTAGAGTCCGAAAACTAATATACATTTTTAAGAACTTACGAAACATTGCTGATTACCATTTAATAAAACAAGTATATTTAGCACTATGTCAATCTGTGATAAGATACTGTATATCTTCCTGGGGTGGCGCTGCTAAATCAATCTTGCTGCCTCTAGAACGAGCCCAAAGAGCCATTCTTAAAGTGGCCACATTTCGACCTATTATGTATCCAACACAACAGCTATACGAAGACTGCAAGGTACTAACCGTACGGCAGTTATTTGTTCTGAACATTCTACTGAGACAACATAGTGAAATTTCTGTCAAAACTGTACTGGAAAAGAGGAGGAAGTACATGGTTTGTATAAAGACTCAAACAAACCATGCATTTGTAAATAGATTTTATATATTTCTAGGCCCTTTTATATACAATAAATTAAATAAAACTTTGCACCTTCATAGTCTAAGTCATAAAAATTGTAGTGTAACTTTAACTAAACATCTAGGGAACCTTAATTATAATGATACGGAGAGTTTAATGGTAGTTCTATAGTTTTAGTGTTATTATATTGATGTTTTATTATATTTCTTTGATTAACATATAATTTTTTTACTAAATGTTTTTATGTAATAAGTAATCCGTTAGCCTGAAACACAGGTATAAACCTAGGTCAGGTAGGTTGCTGATTCAAATGAATACATTCAAGCAATTTGTGCTGACTTAGTAATATAATTATTAAATAAGTTATATTTTTGTAATAGATATAAGTAAGTAATTAGACGTATAATTATTATGTACAAACTACGTCGGCATTATACAGGGTGTTTTTTGGGTCATCGGCAATAATTAAGGAGGTGACTCTGTACGTGATTCTAATCCGAATTATGTAATAAAATTAGGTACTTAATTTTTGACGAAAAAATCCCAAAAATGAACTAAGTGTGGACACGTTCCTGCTGCGCTAAAATATTGTTCAAGACTCGGTTCATTGACCCGCGCCGCGCGTCGTAGGTATCACCTGGCGAACCGATCGCTCGCTGCGTCCGCGCGGTGTCCATGATTAGTGAAATTCATGGCTAAGCTTTACACGTCGATTACTATGTAGTAATTTAATGTTTATTTATTTTGTATTTTTTTTTCCTTCATTAAATAACGTTATCTATCACGCCCTAAAGTATTGCCTATGTCTCACTTTACATACTGTATATACAAATGTAATAATGTTTTTTTTGAATAAATTATTTTTTTTTTTGTTTTTTTTTTTAATTAAGGGGTAATTCTAATCTAAAAGTAAGTAAGTCTTAAGTAAGGCCTGATTTGGATTTTATATGCAAATATATAACTATAGTTCTCTTTTAGAACCCTTCTTCTCTTTCATGTTACGTCGTACTAGTCATTATACTCGTAATCTGGCTAAACAAACAATTGACATGTAAACTATTTCTTCTTCTTAAATCTACAGACTAGTTTGGTTTACGTCAACCTGCCTTGCGTGTCAATTACTTCATGTAATCAAATTAATGAGTAACAACACAAGTCTTGCCCTCAATCACTTGTAGCATGAATTGAAAACATATTCGAAAAGTTAAAAAATCATACAATAAGCCAAATTTATAAAAGGATACCAAATTTAACACCTATGATATTTTTTAATATCTATATTGGCATACATTTTTACACTAGTGCGGGTTACACTAGTGCGGGTAACCTTCTAAAATAACCACAATTAACACTAGTAAAGAAGGTTGATCATAGTGTCCTCGATAGCAGTCAATCGCTCTACATAAACTCTCTCTCTCTCTTAGCTGGTGACTCCTGTTATAAAGTTTATTCTATCACCACACTACCGTTTGTATATACCCATATACAAACCTTATAGTTAACCTAGAGAGTATTTAACAACAAAGCAAGGGACGTTCTGAAAATCTCGGCCATATAGGTGCGCCCGCTACATGACATTGCACCTATTCATACAAAGGGTGCTGTTACACAGTCAGCCTTCCACAATTGGTACATTCATTAATCAAGTAATGCTTTAAATAATGCTTTAAAGTCGGTAAGGTAATGGTATTCCTGTCAACCCGTGTTTCAGTGAAATAAAGCGTATTACAATAGAAATAATTAGAAGCTCGTTCTAGGATTTGAATCTACCTCGTTTTTACAGCAGTTTTTTAGCAGCTTTCTTAACCTGAATCTTTTAACAAATTAAGCAAACGTACGGAAACCTCGACAGGCCTCTTTAAAGTTGTAATGACTTGTACATGTTTATTAATTGCTTTTACCTTTTTCCAGTCGATAAAATTTTAAGAAGTTCGGTTCATTTAAGAGGTTCGAAGAGTTACTAAGGGTGGCGTGTGTTTTGACTCGATTGGAGCTTTTTTTTACACTACGAAGAACTCAAACTTCTTTATGGCACTAATAGCACAATTTGAATATTTCATATAAATGTTAAAGGTTAAAAGTAAAATAATCTGTATGACAACAAACAAGAGTGTAAAGTATGGTAAACTTCAAATTAAAAACAAACCAATCGTTGCCGAAAGGTAAAATTATAAATAATACCAGGCCCCGTCCCTACAGCAAATTGCAATGCAAAAATTTTCAAAGAGAGTATTTGCAAAGAACCTATACACCTTGTGTATCTTCTATATTTAGTAAAGCAGGTTAGCTTGCGTCTAAATATAGTTTTGTTAAACATGCGTAGTAAAAAATATATAGGTTTACAAATCTGTTCGAGTTTTGTAGTATGGCTGAGCATGTCTTGTTGCCTAACGGCGCTTGTACACGGTAAGAAAAATCGCCGGGCCTACGCAAGAATTCGTGTCGTTTCTAAGCACGACCTGTGTACACAGCGCCGGCGATGCATAAGAAAATTTTCTTGTCTGCGCAAGACAAGACACGGCGAACGTTGTTGCGGAGGGGCGGGGAGCGGTGTAGTAGGGTATCATACTTGTTTGCTTTCTAGTTAACATTTTTACTAAAGCAAACCCACACTGATTATCACACTTGTTATTACTTGCGCGCCCTACGCCCGTCTGACGACTGTACGAAAAAAATCCTGGCGTGTACACGTTCCGAATTGTCTTGTCTGCGGAAGACAAGAAAAGTTTTCGTGTACGAAAAAGACAAAATTCTTGACGTCTACACGAAGATTTGTCTTGTCTGGCGTAGACACGGCGATTTTTCTTACCGTGTACAAGCGCCGTAAGCCTGTGAATATATTTCACGCGGTGCCAAGATAGTTTGGGGCTTAGATGACTTGTCGTTTTTGGGTTGGAATTGATACTGTAAAAGGCAGACTGGATTTATTATTCGGTAGTTTTTGTTGTGCCTCTATAAATCAATCCAGTTTCACTACTTTCTTAATCCGAGATACAGTGATAAAATGTTTTCACAAAATACAACCGCTATTTTGCCTTCAATAAAAGTTTTTAGGTTACGTAAAGTTTACTAATTACATTGATAAACGATACTTCACGACTTCAGTTAAATATACGTTGAAAATTTTAGACGGTGCGTTGATTAAAAAGTGTTAAATTGCAGATGATTTTAATTAGAAGAAACCTGATTTTTGATTGTTGAAATTAAGTAGCAAACTCCCAAAATTTTACTTTATAAATATTTAATGTAGTTACCTGTTATATTTTGTTACCTTTGAATATATCGCTGCAGGGATAGATATCTTTCAGTAATATAGTTGATCTTAATCGTGAAATATACGTTTCCTCTACAATTCTGCGACTTTCTGGCTGCTAATCTTCTAAATCTTCACAAACATAATGTCTTTTATTTAAGCGTAAACGAAACCAAACCAGAATCTTAATCTTTTTTCGATATTCACATTCCTATAAACGAATAATAAGAACCTAAAGAAAACTTATACAACATAATCCATTTTGTCTACTACTTGTGGATTTAGGACGGAGTTCCTGTCAAGGAAAGACAGGAAGAAGACTGAAGATCAGTATATTCAAATAAAGTTAAAGGTTTTCCTGTTGAATAAAACCTTAACTTTATAATAAAGACTAACTGTCTTTGTATAGGTAAAAGATTCTTAAGAAAAAAATTCAGATCTGCAAACAGAAGTTAGTGGTGTTTATTCAAAGTTTAAATTAGAATTGATATAATATGCTAAAGTCGCAGCTCTTTTAAACAACTTTAAACTTATATTGATATAAAAAATCACTTTTACTTCTTATGGAATATAGGACAAAGCAAGTAGAACTTAACGTATACTGTTGATTTAATAATTGAAGCCTAGTATATTTTATGATCGGCTTTCTGTGCGCCTTTTAGCTAATGGACGGTTTTATTTATGCATACGGTAGCCACGTTGGTCCGTTAGTCTAGTAGCCGTTGTATGTGACTTTAACACGCTATTTTAACACGGGTAAAATATAAACAAAGTTCTAAGTACGGCCCTGATAACATGTTTATTTCTTCTTGTCTGCTGTGTCCGTTAAATGCATGGCTGTTAAAGACTCCACGAAAAACAGCTTAAAGCTTAGATCGATTAGTACATGAGCTTGTTTATTAAAAGTTTCCTAAAGATAAAATTTGGCTGTTACTCTAGCATAAATTAATAATCCCTACGATGAAAGTATTTCTACAAAATGTAAAATCAGTAAACAAATTCACGGGAAACACATAATACGGCGCGGTAGAGTGAAGATAATTCCAAATAATAAGTATTGTTACCCGTGTAAGAATAGAAAAATCTTACACCAATCTTCCACCAAGCAGATTTGCAATAGTGCTCCCTATTATAGTGAATCATAAATACCTTACTTTCCTGATGAGCGCGTTGGGACTAGCGAGGTCTGGAACGTTTATCTAAAAACGAAGTAGATTCAAATCCTAGAACGAGCTTCTAATTATTTCTATTGTAATACGCTTTATTTCACTGAAACACGGGTTGACAGGAATACCATTACCTTACCGACTTTAAAGCATTATTTAAAGCATTACTTGATTAATGAATGTACTAATTGTGGAAGGCTGACTGTGTAACAGCACCCTTTGTATGAATAGGTGCAATGTCATGTAGCGGGCGCACCTATATGGCCGAGATTTTCAGAACGTCCCTTGCTTTGTTGTTAAACACTCTCTAGGTTAACTATAAGGTTTGTATATGGGTATAGTGTATGGTAGTGCGTTAAGAATAAAATAATGCATGCTCAAATATTATATCATTTTCAAAATGAAATTTATAGAAAAATCACTGACTTTTGACATTGGTATTTGCAATAAAGTAAAATAAAACAGTCAGTTTACGTTATGGATACGTCACGCCATCTGTCTGAAGCTTGGACAAACGGTTTTGTGTTATGGTGGCCGGATACACCGACTCACTCGGGGTCCACAACGGAAATTGAACTAAAGTCGACCTCTATAATTTGAGGAAAGAGCACAGAAGTTACGAATAAGGCTTACTTATCATTTTTCAATCAAAAATACTTTGAATAAAACGAATGTCAAGAATTGCTAGTGATTGTTGGATATAGGTAAGCATGGATGGATAGATCTCAAGTTGATTGAAACGACAAGTGTAACCTGTGCCGAAACGTCAAGCAAAATAAACATAAATATCATGCATACTTTTCTTTCAATTTCAAAAGAAAAATTCCTATTGATCTAGTAAATTGAAAAAAAATATACCAATTTTCCAAATTCATTCACAGAATGTTCCAATTACTATTGTTCGTTAAATCACGCTTCGATCTTTTTCGCAGGAACATTGTATTGCTTTTTATTCGAGCTACGTGAATGTCCGGGGCTTTTCTAAAGTACGTTAGAATTGGTTGGATTTCCTCTTTTATTATTAAACTGTATAATGTATACAAATATAAAGGTTTAGTTCGCAATTTTTTAATTGGAAGATTCTAGATGAAGCAGATAAGACAGGATACGCTATCAGTATGTGAATAAATACTGCTTAACATATAACCCGTATTTTTTAATAAGTTTCTATTACTTACCTAATCCACTGGCTCGACTCAAATGAGTCTTGGCCGTCGACACGGGCGAGTTTTCCTTTTTTTTAATATCGTCTTCATCGCCATTTCCTTTTTTTTAATTACTACGTAGTCTTATTACTCCGCAGGCAACAATAGTGATAGAGATTTTTAGATCAACATCTCATAAAATGTTTAGATAAACAACTCGGAAAAATAATAATTATGTAATTATTTATGGTACGTACGTACTAAATTTATTGAGTGATATTTTTTATCTTAAAAATATGATTTAAGGTTTGGATAGTAAATTTACAATGCACTGATTTATGTAGGTTTTGAAAAGTTCAATTAAATGATTCAAGATTGTATAATAGCTTAGTAACATATTGTGGAGGTCGCGGTGACGTAACAGCGCCACGCCTCCAACGAAAAGGGAGGATCCTCCGACCAGGCGAAGGTGATCGCGCCTGGCGGGCCAACTGCCCAACAGTTGTTCGTTGGACGTTGTATATATGCGGAATCGCTGTGCGAATGTTGATATCGCGATTCAGGATGTAGTGTAGGTGTAAACAACATTTTTTAAAATGAAATATGTTTAAGGATTCCGCAATAATTTATTCATAACTGCTGAAAGTTATGAGCGAGATTATGAGCAGCTTTCTTAACCTGAATCTTTTAACAAATTAAGCAAACGTACGGAATCCTCGACAGGCCTCTTTAAAGTTGTAATGACTTGTACATGTTTATTAATTGCTTTTACCTTTTTCCAGTCGATAAAATTTTAAGAAGTTCGGTTCATTTAAGAGGTTCGAAGAGTTACTAAGGGTGGCGTGTGTTTTGACTCGATTGGAGCTTTTTTTACACTACGAAGAACTCAAACTTCTTTATGGCACTAATATCACAATTTGAATATTTCATATAAATGTTAAAGGTTAAAAGTAAAATAATCTGTATGACAATCCCTACAGCAAATTGCAATGCAAATACTCTCTTTGAAAATTTTTGCATTGCAATTTGCTGTAGGGACGGGGCCTGGTATTATTTATAATTTTACCTTTCGGCAACGATTGGTTTGTTTTTAATTTGAAGTTTACCATACTTTACACTCTTGTTTGTTGTCATACAGATTATTTTACTTTTAACCTTTAACATTTATATGAAATATTCAAATTGTGCTATTAGTGCCATAAAGAAGTTTGAGTTCTTCGTAGTGTAAAAAAAAGCTCCAATCGAGTCAAAACACACGCCACCCTTAGTAACTCTTCGAACCTCTTAAATGAACCGAACTTCTTAAAATTTTATCGACTGGAAAAAGGTAAAAGCAATTAATAAACATGTACAAGTCATTACAACTTTAAAGAGGCCTGTCGAGGTTTCCGTACGTTTGCTTAATTTGTTAAAAGATTCAGGTTAAGAAAGCTGCTCATAATCTCGCTCATAACTTTCAGCAGTTATGAATAAATTATTGCGGAATCCTTAAACATATTTCATTTAAAAAAATGTTGTTTACTTATTACTTGAATACAGAGTAAACCCCAAGTAACCCCAAGTCACTCATAACTTGGCTCATAAATTACATTTTTAATGCACTAACTGAAAACGAGTGAATAAATTAAAATTTTCTTTGATAAAGGAATCGTCGGGTACAAAAGATATCTTTATAAAGATGCCTTCTTTCTTTAAAGAATGTGTTTATTTTAAATGAAGAAAGAATTTTCTGGGAAACTTCGAAATAAATTTGGTTATACATACAAATGATGAGTCAATTATATTACGAATCTAACTTCTGAAGACCTTTATAACAATATGTAAATTCAAAAATAATTGGTTGCTATTTTGGTATAGTTTTTCACTATATTACCTAATACTGAGCCTTGCAGTTGGGACTTGTCAAAATTGTTTGTTCTACATCATAGATGTTGGTTGTATAAGTGAGTGTACGTTTATCTGGAAAACTTACATCGCTGAAGACTACTATAACAAATAATTACTGTGACTTAATTAACGAAACATCTGGAAATTGCCATATTATGGTTACTCTAGGTGCTTACGTTTTTTTGTACAAGAGTTGCGCGAATATCCAAAGAGGCCATCTTATCAATAAGGATACTTGCTAGATAATGTCAAGGCCCTTCCTCAATGATACAATAGAGCTGGCACTTTGCACAGTGATTTAATATAATGCTAAAAATCTATTAGAATAAAATATTTTTTATTCTTACTTTGTTTATACGCACATTACCTATGCTATGGATAAGTACTTAGTTAAATTATCTATGATAAAGTTATAAAAATAAAAATAATAAATGAAATATTGTAATAGACAACAAAATAATATTCCTGATGAAATCATCATGAATATCAACTTAATGACACAAGAAGATTGATACATTGTCAAAGTCCTATATTATTACATAATAATTTGTCACATATTCTATATGTTTTGGTCACTTTTGATGAAAATAAATCCAGATATCATGATATATAAATACATGATTGATCGTCAGACAGCCGCTGTACGTTATCAATTCTCTGACCAAAACATTTATTTTATATTGATGGGCTTTTATGAACGAGAAATTCGTAACACTAGAATAATAGGCCACACACCTTTTTACTAAGCCTTAGTAACACGTTATTTCAAAAAGAAAAATCAAAACAATGAAAATCAAAGCTTTAGTAAATGTGTTTTCAATAAGAAATAAGGGGTTACTGACATGGAAAATTGGACTTGTGTCGGTATGAACCTAATCAAAGGATACTTCAAACCTATAGGTACGAATATGACAGTTGATAATATTGTAGCGTCATCTACCGACAACTCAAGCGAACACCTACACTACATCCTGAATCGCGATATCAACATTCGCACAGCGATTCCGCATATATACAACGTCCAACGAACAACTATTGGCATCATTCCGCTTTGTCATTTCGCCTGAGACGCATGTCTCGGCGCTCGCATCGCTCACGCATTTTTCGAAGTATCGAGTTTCGCGAAGTGTCCGCGTCGCCCCTGTCGCGCTGCCTTCGTGCCCGTTTTACCGAACTGCCGTCGCGACTTCGTGGCGCATCGGTCGAGGCTGTTTCGTCGGACCGCCGCTTGGGCGGTAAGTACACTTTGCACGCTTCCGTGTGTTATCATTTAAACGTTTAGCGTCTGTGTTCTTTTAAGAACGCAGACTAACGTTTAAACGGTAAATTTCAAGAAGTGTTTGGCCCCTTCCGGGTAATTGGTGGAAACCTAACGGTGTCAACGAAGCCGATTGAGCCCCAGGTAGCTCGTCCCCGGCCCCTCAGGTCTGGGACTACTACCGAGAGTCCGGACCCCACTGCACTGGGACTCGCCCAGGGGGAAGGAAGGCCCGCGACCAATAGGGCGCCGGTCATTGTTCGTTCCCTTATTACTCCCCGTAAGCGCTCCCTGCTCGCGCAGGGGGACGCAGGTTTACAGCATGGCCGACCTCACTTTGGTGTTGACCACTGAGGTAAACAATCTAGGCATTAGTATGTCTGAGGACCGTTCACTCTTTTTAAGCGAAATCACACCATTGTTAAACATCATAATCAAGCGTTCAACAGAAGAAGTACTCGCAAAACTCAACCCAGGTACACAATCCTCAACACCCGCGACACCCGCACTCGTGTCCACACCCGCGCCCGTGACCCTTTCACCCGCGACCGTGGCACCTGCACCCGCGACACCCGCACTCACACTCGCGCGCGCACAGACACCCGCGCCCGTACACACTCCCACGACCGTACACTCCGAGGACGACATGGACTTCGAGTCCATTGTCCCCTCAGCAAAAAGGACCGCTTCGCAGCGCTCCGCCTCCCCCTCTCCCGCGTCCACGCTCGTCGACAGCGACAGCGACGGACTCTTCACAACAGTGAAGAAAAGCAGGAAGGCGCGTCGTAAAGGACGCAAATCTGCCAGGGCCGCCAGCTCTGAGGAGGAGCCCACGACCTCCCCCCCATCTGGGACTAAGCCCACCCCGCCCCCTGTGATTGCTGCATTTATGCAACTCTCGCAGCCATCTCAGCCCGCGCAGGACACCGTCGCCCCGCCGACACCCGTCCTTGCTGCGCCCTCCACATCGGGGAAACCAGCCTCACGCTGTGCCCCCCTCCCGACAAAGGTCAAGCCCCCCCCACCGGTCTTCCTCAGGGACAAGACCAAGTGGGATGCGCTCTCACGCACCCTCGCGGAGAAGAAAATTAACTTCTCCCGCGCCTCCAACACAGGGGAGGCTATAAAAATTCATGTTCCCACAGTCGACGACTTCCGTCGTCTCACTCAATATCTCACGGTCAATCACGTGCCGTACCACACCTACGCCCTCCCTGAGGAGCGTAAAGTGAGGGCCGTGATTCGTGGTATTCCCCACGAAATCTCCAATGAGGCCGTCCTCAACGACCTCGTTAGTCAGGGTTTTCCCGCCGAGGCTGTGCATAAAATGCAGAGCCGCTCCGGCCGTCCCGTTTCGCTCGTCATGGTCATCATGACAAGTGGCATCGAGCACAAGGCGCGAGACATCTTCCGCCTTGAAAAGTCCTTAGTCGTGTGCGGACTCTCCGGCCTCAAGGTCGAGGTACCGCACCGACGCGGCTCCCCGGGGCAGTGCCACCGCTGCCAAATGTACGGACATGCTTCGGCTAACTGTACGGCTCCCCCCAGGTGTGTGAAGTGCCTAGACCCGCACTTCACAAAGGAGTGCGCCCGCACAAGGGACTCTTCCTCTCCCCCCGCCTGTGTGCTGTGTCTCCAAACCGGGCACACAGCCAACTACATGGGCTGCCCCCGTGCCCCCCAGCGCAAGACCCCCGTTAGGAAATCTAGGGCACCTAGGTCCAAACCCGTCCCTCCCCCCGCGACGGAAAGGAACTTTCCGAGCCTCCCGGCAAAGGAAAGCACCCCTGCCGCTGCGGGTACTAGGCCCGCCTTAGCATGGGGCCCGAAGAAGGTGGCACCAGTGCCGCCCAAACCGGCGCTCCTCCCCACTCCCATCCCATCCTCCCAGCCCGGCTTAGGCTCAGGAGCCCCCTCCAACCCACTAGGTGCAATCCGTAGTGCACTAAACGGCATCAGCATCGCGGAGGTGCAAATATTTGCACGCAAGTACCCCGAGATCACTGACCCACTCGCTCTGGCGCTCTTGCTAGACGAGCACGCAACTCTACTCTACAAGTTAGGTTTCCAATAGGTAGTTAGGCACACACACATACTAACACTAACATGGACACCAACACACACACATCACACGCACATAACACGCCAGCTACACTCGCACTCACCACGGGGCGCATCAAGCCTAAGGGACTGTCGTTGGTTTCTTTCAACGCCCGAAGCCTCAGACCACAGGTTAACGAGCTCAGAGAGTTCGTCAAGAATCTTGGACTTGACCTACTCCTTATCCAGGAAACGTGGCTCAAACCCACTTCCCTGAAAGGATTGTCAATTCCCAAGTTCTCCTTACTCAGAAATGATAGAACCACAGGCCATAATGGCGGTGGCACAGCTATCTATTTCCGAAGGGAGCTACACTGTTCACCCATGGACACTCCGTCACTCACCAACATGGAGGCAACTATATGTAGGTTGTCTATGATAGGTCACCAAACCCTAGTCATAGCGTCCGTTTATATACCGTCGGGTAACCTCCCCCTGAGAAGTGATTTTGAAGCACTCCTCTCGCTAGGTAATCACGTTATCTTGTTTGGAGATTTCAACTCTAAACACAAAGATTTTAATTGTAGGACCACAAACACAAACGGTCGAGCCTTATTAGAGATTGCGGAAGCATTTGAGCTGGAGGTTATCAGCCCATATGACTGCACGCACTATCCTAGCGCTAACGCCTACGCACCCGACGTCTTAGATTTTGCTATGACGAAAGGTGTTTATTTACCTTTAAGGTCTGTAGAAACCCTACACGACCTGGGCTCAGACCACCGACCTGTACACATAGTATTAGGCCCGCTCGAACCGTCAGCCCCTCCCACCAAGTCTTTTGTTAACTGGGATAAGGTCACTAGGTCTCTCGCCTCTGCGATTGACGAGCCCGACTCTCCTTTTGCTTTCTCTCCTGACTCGCTGAATAGCGGGGAGAAGATCGACGAAGCAGTAAATTCATTCACACGCTTAGTCACCAAGTCTGTGGAAGATAATACGAAGGTGGTCAACCTGCCTAGGCGGGCACAGCTGCCGGCGGATATCCGAAACACGATAAAGGCTAAGAACGCAGCGCTTAGAAGGGCTGCGCGTTACCCCACTCCCTCTAACCGAGCCGACGCGAACTATCTGCAGAGGCTGGTTAGATCCAAACTCTCAGACCTGAGGAACGCTAAATGGGGCAATCTCATGCAAGAAATATCTCCGTCGCACCAAGCGTTTTACAAAGTGGCGAAAGCCCTTCGTAGTGACGTAGTGCAAACAATCCCCCCTTTATCTCGTCCAGATGGCACTATAGCCTTCGAAGACGAGGAAAAAGCCGAATGTTTCGCTGACAGCATCTCTGATCAGTGCTCCCCCTCTAAACAACCATGCGACCCAGCGCATCTCCGGTCAGTAGAGAAAGAACTCCGTAACAGGAACTCTCTCCCTCTCACGGCCCCTCCCATAACGGTTACGACGGACGAACTGGTTTCGCACGTCAAGAAGCTACAGGTTAGAAAGGCCGCGGGTGCCGATGGCATTTCTAACAAGACGCTCAAGCACTTTCCCATCCAAGTGCTAACCGTTCTCACAGTCATCTTCAACGCTTGTTACGATCTATGTCACTTTCCCACTGCGTGGAAAGAGGCTATCGTAATAGGCATACCAAAGCCTGGTAAACCCCTCAATGTCCCTAGTAGCCACAGACCAATTAGCCTACTCAAGGCAATGGGCAAGCTATTCGAGCGAACGATGCAATCTCGTTTGAGAGATCATCTGTTCGACAGCGGCATAGCTATCCCCCATCAATTCGGCTTCCGACCCGCCCACTCATGTACTCAACAGGTACACCGTATAGTGGAATACGCACTAGACGGATTCTACCCCAAAAGGAGGAAGACAGTGGCAGTCTTTTTTGATGTCGCCAAGGCCTTTGACAAGGTCTGGCACGACGGGCTGGTATACAAGTTATACTTGTTAGGCCTGCCCGATCGGATGGTTCGATTAATTACCTCCTTCCTTAGCGGTAGGACCTTTCGTTTCAGGCACGAAGGTACCCTATCGACATCTCGGTCTATCACGGCCGGCGTACCTCAGGGCTCCCCCCTGTCCCCCCTCTTATACATATCATACACAAATGATATACCAGTACCTTCGCTCAGAAGCGGGGTACAGATGTCGTTATTCGCAGACGACACCGCCTTGTACTGTAATAGTGTTACTATTGCAGCGGCGGTGCGTAAGCTTCAACCATCTATCAATAGATTGGGCGCGTGGTTTCGCAAGTGGCGCATAGATGTGAATGCAGACAAGAGCGCTGCGGTTCGCTTCGATGTAAAACGGCGGAATTCACTATTACGTAGGCCCGACGACCCCCCGCGATTGCTAGGTTCACGTATACCCTGGCGGCGCGAAGTCAAGTATCTTGGAGTCACACTGGACGAAACCCTCTCGTTCAGGCCGCACATACGGCGAGTGACCAGGAACGCACGCTCATATCTCGGCCGGCTACACCACATGGTTGGCAGGCACAGTAGAATGTCACTACGAAACAAGCGAACTATCTTCAAGGTTTGCATACGCCCAGTACTCACATACGCATCACCTGTATTCGCACACGCGAGCCCAATCCTTATGGAGAAGCTCCAGACAGTACAAAACATATTCATACGCCGGGCGGCCGACGCACCGTGGTATGTTCGCAACGCGGACCTGCACCGGGACATCGGAATGCCCACTATACAGACATTCATAAAACAGGCCTCTGATAGATTCTTCAAATCTGCAGAGGAGCACACAAATCACCTCATAAGGGAGGCGGTGGCCTACACCCCCGTTCTCCCTAACCCCACTACTCCTCATGTCATACGAAGGCCTCGTAATGTCCTACTGGACTCACCGGACACCCTGTCCTCCGATCTGGAAAGGCTTGTCAGAGCTCAGATCCCTTAGGTCCCCCCTAAGCTCTCTGTTAGTTTATACATGACCTGAACGCAGTGCGCGCTCAATCATGACTCTCTAAGTAGGATTCTCTTAGGGAAAATCAAGTGGGCGCCCCTTCAATGGGGCGACGCTTATCTAAGAAACGCTTCCCCGGACCCCAGTCTGGGGGGGACGTTCCGATTCGCTTAGCAGCCCATAGGGCAACAGAGTAGTAGGTCTGGTGGTTTTTAGCCGGTAAGAGTCTCGGCATAACCCGCAGGGACATAGGGCCTCCCTCGGTGTACTCATGAGAGTTTTCCACCCCCTCCCAAGTATAGACCGGAGGTAGTCTGGGCGAGTTCTGCCCAGGCGACGTCATTCGTGGCGTTAAAAAAAAAAAAAAAAAAACAACTATTGGGCAGTTGGCCCGCCAGGCGCGATCACCTTCGCCTGGTCGGAGGATCCTCCCATTTCGTTGGAGGCGTGGTGCTGTTACGTCACCGCGACCTCCACACTGGTGACCCCGACGTGATGAAACCAACCTTCTCGGAGCGCACCAGCACCTTCGGTCTGAACAGGACTACTCCATATGCTCGCCGTCATGACAAGCCTGGGGAAGCCTGCGACCTCATCACACCCATCATCCGACTCACTGGACACACCCCGACTCACTGGGGAAAATGGGGAAGGTGGACACCGCAGTCCGACTCACTGGACCGGCACTTCAGTTCCGACTCACTGGAACTATGGCATCAGCTCCACAAGAAGTCACATCAGCAAGAACAGCAAGATCGACCTCCGGTCTTCCGGGGGGAGTGGTGTAGCGTCATCTACCGACAACTCAAGCGAACACCTGCACTACATCCTGAATCGCGATATCAACATTCGCACAGCGATTCCGCATATATACAACGTCCAACGAACAACTGTTGGGCAGTTGGCCCGCCAGGCGCGATCACCTTCGCCTGGTCGGAGGATCCTCCCTTTTCGTTGGAGGCGTGGCGCTGTTACGTCACCGCGACCTCCACAATATGTTACTAAGCTATTATACAATCTTGAATCATTTAATTGAACTTTTCAAAACCTACATAAATCAGTGCATTGTAAATTTACTATCCAAACCTTAAATCATATTTTTAAG
This sequence comes from Schrankia costaestrigalis, assembly GCA_905475405.1. Taxonomy (NCBI): domain Eukaryota; kingdom Metazoa; phylum Arthropoda; class Insecta; order Lepidoptera; family Erebidae; genus Schrankia; species Schrankia costaestrigalis. Next base: position 9,531,698 of record FR997832.1, read on the forward strand.
ATAAAAAATATCACTCAATAAATTTAGTACGTACGTACACACAGCAACACGTTAAGTTAGACACCCGATATAACTTTAGCTTTGCATAGTATAGTATAGAAAATCGTTCGAAAGGGACTTCGCACAACGTCATCAGCCAATCACTGCGCTAGCGCTTCTTTCACACATAGATTTAAGTCTCGTGAATGGGTGGTAGCCCACACACCTACATGCGTACACACACCTACAGTCCTACATGCACGCACGTGGGCGCGGGCGCTAGTTTTCTTCCCTTAACTTTAAAATTTAAATCAGTCGCCTCCCGCCTCCCGGTCGTTTTATCGCTTACAATCACTAGTGCCAAATATTTACTTCGTTCGGCGTTCATGTTAGTGAAAAAATAAAATGGCGCCACAATTAACACCACAGCAAAGACAAATAATTGTAGTTCTACGCGAAAGTGGTTACAGCATTAAGGAAATAGAAAGAAGAACTGGAATAACGGTGAGTGTCACAGTTAACATTTTTTAATTATTGTTTAAAATAAATGCATATTAATATTCTGTCTGTTTATTTAAATAACGGTAAACTATCTTGGTATTCCTTTTTACACTATAGAAGCATTTAAAAGAAAAGATAAACTAGGTAAAAGTTGTATTACAGTTCAATAATATAGAGAGATAAGTATATGTTATTTACTCTACTCTTTATAATAGACCTTTTTTTAATTACCTAAAAAGACGTAGAGTTGGTAATAATATAATAATATAGATGAAGGTTATGTTTCTTTGGGCTAACTAAAATCTTTAGTTAAGAATATCACATTGTTACAGTTACGATTATTTATTGAATCTTGTTAATACATTTTGGCAAATGACGGAGTGAAACTTGGTTTGGTTTGAAAAAGGTGTTAAGACAATATATAGAAGACATTTTATGTTACTAGTTACTAGGCCGCTGATAAACTAGTATTATAATTTGACAATTGAATCAAATTGATATAGTTGGTTTAAAGTTTATTAAACATGACAGGCTCGGTAGACTGGCGTTAGTGTGATCGGCTGCCCTGCATCAGGTCGTGGACTCGTGGGTTTGAATCCCAGGCAGGATATTAATTATTTTTAGAAACTTACTATAATTATTGTTTTAGAGAACTACAATTCATTTCTGGTTGCGACGAAATGAGGAAACCGGGGGCGATTTGACGCCTCATCACAGGCCTAGGCATATCAAAGAACTACCACCGCTGACCAAGATTTGGCCATTGTCGCCGCGCATACTAGACAGCCTCTCTCGAGTACGCTAGTTACAGCTACTACATATAATGTAAGTTTATTTCTATTATTTGTCAAGGCATTATAATTTTATTTAAAAAAGAGGTAAGTAATAATTTACCTAACTATGAACTTGTGCTCGTTAATTTCTTTTTCTATACTTATATAGATAATTTCCGCACTAGGAATTAATTACTCTTATTTCGCGGGGACTTTTACAAACATTTAAAAGCTTACACAAAGTCCAGACTCAGGAAAATAATTTGTGGATCACACAAATAATTATCCTGTGTGGGATTCGAACCCACGACCTCGTGCACGCGCACTACTGCTCTTGCACTACTGACCGCGCCTCGTTTATACCTACCTGTTTGTTTTTATAACATAAAAGGCAAACGAATAGACACCTCATGGTAAGCGATTATATCCACCCATGGAAGAGCGCCGCCCGGGCGCCCATGGTGCCACAACGCGTGCTTTGCCTGTCTCTTCCACAAGAAGCCCTCGTTTGAGCCTCTGAAATATGTCCTAAAGATAATTCCTTTAACCTTATGCAACAATTTAAATACTTACATAAGTTCAAATTATATACATTTAAACTTTGTAAGTATTGATCATTTTTATGCATAACAAATGAAATAACGTTGAGTTAAAGTTGAAGTAGGCAATACATAATATTATCTATTACCTGCCTATTTCCATCGTAGTTTGGTATTTTTGGACGTGTTCTAACAAGTTCCGCTTCGAAATTCCCAACGTTCGGTATATTATTCGCATAATATTTTTTATTCTTTCATCTCAGTTGCATTTTAAAACAATTTGACTTTAATCCTTACACACTTAACATTAAGTTTAAAATTGCACTTCAACATATTCCGACGGTTATTTTTATTTTTATGAGTTGCAAAAATCAACTTAACATTATTGAGTTAAGGTTGAAAACTCTTATCACTCTAATTTGTTTGTTAGCTACCTATTCGACGTGTTGTAATTTAACATGCTCCGTCTCGAAATTTTTAATGTGGCTTGAGGTAAAATCTCAAAGTTTCCATCAAAGTTTGGTAGGTATCTATTTGGCGCGTGTTAATACATAATAGTTTTTTTAAGTAGTAACAAAAATTGGGTTCTACTTGAGATCTAACATTTTATATTATTAAAAAAATAATATGTAAATCAAATATAGGTAGGTATTTTTGTTTTGAGTGCTTTGTTTTGATTACTAAGCTGTGAAAATGTATCACCAAATTTGATCGCTATGCGCTATGCAATCTTGATTGTTTTTTTTGTTAGATGATGTTATTAACTTAATATTGCGTAGTATAGTAGCATACCTAACAGATACATAAGTAATAGTGAGCAAATCGCTCGAAATCAATCCCTTAACTTTCTACATTTTTCTTGTTTAGAACTTTCTAGGTATACCTACTTATACGTTATTATACTATTCGTAGCCTTTAATAACGACTACTGAGTCGTGCGAAAATCAAATAGAGAAACACGCTGCATTTTATAAAAAAAGTGTGGCATTGTAGGTTTTTTATACTTAAAAGCTATAATCAAAATTACATGTTAAGATTGAACATGATTTTATATTTTACATACTGGTGGCGCGATGTGTAAGCGTCAGGATCCCTTTTTTTCTCATAATGGTTTTTGTCCTAATTTTAATTGTCATTATGTTACGCATAATTTTCTTGGTCATAATTAATAGGTTTATGTTATTGATAGATTAGTAGCTATGTATTTGAATTTGAAAAACAAAAATTATGTAATAGGCATGTAAAACAAAAATAGTTATGGTTATTGCATCATAATGCTTAAGTAAACTAATATGCTTTGGGATAGTATGCTTATTAAATATTATACTAAAAGTAAATAGGATGAAATAGTTATGTTAAATAAGTATTATGCGTAACTTATGTAAGGACAAGTAACATTATGCAATGTTAAATTTAAAAAAATATAACATAATCTTAGGAATGAAAATAAAGAACCGAATAATACTGATATTATATTGATCATTTACCATATTATTATCTTGTTAAAAAAGTTTAATTAATAATATTCTTTTATTTCAGGTAACAATGCAAACAATACGGAGAAGACTACGACTACGACTCGGCTGCGGGACGATTACTTAATAGATTTATTTATAACAATAAATATTACAAAGACTTTATATTGTGATAGGTATTTAGTTATTTGGTGTTAAATACCAATTAGAATTGTTTTAACTTTTGTTGATTAATATTAGATATATTTATAACAATTAATATTACAAAGACCTTATATTGTGATAGGTATTTAGTTATTTGGTATTAAATACCAATTAAAATGGTTTTAACTTTTGTTGATTAATATTAGATATATTTATAACAATTATTAATATTACAAAGACTTTATATTGTGATAGGTATTTAGTTATTTGGTGTTAAATACCAATTAGAATTGTTTTAACTTTTGTTGATTAATATTAGATATATTTATAACAATTAATATTACAAAGACTTTATATTGTGATAGGTATTTAGTTATTTGGTATTAAATACCAATTAAAATTGTTTTAACTTTTGTTGATTAATATTAGATATATTTATAACAATTAATATTACAAAGACTTTATATTGTGATAGGTATTTAGTTATTTAGTATTAAATACCAATTAAAATTGTTTTGACTTTTATTGATTACTTAATAGATTTACCTATAATGTATAATTTTCAAATTATTTGTTTTACTTTCAAGTTTGTAAAATAACGAAAAATGTTTTTATTTTTATTACAAAATATTTACTATAACTAGTAGTTTTAATATATTCCTCCTAATATTATAAAAGGAAAAATGAGTTTTATTGGTTTTTTTTGGTATGGAGATAGGTGGGAGCCTGGAGTAGGATATAGGCTATTTTTTATAGCAACATCATGTTCCGCGGGCGGAGCCGAAAATTGTGTCAGCTCTTTAAGTTCTTTTTACACTGTTCCATAAATGTCGCCAAATCATTCTTTGAATTTATGACAAAACATATAACTTTCTGTTTAAAAAAGGTCGTAAGTATTCAAGTTTATTGAAATTGCTTAATATTTTGTTAAAAATATTAATTTGCTCACCATTAAGACATTTTTGAAGTATAAGTAGGTAAGTATATAATTCTTGACACGAATCGACTTTTCAGTCACGGGCATTACTTGCACGTGTCCCGGGACTCTCTCAACTCTTTATGGGCCTTCACCCGTCGTTGGCCCGGATGGGCAGGTGCTTCCCACGCGACGCCGTGACCCGCCTCAGTTGCGGTACTGCCCATTCAGCACCGCAACCTACTGAACCGCTTTAACATGAGCTGCCTGGGTTACAGCCCAGTGAAGAAGCTCCCTTCGGGGGGTGCCACTTAGTTTTACGTGTTACGGGTACTCAGCCCACCACCACGACAAGGCGGGAACTTCAGTTGATGTGTATATATAGTTTGGCTAGCTGGAGCCATAAACACGCATCTAACCCTTCGTCTTGAAAGTTTTATTTTCTTCCTATATATATATATTCTTAAATATACCTATATATTTTTATTGCAAAAGATAACCACCAGAAAGGCTGGGAAATTTTAAGATACTATTACAATTAGTATTAATAGAACTTTAAAAGAGAGAAAACCGCTCTGTGGATGATATTTATTTACCGAACTTTAGTACAGATAGGTATGTCTACAGAGCGGTTTCTTTCTGACCCACAGTTAAATATTGCATGCAGTGCAGATCAATTGACTTATTCCCATTGAAAAAATGTGTAGGTATGAGGTTCGATGGGACAATGAAATCTGCCAAGTGATCAACATTAACCTGTTAACTATCAAGCGGTGACCGGTCACCGCGAAATAATAATAAAATAATTACTATTGTGTCTGCAAAACCGGATTTGACGGGTTAATATCAAAAACACCTCTTTAAAACTCTTTGAAACTGTTACAATAATATTTCTTAAACAAACACAATCGCAGTATTTAAAAAGAATCACTTTACTTTATTGGCAAAACATTTACATTTACGGTCAAGGAACTATTGTCAAAATTAAAATACATTATTGTAAATTAATTATACAATTTTTTAAGCATTTTCACGTAAGTGTGCTTCATTTTATTAATATTAATACATTTGAAGTTCAGCAATAACAACACGTAAATAGTATAGCGTGTTGGCCGCATCGTGCACTGGCGCTGCTATCTACGTAGTAAGAGAGGAAACAACAAAAATATATCGCGCACTCTCGCACGATTCGCAGCGTTCAACTTCTAATAGTCCAAACAGTCTAGGTTGATGTGTACGTGTGTGTACCATAAATAATTACATAATTATTATTTTTCCGAGTTGTTTATCTAAACATTTTATGAGATGTTGATCTAAAAATCTCTATCACTATTGTTGCCTGCGGACTAATAAGACTACGTAGTAATTAAAAAGAAGGAAATGGCGATGAAGACGATATTTAAAAAAAAGAAAACTCGTTCGTGTCTACGGCCAAGACTCATTTGAGTCGAGCCATGGATTAGGTAAGTAATAGAAACTTATTAAAAAAAATATGGGTCTCATAATGTTAAGCAGTATTTATTCACATACTGATAGCGTATCGTGTCTTATCTGCTTCATCTAGAACTAATCGATATATAGATTATTATTTGTTTTAATTAAAAATTTCCGAACTAAACCTTTATATTTGTATACACATATACAGTTTAATAATAAAAGAGGAAATTCAACCAATTCTAACGTACTTTAGAAAAGCCCCAGACATTCACGTAGCTCGAATAAAAAGCAATACAATGTTCCTGCGAAAAAGATCGAAGCCTGATTTAACGAACAATAGTAATTGGAACATTCTGTGAATGAATTTGGAAAATTGGGATATTTTTTTTCAATTTACTAGATCAATAGGAATTTTTCTTTTGAAATTGAAAGAAAAGTATGCATGATATTTATGTTTATTTTGCTTGACGCTTCGGCACGAGATCTATCCATCCATACTTACCTAACAATCACTAGCAATTCTTGACATTCGTTTTATTCAAAGTATTTCTGATTGAAAAATGATAAGCCTTATTCGTAACTTCTGTGCTCTTTCCTCAAATTATAGAGGTCGACTTTAGTTCAATTTCCGTTGCGGACCCCGAGTGAGTCGGTGTATCCGGCCACCTTAACACAAAACCATTTGTCCAAGCTGCAGACAGATGGCGTGACTCCATCCATAACGTAAACTGACTGTTTTATTTTACTCTATTGCAAAAAATACCAATGTTAAAAGTCAGTGATTTTTCTATAAATTTCATTTTGAAAATGATATTTATTAATATTTGAGCATGTATTATTTGATACTTAACGCACTACGTATTTTAATTAAATACAGACTATAAACTAAGATATTTGATTTAAAATAAAATACAAATATTGAAAATTACCAGATGATTTCAATCAGCATTATTCCGCTCTACGTTATGTATGACTATAAGGATACAAACTATTTAGTACCCTTCCGTTCACTTCGTTAGTACCAATATCCTGTAGCCATAACAACCTTTATCAAGCTTAAAGCAATTTCTTTTAAATTAAATGAAATGCATACAAAAAGTTTAAAAAGCGTGGAATTCATTTTGTTCGGGAAGTAGTACAGGCAGGACGTTCCATTATTCCTCCAAAGCTAAAAAGAAATAAAAGGGTTAGGATTAACGAAACGTATTTACTTTTATTTGAGGTAAAATACCTATGCAACAAAAAAGTATTATTGTCAAACGAAAAAGTATTTAAGTATTAACTAAGTCTAGCCTTCGTCATCATCATTTCAGCCAACAACGTCCACTGCTGGACATAGTCCTCCTCTAAGTATTCACCTTGCACTGTAAAGCAAAGCAAAAAGTTAGAGACAGAGTAATTTGAATGCAGCCTCATAGAAACAAAATAGTATGGGAGCTGAATACCTTATTGCCAAAGCAAAATAATATAATTATAAAATCTGCCTACTGATCATGATGAGAAATCCCTCGAAATTAATTTCATTTTGAAAACATAAAAAGAAATTAGAGTAAACCTTGTTATTTGGCAATTGTTCGACTATTTTGTGATAAAGTGACTGCACATTTAATTAAGCCGCCTGCGGTTTATTTGTAATTACAATTAACAAGTTCCACCTCATACTGTTTAATTTTGTTTGAAACGTTAAATGAAGGAAATCCTATTTCTAATTGCTAACATCAACTAGATATTTAAACTGACAGTGAATTAACTGTATAAGTCATGAAGTTACTTACATCTTTAAACTGCAAAGATACTATACCACTATGGCAGCTTCCTTTGAGGACTAGATTTTTGACAAAATTTCTGTAAAACATACTGGGAAGTAGATGTATGTTTAAACAAAAACATTATATACATTCAAAATTCAATTCATTTAAATATAATATATAAAAATTCTCCTCTTTTTGGACTCTGTTAAAAATACTATAGTCAGAGGGTGCCCCTATTTTTAATATTCTATTTTATTTTGTAGTTATATTACGCTTTTCTAGCTTCAACATTTTTTCGAGCATAATAACAAACCCTTAAACTGACACAAAACTTTATAGGCATAATTAAATATAAATCCTTAAATAGGCACGCTGTCCCTTTTTTATTATGATTGACTATACTTGGACAAGAGTTATAACCAAATTTCATATTAAAATTTACCAATACACTCTACTTTTCCGCACTGTTTAACTTTATTGTTGTATCCTAAAACATTAAGAACATTTTAGGTTAATATCTACATTCCCGACCGCTGTAAGTGTTCCATTTAATAAGGAGGAAACTCCGTGTTCACTAAGTTCCGCAAATGAAAACGATTCCCTTCAATTACGACTAAATACTCTCTGTTATCCTGGCTTTAGTAGGGCCGCGCCATATGCACTCACAACATCTCGCTAATAGCTCTACTAGTTTAAGTAATGTCGCTTACAAAATTTATTGCCACAAAAATTGGCTGCTGGGAACATTTTACATGTGGGTAACTCACCTTAAATCACTGTTTAAACAAATACCGTACAAATGTTACTCTCCACTAATCTTCATTTTGAGCCCTGGGTTTATTACTAACATTAATTTCGCAGGGTATTACCGACGACCCCGTTATAGGACAGGTTGGTAGACTTTTATGTCATTAAGATAGGTAAGAATTTACTCGCTGTCCAAGATATGACTCAATAAAGCTCAATTAGCTGAATCAAATTAATGTGTAGAACTAGAGGTAAGGGAAATGTTTCATAACAGCTTATGAATGTCTTACCCCAGGGGTAGGTTTCCTCCATAGAGAAACGCCTTACTAATACAACATTAGCCAGCCGGATTCGTATGGGGTTTTATGTAAACCTTTCCTTATTTTGTTTTTGTCCAAAAAATATGTGCGAAATTTCCCAAAGTTGGTGGATACCGTGTACCTATTCTTACTCCGGGGTAGTGCCGGAGTAAGAATACATAGCAAGGGAATTGTGTAGAGATAGAAAAAAACGATATCACGAATTTTTTTTCAAATGATTACCAGTTATACGAATAATAACAAAAAAGGCAGTTTATAAAACAAATCTCGTTTCTAAGACAAAACCAAATACGCTTAGACACGATAATACTCTAATTAGAAACACGTAACATCGATTTGTAAAGAGCATTATTACATTCTCACATGTCACACTTTAGGAAATAGCTGTCGAAAAAGAAATAATTGAGGAAAGGAAAGCTAGAAAGAAAATATATCAAAGATAAATCTTTATTTTCGATTCCCACCGGTATGTGTGCGAGCTTCCTGTCATATATTTTACACCTTAGGGGGTATTTGGATTTCGTAATTCGAGTACTACTTATACATTGTTATTCTGAACAAAGATGGTCCATGAAGATTAGGCATTAGCCTTCTAATTCTGTAGGTGTCTTAATACTCATCTTAGAAAAATGATGATGATTTTCAGCTGAGGAAGGAGGGGTTAATCGTAAATAAATCCGTTTGCAGCATAGTTTTAAAAGCTAAAGTTTTCCCCGTTAGTGAAAGAGTATTCAGGGAAACAATATCTCCCAGTTGACATATTTAAAAACAAATAATACAATAAGTCAAATAGATAACAAAGTATTGTTTAGACACTTTAGTGTAAGACACGTAAGGAACTAATAATATTTGTCAGTTCCCAAATGTTAAAGGTAATATAGACGTAATATTGGTGTGTAAATAGTTTTATGACATCGTATTATGTCGCTTTATATCGGCTGTAAAGCATACATGTGCTAGGCTTATAGTAAAACATGTATGTATTGTATAATAAATATGTATGTATTATTGAACACTTGTTTAGTGTCGTAGTACTTTTTTGTTACGGTAATAATATTACCGTCAGATAATACTGTCTCTCTGTATTCCAGTTATGGCTTCATAAAAAATACGACTTTGTTTGGATGTTATATGTGAAATGTTAACTCACTTGTTACGAGCGTCCTTTTAAAAGACCACCTCTCAAAAATTAATAATTAAAAATATGAGGTTACTATAACGAATAGTTTTTAATAAATATTACGAGTTTAGGAGTTTATCTGTCATTTAATACATTACTTTGCTGTTTTAAGTGTATTATATTGTGGTTTTAGCAGAAAAAGTTTTTTTATAAAAACAATATGTCTGGTAAAAGGCTAGAATATACAATTGTCACCAAATATCGACAAAATACGTATAATACTGTAACAACATAACCCTTACCTATATTTCTAATGTATTTATTACTATGTACAATACAATTATAGTGTCCATATTTCAAATTTATTATGGTGTCCTTTTAAACGGACAGTCGTAATATGACCTACTATGACGCTTTGAAAGTTTCGTTACCAATGTTTCCTTTTTTTTACCTTTAGAGAGTATAATGTTTACATGAGATTGTGGAAAAGCAAGAACTGGTTGATGATGATGACGAAATACCGTCATATATTACAATTATACCTTCTGATAACTGTAATGGCGAGGTAACTGAGGAAGATTCAGGTGACGAGAATTAAGTTTCAATGTCAAATCTTTCTGGAGCTGTTACCAGTTTCTGCAAAAGCTCATTATAGCTATGATGCATCGACTTCTAGCAATAGTGATGATGAGCATTTAGCACAAGTGGCAAAGACCACTTCCAAATCTAGAATCTTTCGAATAAACAATTTATACGAGGCCAACCGATTCGATGGGGCTACAAATTCTGAGTTAGAGGTACTCGCTTAGGATATGTCGTACGGTTTGATTCTTATCAAGGTCATGGAGCAGACATTCCTGAAAGTTACGAAAAGCTGGTCGCTAGTGACATTCTCTCATTTTCTGATATTCTGCGCTCAATAGATTAAACAGCGCCATTTCGCTTGATCTTTGACATTTTGTTTACGTCTGTTCATCTAATTGATGGACTGGGAGGAACAGGTATGAAAGCTACTAGAGAGTACTATCATAAGAGAGAATCTAAGGGTTTTTTACCTTCTAATAAGGATATGCCTAAATCAGAGCGTGAAATGTTTCAATACAGATCTACAAGTGCTGAAGTGGTTTTGTTGAACAAGTGGCATAATAAAAATAATTATCATTCTAGTGGCGACGAATCCTTGTAATGTTCAACCTGTTAGCAAAAGAAGACGATTCTTTCAACAACAAAAGAGATATATTCACGTCGAACAACCAGTTGTTATAAGGTCGTGTAACAAAAATGTTCTTAGAACATCCATTTGGGGCAAAAATGGTATTTTTCTATTATATATCATGAATTAGATATGATATTGCATAGTAAAATACCAGCTACTTACTTCTTTATTAAAACCTGTGCAATACAATGAGTTTTCCCAATTTCATTCTGAAACTTAATATTTTATTATCAGCGAAGTGACAGTAGTACATTTTACGAGTGTCCTTTTAAAAGGACACCATTTTCCGGCTTTTCCAAAAGTCACAGGATTTTTTTGTTATTTTTTATATGACATATGATGTACAATAAAAAGTTCCTGAGAAAATTATAACATTTCGATAGGTTCGACACTTCTCGTAACAAGTGGGTTAAGCGATCATGAAGAATATTTCTCAGATAGGTATTTACATAACTCAACCTAGCTTTAAGCTTAGTTGTACTGTGCTTAGATAAGAAGTGTTTCAGAAACTTGGCATGCCCATACCCCGACGGCCGAACGGGTATGGTGTTTTATGTCAAGCTGTACGTTTTCTGTTTTAGTAGATGTAATCTGGGCAGTGTCCCTAAGCTTTGGTTTTGTAACACCTGTACGATGAAATAAGATACCTACACAATAAAATCTTATCCTTGATTACAACAGTATGTATGTATTTCAGACGCGTAGTGAAAGTCAACAATATTAATTACTTTCTATGAAACAGAAAATAATCAATTTTATGAATTAATTAGGCATGAATGAATATCCGTGCCGCAGGTATAAAGATTAATGAACATGTATAACGGAAGAATATTCATTCATTTGACAAAATTCCTAAACGAATGAATTATAAATTTTAAGGTCGTATCATATCGTAGTCTCAAACCAAATAAAAAATAAAGACGTAGCGCTGTCAACAAAAAAATGAAGCAGGTTTTGTAAACATGTGTGCATTTAAGGAGTGCTGCCATGCAGTGAAAACTAATTACCCTAATATTTTGTCTAAGTACTGGCAGACTGACTGTTCATGGATAGGTTTCATTTTAAAATTGTATATAGGTATTTTCCTTTTAAGTGTTGCATGTTTATTCCGACAAGATTGGGTAAAAATAAAACAATTATTATTCCAAATCCATTAAATAAATGAATAATCACAACAAATCGTATGTTAGAAACTGGAGTGTTTCCAGACAGGGTAGCCCTTATTAAATCTTTACATAAGAAAGGCCCAAAACATGACATGAATAATTAAAGACCCATAGCCCTATTACCAAGTTTTACAAAAATATTTGAGAAAGTTATACATAATATGTTATGTGGATTTCTTGAACGTTATTCTGTTTTAAGTTCTTATCTAGCAATTTTTAAACTATTTCAGGGATTCTGGAAAAACATAAACAAAAGGAAAAGATATATATTCTACTTTTGTTTTTATTCTGTTACTAAATGAAATAACCAATAATAGACATATTGGAAATATCCTTTGGATATCCATCCATGCACACGACGAAGTCCGTTTTGTGTATAATATAAGTCACCATTATCGAAATGTGTCGAACAAAGTACGCTGCGCGCCCTAGGATTCCATGATTCATCATTCCGGCTAAGTCGAATGACTTCAATCCACTTCTGTGCTACAATCTTATTTCGACTAGGAAACTTTAAAAATGTAGATGTTTTCTTTAAACAACTCCCGCAATTAGATCAATATGGTATCGATTTTGGTAACAATCCTAATCCGAGAATAAGCAAAACGAACCTTTTGAAGATGAGAGGGATCGTTCAGAAGCCACCCTTCGCTTTACGTGTTAAGAAATTAAAACGGTAATTAATTGTATGAAGAGGGGAAAATCTCCTGGGTGTGATGACCTTAGTGTTGAACATCTTCAAAATGCAGGTTTTCACTTGCCAAGAGTATTGACGATGTTTTTTAATCTGCAGGTCAATTCTCGAAACATACTATTTAATTTAACTTAATTTTTAATTTTTTTTAATTTATTTTTTAATTAATCCAAAGTATGTATTCTTGTCCGGTAAAGAAAAAGTTAAAATTAAGTTAAATGGCAAAAAAGAGTTAAATAACAGAGTTGCCAGTTTAGGTTTACAATTTAAAAGATTGGAAATTTTAATAGATTTTCTAACACTCCATATACAGAAATAAAACATTAATATGTAAATCAACTACAGGAAATTATCTTCGGGAAATTAAAATATTATAAGTTCCGTAAACTTCTATTCTAAGAAAACAAAATATGAAAATCAGGGTCTTTGAATGTAATAATGCGATATCCCTAACTTGTTTTTCCCGCTCGTTTCGCTTCCTACGCGCACGCGCACTGCCGCTCCTAAAATAAACGCAAAGGTTTTGACCTTTCAAAATGACAAGAATACTCATTTTAGCGCGAAAATTACAACTGTCACTTTAAAAATGACAGAATTCCGTTTTAAGCTTAGTTACAGTACGATTACAAGATTTTAAAAAGATTTTAAATTATAAATACAAGAATACCTATTGTGTCACAATTTGACAACTAAAAGTTAAATTAACTTTATTTTTAACGTTTTTAAGGAACGAGAATTGACATGCTGTGTTGTGGTCATTCTTACTTGCCGCAGGAGATGCTGTATACAGTAGTTGTACCGATAGTAAAGAACCGGACAGGAGACATAGCTGATAAAAGTAACTATAGACCGATTTCACTGGCAACTGTGATAGCCAAAGTATTTGACAGTGTGCTTGGTACCCACCTCAGTGCATACGCGAAATTAAACGACACGCAATTTGGTTTTCGTGCGGGGCTGTCTACTGAGAGTGCAATACTGGCATTGAAGCACACTGTCAAATATTATACGGATAGAAAAACACCTGTTTACGCTTGTTTCCTGGACCTTTCGAAAGCCTTCGACCTTGTTTCTTACAGTGTTTTATGGGGGAAGCTTAGGGACGCGGGTGTTCCTGCTGCATTAATAGCAATGTTATCGTTTTGGTATGACAAGCAGCTAAACTTTGTTAAGTGGTCCAATGCATTGTCCGACCCGTATAGACTTGAAAGTGGTGTCAGACAGGGGGGTCTTACGTCCCCGAGGTTATTTAATATATATATCAATGCCTTGCTTGTGGAGCTCAGCAACACTCATGTCGGATGCCATATAGATGGAGTTAATCTGAATAACCTGAACTGTGAGAGGAAACATGCTAGCACGCAGGTTTGCCGGTTGTTCAGTACCGGTTAAAATAACTTTTTAAAGCATTTTGTCAAACTTTTTACACTAGCAGCCTGTGGGCGCATCACACCCAAAAAACAGAGAACGCCCTGCGCATTCAATATAACAATGCCTTCAGGGCGCTGTTGAGGCTTCCTCCTTACTGTAGTGCGTCAGGTATGTTCGCTGACGCGCACACGGATGATTATTTCGCGATCATGCGTAAGAAAGCGGCGTCCGTAATACGCAGTGTGAGAGAGAGCAACAATAGCATTCTGAGGGTATTTTCCGAGAGGCTAGAAGGGCCTACAATGGATAGGTTTATCAAGCTACATGTCAGACATGGGGCTTGATAAATCTACCGAAATAAATTGTTGTGAATGTTTAATTATATTTATGTCTGTTGCCTTTTTACTACTAACATAGTATAAGTTATTTGTATTACTAACTCACTATGAGCCTTTGATGCTTGAAAATAAAAGATTTTTATTTTATTTATTTTTTATTTTTCCTATAAGTACTTAGTAGTTTTATTCTAAAACAAGAGACTCTGACATGAGGCTTGTCAAAAAAAGGTGATGGAAAAATACGGCATTGGATTATCTTGTAAATATTTTATTATGATAAAACAGAATATAAGTGAAAATGCATTGCCATATTTTTCTTTTATTTTGTATATATATACCTAATGTTACTTTTTCTATTACTTACAAGTACTTACCCCATAAACGTATGAGATCTGATTCCATCTGGCTTTTTTATTTTTTGAAGATTGATTTTTGCACTCTTTTACGTCACAATTAGGCATTTTCCAGAATAAATAATGAAAAATGTTTATATGTCATACTCTATTGACAAACTAGCGCCAACTGACCGATAAGGCGTAGTTTGGGTAGTAAATGTGTGCATGTGACTTGTATGTATAGACCGAGGCGTAGTTTTGAATACTTCCATCGAGTGTTCGCAGCGTCTTCATTTTTTATTTGGTCTGAGATCGTAGTATTTAAAAAAAGGTTAGAAATATAGCTTAAAGGATTGCCCGTCTAAAGTTACAGTGCCCATAACACGTAGAAAAGAGGGCCAAGCATTAAAAGATTTATGGAATAACGACAGGAACCCTCATAACATGAATCGAAATTTCGTAAAGGTAGGTAAACTAGAGAAAAGTGAAATTTGAAGAATGCATATTTCTATTAGTAATATTAAAAAGGCCCTTGATGCCCCGCTACATGCAGCCCGCAAGACCTATGGGCTGCTACAGACAATACAGTTGCTGTGGCCGGTACTGTCTGAATTTTGCTAATCGACACGAAAAAGAAGAAGTAGTAATATAAATAACCATGTGCAATAATATATACGCAACAAAATACATGATAAAGCCATATTTATGTAAACTTGGAAAATTAAACCTGTGACTTCCACAAAAAACAACCTTATAAATAAGCTCTTGTTTCAAATTTTGGAGAAAACAATTTATATTCCATTTATTGCTTAACATTAATTAAAAGAAACCTTCTACGTTCTTTATTGCGATTAAATCATGCTAAACAAAAACATCATCTTTCAATTACAGCTAATAACATACATAGGTACATTTCATAATAACATACTTTCATACACTCTGCGTATCCAAACAAGCCTAATTATAATATAATCATAAGGGCTTACGATTGTTTTTATTTGCATGGTTAAACAGAACTCAAATCCATTCATTAAATAGGAGTTACAATCCTTGCCGCTCAAATTGGTATATAAATCTTAATTTTCATGAAAACTGGTTTTCTATGTTAATATTCTAAAATGTAATTACTTAAACGGAATTATTTGTACTCACAAACATTCGTAATCATTTTGTGGGCTTTTTATAATAATGGAACGATTCAATCGCGTACTTAACTAAAGTATCGAATCAAGTTGAAAACGAGCGCAAATCAAATTTTGTTCTTTTAGCCCACATAATAGGTATAAGAGGGGCCTTCACGTTTATCTAAGAAAGAGCTACTTAAGTACTAAGGAGTGCAATCTACGTAAGTATTATTGTAACTAATGGAACAGAAGATGTGGCTTTTTCTTGTATTGCTTACTTATGCGTTTCTTATAATACATAGATATAAAATAATATTTTGGGTCTATGTGGTATTTAATATTACTGGCGTTTGAATATTACTTGTGTATTTAGGAAGCTGGCATGAGGTTTGTTATCCTTGGGAAGACGATTATCGTCATTATATTTATCGAAAGTGATCGATAAATGATTGTGCTGCAAATGTTTGTATTTTTTTTTCTTTTATTCGGTACTTTTACACACAGTGTCAGTCAAATATACTTAAGTATTTTGTATCCGTTAATTTCATGTCTATAAAGCAAAGCAAAGAAACGCAATAACTTCAATGTTACAATCAGGTTTCATCTTAATTATTTTATTTGATGTTTAATTTTGGTGACTTGCAATCCTTTCCTTTTAAATATCCAGATCAAAATAAGCGTATATCACGAAGATATCCTAACGGCCATTTATCAAGCAATAAAATTTTGATTACACTCATTCCGTGACAATCAATAACGTAAATAAAACGACACAAATTTACGATCACCCAACTCAATACGAATTATTTCGTGATTTGAATAATGATTTATCTTTGTTTATTTATGGTCTCTCGGAAAATTGTTGTATGGAGCACTTTTTTTAATTTCAACGCCACCACACTCTACCCCAGAACTGTGATCATCCTGTTAGCTATGATCAACTACTGAATTCCTATATAGAACTCTAAAATCTTCTCGGGTCTTATAAATTTCATCTTCTATGACACGTATAATATACTAGCCGTGAACGCGACTACGTTCGCGATTAAATTTGATAATAAATAAAATAATAAAAAAACTTGTTCAATTCATCCATAGTTAACATCATCCATCTTTTAAGTCAATCGACATCAACTGCTGGACATAGGCCTTCTCCAAGTATTGCCACCTTGTGCGGTCATGTGCCTCCCTCATCCATCGGTTTCCAGCCGTCCACACCTGCGCTTTCCAGTACGCGGTCGCCATTCCAGAATCTCTCTGCCTAAACGGCTGTCGGTAATCCGCGCTATGTACCCTGCTTGCCGTCACTTAGATTTAAAAATAACTGAATTCTATAAATTTTTTAAACTACGTAGTAACGTATAAATATCGTTGATTAAATGTATGAACTAAATACAAGACCTCTATGTAGGAGTTATTGCATGTAATGTTTCCGTCGTATTGAACATATTCAAACATAACATAAAGAAATATAAACGCAAAAATATTTACAGGCTGGCAATTTAAAACACGGACCCGCTTAAAACAAAGTCTAATGACGAGCTTTGACACTGTTCACGAAGGCCACCTGAATCTAATAAACAAAATTACACTCGTTACTTTTTTATATAAAAACTGACAGCTGTATTTTTAATGCCTTTTTATTTTCGTACTATATGGTGGCGAGATGAACAAACCACAACAGAGCCAGAATAATTTCGATGGTGTACATTGACAAATCTTTGTGTGCATTAACATGATTGAAAAATGAAATGAAAATGAAAATGAAAAAGTGTTTATTCTCATTAATAATTACATATTTATGATGTTCTGTTACTTCTGCCAAACTGCACAGCAGTTTGTTGGCAGATGTAGCTCCCAGAGTGTAACATTGCATTGTTTTATTATTATTTTACATAGTTCACTTTCTCATTAAAAGAAAGGTAATTACTTAATAAATAAAGAAAAATTAAACATTAAAAATTAACAATAAATTAAAACTATTAAATTATTTGAATAGTAGTATATAAAACAAAACATAATATAAAATTTAATTGGCATTATATCTCAGAATAAGCTAAAAGAAAGAATAATTATTATTATTGCACATTTAATATTTAAAATCTTAGATAAATTACTTAAAAATTAGATATAATACCTAATTACTACTATCCAACATTAACATTATTTTGTATAACATTGTAAAACTATCTAAATGGTAGGTATTAAGTTTTCACTAACTGTGTTTAAAAGAAATTTAGAGACTATATTTTTAAATGAGTGTTTTGTGACAGAATTATTTTCAATGTTTATAGGTAGACTGTTAAATATAGATGGGACCAAATACTTCGTACATCTCTGTCCATAATAATTATTGTAACATGGCACCACAAAAGGCTTACAATCTTTTACAGTACGTGGCCTAAGTTGTTGTGTAGTGAGCTTATGTTCATCACAACCATAATGTTCTAATGCTACCAATAGTACCACCCTCTCATGGACTGGGAGGATTTTGCACACGCAAAACAGTTCCTCATAAGCAGTAGCTTTGCATTGACTTTTAGTTTTATTATCTACTAGCAATTTCATGAACCTAATTTGTAAAGCTTTTAACTTGTCTAAGTAAGTTTTAAAGGTGCGTCCGTAGCATGCCAGTCCGTAAGAGAGCAGCGAGTCCACCAGCGCATAGTAAACAACGTACATGGTGGCCCTATCCAGCACTGCACTGAGGTGGTGAAATTTCACAAGTACCGAGCGCAATCTGTCACACAACTGTGCTATATGCATCTTCCACGAGAAATGGTTGTCTATTACTAGTCCCCAGTTGTGTGCATGGTCTGGGTGTTTTCTATGTACAATTGTATGTATTTACAAAGAAAGTTGTCTAGTACCTATAGTACAAGCTCTGCTTAGTTTGGGACTAGATGGCGTTGTGTGAAAGTGTGAGGAATATGTGAGGAATATATAAAACTTAAAGTACCTTTGTACTAAAGAAACAGCAACCTTGCTGTCCTGTAACGTTGTAATAACACAAGCTATGCTTCGAACTATAAAGGTGACATTGCGTTATTACTAACCTACACGGCTTCAAGGTAGAAGACCTATGATGTATTATATCATCATTTAAATTACGTGTCAAGCACTGACCCGTTTTTAACCGACTTCAAAAAAAGGAGGAGGTTCTCAATTCGGTTGTATTTTTTTAAATCATAATGAGGCAGGTTACATAATTTGTAAATAATGTTATAAATAAATACAATACCGTTTTACAAACAAATATAATGAATAAAGAATATGTCAATCGGGCCTTATCCGATATTACAAGGAGCCACTCTAATATTGAGTATGTTAACCCAATTACTAGAACAAGAAATTGACACGTAATTATATCAGGGTAAAGCTTTATGGGGTAGACGTGTTAAATAATAACCAGCTTTTGTTTTTAAATAAATATTTGTTTCTGATTTGTATCTCATCCGTGTAAATTGCTTTATAATTTCAACCTCTTTGGTCTCGATGAATAAACTTATGTTTATGCTTACGACTGGGTTATACTTATAAGGCTTTGGGTCAGCATATGGAAATTATTTGTCTACTTTATGAGTATAAGTGCTATTCTAGGCTAAGAGCACTTAGTGTCAGACTAATATAAATTTGTCATTGTAGTCTTATGTTTTAAAATATCGAATAACCTTGTTGAATAATTATCTGATTTCTGAAATTATGACATCACAAGGACAAGGGTCCTTGTGATGCTTGAGAGGATACAGGAAAAGTATAACTTCACTTTTAAACCATCAATACATTAATTATTACTTATAATCAAAAAAGTGTCTAGAATAAGTTATGTATTTAGAACAAGTCATTAGAGCTAATACTACAAAGGTAGAACAGATCCCAACATTTTTATAGGTGATAACAGTAGACTTTATACCCATAACAAGTTATCTTAAGATTTAATTCCATAGATATCCACGAGTATGTAGAAATTGTAATGTAAAAATGGTAACCAATATAAGTATATCTTGATATTGTATTCAGATTGTGGAACAAAAGTTTTAAATTTCCTGAAAGTTGTTTTGTAAAAGTAAAAGCGTTGGTGGCTATAAAGATTAAAATATTGAGCAATCCATTATGATACATTTTCCTAGTATAATTAGTGAAGCACTCTAAGAATTGATTTAATTTTTTCCATTTGATCTCTTAGAAAGTCACAGTCAAAACGCTTCCCACGCAGATTTATTTTGATCTTTCATTGAGACATGATACTTCAATTTACTTAAGTAGGTATACCATATAAAAGTTGAGACAAATTAAAAATTCTTTTGATGGTATTTTGCTTAATTAATTAAGCTATACATCAAAAACATTTAAATCTTTTTCGCTATACTTTTATTAAGTGGTTTATATTGGTAAATAAAAGGGACAACGTGTAGGTATAATATTTTTAATAGGTCGAATTAACTAATCAATCAAAGCTAAAATGAATCAAGACTATTAATAAGTTTGAATGTTGGTAGTATGGGTAACTAATCATGAATACAAAATGTAGCTTTAATGTATTTTCATTCAAATCTTTGTCCAAGAGTTTATGTAAAAAGTACATAAGTATTTTGTGTTGAAGACTTATTCCTGTATTGTATATTTTCCTTAACAATCGACTGTAGGAACAAAACGTCCTTTCGTGATACTTTGTTACTCGCCGAAGCGTTATTCCGGTTTCCTGTCGACGAACGTAGAGCTTAAAAGGTATAATCTTCATCATGGTTTGGTTAAAAGAGTTCATAAATGTACATTGTCTTTTTATAATATCTTAGATAGGTACCATAACTTGTAATCTTAAAAGGAAGAGTAATTGTCATTTATACATTTGCGATTAGTTTAAAACACTGCATACATCAAAGCTAAAGAAAATTTCAATGAAGTTGTACAGTGAAGTCGTGCAAATATTATATGTGTGCAATTATTTTAATTCGGCATTATAACATACATTGACTACTACAATACCAGTAAATTAAATATTAAATAAATGCAGCTTTGCAGCACTTACCGCTGATACTTTTAGTAAGCATCTAAGATATTTTCCTTCATTTATCGTGTTCTACCGTGTTTAGGGGAGGTAAGGGGAGAACGGAACTAACATCTATTCCGGCCTTAATGTCAACCTCACCTGCACGCGCCGAAGGGCGACGGCATGGCGTATACCATTCCGTGGTGCTCCCTGCTAGACAACTGACGAGGCTCTGGCGACCGAGTCAGTGGCGGTATAACCACTCTCACAGGCTATCTCAAGCCTTGGAGACCCAAATATCTTCTAAAAGCGAGACTGCAGTGCACTGAGACAGTGCCAAACTAATTATGGAAGCGGAACTTAAAACGAAACTACCCCAGGAGGGTACCGGTTATACCGGAGAATCCCTCTCTGAAATTTCTTCAGGCAGCCCCACTGTATCTGGGGGGGGCAAAATTTCGCTCTCTGTATGTAATAGTGGGGATATTATAGGAAAGGTTACCGAAGACAAGACTAAGGAAATAGTCGATCTAACTGGTGTAACTGGGAAAGCAACAACTGGTCAACGACAATACTACCAACAAAAATTTCACAAAAGTATGTTTGTAACAAGAGAGCGAAGCTACTCTGCTGGGGACAAACAAAACATACAGAAAGGCCAGCATAACTTACATCAAGGGGATGTCCCCAAAGAGATACAGCAACCTGCTGCAACCCACAGCAACCCAAACGCACCATGGCAAAGAATGCCTATAACAAATAAAAGACAGCGTTCTCCTGAAACACAGGAACCTCATAAAGTTCCCAGAAACCAAAGACCTACCTGGAAAATTCTAGATGACATAAGAGGTATTGACAAATCTATTAAAACTTCTAACAGCTTCTCACTTCTGGATGTAGATTCTGATGTACAAAGTGGAGACATACCTCCAAAGGAAAAGAAAATTTCAAAACCTCCACCCATTATTCTATATGGTATAGAAGACATTGTACAATTTGTCAAAGCTAATAGAGGAGGTGGTTGAAAAAGGCGAGTACACATATAAAGTTGTGTCCAAAAATCAACTCATCATCTCCACTAAATCTATTGATAAGTATAAAACTATGATAGAGCATATCAGAAGTAAAGGTTTGATAGGTCATACGTTTACCCAAAAAAGTGAAAGGTGCCCACGTTACGTTATTAAAAACTTACACCACAGCACCCCAATAGATGAGATCACCAAAGCTATTGAGAACACAGGCAACCAAGTCAAGGGAGAAATAGTAACCATACGCAAAAGGGGCACCAAAGAGCCAGGGAACATCTTTTTTGTTAATGTTTTACCAAATGCTAATAATAGTAAAATTAAAGGAATAAAATATATCTTTCATCAGCCTGTGATAATTGAGGATCCAAAGAGGAGTAAAACTATCCCACAATGTGCACGGTGCCAACAATATGGTCACACAAAAAACAATTGCATGCGCCCCTACAGATGTGTTAAATGTGCAGGATCTCACAAGACAACTTCATGCCAACTTGACAAAAATACCCCAGCAGTATGTTCCCTATGTTCAGGAAACCACCCAGCTAATTACAAAGGGTGTGCTGTTTACAAGGAAATATTTACAAGAAAATTTGTTAAACATAAACAAACCATATTTCCAAAACCCCTTAACAAGCCACCAGATATAGACAAAACTGACATGCCCACACAGAAAACAACATATGCGAGTACTGCTCACAATTCACAGTACAGCATTGCTCGGTCCTATAGCGAAGCTGTAAAGAATAATGTTAAACAGGATCTTAGAAACAATGATAAAGTTGACACCATTGTGTCACAGCGAACAATCCACAGAACAATTTCTGATGAAAGAGACCAACCTTCTCAGGACAAAGACAACTTAGAAAGTCTCATAATTAAACAAACTGAAAAAATTGACAAATTGATAGAACTTATGAGCACCCTTATGAACGTTATCACAGTGTTAATTAATAAAATTCCGTGACCTTAGAATTGCTATCTGGAATATCAATGGTCTGCTCCCAAATAAACAGGCCCTAGTTATATTTTTGGAAGAAAATAAAATTGACATGATTTTGCTATCAGAAACACACATGACTGATGAGAAAAACTTGACACTTAAGGGTTACAATATCTACTGTACAAATCATCCTGATGGAAAGTCCCATGCAGGAGCAGCTGTAATAATAAGGGACAAAATTAAACATCACTTTCATAGCAGGTTCCAACAAGATTACTTACAAGCTGCTACTGTTACAGTGGAAGATAATCAGGGAGCCCTGAACATAAGCGCTATATATTGCCCGCCACGTCATAATATTAAACAAGAAATGTTTTCTGACTATTTGGATACACTTGGCCATAGATTCATTAGTGGAGGTGACTGGAACAGTAAACATCAGCAATGGGGATCAAGACTTACAACAACTAAAGGACGCGAACTAAAAAAGTGCATTGACTCACTAAAATTAGAAACATTTTCGACAGGTAAACCAACATACTGGCCAGCGGATCGGGCAAGCATTCCTGACCTTATTGACTTTTTTATATGTAAAGGCATAAGACAGCATTATGTCAGTCTTCACTCATGCCATGACGAGGATTCTTGCTATGACTCAGACCACACAGCCGTCATAGGCACATTTAGCATGTCTCCTATAGAGAGAGAACAACCACCTGCTTTGAACAATAAATACACAGACTGGAATGCATTTGCTGACTTTTTAGAGGAGGAAATTAATCTAAAAATAAGGTTAAAAACAACTGCTAACATTGATGATGCAACGTTCTATATAACAAATAAAATACAGGAAGCAGCATGGCGTGCAACACCAACCGTAACATATAAGAACAGAACTAACATCCCTCTACAAATACGGATGAAATTGCAAGAGAAAAGAAAACTCAGACGTAGATGGCAACTCAGTAGGTTGACAGAAGATAAAACCGCCTTTAACAGATCAGCTCGAGAATTGAAGGAACTAATAAAAACCGTGGAAAATGAGTCCCTCAATAATAAACTATCAAAATTGTCAGCTACCAAACAAGGAAATTATTCTTTATGGAAAATGACAAAAAACCTTAAAAGACCACAAGAACATATCCCGCCACTAAGGCGCACTGATGGTACATGGGCAAGAGGGGCCAGTGAGAAGGCTGATGTGTTTGCAGATTACCTTAAGCAAGTGTTTAGACCGAATGAATCCTCTATGGTGGAGTTTGAGAGTGAAATTGATGAACACATTAACAGCGATCAACAACTTTCGTTACCTCCAAAACCAGTAACTCCCAAAGAAGTACTTAAAACAATCAACTCTTTGAAGAACAAGAAAGCTCCTGGTTTTGATCTTATAACAGGAGAGATACTAAAACGGCTGCCTGCGAAAGCGATTGTCTTCCTCACTGTCCTCTTCAATTCCATTCTGAGAGTGCACTACTACCCAAAACTGTGGAAGGTGTCTATAATAAAAATGGTTGCAAAACCAGGAAAACCAATGACACAACCTAGTTCATATCGACCAATTAGTCTACTACCCATTATTTCCAAAGTGTTTGAGAAAGTGCTATTGAGCAGACTTCAACCTGAACTAGAAGAGAGAAACTTAATTCCGGATCACCAGTTTGGGTTCAGACCTCTACATTCTACTATAGAACAGGCACATAGAGTGGTACAAAAAGTCAGGCAAACCTTGGAACAAAAGGAGTACTGCTGGGCAGTATTTCTCGATATTCAGCAAGCCTTTGACAAAGTATGGCACAAGGGACTCCTATACAAGTTGAAATCCATTCTATCAAACACACTGTTCATGGTTCTGAAATCCTACATAGAAGGCCGTAAATTCCAAGTGCAGTTCGAGGAAGAGCTCTCAGACCTCTGCAATATTGATGCATCAGTGCCTCAAGGCTCAGTTCTGGGACCAGTACTGTACTCCTTGTATACTGCAGATCTACCTGTCACAGCCGGCGTGGAAACAGCCACATATGCAGACGATACTGCATGTCTCGCAAGTGATAAATGTCCAGACAGAGCTACCGCCAAATTACAGGAGCAACTAGATAAAATACAAGCTTGGTTGCAAAAATGGCGAATAAGAACTAGTGCAACTAAGTCCACACATCGCACGTCACAAACAAAAGGGTATTATTTCGAAAACGTTGTTTTGAGATATCGCGTATTGAAGTTTTAAAAAATCATAGATTCGGAACTACATACTCAAATATTTAAAATTATCTCTAGATTTAAAAGTACACTATCCTTCTTTATGCTGGTTAAGTTTAGTTTGTGTATCTATAACAGTTTTTTTTATATTAATAGTTTTATGGGAACAGAAAAAGATGATACCCTTTAAGCAGTTCAAATAGCTCTTAAGTTTAACTTGCTACTCTCTAGCTTAACCAAAATTTACCAAATTATTTCGATAACCAGTTGTAATTAATATTGATACTATATTAAGCAGCACAGAAATTATCTTTTGCCTACATGGCTAAGGGATTATAATTCTTCTTCTTCTTCGTTTCGACGGCAATAAGTCTAATTTCAAATATATTTTAGATGTGTTTTGCCCAAAAACCAGCGACAGCAATAGCATTATCGTTGGCACTCTTTAGGTCTTCTGGTGTGCAGGTGGCAGGGCACATTGGGCATGATAGGAAGTGTTCAGTGTCCTGGACGAGAGAACCGCACCCACATCCACTATAGGAGGGGTTCAGATAACCCCATTTAGTCCGGTTAGAGTTACAGTGGCCTACTTGGGTACGTAGCCTATTGAGCGACCTCCAGATCGGCCACTGCTCCTCGAAACCAGGTGGAAGATGTTCGGCGGGTGGAATGAAGTCCGCCGGTGGTGCAAAGTTTGAGGCCCACCCGTCCAGTCTAGCCTTACTGGGGTCACCGCACAGTGCACGTGTGTGTCGCAAAAAACTCTTACGACTTTTGAGGCGTGCCCTGGGTATATTGTGCGAGTAAAGTGGATGACGAGGGTCGGTCTCTTGTTTTTCCTTTCACTTTCGCAAATGACCTGACGGCGAACACCAGGTCGAGCAATGGCGGCCAATGAGTATAATTTGACCAATGGGGTAGGTTTCAAGCAGCCAGTTATTATACGGCATGTTTCATTAAGGGCAGAGTCGATCATACCTGCGTGAGCCGAACGGTGCCATACCGCGGACGCATACTCTCCTGCCGTGTAGGAAAATGCCAGACCCGTAGTCATGACAACATGTGGGGCTGCCCCCCAAGACGCAGAAGTTAGGTGTTTGACCAAGTTGTTTCTGGTTGATATTTTTTGCTTGGTATTATAATAAATTAAATACTGATTGCATCTAGAAAATCTAGAAATTCTATTTGTTTTAGTATCATAATTAGTTATAATAAAAAAGAAACTCAATATGAAAGAAACATAATTTAACAACATTATGTAGGTACCTACAGTAACAAAACTATCAAACTAAATCAAATGTGATACTTTGGGGACATACGTTAGATCCCTGTTGTCACTGTCAGCAAATGGGTCTTCGTAGAAGTATTGAAGTGGGCCATGAAAGAGAAAGTTGTACCTGGGAAGTATGTAAAGTTAATTCGTGCTATGTAAAGACAAACCAGTTATACGTCCGATCGTCTTGCAACTCCAACCAGTTCAGTGTGGCGGTAGGCTTGCACCAAGGGTCGGCTTTAAGTCCTTACCTCTTACTGATTATGGACGCCTTGACGGCGGGCATACAGGAAATGGCACCCTGGTGCAGTGTTTGCCGATTACATTGTTCTGGTTGGGGAGGATGGACCTAAGATCCAGAGCAGATTAGAGCGTTGGCAGTCCTGAAGCCATAGCGCTTAACGGCATGCGCCTTATAGTCTTCTCTGTCTTCCGGTATCT
This sequence comes from Schrankia costaestrigalis, assembly GCA_905475405.1. NCBI lineage: Eukaryota > Metazoa > Arthropoda > Insecta > Lepidoptera > Erebidae > Schrankia > Schrankia costaestrigalis. Next base: position 9,558,518 of record FR997832.1, read on the forward strand.
CGGTTCTTTCATTCAAAGCGATGGCGAAGTAGATCGGGCGGTCAAGAACCGAGTTAACATAGGATGGATGAAATGGCAGCAGGTCATTGCTTCACGGGAACCATCTGTGACCCCCACAGTCCCCTTAATTTAAGGGGAAGATCTATAAAACTATGATTACACCTGCCGTCCTGTATGGATCAGAGAGTTGGCCAGAAAAGGGATGAATGAAAGACAATCTGTGTGGTGTTACGAGAGTAGATAGAGTTAGAAATGAGTATGTAAGAAGATTTGAAAGTGGCACCGGTGGCAGAAAAATTACGTGGCAGCCGGCTGTTATGGTATGGGCATGTTATGCGGAGGAATGAGAGTCATGTAGTGAGGAAGGTGCTGAACATGTGTGTGGATGGATACAGGGGAAGAAGACGACCAAAGAAACGATGGATGGATTGTGTGAAAAGCTATATGGCTGCGAAGAGTGTTACTAGTGAGATGACGTCCGATAGGACAGTATGGAAGAAAAAAACATGCTGCGCCGACCCCAAATAAAATTGGAATAAGGGCAGGGAAATGATGATGATGAGCAAATGGGTCTTTGTTTTCTTCATTTTAAGAACTGTCCGGTGTACTTAGGCGATTGCTGATTGCTTTCATTATTAAACCAGCCTTCCTACTTCGCTTCATTGTTTTGATTATAACTAAAATTTAAAAAAGAAAAAATATAATAACAACTTAAAAGGTAGTATTTTACTTGAAACTTGCAACCATTAAATACAATTGACAAGATGTACAGAATTATCTCAAGCAAATCGGGAGCTATAAAGTATTATTTTAATATTATTTCGTTAAAATTACCAAATTATATTATATTGAACAGGCAAGACAGTATTATTTAAAATAAAACATGAAACTAGTATCAATTTTAACAAGCAATAAGGTATTAACTTTACATAATACTGTTTAGAATACTTACAACTTTATAGATTGATTCGATATTGACGACTGGACGGGTTGTAACTCAGAAAGATACGTGCGACGGCCACGAACGATGCCCGGCTACTGAATCAACTAAGATGCGACTGTCTTACCTATCTCGAAAATAGGGTGCATAAATAGTCAAGAAAGAATTGTATCGTTATATTTCAAAAAGTATTTGGAATTTAAATACTATTTTCTTACCAATTTATAGAGAAAAAAATTAGGTTTCCGAATTCAAAATAAAAAAAAAACGGTTTTTCAGACTTAATACCCTTTTATTTATAGCGTGCGACATGTAACTTTCACTCTGCGTAAGGGAGACTGCAAGCCTGTGCAACTGGATGGAAAAGTACTTCCTCATAAAACAACTGTGAAATACCTGGGCTTCCATCTGGACAGAAGACTTACATGGTCTACGCATATAAAAACAAAAAGACAAGCAGCTGACCTACAGCTTAAAAAACTCAACTGGCTTATTGGGCGACAATCATTTTTATCACTTGAGAATAAGGTGCTAATATACAAGTGCATAATTAAACCTATTTGGTCATATGGTATAGAGTTGTGGGGCTCTGCGAGCAATTCTAATTTGGAAATTTTGCAAAGATTCCAAAACAATTCCCTTCGAATGATCTCAAATGCACCATGGTTCACAAGGAATGAGGAAATCCATGAACACCTACAGATCCCTACAGTCAGACAGGAAGCGAAAGTTTGCTGTTCCAAATATAAAAAACGCTTGCAAAGGCACAAAAATATGCTTGCACGAGCTATGTATACCAATAAACCAGCAATCCAACGCCTAAAGAGGTGGAACATACTGGACATAGACAGTAGAGAATAACCAGTTTAAATAATTAATGCTTACCATGCTTAATGAAGCATGGTTATTACATGCCCTACAGCGATCAGATCTGATTGTGACTTGTTCAAGTCGATTGCAGATGTAGAAAGGGAGAAAAAAAAAAAAAAAAAAAAAAAAAAAAACGTGTTCTACCAATCAGTCTACTTCTTAGTCCTTTGCTAATTGGAGAAACATCGCGATGCTTTTGATACACTGAATTTTCTCGCTGAACGCTTCACTTACAATATCGTCTCTTTTGAAATAATAACTTGACTCCGTGGTAATTTGGCAGAAGTATTATTGGTTCAACCAATCACTCGAAGCAACAAAGCAGGTTGCATACAAGTTTGTAAGCAGTTTTGATAACTTGTTGTAAGATTGTTTCTTGTATTTTATTATATGGAAGCAGCAAGCGCTAAAGAAATTTAAAATTTTGGAAAGTATGAACATAAATAAAGTTGATTTTAACAGGACTGACTATGTTAAAAAAAACTTGCACCATACTATAAAAACAGTAAGAATTTTGGTGCTAATTATTATCGATAGATAAAGAGTTCTGTGAGATGACACTATACTGTTTGCCTCTTAAGTACAGAAAACGTTAACGCACATTAGTGCCTGTCGGTAATATATCAGTTAAAACTATTTTCGTGGGCACAATCGGGGGAAAACTGGAACTTGGGAAATTTAGAATAAGTGCAATATAGTTGACATATTACATTTGCGAGTCGATGATAAACATATTTCAAAGGGACGACGTTATGTACGGAGATAAACTAAATGCATATGGTGCAACTTTGGAAAGGGCCTTATTCAACGTATGAATTATAACGGTTCGACGTTATAATATAACTAGTCTATCCAAGCTATACATGACTAAGGTGTGCATACAAACACCTGAGATCTGTGAATAGTTCATATCTTTTGTACGAAAATTGATAACGACACTCTCTGTGACTAAGTGGACGCTCACAAATAGTTCCGGGAGATACTATCTCTCACACAATTTATGAGCTTTTTGGAGAGCAAATTTACAGCCATAGAGGCAATAATCTCGTAAAGAGAAAGAACTTTCCTAAGCCAGTTTTGAGCATAATATTAAAACGTGTAATAGATCCATGGAATGATCGTAAAAAAAGTGCTAATCAAGTCAACATTTTTGAATGGCAATCTCGACCTATGGCTTAGGCAACGGGAGTCAACCCTGTTGCGATATTTTATTTAATTTTATGTATAATTTATTTTTTAGACAATAGCAATAAAACAATAAAAATAAATATTGTTTTTTATTTTCAGAACTCATAACAAGCACATACGGGCGTAAACAAATAATGGCCAGTCATGGCAAAACAGCAAATTCAACTAGCAATGTAGGTCGTGTAAATAACACGTCATGCCAAAAACACAAAAAATATTTTGATTTTTCAATTTTCTTTTATATTTTATTAAAACAAAGTCATAATCAGGCATTATTTTGGTAACTCAGTTGAACTGCAACGTGTGAAATGACTTCTCCCACCAAATAACAATTATAATGCAAACAGTCTTTTATGCAGCGAGGTGAAGACTGCTCCATTCCGTAAGTAATTCCAACTAATTGAGAAGTAATTTTATGTATGTCACATAACCGCGACATCGCCAAACTTTCTAGTGTGTTCTGCGTTTATGTATATATATTATGCTTGTTTGTAACCATCTTATAACCACAATTTAAATTGAGTTGTAAATGGATTTTGATTTAGATTTGACATGAACAAAAACTAAAAGAGCTTTATTGTGCTTTTAGTCTTCGCTTATATTAATCTTAATGAGCTCAATAAGGTCATACACGTAGTGAATGCATTTTTAATATTAAACAGAAGCTAGACGCTTGTATTTTAAAATTTGTTAAGTGTGTATAAATGAATAAGACTTCATTTATCCTCATTACATCACTGCAAAAACAGATTAAAGTGTTTTATACAAATTTAGCGACGAGACAAACAAGTCGCACCTCTGATCTGATAAGCTTCTATCCTTGTATACATAGGTAAGATGCAGAAGAACAGATCCTTTCCGTTGCCGTCGTTTTGCTGCAGCTTCTACTACCAGTAGTATTATGAGTCTCAAGATATAACAATACCAACCGTAAGAACATTATGTGCATTTCACAAAAAAATATTGTCCTCCCAGTAAAATATGATTTAATAGAACATCCACAAATATGAATATGAAAAAATAAAAATGTTGTCTTCAAAATTATAGAATACCTTTTGCGTGTATCTTTCCAATTTATAAATTGTTTCAGAAACTGAACCCCGTCATTAGCTAACTAAACTAATTTACTTACCTAATTGAATTATCAATCACTTGGATATGTTTCATTACCCATTTATAAGCTTAAGCAAGTAAGGTCGGTGACATCATAAAGAGTTACATCAGCTCCGCCCTAACATTAGAACTTCGGAACTTCTAAGTAACATTGGCCTTCAATATAATATTCAACTAATCATTTTACTTTCACTTAGGGAGCTAATGCGAGTCATCACAATAAATGCTTTGAAATATCTTCTAGTTAACTTGCATAAAAAACATTATGACACCGAAAAAAATAAATGGGATACAATGTTACGATCCTCGTGGCTTGCTGTTTAAAACAATTGACTGCTACGCAAAGTTCTCGAAACTGTTACCGCTTCATCATCATCATCATCCTCCTGCCCTTATCCCATTTCACTTGGGGAAACTGAAACTGTTACCGCTTAAGGCTTATTATTTTATAGGTACATTTAGATGGATACTTGTATTATGTATTTACCTAATAACGCCTCCTTCCTGCAAAAGTATTAAGAATTATTATTAATTATAGAATGTAAGGATGGGCCTGGTGCTCCTACAAAATTAAACTTGGTCTAGTAACACCACGTTGGGTACTGGCTGGAGGTTTATTAGCGTTTTAACGTGCGTAGCGTATCCTTTAGTCTACTTGAAAGGTACCTATAGGATGAAATAATATTAGTTATGTCAATTTTATTTTGAATTTTTACTTCACCTTTTCATGAATAAACGGTAATGAACTATTTGTTTTATACCTTTAACATAATGGGTATCGTACTACAGATAATTTAGCACAAACTGATACTTTGTATACAAATTGTCGCTAAAATTATATTTTATTCCCTGGGCATAAATATACTTACATTAATAGACCTTCATTAAGTTAATTGAACCATTCAATATGAAATCAACGTTGTAGAAATTGTCAAAATACTTTAATAGATTAATTTACGAGTAAATTTAATACTTATTGAGCTAATAAAGTAAGTTACAATATCTTAGACGTTAGATTTAATTTAGTTTAATTTCAATAGTACTCATCTTTTCACCCAATTATAACTTATTTATTAATACAATCAGTTTTAGATAGTAATACATTTTAAGCTTAGACATACATAAGTAGCTAAATAATATATTATTGAACATCATATTTGTCTATTTCGTGGCCTACGCTACAGCTGCGCTAAAATTATAGCTTCTCAAAATATTGAAAAAGCGTGTTACTTCTGCTACGAAAAATCTATAATAGCTTCCTACAAATTGAGAAATTAATAACAGTTTATTGACTATTAATTTATGTAGGTATTTTATTCTATCAGATCATTCATCTTTATGTTATTTTTTACATTAGACCTACTTTTCTCTGGTGTTTGAGTTATTTTAGTCTGAACATTATAATATTTTGTATTCGTGTAACAAAATGGATTATTGAATCGATGAAAGGTCGTAACTTTTGTTATCGTTACTTCCAGTTCTATTTATGGAGTCGATTACCTGAGGTTTCATGCGGCATTCAAAAACGATATAGCCTTTATAAAACTTAAATGTTATTTCTTTGGCATAATTCATGATCTCACAAGCACCTTGAAATGTCTGTAGGTATAGGAACCTCAGATGAAAACTGTAGCATATCGTGCGTCGCCGTGCGTCGTCTCAAATAGGTTGTATGTATTTGTATATTTATGATGAACAAAAAATAAAAATAAATTAGCAATTGATTATACCTTTGCCATAATTTGTGGAACCAAAACAAGCGTAGGTTACCATTTTTTTGCAATTACTTCCTTAACATGACCACTTGTCTCTAGAATATATTCGGCTGCGGTAAGTCTCTTTAAAGAGACGCAAAATGTCAATACAGCTCATTGAATTTCGTTACATGAGGGCGCGCGCGCTGCACTCAAATGTTTACCGTTTTATGTTCTGCGCTTTTATTAAAAAAGGCAAAACGTTTTTTGTTCAGTTTTTAGCACTTCGCAACTACTGATTAAATAACTATGAGCTCACTTTTCTTTACTTTTGCATAAATAGACGCGTGGTTTCCGATGTTTGCGAAACATTCCATCGTATCTTCTTGTCTTGCATTGGTGTATATTTTATCCAAGTTTTTCAACTTATAATCAAATTGAATTAGATAAAAAAACTTAAAGATACTTAAATAACTTTACATATTATTATTTTTTCTTAAAAAGTTAAGATGAAATCACAGACCTATTACGAACAAGCTTTTAAGACAAGCATCTTAACCAATAGATGACCCTTAGATGGTATACGAATTAAAATAGCAAACAAAATAATAAGTTCCTATACAAAAACATCAAAGACTTCCTTATCAAAACAAAATTAAATAACCCCTTTTAGCAACGTTTCCTGAAAAAAGACCAATTAAATCTGAATGAGTTGCTATTCAGGATGTACCTCATTAGTGATTACATTAGACGCTGTTCTACTAGAAAAATCTCGCCAATTTATAATTAAGAACAATGGAAAGTTTGGTTAAAACAATTAACATAGCCACACTAAGTCATAGAAATTACTTACAGTTCAGATAAAAAGTATTTCAATGTTATAAAGATATTGCGACCCTAGACAACAGTTGCAAATTTTGACAACAAAGCTACTTACTTTCATTATAAATTAGCTTTTTAGGTTTTCGTGCCAAAGGCTCTTTAGAACAGCACTTGATTGGACAAGTTGTAGGTTTTAAGCAAAATATGCTGACGGCTATGTGTTGTTCATTTGGAGAATTATTATTGTAGAAAGCTTTCGATTTTGAGGATAAAGATAAAACTTTATTTCAAACTCTTTTTTTTAATAAAATTTAATAAAAAATATGGTCTTCAGAGCAGCAGCTGTGTATTCACAAAGGATGTTTAAATCAAATATGAACAGCGTGTTAAGTCTCTTTAACTTTTAAAGTACATTCATTACGATTGCCCTCGGCTCGTATTAAAATTAGGCAAATTATAATAATAGGCAGTGACACGAACATTTTCCTAATCAATGTTAAACACTTTGTACAGCGTTATATTCATTTATACAAAGGATATTCATTCGGTTATTATTTCGTGCATAGCTATAATAATATAATATAATATAAGCTATATAAAGCTTAATTATTTTATATATTATATATTTATTTTTATTTTAGCTGCATTGGCAATTGTACAATTTTATTCCAAGCTAAATCATAAATTAACCTATAAAGCATAAGTATAACTAAATCTATATAACATAGCTTGCATAAATGAGTTAACTAAAACATAAACAGTAAAACAACTAGTCGTATAGTTCAATATAGTTTTCAGCAAATCATGCCACTCCTAATTCAATTAATAAACTGTACAGGGAATCATTATCGAAAGACTTATTTTACTGGAACTTTTGTTAGCAATTAATAGAAAAAGCTGCTATTTAATTTGCTAAGTTTAACTTCATTTAAAAATGGTCGAAACCAAATACTTAGCTGAAAACATCTAAAACTTTGATATGTTGTTTTTTAACTGTTTATTGGCGGAAAAAAGCGTAGAAAGTACTTAAAGCATTTTTAAAAAGAGTAGAACTAAAGCATATTTAATACCAGACAGTCAATCCAACAATTTTTTTATATAGTAAACAATCTCAGAAATTCATAGATATCCTTTTTTACATATTCTTAAGAAAAATATGCCTCCAAGAATTATATTTCGTCCCTTTGAATATAATATATTCCCACGCTTTCTATTATATTACTGAAACATTGTAACAATACTGTTGGTTATTTACTCAATTTCATATTCATTACTAAGCCTATACCTAACCTTACAAGAAATAAGTAAATTATCATAACCGAAATGCCATGGTAAGCATTAAGTTTTGTTACGTTGGCAATACGAACAAATTTGCTATATTTGTATACTTAACCAAGTTTAAATCGTGCTTGAATGTTATTGTTATTAAAGTTTATGCTACAAGTTTGTTTAATCGTGGTTGAATGTGGTTTAATAAAGTTAACGCTTTACTTACTAGGGTGCGATCAATTATGTTCTTACTTATTAGCAAACCTATTAGAATTAGGTCAGAGTAGGTATTGTGAATGTTTTCATCTCAGTAGCCAAAAATCCTAGTGCTGTTTCGTAGCCCTATTCTGAACATTTCGGACATTATTGAACCCCTTTATCGAGTCCTGCTGCCTTTTACATTTTCGGTTAGTTATTTCATTTACAAATTCGATCTACCTCGACAATAAGTTGGTGGTATCAATTCCTTTCGTGATATTACCTCTATGATATGCATAAAAAAACAATGCATTTGTCCTTTGGCAGAAAAGCTTCGGAATACATGGCACCATATTTATATAGTAAGGTTAATAAAATATTAAATAATAATATATTACCTATGTCAAAGCCTGTGTGTAAAAAACATGTTACAGACTGGCTACTACAAATGGACTATATAAAAACAGAAAGCGTAATCTATTAAATGAATTCTTATAGGTATACACTATACATTCGATACTCAATGACATATTCATACAAGCATAACACGTAAACAACTTCTCTTTCATTCACACAACACACAAGTACACACAAATAAAACCAAAATCTTTTTGTTTTGTAAAATTATGAAACTGTACTGTTAATAATGCATTTGTATAACACACGAAGGAGACTCCCCCAACACAGGGTATCCTAGTGTGGGTCTAGTGAGCAACCTGTATTGTAAAATGTTCTCTGAAAATAAAGTTTTTTATTATTTTTTATTTAAATGTAAACACCAGTTAAACTAAACAAAAAATACAGTCTACGAATACCTACATTTATGGATTTTTTGATTAAGCACTCATCATTTTTCTCTTTCATGTCACTATCTGGGCCCAAATAGATAACAAGCTTTTACGGATAGAACAAATTCGAAGGCGGGTTTTGACAACCCGTATCTTAACTGTCATAGTTCATGACCGAGTGACTTTGTGTGCACACTGGACCATAAATAATTGTTAGATTTCATGACTTTCGATATTACTACGAACCTTGGATATCACTATATTTCATATATATGATAAAATAGATGTGATTTTGATAAAATCAGAGTACGCGATAAATGCAATGTTTTCGTAATAATTTCAAGGAAAACATACATGGATAAAGTTATATACCGGTATCTTGCGCGAATAATAACAGTACGACACAGTTAGTCATACAGCCACTTCTAAATAAAAAGCTTTACTATAAGCTGCGTAACCTACTCTAGACTGATAAACACAAATTAGACAGTAGAAAATAAGTAGATACAATGTTAAACAACATTTTCTCATTGAATGCATTGGTACTTTAACCAGCATGTAAAGTCTCATTCCTTAAAATCGCTAAAAATTAAGTTAAATTAAATGGTATGATTTGAGAATTGACCTGCAGGTATCAGCAGATTTTGTAGCAACATAATATACCTATCAAGTTATTACAAAGTTGATAGTTTTATAAATTAAAGACAAGAAAATATGACAGGTAATATTTCCTCTAACTCTAAAATACTGCTTCCTTTTTTGGTGAAAAGCCGATAATTCAATTAAAAACATTTAATTTCAACATCGAAAAAATAAAGAGGACCAAATTACTGTTCCAAGCTGCTTCTACTGATTTTTTTATCAAACCAACATTTTTCACCAAGCAAAATTGTCGCGACGGTGAAGTGCCTCCGGCTCACAAAATGAGTACGAGTGACTCTCGGCTGAATTGGTACAAGCTTCAGGCTGCTGTTTTACGAATATTGTATTGACCTAGATTTAAACTTGTTTTTACGCAACAATAAAGGTTCATCATAAGTGTCTTTATAAATAAATCGGTAGTCTTGCATAAATAAATCGGTATGGATATATACCCTAAAATAAATGTACCTACCTACTTCAAAATTCAACACGAGCCCGTATATGTCGTATCTATGATAGTAAGTTTATGTAGCCAGTTTTTTAAACCTCTTTTGTATTTGTCCTATTATAGATATCTTAGAAACGTGCAATTAAATGGGACAAGATTGAAGCCACGATTATGTGTCTGATTGCATCGTAATCCTTGTACCTAACCAACGATACATAAATTGGAATTCCTTTCATCATAGACTTTAATATTAATTAATAATGAAAATAAAATACGAATACAACTTATATTTCAATGAAATCACACAACAAGGTGTATTCCTAATAACGCATTAAAAGTAAGCGGCTTATTCAGGCGATATTAATTTACTTCTTCCACATACTTCCGTTTGCGTTCGAAAGCGTGGTCTTACCTCCCTCATTTCCCTTTTTCTAAGGTCGCATACAAATCTGTCATGTATTTAATAATTTGCTTCTCTCATATCACTGGTTTTACGGATGAATAGAGTACCTAACGTCGATCACATAACGTCAGGTAACTGACTTATTTACTATCTTGCTCTCTATTGTCTCAAAAACACAAATAGGCATCACCTATTCATTTTATCAGTAAATTAAAACTCAATAACATTTATTTTAGGTGATCCATTTTACGGCTAACATTTTATAAGAATGATATGACCAGTATAAAATGTTACGAACTCCATCTCGATCACTGTACACAAAAGTACACCCCAGAGATCAACGATGGAACATAAATTCTGAACAAATAAATGGTAATAGTATTTTTGTTTTATATGTCTAGTACAGTATAAAGACTAAAGCCTATTAATCTAGATTGAAAAAAAAAACAAATTTATTGTAAGAAAGTAATTATAAACGTAATACATAAATATATAAACTCACGCCTTATCCCGTCCGGGGTAGGCAGAAACGACAGAGCGCCACTTGTCATGATCCTGGCAAACAGATTGGGCCTCGTTCACATTCATTAAGCGAGTCATACATGCGCGTCGGTAAAAAAAAATTAAAAAAAATAACTTCGATTAAACTTCCTCGGATACGCCGCTACGCTACCCGAGTCATGGAAGTAAGATTGTCTTTTTAATAGTGTACTACTCCTAGCTCTGCTAAAGAGATGTTAACACTAAAAATTCTAACAAAGCACCTTCGTTGATTTTTTTCAGTTTTAGAAAGCACAACAAGTTATCTTTCATACAGATTTATCCGAGACCAGAGCTTACTGTTAATCCATTAGACAATATTGGAAATTGTATTACAACAAAGATTAAGGTCACTGTAACTGTGCTACTGTAATAAATAACCCGATTCTCTTAATATAATAATGATCGTCTTTATTCGAAAATATACTATAAATTCTGTAGAGTTAAAAAAGTCATTAGTCAATTAAAATTATGTCAGTACATTGAACATATTTTTACAATCTTTTATTTAGTTTCACCTGTCCCGAAATCTGTCTGCAATAAAATTTGATCTACGTCCCGGTTACCGATTAAACTCAAATTTTGCAAACATCACAACTTATTATAACGCTGGAGGAAGATGGCCATAAAAGAACTTATGAAATAAACGACACAATTACATCGAATTTAGGATCGTTTGATCCATATTGATGGTAACTAGATCGGTAACCAGAGTCGTATGATGCAACTGGAAAATAGCCATACGAACTCCGTAGTTAAACGAAACAATCTCAACAATTTTAAACTTGTTAGATTCGTTTTGTCGAGTAGGTGCTTTAGCTAGATGTCAACCAGCGCCGTCTGAAATAACAAACTATGTAATAACAGCTTGCTACTTACTTGCCACTATTATAGTTATGATTACATGGGAAATCATACAACGTACTTACCATTTAAAACTAACGCATTTCTATCTCTGTCTGTATATTATAAACTAAACACGAAACAAGACAATAATTTATTGTCTGTGTAAAATTTTCATTTTACTGTATTCTAAATTGTAATCTATACTAATATTATAAAGAGGTAAAGTTTGTGTGTTTGTTTGTTTGTGTGATTGTGTGTTTGTGTGTTTGTGACGTTGTAGGGGGTAATCTCTGGATCTACTGAACCGATTTTAAAAATTCTTTCTGTGTTTGATAGTCCATTTATCGGGGAGTGTCATAGGCTATATAGTATCACGCTATGCTTAATAGGAGTAGAGCAGTAATGAAATATGTTTATAAAAGAGACGCTTATAAACGTTTATTTTGCTTCTGCTGCATAAACGTCTGGAGATATACTGAAATGATGTATTAGAGAATTGTACCTTTAAAAAAGTTTTACAATTAAGTCAACGACAGCATTTATCTATCTTCTAAGGTTGACTCACTACGACCTTTTTTATAATAATCAAATTTGATTTAAAGAAATGCATTGTTTGTAAAGGTATTTTGTGTATATGGTATTGACCCTTATCAAAATAAATACGTTAATCATTATATTTATTTAATTTTAAACAAAATTGACCTTTACAGCAATGAGATCCGATTATTAGTTTAAAAGATATCTCAGTTTTAAAATAATGCGCGAATAACGTAAAATATCTGTCTAACGCGATGTTAGTAGGTATAGATGAATTTTCCTAATATCAACATTTTGGTTGGAGTAAGATTTTTATTTTTATTTTAAATACCTGTCACCATAACAGCCCATTAATGTCCCACTGCAGGGACGGGCCTCCTCCGATGACGGAGGGATAATTGGCCTACTAATACCACGCTGGCCAGACGGATTGGTATAGGGTTTTATTTCAAGTTTTCCTTCTTTATATTTCGTAAAGGTAATATTCACGGATAGTCCCGTAGTCGGTTTTTACGACACCCATGAGATGAGATGAGGTGGTGACATATTGTATTCTTACAATTGTATTCTTTAAATACCTGTACTATAAATTAATTCTACTGTTCTGTGGCGTTTGTTGGGAGAGGCATGATTTATTGATTAATATGTACCAGGTATTTTTAATCCACCGTACATGGATAATACTCTATACTAATATTATAAAGAAGTAAAGTTCGTGTGTTTGTGACGTTGTAGGGGGTAATCTCTGGATCTACTAAACCGATTTTTAAAATTATTTTTGTGTTAAATAGGCCATTTATCGGGGAGTGTCATAGGCTATATAGTATCACGCTATGACTAATAGGAGTGGAGCAGTAATGGAATATGTTTAAAAAAGTGACGCTTTTTTTCGCGGCCTAACGAAGTGGGCACGGGTCAGCTAGTGTTTTATAAACTTAAATAATGATTAAGTTTAATATTCACAACAGTATTGCATTATTTTTTACATTAATAGAAAAATAATTGCAATTTAGATTTAATTGATTAATATTGTGTAATATTTTGTTTGCCGTGGCAACTTGTGATGGAATCAGCACTGTTGCTTGAGCCATCTAAATAATGTATTATTTCTGATTGTCTTTGTGTATGTTTCGTAAGTTGTCCTAATTATAAATAAATAAATAAATAATTTTAAATACAACTAATTTAGTAAATAGCTTCTGTTTTTGTACACAAATTAATGTATGTTACATTGTTCAGCTTCAAAAGTAGGTAAAGCTTGACCTCTCTATTGGATCACTTGAATACAAAGCAAGAGTTTTGTTATAGACTTTCAATAGTCGTCTAACAATCAAGGTATTCTGCGATTCATTGCTTTATAAAACTTTCAATAAATTACGAGTATTAAAACTTCTTTCGTATTGTCAAATTCAAACAAAGGTACCTGGAACAAACAGGCATATAAATCTTAAATTAAAGTTTTCTTTATCGTTGTTATTCTTTATTTAAAGTTTTGTTAAAATAATGTAGGTACATGATTTAATAATAAAGTATTTCTGACTTTTTATAGGCCATCTAATCTCAAACTAAGCAGAGCATAAACTATAGACGTATTTATTCACACAATTGAACAGGATTGAACTCAAGACTGTTGCGCAGCTGACAGTCAAGCACCGTGCAGTCATGCTCTGAAACCACTACGCAGCTGAAGTTGTCAAGATAAGATAATAATATATATAGAATCTAAATACAATATAATTATCATACTAGCAGAAAGCATTTTAAAGAGGCACAATTAGTATGTAAATTTCAACGCAGTACGTAATTCACTCATACGAGTACAGAGACTAACTTTTAAACTTGATTAAAAATGTTGCAGAATAATTTTATACAATACCTATTTTACTTAGCTCAAGAAGGTAGGGCGACAAAAAAGTAACTTCAAATCTACCAACAAATTTTAATACGTTACCTTATAGACTTTCGACAGGAAGGACGAGGAGATTTATAAAACTGTCTGTAAATTATAAAAAAAATCATATTGTCCCATTTGAGAGAAGGAAGTTGGAATAATAAACAAACAGACAGATTATTCAAAAATAAAATATTAGATGTAGCAACAATTTGTATACTAAGAGAAACTTAGTATGTTTTCAACGCAGTTTCTAATTCACTTTAACATAATAACTTTTTAACTAGATTAAAATGTTGCAGAGTTATATTATACAACTAGCTGCTGTGCCCGCGACTTCGTTCGCGTGGCGGTTGTTACTTACTTCGCAATTCGATTTAATACTGAAAAATCGTTTTTTAAACCTTATAACAAACAGATATACCTACAAACGAATTGTAAAATTAACGAACGAACCAAAACCTTTTCAAAAACAGACCTTTACAAAGACAGATCTATGAAGACTGCGTCTAAACTTATGCTGAAAGACATGAGCGAACGTCATTCTTTCAAGGAAAATCTTAACACCGCGATACTGAAAATGAAGTCACAGGCACAATGCCATCTGTTGTCAAATATGTAAGGTAAAATAAATGACCCACTGCAAGGACGCGCCTCCTCCCGTGACGTAGGGATACTTGGCCTACTAATACCACGCTGGCCAGTCGGATTGGTATATGGTTTAATTTCAAGTTTTCCTTCATTTTTATTTCGTAAAGATTATATTCACCGATTGTCCCTTAGTCGGTTTTACGCCACCCATGGGATGAGATGGGGAGGTGACATATTGTATTCTTACTCCGTCACCACACGGATAATCGCTAATTAATTATGAATGAATACATTTGCACGCCACGTTATGGTGCGGCAGAATTACCTGCCTCGGTGGCGCGGCGGTCGCATTACATGGCTGGCGTGCATGAGTTCGCGGGTTCGATTCCCATGGAGGACAATTGTGATACACAAACTATTGTCCTTAGTCTGGATGTTCTTTGTGTCCGTTAAATTGATATTTTTAAAGGCTAGTGTGGGATTTGTCTTTTGTAAAAAAAAATGCTGAAATAAATTATTGTACCTAACACCTTTTTACCATCTAGCAAAAAATGAATGAAATGATATAGAATGAAATTATATAGATGCACCGGTTGGCCGTTTCGGACGTTAAACAAAAATCAACCGTACAGCCATACTCATACTGGCGCGGCGACATTTGGAAATTTTCTTTCATCTATATCTTGTGTGTTTAAAAACCGATTTCTATAAAAAAAAAAAATATGAATAAGATCACAGATATCTTTTATTTAGATTTCTGTGAATAAGATATTAAAGTGTACTTTTGAAATATGGGAGTTTGAAAAAGATATGTCTATGCAAATTACAATATATTTATGTATTTAATACACTTTGAAGAAAACCCTAACGATTAAACACGTTATTGTGGCTAATATATAAAAGATAGATATATACTATTAAGGACTTTTTTGTTCATCTTTTGAAGACCATTATTTTTGTAATACATATTTTTGGCGTATGATCAACGTATGCGATGATAAGAGCTCGAACGCGCGTTTTTTCAACCGACTTGCTTCAAATTTTTCGTCACTGCTCAGCTCCTATGTGTCTTAGCGTTATGTTATATAGCCTATAACCTGCCCAGGAGTATGGACTACAATCGTACCAATTTTGGTTAAAATGCCTTCAGTAGTTTTTGACCCATGCGTGCACATACAGACAGACAGACAGACAGACAGACAGACAGACAGACAAAAAATTTATTGATTGCATTTTTGGCATTAGTGTCGATCACCATTCATCCTCCAATATTAATTTTTAACATATATTCAATGTACAGAATTGATCTCTCTACAGTTTTATTATATAGTATATAGATATTGTGTTTAATACGAGCTTGTATGGCGCCAGAGAAGTAACATAATTATATACGTTCTAACAATTCATGTCAGTAAATTGTCTAAAATCAGATAGCAGTTAAGATAATGAACGAAATAGAATGAAAATATTCATTAAAACTCTCCTATTTTTTTTTACTATTACTCTACATATGCAAAAGAAATAGTGTTTTGCTTTTCTTAACCAGAATTTGAAGTCTAGTTTTAATTTAATCGCTGAGTACTGAACCGTCAATCAAAATCTGGTAAAAGCCAAGTGACTCCGACTGATAATATGGAGCGTAGGGGTTTGTACATAGGTTATAACGTATACCTCAAAGCAATCGAAGATGTCACACTGATTACATACAATACAAATTAATAGAGATGTGAATAATAAGGATTATTCACTGTAGTGTGTGTCACATCCGTGTGGTGACGGAGTAAGAATACAATTTGTCACCACCCCATCTCATCCCAAGGGTGTCGTAAAAACAGACTAAGGAACTAACGAAATTAAAAGAAAGAAAACTTGAAATACAGCCCTATACCAATCCGTCTGGCCAGCGTGGTATTAGTAGGCTAAGTATCCCTCCGTCACGGGAGGAGGCCCGTCCTTGATTACGATGATGATGATTCACTGTAGTTATTGAATGTTATATGGATGTCCCTTAATCGCATTCACGACACTTGGGATGATAATAAAAAATAATAACGTTAGTAAAAATAATTCTTAATTAATAAATGTTTAGAAAGAGTTGTGTGTACATGGCACCGGTTAGTTATAATGCTTTACCTGACCACATTGTTAACCTGCCCTACAATCAATTTTGTATTACTCTCCAAAAATGGTTAGTAGAAGAGAGTTTCTATACCATTAACGATTTCTTAAAAAAATATGCTTGTTCTTTCCATTTTAGATTCTTATAATTTTAAGGTTTTATTGTCTATTTTTAATGTTTGGAGTCTGTGTGATTGATTGTAGATAGATGACTTGTATTTTTAAATATTTGCATGCCTTTAGGCAAAATGTGTCTTGTACCTACTTAAATATTATAATGTCAACCTCCTAACCACATTTTTAGCAAATAAATATATTTTATTTCATTTCATAAAAATTAAACAAGCCGTTAAAAATTTAATTGTAAATTTAAACAAGATGGAGTAATAAAATTCCCAGCTTGCACTCTTTCCCGCAATTCCAAGAGATTCTTATTCAAATTTTTACAACTTTATGAACATCAAACTCCTCGTTATGTTCCAATACAATATCGGATATAAATATTTCAAATATATTTCAACCTTTTTATACTTAATTTCGCAACGTAACCATTAATCACAATATTATTTGTTGATATTTTATGATAAAACGAAATAAATTTAAAGGTATTAAAAGTTTGCTTTTTTGAATTTAGAAATTCGTGTAGGCTGTTAGGTAGAACGAAGGTCGGTACCAAAAAGTTTAGTACACATTTCTTATATTATACCTACTTATATTTGTGAATGGTTTCACATACATACTGGTGTTTTTAGACGTTGAAAACAAGTGTAGCATATGTGCGATTCATTTGTTATGTAATACATTTCGGAAATAATTGAAAATGCAAGGTACATATTTTTTTGTACCTTGTATTTTCAATCTCAATACAATACATTGTTCAAAAAGCTATGAGAGGTAATTACAATTAAAATAAGAACAAAATCGTATCGTATTTGTAGAGTAAACACATTA
This sequence comes from Schrankia costaestrigalis, assembly GCA_905475405.1. Taxonomy (NCBI): domain Eukaryota; kingdom Metazoa; phylum Arthropoda; class Insecta; order Lepidoptera; family Erebidae; genus Schrankia; species Schrankia costaestrigalis. The sequence continues at coordinate 9,576,367 of FR997832.1, forward strand.
TACCAGGAAAAATCCTTTGTAGACATTAAAGTATTCGGTATAGTCTAGTATGGAAATCCAATTCTCGCAGCGTATCTAGGAAACACATATTACAATCTCTAGTCAACCGTCAAAAAGCCCAAAATAAAACCTAGATATCAGTGGCGTGGACGCTACGCTTTGTCTAATAGCTATTTTCTATGTTGGTTCGCTTTTCAAATATTCAAAGTCTGAACTAGATAAGCTTTTTAAATAACCATTTGAGGCTTGGAGCTAATCTAAATTATGTGAAACTCCGCGTGCTGACGAAATCAGGATACATATTGATACCACCTTATCCCATAACACGAGTGTCATAAAAGCTAAGTAAAGGAAAGTACACATGTTTTACTTTTACAAAAAAATAAAGAAATTGGAACATAAAACCCTATACCAAATCGTCGTCCAAGCGTGGTTTTAGAAGTTTTACCTCTGTCATAACAAGAACCACGTGCCTGGTGTAGAAAATTAATGGGTTATTAGAATGGAACCTGAAACTATCTCTACAGTCCCACCGAACCTACAAGGGCCACTACATCCAAGAATTCTAACCATTTTAATGTTTATGTAATAACATTATTGTTTATTTATTGGCATTTAGTATGTCCTCGTAACGATCAAACAAAACCAATTACCAATTATAACGTATTTCAGTAGAACTGCCCAGCGTAACTTATTGACGTATAATCGAAATACCAATCGTAATGACATGTTCAATGAAATGATAAAAGGCTTTTTGACGTTATATTACTAATCACAATTGATAACATGATTATAACATTTCTGGTTGTTTGATTTCGATAGTAAATCAAGTGTGTCAACGTACTTGACTATAAAATCCATAATAGTGCACATGTCCAATGCACATAATATCAACACACACACGTACACGATATCTAGATGCGTCAAAGAGTAGTACAACCCAAATGTCGCCTCATTTTCTTTGTAATATTTTCTTTATTTATTGCATTAGACATAGGGATAAAAGATCCACCTGAACTCTACTAGACATATTAATAAGCTGTTATGTTTCATTCGCTTATATTTCTTTTTTGCCTTTCTATTTTTAACTGTCGATAATAAATCAAAGTACGGAGAGAGTACGTACAATTTTATGTGCATGAGTAAAAGTTGATAAACTTTACGCGATTGCCGATCCTTGGTGTATAACATTAATAATATTTTTTTTATATATATGTCTTATGTTGCACCGTGAAGAATCCTAGTGGATCCGGCCAGTGCGCACTCGCAGGTCTTTGCAGAACTGCGGTCCGTCAGGTCGCCAGTGCACACCGGGGCCCCGTACAGGACCATGGATCGTACGAACCCCACTTAGAGCCGCCTACAGGCGGTGCTCGGTCCCTCCTGATTGGGAAGCAGCGTTGCCAGCGCGCCCATTAGCTTGGAAACGTAAAGAGGTACTTGACTTAATAATTACAATCAGCTTACTTACGGGTACACTATATTTTGACATTTATCAAGAAAATTGTTTAAGTATAGTTTGTACGTAGGTATAACTACTAAGTTTCTGAAATCAAATTCGAAATAAATGAGGTTATTGGAACACCGCATACAATTCTCAATAGTTGTTAGTTGGCTCATATCTATGGTAATTGCCAATATCCCAGAGATCGAAGATAGAGTAAACAGTCCTAATCGATATCAGGTTAAACGAAAATAATCAAAAGATATTCAAGATTTTTTAAACCCGACGTGTTTTTAGTATTATTTTTTATATCATTTGCATTTACAAATAGCTTTTTGATTGGAGAAAAAAAATAGCAATCATGACTCAAGCTTGTTCTAACAAAGTAATTAAAGGGCACATAACACGTCATGTGGGTGATTCCTTTCGCTGTCATAATTTTTTTACGACCAATAAAAGTCAAGTACAAAGTAAGTTTAAACTGGTGTAATTTATTAACATTACTACAATACAAGGTTACATGTTGACTGCTGGAAACCCACCCCCGAACATTAACGATAAACGTAACTACAATAAGGGCAACGCGACCCAAATCAAATGCCTTTTACTAAATATGGATACGTTCCTTTTTTGTCGAATATAAAATAAAAAGTATACTAAATGAGATTACTCTTTTACAAAGTTTGTTACTCCGTTGGGTATGTACCCTGTTGTTATGAAGCTAAGTTCTTAAGTAATTATAAACCAGTAATGCAGCTTACTATCTTTGAAACAGCTTATGAAACTTTAACAAAGTTATTTATATACTTTCTGGATAAAAGGGAATCCTTCACTGTAAACCTTCCTATTGTAAGGTATTATAAATTTATAAGTAGAAAATAATTACTACTAAACAGACTATAAATAGGTGTTTAATATTTTTCAAGATACTAATTTTAGAATCATAATTACTGAACAAGTAAACAGGTCATTAGCGTAAAAACTTTTACCGGTAAAACATTACACTAGAACGCGAGCATTTTAGCCATAGGAGCAGATACTTGCAACGACACCGTTGTCATGGATTACTACGATTATGATTCAGAATTGTCTAACATGTCTGACATGATGGTTTATAAAATATTGTACTCTATAGCCCGGGTTAATAAGTGCGTACTTACGTTGATGAAGGATAATTTTACACACAATGTGTTTGTTTGAATATAATCTCTTTAAGCTAAAAAATGTTTAGCCACAAAGATGTCTAACCTTGGTTACATAAGCCCAATGTACCACTCTATAATGGTACAAGTACAAACACTGCATAGTATTAATTTGCTGTACATAATACATTACATCACAGCTCAGACCTGTGTTGGTTTGGAATAATATGTCAATCGGATTAATTCCAAGCGTTCATTAATGCGACTCTCCTACAAACAGAGAAAACTTTTCCAATATACAAGTAAGTAAGATAGGAATCTTCACGCCTATTCTATAGCTGTAATATGGTTTATGTATATTGTTTAAAGTAAGCAATAATAAGTATATTTTGGTAAATTTTTGGAAACTGTATAATAGTAATGAGCTGGTTTTTCTTTACAGAGAAACAAAGCATTCAAAGTCGAAGCTACTTTTTAACCATCATGTCAATTCTCGTTAAGTTAACTTTAGTTGTCAAATTGTCATACAACAGGTAAGACAATTTGACAACTAAAGTAAACTTAACCGAATTTTTAACGATTTTAAGGAACGAGAATTGACATGCAGATTGTGTAATTCTACCATCATTTCATTTATATCTGTTTCTTTATGAGGCAGGGAAAGTTATAATTTTCGTCAATATATCGATAGGAAGAAAAAACGGCTAGTATGGTGATCAGCCCTAATTGATAAAACAAAATAAAATTGTTAATCCATTTTATAAGGTGTTGAATATCTATTACCTACTGTACTATAGTAAAGATGGATAAAAATATCATTTAATTCTAAGTAAGTAGGGGAAGGGGGGGCATAACGGGGTCGCGAGGATGACGGGGCCACCCTCAAATACTAAAACTTACACACTTTACATGTGTTTTGTTTTCGCTAATAGGTAGCCGTTTTATAACTCTCATAAGTCTGACAATGACAGGCGACAAGACTGCGCGCGTTTATTTTTTATAACAGAAAATTATTTTTAACATCATTCTATGTAATTTTGAGTGACTACGAATACACACGTAAAAAGGTAAGTTTTTAAGTGAATACTATGATTTATTTATTTTGTTTTTATAGATACATTACTTATTGATATGTTTTGGACAAAAATACTCTAAGCGTCAGTAATTTTATTCAGTTTGTTATTTTAAATAATGTGAGAATCGGGGCATAACGGGGACATGGTTGCGGGGTACGATGGGGTACCCCGTTATGCATACTGGAGTTAGAAGAACGAGAAAAACTTAAGAGACCAAAAAAGTGTTCCAATCCGAATGATCCCAAGTTAAAAAAGAACGCTAAGAAATAGAAATCCCAAAAAGCTGCCTCTGATGTAGAAAATACCAACGAGGATACCATGTGCCTGTATTGTCTGGACATGAATCATACTTATTTAAAGTCTTTGGAAGGTTGGGTGGCTTTCCAACTATGTGGACGGTGGGTTCATACAGCTTGTGCTGATGTAGACGACAACAATGCAAAAGAAATCCACATTTGCTTGTATTGTGACACAAACTAAATACGTACCCCGTACTGCCCCTACCCTGGGGCACGATGGGGTTTTCCTTAAAGTTTAAAAAAACTAAAATTATGACGTTGTATGATTATTTACATTACCAAATTTTATACCAAATGATAGGTTAATAAGTAACCAAAGTGTTGTGATTAGTTTTAATTAATAAATACATTGCGTTGATTATGTTTTAGTGTATTTTCCTTAACGTCCCCGTTATGCCCCCCTCTCCCCTAAAAGTAATTTGCTCAAATAAAGCTCAATACAAAAGCTCAATTAAATCCTCTTTTTAAATATTGTTGCTCTACAGAAGGCTTTTCTCAAACAAATAATGAAAACAAACTTTGGTTGACTTATACATCGATAAAGCCATCTTGTTTATCCAATCTACAAACCAGTTATTTTATATTTTCCTCAAGTCTTTATTCACGTGGGCTTTCCTGCGGGAATCAGATACATTTATACGATAAAGGATCACGTGACTGTTCAAAAATTGGTACCGTTTGTTATTGTGAATTACACACAAAAAGTAACTAAGGAAACACAAGGAAGATAGCAAAATAAATGTCATAGTGGTAAAGAGGGTTTGTTTACAACCGTGACGACGAAAGAATCTGCGCCTAACATTAAAAAAAAATTATGGTCACTACTCTACTAAGTACCCAGATGGATGATGCATAAGGTGCCGTCTTCGAAAAATAGAAGAGTGCAGAGGTATTCAGGCGGAGAAGAATTTTTATAAACATGGGAAATTGTAACTCTGGCGCTCCTTTAAGCCAAAAAAGGCCCAGTTTTGACTATCATAAACGAGCTAGCAATTCGTTTTAAACAAAAAGTTAATTTAATATCCATGTTGAACACATTAGTGCCATGTGTTCGAAGCGTGAATTATAACTACTAAAGTGCGAAGTAATATTGTCGGATTAAATAATAATATTGCCTAACTTAGATTGAAAGCCTTTCATATCCTCCCACATACTAATAAAGCAGCGCTGTAAGAACTTTTTCATATGCTACCAAATACAATATTCTTTAGTTATTGTACTCATAATTAAAGTATCTATGTTTATAGAAACTTTGAACTGATTCTGACGTTACTGACGTTTGTCGACTTTCATGGTCTGTTCTTCACAATGTAGTAAGTGAACTGGTCATTGGCGTAATCTTAGAATCGCCATTAAAAAAAAAAAAAAAAAAAATGTAGTAAGTGACTGATGTCCTTCTTGTTAAACTTAGATGTTATGGTGGATGTTGTTACCCCTTCATTGATACTTAATTATTTCTTTGCAAGACTAACGATTAGATGCAAGAACTACCCAAATTAGCCTATACATTTTATATATTATTTTATTAATTTTTTTGTCTCTAGACTGTCACAAAGCAACACACGTACATAAAATGATTACCCTCTTTTGCGTTGCGCAGTGGGGTAAAAACAAAGTAAGCAGATCTTTACAACGCAAAACAATGATGCAGCGAGTTTTATAAAAAACGGCCAGTGATAAAGTTTAAGAAAGGTTTTTGTTATACTATAAGGCCGCCATGGTAATCTTTTTCTAATTAAAAATCGACTCCAAAACAGGCGCGTTGATATTGAATATTATTCAAAAATGTTATTAACTTTGATGATTTACACTACTTTAATTTTTTTTTATAAACTCCTACTTAGATACATTTATTTAATTAGCTAAGAAATATAGTTATGAGGTAAAAAACTCGAAACTCTTTTTGAAGACAGTGTGGTATTAGTAGGCCAAGTATCCCTCTGTCCCCGGAGGAGGCCCGTCCCTGCAGTGGGCCATTAATGGGCTGTTCTGACGGGTAATAGTAACACGTCATGCATGTATTAAAGGGCTGATACTATGTATCGGTAACTGGATCCCTCCAAAGATGGTTTATAACTTATTAGGTGATGAACTACAATGTTGCACTACACAAACAGCAACGGATTCTATTCACGTAATTAAACAAACAATATGATAGCTTTTAATTTGCTTAAATTTCAGGTCACATAATAATCAGTCGAATCACAACTGTGTGTTCAAACTAAGTTACCTGGTTCAGGATTGTTTTATGGAAGTTCCCTTTGTGAAAGTAATTTAAATAATCAGGGAACAAGGACAGCGTAACACATGCCTGTTCAGAGACAACACCTAAAAGTTCGTTCTAAAACTTTGAAAAATAATCAAACTTTTTCAATTTTAGGATACATTCCAATAAAAATAACTATGTAACCCCTTTATGTATCGGACTAATGCAAGAAATAAATTATTTGGGTTATGTACAATTTAGTGTCTTACAGTGAACTAAAATAATACAGAGTTTCAAAATCTAGCAAAAGGTACTTATAAATTGTACACTACGTTGTCTTCCCGAATAATTTTTCTTTAACTAAGAATTTTATAGTAATTGATGTAGGGATTCGTGCTACACCGTACATCAAATGCAAATTGATATTGATAGAAATGATAAGTCTGTTTAGAGTGAACACAAATGTATATTTTCACTGTAATTATGAACAATTTAAACTTAATAATGCTATATGATTTATGATAATGAGTACACGATACGTTTGCTGAAAGTGAACTAACTTAACTTATTACACAATCGTCGTTGTGGATGTAAAATGCTGACCGCGGCAAATGTACGGTCGTTGGCCCGTACATGTTCCCGGGGGACAACAAAGAGAAAATAAAAATGACTGATTAATGATAAATGAAAATGATTTAACAAGGTGAGCCATTAGGTCCTTAACCAATAAAGGTGATATATTACTTAATGTCTCTAATTAATTTTGTTAAACCACACGCTAAACTTCTTGTTCACACACTTTAAACACAGATTTTTTCACAAAAGGCGACGTGCCTTTATCGCGCTTATTTTTACGCTCACTGTTTGCTCTATGAAAACTTAACACTTTACACTGACACTGTTCTTTCACTACACTGCTGCTGGAGGAGGCTCTTTCGGTCGGAGCCTGCGACGGCGCGGCTTCTCCGCCCCAACGCGCCGCCGGCGCCGACGAGGTAGCCGGTATCCCGACAGACGCGCGTCGCTTTACGTACTTACATGTGATATACGACGATACAACCAAGTATCACTAGCGCACCGCCCAATATATATATCGCAACGTAATGATGTACATCGTGATATGAGATACTTTCGGCTTCCCATTGATTTTCCTTTAAATTACGAATTTTGTCATGTATTTCGTTTAGCTCCTTTTCTGTATCTAATGCTAATGATGAGTTAGTAATTTCTGAGTACGTTGTTGTGAAGTTGATAATGTGATTTATAGGTGGCATATACTCCCAGCTAGTAAGAGGGGGTGAAATTTTTATGTCACTGCTCATATCCCTGTGTGAATGGATAGTAAAATTGTTTGTTTTTAACATACAATTTTGTCCGATATAAATAATTCCAGACTGCCACAGCTGTCGTACGGTAACCTGATCCTTGCATAATATTCGCACTTGACACCAATTACAGCAAAAGTAAACAAATGAATTAACGTTGTACATTTTAATCCATTCATTACTGCATACATTTATGTTAGTTATGCATTGATTTGTTTGATGATTCACCTCACAAAGGTCATTATCATTTGTGAGGTGGTGGACAGGCCCCTGTATATAACAGAGTGAAGTTTCAGCACTATGTAAACATTGTTTTAAATCTAATTCCGTCATTGTTAAGTAAATATCCTTATGGAGATTGATACCGACGTAATCCGATTTTGGCATAATGCTGACCTTGCTGCTACCTTTTTGTTGTGGTATCGGAATGAGTCTATAAATTTTAAAATAGTCCTGACTGACTAATGGCACCTTTATTTCAAACAGGCAATATTTTTCTGTTGCTCGGGCTTTTACAGTTAACAGCTGGTATATATCCTTGATGTCAGTTTGTACGTGCTCGACCGGTAGGCTGAAGTCCTTAGGTAATTGACTAGCGATGTTACTCAGTTCGTTTATCAATTGTTCTGGTGACAACAAATGAGGATTAAATCTACCATGATATATGTCGATTATTGTGTCAGATAAAATGTCTTGTATGTTTTTTAAGTTTAATAACATATTGCTGGCTATAACTGCTGTTAATGTGTATGAATTAATGTCTATGTTCATTTGAGTTTCTTTTGCGTGTTATAAACTGTCGTTTCTATACTCAATAAACGCTGATTTATTGCTTTATGTTGTTTATCAATTAAACTCGTAGTCCGTTTCAAAACGTCGTATTCTGATTCGATGATAGAGGTCTGATTCCTCCACAGAGAAGTCATATGATTGTGATTGTCTTTAATTAGCTGGATATCTTTTTGATACTGTTCTGCGAAATGTTGATCTAATACGCCGAACAGGCTGTTGGCGAGGTAACCGACACCGTTGATAAGGCCTCGGCGGTGTCGCGTGCTGGAATGCTGACTCAGTAGCATATGGTTATAGTACTCCAATTCATTGTAACCGTGACGTAATTGGAGTAATATTAATTCACATCTAACTGCTTTGTTTATTTTTGTACATTGAGTGTCTAAGTACTGTATATATTTATTAAAAGCCAATATTCCTTGCTGATATGGCCGCATGTCGTAATATGCTAATATACGCCACTCATCGCTTATAAGTCTCATATCAGACACTTTGTCGAAATATACATATTTATCTTTGATTTCTGTTATATTATAAGAACTCGATGCACATGATATAATTGATGTAAAGAATAGTAATGTCATAACTACTGAATTTAGGGAAAAACGTTTAGGTTTCTCTTTTTCCTTAGCTTGTGTGTTTGTTGACGTTAACGGCGAGGTTTGTTGTTTTTGTTCACAGTGGACTGGCAGGATAGACAGTTTTATGATAGGTCTCTTTATGAAACCGTTTTTTGTCTTAAGTGTTACGACTCGAACGTGGCCATCGGTTCCAGGGTGTAACTCAGTAACCTTGCCCATGGGCCACTTCCCTGCTGGCAGATTGTCGTCGCGAATAAGCACGACGTCATTAATTTTTATATTTTCATATGGCTTCTTCCATTTCGACACCAGAAGTATCAATTAACGTAAGGGACATTTTGGCCAAAATGAGTTATATATACCGTTGGATTCGGAATTTCACGCTCTATCGTTTGGTATATTTGAAATTTCTCTATCGTTAAAAAAATGTCCCTTACAGTACACGTTTTCGAAGGTCTAGATTGTTTTTCATACTAAAAAATTAATTTAACGGACGTAAATATTTTTACGTGTTAGAAAAAATAATGTAAATAGTTCTGAAATGCAATTCAGTCCCTTACATTAAACAAAAGTTTTGTACAATTCTCACAATATGACCTTTACGTTAAAACACATTATATAACTTTACTTTAATTTGTCGCTTACCTTAATATATACTCAAGGGCCCACCTTTAATTATGTCTAAAATTTCGAAAAAATGTACATTATACAGTATTTTTCGGTATTATCAAATATTTTACTTAATTACTAGTATGAATTAAAAAACATTTAACGAACAAAATTTCTTAAAAAATCAATAAAATGAGAAACAGCCTTAAAAACTGTAACATTTAATTTTCCTAGACATGTTCCATAAGATTTAAGTCTGGACTTCAAGGAGGCCATAGTAATTTTCGAATCACACCCTTATTCAGGAATTCAGTTGTGATTTTTAGGGATGTGTAGCCGGGCACTATCATGGATTAACAGAAATTATTCCCCAATAAATGGTGCAATTGGCATCACATGAGGTTCTTAAGCCTCTGTAACATATTTTTCTGCGTTTACACCACCACTTTAAAAATAACCAAGTCCAAGTACGAGCCCCGTAAATGATGCCACCCAAAACATTATTGAACCACCTTGGCACACCGCAGTTTCAAGGGACACATGGGGCAAACCTTTTATTTTTGTGCCTGTAAGAACTCTGACGACCTTCACGATAAGTTAATGATATCCGATATTCGTCTGTAAATACCACATTTTTCGAATGCTCTCGACGGATCGACATCCGTATTGGCAAGGCGGCAACCACGTTCGGGAAGCTAGGTACAGGGGTATGGTACAATAAGCACCTTACTACTAAGACCAAGATGGTTGTCTTTCAGGCTTCCATCTTAAGCATACTCTTGTACGGGCCTGAAACCTGGACGTCGTATGCAAAACATCGCCGTCGTCTTAACTTATGTTACATGCGTTGCTTACGAAAGATCTTGGGCTTAGCATGGGAGGACAAGATGACAAACAAGTCTGACAGTGCTTCTTAAATAGAGACGTCTGCGTTGGCTAGGGCATGTGCATAGGATGGAACCCTCTCCATTACAACGACGTGTTCTTCTTGATGCAGTAGCGAATGGAAAAAGAGATGTTGGGAGGCCGCTGCTTCGTTTCAAAGACTGCACCAAGCGAGACATGGCAGCATTTAAAATCGACTACCGTGACTGGGAGAAGCTCGCGGTCCTGAGTGGCGCAAACGTGTCGGAGAGGGTCGCAAATTTTGTAATGAAGCCTGGATTGGAGTGCTTGCTGACAAGAGACAGAAACGACATGAACATGGTTCGACACTAATGTCCAGTTACTTCTTTTGTCAAGCCTGTGGTATCGGTCTGTACAGTCATCAAAAGCGATGTATCACAGACACCACCTCATAAATCGTCTGCAATAGACGAAAAGGCCTTATATATATTGTCCATTGCCTGTACTCACGAGAGAAATAAGAAACTGTGGTCCTCTAGCAGTTATAAAACCTTAACCTTCTTCTGACCGTACGTATACCCCCACACACATTTTTAACTTCTTGGAGTTGGTTACGTGCTTGAATCGCTATAATAAACCAGTCCCTGAGGACATTTCTGACGATAAAACGGTTATGCCAAGTCAAATTACACAGCTTACGACTGTGACCTGGTCTCCGTTCATAAGATCCTGTCTCTAGGAACTACCTAACCGCATTTACCACAGTCCTATTTACTGTTCGACCAGTCCGAATTTTCTCCAAAATTTCCAAAATTAATCTAAAGATATTGTAAGTTTAAGTATATTTTAACTAATGGACTTAATAATAAAGATATCAGGTCCAAAATTACATGATACTTGCTCTTAATAGTTTATCATACATCATATTTCATCCAGTTCATAGTAGTTTATGTCCTTTACAGTAGATTTGTGTTTTAGTTTCCTATTAAACTTGGTGCTTACTTTAATATGGGATAGTTTACATTGAAAGCTTGAGTGCCTTAAAGGACAACTAGCAGAAACTAAGCAACTTTTTTTAATGTAAGGGACATGCTATTTTCTAAACGCGTAAGTTTACGTAGATATTTTATTTATAATTATAAAGAAGAGAAAATTATAAGAAACTTTGTCCTAGACACTTTTAAGATTAGAGCAAGTAATAAAAAGTTACAGAAGAATTTGTAAAATCGGAATGGTTTTTTGGCTCTCCTGAAAAGTCGTGTTTTGTCCCTTACGTTAATTGATACTTCTGGTGTCGATTTGCTACGTAATGTTAGTTGGTCTTGATATTCATTACGCCATCTTTTCCATGTGTCTTGGAAGATTTTCTGCGTCAAATGCCAACGTGTCGTAGATCCCTTTCTGTCTCCATGATAGTCAATCCTGACCCTCCAGTTAGAAAATGCGCTGGCGTGAGATAATTTAAGTCGTCTGGATCTTCTGACAACGTACACAATGGTCTAGAGTTCAGACATGCTTCCAGTTGTGTCAGTAGTGCAGAGAACTCTTCGAATGTTAGATGTTGTTCACCTAATACCCGCTTTAAGTGGTACTTTAAGCTCTTCACAGCAGCTTCCCAAAGTCCTCCTGCTGACGGCCATGAAGGTGCATTAAAGTGCCATTTAATTTCCATTTCTGTGACGACTTTCATTAGCTCTTGAGTGTTGATTTGTAGGTATTTGAGCTCGCTTTGCAAGACATTGTTTGCTCCCAGGAAGTTGGTACCGTTGTCACTGTATACGTGACAAGGTGTTCCTCTACGAGCTGCCATCCTGCGCAATGCTGCTATAAACGTCGACGTTGTGAGATCTGACACAAGCTCTAAGTGCACGGCCTTTGTCGCCATGCACACAAATACCGCTATGTAGCCTTTTGTGGTTTTGATTCCACGGCCCTTGTTAGCTTTCACTGTAACGAATCCTGTAAAATCCACGCCTGTATGATAAAACGCTCTCGGAGACGGGTTGCATCTCGATTGAGGTTGGTCGCCCATAAGTTGTTGCATTTTGCTAGGGTCGTGTTTACGACAAATTACACATTGGCGTAATTGTTTTTTAACGGTACGCATGCCTCCAATTATCCAATACTTTTGCCTTATACTTGATAAACACAATCTTGCTCCCCTATGATAAGTCAACTTGTGAGCGTGATCGATGATGAGTTCTGCCAATCTCCCATTTGAAATGATAATGGGATTTTTCCTGTCTTCATTCATACGTGCATGCCTAAACCTGCTACGAATGCCATGCTGATCTAGAAATGGGTTTAAATTCTTTATCTTGCTTTTGTTGAGAACAGATTTCCCCTCCTGAAGATATTTGATATCATCACTAAAGTCTGCTTGCTGATGATGTTTAATAACGATCATAGTTGCTTGTTTTATTTCTTGCAAAGATAAATAATTTATTCCATTTACGTGTCGTTTTGTAATAAATCGACGTAGCCAGGCTATGACGCTTATAATAAATAAAAAACTGCTGAATCGTGTTATGAGTATTGCTATGATATCGCTGTCCTTGTCTTGCTTAGCGACGACGTTTACTTGCTTACAGTACGATTTTTTCTCCTCTTGCTCAGTGGAATACTTCGGACGTTCGATGTCATATGTGGAGTTCGATTCCTGTAACCAAATCGGTCCATGCCACCAAAGGGTATGTTCTTTTAGTTGTGTTGCTGATATACCTCGACTACTACAGTCTGCTGGATTTTCGGCAGATTTGACATATCTCCATGACTCTACTGGTATAACCTCCCTGATTTGCTGATCTCTGTTTTCTACAAACGGCTTCCATCTTCCGGGATCACCATTTAACCACCCGAGGACTACCATCGAATCAATCCAAGTGTACATTTTAATGTTGTAGTCGCTATAACAAATTTTGATCTTAGACATTAATCTTGATAACAAATGTGCGCCCATTAATTCTAACTTAGGTAAAGAAATTTCCTTATTAATGGGAACTAATCTAGCTTTTCCTGCTACTAAATATATATTGTAATTCGATCCTGTGGCGACCTTGCAATAGATAACACAACATGCGTAGGCCTTAGTAGAAGCGTCACAGAATCCATGTAACTCTATGTCACCTACGTACAGAGATGGATAGGTATACGGACGTATACCTATCCATCTCTGTACTTGACAGTGCTTGATAATATATATGTCTTCTACTGCTTTGACCCATTGTTGTTTAATACTTTCAGGTAACTTGTCATCCCATTGCATGTCAGTTTTCCATACTGATTGAAACATGATTTTCAAATGTGTTGTTAAGGGTGAAAGCCACCCCAATGGGTCAAATAATTTTGATATATCTGAAAGCATAGAGCGTTTAGTGGGGTTTAAAATGTTTGGTTTTAACTTGAAATCAAACCAAAAATTATCTTGTTTACAATCCCAACGAAGCCCTAAAGTCTTTGTTGACTCTGCTTGTTTAAAGTCATAGCCATCTTGCTCAGGCTGACCTGGGCTTGTTTCGTTGAGCAACTCTATAGAATTTGATGCCCACTTACGTAAGTTAAAGCCACCTGATAGTAAAACTTCTTTTAGCTTTTCTTGTAAATCTTTTGCTAATGGAATACTGTGCTCTCCTCGGAGTAAATCGTCCATATAGAATGACTCATTCAAAGCTTTGATTGCTTCGCTTGCTCCGGGTCTCTCTTGCTCATCTTTAGCCAGTTGTTTCAGGGTCATCATGGCCAAAAATGGTGCTGCCTTTGTGCCATAAGTGACTGTGGTATATGATAGTGATATTCTTGTAACGGCTGCCTAGGGGAATATCTCCAAACAATTTTTTGTAGTTTTTGATCTTCTTCCGCTATCCAAATCTGCCTAGACATTTTTTCAATATCAGCCGTAAAAGCATATCGATATTGAAGCCATTTTATAATGAGAGATTGAAGGTCCTTTTGCAGGTTCGGGCCCCGTGCCATGATATCATTTAGGCTTAACCCATTTATTGTTTTAGAAGATGCATTAAATACAACGCGTAGCTTTGTAGTTGCTGAATCTGCGCGAAGTACACAATGGTGCGGTAAGTAGTAGTCAGGTGTCGTGTTATTTAATACGTGTTTCATATGACCGAGTGCAATGTACTCGTTTATAAACAACTTGTAATCGTTGCTTATATTTTTATTGCGTGAAAATCTTTGTTCTAGTTGACGAAACTGAGCAACCGCCTTTGACCTTGAAGATCCTAATCGCTGTTCATGATCTTGTTTGATAGGAAGGCGTACTTCATACCGTCCGTCTTGCTTACGAACCGTAGTATTCTCAAAGTACGTAACACAACGCATATCTTCCGCCGATAAGCCGGTATCTTCTGTAATGTCTTCTATTTGCCAAAAGCGTTGACCATAGTTTGCCGTTGATTGCCTTTTTCATGCTCTTGTATTGTTTCTCGTGAGTGGCAAATGCCTGCTCATACTCTACGTTCCCGCCGTTGAGATCGCTATCGATCTTCCAGTGGAGTGAGTCTATGATTGACCACCTTGACTTGAGCTGCTGTAATAAATCTTCGAACTCCCACTTCTCTGTTACCGCCTCTAAATCGAAGTCTTCAACCGTGCGAATAAAGGCTCTAAAATTGCTTGATTGCTTTTTCAACAGCTCTTCAGTCTTGCTATCAGAACCTTGAGATTTAACGTCCGGACAAACCTTCGAAGGGCCCGGCATGCTAGGGCTGAGTGTTTGAAGGTACCTCTCCCCCGACGTTACGCTCGGAGTGGTAGGCTTCGTTATACATTGCTGCATATGGGCTTTCGCATTTTTGTAAAATTCGAAAGCCTGTTCATAATGATTGTCCTGGAAATACGTGACATTCTCTACTTCGTATTGTATAAGTAGAGTGTGATTGGATTCAAATTCTTTCCAATACGCGTCTAACGTCACCAGTTTTCTGCTGACGTAATCGGCCGTGCGACGGTCCCGGCCCGACTTCTTGAATGAAGTTAAAAGCTGCTCCATCGCCGCGACTACTTGTTCCTGGTTGGCTAAAATGTATTCCATTTTTATAATAAAAAATCGGAAAGATCTTACTTGATAACTAATGTACCGCTTGGTTGCTGTTGTGGTCGCTGTGCGTTCCTGCTAGCTCAGCGCCGCTTGCTTGATAACCTTGATAGCCACTGGTTATTGTCCTCACACGCGTTAGGCTACGGGCCTCCTTTTTACAGACACGCGCGAATTGGTCAACCGTCGAAGGACCAAATTGATGTAGGGATTTGTGCTACACCGTACATCAAATGCAAATTGATATTGATAGAAATGATAAGTCTGTTTAGAGTGAACACAAATGTATATTTTCAGTGTAATTATGAACAATCTAAACTTAATAATGCTATATGATTTATGATAATGAGTACACGATACGCTTGCTGAAAGTGAACTAACTTAACTTATTACAAAATCGTCGTTGTGGACGTAAAATGCTGACCGCGGCAAATGTACGGTCGTTGGCCCGTACATCGCCATAGTATAAGTCAAGGTGTACTCCATCATAGATAAGTCTGTCTGCTGTAAGCCATTTCTAAACAGACTTTGATTTTATAGTTACGAAAAGTAAGCAAATACTTATCAAGAATAGGTACTTTTACATTTGTGCCAAAACAAACTTTTGTTTTTCTTTCTAATTATTTTCAATTTTGTACTTCACTTTTGGCGAAGGGTTGTTTTGGCAGGTATAATAATAGCTTTTACAATAGTTATAATTAAATTTGTCCTCTTCCTTCTAATTCTGAGTAATTACAGTTATTTTACTAGTTGTAATTAAAAGCTTTTAGGCGTTGTTCGGGTGGAACAACAGCGTAATTATAACAAATTAACGCTTAACTTATTGTAAAAGACAACAAATTTTACAGTAAAAGCTTTACTTTTAAATAAATCAATATGTTTATTGTACTTGTTTTAATGTATATTCTCACTTTTTTTACGTAAAATAGATGGATAAAATAGTCCAAATATTTATAACTACAATAGTAAACTATGGAAAATAAGATTAATTTTCCTTTAATAATATTTTTAAAAACATACAACAGCTGCAGCACCGTTTGATTATTCTAGAAATCATTTTAAGACTGTTTCAAAGATGGCAAGCAGACGACGATTTGAAACGTTGTGTCACTTATTCAAGATTTATTATACTTGCAGATCCTCAGAATGATGTCATCATAAACTAAAGCCGAATTATCTACACTAGATAATTATTAAACGTAAGAGAGAACATAGAAAAAAATAAAAACTCTTGATAGTACCAGTCAAATAAGGCTAACATAGGGGCAAACCTCGGAATGGAAGCGAATAAGCTGTAAATTTGCATAAACCTTTGTTTTGGTGTACTAATGACTGGTAGAAAAGTCTCATATGATCACGTGTCTGCGTCATAAGTTATTCAAGGTCAAAGGTCACGAAAATCAAATTTTTTCCCATTATCTCGTTTTCTATGGGAAATACGCATTTAACGTCCTTATAAATATTGTAGATCACAAAATGGTCTACGAGATTGAGAGCGTCAAGATGGCGGGATCAAGTCTCCGATTCAAAATATAGCACTTTAAGGGTTTTGTACTATATACAGGGTGTGGCGTAAATAGTGGACCACCGTTAGTGGTTTGACATCTCGGGAACTTAACTACAACATATTAAAATTTCAACCCATTTTACCCAAGGGCTTCAGAAAAAATGAGGTATATTGCTTTTTGTATGAAATTTATACTTTTTATTGCTAATTTGACTGTAGTTTCAACAAATAACGTTATTTTAAACTTCTGTTTTCTGTTAATAAATGCCGAATACCTAGACTATCATAAGAATAAAATAGTTCTATGTAAATTTTAGACTTTTAAAAAGAAATTTGGTTTAACTGTATTTTAAATTAATTTTTTAATTATATTACTCAAATTGTAGGGCGTTTTTTGTGAAAAAAATGTACTACACTTGGGCTGCCCATACGTTAATAAATATGTCCATGAAATACCGATTTAAAAATGGTTTAGTGCTACTATTTCCTGATAATTAAAAAAAAGTTATTATCAATGCAATAAAAAACGGTGTAAGAAAATAATATTTATTACTAGGTACTATAGCAAAACTATTTAAACCTAACTTGTTACAGATTTTAATAATTAACGATATTGGAATTTAAATAAAAAACACAATTAAATCAATAATTTATTAACAAATATTTTACAAGCGATGCTCGAAATGGCCTCCATTTGCAGCTATACACGCTCTGCAACGTCGGATGAAAGATCGTTTTAATCGTCGAGCAAACCCACTATCATTAAGCTTCCCAGCTGCTGTCTGAATCATGTTCCTCAGTTCCTGGATATTATTTATTTGTTCCTTATACACGTCTTCTTTTAAGCAGCCCCAATAAAAGAAATCCAAAGGATTCAGGTCTGGCGAGCGCGGTGGCCACAATATTGGACCTAACCGCCCTATCCACCTATTTGGGTACGCCACATGGAGATGCTCTCGTACCACTAACGCATAGTGAGCGGGACAGCCATCATTCTGAAGCCACATACTGTCTCGAACTTCAGGAGAAACGTTTTCCAAGAGCTGGGGCAAGTCATTTTGTAAAAAACGCAGGTATCTTTCGCCGTTTAAAGTTTCCGGTAGCTCAAATGGACCGACAATTTGTCCATTGATTATCCCTGCCCACAGGTTTATTTTAAACTGTTGCTGCGATCGATCTTCCCGTATTAAATGTGGATTTTCCAACTGCCAGCTATGTAGATTATGGAGATTTAAATATCCATCTCTTCTGCAGGATGACTCATCGCTCCACAATATTTTATTAAAAAATTGCACGTCCTCTCGTATTCTGCGCAGCATTTCTCTACAAAATGTCACCCGTAGAGGATAGTCTCTCGGTAGCAAAGTTTGTACCCGTTTAAAATGATAGGGGTACAGTTGGTGTCGTTTTAAAATTCGATGCACA
Organism: Schrankia costaestrigalis; assembly: GCA_905475405.1. Taxonomy (NCBI): domain Eukaryota; kingdom Metazoa; phylum Arthropoda; class Insecta; order Lepidoptera; family Erebidae; genus Schrankia; species Schrankia costaestrigalis. Next base: position 9,594,669 of record FR997832.1, read on the forward strand.
GTTCTGCTCGATGTGCCAGTTGTACGAGATAGAACACGAACTGAGATTGAAGGGTCTCTACTCACTAAATCCAGCACCTCTTCATCGTTATGTACCCGTGGTCGACCTTCTCTCCTACCGCCAACGCCCGTGCCAGGTATCCTCCCCTCAGAGTATGCGATATGTACTCTTACAAAAACCCGGTGGTCTGGATGTCTTCGAGTAGGATACCTCTCCCTATAAACCCGAGCTGCTTCTCTAGCGACACCTCTGCACTCGCCGTAAATGTAATGCATGTCAGCATATTCGGGTGGCGTGTACTGAGATATTTTTTATTTATCACTTCACTGAGTCCTTCTAAATTACTGTGCAAATCAAAGTCCGGTATACGTAACCAAGTTTGTTTAATATCACCAAAACAACAAGTCCAAATCACAAAGCAAATCAGAGTCCAGAGAAATAGCTACAAAAAACAACGGCGATAAACAATAATTAACCACAAAACGCATACGTCGCACGAGAGATCGTAGAACGTACTGGATTTAGAGATGGTCATTGAAAAAACGAACAGTTTTTCAGACAGTTTGTTTATGAAAAAATAAAAAACTGTTTTTCATTTTATAAAAAAGAGGTTGAAAATAAAAACTGTTTTTTTAACAAACTAAGATTTAATTTGTTTTTCTTCAAACAGTTTTTTTTTAACCTGTTTTTTATACATTTAATGTAATACGCGCGAACGATTCACTCGTTGACCGAGTGAAATTCTCGGTCCGCCGCGTGTATAATCTATGGTCCGCCGCGAGGTGCTGGATTTAGTGAGTAGAGACCCTTCAATCTCAGTTCGTGTTCTATCTCGTACAACTGGCACATCGAGCAGAACTGTGCATCGAATTTTAAAACGACACCAACTGTACCCCTATCATTTTAAACGGGTACAAACTTTGCTACCGAGAGACTATCCTCTACGGGTGACATTTTGTAGAGAAATGCTGCGCAGAATACGAGAGGACGAGCAATTTTTTAATAAAATATTGTGGAGCGATGAGTCACCCTGCAGAAGAGATGGATATTTAAATCTCCATAATCTACATAGCTGGCAGTTGGAAAATCCACATTTAATACGGGAAGATCGATCGCAGCAACAGTTTAAAATAAACCTGTGGGCAGGGATAATCAATGGACAAATTGTCGGTCCATTTGAGCTACCGGAAACTTTAAACGGCGAAAGATACCTGCGTTTTTTACAAAATGACTTGCCCCAGCTCTTGGAAAACGTTTCTCCTGAAGTTCGAGACAGTATGTGGCTTCAGAATGATGGCTGTCCCGCTCACTATGCGTTAGTGGTACGAGAGCATCTCCATGTGGCGTACCCAAATAGGTGGATAGGGCGGTTAGGTCCAATATTGTGGCCACCGCGCTCGCCAGACCTGAATCCTTTGGATTTCTTTTATTGGGGCTGCTTAAAAGAAGACGTGTATAAGGAACAAATAAATAATATCCAGGAACTGAGGAACAGGATTCAGACAGCAGCTGGGAAGCTTAATGATAGTGGGTTTGCTCGACGATTAAAACGATCTTTCATCCGACGTTGCAGAGCGTGTATAGCTGCAAATGGAGGCCATTTCGAGCATCGCTTGTAAAATATTTGTTAATAAATTATTGATTTAATTGTGTTTTTTATTTAAATTCCAATATCGTTAATTATTAAAATCTGTAACAAGTTAGGTTTAAATAGTTTTGCTATAGTACCTAGTAATAAATATTATTTTCTTACACCGTTTTTTATTGCATTGATAATAACTTTTTTTTAATTATCAGGAAATAGTAGCATTAAACCATTTTTAAATCGGTATTTCATGGACATATTTATTAACGTATGGGCAGCCCAAGTGTAGTACATTTTTTTCACAAAAAACGCCCTACAATTTGAGTAATATAATTAAAAAATTAATTTAAAATACAGTTAAACCAAATTTCTTTTTAAAAGTCTAAAATTTACATAGAACTATTTTATTCTTATGATAGTCTAGGTATTCGGCATTTATTAACAGAAAACAGAAGTTTAAAATAACGTTATTTGTTGAAACTACAGTCAAATTAGCAATAAAAAGTATAAATTTCATACAAAAAGCAATATACCTCATTTTTTCTGAAGCCCTTGGGTAAAATGGGTTGAAATTTTAATATGTTGTAGTTAAGTTCCCGAGATGTCAAACCACTAACGGTGGTCCACTATTTACGCCACACCCTGTATATATAATACATATGAAAATCGTTAGAACTTGAGCAAAATTAAATGTGTAAGTTTAGTACGACCTAAGTACAAAAACATATATAATATTCATATGTATAATCTAAGTAATTTAAAAAATACCTTTTATTATCGTTATTTTATTTCCAAATCTCGTTATTTTCATAGAATTGGACAGGTGTATGCACTAATATTATTACAATTCAAATATTTTTTTATTTTTTTCTTTTTCTAAATCTCTTTATTTTTTTGATTTGTATGTATTTAACATTATTAAACATGTGGGTAGGTAGTAAATTGAGTATCAACCATAATGCTTTTTGCGACTGTACTGTATCATCTTTATATACGTGAACGCGATTGATAATTATAATTGTAGTAATATTTATATATCCGTATTTACGTGAGCGACAAAACAAGTTAATTTACATGGCCCGAAAAGTATAGTGCCATTGAAAGCCCAAAAAAAGGTTTTTAAAATAACAAAGTATCTTTCATTCACGGCATACCATTATCGAATGACCAAGTGTTTATAAGTAGACAATTAAATTTTGAAATGACTCCGAAAAGTTTATACTTTTCAAAGTTTGTTTTTAAAGTCTGTTCAACGCAATTTCAACTTTTTTTTTTCACAACATGCATAATAATAAGTCTTATTAAACTTTATTTTTATATTTAAGTTAATTTAATCATTATAACTTTCCGTGTGGTGACGGAGTAAGAATACAGTGTGTCACCACCCCATCTCATCCCATGGGTGTCGTAAAAACCGACTAAGGGATTATCCGTAAATATTATCTTTATGTAATAAAAAGAAGGAAAACTTGAAATTAAACCCTATACCAATCTTTTTGGCCAGCGTGGTATTAGTAGGCCAAGTATCCCTCCGTCACTTGAGGAGGCCCGTCCCTGCAGTGGGACATTAATGGGCTGTTATGATGATGATGATGATGAATCATTATAACACAAAAAGCAGCAGTTATAATTTAGATCAATATAAATACATAATAATATTTTTGTTGTTTCATTTCTGCATAAAAGTGTCCATTTCAAATATAACGATGAAAGATAGATAACTTTTAAAGTACTTCGATTATACATATGAATATTATATATTTATGTTTTTGTACTTAGGTCATACTAAACATACACATTTAATTTTGCTCAAGTTCTAACGATTTTCATATGTATTCAGCTATAACATGAAACATCAAAGTGGCGGGACCAATGTTTTAATCGGTTAACTTTTATTCGGCACTTACAATTGTAATGAAAATTGAGTACATGTATGTACATATATAGTACTAAACTTTCGTGTGTGAATTTCCATCCTCTGAGCAGCGCTGCAGAAGGTCCAGCCACTTTGACATCAAAGTAGCGGGTCCAGGTAAGTTTAGGCATACTTCCTTTACCCTAAGAGGTACAAATGTGTGGTTTAGGGTACAATTAGTACATATGTAGTACAAAACTCTTAAAGTGCTATATTTTGAATCGGAGACTTGATCCCGCCATCTTGATGCTCTCACAATTTTTTTTCAAAACATTTTTCCGTATCACCTACCGTTTTCGAGATATAGCGCAACGAGTGGTGGCACATTCGTACAAAAATAAAAAAAAATAATATAAATTAATAATAATAACTGTATCTTTATCCTAATATCAATTTTTCATAGTTAACTATTATCTCAACTATAAAAACTAGCACCGAATTTCACATGACTTCTTTATGTACACTAATGTACAGGTGCGTGCACTCTACTCTTTGAGCTATATCTCGAAAACGTTTCATGATACAAAATAGTGCTTGATATAAAAATTGTAGACAATTTTATGATCTACAATATTTATAATGACGTTAAATGCGTATTTCCCATAGAAAACGAGATAATGGGAAAAAACTGATTTTCGTGACCTTTGACCTTGAATAACTTATGACGCAGACACGTGATCATATGAGACTTTTCTACCAGTCATTAGTACACCAAAACAAAGGTTTATGCAAATTCACAGCTTATTCGCTTCCATTCCGAGGTTGAATGCTTATTTTACTGGAGTATGACTTATGTTTATAATCATAATTATTAAATATATTCGCAAAATTCAAAGATACTTTATTTTAAAATTAATGTAATTGAAATTTTAACCATCATCACTTTATAAACATTGCTTGCAGAGACCCGTCCCCCTTAAGTAAGAAAGGTAAACTTAACCTAATAATCGCAGGCTGAACAAAGGGATTGATGCATTATATTATATTACTTATTTACTACATTAGCTGTTATTCTTTTAGCTTTCCTTATCTCTTTTATACAAAGCTAAGAAAATCTTACTTATTTATGTACCTACTATGCTGCGTGTTTTGTTTTAAACTAAGTAAAAAACTTAAAGCCACAAAATTAAATTTATTCGTACGAAGCGCAATACTTAAGAAATCAGCATTTGAATGAATTTCTTTCGGAAAGATATTTTAAAATGCAAACGTAGGAAATCGCTTACAAGGATTACTTTTGAGCATTTGAGTGAGACGCCACTCAGACACTACTGAACTGAATATTGAAATACCTACATAGGTAGTAGATATTACGCCAGCACCCCCTTCACCCACTCTTCAGATTTAAGCTAGTTTGTTCTGCTGACTGCACACGGTGCACTTTCAAAGAGAATGTCCGTGCTGGATTCTCGAGACGGTTCTAGAGTACCGTAAGGAATAGGGAATAAAAAGGATGAGTCAGACACTTTTCTTATTTATTTATTTATTTTATTTTACAATTTTAGGAAAACTTACAGCTAGTAAATATATTATACAGGATTGAATATAAGAAATGAAGGCCAATTAAAAGTTTCCACAGATAACAGAAAGTATAAAAAAACAATAGATATAGGTCGATTTTAACATTAGTAGAAATTTTGAGTTTTAACTAATACAAGCGGTAGACAGGTAAGAAATAAGAAGAAAAACGTTATACAATATAAATATCTTCAATCACCAAAGAAGGTAGTACATACCGTTCTCTTAAGTTGTCTGTTACTATCTGCAAATAAATCCAAATCAACACTCCGGCATGCCGCGTTAAATACTGATAATAAAATGTGTATTAATATTATTTGAGAAATGTCTATCTATGTGTGTACAAATAGCTCAATGAATATTATTGTATTATACTATGGAACGATTAAATTAAAAAGCAGGCAAAAAGAAGTCAAATTGCAAATGTTTTCAAAAGAACCATGCTCAAAACGTCCCCAGCTTGTAGCACTTTAAAACCTATGTTAATCGAAAGGCCTTAGTATTTTCATCATTTTATTGTATGACAGCAAATGTGTATCCGAAAAAAGTTATATCACTTTAAAGAAACCGAAATGAGTCACAATTATGTTGCTGTTTATTGTACTTTTTCGAAATGATAGCCAATAAAATACATAGTTAACAGTGTAGAATATAAGAAAAATATAAAAGATTATTTATTTATTTATTATTACGCGCCGTATATATGCCCAATGACCCGATTTTTTCTTTTTTGTGAGCACGAGTAGTTTGTCTCCTGGGACATTTACTACTTCAAGCTGGCTGTGAGGCGGATGGCCCTCAACCTACGACATTTAAGTGTCATGCCTCAGGGGCACCCCCTGAGGGCACGAACCTCGGCCTGGACCGTCACCGACTAACAGGATCTGCGGAAGGCACGCCCTCTAGTAGCAAACGCGCCGCGTATTACTGCCTCGTTGGCGAGGACGAAACCGCGGACGTGTTGTGGTGGCTTCGCGAGCCGTATGAGGTCTACGTTGAGCGATCGCGATCCTATCACCCGGCTCTTCGAGAGCATGTCTAGGTCTTCTAATTTTGGATATTCTAGAGGGGATGTACCCGGATGCCTCAACCACTAGTTGGTTGGGGTGAGTGGCATCCGTTTCAAAGTAGCGACGGGAACAGAGTTTCATGTGTTGCTGAGGAGTAAGTGCAGCCGTCCCATCACAAAAGAGCCCCGCTTGCGAATGTTTAGGTGGGGACGGAGCGAGAGCTTATCGTCGAGTATAACTCCAAGGTATTTGGCTTCCCTCGCCCAAGGGATCGGGGAGCTGAACATCTTGACTTTTGGTTTTTTTTTTAAATTGGTCTACCAGAATGACTCTATGGTGCCTGATGTTAAGCATCCATTAGAGTCCAAGAATGTCGAGCACCATGCCAGCTACAATATTTGTAGAGGCATGAATGTCTCTACTATGGCGGCTGCAGAAGATGCTTTTTCACGCCACGCTTGAAGCAACCAGGATCGTAGTTTGAAGGAAACACGTGGTCTGGCAAAGAGTTCCACTGTTTGGTTGTATTGCACATGTACGAAGTGCTGAACCGCTTTGTTCGGACTTGTATGGTTTCTACAGTGTAGCGGTGGCACTTAAGTCCGGCACGTGTTGTTCTGGATAAGAAAGAAGAGGGTGGAATCAGTTGGAAAAGTTCATCAGAACACTCGCCGTGGTACAGGCGATAGAAGGCCGCCAATCCGGCGATGTCCCTACGCAGCTGTAAAGGCTCAAGGAATTTGGATACTTCTGGGCACCCAATGATACGCACAGCTCGCTGCTGTAACCGATCAAGAGCATCTAGAAGGTACTGTGCAGAGCCATCCCAGAGGTGAGAACAGTGTCTCTGCCGAGAGAGTTTTGTGGCTCCTTTTCTTGTGAAACATCAACGCTTGGCTCTTTTCGGGGTTGACTGTTATCCTCAATTTCTAGAACCACTCGCTGAGGGCGTTGGACGCAGATTTATGAATGAATAACCAAATAAATCCCGTCTAGTAACAATTTGTCCGTTGGGTTATTGAGGCCATAAACGGGACATTAAAAGGTGATTTTAAAATGTTCAGGAATGTAGTATTTAATAACACACTAAGAAGTGTATTATTGAATACTACATTCCTGAACATGAGATGAAGACATCTCTTCACGGACTTCCAAATTGCTGGAGCGCTTCTCAATAGATTCAGGGAGCCTTTTCATGACAGTATCTATGCCACAGACTTCGTTAAACGAATTCATTGCAGAATTCACATTAACAATGACTTGGGTAACCACGTTACAGGCAGCGGGGTACGTTCAGAACATTGACTGATGAGTCCATAAATATATCATTCCCTGAATTGTCAAACGAGGATATTATTTTGTTTAGTTTGGGGACATATCACACTTAAAACTAGCAGCTTCATTTAGCGAACATTTACGTGGCGGCGTCTGCAACATAGAAGTTTGTGCTACTCCAAGTCCAATTATGAACCAATACGGTATAAACACGGCAGATTGCACTCTTTTGAAGGGTCGAATTTTATCCAAACGTAGGTCAAATGCGACCTATTACAGGTATTTATTTGGATTGAAATAACACACAGGATATAGACGCCATTCAGGCATATTATTGTTCATGCTTAACTGCTATAAGAACAGCTGGTGCTTGCGCGCACGTCGTCAGTATCGTGTGGTACTTTGGTATTGGAAGGGATTTAGACAATTTCAATGTGCCAGCCAGAGTCTGGGACAATATTGTAATAGACACTGAAAATACTGATTAATGTTATAATAAAAAGTTGCGATTATGAAGATATTTTTATTTGAAAACTTCTAAAAACCGTCCATGGCCACTTTACAAAAAGCGGGAGTCATTTCAAAACTCAGAATAAGTTTATTCCACAGTATTAATTAAAATAAATGGAACATCATGAACAATAATATAATTATCATTGTGACTGATTTCGGTTTCTTTAAGTCGATATAACTTTTTTCGGATACACATTTGAGCTTTGCTGTTATACAATAAAATGGAGAGATGACTAATACCTTTCGATTAACATATATCTTAAGTGCTACAAAGTGGGGACGGTGTCCATACATTTTTGAGCATTGTTCTTTACTATAATAACTATAATGTACTTAATACTACTATAATAAACACATGCTTCTGATATAATGCCATAACACAAATACCTTATTTAAGGCAAGGCGAGCATAAACTTGCTCTAAGATGTTCCACTTCTAATTTCTTTACTAGTAAGTTAGTAGCAGGAAGTTTTTATTATTTCTAGAACGCAGTCGATATTCCAAATTATTTTCGATGTCAATTAACCTATCAGTTCTTTGTGTTTTGTATGGCTAAGTATGCGTTTAAGATAACTAATGATGATTTCTTGTTTATAAGGACAATGTCATGATACTTTAGTCCCATGTGTGTGATATATTTCCCACGAGTATAACAGAATTAAAGAATTAATAGTCTCTTAAGAACTTTACAATTGAGTTATCCGAACCTGTCAGGGAACCCAGTGCCTTGTTGTTCTTAAGCTGTTTGAGAGCATCGCTAATCTCATACATATCGGGATATAATCCATGTTATGTCGCATCAATGTTGCCCTTGAGTCGATGGCTTTATTGACAACTTACAGATAACTGTGTTGTAGTGAATAACTCTCTTTGAAATCTCTCTAACGCCCTTAACGTCTTGAGCGACAACATAATATCTTATAACAGGCAGAAGGCGACAGAATCCTGAATAAGTTAACTAAGTGAGTTGACTCTGCCAAACTGATATATCTCAATACTGAAATATCATTATTTCAGTATTAATAAAAAAGTATTAGTATATAATAAATAATAGTAAGTATTAAAGAAGAAGTATTTAATAAGAAGTTTACTTTAATTTGTAGATAAGTTTTCTGTCATACCAATACATATGACATTTTGTTTATTGGTTTACGCATGCGACGCCTTTTGACCTACTTTTCAGTTGACTGGTTAAATTTGAGAGTGACATTGATTACAACGCATCAAAAAACATACTACCTAGCTAAAAAGCAAGATCTTACTAAAGACAAATGAAGTGACGGATAAGTGCGATTTATTATAAACACAAGAACACCTTCCAATTCAATCAATCAATCAACTAGCCTATTGCAGTCCACTGCTGGACATAGGCCTCTCCCAATTGCTTAAAGGAAATTAGTTTAAACAAAACTCTATGAGAGGATAATGAATTCTGCAAATTTAATAAATTGGCTTCAATTACGAGTTGAGTCTATGCCCAGTAAATTGGTGCTGAGCTCTCCTATAGACTGTGAGTGAAAGATAAACCTCACCCTACAACTCTGAAGGTCACCTTTTTCGTATTAAAGACGTGACAGTTATTTATTAAGCATTTTCAAATTGCCTTTTGGTTTGGTAAGCAATTTAGTTTAATTTATATCTGATGCTATACCATCTCACCGGAAATAAATAAATACCTGTTCTTATTTGTGTTCTATTATTATTATTAGAATCGTCAATTATCCCACTGCAGGGCAAAATGACTTCTACTTCTTACTAACTTTTTTACAATTTATTGCATTGGATTGCAAATTGTTTTCGGATTAAAATTTCTAGCTAGCTCATACCAACATACCCTTCTTGGCCGTTGCTAGATTTGTATTAGCCATCATAACTTATATATCTGAACGTACGAATCAATTCACAATGTAAATACAATATTGCTCACATGTCGGATTCACATAATTTATGAGATTAGTATAATATCTATATAGTTACTAGCAAATCCGGCGAACTCCCTTTCGCCACCAGATGGCTTCGTTTTATGTAATGTGAAAAAAGATTTCCCGAACCCTTTCCAATGAATGCAAAACTGTGGAAATCGGTTCGTGCGTTCTGGAGTTATAGCGTCAGGAAGGAAAACCCGACTTATTTTTATATGGTAGATAACCGTTATTATCTAAATTTAAAGTATACTTGATATGCGTGATTGATTTTGCATGAAATATAATATTACACAATCAGTTAAGTAGAATGAACAAATAGAATAGATATTAATAACAAGGGTCCTAAGATCAATTACTGCAATTAAGTTAGCGAATAGCCTTACATTGACAAAATAAGCCACACGAAGAGGGTTCACTGAATCGTTTTACGAGTGATCGGTTTTACTCAGATAGCGTTTTTTTTGTCATAATTCTAGAGCAACTTTTAAAAGTCCCTTTTCCTTCAAATATATAAATGCTAAAATTACTTTACAAATCAGTTACCTTAATTAAAATTACGTACGTATGTACTAATAAAAATTGCAATATGCAAATGAGAAAAGTTATACCTCCACTACAAATGTTACCGTAACTAACGAGTCGATGGAAAAAATAACTTTAAAAAAACGCAACGAAGCAAACGTAGAAAAGTTGTTTAGTTGAACAATTTTATCAAGGAAAATTTATGTGATATGCTAACAACACCCACAAACTAATATCTAGTTTTAAATGTATTATGATTACGAGTACAATAGCAGAACAATTAAAACACTGCATTTTAGTGAACGTTAGCAAATGCAAAACGGTTTTCGACACTTTATTAAATAAACGAAATTTAAATGAGAATTTCGATTTGGTACGTCGTCGATTTGAATGTTTTCGTTGTAAATATAATTTATGTTGAAAATGGAACGTATTAAAATGCATGGAAAAATATTAAAATCCTGTTTTGTTATATCATCACGATTGCTTGACATATAGGCCTTCTCCAAACTTCTCAACCTTTCTCTGCCATGTGCCTCATCCCGTTGTGTTATGCCTTCAACCGTATCCGTATCTCTCATTTTAGAATTGTTTGAAATAATAGAATAACATTATATAATCTTAGACAAATATACTTACTCACAATGTTATAATTTTCACAACGAACTATGCATACATAAAATGAACACATACTCTTCTTTTATTTTGCGGTGACGGCACCACGCTGAAATAAAGAATAAACTCACAAGATGGAACACCATCCTAGAAAGTCGTAAAACAACTTACAACTAAATGAAAACTACTACAAACACACTTATAAACCATGATTTTAGCACAGTTCTTGACATGTTTGACAACTTCTATAATGTGTTTGTTTACAATCTTTTTAATGGGCTATAATTTCGTACATTATTTAATACACCCACGTAAACGTATCGATCGTAAATCACATGATATTTTGACGGAATATTTATGACTCTGTTAGTACCACACATAAAGTACGTAGGATCAGTTAGCATAAATTTACTTGCAAACAATTCACGTATAGGATATACAACAAAAAACAAAGTTCGCGTTTCTCCTTAACTGAAAGACACAAATAAGACACCTGATTCCAGAAGATGTCAATATTGTATATCGGAAATATGATTTGGGGAATCTCCCCTCAGACAATCGGTAGTAACTTTTGACGTACGCCTAAATTGGAAATGGTAGTGAAATTCGAAATACTAGCTCTGAAGTCGAGAACAATATCCGGCAGTAATATACAAATAACAGCAAACATAGAAAAGAAATAAACCTAAATATTGTGCCAAAAATAAACTTTATTTTTTTACCTAACTATACAAAATTATTATTCTTCTTTATCACTTTCTTATTTCAAAAACAATTAATTACATAATAATAATTACACATAAGTATGTACTACATTATACCACTTACTTGTCTCGAGTCTCTTTAAATATTGCAGGAGGCATTCCAATTAAACCATATCGAGAAGGTTGACAATCGGTGAGCGAAGTCAAACATTTAATCAGTTTATTTTCTTCTGTTTTAATCAAGTAGGTAAATACAAATACAGTAATTTAAAAATACTAATAGGTTGCGTCTTCCTTTGCGCACCAGCTACATTCTTTGAAATTTACAAGGATAGTTTCTATCTCATAATGATTGTTCCTTGAAAAATTCAAATAAGTTTGATAAAGGTGGTAGAGTTGGTGGTAGAGAGCACCATATTGCAAGGTATGCTAAATATTAAATTTAACGATGTCAATATGAAATTAACGACATTTTATACAACAGTACAGTATGAGGACATTGATAATATGATTGGTTTTTAAAGAAAGACAGACAATGAGGAAGCGAGAAAGTGAGACTATAATTTATTGATGATTTTGAAATTGTATATTATAACGTTAACAATAAGTGCTATATTTTGTTGCACTGCAATGACTTATTATCGAAGTGCAATGTTTCCGTCACCAGTGTCACTTAGTACGACATGATGAAACATACAATGTCAAATAGAAGTAAGTAGGGATTCAATCTTTTATAATTTCAACCTTATTGTTAGCATTTACATATTATTATAGCTAAAATAACGTTTTAAAACGGTGACGCCTCAATCGGCGCCATTTATTGTTTATTGTTTTCACAATTCTAAATCTATTTATTTTGTTTGTTTTACAACTAATAATATTTAATTATTTAATGTAAAAGAATAATAAACAAATCTAATTTTAATTTATAAAAATAAGTGTAAAATAAAGTATAGTTGTGAAACAGTGACACTCGGTCGGGCGCCATCTTGTTGTTTACGCCACACTATATAAGGCCAGAGCGCACCGACCAAGAGTCATTCGTTCCGTGGTCGTCAGCCTGAGCACATCTCCGCAAGTTTAGTTGGTAAGCTAATATTGTTTGTACTGATTATTTGTTTAGTCTCATATAATTATATACTTGCTATTGCTTAACCCCTCAGCTGGCAGGCACTTAAAGTCATTATGACGTAAACTGGCAGCCCTCCCCGCGGGGTAATGGCGCGCGCCGACTCGGGTTACATTGTTTAAGTTTAACTCGACAATCATAACAATAACATCCTTGATACTTATGTCTACGTAATCGTTATGAGTTAGGCTAACTGATTATTAAATAATGTTAACACGTAAGTGTGTGATTTTTTTCCTAGTTCAAGGTAAAAAAGAGCCTAACGATTTTTTCCCAGTTTCTTTTATTAAAATACAAATACTGAAGAAAGAAAACACTATACTAAAACGGTATTTTGTTTATTTACAATATACATAACTATTTATTTATATTCTATTAAAAAAATAGGACTCTCAGAACATTTATTTCACACAGTCGTCTTTGAAAGATTTACTGATTACGGGCCACTTATGCGCACGGCACAAAAAAAAGGGTCTCGTTTTTATGACTTGTTTGTCGACACATGACCTCGCAGCGATAAGACGATTAGTTTGTTTCAAAGCTTGCTTTGTCTAGTTAACATAAACAATATATTTCATTCAATAGAAATGATTAGTTTAAATTTATGACCCATACAACAAAACACATAGAGTTCGAAGAATTTCTCACCCTAGGAAACTTTGTATTACAGAAGAAATTCTAAAACATTTTCTAGGAGTATTTTATTAAATTCTATTAGAACACTATATTTACTAAAGAAATAGTGAAAAACATACAATGTGATAGTACAAAAATAATCAAAATACAGTTTCCAAAAACAACCCAAAAACGTAAGAAAATTTACTAAGTACGCCATGGAGCGCGTGAGCCGCGAGGGATGATCGGATACGGCAATCGCACACTGCCTTTCGAGTACTACATAACATAGGAGTACATGTACTGATATACGTAATATAATATAATGTAATACAAATGATTCGGAGAAAATATTGAAGTGAAAATTGATACAAATTTAATGGCAAAAATTGTTCGTACTTCAATTCCAACTACGCTCACGATGCCGCATCCTATGCGTTTTACGTTATTCTCCTTGACAAAAAATGGCCGCCGTCCGTGCGCGCCTGACTGGCAAGGCAGACATATTATGTCTTTTCGATCGACGGGTGCTATATTTTCGCTTTTAATTTAAAATTTATAATGATCTAAACCGATTTTGCATTTAAACAACATAGTTAATTAGTTAACGAGTGATTTGAGTGCCTGTAGCGAGTAGTTTACTAAAGAAACATGATCATAAAACAAAACGTAAAAGTTGGAAGAGTTAAAAAAAAAAAAAAAACAAACTCGAGGAGCTAGATCATTTTGGCAAAATAAGGCATTTAATCTCTTGAAATAAGTAATGTATTAATTTAAAATAGTTTGTTACATTCCTATCCACGTTCACAGTAAATTTCACCCTTTTGCTGGCATTAAATTAATTAAAAACACGAAATAACGTACGCGCTTTTAACTGTTGGTAACCGCCGTAGCAAACCTTTTTTCAAAGTGTCATAGATAAATAAATTTCTATGAACCGACGTCTCCTGTCGTAATGTATACTATCCTTGTTTAATATAGATGCTTTTACTTACTCACATTAACGGCTAATTCTTATGGAAATGTTAATATAAACAAAAGTTTGGCACATTCCGGTCGCAGGCATATTATGTCTGCCCGCCAGTTTACGCATTTTTTTTTGCAGACATAATATGTCTGTCCGCCAGCTGAGGGGTTATAAGTTAAATAATATAAACAATATAATTAAACGTGTACCTCTTATTTATTTACCGATTTGCCTTGCTTATTGAATCAAAGCTACAATAAATCAAATGATGAGACATAAATGTTGTTTTACTTAAATACTGACAATACCCATAATTAGGTTATTTTCACATATCAGAAGTGGGATATAAGGACAATATTTTTTTTTGTGTATCTATATTATTTATAGGACACTGAAGTTAGCTTGCTTTGTTATGCTACATATCCTTACGGATAGTGTCAAATAAAAACACCTACATTGTTAACAAATTGTTAGTAGGAAGTAGGATTTTTTTTTTATGTACTTAAGAACAGGTTTTCTGGCTATAATCTTTTTATTTATAGATTAACTATGGAGGGTTCAAAGTCTCCTGTGCTGCCTAGTGGTTCTCAATCTGAGAGGCATCTTCCCTTGCTAGACGTGCAGACATTGCAGCCGTCCCAGGGACGTGAGCTGCGGTCACCGCATGTATCCCGAAGCCGCAACCGGCGGTCTCGAAACCACCAGGAGTCAGCACACCAACCCCGAGGCCGCAACACGCGGTCCCGAAGCCGCGATCTACGGTCCCGAAGCCGCGATCCGCGGTCCCGAAGCCGCAATCCGCGGTCCCGAAGCCGCGATCCGCGGTCCCGAAGCCGCGATCTGCGGTCCCGAAGCCGCGATCTGCGGTCCCAAAGCCGTGATCTACGGTCCCAAAGCCGGATATCGCCACAGCGGTCTGAAACGCGCAAGCAGCGTTTTTGAAGCCGCCACATAAGATCATCACAGCAACACTGAAGCCGCAGTCAGCTTTCGCCACAGCGGCATGGAGGCCGCGAGCAACGGTCTCGGAGCCGAGTGAGGCTATCACCAGTGCTGCCTGAAAGCCGTGAGCTGCGACCGTCACACCGGTCCCCGGGCCGCGAGCTGCGATCGTCGCACCGGTCTCCGGACCGCGAGTTGCAGTCGTCGCACCAAAGCCATTTTTGTCGCGACTACCAGCGCCAGTCTTCCAACAAGCATCAGACAGTCAACGACATGGAACAGGTCAGTTTATTGTTACCAAACACTACCGTAGCCGCAGATAATAAAACTTTGAATTTGTTGGTAGAAGCACTGAAATCGATTGCTCCTGACTCAGATAAGATCAGTTCGTTAAACAATACAGTACCCGAGTTTGACCCCGCAGGGAAAGGGCAGACCATGACTATGTGGCTACACAAAGTTAACGAATGTGCGGTTATATATGGTTGGTCGGATAGGAAAATAATACACTATGCTCTTCCTAAATTGAAAGGTGTAGCTAAAAGGTGGTATGAGGGCCTGCCTACGGTACTTTTCTCTTGGAAAGAATGGCAGACCAAATTACTAGCAGCATTTCCCTCTGATGAAAACTATGGCCAGATGTTAAGCGATATGCTGGCTAAGCGGGCTAAATTCGGGGATTCTTTAGATGAATATTTCTATGAGAAGATAGCTCTTGTAAATAGGTGTTCTATTACCGGAAAGAAAGCTGTAGAGTGTGTATTACACGGTATAGATGACCGTGCCGTTAGACTAGGTGCCGAAGCAGCACAATTCGATGGTTTAGACAAACTTCTTACATACTTAAGAAACTCTCGTAACATTAAGCTAAATACGGACAAGCGTAATAGCAATAATAAGCCTCTTCCACCCAAAAATCCTGATAGTTCTCAAGTCAATAGCCAATCTCAATCAACCTCATACAAAAGGAAGGTAGTTCGCTGCGCTAATTGTAAGGCAGATGGTCATATTGTTAGTCAATGTAGTTTACCGTTAAGAAAATGCACAAAATGTTTTAGGATAGGGCATGAAACTGAAAAATGTTACTTTAATAATGTATCTAGCACAGAAAAATCTGTAAATAGGGTCAGTTCTGATTTAGGTTCTGGGAAAAAGTTTCAAAAACAAGCTTTAGTTAACAATATTCCTATAGAAGCATTTGTAGACCTTGGCAGTGATTGTTCCATGCTAAAAAAATCATATTTAACTAAATTAGGTATCAATAACATTGACGATCGTAACTTACCGGTGTTAAAGGGCTTTGGTAATTCAGTTGTACAAGTATTAGGGAGAATCACTGCAAATGTCGTAATAGATGGTGTAGAGGCGTGCACGGAGCTACTTTTAGTCCCGGATGACGTTATGCAAATGCCATTGATGATAGGTCAAACTTTCACCGAACAGCCACATATTCTAATACATAAAACTAATGACCGTTTTGATATATTACAAAACTTTACAGATTTTGAAACAAGCAGTAAAATTGAGTTATATTGTTTAGAATCTACTAGAATATCTGGTTTAACTTTGGTAAAAGTATATACTAAGCCAAAATTTACTGGGGTATTATTTATTGAAGGGGGCTTAAGGTTTAAAAATAATGTGTATCACTATATTTTGAATGGAGTTTTTCAGTTTAATAATGCTGGTGAAGGAGATATTGTCATTAATGGCATAAGTACAGGAGAGTTATGCTTTACCAAAGATCATTTAATTGCTCGAGGGAAAATTGCACTCGAAGAGGTCAGAAGGGAGGTGCTCCGTGTATCCACTCAGAACTGTCAACAGCAGTGTAGTCCAATAACTAAATTAGATTTAAACATAAGTGAACACCTAGACCAATCAATTGTCAACAGTGTTTTAGGACTTCTCAACAAATTTCGAAATTGTTTTGCTTTCTCTTTAGCTGAATTGGGTAATTGTAAAATATCTAATATGACTATTTCCTTACAAGATAATGATCCGGTCGTTTACAGGCCATACCGATTGGCACTAAAAGAAAAAGAGGTTGTGAGAGAGATGGTTAATGAGTTATTAGAAAATGATATTATTAGACCTTCTACGTCCTCATATTCTAGTCCAGTAGTTCTAGTTAAGAAAAAAACCGGAGAATACCGGCTATGCATTGATTACCGCGCACTGAATAAAAAAACAACTAAAGAAAATTATCCAATGCCTCTAATTGATGACCAGATAGATGTTCTTTCTGGAAACACTTTTTTCACAACTCTCGACTTGGCCTCCGGCTATTATCAAATTCCTATTGTTGAACAAGATAAACACAAGACTGCTTTCGTAACTCCTGAAGGTCATTTCGAATTTAATAGGGTTCCTTTCGGGTTGGCCAATGCACCAGCAACTTTCCAAAGGATAATGCATCAGGTACTAGGTAGTCTACGTTATAAGGAAGCTTTAGCATACTTAGATGACATTATAATACCATCAACCAGTATTTCAGAAGGACTAGAGCGTTTAGAATTAGTATTACAAGTTTTATCTGAAGCCGGACTTACTTTAAAGTTAAAAAAATGTGTTTTCTTTGGGCGTTCCGTAGATTATTTAGGCTTTGAAATTTCGGCTGATGGCATAAAGCCTGGAGCAAAGAAAATTTCTGCGGTAGAAAATTTTCCCACACCTAAAAACCAACACAATGTAAGACAGTTTCTTGGCCTGGCTAGTTTTTTCAGACGATTTGTGCAAGGTTTTTCTATAATTGCTAAACCACTTACTAAACTTCTTAGAAAGGACGCACCATGGGTATGGAATGAGGAGCAACAAAAATCTTTTCACACTTTAAAAGACAGGTTAATACAGAAACCTATTTTAGCATTGTATAACGTAACAGCTGATACCGAACTCCATACTGATGCGTGCAAGATAGGAATCGCAGGAATCCTTCTTCAAAGAGATAATCAATCCAAATTGAAACCGATAGCTTATTTTAGTCGACAGACTACACCCGAAGAACAAAACTACTCCTCTTACGATTTAGAAACTCTTGCAGTTGTAGCCTCTTTGCAAAAATTTCGAGTCTATCTAGTAGGCATAACCTTTAAAGTCATTACCGATTGCAATTCTTTACGGGCTACATTTTCAAAACGAGATATGTTGCCCCGAGTGGCCCGATGGTGGACCCTCATGCAAGACTTTGACTTCAGCATTGAATACAAACCAGGAGCCTCCATGAGCCATGTGGATGCTCTGAGCCGCAACCCGCCTATAGAAAATACAAGTATTGAACATTCTGTATGCCATGTATCTGAATCTGATTGGATTACGACTGTTCAAAATGCTGATTCAGAAATTCAGCGAATCATAAGCATTTTTAATGATACCGGTCTAGATGATGTCACGGATATCAAACATAATTACAAACTAAAAGGTGGTAATCTATTTCGAATCACTAACGATGGTGATAGGTGGGTTGTACCTAAGGGTGTCCGGTGGCAAGTGGTGAAACAAAATCATGATGACATAGGTCATTTTGCCCTAGATAAAACTCTCGAGAAGGTGAAACAACACTTTTGGTTTCCGAAAATGAGGCGTTTTATTAAGAAGTACGTTACATCTTGCTTAGAATGTGCATACTTTAAAGCCGCTACCGGTAAAAAGCCCGGATTCCTTAATCCTATTGAAAAGATCAGCCAGCCATTTGATACTGTTCATTTAGATCATGTAGGTCCCTTTGTGAAAAGCACAAGAGGTAATATTTATATATTAGTTCTAATTGATGCATTTACGCGGTTTATTTACATAAAAGCAGTTAGAAACACTAAATCTAGTTCTACTATTAAAGTAATGAGAGAATATTTAGGAATTTTCGGTGTGCCGCGTAGGATAATCTCGGACCGAGGAACATCTTTTACAAGTGACTCTTTTAAGACCTTTACATCTGAGAAAGGTATAAAACATATTCTAAATAGTGTAGCTACCCCTAGGGCAAACGGACAGGTTGAACGCTACAATAAAGTTATTGTAGATTCGCTAACAGCCAAGTGTGTAGGGACATCAGAAAGTAAATGGGAAGAATACTTGCCAGAGGTTCAATGGGGTTTAAATAATACCTTTAACGAAGAAGAAGAAGTGCCTCCGCGGGTGTTCTGTTAATACCCTTGTATTAACAGAACACCCGCGGAGGCACTGTTTGGTTTTAGGCCTAAGGGACCAAGTGATAATAAGTTAATATCGGCCATAGATGATGGCGTTACAACTAATAAAGAGTTAGATTTGGGTACTATAAGAAACGAAATTAGTTCATTTGTAGAAAATTCGCAACAGCAACAAAAAGAAAGGTATGATAAGTCTAGATGCAAACCTATTCAATTTAAGGAAGGTGATTTAGTTCGGGTAGAACGTCAGGTCCCAGCTACAGGTAATAGTAAGAAATTAATTCCAAAATTCCAAGGCCCTTATAAAATTAGTAAAGTTTATCCACATGATAGGTATCAAATAGAAGACACCCCAATTACTAAGAAAAATAACAAAAAATACTCAACCGTTGTCGCAATTGACAAACTAAAGCCGTGGTTGAATTTTACAAGACCTAATGACAATATCCTCAGTGAGGAGGAATCTGATTAATTTGCCTGTTTTGTTTAATATTTAGCCCATAATAATGAGATCTGTATTTCAGGACAATGAGACTTGTAATTTAGTTAATCAGGACAATGAGGCCTGTAATTTATTTAATCAGGACAATGAGGCCTGTAATTTAGTTAATCAGGACAATGAGGCCTGTAATTAAGTTAATCAGGACAATGAGGCCTGTAATTTATTTAATCAGGACAATGAGGCCTGTAATTTATTTAATCAGGACAATGAGGCCTGTAATTAAGTTAATCAGGACAATGAGGCCTGATAATTTGTTAAACAGGACAATGAGGCCTGAAAATCATATGACTGTACTGTAGTAAAATTTAAGATGTAAAAGTGTAAGGCCACACTTAAAATTGGGATGGCCGAATCTGTTAGCATTTACATATTATTATAGCTAAAATAACGTTTTAAAACGGTGACGCCTCAATTGGCGCCATTTATTGTTTATTGTTTTCACAATTCTAAATCTATTTATTTTGTTTGTTTTACAACTAATAATATTTAATTATTTAATGTAAAAGAATAATAAACAAATCTAATTTTAATTTATAAAAATAAGTGTAAAATAAAGTATAGTTGTGAAACAGTGACACTCGGTCGGGCGCCATCTTGTTGTTTACGCCACACTATATAAGGCCAGAGCGCACCGACCAAGAGTCATTCGTTCCGTGGTCGTCAGCCTGAGCACATCTCCGCAAGTTTAGTTGGTAAGCTAATATTGTTTGTACTGATTATTTGTTTAGTCTCATATAATTATATACTTGCTATTGCTTATAAGTTAAATAATATAAACAATATAATTAAACGTGTACCTCATAATTATTTACCGATTTGCCTTGCTTATTGAATCAAAGCTACAATAAATCAAATGATGAGACATAAATGTTGTTTTACTTAAATACTGACAATACCCATAATTAGGTTATTTTCACATTATACTGAACGTCATAAGATATATTTTAATGTGATAATTTTCAAAACTTATGCTAAAATTATTCAGCTATTTTCGGTAATCGGATGTACTTTTCTTACTCATTGATTTGCTGTCTTTCTTTAAAAGCCAATCACATTATCAATGTCCCCATACTGTACCTATATATGATATCGCAAGTACTTTATCTTTTAACAAACAAATAAAGTCAAAATCCGAAGCACATTCTATTCAAAAAGCGAGCTTTCCTTCTTGTTATAAAAATATAAAGTAAAAAATATTTCAATTTTCTTCAATTTTTCACACGAGTATTCACCGATGCTGTAACTGCAAAGAAAATAGATTTTCAAGACAAGCAAAATCGATTTACCCAATCAAACTCCTTGTTGATGCAGTTTACTACAACGGTCGACGAGAGTTTGTTTAAAATAGAATTTTTGAATTGCATTGTTTTGGTATAGTTTTTTTTTATATACAAGTACCGTGTTGCTGATATAATATGTACACTGAACGAACGACTATTAATAATAGAATATAATAAAAATTATTTTTGAAAACATATGTAAAGTAAAAAAATACTAAGTCACTTAATAATATTTAGTGCGTCGCACAGTGGTTCGATCCTATACAACGGGTCGGACGTAGGATATGAAAAAATGTTATGTCGTAATTTCAAATAACTGAATATGCCGTCGGGTAGATATATTATAGATTAATAAATTCTAGCAGTACGAATTTCAAGGCTACACTTTCACCATGTTAAAAACGAATAAAACTGTTTCTAATGTATGGGAAAAGACCTTTAGACATGAATATCTTTTGATTTTGGTCCGTTTTTGTTCTGGTTAGGATTAGAAAAAAAAAATAGGATTTTGATATCGTAACCGAATTCTATAATAATACGTTGTGCGATTAGCACAGGTTTTATGAGTACCTTAATAGGTACTTAATAAGTTGTTACTAAAGTCTATTGCACACGTCTCCCGCCTCAATAGGACAAATAACGATTTTGGAAAATAAAGTTCTTTTTTATCGATTTTAACGTGTAAATAATATTAATAATTTACTTAAAACTAATTAAAATTTGCTTTTAATATTGTTGTTATTATTTTATATTAATTATAATACATTCAGTACATTCAACGTTTACTTAGACAATTTCTTTCCTATTTTATATACTTTATTTAATATCTCAAAAAGTGCACAAAAGTAGCACTATATGTCTTCGGCAAAAATGTTACAAATAATAGTGAGATACTACCATAAAAAAACCAGAACGAAAACGGCCCAAAATCAAAAGATATTCATGTCTAAAGGTCATTTGACATACACTAGAAACAGTTTTATTCGATTTTAACATGGTGAAAGTGTAGCCTTGAAATTCGTACTGCTAGAATTTATTAGTCTATAATATATCTACCCGACGGCATATTCAGTTATTTGAAATTACGACATAACATGTTTTCATATCCTACGTCCGACCCTTTGTATGGGATCGAACCACTGTGCGTCGTGGCCATAGGCATAAAACAGTATCGCTGGTTTCTAGTGCCCTTATCAGAGTACAATACAAAATTACACAAAACATAATATAAAAATAATGTTAGGTACTCATAAATTTAGACACCACGCCATGTACTTCAAGCAGAGGTTGTAGTACTATGCGTACTAGACAACCGATAACCCATAATAAACATAAAAACAGTTAAACCAATGCAAACGTTTGACAATTTTCGATATAATGTATGTCGTAATAATGTAAGTTTGTTAAATAACCCGCGATATAACGTAACGTTGTTTCTACTAAGCACAAGAGTTATCGTTATTATCAAAACAGTTAGTAATTTTTCTGTAGGACATTAATATAAAAGAGCAAACATTAATTATCGCTTTAACAATCTTCGTTTACCGTACGACAACGCACTTTATGCGAACTATATAGTATAAATAATAAAGAGATTATAATACTTGGCTTCCCTTTTTTATATTGCCTTTACTTTTCTCTCAATGTTTCCGATTGATATTTTATCTATACATTCATGCTAAGCTTTGCTTGAAGGCTTGAAGTTTTGGCAAATGGTTGGCAGATGTCACTTTAGGAACTAAATGGCAAGGTGGTGAGAGGGTGTTTCCTGTACATGCGCGAACTTCTTTGATTGCTAACTTCAGACCACTTTCCCTTTTCTAGTTTTTATTTCGTATCTATCATTTATGACAGAATTTGTCATTTATAAAACTGACATGAATGTGAATCTGTGATGTGAATCGACATTTTTATAGCGATATACATATAATTAATTTTATAATTACAAATATCTACAATGTCTAACTTAATCCGAGATCTAGGCAGTACGCTAAATGATCCAACCACCTTAATATTTACTGAACTACGTAACCATATGTTAAAAAAATATGTTGGAAACACTAAACAAAGCGATCCTACATCATCTGCTGGACCTTCTAAAGAACAACATTCTTCAAAGCCCATACTCCTTCAAAGATTGCAGCTTCAACATCTACAGAACTTGGTATACCTAAAAAAATCTGCTCAAAATCTCTTCAAGTTGGTAGTGGGGCTACAAAATGTTATAATGCATGGACTCAGCATGGGCGCAAGCAGAAATCTACAAGTGTTCAAAATGACCGTTGCGTCTACATAAACCAAGGTACAGGCGATTTACAAATTTTTGTCAGAAAAGATACCGGAATTGCAACACTCAAGCCAAAGTTATGCAAACATCACCAAAATACATTTTTAATTTTAAAAACGTGGCCTAAACATACTTATAACTATATTAAAATTGAAAGTAGATGGACTCGACTGAAAACAAAGTTAATAGAAATTGCAAACTTCCTAAAGTTAGAGAAGATACAAAACATTCCGCCATATCAACCTCCAGAGAAACAATTCATAAAGTTGTTCAAAGCCGAAAGTTTCGATGTAATTAAAACCAAGTGAATGGAGCAACATGAAGATCTTCAACAAGGAAAGCAGTCAAGGAAATATTCAAGGTTACACAGCCAGACAAAGTGTCGTGACATTCATTACGCCAATAACGAGCTAAATAGGAAACTTAATTGAATTTCCATTTGGTCCCGTGACAATTACCGTACCCTGTTAATAAACATAATATGCCATAAATTTCGACACAGTTATTTGGTATTCCGTAACATATTACAAATTAATGTAGATTCCTCCTTTCAAACCTCTAGTAAATCAAACTTAGAAGTAGAAACATACAGCTACTACACACAATACTACAATACACAAACA
Organism: Schrankia costaestrigalis; assembly: GCA_905475405.1. NCBI lineage: Eukaryota > Metazoa > Arthropoda > Insecta > Lepidoptera > Erebidae > Schrankia > Schrankia costaestrigalis. The sequence goes on from FR997832.1 coordinate 9,618,744, forward strand.
GCTACCCTGTTGCTGTAGGGTTTTATGTCCATTATGTTTTCCAGCTCTGATACAATGGCCATAAGATGGCATTATGTATTTTGTATTGTAGGCAGTCATCCCCGAACACAGAAAACAGATATTGGTGTTATTCCATTGCCTATATTTGTCTTGCTTCTAGTTAGAGGATTCCATGGTGAAAGAATTTTGACTAGATATTACCACGTTGGCGTTGGACAAATCTATTTGTACAAAGTATTCCGTCTCAGAGGTATTTAATAATATTTTTATGATATAGCATTCCCCTTACACGAACTTTACGTCATCCACCTACATTGAATGAGATTCCGAGGTAACCTTATGTATCCTTATAATGTACCTACACGGAAGGATACTTATAAGTAATAAAAATTGTAAAATCCTTTGACTTTATACGTCAACTTAATATTGCTTGGAATTGTGAACAATTATTAAGCTTTTCCAAAGTAGGTACTTTGAACGTTAACGCGATATTAATTTTGGTTTGGTTCTAACTTCCAATTTTATGTACTACATTAATTAAACAAATTGGATTAGTTTACGTAAAGTTTCGTTAAACAAAAGTATTATGTTGTTTTTATACTAAACAAAAGAATTCCAATATACCATTTTCTTTTCATTAATAACATACCAACTTCAAAATGTAATGTGCTTTTCTTGCACTTGTTGTCGTTAATTAAACCAAACCAGAAATATTTTCCTGCTAACAAACCATTGTTTTCTACTAAGTCCTGTAGAGATTAATAACAAGGAATACAAAGACAAGTAAATACAAATCATTGGAAATGAATTTCAATGAGTAATAGCTTTACAATATTTTAGCTCGTTGAATCAATATCTATCATAAAATTCATTTCAATATAATGGAAACTGTAAATTACTTGTAGCCATTGATAGATTAATACTTTTGTGACTTCTAATGAATTCTCATTTTAGTTGAAGGATCTCTCTCATTCCAGTGATCCGGGCCGTCTATCCGCAGGTTATCGGCCTACGTTTGCCCGCGTAATTCAGTCAAAGATTATTTATTTATAATTAAAAAGAATTAACTCTACCTAAAAGGCATCAATCCCTGTACCGCTAAGACTTTTACAAACATGCTATGACAGGTAGACTCGAAAAACATAAATGCAGTGTCATTTTTGACCCCATTAACAACACATTTTGGCAAAATAATACAACGGATTTATGTAATAATTTGAAAGTAAAAGACGTTGAGTGAAAGGAAATAAAACCATTTTATCAAATCAATAAACTGAACTACGCTCATCATTCAAACTGACAGAGGTTGATCTTGACAACAGGATAATTTATCATCATAATAACTTTACGTGGAATAGTTCAACTTGTAACAAGTTTAAGTTCACAAGTTCTAAAAGTAAGAGTAACCTCTTAAGTGCTTTATTAAAAGCTCGTCAGATAGAAATATAGCTTTTTACTCTTTTAAGCGACTCAAAGTGAAGGAGTTTTTCAAAACGATTTAATTCTTTTTAATGTTTGTTACCTAGAGAATTCTGTCATTTCTTGTCCAAATTCAATGTTTGTTTAATTTTTGGTTTATAGGGTGTTTCCCCAAGTAGAACCCATTGCAATTTCATCAAAATCATTTAGGAAATTTTATATTTAAATTAATAAAAATATTTAAAGAGCATTAAGAGCTACACAAAACTATAAAATGTAGTGATAAAATCATTCTCAATCAGCACCAAGTAATTTTTTTTTTCACATCAATTTGTAATAATTTACACATTGCATCCATATATCTTGTGCCGTCTTAAAAATTACAAAAAAGTTTGACATTTTTATTACCATGGAACTGAATGATACTGGGACTGATGAAAAAAGTTTTACAGTGACACTTTTCGGCTAAACTTTGTTTAGTTGCTGTATCTTAAATAAATTCTAATTGATTACATTCAACAATAGATAGATGTAAAATTCGATTATTGGTTTTAGATTTACTTTTTTTCTTTTTTTAGAGTTGAGAATACTTTTGTAAGAGTAGAAAATATACCTCCTGCAATAAGGATCACGTCGTATCACGTTACTTAATCGAAAATCATTTTAACAGACACAATATAGAACATCCAGATTAAGAACAATCATTTGTGGATTGTAAAAACAATTACATATCTTGTATGAGATTCGAGACAGCGACTTTGTGCATGACAGCCACTTGCCGTGCATGCCATACAATCGACCAAGTTGATAAAAATACTATAATATAAAAAATACCTACATAAGAAAGCAAAATTTCCCTCAAGAGTTTATTATACATATTCTTATATTTCGAGCGTCACAATGTGCTCTTAATACACTAACATGTTATTCGTCTGTAAAGTCACAAAGTAATCAGTTCACAGGTGTGACTTTCATAAAATTTCCTTCAAGCTGTAAAATTGCTTTCAACTTATTGAACAGTTATTAAAGTGCTCAGTATACTAAATATCAACCTAGAATGCTAGGTAACATATTAAGACCTAATCAATAACCATTTGGGTAATGTTATTACCCGCATAGTTGACATTTAGTTCGACACACGTAAGACCTGCTAATTCTAATTAACTAACTGAACTTCTTAAATTTGGGGCGAAGTCGTTATCTATTCTATTGAATAGTGATCTGAGTTTTGCTTGTAGTTGTGAAAGACTAACACAGAGTATACCATGAATACAAACATTATCTATTGAATTACAGTAAACTAAGAACCCTGCTTCGCCAGTTCTATTTCAGGAAAACTCAAACGAATTGTTTAGCTTCTTCTTGCATCAACCACAACAATGCCAAAAAACTTTGGTAAGTAGACCACTGGCGTTAGAAACATAGAATGAGGAAAATAAAAGTAAAAATGACAAAATAGCGTTAGAAAAAAGAGTGTATAATGAAGAACATAGCACGGTTTTCTTTACAAAGGCTTGATGAAAATGACCAGGAGTAAAAAAAAATGCCAATGTTCTAAAATTATTTAGATTTTTTGATGAAATCTACAAGTAGGCTATACCTACCTTTAAGGCTACGCTATAGTTCAGTCATTGTACTCATTATGTGAAATGAAGGAACTGTGAATAGTTCATAAAACTATCAACAGTGCTTTCCGACGACTGTATTATTGCAAAAAACTCTCTAAGATTAAGTTGACTGTCATAAAGTTTTACGATCGTATTTTCAGATTATTGATCCTGATAATAAATATAAATATTTATGACTGAGCTTTTGACTGGTTTTAATAACGTTAAGAATAATATCTAGATTTAAAAACGTTAGGTATGTTATAATTTTATTGACTCAAAAATGTTCAAAGAAATGAGTAACACTCTTCTTTTACAGAAAACCAACACTATAATTTGAAATATTAGTTTTGTATTCTGGAACTTTGTTGACACTTGTTTTCAAAATGTACCTTAATAGTAAACGCTGTTATTTATGTATGGTTTGTATAATTACATAAGTTGAACCTGAGTAAATTTTAATAAATTTCTAACAAATTTTTCACTTCGAGTCTTGTTCTCACAGAGTAATGACGTATGTAAATAAAGTAGGTTGTTACCTTACACGTTACGATAAAAGGTTTCCGTTTTTATAATAAAGCGATAAACAATGCCTTCATATTAGACTTTTAATATTTCTAATTAAGAACCTTGTTTTATGTGGTTGTTAATTTACAAATTACAGAGCAAATTAGATCACGAATCTAATTTTAAAAACTTTTTCGGGTGTCCTTTATGGAGACAACAGCTTCTGACCTTTTTTAACACAGGTGTATGTAAGATCACATTTTTTATGCGTCCTTGGACCCAATACAAATGTACTACAAATACACACATCAAAAAAGTCTAAGCAACATGCATGATATTACAAATTTACCATTTATATTAATTAATTTCTAAGTATTTACTCACTCAAAGTGTATAGGTAAGTAAACTTTTTTGTTATTGATGACATACTGGCTGGTTGTAAAAAAAAAATTTCGATTATGTTTTGTTTTTTTTCATAAAATTCAAATGACTGCGAATTTGTTTGAATTTGAGTGCATGTTAATTGCTACGTTTTAGTCTTGATTTTATAATTTTACCAACCATTTAAATACAGTTGGCGACAAAATTGAATTGTTAGATATTCTTTACGTCATGGAGCGACGTCATTTGACGGCAGATGAAATGCAAAGAGCTGTAGGGATGTTGCAAGCGGGAAGTAATCAATCTCAGGTATCTCGACATTTTGGTATTCATAGAAGTGTTATTTGTCGTCTTTGGCAGCGCTACAATAATACAGGGGAACCCGCTGAACAGCATCCAGGCCGTAAAAGGAGTACAACCACTCGGCAAGACCGGTACATACAACTGACTGCAAGACGCCAGCCGATGTTAACCGCTCGAGAGATAAGTTTGAGGCTACAAAATTCAAGTGGTGTTGATGTAAGTCCCCAAACTGTGCGAAATCGACTGCATGAGTACGGCCTACGAGCTCGACGCCCTATCAGGTGCCCACCGATACGTCACGGGAATCGCGCTCGTCGAAATGAATGGTGTAGAGAACGCATAACATGGACCCAGGAACAATGGGATAAAATTATGTTTTCCGATGAGTCGCGATTCGGGTTTAGGCCTGATACAAGAAGGGTGCGAGTGTACCGTCGACCCGGAAATACTGAAAGACTCAGGTGCGTTCAGGAAGTTCATCCATACAGCGGCTCAACAGTTATGGTATGGGCGGGTATTATGAAGAACAGGCGAACTGAGCTCGTTTTTGTAAATGGAAACATGAACGCTGAAAATTACGTTGAGGATATTCTCAGACCTTATGTCCATCCATTTGCACAAACCTTTGGCTCCGATTTTACGTTAATGCATGACAATGCGCGTTCACATACAGCTCGGCGAACCAGTGAATACTTGGCAACGGAGAACATCCAGGTATTGCCCTGGCCTGCACAATCGCCAGACCTCAACCCCATCGAGCACGCATGGGACATGCTCCAGAGACGTGTTTTGAAGGACTTGGACGGAGTGACAACAACCCAACAGCTGAAGGATTTGCTACAATTCCATTGGGAGCGAATACCGCAAGATGACATAAACAGTCTCATTAATTCAATGAATAATCGTTGCCGACAAGTTCTGAATAGCAGAGGAGGCCATACTTTGTATTAAATTGTCCTATTCTTTCACAATAAATTCATTTTCTTAAGAAATTTCAATTTGTAAAAAAAAAGTTTAGTTTCTTATGTACCTGTATATTCTAATATTGTTAATTTCTGTTATTAAAAGAACTTATAAAGAAAACAGCTGTTATTTTTACATCATAGAACCCTAAAAATATTATTTTAAAAATAAAATACAACGTTATAATTAAAATAAATGGTAAAATAAATTAATATAAATGGTAAATTTGTAATATCATGCATGTTGCTTAGACTTTTTTGATGTGTGTAGATTCCGTAATATTGGAATACCGCAGTAAGTAGAAATCGCGTTCTACTTTTGTTGGATACTAACCTTTTATGAAAAGAAGTGAAATTAAATAACGCAAAAACGCATTTTATCTTAGTAATATTTTGTAATTCAACAACTAATCCCAAATTATTTTAGCACAGCTAAATACCTTCTACTTGAATCTTCACTATACCTTTTATTAAAAATTATTCTAGAATTATAGACACACATATATTTATAATGTTGTTCGCTTTACATAAAACATGCATCTATTAATTTCTTACACTGCTCTCTATCCGTAATAGGACTACTTGCCAACCTAGAAATTATTGCAAGACTCCTTTGTAGTTCTTTCCACTTCTTCAGTCTGTCAGTAAGTAACAAAATAAATATTAGCATAATGAGATTAAAAGGGAGTCTTCTTTACAAATTTTGTTAAATTGGGGTTGTTTCCTGGGTTATAATGTCAACCCTAAAAATAAAACATTACATAGCACGGTTACTTTGCAGGTAATATCGCGTGCTTCAAACCATAGGGGCGTATACGCTTTACCCCTACTTTTCAGGAACAACAAAAAACTTAATAACTTTTTTTCTAATGAATGTACTTGATAAAAAATTTGGATGTGTTTTCTGAAAATAATTTTGTATTTATGTGCAATGTTAGTTTTTTGTGTAAGTATTTGAAAACTCGCAATATCGCAATTACGTCTGTTTAGCTCAACAATACTACACAAACTGTGTGCCATATTTTTTCAGAAAATGCTTATATTGGACGGACGTATATATCAAAACTTTTGTACGTAATGCGATATTTAAAAAAGATGGTAACTTAGTATCACTATCGTAAAACGTCTTTTAAAATCGACGACCTCAGTGGCGCGACGGTAGCGCAAGCGGCTGCCGTGCAAGAGGTTGTGGGTTCGATCCCCACGCAGGACAATAATTTGTGAGATTCACAAATTATTGTCCTGGTCTGGGTGTTCTTTGTGTCCGTTAATTGATGTTTGTAAAAGGTCCCCGCGACACAGGGCATGATCCCTAGTGCGGGAGTTGTCTTTTTAATAAAAAAAAAAAATAAAAAAAAAAAATATATATTTTTCCATGTAATGAAATCCACTATTTTTAGAGACTATACGTCCATTTGGCTTGTCAAAAATGTGTTAAAAGTTTTGTTCAGAGAACGGACGTAAGTATTTATAATAGAATTAATTTCGATGATGTTCAAATAAAACAACAAATAATTAGTAAATTTTGTTAGTAATTTTATAAAAAAAAGGAACTTATTATTATATATTTGTTTTTATTTTGACGACCTCTGTGGCGTAGTGGTTATATAACATGACTGCTACGCAGAGGTCTCGGGTTCGATTCCCGCTCAATGCAAATCTTTGTGGTCATGAACATGATTGTTTGCATTGGTCTGAGTGTTTCTATGTATAATATGTATGTATTTACAAAAAAAAAGTATTTAAGTATGTTTATCCGTTGTCTAGTACCCATAGTACAAGCTCTGCTTAGTTTAGGACTAGATGATGTTGTGTGAATGGGTGAGAAATATTTATTTATTTGTGACGAATCAGAATTGTCAAGCTAAGAAAAGTAGCATAAGTAGGTATATGAAAAATGGCAGGCAGACTGCAAAAACCGCTATAGACATAAACTTTTAACGGCATAACGAAAGTCAAGTCCAAAGGTTTTATTTTCCAACAGTAGGTTTAGACTGCTTTTTTGTGTCAAATTTAAATTTATAACAATTTAAAGGTTTATTTCGAATAAATTATGTTGTGTGCGTCAAGCACCGGCGCCATTTAATCAGAGAAGAAATGTTTAGGGCAGTAGGCATGCTCCCAGCTGTGGGTACTGAGCGGAGTATGACTGGAGAGATTGGAACAAGACAAAACATGAAATCAAGGTTGTGGTCATGTTACCGTGCTACTGGTGAAGTGGCTGAAGTGAAGATACCATGGCAAAAAGTCCATCACCGCTCAACGAAATTATCGATATTGCAAGTTGCCGCGAAAAGACAGCCAAATGTTACTGTCATGCAACTGCCAACCAACTGGTTTAGAGGCTCCAGCAAGAGTGCCACTGTCGTGTGGGTGACCAAACTGTTAGGAGAAGTTGGCATAAAGCCCACCTTTATGCTCGCATATTGCTTTGTACTCCAGCACTATGCCAAGCAAATCGAGAACGACTAGAGTGGGCTCATGAACATTTGCTCTGAAAAGATAACCTGTTATGATGAGTTCACCTTCGGTTTCCACTTGGATTCACGTAGAAAACGTGTTTGGCGAGTTCCTGGTTGTGATAGCCATCTACAACATACTCCGGAAATCTGTTCATACCACGATGGAACAATTATTATTGGACAGGAATTCGTGATGGTCGAACAACAGACTACGTTTTGATCAAAAGCACCATGACAGCTGAAAAAAAGCTTAACGAGGTGCTAGTTATAATAGTCTACACCTCCGTAGACTACAATTGGGCCAATTTTTAAGCTCATGGACGATAACACCCGTCCGCATAAAGCGAGAGTGATGATGAGCTGGTTGCAGGAGCACGGCGATTGATGATTTTAAGCTGAACCAGTCAATCGCCTGAACTCAAAACAATTAAACACGCGTAAGACATGTTCCAAAGAATGCGAAAAATTGCGATGGAAGAGCAACTTTTTTTGCATCCAAGTCGGACCTGGAAGAATATACTGCACTAAAGCCTGAATAACTTAATCCAAGCATAAAAAACCGTTGCAGGATCGTTATTTACCGTTTTTTGGTGTATTGACTACCGATTATTCACTTAACAGTTAAAAATAGATAAATTTTTGCTAAAAATAAGATAAAGCTTTTGCTTAAGAAACACATTCATTGTCTTATCTCTATTATTTCAAGTTATTTACTTATTTGAATAAAAAAATAGTTTAAACGGCCTTTATTGAAATATGATGTCGTGACTTTTGAGTATTTGTTAGTATTTTATATTTTCTTAATTAGTAAGCAAATATAAAATACCCCTAGACAGTGTTGATGTGTGTATTTTAATAATAAGTTAGTGAAAATAGATAGTTGTATGCACATACGTCTTTGTGGCAAGATACACATTTCGTCAGGCGTAGATACGGCCGCTGTACGTCTGTCTGGTTCGATGATAATTACTGATCTTTAGCATACGTCTAAAAGTATTTTATTAATTTTTTTTAAAATAATATAGCTAGAAATAAAACAAATAAAAGAGGTTGTGTGTTGATAAAATTACAAAAAAATTACGTAATAAAAAAAAAATTGCGTTTTTGTTCATACGCCCCTCTGGTTTAAAGCACGCGATATGTTCCAGTGTCTGCGTCAAAACAAAATTGCGGTAATTTTGCAGTTTGGTACATTGTATAGCAATGATACATGTTAATGAAACGGTTGCTTAACCATTTATCATCCGCAAAATTTGTAAACCTCGTTGCTTCACATTGTTTTGTGCCACATAAAAGTGTAAATTCTTCAGGTAGTTAGCCATATGGGTTCGCAACGAATATTATTCTATAAAGATAAAAGCTTTATGAAGACGGGCTTGCACGTTTGTATTTAATTAGTCCGGTCCCGTGACACATATAGCCATTATAATTAGTAAGCTTTTTATAAAGCACATAAAAATGTAATTTGTTACTGTTTGATACTGAACACTACCTATGTAGTGTTCAGTATGAATGTCTATACATTCATACTTTGACTTTACTAAACTTTTATTTTATGGATTAGTGAGAAACCAAAGCCTTATTAATCACATTATATTTCGTTTTCACTTCTTCTTATTTTTTCTTTTTTTCCTTATTGGGATCGAACTCTGTGTTGCGGGGACTTAAACAGACTGAAAAAACTTCCACCCTTAAGACGACCCTATGTGGATAACAAAATAATTAAGTCGGATAGGCTTCAAAACCACGACTGTTTTGGCACCGAGGCATTATTTTAACACACATATTTATTACTAAAATGACATACAGCTAAGTTAACCTTCAGGAAACCGTGTCTCATAAATATTTAGGTTACTAGTCAATAGATTTAATTTCAAGTAAAATTTAGATACTTACAAGTAGATAGCAAGGTAAAAATATTATGGGTGACGAATTTATATTCGTTGATATAACCTCATTGGCATGTCAATGAGGTGACAAGTTTACCCGGGTGTCACAAGGTTAAACTAATGCGGCGCCATACGGCATACGGATAAAAATAGTACAAGCTGTCATGAGTGATGCCTGTATTATAAGTATGTGTTTGTTTATTTGTCATATTTACATAAGCTTTGCTTTGTTAGTTCAACAACGAAGCAAGAATACAGTATTTACATGCTATACGTACAGACATACATCTTTACTATGGGTGTCTTAAAAGTAAACTTAGGATTAGATGCAGTTACCGTGCGCACCTCTACAAATGTAATGGGAGGAGAACCTCGCTCCATCCTCGAGATGGGGTCCGCTAAGAAACGGGCCAGCACTGGTCGGGGGCTGCGGAAGAATCATGGTTTACCGCGGCCCCTGGCACACGTGAGAGACGGAACACCGGGGAGTTTTAGTCAGTAGAAGTCTGACAGACCCCAGAAGTATCGGTTGAATTCATAGATAATAAATAAGATATAATGTTATCTGTCTATCACTTTCCAGCAAAGCTGCATTCAAAAGTTCTATTTGAATGAAATTATGAATTTACCGGGGTTTGCTGAATGTCATGCTCGACAGCTCTTGAGTAGAAGTAGCGTGAAATCAATCCAGTGATTTGAGCCTGCTTTAAGTAAATGTACCGCAATCACTGATTTCGATACCCGCTGACCGCTGACCTGGTGGTTTTTTACAGCAGCGAAATGTTCTTTGTCCCTTACAGCTATGGTCCGCTTTGTCCGGTATATTGTAAGAACTACCGCAGCTGCAACTTACATACATCGGCGTACCCACAAGAGTCGGCGAAATGGAGTACCTATCACTAGTCCTGCATGACAAACAGGAGTGACATTTACATTGACCTAAAATAAAGAAGTAATTTCATAGGATGGGTTCCTACCCTTAATCTAGTTAGTTCTTGTTTAGTTATTTTTACAGGAGTATTACAATATTATTACCCTAGTATTTCAAAGCTGTCTTAAATCAACATAACATTAAACCTGTATAGACTGCACACAAGCACAATACACACAAAGCATATTTATACGAAATATGAGTCCTTTGTCCCCGACATGTTGCTGAAAGAATGTAGAGAGGAGTATTTTATTTGCTCTGGTGATGTAGGACGACATGGGTCGGTTAGAGTACTGTTGAAGTCTCCTTGCCTTAAGGCTTCAGCTTCGTGTGCGAAGTACATATATTGTGTATCCTTCATAGAACAAATGCTGTAATCAGGAAAGGTCGGTGTAAATCAACATACTGCTTAAACAAAAGAAATAAGATATAACGTGTAATGAATTCGTTTATTACTAGGTAATTTATTAAAAACGGAATAGCATACTACTAATATATTATTTTATAAGATTAAACAGTAAGTACTATTACGTACTAGAATTATTTCTTCATAAATATCTATATATTTATGAAGAAATACTTCTATAAATGATATTACCTTTAGAATAATAAGTTATTTCGCACTTTATGGATTTAGCCTTGTGCCGAGGCTTTTCACTTATGGAAACAGAAGTAATTTAATTCAAGGGCATTCGGGTTCAGAACAATTTTTTTTGGAATTACTTAAAAACTACTCACGAGATCCGAGACTGCTGCACTCAACCCTAAATAAATTATACTTATTATTCACGATATCAAATACCGGAGGTCTTCTTATACTAATGAATACGCGATGAAAATATCTTCATATTAATATTATGTATAATAAAGCAGCCATCACATAAATGCATACACTATACGATACATATATTTATATTTATAATGTATGTCTCGTCTAACTTAATCTAACTTTGATAGAAATCCGATAACAATTTATTGTCAGTTAACTGTTTCTTTGTTTTCTATCTATTGACCGTGCTTTATATATATTTGTCTACACGAAAATTCTAGGAAAACGACACTACAATAAGTTATTCACTTTAGATTTTATATAAAAAGTAAATTATTACTAACATTGACATTTATAACATGGCAAAATGCCAATAAAGCTACATTCTAATAAAAATAATACCTACAAAACCATTAATAACCTCTATTTTATAACCACTGCAAAACCAATAAACGCGATCGAAAAGCCTCCAAACGATTTGCACTTTCATATTGTATTCGGGTTCTGTAGGCGTACCTACATTCATTGCACAAGGGACATGACAACAATCAGTTGAGTGCATTTCTCGACTATATTCGCGATAACGATGTTCTATACGGAAAAAAAAATAACGTATGGTTTTTAATCGTAAGGTTCATGTGGTCATAATGACTTTATGACAAATCAGGTCATTTCAAGGTTGCATCAATTATCTTGATTTCTGTATTCGCGTTTTCCATCAGGGTCGATACAGTAAGCCAACATACCCGCGTTCTTAATTAGTAATTAATAAAAAGGACATACTTAAAAACTTTTTAACACTTACTTATTTATTTTAAGTTTATTTTTACCACCAACCTTCCTTTACTTTACCTAAATTATGCCGTTACTTCGCCTCTAGATTCTACATTTAAGTACTAAAACAAACATCACAAAGATGATGAGTACTTGAGAAAGGTAGATTCGTTAAACATTCCCGACGTCTAATGAGAGACAATATTAAAACAAATTTTAGCATAATTTTGTTCGCTTCGTGACACATCGTTTGACGAAGTTCGAAAATTAATGTTGTGTGCAAAGCAATGAAGCAAGAACAATAGGTTCTCATTAAAAATCTAATCCCACTTGACACCCTTTCCAAACTCATTCTACTGTTGGTGAGTACAATGTCAAATTAATGTACGTGTACAAATAAAATTTATTAAAACGTAATTAAATCGTTTAAAACATTGTCTTTTATTTTAAATCTTTACCTCGTATAAAATTAAGTTGCATCTACTGTCTGTTTTTATCTGTCTGGTTATTTTTTTAACTTTGGAATGGTTTTTAATGGCTTTTCAGTAATAAACATAAGCACTTTGATAGAAGAAAATATTTTGTTTATTATCAATAACTAAAAAAGTCTAAATTTTATACTTACCCTATCTCATAAAGTTCCTATTAAAATTACTTTTTGAGCATGAAAACTTAATTTTCAGTTTCAGTAGAAGTAGATTACTTTTTAACTTATCATACTTGGACATTCCATTCAAAAGATATTATAAGTTTGAAAAATATTATAAAATATTCTACCTACTACTACCTTATCCTCTACTACGTAATAAACTGCATGATTGCGGCGAGGCGCGAAGCACGAGAGAGAAGCGCATGGAAGACAAAAAAGCTGTAATTGATGAAAAATAATTCTATTCTACTAAAAAATATGGTCTTCTGAAATATTAAGGCACGCATCAATCATCCCATAAATTTATTTTTAAACTTAATTTAGTATCAGTACAGTCATAACTTTTTCAATCATTGAAATCAAGCATTTAATTCAAAACATTATTAAAAACCTTCTAAAACATAATTTACGGTCGTTTAATACCAGGCTTGGAAAAAAACCTTGTGTTCCGAGGTCTGGCTAGCATTTAAAAAAGAAGAGGTTAGAAAGGCGATCGCCAACAAACCTCTTTGTCAAACACGACTAGACCTACAAAATGGAGGCCGGCTACTAATCCCAGGATAATGTTTATGTTGGTAGAAGACAGATTAATGAAGATACATTACTGTTATCGTACCCAGCTTACACTGAGGGTACATTAAGTACCTCAATATACAAAGTTATCATAACTACATTAGTGGCTCTTCAAATCAAGGTTTTTTTGGCATTTAGCCTTTTATAATACATAAATCTAGTACATCTATCAGTACACTAGGTTTATATGTTTAAGTCTTAGTTTCCAAGATATTGCGAAACAGCTTTGAAATATTATAAATTAACCCTGTGTAGCGTAGTGGATATGTACTCGATAAGTGCTACGCAGAGGTCCCGAATTCGACCCTCGTGTATATAAGTAGACATGAAAATTTTTTTTGACTTCTCTGGTGTATCTATTTACGAAAAAAATATTTAAATACGTTTAACTATTGTCTAGTAGTCTAGCTCAAGACAAGCTCTCCTAGATTGTGTGAGGATTAGTTGTGTGAACGTGTAAGGCATATCATATTATATCACGATACATAAAGAAAAAAAACATCAAGTAATAAAAATGTTAATATGACTTGTGATTTATATCGTGTATAGCCTTAAGTGGTGTCCTAGTACTTAACCAAATAATATTTGGCAGTCGCCTGTGGAGTTGAAATGAACACACTATGACATCATGGCTCTATTTCATATCCTTGTTGTAAGATGGAAAACTTGGCAGGTTACCCTATACCAAAGTAAAACAATCAAGCTGTACGCAGTTTACATACATAATTATTTTAATACAATTTATTTATATAAATTTCATGAAAATCCTCGAACTCATATGTGAATAATTTGATCAGAATAATAGGTCCCTTCAAAAAATAAATGTAAAAATTACATGGCTCACGGTAACATTTAATTAATCTGTACTTATAACATGAATTAATGTCAAGTAAAGAACTCTTGACATTTTTTATAGACATAAATAGAAAAACTGTTGTGCTTCTTCTTCTCTCGAAGCGTGTGTGCCTTATGCAGTACCATTGGTGGTCAAATATAATCAGCCCAGGCCACGGTGATTGCATTGTCATTGTCTTTCCGGGCACCACAATATGTACGTATTTACAAAAAAAAAAGTATTTAAGTATGTTTATCTGTTGTCTAGTACCCATAGTACAAGCTTTGCTTAGTTTGGGACTAGATGGCGTTGTGTGAATGTGTGAGGAAAATTTATTTATTTACCTTGAGTAGGTGTGCCATTATTAGCTGATCTTCACCGCATTCACATCAGCTATCTGATAAATTTGTCATACCACATTTCACCCTGTGGTAAAGTAAAGTAAATAAAAACCTAAAAATTACTAAACTAATCCACGTGGACGAGGGCGCAGGCAAAACCAATTTCCTTATATGTATAAAGCCAAATTAAAAAATTATATAAACGTACTTTTTTAATTATAATAAAATGTGTAATCACTTACAAACTAGTCTATTATTTTAAAGTATTAAACAAACACACGTGTAGCTTTTAACAACCCTCGAGCGAGAGGCAACACTTTATCATCTATACTTATAATAAAACTGTAGAGAGATCAATTTTGTACATTGAATATATGTTAAAAATTAATATTGGAGGATGAATGGTGATCGATACTAATGCCAAAAATGCAATCAATAAATTTTTTGTCTGTCTGTCTGTCTGTCTGTATGTGCACGCATGGGTCAAAAACTACTGATGGCATTTTAACCAAACTTAGTACGATTGTAGTCCATACTCCTGGGCAGGTTATAGGCTGTATAACATAACGCTAAGACACATAGGAGCTGAGCAGTGACGAAAAATTTGAAGCAAGTCGGTTGAAAAAACGCGCGTTCGAGCTCTTATCATCGCATACGTTGATCATACGCCAAAAATATGTATGACAAAAATAATGGTCTTCAAAAGATGTACAAAAAAGTCCGAAATAGTATATATCTACCTTTTATATATTAGCCACAATAACGTGTTTAATCGTTAGAGTTTTCTTCAAAGTGTATTAAATACATAAATATATTGTAATTTGCATAGACATATCTTTTTCAAACTCCCATATTTCAAAAGTACACTTTAATATCTTATTCATAATTTTTTTTTATAGAAATCGGTTTATAAACACACAAGATATAGATGAAAGAAAATTTCCAAATGTCGCCGCGCCATTATGAGTACGGCTGTACGGTTGATTTTTGTTTAACGTCCGAAATGGCCAACCGGTGCATCTATATAATTTTATTCACATTGACTCTTAATGCGAACGGACGTGGTTCTTATTGACTCTTCTCGGAATAAGCGCGCTTTAGATATTAAAATACATAGATACGTAGTTTTTAGGTATTAAGTTTAAAGTAGGTAATCTATCTATCTATACTATAATAAAACTGTAGAGTAAAATAAAAATATAAAAATTATCTGTATAATAAAAATTATCTATAAAATCTAGAAAAAAGTCAAAAAGCAACAACACTACACACTTAGAATTTTTAGAATTAATGTCTGTCTGTCTGTTTGTTACCGCACATCTTTAAAACGAATTAAAATATAATCTTAAGACCAATACATTGTATTGTAGCCTTTTTTATTCGGCTTAAACTGAGGTATGTTTCATCAAAATCGGATAAGTATTACTCGAGATATCGCTAGATCTCTTTATTAGAACAGTCCAATACAAATCAGGGGTCATGAAAAATGGATTTTGTTCAATGTTGAATGAATTTAAATTTCGTTTCTTTTGTTCACGAGATGGCGTTACCAGTAGTAATCGTAAAATAAATGAGTTTTTAAATAATCTATAACTATTTTATTATTAAGTGCTATTTATAAGTTATTCCTTTTAAATGTTAATAAAATTAACCATGAATCGTATGTGTAATATCAATTATAAGTCTTATTAAATTAAATCAATTATAAGTTTACTTGATTGTTATATTTTTGTGTTTTTCGTAATTGAAACAATTTAATTAAATATAAATTGTATTAGTAAGCTATTAATCTAAAGTAAAATTATTCTTTTAGTTTAAACTGTAGTAGTTACTGGTCAGCGTAAAAGTATGCAACAGACTCCACCTGTTTTTATTAATGTAAATAAATACAAATAACCTTTATTAGTTAATCACAGATACAAAACATCTGACAAAAATAAATAGTCTTTTCCTGTATTGCTAATATTGGCGTACAAACTTCATTTTTTAAAGTTAAACTATACCTATACTTAATCATAAATATTAAATTGAATTAAAATAACATTCCTTTTCTCACAATCTTATTATAACTGCAATTATAACACACTTATATAACTATTTAATAATGAATAATATATGGGTATATATAACAGACAACATACTATGTAACACGTTTTTTCTTTATAAAATCATTTTACACATTATTGCTATTTGTCAACATTAAAAAAATACAAAACTGACAATAAAATATAGAAACAATCACAAAACATTAAATTATATATTATTCAAAGTGTTTGTGTTTATTTTATTAAGTAAGTAATTCAAAAATACTGCACGCAGTTTATCTATAGATAATAATGATAATATAGTCGAGTCTAAGTTTAGTCAAATATTTTTTGCCAGATGGTAAAAAGGTGTTAGGTACTTACAATAATTTATTTTAGCATTTTTTTTACAAAAGACAAATCCCACACTAGCCTTTAAAAATATCAATTTAACGGACACAAAGAATAATGCGACCGCCGCGCCACCGAGGCAGGTAATTCTGCCGCACCATAACGTGGCGTGCAAATGTAATCATTCATAATTAATTAGCGATTATCCGTGTGGTGACGGAGTAAGAATACAATATGTCACCTCCCCATCTCATCCCATGGGTGGCGTAAAACCGACTAAGGGACTATCGGTGAATATTATCTTTACGAAATAAAAATGAAGGAAAACTTGAAATTAAACCCTATACCAATCCGACTGGCCAGCGTGGTATTAGTAGGCCAAGTATCCCTCCGTCACGGGAGGAGGCGCGTCCTTGCAGTGTGACATTAATAACCTGTTATGATGAAATAAGCGATGTCATTTATTTTAACTTACAAATTTGACAACAGATGGCATTGTGCCTGTGACATCATTTTCAGTATCGCGGTGTTAAGATTTTCCTTGAAAGAATGACGTTCGGTCATGTCTTTCAGTCTTTAGATCTGTCTTTGTACAGGTCTGTTTTTGAAAAGGTTTTGGTTCGTTCGTTAATTTTACAATTCGTTTGTAGGTATATATATCTGTTTGTTATAAGGTTTAAAAAACGATTTTTCAGTATTAAATCGAATTGCAAAGTAAGTAACATCCGCCACGCGAACGAAGTCGCGGGCACAGCAGCTAGTTATTAATAAAATTGCATTTGATCATTTCAAAATTTACATAAAAATACAACAGCTACTGTGTAAAATATATTTTATCTTCCTGTTACTAGCATACGTCCTTCGTCATCATTTCATCATAATAATCTTTTCATATAATTTTTTTATAAAAAAAATATCATAATATTTCTTATTCCATGATGAAACAATTCTTCGAGTGAAGATGTTTTCCGTTTGATACAGGGCTATGTAGTTTTCCCCAAACAGTAACATTAACATAGCATATGAAAGTCAACTGCTATCACAAACATTACAGGAACAGCACAAGTTCCTTTAGTTTTTGTATTAACTTGAAATCCATTAGCGTTGCCTGTAAGAAATACATTATACTATGCCTAGTTCCAGTATCTCTGAATATATTCATGGGATTTTATTATTAATAGACTATTAGACTCGCATTTTAGTTGTTTATTTAGTGAACTAAACATATAAGAAATACACAGTAACAACTAAATTTACTTTTAATGATCACTTAAGTACCTACTCTTATCAGCCTATCTCAATAAAAAGAACCAGGATATTTACATTAGTTCCCCTTTTGTTCTTATTTGAGTACCCGAGATGAAATTAGGAAGATTAAGATCGTTTAAGGACATTACCACGTTTGGGTCGGCAATAAAAGCCCACAATACTAATCCTCAAGTGTGTTGATTGCATGTGTAAGCGGTAATCCAAAAATTCAAAATATGTCTTAATTGAATATCAGTGTTAATGTTCGTGTTTCATTGTCGCTTTAGAATGTACTTTAACGTAAAGGGTGCGAGTAATTACATTACTTAAATAGCGACATTATTTCTTGTTTGTAAAATGTATTATGTGGGTTTTATATATTCTTCAGAAAACTCTACCTTTTTCACGAATCTGGTGACAAATACAAAAAAATAAATGTGTATCAAAAGACGACTTGCAAATTATGTCGTCTTTTGGACGCAATTCGAATAAATAGTATTCGAATTGCGTCGAAAATTGGATAAACTTTTAAAGTATTCAAGCTAGCATCCTCTGAGTTCAAAACTGCACTTCGCGCCTTTATTTCCAATTTGTTTCGTTAATTTATAGTAAACAGTATTATCTTTGTATGTCATTTTTTGGTACAGTAATTCTATTAAGTTATCATCATATCAAAATAAAGAAAACCTCAAACGAACACTTCAATTCGCCAGGCCATAAGCTGGCCGGCCAGCTTGCTATTATGAAATATATAATTATGCTTCGGCTAGTTGGGCGCGGCAGGGGTGGCCGAGCGCCACATCCATAATTTATAAAATTATATTTATACTGTTTCATTCAAATGTCACAGCAGTTTATCTTGCTCAAACACCTAACATTACCCAGCCAGAGTTACTCATTATTCGGACTTTACCCAAGAAGTTTGGTAATACTTAGTTAACCCGGGCAATCCTAGGTTTACTCCAACTTCTAGCTATCCCCGTAACAAATACATACATCACTGAAGGAGACCCTATAACATTTTATGGACTAACGTGATGACATGATCCCTATCTCAAGTAGATTACTACGCTGTAATTATCTACGATTCAACTGTAAAATAAATTATGCATGCCGAGTAGAGTGGGGTCCAAACCTTAAGACATTGGTAGTATAATATAAACGCAGGAGATACTAGAATTACTCCGATAATGCAAGTTTTATTAAGTACCTGATAGTTACGATTATAATATATCCTGAAATAAATTAAACGACCAAAACGAAAGCAAACAGAGAAGAAACAAAGAACAGTAAAAGCCACATCCCTTACTAAGCATTACGCCCTGTGTCACGGGGAATTTTACTAGCATCAATTTTAAGACTCAAGAGCATGGGTGTTCTTTGTCTTTGTAAAAGCTCCTGACACACAGGGGTCGATCCCTAATACGGAAGTTGTCTTTTTGAAACACAAAATTAACATCTGCGGCAAAAAATTACCCGAAACCTTAATGATCCTCTCAAATATTTACATCTTAATCCCGTAATCCATTAAGCCCTGGCTGTATTCAATTACGTTCCGATAATCAATTACTCCTATATTTCAAACGCGAAACCTAACGCCTACTAACAATTTCTAGTGACCATGAAAATACTTATAAACAAACATACTAAGTATATCTTTGTATATTGTAGATAGTACGTTGCGGCGAAACTAACGTAATTTCCGTGTAACATAGCCCATTTAATCATAAACAAGGACGCTCTCTTTAATGTAAGGGTCTTGCTACACGACATTTATTTTGAAAATGAAGCACTAAAAAGATTTGCAAGTTTAATTCTCCACTGCCAAACTACACCATTTTATAGTTTTAACAGTATATTTTAAAGAAAATTTGTATTCAGTAGTTCAAAATACGGCTTTAAAACTGTTTGAGTTCTGAGCGCAAATAGTGGTTGTTTTTCCAGCAATTGTGGTTCTCAAGGGAGCGATAACTGGACACAGTTGGTGACCGCACCTAATTAGGGACCACCGATGACGTATGGTCGGTAGAAGTTTAAGCATAGCTCTTCATAATTTTATGTTAGCCTTTCACGTACTACTAACATAACAACATACAGTGATAACAACCCTTTCATTTTGTTTGAACTGTGAAAACGTTTTAGGACCCTTAATGAAAAAATAGTTGTAAGATAAAGTACATTTTTATCAAAGCAAATATTTTTGGAGATGTAACCCAGTAATTGTATCTTTATTTAACTAAATACATTTCTAAATTTATCGTTTAGATCGCAGTTACAAATTTTGAGGTCTAAATTGTTGGACAGCTGATTTAGCAAGTAATCTGTTTTTTAGAGATCCTGTTTACCATGTTTGGCGCTTTAATCTATTCGTAAATGTAAACAGCTGACCCCTGTTTTTGTGCAATCTAAGACACGCGTACTCCTTAGATTTATTTAGGTTTCGAAGGTTTTGTAGGATCACATAAATATTGTGTATTGCCATAAATATTTGGGTATATCTTTGTACATAAAAGTGCCTGTCTTAACTAATTTTTAATTCTTTTTTTTACTTTGCGAATAGTAATAATTTCTGTAAGTAAAAAACTGAGATAATAGCTCCAGACAGTGTAATATTGCAAGTTTATTTTTATTGCAGAAATAAAACTATCCCTGTGGTAGAACTACTGGGGTCAAAATGATAAATGCAATGAAAATTTTCATATTTAAAAATATGCAACGAAAATTTTAAGCAGAGCAATATAAATACAGAATAAATTTTTGATGCAAAAAGCTTCATAAACTTGTTCTGTCTATGTCCAGTTGTGGACATAATTTGGGTGGTCTATGATCTTTACAAAAACATTAAAAATAAGACAAGAAATTTCCCTTAGGACAGATAAGTTTGTAACTTATTATGGAGAATTTGTGAAAAGGCTTAACCAGCTGTCAAGAAATAGAATGTACCTACATACCACGTTACATACGTGGCTTATCAAAACGAGTAGTAACAGCCAACCACTTCTCAAAGGATAAGACCTAGCTTAGGTGCGGCGCATTCTACTGTCGATTCCGGCAGGCATCCAAATATCTGTGAATAATGATCATGATATTTCACCGACACATGTTAAAATTTCTTTTGTTGTAGTTATGTTTGTGCTAAAGGTTTGTAGGTACTTCTTTGATTTAATTATTTGACTAACTGACACTAAATTAAAACTAATACATCCGTACCTGTGTAATTGGGATTTTCATATTAAGTACTATTATAAATGAAATGACTCCTCAAGTAAACCAATTTAACTTGTCTACTCCACTCAAACCAAATAAACTAAAGTGGACTAGCTATATAAAACTAAAGAATCCAAAAATGTTTCCTTATGTTACAAATTTATTCTAATTCTCTAACAAACAACCGTAAATTAAAAATACCTTTAACCGTTGTAAAATTAAGTATCTATAATTCAGCAACAATACATTTAAGATGCATAGACGGAACAGAGAGCCAAAATGAAATACAAAAAGTGTCATTCAATGGCAATGAACCCAAACACAACTAAAATCTATGTTACTTATCTACAAAGATTTACTACCTACCTCTATAAGCTACGCATAATAAAAATAACGCTATGTATCGACATATCGTTTTTATGCCCATATCTTATTTGGTTCAACTTGTTTATGAAAAGGACAGTTTACTTACTTAAAAAAACTAAATATACTAAGTAAACAGAATTAAAACTATCGGAACCTATCTATTGGACAACTTTACACAGTCATATAATTATGTTTATAATGTATTATAATCAATTAATAATATATTCAGATTAATGTTTATGCACACAAATGTTTGACTAGAGCGATAATTGGCGATAATCAAATCATAATAATAATATTACGGCATAATATTATTACTGAGCATAAATCAGTGGACTTTAACTGAACTTCACAACAATGGTTCTAAATATGGAAACCGTAGCCTTTGTTTTAATTAACACAGATTGCTACTTCAGTATGCCGTAGAAATTCCAAAGCTTTCGTCTCTAACAAGTGTCTGTCTCTGAATAGCTTGACGTATGTTAAGGGAGGAATTATCCTTCATCTAACAACTAGATTTCACAAGCACTTTGAGAATTGCAGCAGAAATTATACTAGAACATAGTTCGTACTATGCCTGTAATATGTAACTATCTGACCTTATTTCCGAAAATAGATAAAGTAAGATAGAAGGGAAACGATTTCACTTCAAGGAACCGGCAAAAGGAAATAGTGTCCCTGTTGTTGAATAAGTGTTGTGTATGTGTGGCTATAAACACAGAAAGAGGCATTTTATGAAAGCTTACGTCATCGACCAATGTAAATAACTACAGAGAGTTACAAAAATCTTTTTATGTTAACTCTAAAGTTCGTATTTCATTATTCTAACAGTAAAGAAGGATTTTATAAAACTACTTGTTAACTACACTGAATATATTAAAACAACTACAAAACCATTTAACAAAGCTTTTACAAGAGGAAATTTAATACACACATCAAAAAAGTCTAAGCAACATGCATGATATTACAAATTTACCATTTATATTAATTAATTTCTAAGTATTTACTCACTCAAAGTGTATAGGTAAGTAAACTTTTTTGTTATTGATGACATACTGGCTGGTTGTAAAAAAAAAAAATCGATTATGTTTTGTTTTTTTTCATAAAATTCAAATGACTGCGAATTTGTTTGAATTTGAGTGCATGTTAATTGCTACGTTTTAGTCTTGATTTTATAATTTTACCAACCATTTAAATACAGTTGGCGACAAAATTGAATTGTTAGATATTCTTTACGTCATGGAGCGACGTCATTTGACGGCAGATGAAATGCAAAGAGCTGTAGGGATGTTGCAAGCGGGAAGTAATCAATCTCAGGTATCTCGACATTTTGGTATTCATAGAAGTGTTATTTGTCGTCTTTGGCAGCGCTACAATAATACAGGGGAACCCGCTGAACAGCATCCAGGCCGTAAAAGGAGTACAACCACTCGGCAAGACCGGTACATACAACTGACTGCAAGACGCCAGCCGATGTTAACCGCTCGAGAGATAAGTTTGAGGCTACAAAATTCAAGTGGTGTTGATGTAAGTCCCCAAACTGTGCGAAATCGACTGCATGAGTACGGCCTACGAGTTCGACGCCCTATCAGGTGCCCACCGATACGTCACGGGAATCGCGCTCGTCGAAATGAATGGTGTAGAGAACGCATAACATGGACCCAGGAACAATGGGATAAAATTATGTTTTCCGATGAGTCGCGATTCGGGTTTAGGCCTGATACAAGAAGGGTGTACCGTCGACCCGGAAATACTGAAAGACTCAGGTGCGTTCAGGAAGTTCATCCATACAGCGGCTCAACAGTTATGGTATGGGCGGGTATTATGAAGAACAGGCGAACTGAGCTCGTTTTTGTAAATGGAAACATGAACGCTGAAAATTACGTTGAGGATATTCTCAGACCTTATGTCCATCCATTTGCACAAACCTTTGGCTCCGATTTTACGTTAATGCATGACAATGCGCGTTCACATACAGCTCGGCGAACCAGTGAATACTTGGCAACGGAGAACATCCAGGTATTGCCCTGGCCTGCACAATCGCCAGACCTCAACCCCATCGAGCACGCATGGGACATGCTCCAGAGACGTGTTTTGAAGGACTTGGACGGAGTGACAACAACCCAACAGCTGAAGGATTTGCTACAATTCCATTGGGAGCGAATACCGCAAGATGACATAAACAGTCTCATTAATTCAATGAATAATCGTTGCCGACAAGTTCTGAATAGCAGAGGAGGCCATACTTTGTATTAAATTGTCCTATTCTTTCACAATAAATTCATTTTCTTAAGAAATTTCAATTTGTAAAAAAAAAGTTTAGTTTCTTATGTACCTGTATATTCTAATATCTGTTATTAAAAGAACTTATAAAGAAAACAGCTGTTATTTTTACATCATAGAACCCTAAAAATATTATTTTAAAAATAAAATACAACGTTATAATTAAAATAAATGGTAAAATAAATTAATATAAATGGTAAATTTGTAATATCATGCATGTTGCTTAGACTTTTTTGATGTGTGTATTTATGTTGTTCCTTGTTAAGCGCCATCGCTGAACAGTTTACTGAATAATTGTTTTGTTCAACACATCTACTTAGTTTACAAGTGTTCGTTATTTAATAATAGACCCCTCACTCTATATCTAAAATAACCTGAGCATAACTAAGTGGCCATTCATTCAGCTTCACTAAAGGACCGTTCTATTGTGTCTGTAAGCAAATGAGAGGCCTTTAAGTAACTAAATGTCAGCAACGTAAATACTATAATGCTTTGATAAAACAATGAATTATTTTAGACAACGTTACGCAATTTACCGTATCTAGTAACTGAATTTGCGAGTCTTCCATATCAACGATCTTTTGTCATTAATGTTGCCCGTCATAAAAATTACACATAAAGATAACGTGATTGTCAGAAATTATGAACGAGGTCAGAGGCTTTTTTGTTATTTTAATACATTATGTAGATTGAAAGAAAATAATCAATAGAAAAGCTGAAATATATAATTTTATACTTTGTACTCGTCTTATAACTCTATTTCATGTCTACACATGAAATAGAGTTATAAGCCTAACTGTCCGGTAGAGTCACTAAAGAAGCCACGTCCTATTTATAGAACATCATTGTGCTGTTATAAATAAGATGATAAGCATTGAAATATTATTCAATAATTTACATAAGAGATAGGTATCGGAACAAAATAAAATATGATACAATATTACAAGTGTCCTTATGAAGTTCTCAATCTCGCGGGAATTCCGTGTGTTTCCGTGAAAAACTACGATATATTTATATTCCTTGAAGCACACTATGATATAAGTAGCACAAGGTTCAGAACATACATTCTTTTACATTTTTTTATTCGTACCTTTTTTATGTGACGCGTGTGATCGTAATGTCCTGGGCTCGATATTATTATTTTTTTATTATTACCTACATAGGTATATATTTTTTTTCTAAATGTGGTTAGTTTTTCTAACCAGCCATTTAGCCATTAAAGTTTTGCTGGAAGGACGGCTGTTCTCCAATGATGAAAGTAAAATAAACCTACCACGCTAGACAAAGTAAGAGTTAGCGCTATCAACGTTTGACGAATCTTGTCACCTTTTACTACACTCAGGGAAATGGGAAAAAGCTGCATGTTCTCGTATTCATCGAGAGATTTCAATTATAGAAATGCTCCGCGATGTATGAAACTAATGTGGTTTACCAGCATTTTCATAAATTTAAGTAGGTGTACGTATATTCCACTGAGAAACTCAGTACATATTCACATAGTGATTCGATTCCTGCTCAATAGAAATCTTCGTATTAAAAAGTGAAATGTGTTTGTATGGTGTTTTCTATTTGTTTATTTACATTTAATTAGGTTAAATGCCAGGACACTAGGAAGAAATACGATAAGAAGTAGCTCTATCATAGCGTCCGTATTTACAAGATATGACAGCACTTTAATATGGCACAAATCTGTATGTGCGTCCAATAAGTAGCTTATAAAGGTCAGTGTCCGCGAGAGTATTAGAAGATATTCTGTAACGGAAAATTGATTTATTAAATTACACTTAAAATGCCCTACAAAGCTTAGGTTTGCTACTACTTGTTCAAATATATAGAAAAACAATAAATAAAGTATAAAGTTCGATGCAGAGATCGAATCGTTCGAGTATATTATACTGTAAAAGTTACAATATGATATCTGCTTACGTCTGACATATAGATTCAGTTATTACTGACAATTCCACTCGACGAACCCACAGAAAGTACTTGTAGTAATAACAGTGGTGACGTCATACATACTGTAAAACTATTTCTATGAATAAAATTTTAACTATACCTATACCGCGTCAAAGCACAAAAGCTGTAAAAACTTATTGTTGTGAACATAAAACAGTATAGCATACAGTCATTGTCAGTTTGTCCAACATCACGCTCAATTTACTTATCCATACAATGTATGTGTTTACATGCATAATGAAATGTAGGTATCACTTGAACGTGTTTATAAACCTCGCATCATTTACATAATACTATGTAATGCGTGTGTTTATTCAACTCTACGCTAACGTTTATCTAGAAATCTAGGTTTCAATATTATCTGTAGTATATTTTTGTTACGTATAATTTATTTATGGATCTATAGGGCTTCATTTTAACATAGGAAACCTTTTATTCAGCGTAGAGCAGGCAACTTCGCTCGAGCGGGTAAATCTACGGGATTTTCAAAAAAATTGTCTACCAACTTAAGGACACGTTATTCCACATATTATACCCATAGACCGAGGTAAGAGGAGTTGCTGCAAGTGCAATGATTCGTCTGAGTCGTCTCCAACGTACAGCGCTAAATAGAACTATAGTTCAACAAATTTATTAGATACGGTATGACAGTTCTGACAAATTGAATAATAAGGTTGGGATAAAAAAATCGATTACTATAATATCCGAAATTTAAGAGATCGATTACAATAATATCCGGTTTTTAGATTAGTAGAGGGTATTGATCCTTACTTGATTAACTTTGTAAAAAAACACCACATATAGCAAATTCTCTAGTTTTTATATCAATCGCACACTTTGATATGGATGAAAATTTCTGGAAAATAGCATTAAACGTTTATGCAATAAAAAACACGTAAATTACTTTGATTTAACCACTATCTTTCTTAAATTTTAAATAAATGTAATTTTTGTACTTTTAGAGAATAAAAAAAAATCCTAAACATTACTTTTATTTTAATTATAATTAATTAAATAAAAGTAATGTTTATGACGTATGAAGTTTTTGTAAAAGTTTATAGTAATTTTATTGTTGCTTTTCTTATATATTTTATTTTGTAAATTTTTTAATATTCCTGTTTTACTGTTTTTATAGTGTATTTCTGTATTGTATGTTAATGTAATTGGTTTGTAAAACCGTGTTAACATTATTAAATAAATAAATAAATAAAAATGACGACCTCGGTGGCGCGACGGGAGCGCAAGCGGCTGCCGTGCAAGAGGTTGTGCGTTCGATCCCCACGCAGGACAATAATTTGTGAGATCCACAAATTATTGTCCTGGTCTGGGTGTTCTTTGTGTCCGTTATGATGAGATACAGACAGATATTGATGTTTGTACAAGGTCCCCGCGACACAGGGCATGATCCCTAGTGCGGAAGTTGTCTTTATAAAATAAAAAAAATAAAAAAACATTTTTTTTTTTTTTTTTTTTTTTTTTTTTCTTTTTTGTATCTTGCGATCAGTCATATTGCGACTATAAACAGATGAGGTGTAGGCGCTGTTGGCGTTCAGGACATCGCCCCCAATGGAGCTTGCCCTATTATTTGCCTGGATTTTAAAATCCTCTAGGCGTCAAATATATCACGCCGCTTTTTAAGCCGACGTATGGTTTCAGGTATAGTGAGCTGTCCTGCCAGCTGGTTAGGGTGCTTTGATAGCCTCAACTTGTAGTCAAATCCATGGGCTTCTATTTCCTCCTTGATTGTAGGTATATCCAAAACTTTATGAACCGCTGATGTTCTTATAAACCAGGGCGCATTCGATATCTGTTTAATAATATAATTTTGTGCTCTCTGTATGATCATTATGTTAGAGGCGCTCGCGGAGCCCCACAGCTGAATACCGTATGTCCAGATGGGTTTTAGGATCGACTTATATATCAACAGTTTATTATCCATGGATAGTTTTGAATTGCGTCCGAGCAGCCAATAGAGGCCTTTATATTTCAGGTTTATTTCCTCTCGTTTTGTTTGGATGTGTTTCCTCCATGTAAGTCTACGATCCAGATGCATGCCTAGGTATCTTACTGTCTGTTGGTGCGGTAACTGTATACCCTTTAAGTAGACTGGGGAACAATCCTCTTTACGGAGTGTGAAAGTTATATGAACCGATTTCGGCACGCTGACGGCAATTCGCCATTTATCCAGCCATTTGTCGATTTCGTTCAGGCTATTTTGTAAGATCTTTGAGGCTTTAATGGGGCACCTACTAGAGGCGAGTAGAGCTGTGTCGTCAGCAAAGGTAGCAATAGTTACGCCTGGGGTTTGTGGCAAGTCATGTGTATACAGAGTGTACAGAACGGGTCCCAGCACCGACCCCTGTGGTACTCCTGCCAATATTTCATAAAAATTGGAGGTACAGTCCTTCTCTCTCACTTGGAATATTCTGTCAGATAAGTAAGATTCCAGAATGTTATAGAAAGAGTGTGGCAAAGCAGATTGAATCTTGTACAGAAGACCTTTGTGCCAGACTCGGTCGAAGGCTTGCTGGATATCGAGAAAGACTGACGAACAGTACTCTTTCTTTTCCATTGCCTTCCTGATATCTCTACACACTCTATGCACCTGTTCCACTGTCGCGTGTTCTTTCCTAAAACCAAACTGGTGCTCTGGG
The DNA here is from genome assembly GCA_905475405.1 of Schrankia costaestrigalis. Classification (NCBI taxonomy): domain Eukaryota; kingdom Metazoa; phylum Arthropoda; class Insecta; order Lepidoptera; family Erebidae; genus Schrankia; species Schrankia costaestrigalis. The sequence goes on from FR997832.1 coordinate 9,647,235, forward strand.
ATAATTCCTCTTTCATTTATGGCATTCATCATTCGGTGCAATAGCGACTTCTCAAACAACTTCGACATTATAGGTAGGAGGCTAATTGGCCTGTATGATGACACTTCGTAAATAGGTTTGCCCGATTTGTGGATCATTATAATGTTTGAGACTTTCCATGGATCTGGAAAGTATCCAATTCTCATTATGGCGTTGAATATCATGGTCAAGTATACTACTACTTTGTGAGGCGATTCTTCTATTACCTTTTTGTCAATAAGGTCGTACCCTGGTGCTTTATTGCTTTTGAGTGATTTAAGGCATTTAATGACTTCTCTTGGTGTCACTAATTTCAGAGGAGTGTCAGGTTGAAGGTCTTGGTTTAGAGTCGAGTCTATGTATGTTTCGTCCGAATTCAATAGTGACTCATTGGGGGTAAAAACTTGGCTAAGATGTTGTGCGAAAGTTTCCGCTTTGTCGCGAGCTGTTCTAGCCCACTTGCCATCATGTGTTCGTAGAGGTGGTTTCTGATGTAACGGTCTATCAAGGTTTTTACAGGCTTTCCATAATGAGTAATTTGTTGATTTAGTATTTGTTAGACCTTCCAGATAAGTATCTAGGGTACTGCTATTAGCGTCCTTTATAAGGGTTTTCAGCTCTCTAATTGCCCTGTTCAGTTCTTTTTTATCATATGGATGCCTACTGGTGTGCCATACTCGACGTAGCCTCCTTTTTTCGAGTATCTTTTGTCGTATGTGGTCTGAATAAATTTTGCTCTGAGGGAGACGAACATTATCTTCCGGAGTTGACATCCAACAACTCTCCTGAAGGATTGACGTTAACTCATATACCGCATGATCGACATCCGACACGGTTTTTAAAGGTATTTTCATATCGAGTCTTTCGTAAACCAATTTTCGAAACAAATTCCAGTCCGTACGCTTATTGTAGAGTTTTGAATTGTGTTCCATGTTCATTACAGTGGTGCCAATATTCAAGATTACCGGAACGTGGTTGGTGTTGGAATCCAAGCAGGTTTCTATTTGGTGAGAAAGTCTCGCTAAACCCTTGACAATAAAGAAATCTATGACATCAGGAAGCCGGTTTGGGTCTGTCGGCCAATTAGTCGGTTCAGGTGTTGAGATTGTAGTCAGATTGTTGTTGGTTATCGATTTTCTGAGCTCTCTTCCTCTCGTGTTGGTCAGTCTAGAGGCCCAGTGTACATGTTTCGCGTTCCAATCACCTCCAGCAATAAAACGTACCCCAAGTGTGCTAAAGAACTCATCATATTGCTCTTCTTTTATAATATGTTTTGGGGGGCTGTATATGGAGCACACATTGAATGTTCCATTTCGATCGTCTACATTCACTGTTGCTGCTTGCATGTAGGGTTCTCTAAACTGTAGTTGTTCGTAATGTTTAATATTTGACTTTATAATAAGGGCCGCTCCCGCATGAGCAGTGCCATCGGGGTGATTTGCTGTGTAAGTATTATAGTTGCGTATATGAATACTATTGTTATCAGTCAGGTGAGATTCAGACACCAGTAAGATGTCAATGTTGTGTGAGTGTAGTAGGACTTCTACCTCGTCTACATTAGGAGATAGCCCGTCCAGATTCCACGTTGCTATCTTAAGGGAAGTCATTTTGTTGCGTTAGATAACATTGTTGTTATGAGGTTAATTAAAACACTCATTTGTTGTATGATAAGATCAAACTTTTCAGCTTGTTTGAAAAGCATTTCTTCTATTCTATTTGGTGTAGTTAGTTCTGCGTTTAATACGTTCTGGAATAAAAAAACATAAAAAAAAAATGTTTAGGATTTTTTGTATTCACTACTAAGACCTTTAAAAGTTTCGACCACGTCGAGTAATAGTTATATGTAATAGTTAGTTACATGTCTAACGATAATAACGATTTTTCGTACATGTAAACGATTTTTTTGCATACAAGTGTATCCGAAGAGTCGCAACGTGACTTTGCAATGAGGTCAAGAATAGAACTATTAGATATTATTTACTAAGTAAAAATGTGTTATTTTGCTTTGTTTGAAAGTTTTCAATTAAATTTATATATTAAGAATTGTACATTTTTAGATACAATAATAAAAAATTTCTAAATTCATGGTTTTACGAAAAAGGTTTTCGAAACTGAATAATGTACGCATGAACAAAGTTGTTTCAGTTTGAAAAATATGGAACGTCATACTGTATCTTTTAGATTAGTTGAACTGTAGTCACTCAGTAAATATGAAAATAACCTTATAAAACTCGTGTAATCTTACCCTTCTTTTTTCATTTGTTGTATCAAGAATACAATTCTATTGAACCGATCGCTTTCATCTCACAAACAATCAAGATGTCATATCTTTGCTAAAAACGAGGAAAACTTCAAGCCAATCCTCTTGACATGCATGGTCTTAGTAGGTCAAGTTTCTTTTCGTCACTGATAACGTTCATTTGCTGGACCTTAAACATATTATCTTTCTCATATTATTCTTGATTAATAGATCGCCAACGTTGGTCTACATAATATAAATTGAATACACAATACAACATATAAAATGGGAATGGCGTCAGTCCGGTTGTGAAGGCACATAAACGAAAGCAAGGACGAATTCACCCTACGCATTTATGAAGAATTTCGCCGGTTCACATTTTTTATGCCTACTGAAATAGAAAACGTCAATTTATATGTAGCACTCTGAAACACTCCCTGTATTTGGATAATGATATGAAACTTAAGACATCGTGCTATATTTCAAACCAGTATTTATTTGATAAAATATTTTTACGAAAGGTTACAGTATCAAAAGAAGATTATTCTTCTGACATAATGTATGTTATACAACCACCTACATGCTCTAAAGGGAATTCAAATCAAAAGTACACATTTTTTACTCAACAAAAATTGCCTCGACATTTGAATTTTAACGCATCACGTTGAATTTATAAATATTTTAGTACGTAAAATTTTGATTATGTACCAAAGTTATAACAACAATATTTTTGAAATATTCACACCACGTTCTTTAGTTTTAAACTAAGTACAGCTCAGAGTCTCAGTACGTCATTCGTACGAGGTAGACGAGTTCTATGTTGCGAGTAATATACCTAACAGTAATTAATTATTATCCGAGTGAATCTATTCTTTTGTATTCGACGCCCGTGCGCATTCCAATAGGCCCAGGTAGATACCGGTCGGCTCAAGGACACGGGTAACGATGTTCATAGATTCAAGTACTTATAATAATGAGTTTTAATAAATCTTTATCATGTACTGATCTACACGAAGAAAGTGTTTTGGAACAACAACAGTGCCAGGACATAACCCAAGATGTAATAAATATGGAGGAAGAAGAGTACGAAGCAAATAGACGTCAAAAAAGAACAAGAGAAGAAGATGAGGTAGAATGGGAAACTGTCACAGGAAAGGGAAAGAAGATAAAACAAAAATCGGAAAAAATTGAAATATACATCTCGAATAATGAAGGCATGCCGAAGTTGTTTACATTAGCAAAACTATTTAAATCGTTGGGTTTAATTGATATCGAGAGGGTTAAATTCATAAACCCCTACAAAGTCCGAGTCGATTTTAACAACGAAGTGAGTGCATTCAAGCTTGAAAACAGTAAAGAACTTATGGATAAAGGATGGAAAATTAATCGTGCATTGGAGACAAATTGGTCATTTGGTGTTATTAAAAATGTAGATATAGAAATGGCTGACAAAGACATCATGGATGCCATCACCTGTCCTAACAACGCGGTCCTAACTTCGGTTTACCGTCTAAATCGCCGTAGTAACTCGGAAGAAGGTTGGAAAGCAAGTGAATGTGTTCGTCTTTGTTTCAAGGGGGCGTACTTGCCTTTATATGTGATGGTAGACGGACTGCGCATCAAGGTGGACCCATATGTTTTCCCTGTTTCACAGTGCAGTAAATGTTGGAAGCTCGGCCATTTTAAAAAACGTTGCCCTTTGAGTTATGCTTTATGTCCTAAATGCGGAGGCGAACATGCTAATTGTGAAACAACCAAGTTTAGATGCGTAAACTGTGGGGGCAGTCATATGGCATTAGAGAAGAGTTGTCCAGTTTTCCTGAAGGAGAAAAAGTTGCGAGAGATAATGGCCGAGTTCAATTGCACATACAGACGGGCACTAACAATGTATGTTGTACCGCTCCCTCCTCAACAATCTGTGGGAGCGCAATTGCAGGACGACTACATAAACGTGGAAAAAGCTCAACCTGTTATTCTAATACAAGAGGATAGTCCAACTTTCGCAGAGGTGGTGAAAACTACAGCTTTAATACACGACCAGAAGCCTGAGCGCAGCGCGGCGAGCAAAAAGCCACAAAGGAGACAGCCCTCTCCTTATGTTTGGTCTGAGGATTTACCACCGGATATTTCATTCTCCCAAACTAAGGATACCATAACCATAGAAGAAACAAAAGAAAGATCTGTACATTTTCAAGAGTTGTGGACAAGAATAAAAGAAGTTATTTTCCTAAGAGGTGCAACTATACAAAAGAAAGTGCAAATGGTGATTAAATACACAATAGAATGGGTAATATTACATTTAGCAGACTCTATTCCTGAGTGGCCAATTTTACAAAGTTTATTTGATTATTTTTGCGCTAATAATGGGTGACACAACAAAACATATAATTAAATTAAATATAATACATTGGAACGCTCAAAGCTTAAAACCTAAATTAATGGAACTAGAACAATTTTTATACCAAGAAAACATCCACATTGCAGCCGTCAATGAAACCTGGCTAGTCCCACAAACTCGAATTAAGGTAAATAGTTATAATATTTATCGACAGGATAGGAGTGACGGATATGGCGGTGTAGCTATACTTGTACATAAATCTATTAAAAGTAGTAAGTTCAACTTAAGTATTAGTAATTCGGAATTGAAACAATATGTGTAAAATTGTATAATTGTGATCAAATTAATTATCTTATATCTGTATATTGTGCGCCGTCAGTCCGCACAGCTCAACTTGACTGGGATGTTTTGTTTTCTTCATTTACTAGTAAAACGGTTATAGTAGGAGATTTCAATGGCCATCACACCAATTGGTCTTGCAGAACTGACAGCAGAGGCTCTAAAATATTCGATGCTCTAGTTGATAATGCGTTTATAACCTTAAATAATGGTCAGGCTACACGTATTAAATTAGTAAATAGTGTACTACAGCAATCGTCCCCCGATATAGCATTAGCTACCTCAGATATAGCTCTTAGCTTAAACTTTACGGTATTTAACGAAAATTTGGGTAGTGACCACCTCATTGTCAAGATACATTCACATATAAATAAAGCCAAAAGAGATATACAAAAAAGAAACTATAAGAATGCTAATTGGGATGGTTATAAAAATCATTTAGAAGAAGCTTTTAATAATTTTACGGTATCGGATAATCTCCAAATGTCCTATAATAAGTTTATAGATAATATAAATATTGCAGCAGATAAATACATTCCATATGTAAAAATTAATTGTAATCCACTATCGAAATTTAGGTCCAAGCCATATTGGAATATTAACATGTCTAAAGCCGTGGCTGAACGTAGATTGGCTCTTTCAAAATTCCGTCGTAACCCGACTCCCCAAAATTTATCGATTCTTAAAGATAAAACTAAAGCAACGCAAAGAATTATACGAGATGGAAAATTTATATCGTGGCAAGAATATTGTTCATCAATAGGTAGCTCTATTAACCAAAGCGAACTTTGGCGTAAGTTAAAATGGTTTAAAGGAATGAACGGTCCTAATTATTGTCATATCACCGACGATCGCGCCTATCAGCTTCTAAAGAGTTTATCACCCGACTCAGTTTGTTATAAAGACCCAGTCTTCGTTTCCGCGAATGACAAATTAGAAATTACAATTTTAAGACAGGAATTAGATCGTTGCATTAAACATAAAGACACTTCGCCCGGAATTGACAATATTTCATACTCAATGATATTTAACCTCCCAGATAATGGTAAACATCTTTTAACAATTCTTTTTAATAAATTTTATATAGTTGGTTTTGTTCCCATACAATGGCGCGACATAATGGTAGTACCAATACCAAAAGCAGGAAATATTACCTCCCAATCAGAATTTAGACCTATTTCAATGATCTCCTGTATTTGCAAAATTTTTCACAGCATATTAATCAACAGATTAGAGTGGTTTGTCGAAAAAAACAAGATTCTATCAAACAACACTATTGGCTTCAGAAAGGGTTTGTCTGCCTTAGATAACATAACTAGCTTAGTTTCTCAGGCTCAGGTAGGTTTTTTACAAAGAAAGCCTACAATTGCTTGTTTTATAGATATTCAAGATGCTTACAATAATGTTGATTCTAACTTTTTAGTAGAAACTTTAGATACAGTAGGTGTAGGATCAAGAATGTGCCAATACATATGGAATTTTTTAAAGGAGAGAAATATTAATATTAGGTTGAGCAAGTCTTCCATCTGTCGGAGTACCCATCGAGGTCTAGCCCAAGGAGACCCATTTTCACCACTGTTGTTCAATGTAGTGACAGCTAGCATATGTAAGGAGATCGAATATTATGTGAATATCTCGCAGTATGCTGATGACTTTGTTCTCTACCTTAGTTCCAGCAACGTAGACTTAGGAGTTACAACCATGCAAGTTGCGTTAAATAAACTAAATTGCATACTTTTTAAAATTGGTCTTAACATATCTCCCGCTAAAAGTAAAGTTTGTATATTCCAAAATTCTTATATTAGACATGCCCCAATAATTTCTATTGAGAATAATCAATTACAAGTGGTAGATCATGTTAAATATTTGGGTATATGGTTAGACAGATCATTGCGTTGGGCTAAACATATCAACGAAGTAAAAGCTAAATGTACAAAATTAATCAATATATTTAAAGTATTAGCGGGGCCAGGGTGGGGAATGCATCCCAGTCATCTCAGACGTTTATACCTTGCTAGTATCCGGAGTAGGTTGGACTATGCGTGCTTTATCTATGGCAATAGCTGTGGGAGTCATTTAATAAAACTAGATAGGATACAGAATCAGTGTATGCGTGTCATCGGGGGATTTATAAAATCGACTCCTATACATGTCATGGAAGCTGAACTTCACATTGAGCCTTTACATGTTCGGCGATATTATCTTGCGGGCAAATTTTGGTTAAGAAAAAGATCGATTTCGAATAATAATATTATTAATTTATTAACTGAATTATGTAGATTATGTCAAAATACATTATGGAGGCGTAGAAATAAACCAATCTTAGTAACTTTACATGAAGAATACGCACATTTATCTATTTATTCTAGTCATATAAATGCTATGTTTTCTATAGAAAAGTGGGTAAGCAGTGTGGATGTTTCCTGTATAAAATGTAAAATTGATTCTATTAACAAACCTAAAACTGCTTATGAACCAGATTCCATTAAAATATTATGTGAACAATATTTGTCAATCAAATATGCAAACTATTATACAATTTATACTGACGGTTCTAAATATAGGTCTGGCCATATTCGACCCTCAAACCACGGGCTATGTTAAATTAAAAATACAGGCACATCTATGCATTATGTTTACTGAGCTGGTTGCTATAAGTGAGGCACTTTCCTACGTTGACTCCTTTGGTGAAGGCGATTATGTGATTCTGTCTGATTGTAGAAGTGCGCTCCAACATCTTGTTTGTTGCACAACAAGTAGTCATGGAGCTCCCTTAGCGTACAACATTTTAGATAGACTAGATAAAATGGCACATCAGAACAAAAAAGTCACTCTCCAGTGGGTGCCGGCCCATGTTGGCCTGCTCGGGAATGAAACAGCGGACCGCCTAGCTGTGGAAGCGGTCATGGATGGGATCGACACGCACTGGACGCCATATTACAGCGACTTACTTCATGTAATTAGGGGCCAATGTAGACAACGTTGGAAAGAATACTTTGACGCGAGATCACTGAATAAAGGTATCTGGTATAAGACAATTGAACCTGAGTTAAGGGGATCCACGTGGTTTTCTGGGACGGATATGACGAGATTGAGCATAACCACGCTGTTGAGGCTTCGTTCCGGACATGTTCCGCTTAATGCATTTGCTCACCTTATGGGCAAAGTAGACAGCCCAATGTGCAGGGAGTGTGGTGTAGTAGAAGATGTATACCACATACTGGTGGAATGTGTCCGTAACGAGGTTGAAAGGCATAATTTCAAAAACATATTTAACATTGATTTTTTTAGTGTGGGTGCTTTCAATAGCATTTTGGCTTTCCCTTTGTCGGCGGAGGCCCAAGTGTTGTTGAAGGTTGTCAGAGTGGCGTTAAAGCGCAGAACATAGTTGTTTAATTTTTAATGTATGTGTTTATTTGTTGTGTTAATCTTTAATTGGAAAAATTGTTAAGTTTCTCTTCGAGGGTGACATAATCTATGTGATTAAAACCCTCAATAAATAAATATAGATTAAAAAAAAAAAAAAAAACTAAGTACAGCTTGAACTATGGGTACTAGACTATGAATAATGCACTACGTATTTAAATTTATTTTTGTAAATACTGATTTAAAAAAAATGTAGTTATACACACATACGTAGAGTATTTTCCAAATGTTTACACCAACGATGCTCATATTTGACATGAGAAAGCACTGACATGAAATGATTCCAATTTTCGTTATTGATTTTAATTTTAGCAGCATCAAATACCGCTGAAGAGGGTGTTTACCTTTTGATCTTATTGTGACATCTACGAATAGATTCGCTCCTATATTTGAAAGATAAAAGCTTGTGACCACGAACATAAACTAGTTCTCTTAAACATTTTCCCCCTTACTCATAAACGCTTCTTAAATTTTAGTCAATTGATTAGCTTAAATTCTTAGATTTTGTTTGATATAAGGTTGGTTTTGCTATTACAAATCTCGCTAAACAGTGCCTTTTAAGAGGCTTTTATGAGTAACGGCGCTTGTACACGCTAAGAAAATTTGCCGTGTCTACGCCAGACAAGACAAATCTTCGTGTAGACGTCAAGAATTTTGTCTTTTTCGTACACGAAAACTTTTCTTGTCTTCCGCAGACAAGACAATTCGGAACGTGTACACGCCAGGATTTTTTTCGTACTGTCGTCAGACGGGCGTAGGGTGCGAAAGTAATAACAAGTGTGATAATCAGTGTGAGTTTCCTTTAGTAAAAATGTTAACTAGAAAGCAAACAAGTATGATACCCTACTACACCGCTCCCCGCCCCTCCGCAACAACGTTCGCCGTGTCTTGTCTTGCGCAGACAAGAAAATTTTCTTATGCATCGCCGGCGCTGTGTACACAGGTCGTGCTTAGAAACGACACGAATTCTTGCGTAGGCCCGGCGATTTTTCTTACCGTGTACAAGCGCCGTAAGGGGGTATATTTTCCTTTAAGCAACTAATCTAACTCAAAGTCTGCTTAGACGGGATGTTATTAAGTTATGTTTCCAGTTGTCATTCTATTTTGGTGAGGCATATTGCACTGTCCTCCTTGCGACAGAAATAGGTTGCAGGAGATTGCATTACTAAACTTACCGCCTTTTTCAATGACGCTGGCTTGTCAGGATACTACTAAAATTTAAATTTGAGAAACAGTATGAAGTGGTGATATTTTGTGTTCTTAGTCATACACCATATCCAGACAATAGTAGTGTTATCAGTCAGAGAAAAACTAAAACCATAACAATAGTAATAATATTCTGGAAAAAAATAAATACATCGTGCATGGAAAACCCACAAAATATATGTCATTACTTCCAAAGTTACTCACACTTTTTTATAAAATATATTCATTCATGTACAAAAAACGGAAAAAGTTCGTATGTGAAAAGAAAAACATTCGCGTATTGCGAGGTCGGATAAAAGAGAATTATGATTTATGCTGTTGTTTTCTGAAATGGGAAATATGTACTCTCAGAACTACCAAAACGAACTAAAGTGCAATTTACATGTTATAACTCAAAGTAAACATAAAAAAATTATACGTTAGTTGTTGCAGTACATAGTTAGTCGCAGTAGAACTCAACACCTAACCTTTTTAGTTTTTTTTGCTTACCTATTACAAATCTAGAGGAAAGCTAAAATGAAAATGGAGAAAATAAAGTTACAAGTAAAACAAATTCAGTATTAACAAAATATTTATATCATCTTTAGTACAATATTATACTTATAAACAGTGACATAAGTACATCCCAGCTACAACAATGATTTCACAGTCCTTTATACAAAAATTGGTACAGTAACACTGATAATTATTCTTACCAAGATATTAATGCCTTTTCATGTCTGCGATGACATCACATATATAATTACAATCCACCTTAAACTAACACATTCTAATAGAGCCATTATGGAAACTTTTTTGAAATATTTACAGGGAAAATTTTATACTGACTACTAGTACTCGTACTTAGTAGTGGTTATCACGCAAACAAAATAAGTTTATAGAAGCACTATTTCATGATCTACAAGTATAACTATTACGTAGATATTCTAATACAGATTAGAGTCTAGTAAAAACTTATTTCATTAAAGTATATTCAGTTAGACAGAGGTGAAAAACAAAGACACGCTCTATAAATAAAACTCTTTACTTCCGTACTATATACAGACATTTTCAGACTACGGAACTGTATTGAGTTTTAACATAAACGACTTTTATACTAACTTTATCTTGGTATAAAGCATTAGAAATAAGAACAAATGGTCAATGATCTTCTTATGCAAGTAAGGCCGAAAAGCATTAAGAAAAATAAACCTTAGTTGAACTTTGTAATGCACACTCGACTTATTTACTTAGGACGGCACAGCGTAGGCTGTAGGTATAGTCGGAGTTCTAGAATGAGACCTAACGCTTTTAATTAAGTCTAAATACCTCTATAACGTACTAGACATTATATTAAAAATATTGACTAAATGAACCGTGCGGCCCTGTTACGACAAAACACTGCAACCCGGGTTACAGCGTTTTGTCGTAACATGATTTAAAATAATCTGCTGCATGTCAACTTGCTACTAGTTCAATCAAAATTTCAATATCACTTTTTCTAACTGAAATATTCGTAATAACATTTTACTGCAACCCAAAATTTTAACTAAAAATCTTGACAAAACGCTGCATACTAGACTGCAGTGTTCTACCGAAATCGTAGCGAGCGGCGAACCTCTTATTATTTCAACAAACCGCTGCAAACTCGGGTTGCCGCGTTTTGTCAAAATAATATACGATAACTTACTAAATAATTGATTTGAAGTTAATTACACAGTTTAATTTACAAATGGTTTTCGGTTTCGGTTTTTCGGTACGTTTGGAAATTGGCTTATTTACTGTAGATATGCAGAAATGTATTACCATGCCAAAATTATATATTATATTATGTAATAAAGATTTCTTCTTTAGCAGAAAATTAAATTTGGTTAATGAAACCTTTGGCAGAATAGGTAAAGGAAATAAAGTGGTGACGACTATATTGTGGCACGAAGGCGAATCTGGACGTAAAGCATTTGACTAGGCAACAGTATGTTTTATTCATAAAAAAAACTCTGTAGAGATTATAAAGGGGTAGTTTTATACGCAGACAATTGCAACACCCAAACATTTGACATGATCTTGGTATTGTCCATGTTTATTTTAAGACCCACTTGTTGAGAGACTCTGAGGTCCCCGAGCATTGTGTTTAGGTCTTCCACGGTCTCGGCCATGACCACAATGACATCGGCATTTGTAGACGTGTCTCAGAAGACTGATGTGTCTGTAATTCTGAAGGAGCGTTCTATCGCCGTTTTTCATGATCAGTACCACCACACCTCTCTCTCCTACGCCTTTGGCTTTTTTCCAGCTGGTTGTGTTGGAGTGTATAACTGCCCGAAAAATTTCCAAATCTCTTCTAGAAGTTCAGGCTTTGATGACATTATTCTGCCACACCGAGTGAGCCACCTTGAGCCTTGAGATAGTTGGCTCTTGCAAACACTTTTGAGTCCTTGTTTCGCTCAATGGTTTTTTTAATACAAACTATATTAAAATTCCGAAAGTCGCTAGTTAGTGACTTTGAGATCTGCCGATAGAGCCGCCTATACTGTTCAGCGTCGTCTGGAGACAGCAGTGCCATCTTAGGCCTTTGTTCCAGGAGCGACAGAGTGTGGTCGAAGATCTTTTTTGATCTTCTCCGGTGCTGGGTTTTTCATGCACCGAAACGAATGTACGGAGAGCTTCCACAAACCGTTCGTGATATTCATCCAAACCCACGCTCTCGCTGAGCCTATTGAAGTAGTTGTGCCTCACACCATCCAGTGATCACTACCAGTTTTCCCCGAATTGATCACTGTTTTGTCAACATGATGAAGTCTATCTCAGTTTTTGTGACACCATCAGGACTAAGCTGGGTCCACTTACGGTAGTTACGCTTCTTGAAGAAGAGGTTCATCATAATAAGTCCCTCCCTCTCCATGAAGTTTGCAAGCATTTGGCCCTGTGGATTTCTTTGCCCATACCCAAAAAACCTACTCTCAACTCATTTTCACTTCTAAACCCCAGCTTCGCGTTAAAGTCCCCCATGACAATGGTGTAATGGGTCTTAAAGGTATGTATGTATGGCTTAGGAAATATCCTTATACATTTCTTCCACCTCATTGTCGGCATGAGCTGATGTGGGATCGTAAACTGGTTTACGATACTACCTCAGCTTTCATACCTTCAACATACCAGCATTACCTTCAACGAATATCGTTTGGTAATTCTGCCGAGAAGGTACCCTTGAAGACACACTTTCGATCTTCACCACGTTATTTACGATTTATGGACGAAAAGCCCAACACCACCCTGGAACTGTTGGTCGCCCCCCGGAAATAGCAGGTTACCGGACTTCAGGATTATCGAATCCTCCCCTTGTCTCCGAACTTCCGATAAGCCGACGATATCCCACCGTAACCTGCTCAATTCTTCCTCCAATTCTACGACCTTCTCATCGGTACGCAGTGTGGTGTGTTGTTGTATATTGCCAGGGCCAAAGGTCGGTTGTTTTGGTAGCCTGACCTCCCCCGGAGATTCTTTGCTCCCCCTACTTTTTGTGTGTTATCATTTTGAGGGGTTTGTTGGCCTACTAAGAAGAACACACCAAAAGGTATTTCTCAAAAAAATAATGATGATTTAAAAGATTTATTAAAATTTATGGCCACGTCCAGGCACCACTTTTATTATAATTTAACAGTCAATGTTAACATAACTAAAGATTTAGATGAGACTTCAGAAATATTTAAATTTGAAACACCAGTAAGCTCAGTGTTTTTATTTTAATTTTATCCTAACTTATTATATTCTTCCTATACTTATCACAACAAAACGCGGTAAGCTCAGGTTGCATCGTTATATGACAATACTGTCGCTTACTGGCCAATACATGTTATCGTAACAAGTCAATTTTTCTTAAATTGTGAGGTTTCTAATCAAAATTTGATAATGTTATGTTCTAATGAAAGTTAGCAAACACTATTAACAATAATTTAAAAAAAAAATCAAACGCCTATCTATACTTGATGTAATTTGGTAACGAGTTGAATATTAAAACTTAAAACCGCGTTTTCTGAAACTTGGCACTTCAAAGCTTACAGCATTTTGTCGTAACAGGGCCGCGTGAGAACCAATTATTATTTCAGAAAAATAAGAAGAATAAGTATAAACTAGAAGATATCTTAGGTTCACTAATGGAGAGCAAATGTAAAACCAGATATTTTACTACAAAAGCTGACTAATCTTTCGAGTAAGGGTCGAGACCTAAGCTCGTAACTCTTAAGACAGTTTTGGAACGTTAAAATATGCATGATGTGTAAGAACATTAAACAATATGACAGAGTTAGGACACTAATGTAGAGCTATAATCTGGGTTCCTTATTGTGTACCTCCGTCTTGCGGTTTATGTTCACAGTAAATCAAGATGTCGTATAATAAATCTAACAACATAATATATTCAGTGAAAAGTTTATTAAATTAACTGTATGTTTACATTGTTTTAATTAATTGTGTGTACAGCTGTGACATATTATGTTACATTTAAATAACATCTGACACCGACTCTTTATCTAAAAGGTTTTATCATTTACATAACCTTTGCTGTTTTGTATTTTTACAGTGTTTTATTGTATCTTTATACAATCATACAAAACTGTTATAAAAGATTTTAATCTGTAATTCTTTTGAAGTATTTTAAAATCATATATTCGCATTAAGCTACTACAGAAGGAAATTAATAAAAACATGTCTATCACCATCCTGTCGTTTTTCATTTAGAGCTCTACACAATCAAGCAGACATTCTACATCAATGATTCCCATGTTTTCTATATCTATTAGTTTATGTTGCATATCTATTTTAAACTACATTCTATGATGGATTTCTTTGACATTAAATATACATACACAATATAATACAACTTGAAAAAACATCTTCAAAATTTCACGCCTCAATTCATAATGTTTATGACATGAATATTGACAAGTTAAGAAATCCAATTTTCTAAAAGTAATCTTCCTCGAGATCCCCATCCTTATATATACAGAAAGCATTGATTTTGTATTACAGCTTTGCCATTTTCCAGCCTACGATTATGTATAAAAGTTAACCGATATATTGACATATTCGACCCAGTTTAGAAACTGTCCAAATTTAGCACGATTACCCTCCGGGGGATCAATTTAAACTTAATCATCTTACTCTAGAAACATCACTATAATTGAAGTACCAAGGTACACAGAGAAGTTTACATTATTTACATGAAAAACAACAAATAAAAGTTTGTCAATTGACAAAGTAGTTACATCGACTAAACAGGCATACAGTTATCGGTTTATAGCTTAGACAATTACTTACAAACATCACTTAAATATTGAACATTTATTGGTAATGATATTCATTTACATTACTTCGAGGTATATTAAAATAATAAGTATTTAATTACAAAATAAATGTCTATACATCAACTTGTTAACCTCTAATACATTTCACTAATACGTCTCTTTGCATATACATATATTTACAGACAAGAATGCTACTATATTTATGAGAAGGAATCTAACATCATATTACTTTATACATAAATAGTAAACAGACAGCATGCTTCGTGGATTCTTTCACAAATGGAAATTCTTTATTTTAGTCAGTATTTTTCCACCTTTACAACATTTCTCATTAGATTTCCATTCTTTTATAATATACCTAGATAATTGAGACCAATATCTTATATGCAAAACGATCATGAATCAATTAAAATTAGTAAAAGTATTTTCAGAAATAGGCGTCTTCAAACAATCAAACACACAACAAACCAGAAAAGTTGTGAAATTTTATTACCGATATAATTAAGGATTTTTATTTATAAATAAAATCGTTAAAAAAGTAGATACCTATATTTAATATTGTCGAGATAATTAAAAATAAACATCAAATATGGTATCATAATGCATCTCAGAATTTTTTTAACGGTTTGGTATCTACATACAATAAAATAGAATGAGATTTTGCCACTTTGCAGTCCGATGCCATCGTAGCCATTTATTTAAATTTGTTTTCACACAGCGCTTATCTAAATCCTATTCCAGTTTAGGATTTAGATCTCTTAGCAGTTTACTTGCATCGCCCAATAACAACTTTCATTGTCACATTCGTAATCTGTACAGATAAATAAAATTGAAATGTTTCCTTTTTTCATTAAGGGTCAAATCATACTACAGCAGAGTCGAAGCGCATCGAAGCGTCGATCCAAAACTGAACATATTAAATTCAACCTTAACTCCACAGTGTAACGTACACATTACTTCGGAGATTTTAAAAATATGCGCGCATTCTTCCGATTGCGCCCGAATGCGCGCGTCTGCGCTTGACAAACGCTGATTGGTTTCGCGCACAATCTTAGAAGTAATGTGTGCGGTATACCGTGGAGTTAAGGTTGAATTTGATATGTTTAGTTTTTGGAATGACGCTTCGATGCGCTTCGACTCTGCTGTAGTATGATTTGACCCTGAAACTACAGTTTGTACTAAGTAAATTGAATATAATTATTAGCACAGTATAATACATTTTGTTTTTAGGGTTACGCTGATAAAAAAAAATCAACAATATCTTTCACCTGGCTAATGCTATAAAGTAGTTTATGCTTTTTTTTCTAAAATATCATTACTAAATAACTAAATTAGTTGCGGGGTAACGGCTAGTACTAAATATAAGTCTATCCGTGTGATAACGAAACCTGAGAACGTTTTCCTCTATCACAAAAATAGGGATGACACTCCAACTTAACTTAGAAGTACTGGTAAAAAAATAACACATTTATTAATTAATATTTCGATGTCGCAACTTATTGAAAAACATTTTTTTGATAACCGATCGTCATTAACGAAGACAACCCCGGACAGCGTTAAAATATTTACCGTATTTAAAAAAAAAATACAATTTTCAACATAATAATTAAGATTTTTACAAAATATGCAACAAAAATTCGTACTTTTATAAAAATTCCCAACATTACAAGACCAGCGCGTAAGTATTTCAGCTTCATCATAATGCCAACGAAACTTATTACTTTGATCAAATGTATCCTGAAATACACCGATTTAATAATAGTATAAGTGAATATAATAGTTTAGTTAAATTAAACTCAAAGGAAGTTTTTGAATGGAACAATGAAAGTTTACGCTTTAAACTAAAATTAATGAAACTTCGTCCATATCACGATGGCACTGCTTTGTGTTAGTTTGAATAAGTTTTTACTAAGAATAGTAATAGTTCTAGTGAATTATAATGAATATTAACACCATCTTTCTATAATTAAAATGTATTAAGTAACGTCGGTAGCGGACGCCCTAGGAACACTGTATCCGCAGGCCATAATTTGTCACATCCTTTAGAAAGAGCAAATGCGTAGCACTTGAACTAACGGGCATGTATGAAGATATATGTATGTTTTGTAAGGATCGTAGTACTTAGCGCTGGGTACTCTCTGCCTACCTCTATGTAAATAAAGCGTGAGTTTACAAATGTAAGGTATCTTTCTATAATTAATAATACTTAGGTAAATAAGATGTTAAAACGTTTATCTAAACTACATAAGAGAAATAGAGCACGCGCCTGCACGTGACTGCAGCTCTGCCCTCGTTTACGAGCGATTTATACGAGTTATCCAAATAATTATCTTCATCTTATTTAAAGATGAACCTTTTTGTGGCAAGCGATGTTTTATTCCGCCAAAGTTGCATTCAATGTAAACTTTTTAATAAAAACAATTATGATTATCTAAATAATGTACTACTAATAACCCTAGAGAAACAATTTCGGTTAGAAACATTTACACCGAATATTATTACTAACTAATTAAGTTAGTAATTATATTCAGTCAATTCATATAATAAACAAAAATTACGTTGTCCTGTGTAAATGTTTCTAATCGAAATTGTTTCTCTATGGGTTATTAGTATTACTTTATTTATATAATCATAATTGTTTTTATTAAAATGTAGGCTATTTAGGAATTAGAATGAAAGTTTACATTAAAGAGTTCTTTAATGTAAACTTTCATTCAAAATTTTAAAAGCCCAAATAAATTATTTAAATCCTGAATCGCGAGGACCCTAAAAACATTCAAGTAAGTACACTGTAGCCTTATCAACTGTCAACAAATAGGTCAACTGCAAACTTTAATTATTACTCATACAAATTTACCATGAAATACTTCATAAAACAGATAATAAATTAACCACAGTTCAGTTAGGAAATCTCGATTCTCTTTAAATTTTCATTTCCATTTAACTTTAGATTGGCTAGGCTTTAGTTTCAAAGTGCTTTTCTCGTATTTAAGTACTTTTCCACTATTCAAACAGAGCCCTGCCTGATCCATATTAATTCATTCATTGTCGTAACAAAAGGGTGAAGGTTGACCATTCTTTCAGCAGTTTACATAGAAATCGAGTTATTCAAAATAGAAGTAGCATAAGAAAATCTCGTCGATATTATTTTATGAGTCTATCAGGCTTTTGTAATCTCTATTATTGGATGTCACTTTATAAGGAAATTCTGTTCTGATATTGTGTGCTTTATACGTGGTCGTTCTACTTTAACGACATTAAGAATTCAAGCATACCGACCGCATATCTTCCATATGTGAGATGAGAACATATCTCAAGTCTCCGGGAAACGATATTAGACATAGATATGAGAATTCACGTTGTTTACCTGCTGTATGCGACATGATTCCATTCCATATGCCTATCTAATTCCACGTAAAATGTTATTTGCTGAGCCAAATCTCAATCGCGTGTGTATTCATAATATCGCTTACTTAGGTACACAAAAATGTCTTTAATATTGAAATTTACTTCTATAAAGATCTATTTTATATACATACTTATTTATTCATTAGAACAAATCCTAATTGTCCTATCGCATGGCCAAAAAAAGGCCTGATCACCTATAATTTTTTAACTCTCGGGCAGAGTTAAAGAACTAGTTGTGTATCCAGATGCTTTCAAGGCGTTGCTAGTAATGTGAATGACTAAAAAAATCGCGTAATTAATCATCTTATAAGAAGTGACATCATACTAATCGCATAAACTTTTGGGCTCTTTTTCATTACAGTTTCCGACGCGTAAAGGACGTGACCAAAATATATGGAATTCCGTAATTACGTTCCTAATAATTAATTTATGTTATATTTAGCTTTCTAATATACACAACTTTGTCTGCGTCACAAAAGGAAAACATATTATTAATTTAAGCTTTCTCTATAAAATATAAACAAACTGGCGAAATGGCGAATCATACAAGCTCTACCTGCATTCTTTTAAATCTATTATTACTTATTTTTCCCATTTTTAATATGACTGGAACCTGGCGGAAAGTGCAAATACGGTCTAAGAAAAAAGGCAACAAATTGGTAGTCATGAAATGACTTCAACCCGATTTTCCACTTTGCCGGTCTGACCAAATGATTATGTATGTACGTTTAACGGACTTGATATCACGAGAGCGAAGTAACACATGTGCCGGATGATTGTGTCACAGTTTAATGGTTTGGCAAAGGAAGGAATTAGCTAACCTTTTTGGGCGTGAACTATTTGCTATGGTATCGCTATGATATCTAAGACCAGTACAATTAGTCATGTTGTGAAGATGAGAAAGGGGGATAAGAACGAATTACTCTGCTGAGCACTCTCTGAGGTAAATAGAACTTATACACGATAACATATATACGATAGAACCCGCGATATCACGGCAAAAACGTGGGCGCTCCGCGTGCTCTAATGATCGAGTCGTTTTTATGTGGAAAGTAAAGCACTGACAGAGACGTACCAAAGGTGAAACTTTAAATACGACTAAAAAACATAATTCAACTTACCATTTAGGCAATAATTCACCTTATTTATAGTACTTAGAAACCCTTACAAAATATGGTGTGTAAGAGTACATCGCCTCATTTCAAAAGGCCTTTTCAACAATTCTGCACGTAAGTTTTATGTCCGTGGTAGGTTTATGTATAATAAAAGTGTCATTCTAACTTTACCAAAGCGTATATCAGTGTCAGCGTACACTGTTAACATTTGTCGGGAAATTTTACTCATTTTTGCTACCTATATAGAGAACTAGATGATCCCGTGGTTCCGTTCGCTTGAATATCTCTGTTACGGTTTTAAATACCAGTAACATTTTTTATCTAAATTGTTATAACTGCTTGAGCATTAAGAAGTTACTTCTTCACCCTTATAAATTTTTGCTATAATAATCCCGTAATAATTTACTAAATAATTTCTATAAATAATTATTTTTAATTTGTTTTATTCTAATGCATAAGCTATTTTAGGGCAATTTTAACCTATTTTTTAAGTAAAATAATAACAAAACTCAGTGTTCATACAATTAGGTCAAGTAAAGCATAATTATAGACTATTCCATAACACACTTAATAAAAGGTTATAATTAATCATGACATAAAAAATCCCAATCAACAATCCAACAGCTCATCAAACTCCCAACTAAAAAAATCAGTCGCCTAGTTATCCACGGATGGAGTTAACAAAACTCCATGTTGACAGTGCGGTCTTACAAACTCAATTAACACTGTTCATGGTGCACTTTTAAAAAGTTAGAACACTGTTGGTGCTGAAAAGCTTTTAAACTATAAAATACTTTATATTATTAGTTTTAAATGTCACGCTGCTGAATATTGTTACGAGTATAACTAAAATTACGACATATTTTTCTGTATAAGCATTATTCTGTAAGTAGATTTTGTATATATTTTTTGTCAAACCAGATAAATCAAAATAATAGACCATAATATAATAACAAGTTTTAAAATTTAATTATGTCCTATTAGTTAATAGAACATAATTAAAGTCATCAAAAAGTAAAATTCTTACATCGCTATTCAATGGAAAACTATAGGCCGACCGTTTATCTCAGTCCCCGCCTGCGGTATGAAAGGGACGAAGGGGCAGGGTAGCGGTGTCCGTTATGGTAGCGTACACAAGAGTTATATCGAGTTGGTTGCTATGCCAAATAAAATAAGTTTTTAAAAAAAAACCGACTTCAAAGACAAAAATTGCACTAAAAATTAAAAAATAATTAGTTGTATTTTGGTTTCGCAACATTAAATCATACATTCTTTTTACTTAATTATAATCTAAAGAATAGGTGCTTTTAATTATTGTAAAAAGTATTGTTAAGGATATTTTTTGAAGAGTCTACAAATATATTTATTTTTAGATTCTTTAAAATATAATCAAATTATTACAAATAATGTAATATTATTGTTATTTTTGGAGTAGGTGTCAGCCACGATAATTATATTCTATTTTATATTCCTGACTTAAAATTTAAATAAATATGACGTCGTGTTATACACAGACTAAAGACTAAGATGAGAAAGTACTACGAATCAAAGACAATTACTTAAAATTAAAAACCATTTAAAGTGATCAGAATGTGTTATACAGAACTTTATTGCCTTTTCTAACGACTTTGTAAACAACATTTTGCATTATTGATCCTATTTGCGAATTACGATTTTTTTCAATTGACGGTGCTGGTTAAACCTATATAAACGCCCAAAGTTATGGAAAGCTTTAATCAGTTACTAAATAGGTATATTAAAACGTTTGAACGTGACACAGGTATTTTAAAATATATTTATTTAAATATGATAAAAATAGTTATTTAATATTTGTTTAATTTTTAAACCAATCCATAAACAATCAACAACTTTATGTCATAATGTCGAAGTCATATAATAATAAAATCTGTAATTCGTGGCCGCCATTCCATTTGCTTAGGTATTATCGTATTTCGTTAGCTGACACCGACTCCAAAAATTACAATAATATTACATAATTATTATTTCATTATTACATAAAAATGAAAAATCATTTCTTTTGAAATAAAATAATTTTAAAAATAATTTTTTAGCCTTTTTTATTTTGTGTCTTATTTACAATTTTATTGCATAACACCTTCCTAGTTCAAAATAGTGATTGCTTCAAAACCCTCTAAAACGGTATCGGTTACTTTCAAATTTCACTAAAACCTAAAGTTAACTTCTAAGTCCCCTAAAACGAATCTATTTTTGCAAATAACCTCGTTTTTCAAATTGTTTTTATTAAAGAAAGATGTTTGTTGGGATTGCTAGATTACAATAATAATATAATGTTAAAAATCGTACAGAATTAAGGTTGTTAGTAAGTTTAAGACGTTTTTCATGAATTGTCGACATTTAAGAAAAAGCACTTTAGGGGGTTTTGAAATTATATGACTCATATATACATTAAAACAGGTATGATTTAAACATATTAATTTGTAAGAATCAATCTTAGAAAATATTTACAGATAATAAGAACAATAATAAGAGCTTTTTTTATTTTTACACACTACCATAACGGACACCTAGTCGGTATGTCAGTATGACACTAGTGCAGTAAGCTAGTCTGTAGTGGTGTATGTGTGCATGTACAATATAAGTACATGCACTTCAATTAATAAAGGAGTATTATAACTGCACTCGCGTCTATCACTTGTCTCCCCTAATCCCATCCTTACATGGCGACCGTGCCAAAAATGGATCCGCAAGGCATCGGATAACAAGTGCGAATTTATCAAGTTATATTGATAAACTTGAACTTTTTTTTATATTATCCTTGTGACTTTTTATAAAAGGAAAAAAAGTGTTTTAAAAAGTGTTTAAATATAATAAAATCAAATCGCAGAAATGACGTACATAAGTGTAAATGTTGCCGTAGAAAGTGTCACCACTATGAATGGTGGAGTGGTGTTTTGGTATTGCTTCGTGTATATGCAGGTTCAGGACGAGAAATCGGTCATGGGATCGACATGATCGAGATGGGCAATAAGAGTAGGCATGGCGCCCCTTTGTCGGGTGCGTGCCATCGCAAAGTTTGTCGTTGTGCGTAGTGTTAAAAAAAAAACATTCGTCATACTTATAAGTGAAAGTGCGTAGATAAATAGTGTTATTTTTAAGCTAGTTAGTAGCTTAGTTTACAATAATAAAGTACATAGATTATTTTTTATATCATCATAATGTTTAGGTTTTTTTAATTTTTTAAATTTAAAAATTGTATTTAATAATCAATATATTGCATTCGTTATAGATAATAATTTTTGTTACTGTTACTGTTTACCATGTACATATTATAACATGAATATTATTACATTATTTTTTATCTAAGAGGTGACATAATTAATAAAAATACTTTTTAAAAGTTTTAATTATTTATGATTTTTACATATTATTGTATGGATTAATCATGCCATATAATAAACTTATATTATGACTTGGATGATATTTTTGTGTAATTGAAATGTGATAACATTCCATTCCATATATGAGTACTTAGCAACAATACATACCTTTGAACTCGTGATGATATTGTTTAGATTTGCCAACCATATAAGGTTCGGAATTTGTATACAAGATAAATGTAGAGTTGTTATGTGACTTTATTGTGAACTTAATAATTTAAAGATTGAGATAATTTTAAAATTTTGTTCTCGATGTACTTATTGAGAAAAAGTAAAATATTGACATAAAATAATTATGAGTTTTGTGCGTTGTTGCGTTTTTTAATAATAATATGGAGAATTTATAAACAAAATATTGTAATAATGAATATTATTGAGATGTTACTGATGTTTGGTTTTAGTAGATAAAGATTAGGATGCCAAGCGACGTGCGTTGGTTCGAATCCAATGAAATGAGATTTAAATATCTATTACGTACTTATGATGAAAATGTGTAATGATGTTATATTGTGTTAATAATAAACAAAAAATGTAACTGTAAGTTAAATAACCATTTCCTAGGACAATCGGACTGATCACCCGCTGCCTGTGGAAATCGTTATCTAGCTATAATTTAGAGACTTGTTGTGTTAGACAAAAGATGAGAATTATAAAATGTAAAAATAAAAGTAATTTAAAAGAATTACATATTACATGCCATGTTTTACGATCGAATATATCGCGAGCCGAATATTTGAGTGAACTTGTGCATTTTGAAATGTAAAATGAATAAAAATAATGAGAAAATGATAATGAATAAATATTATAAAAAATATTTTAATGGTTAACCAAAAAGAAAAAGTAGATAGAATAAGTGGACCGGCCACTACTTAAATGAAATGAATAGATTGATGTTAAATATTTATGTATCTTCTTCATCGCAAATCTCGCGAGCCGAATTTGTGAAAGAGGTACCTATGACCTTCAATAGTACTATGAGGTACTAAAAATTTATGAAATGAGTTTCACCTCTTCCCAATAATTAGAGTGTGATGTCACGAATTATGACTTATATTTTTTTTTTCTTTTAATTTTGTTTTATTGTGTTCAGAATTATAATATTATTTCTTTTATTAATTATATTATGTTTTAGGTTATTTTGTAACTTATGTTTATAAAAAAAAAGCTCATGTACTTCGTTTTTTTTTTCGTGCACCCGGAGGTGTAGTGGTGTATGTGTGCATGTACAATATAAGTACATGCACTTCAATTAATAAAGGAGTATTATAACTGCACTCGCGTCTATCACTTGTCTCCCCTAATCCCATCCTTACAAGTCCGCGTTGGCCTAATTCGTTAAACTGCTAAGTCCATTTTGGGCAAAAATCACTTTTTTGGCTAGTTACAAAGTTCAGCCTATTATCTACCGTTATGTTTAACAAATAATGGCGATATTAGCCTAAAAAGGTGAAAAAAATGATGTTCGAAAAACTGCTTTCCGATCACCAGCCAATCGCCACAACGCAAACCTGCTAAATCCTACTGAGGCCTCAGTTTTGCACTGAAAATTTTTCCAAACCTACTTTCCATTTGCTATGCGTCAAATGTAGGGTGTTTTAACCAAATTGTTATGAGTGTTATACAACTACTTATAAACTAGGTTAATAATATATTCTTTTATCTGTAAGTGTATATTCATTTAGGGTCTAATTGAATTGTTTTTAAATAATATACTACTCAAAACAAAATAAGGACCACTTGTTTATTTTGAAGTAAAGTGTTATCTTTTTAAAATTGACTTAAAACAAGTATTAAAATCTGTATTGCCGTTTTAGTTAAAGGGGTTGTGAATACATTTTTATCAATCTCATTTAGTTAAGGGATTAAGTGTGTATTTTTTTCATTTTGTTGCCACTTATCTTTACCCAATTTTAACATGAACTTTTTTAACTCAATATTTTACATTTGTTTTCTGCAGCGAACAGTGTATTGTTTTTTCGACTTCTTGTTGTATTTAACAACAAAAAGTCGAAAGCTCCACAACATAATATAGGTGTGGATACTACGACTAGGGCCAAAACATTAAGCCAAGAATGTCTATCACAACGTTCAGTTGCTTTGGAGCTGGGTTCTTTGCGAAGGCATCGCTTTCAAAAGACTAGAAGACTGATATCAGGCATAGTTAGGGCAAGTATATTGCAGGAAGACCGATACATACGCTTGAGTGCCTTTAGAGAATGATCTATCACTGCCCGCACTTTGCACAGTCGCCTGTGCCCGGGCAACAGGGATATTGAAGATCAGGGATTTGAAGGTCATCAAATTATCAAAAAGCGATTGCAATAAAAGCAGTAGTTCACAAGAAGACAAGAAATGCGGGTTACATTAACGCATTCTCATCGTGCTAACCGATTAAGTTTCGCAAGGTAGTGTAGCGTCATCTACCGACAACTCAAGCGAACACCTACACTACATCCTGAATCGCGATATCAACATTCGCACAGCGATTCCGCATATATACAACGTCCAACGAACAACTGTTGGGCAGTTGGCCCGCCAGGCGCGATCACCTTCGCCTGGTCGGAGGATCCTCCCTTTTCGTTGGAGGCGTGGTGCTGTTACGTCACCGCGACCTCCACAGTGGTGACCCCGACGTCATGAAACCAACCTTCTCGGAGCGCACCAGCACCTTCGGTCTGAACAGGACTACTCCATATGCTCGCCGTCATGACAAGCCTGGGGAAGCCTGCGACCTCATCACCCATCATCCGACTCACTGGACACACCCCGACTCACTGTTGAAAATGGGGAAGGTGGACACCGCAGTCCGACTCACTGGACCGGCATTTCAGTTCCGACTCACTGGGACTCTGGCATCAGCTCCACAAGAAGTCACATCAGCAAGTTCGACCTCCGGTCTTCCGGGGGGAGTGGTGTAGCGTCATCTACCGACAACTCAAGCGAACACCTACACTACATCCTGAATCGCGATATCAACATTCGCACAGCGATTCCGCATATATACAACGTCCAACGAACAACTGTTGGGCAGTTGGCCCGCCAGGCGCGATCACCTTCGCCTGGTCGGAGGATCCTCCCTTTTCGTTGGAGGCGTGGTGCTGTTACGTCACCGCGACCTCCACAGTAGTATCTGAATTGG
This sequence comes from Schrankia costaestrigalis, assembly GCA_905475405.1. NCBI lineage: Eukaryota > Metazoa > Arthropoda > Insecta > Lepidoptera > Erebidae > Schrankia > Schrankia costaestrigalis. The sequence continues at coordinate 9,673,164 of FR997832.1, forward strand.
GCCATGAGTCATAGCAGCTTGTTACCTTTATAGGCGAGTGTAAAACAAATTTTATAATGATAACCTTTGCATAAGAGTATGGAGAAGAGATGATGAGCGATGTTTTGATGCATGCTTCCACGAAAGTGACAGATTTGAGGGCCCAATGTTTTGGTGAAGGGCATTAGCCTAACCGGATGAACAGACCTTGTAATGTTAAATGAAGACACAATATCAGGTCAACATTAGATTGAGGATGTCATTAGGTTCCATGTGGTGCCATTTGCACAAAGAGTAGGTGAAGTGATTAAGTTTATGCACGGCAATGCTCGGTCCCATAAAGGTAGAGCCACCTGAGAAGCCAGTCTAAAGGTTTTGTTGTGGCCTGCGAATAGTCCAGAACAAAATTCCATTGCAATAATCACTTTTCCTGTTAATATTTCGAAAAAAAGCTTATTTTAAGAACTGTAAATGAAACCAAGTTTGCATTTACAGTTTTTAAAATAATACTTTGTAAGTAGAAGTAGTTTATGCAAAAAGTCTATCATTTATAACACTGTTTTCTAAAGAAGACTGACTGTTTTATTTTTAAATTTTAATTGTGTAATTTGGAAGTGTTTTATTTTTTAATACTTAATAAATATTCTGATAATTAATTGAAGTAGTTTCACTGCACAACTAACTAATCCTTAAATCATACAATACTAAACTTAAGTGATAAACTGCCAAGTCCTTAATCAAATTCAAACTTAATTTTGAAAAGCTACCAAATAATTATTTTCTTGAATTTTCTTAATTGGGTACAAGTTATATTACTAATTATATCTTTAAATTAAAAATTATAGGCACCAACGGGATTTTCAGAATTTTGATTGCCAAACAAATAAAGAAATTATTCAGTTTTTTCTTCCTCCTGTAAACTATGTAAAAACGGACTTAGCAGTTTAACAAATTAGGCCAACGGTCCGTCTTCTATAAAATTTACAAATTTCAAAGATGGTGGCGTCATCTTACCATTTAAACTCGTACTTTCTTAGAGAAAATATGCAATCTAAATTATTACACAATTTAAAGCCTGACCAGAAAAATAAAAAAATCTCTCCAGGTATTTCGATTGGTTTAGGGTATAATTTCAACATTTCCTTCTTTTTATTTCATACAAATAAGCTAGCTAAAAATTAGAGCTGTGTTGTGATGTGATGTAGTTCGGGTCACAGTATCTAGATGGCGCCGTTTCGCCAAAAAATCAAGAGATAGCTCTCTCCTTTGTCCTCGCCCCCCGCGCACCCCTATTACCGCAGGCGGGGTCTGAGTTAAACGGTCGGCCTTATAGCAAGATTACCAAAGCACCAAACAACTAGCTCTTTATAAATCTTGAAAAAAATTGCATTGTTGTTTTAAACCAAAACATTTGATATAATCTGGAATGACCTACAATTTATAAAATATGTTTGTCCCGTCATCACTATCAAGTTGGACTAAGAACACATAAAGCCACTACAGTGTCTCATCCCCGGTGTATCGTAAAAGCCAAATTAGGGAGAAGCGACACTGACAATATAAGAGAGAGGTGGATAGAAGACTCTATATGCCATATACAGTATGAAGATATAAAACTGCTTGGTAGCAAAACGGGGCATTATGGGCGTGAGCGAAGTCAGAGGTTTTCGTGTCGGAAGATAAATTTAATAAATTTGTGCAATCCGTATTATTTGTCTTGAGGCTGCTACAATGCAATTCAGGGCCCGTTAACTAGCGTGGAAATTGTCTTATCTCAAAAAGTCGGTCAAATTATAGTCCGTTTAAAAAAAGTTTTTAATTGATAAGTGGTCGTGTGGCTATGATTCTTATATCGTAAATGTTAAGCCATTACATAATTTTTTCGTCTAACTTTCACAGTTCAAAATATAAACGTAAATATTTTTTATACAAAATATTCTTTGAAGTTAAGCTTTCAAGTCATTGCATGTTATGTTTGAAGTAAGGTAATTATTTCTGAATTATTTACAAACGTTTCCTTCATATTGGAAGTAAATTACAGTCACGCGCTGTATAATGTTTGTTTTTTATTGATAAATACCTACGGGAACATTATAAGTTACTGTGTCTTATATTACTTTCTGTTGCCAGTCAATATTTTATTTTGAATATTTTGTAGTTTTATGTGTATTTTATCGCTAAATTTGATACATTAACTTAGTTTGGAAATAGATTATGGTTTGATATTATGTAGAATCTATTTGAATTTATGTATGAATAGAAATTGTTAGAAGTACCTACTATAAATAGTGCACTAAATCTAACTCATCGGGTCATCGGTTCCAAAGACGGTCACAGAGGTGAAAATTGCTTAATCAATCACCGCACCAAGAACCCATGAAATACTCAGGTCAAATGGATAATATCAGTGTCGTTCCGTAAAAGTTTGTACAGAACAAAATTGTTAAGATAAAGAACGGAAAGGTGGATCATCTTAGCAGCGAGTTATGGCTTTGTTATGATTGAAAATGTTCGGTTATTACAAAGTTCATTAAAAGTGTACTTAACAGACATTATAATTTATAAGGCATACTAATTACGGATTTTAATAATAAATATAAGCAAATTTTCACACAACATTTAACCCTAAATAATACTTTCAAAGAAACTGTTTCAATTTCCAACAAAAGTAACTTTTAATGTACCATTTAGTTATATTTACTACATCCGAAGTATTATGGAACTCGATATTATTGTAGACTCAAAGGACTCGCGTCTGTAAAACGAATCTTTTGGATAGAATCAAACGGTTAATCTTTAATTTTCAATCGAAGTAAACGACGAAAAATGTTTAATGGAATAAATGTCTTTATAAGTATGGTTGTTATTTTTTATATTTCATTTTGTTTACGTTTTAGGGTTTTCTTTGATAATATGAGTTCTGTTAGCCATCTACCATGAATTTTAGATAGATAGATAGATAATTCTATAATTATATATATAACACCCTATTATAACAAAGTAGCATGTAGAGTAGAAGAAATTCACGATACTAATTTATTAGCTATATGACGTGGTAAGTATAGAGTGGGTTCAAATTGTCTACACAAAGACAATTTGAACCCACTCCCAACACAGACCGCGTTTTAATTTGAAGATATATTTACTTCTAAAAATCTTATTTTAATTTATTAAAAACTCATTGAGATTAAGAATAACAAATGCATAATGCCCTCGAAACCAAACTCTTCACAGTGCTTGTTAATGGCTTTGACAGTATCGTCTAAAGAATTTGTTGACACTTTTTGTCTGGACCAAACAATAGTGTCTGGATACTTCATAAAGTAATAATTGCAAACAATAAGTAATTATACCAATATCTATCATAAAAAGTATTTCTATTAGGTATACGGGATTTTAATCTACGCACCCACGCTGGCATATACTTACTTTAACTATAATATTTGAAATATTAATAACATAACACGCACCAATGCAATAAAGTTTTTCGTAGTAATCCAAACTGGTGACCTATTTTACGACGAATACACAGACCTTATCAAAACTTTTTAAATCAAGAACAAAGCCTTATTAGGTTAGGTTAGTTCGTGCGATTATTCTAATATTTTTGATCGTTTTTGAACATTATGTTAGGTGGGAAAGCATATCAATTCCATTTTTTAAACGTACCTTTTTTAACCGTAATTATACGAAAACTTTTTTCATAATCAATGCTGTCCATATTTAAACACTTTTAAATATAAAGTTTCTTTTTAGCATCTGACGTTGTTTGCTTATTTACAAGAATGTCAGTAGTGAAGTTGAATAGACGCCTAGATTGAAAATACTTAATACTGAAATCACGACTTTGTGAAAGCACAACTAAAATATAATTTCAAATACAATGACATAGAATATGACACTTTAATTTAGATTACAAAATACTTAATTAATTATTAATAAGTTAATTTACAATTTGATACTTAATACCTAAGTTCAATAGATGATACTATAACGATTTGGTTCATAGCATAAATCCGTAATTATAAACAGTAAGCACCTCATTTAACTTTAATTACAAAATGAATTAAAATCTTACTTCTTTGCTTTGACAAACCTTACATTCTGTTTTGGTCTTTACCTATTTAATATTTTTTCAATGGGTTTGATGATTTAGATTTTTAAATGCATTCGGTTAGAAATCAAAGAAACGCAAAAATATAGATATAAAATTTGATTATTTAAATGTTTAAACTTGTTTTCCAAAACTACATAAAGAGATGCATGTATACCCGAAAACGAAATGGCTTTATCAGTTTTGACAAAAAATTCTATCATAATTCAAATTCATTAAGATCGTTATTTAATGTTTATGCGTGAGCTTGACGTCATTGGTTGACCGTAATCAAAACTATGCTTAGATTAAAAGTGCAATCTATTTTAAACTTTCACTTCAACGTAATAAATAATAATATCTACTAACGCAATACAAATGTCACTATATTAAACTGTAGAGTTTGTATGTGAAAAATCATGAAAAACCATTAAATAATTTAAAACTAAAGTCAACTAGTTACTTGTGACATTACAAGCTTGTCATTTCAGAAAAACTGACAATGTAGAATTTAAATATTTGCTGGTAAGCCACCCAATTGTTGGCACCTTAAGAGTGAACTTCGTGTCAGACTAAAATATAAAATATTATAAAATGATAAAATACTTTAATCTTTGCTTATACTTAATAATTATTATGTGATTGAATAGTATTAAATAAATATTATTGGCACGAATGCCAATAAAAGGATTCTGATAAATTTATTGTTGCTATGTTGACACATGAAATAAATAAAATATGATAAAAATATTAAATAAATAATATTTGAACTTGAATAATCTACAGTGTTTGCTTTCTTTTTACTCACTTTTAACTCTTAAGTGCTATTATTTGCAGGACTTCTAACGATTAGGTGGTTTACCCTAATTTGTTTTATATTATAAAATTACGAAAACTTTAAATTGAAATGTGCGCCAATGACGTCATGCAAGAAATGATAGGGATGGACATAGAAGGAAAAAAGAGAGAAATTCATTAGAATAAAACGTTTTACAGAAAATATGCTCTAGTAACAGTCAATAACGTTGACTTTACTATTTGTTTTTATAAATATCTAACGACTATTTGCTAATACAAGAGAAATGATATGCCAAAGTAGCGTCATGCTTTAGCTGATGTTTTGTTTTGCGATATTGAACCTAATGGTTTTATGACATGCAACTAACATTAACTCTAGAGGTGATAAAGCCATTTAGTTTTCGGCTATACATTATACGACTGCTAGAATCACTCATATTTCTTCTTGGTCAACTAATTTTTTTTAGCAAAATTAAACTAACTTTAGTAAACCATAACATTATTATTTTGGCTTGACAGACGATCTCCATTTATAGGTATATCAAAATAAGCGTTAGTTATTTTAGCGACAGTGCAATAGAGCGGCATATTGATCTACGTACCTACGATAACATTGGTAACTACGCTTGAATAGCAAATAATTTTAATTGGAATTGTAATTCACGTAACAGAATACTATCATCACTTTGTATGTAAACTGTGTACAGTATGAGGACATTGATAATATGATTGGTTTTTAAAGAAAGACAGACAACAATGAGGAAGCGAGAAAGTGAGATTATAATTTATTGATGATTTTGAAATTGTATATTATAATGTTAATAATAAGTGCTATATTTTATTGCACTGCAATGTCTTTTTATCGAAGTGCAATGTTTCCGTCACCAGTGTCACTTAGTAAGACATGATGAAACATACAATGTCAAATAGAAGTAAGTAGGGATTCAATCTTTTATAATTTCAACCTTATACTGAACGCCATAAGATACATTTTAATGTGATAATTTTCAAAACTTATGCTAAAATTATTCAGCTATTTTCGGTAATCGGGTGTACTTTTCTTACTCATTGATTTGCTGTCTTTCTTTAAAAGCCAATCACATTATAAATGTCCACATACTGTACTGTTCTTACTAATATTGGAATAAAATGTCACACTAGGATTGCATTAACTGTACTTCTATACCTCTTAATCTCGGATCTATATACCTCTTGAATTATTCATAGGTGTGCGACCGTAGTAAGGGTCGCGCTTCGGGAACGCTACGCTTTCAAAGCAGTAGGTTCCCCTTGGCCACGTCCTAAGGGCAGGACTTTGCGAGCCAGTCTTGTGAATGTGGAGCGGAACTGACGACTCATGCTGCAGTATAGCACGAAGTTCACCGCTGATCCTACCAGCGCCATTAAGTCCATCACCTCACCTGGGAACAAAATTAATTATTATTAGTATAGTTGTAGATCAATTTAAAAAGATGAAGATAACTCTAGTTTAATAGCTTTAAAAGAAGCATGATATTATGACATTTTGAAAGAGTTAGAATGACTTTCAACCGGTAGCATAACTTTCAGATGTGGTCTAACTACTTCAAGCCCTCTGTAGCAGAAGGACAGAGAGGTATAAGAACAACTTTCGTTAGTTATGGAATAATTATAAGTAGCTGTAGAATGACGCCAAAATGTTTAAAAACTATTTAAGAGGTATAGTAAACAGGTGGTAGTGAAAGTGACAGCACGAATAGGCTTTTGTAACGTGAAAACATTATCATTCACCGCAACATTAACATTGTGCAGGATCATAAGCTGACAGTGTAGCAGTCCATTCCTCAACTAAAATATAGCTACTATAGGAAAAAATCACAGATATCTGAATAAAGGAGATGTGCCCTGAATGTCATTTTGTATGGAAACCTAATGTCGCCAGTTTTATTAACACACACAGCTATAGAATATACGAATAGACTACTGTTCTCAGTTACATCTAGATTATCAATGAACGCAATACTCTGTCTCGTTTTTCCTTGAAATATCTCCCTTATACGGTGTCACAGCGAACCAATCAGCGCTACTATATTTAAACAAATTAAACAAACTTCAAAAAGTTTAGATAGAAGAACTACTACAATTTAAAACTACTACATTCAAAAAAAATACATTTATGCTAGGCGTTGACCTTATCGATAAATAATTAATAAATTTTATCGATAGACAAGACTTATATTTTATTAAAAATTAATTACTTATCATATAAATAATAATTACTTTTGTATAAATACTAGCTGTAAAACGCGACTTTGTCCGCGATTAAATTTGAAATGAAATAAAAAAGAACTTGTATAATTCATACAAAGTTTATTCATCATCGTCATATCAGCCAATCGACATCAACTGCTGTACATATGCCTTCTCCAAGTATTGTCACCTTGTGCGGTCCTGTGCCTCCCTCATCCATCAGCTTCCAGCCGTCCACAACGCGCTTTTCGGTACGCGGACGCCATTCCAGAATCTTTCTGCCCAAACAGCTGTCGGTTCTTCGCGCTATGTGTCCTGCTTGTCGCTACTTTAACCGGTTATGTCGGTTACTTTGGTTCTCTTGCGAATCTCCTCATTTTTGATTCGATTACGCAGGGAAACTCCCAACACAGCTCTCTCCAATGCCCCTGAATGACCATGATTCTTCTGAGTAGGCCGATAGGTCAGGCTACAACATAGCTCTCTCCATTGCCCTCCGAGTGACCATGAGCCTTCTGAGTAGGCCTATAGGTCAAGCTACAACATAGCTCTCTCCATTGCCCTCTGAGACACCATGAGCCTTCTGAGTAGGTCCATAAGCCAGGCTACAACATAGGTCTCTCCATTGCCCTCTGAGTGACCATGAGCCTTAGTACTTAGCTTTTAGTACTGAGTAGGCCCTTAGACCCTGTAAATTTGAAAAATTTTTTTTTTTATCATAGCTTGATGTTATATAGCCTATAGCCTTCCTCGATCAATGGTCTATCCAAAACTGAAAACTAAATTCAATTCGAAGAAGTAGTTCCTGAGATTAGCGCGTTCAAACAAACAAACAAACTCTTCAGCTTTATATAATAGTATCGATATAGATATAGATGTATAATATAATAATATATAATTGTACAATACTTTTGTAAAATAATATTGTGTGTAAGATCGTACATGTCGTGAAACAAATTAATCCGAGAACTGATGTCGTAATATCGCAGATTGAAGGAACTCAAGCGTCATACTTCTTTTTCGTCCTTATTGTCGCAGCAGCTTGTAACATTTTGACTGTTGTCATACAAAATTAACGCTCTGTGAGGGAGAGCTAGCGATAATTTACAATTTAGCGTGTACAGTTCATTTATTTAAGCATGAGCATGCGCATGCCAAAATGCACGAGCAATATTGCGCCTAGATAAAATTAAAACAATAGCATGAATATAGGGATTGAGAGATGAACATTTAGACTGATTTAAAGCAAATCTGATAAAATCAGTTAAAAGCATGTGTGTGCTAATAAAGGGATAAGCGTTTTAAAAATCTTTCAAAACCACTGTAATCAACATTTTAAACCTTTATGTTCTAGTACTTACTCCACCTTTGATTTAGGATATTATTTCAACATTGTAATACTTATATTGCAATTACATAATTTATAATTTAAAAAATTTTTTTTTTACTAAACTGCATAAATCTTTTACAATTTAAAATTCCTACAATACACGACTTTTTATCGAAAACGATAGATAGTCGTAGTCATGAACGGGTCGTCACTATCGTTTGGTTGTTAGAGCGATCACGGTTAGCAACCACTTGTCATATGTAATATCGTTGAGCGCATAGTTCATTGCTTCATATATTCATTGAATGACTAGTTTAGACACATTAAAGAATCAATGTATATTTTACAAAAATATTATAGTACTTAATTGTCCGAACATGAAAATTACATAGTGAGGACATCGAAGATTATTTTTTCATGATTTTAGAGGTAAATACAACAAAATACATGTACTAACATATGGTAAGTGATTCCATTATTAATAAAGTTTTTTTTATTGCTCTTATTTTTACAGGCAACCACTGAACAACTCGGCATTTTATATGTTACCCCGTTCGTTGTCAAAACACAGCTAAACCTAGGTGACAGACATTTTTAGCTATATAATCGTTCTAATCATATTGCGTTTTGACGAAAACCCCGTCACACCACTTCTCCTTTTATTTAGATTTCTGTGGAAAAAATGCATCCTACAATTCTCTAATGCCCGGTTTCTGAGTCTCACTTATCTGTAGTTTATCTATTCGATAACGCTATTGGTTCGATAACTGTCAAAAATGTGTTTCCAAACCACCCAAAACAAGATAAACTAGGTTTAAACTTAGTTTAACTTAGCTGGCCAATTATCACCGTTTAGCGGTTCCATAACTATATTTGACGTTAAAATTGTCAAAGCATGTTATTTTATTTCAAGATTATTGTAATTTTCTTGTTTCTTTGGTGTTAGAGTTTATTATTTTTCAAAGTTGATATTAAATATAATAATACAAGTGCAATGTATTCAAGCAGTTCATCGGAATCTGATATTTAAACGCTAGAATTTATTGCTAATAGGAGAAATTCTTTTGAAATGTTGACGGATGAAGAGTTGTTTGAAACGTGTTTTCTTTACTTCGAATTATGTATTACACATGTTTTGTAGAAAAACTATTTACTTTTTTATAACATGTTGTATACCAATGGAAAGAGGATAAAGTAAGGCATTTATTCAGAAAATGGAAGAACTTTCTCTCTTTTATTTATTTTTTTATTGTACTGTGAAGTTGATCATATCTTTAAATTTTACCTGTCTCTATTCGTTATAATAAGTCAATAAACAAAAAGTTGACGTTTTTGGTGAGCTATTATGAATTTATTTGATGCTCCTAGTATTAAACTTTAAAACAAAACATAATTATGAGGACTCACGGAAGAATTTTTTTTAAAAATTTAAGTGTTCATGGTAAATATTGGGTTTTTCTTTTAAAAATAGCTTTACATCGATATCTAAAATATGTTGAGGTTAAAACCGGCTAGGTGAGTGAGGAAAGACGGGTAATGACTTCTTCTATCAGCTATTTCAATTTGGCAAACGATGTACCAAACACCCTGTATATGTAGAGATAGAGAACACTATCCAGAAGTAAAGAAAATAAAAGCACAGAGTGCATTCAATAAATGTTATTGGATTTGTTTTAATTTTGTTTTACTTGCATTGAATATTTAAATAAACAGTTTTATAATGATACTATAAAAATCATTCAACTTACTATTACTATTATACTGAAAATAGGTATAAAATGGAAAAACATGTCAATTTAACTTATTTAAGTCATAATATGGTGCTGATGAATCAACGCATTCATAGGTTTAAATTGTGGAGTTAACAACAAAGTCTTTGGCTACCTCGATAAGAAGCATCATCTCTGTTTCAGTAAAGTTTTTACAATGTTTTATTGATGGTTCCGTATTTCCGACAATTGATTTATTTTAAAGAATAAGAATAGGTTGCACTGCCGCTAGCTAACGCACGTACGGGTACGGCTATCATGCAGCCGTTAAAAAAGACCAATTATCATATATTTATTCATAATATTGCGTATTTATTAGTAGAAAAATATAATTACGTATAACTACTTAATTATAGGACATTTTATAGGAGTTAAACAGTTCTTCAACACGATATTTATAATAGAGTCATCTAGCGGCAAGAGGAGCAGTTACTTATCGGTACGATAGTTATTGAACGGTTTAAAATGTAGTCAAAAACGCAGTGTCAGTTAAACTACAGTTATCCTTTCGATAACTTTATTGAATCAATAGCTATTGAGAGTGTTTGTGGGAACCTCAGAAACCGGGCATAAGCAAACTAAAGAGTCAGATGAAATAACAAAATGTAAACTGTGCATTGTTCTACGATGTCGTAGAAATATTGTCTACGACACCTCTACGACTCAGCTACGCCATCCTCTCGTGTCACATTAGCACATACAGCGGTTCCATTAAAGCAACGATGTACAGAACGGAAGCGCTACGTGCTGAAATTGTAAAATCAGATAGCTCTAGAAATGCATGTCCTCGCTTCTCTTGTAATTGGTACAGAACGCCTCGAAGATGAGAAACGTGCAATAAACCATATACGCTAAGAATTTGTTGTGTGAAATAATAATATAATTGAACAAATGTAAGAGTTCCAATCACAAGAATATTCATATACGATAACGCTGGTAAAGCAATGTCAGCGAGGTCATTTAAAGTTGAATAACAACTCAGTGATGTTTTATCTGAGCATGCTCCATGCTTTGGAAGGCACGTAAAAAAACGGTACTAACTGTCTTCGTAGTGACACTTTTATAAAGCCACCTTAGGGGTCGTTTAAGGAGACGCAGAGCCATGGATTACCAAAAACACAAACGGCATGGTTAGAAGAGTATACGGAGAAGCGTTTTTACAGGGGTTTATTTGAGTTGTTCTCTCGACACCAAGTCACGAACTAAATAATATAGATGATTAAATGTACACATAACAATAAATATACACATAGCTTAGTTTACCCCAGCTGTTTCCGCACTTAGCCGCCTAGATAGGCCATTGTTCGTATTCTAAATACTACACATATCAAGGCTATTAATAAACTATACACGGTTATCTCACTCAAGATTATCATAAATAACATTGGGCAATTTATCAAGCTTCGTAATCAATACATTTCTGTATCGTCACGCCCTCGCAATCCAGCGCAGGCTTTGCTTAGCAAAAACTCATTACAAAAGCCCACTTCCGAGTGTATTCAGAGCAATGGAATCAAATATCATTATACAAATCAATTGTACTTGTGATCGAACGGTTTTTTTACGCTCAGACGAAATGTTGACCGAGGAATGTACTCAGTATTCTTAAGGAATGTATTCGATGCTCTCAGTTTAGACGATGTATTTTTGAACCCGGAATATATAATACTAGCCGCGGCTTCGCTCGCGTTAAAAAGGGCAAAAAGTAGCCTATGTTACTCTCCATCCCTTCAACTATCTCTACTTAAAAAATCACGTCAATTTGTCGCTCCGTTTTGCCGTGAAAGAAAGACAAACAGACAGATACACTTTCCCATTTATAATATTGTTATGGATATTGGTTTATGTCTTGTCATACCCTATATTGGATGTAGCTAAAAGTCTAATATTATACTTTGTATAATAAGTTAATGTTATACCATTGGCGATTAGATGGCGTAGTAATTATCTGCCGGCAATGCTTGACAATACAAGTCAAATATTTGTGTAAACCTGTGCAACAGTGATAGTAGTTAATACTATAAAAGCGCTTTGAAAAACGACAAGTTACTGCACGTAAACATGTTCACCGTTTAAAGTAAATATTTATTAAATCTGTAGGAATTCAATGAAATAAGTTTGAAGAAGATACGCGACCGCTATCGTAATATTCGATATAAAAAGAATCTTCTAACTTTTATGTTGATATCACACAGAATATTGACTAAGTTTTGTTCTCTGAGTTTACGATACTCGAAAAGTATTCATTTTACTTTTACTTTGGTTAAATATTTTAACGAATAAGTTATACTTGAAAAAATAAAACGCTTTAACACGGAGTCGGAGGTCAAAATAACGAAAATATTAAAACACTAGCTTGGCGGCTTCGTTCGCTATAATTACAACTCTCAACAGTTTTATTTTTCCAGATTTTTTTGCAATATTTTTTATAAACATTCGGGTTCTATTATCATAATAATTACAAACGCTCATAACGGGGGTCTGTTTGGTCTAGAAATTTCTTTGTTAGATAGAATTTCGAACACAAAATACTTTTTATATTTGTACCTTAATTGACTCTTTAGATTAGTCTTAACAAAAACGTGGCTTTATTAAACCAATAGTACATTTTTTTAACTAATATTACGAATACTTCCATAAAAGTTCGGTAAAAATATATTACAGACTTAAGACTTCATCAAATTAATTTCAATACATTAAAAACAAGAATTTGAATCCCACGCAAGTCTTTTGTTTTTTTTTTTCATGTTATTCAAGAAGGGTCTGTTTAAACCCGTTGTCCTTTGTACATTAACCTACACCAACGAATTTAGATATAACATATCCCTCGAATATTTCAAATATAAACTAGAGCTTCTAGAAATTATTTTTAGTTGACATTATAAAACATAGTATAAAACATAGTAAATGGTATTTGTTTCTAAAGGAAGTAATTTATTAAAGAAATGTTAGGCCTAGCACCTTTATCTTTTTAAGCAATTTTTTTTATTTGGCTTAAAAATGTTTGTAAGGACGATGAAAAATAAATATTAGACCAACCCGCTTAGCTAACGTAGTTATATCTGTGTTAGTGCCTAGTTAAAAAATACATCAAGACTTCAAGTAACATTTCTCTAAGAATATTTCAGACAACGAGGCAACGAATCAATTATCAAAAGCTTACATTAAGTATTATATTCATGACGTTTGTAATCAATCAGTTATGTTCTTGATATCATCAACTCCACGACTCACGTGCACATTAATATTCCTTCTATATTAAACGTCTTCTGCGTCACATGTCAATCAAACATAACACTTATGCCTCATTAGCACTTACTCCACAGAGTGTAGGCTTTATAACTTGTTTATTTAAGGAGAGCTTATTTAGTACTAGGTAAAACTATTCATTCTAATCTATCCGCTATATCTAACGAGGACTTTTTAATAGGGCTTATCCTACCAACTTCTCTTTTTATCTTTTTTGTCTACCATATTCTATCTTTTTTTTAGAAAACTATTTGATTTAGGTCTCAATGGCCTATTTGTACTGGGTGAGAATACTAGATGTAGAATTCAATAAAACCACTCTGTATTCCGATCTAGAGACATTTATTTAAAAAATCATTTGGCCGTATACAGTATACGAGGTAACGAAACCATATCGAGGTTTAGGATGGTCAGTTCAACGCCATCTATCGCACTAAAAGTTAAACTATATACATAATGATCTATGAATGATCTACAATAACAGACATAGTTCATGAACATACCGCCCACCAAGGACATTTAGTGGCGGAATGTCCTTCTTAAAGTTACATTATCAAACACTTCAGTAAGTTTATGTAGTAAATATCTAACAGTATGTTGTGAAATATAAGTACAACATTAATTGCAACAAAGAATTTATGTGAACTAGAATGTAAACAAGTCATTCAGGGTGACTAAAGATATAATTGAAATGATTATATGGTAAACAAAGTGTAAATTTTATAAAATAACTCTATAATTTGTATAAGTGTAAATAGGGTAGCTATAAAATTACATAACACATAGGTAAATTACAACATGCTTAAATACAACTAAAACATAAATATAACTGTCTCAAATAAGTGTATATTATTTTGATCTCTATTATTACATGAAGACTATTATATAAATCAATCTGCTATAGGTAAAACACATAATTTATTTATTGGCCTCTTAACAATAGTAGATTTAGAACGCAATGTGACCACTCTAGTAACATTATCGTGACCGGGATGTTTTTGTACAATTTGACCTAAAGCCCAACGACTTGGCGGCAAATTATCATCTTTGATAAGGACGACATCTCCCACATTTGGTTCAGGGGTTTTTGAACACCACTTATACCTGTTCATTAAGGTAGTCAAGTATTCCTGAGACCATCGACTCCAAAATGACTGTGTCATCCTTTGGACAAATTGCCACCTCGATAGTGAACTAATATTTGAATTCATGTGATCATAATCGGGAACTACTATTATGGGTTCTCCAATTAAGTAATGTCCCGGGGTTAAGGGTGTTGGCTCACCGGGATCATCCAATTTGAGAACGCTTATTGGACGGGAATTCAGACAAGCCTCTACCTGATATAAAAATGTACTGAATTCTTCAAAAGTGAGTGTCGACTCACCTACAACTCTCTTGAGATGGTATTTTATGGACTTCACTCCTGCCTCCCAAAGACCGCCAAAATTGGGTGCATGGGGAGGAATGAAGTGCCATTCAGTACCATTGGCTTCTATCTGCTCAACTACAGATGTGTGAACTTTGGCTAATTCTTTAGCGGCACCAACAAAATTTGTCCCGTTGTCACTCCAGATTTTAGCACAGTGACCCCGTCTGGAAACAAACCTTCTAAAGGCAGCTAGAAATGCCTGTGAGCTCATATCACTAGCTACTTCTAAATGAACTGCCCGTGTGGACATACAAACGAACACGCATATATAACCCTTATAAGAATGGTGCCCTCGACCCTTCGAGGTTCTTATATTAATGGGTCCAGCGTAGTCCACACCACTGTGCAAGAACGGTCTAGTAGGAGTGCAACGGACTGACGGAAGTGAACCCATAAAGGGGTTATTTATGTTTGCCCTTTGTTTGGCGCATGTCACACACTTTCTTACGCAACTCTTCACCATGTTCCTGACACCGATTATCCAGTAACCTGTTCTTAAATAGTTCAACATGAGTGTAGGTCCACCATGCAATGTTTTGTCATGTGCATCTGCTATCAATAATTTCGTAAAATGCGCTGTATTTGGGAGAACTATTGGATGCTTTGTTTGCATATCCAATGGAGCCTTCTCGAGTCTACCTTGTACTCTCAGAATACCTTGGGGGTCAAGGTAGGGACATAATGATTTTATTTTGCTTGACTTTATTGTTATGTGACCCTTATCTTGTAATTGTTTGTGTTCCATTTCAAATGCTTGTTCTTGTGTTCTTTTAATACAACATTTTAATGCTGATTCAATTTCTATACTTTGTAAATAATTAGGTTTTTTAATTTTCGTACTTAAAAATCTACGGCAGTAGGCAACAACTCTTAAGAGTTTACTTAAAGAAGAATACCTTTCAAATATGTCGTTATTGTCTTGTAAAACAGCCACATAACCTTTAACAGATTTTTCTAATTTAACTTCCAAATCCTTTGGCCTTTTGTACATAATACTCTTGCCTTTCAAAAATGATGGTCCATCAAACCACAATGAACAATTGACAAGTGAACTTGGAGATATACCACGAGAGGCGCAGTCAGCTGGGTTATCCTTGGATGACACATGAAACCATTGCGAAGATTCCATTGAGGTTAAAATGTCTGATGTGCGGTTAGCAACGAAAGTCTTCCATTTGCTAGGATGACTACTTAGCCATGCCAGTACAACTGTGGAATCTGTCCAAGCCCTTATTTTGTCCTTAGGTATGTTTAATACCTCTGCTACTTCCATTAAAAGTTTTGAAAGTAACACTGCTCCACATAGCTCCAGGCGAGGAATGCTAACCTGCTTGATTGGAGCCACTCTAGATTTTGCACTTAATAATACTACCGAGACTTCGCCTTTGGCGTTAACTGCTCGCAAATAAACAACGGCAGAATAGGCTACCTTGGATGCATCGCAGAACCCATGAAGCTCAAGATCATCGTCCCCCTTCGTGCCAAGCCAGCGAGGAACCTGGACATCAGTAAGTAACGATAACTCTTCACGATAAGTAGTCCATTCTTTTACTAACTCATTACTTAAATCTTCATCCCAACCGGCACCTGTTAGCCATAATTTCTGGATAAAGATTTTTGCTATGATCACACTAGGTGCTAGCCACCCGAGAGGATCAAATAAACGTGATATATCTGCTAATATATTTCTTTTAGTTACAGGTGCAACCTTCGTAGGTGGAAGATTCAGCGTGTATTGGAATACATCCTTCGTGCGATTCCAGGTAAGTCCTAGAATTTTCATAACATTTTCTGTACTATTCCCTAATTGTTTGTCCTCCTTATTTTCCTTATTCATTGTACTTGATTGTCCCTTTGTTCTATTCTCTTCAATTGAACTAATTATATTCAAAACCTTGTCATTATTGCTATTCCATTTTTGCAATAGAAATCCACCTTTCCTTAACAACTCTGTCATCTGATTGTATATTTCAATGGCCTCTTCCTTTCCAGAGCATCCTGTCATGAGGTCATCCATATAGTAACAATTGATTACTCTTTCTGCAGCCAATGGGTACTCCTCACCTTCATCATACGCCAGTTGATGTAAGGTTCTAACTGCTTGGCAGTGGCGAAGGGTG
This sequence comes from Schrankia costaestrigalis, assembly GCA_905475405.1. NCBI lineage: Eukaryota > Metazoa > Arthropoda > Insecta > Lepidoptera > Erebidae > Schrankia > Schrankia costaestrigalis. The sequence continues at coordinate 9,690,163 of FR997832.1, forward strand.
GATTTTTATAAAAGGGAAGCCGAAGATTCCGTGGACTTTTGTTCTACTTTATATTACTATTATTCTGTAGTTCATAGGTATTCGTGAGAAAATGTTTCGATTTTACCTAGTTGTCCCGAACTCATAAACTTAAAATACGAAAATGTTTCTCTGTTTGGAAGACTTCTTTGATCAATTAGATTAATTGTTTATATTGCTATATCCTAAATGATTCTACATACCTACTTACTTACTTTTAGAATCTGAGAATACTGTCTGTAAGCCACTTACTTATACGTATCGAAATGAGATAATTGTATTAAAATGTTTCGTAAATCCACAGCGCCGGCGTTTCTTATATTTATAATTCAATTTCGAGAATGATGTTTTATCGCACATCACATAATAGGATAGTCAATATAATATAACACTATTAACCTGTCCCTTATAACAACAAACTATTAAATTTGCTGAAAACAATACAAACAAGTACTTACAAAAATATTCCATAGGATCCCAACGCACTACGACAAAAATAAAGTCAACCAATGCACAACACATAATACACAATCATAAATAATTAAACATACAAATTTTACTACTTTAAACAAGAAAGCGAATTTTATAACCTATTTGCAGAAAATAAATACAAATATCTGTTTTTTCTTCAAATGGTCCTATCGTTTACCGATGATTCTGCCAAAGTCAAGACGCAAGCCGTATAAAAATATAAAAACAAATAAATATAATTAAAAACTAAAAATTCAGAAGAAAGGCTGATTTCTATCAGATTTAAATAATTGATAAAAACAAAGGAATGTCAATGGCAAATTAAGTACTTAACGTGAAATGAAATGAAACTTCGTTACAATTGGTCGGTCCACTGGTTGCAATAGTGCTTTCTCGCTCTCGCAATGTTGTAGTTGTATCTTTTATCCTTGTCATAAGCCGATGGCCACCGGCTTATATGGTACCTTAGATCGACGAATACAAAGTGTCACGTGACCGTACGATTTCCGTACAGTCTGTTGTACTGGATTCCTAATTTCGCGACCGGCTTACTGCGCTCCGCGCATGCGCGCTTTAAGTACTCTCTGACTGAACCATAACAAGTTGTTAGTTGACAACCTTTAATTACAAGATGGCGTTATGAGTACGTAAATAATTATATTGAAAATTATTATTACTGTAATTATTATTGCGATTTACGTAAGAGAATACTTTTTTGTTTTATATTATTTTGTATTGAGTGGATGTTGCGTCATTGATTTATAATTGATTAATAGACAATGCTAAGCGGTTTTTGCAAAGGTAAGCCGGTAGGAATCGAGTTATATGGACACTTCGCCACTACTGCTTGGTATGGTGCCGATGCCGTACCAAAGGTTACCGTGACTAGCTCATAATCCTTGATATCCTGCGTTGGTTCATCTCGCCATAGTATCCGCTGATACATGGCGTCTTCATCAGCTATACGTACTTGCCTATACATCTTAATAATATCTGCTACAAGTACAATAGAGTGAAGTCTCCACCTTAAAACAATGTGTCTTAAGTCTGCCTGCAATGTCGGCCCAACCATAAGAGTATCATTTAACGATATGCCATTCCTATTCTTCTCAGAAGCATTAAACACCACTCGAACCTTACTTGTGCTCTTATCTTCCCTTATTACGGCGTGATGGGGTAAGTATACTGCTATATCCTTTTTATCATCATTTTCCTTTACTAACCGCATGTGTCCTAAATGTAAATATTCCTGTATCACCTTTGTATATCTTTCCTTCAAATCTGTGTTCTTCTCTAATTTTCTTTCTAATGATTTTAGTCTTGTTTCAGCAATAGCGCGCGAATTACCAGCTTTACAAGGGGGATCTACGTTGCGGAAAGGTAACTTGACTATATACCTTCCATCTTCACTTCTCTTAGTCGTCTCTTTATAAAGCTGTTCACAACGTTGTTCTTCTGGGGTAAACATTGTCTTTGAGTTTGTCGGTTGTTCTTCAACTTCCCAGAACCTTTTGAGAAGATCATCTTCTCTACACTGTGAGTGCATCACAGTAATATTTCTGGTTGAACTATTAGAACTACTGTATTGGGTATCTACTACGCCTGAAAGTATCCATCCTAGGGTAGTGCTCTGAGCCATTAAAGTACCAGATGAGTTCTTTTTAATACGTCCATTTAAAATACAACTGTATATTTCAGCACCAAGTAATAAATCTATTTTATTTGGTTGATTGAAGTGGGGATCCGCCAAATCTATGGTCGCTATATTCGCCCAATCAAACGTGTCAGTTTTATCAAGGTATGCTTCAGGTAAGTATGAAGTAATTCGTTTCAGGACGTAGGCGTTTATATTTAATTCAACGGTTTGATCTAAACGTGATTTTATTTTCAGGTTTACCATATGACTAGCTGTGGTGGAACCATGACCTAGGCCTGAGATAATACTTTGAGAAGGTATTTTTTGTAACCTTAAATATTGCACAGTAGCCTCTGTAATAAAACAGGCTTGTGACCCTTGGTCAATTAGGGCTCTAAGTACGTAATGATCACCAAATTTGGTCTCGACTTTTACTAGCGCTGTGGCTAGTAAAACCTGTCGCGGTATATTAACGTTTTTAGAAAAACAGGAGACTACTGGTGTAACACTAGAAGAAGGTCTAGTGCTATCAGCAGCCTGCCTTTCCTCTTCCTTCTCTACTGGTTCGCCCAAATGTAGCAAAGAATGATGCCGTTTATTACACACCCTGCATGTAGTCTGCTTGTTGCATTTATATACTATGTGGTTACCACCCAAACAATTAAAACAAATCTTCTGTTTTGCAACGAAGTCGCGTCTGTTAGCAACAGATTGTTTGGCAAACTTCTTGCAAAAACATAGTTTGTGACCTTCAGAGCAGTACTCACAGCGTATATTGTTTGAACTCACGGCTACTAACGATTTTGGGGCGTGTGAATTATTATTTTGATTAGTTAAAAACCTTTTTGGCTCTATGTTCTCGAAAGCACGAAAACGGTTTTCTATGAAGGTGGCAAATTGTTCAAACGTAGGCAACTCATTCGAATCTTGACTATTGATGTATAATTCCCATTGCTTACGCGTTTCTGAATCAAGCTTAAATGTAACTATGTGAATGATGATAACGTCCCAAGTAGCCACATCAACGTCTAAATTTTTAAGTGCACTGAGACATTCATTAGTAGAATCTAAAAGTTCCTTTAAGGAAGACGCTGACTCAACTTGTAAACGTTTTAAACTAAAAAAGCGTTTCAAAATACAATTGACCAAATATTTTTTATTGCTGTACCGTTTCACTAATTGTGACCAACATTGTACATAATTAGAATCAGTAATAGGTGTATGCCTGACCAATTGTTCAGCTTCACCTGTAAGATGGCTTTTTAAATAGTGCATCTTTTGTACATTGTCTAAACTGTTGTTGTTGTGTACCATAGAGACAAACAAATCATGAAACGTGGTCCACTCAGTATACTTACCACTGAAATTTGGTATTGAAATTCTAGGCAATTTAATTAAACTAGAATTTTTGGAGTTAGAAAAATTGTCCTTACTATCTTTCACAGACTCTTTACCTATACTGGACTTATTCAAAATAGTCTTAATTAAACAAGTATAAGTGACATAAACATCCTCTGTACTATCATAACATTCTACTAGATTCTTAATTTCCGTGGTATCATAGAGTTCTTCAAGTTTCATATAAGTATCTTTAAATAAACACCAATCTTTCTCTAATAAATTCTGTCGTGTTTCTAAGTATTCAACAGTTAGTCTGTCTTTAGGACACTTTTTAAAGTTAACTAGGGCTCTTTCGATCCCTGCTTTAAGGTTTTTTAGTATTTTTAGTAAACCTTCCATTTTGTATATAAGTAAAACTTAAGAAAATAATGCTAAGTATAAGGTTTATTATCTTGTTAGACTTTTTATAATTTAGGAAAGTTATGTTGTAAATATAATTATTAAGTTAACTATGTTCTTTGTATATTATTGAACTTAACACATTAACAAAATCATACAAATTTGTCAAAAAAATTCTAAGTGTTTGGAATACTCTTTACTGTTAGGGTAAATTGGGCATGGATTCCCCGTTCCCCCGTTTTCCATAAATTTTTCTAAGTCTTAAATCTAACATGCAACTAAACTAGAAAACTAATGAAATTATTCTAAGTGTAAAATTAACAGACTTATATCTAAAGTTAAATTGTCCATGAAAATAAAGTTCAAAATTGCTTGAATTAACTGCTTTGTTCTTGATGATTTTTAATCACTGATTGAATTGCACTAATTATTTTAATTTGCACAATACCTAAATCAAAATAATTAAAAGTACTCACAAATTAATGTCCACTTCGTTACCACTTAAATTGTTGACCTGCAAGTGGCGCCACCTGTCGCCACTTTGTGATGATCGTCGGTATGACCGCTTTCTGCACCTTACTGCTGTCCGGACTTCTCTGCACCGTCACCTTGCAGTTTGAACTGGGAGCGCCCTCATGCGGTGATAAGTTGAACTGGCTGCTCAGTATGACGTCACGTCGACATGTACGCGACCGCGACGTTAACCGTGTACTCTATTGCAGCGATCCACTGCGAGTTACACGCTGAAGCCGATGGTGGCTCCCTCTTACGATGCAAAAATAGATCGTACCCGACTCGTAGGACCAATGATTTAGGTCTCAATGGCCTATTTGTACTGGGTGAGAATACTAGATGTAGAATTCAATAAAACCACTCTGTATTCCGATCTAGAGACATTTATTTAAAAAATCATTTGGCCGTATACAGTATACGAGGTAACGAAACCATATCGAGGTTTAGGATGGTCAGTACAACGCCATCTATCGCACTAAAAGTTAAACTATATACATAATGATCTATGAATGATCTACAATAACAGACATAGTTCATGAACACTATTACTTAAACTACTAATTAAAAATTAGGGGTAAAACCATCTTATTTTATCAGAGTTGGTTGAAAATGTAACTTGCATACAGCTTTGTATATGTCGCAGGGAAATGAGGAAACCAGGGATTTCACGAAATCACTAGGGATATCACGAAATCCCGGTAAATGTCGAAATGCCTTGCATTATGGTCACAGTAATTCTAACCTAACCTAACCTAACCCACAGACGATAGAATTTTTGTTCTGCAAGTAGACTGCTTCAAAAAAATGGCCAATTTTTTGCCAATGCGAAATTTAACTATGTAATTGAAAAACATTTAAAGTGTTGAGAGTGTATTATACAAATACTTTATTGTCTTTTCTCAAGACTTTGTTATCAACATTTTAGATTATTTATCCTATTTGCGAATTATGATTTTTTTATTCTATTGGCGGCGCTAGTAAGCCACGTAAAGGCCCTTAACTAAAAAAGCTGACATGTTGTGTCGTAGTCACTTGGCCCGTTACTATCAACAAATGCTCACCTAAAGTTTGCCTTCACCAGGCTGAACTTCTACAGAACAAAATGTTGCAACTTATTCCCTTTATATGTATAAAATAATATACATATATATATATAGAATTCAATATATTCTATGCATAATACACACTATGTATAATTACGGTATCGTGCATATTATGAGACTTATAGCCCAAGGGTTACAAGTTGTCCCATATGCACGATACCCTATTTAATATACATATGCCATAATTAATAACAACGCACGGTAAGATTTGTACCTACGTATTGCTTGCATCACAGAATGAACGTTAGTTATTGAATAATTGTAAGCTTAATAAACTTTGCAGTAACACATGACTGTTTATGAAGCTTACTCCTTATTAGTGAGTCTGGAATAACCGCACGTTACACGATACTCGTAGACAAGGTTTATGTGCTTAGAGATGATTAAATGGCTTGATAAATAATTATAAAATTATACTGTTATAATATTCTTTGTCTCCGTGTGGTGACGGAGTAAGAATACAATATGTCACCACCCCATCTCATCCCATGGGTGTCGTAAAAACCGACTAAGGGGCTATTCGTGAATCTTTCGCAAATTATCTTTACGAAATAAAAAGCAGAAAAACTTGAAATTAAACCCTATACCAATCCGTCTGGCTAGCGTGGTATTAGTAGGCCAAGTACCACGCCCGTCCCTGCAGTGGGACATTAATGGGCTGTTATCATCATCATCAATATTGTTTGTCCTTCGTAACGTAATGGTTGTTGTACCGGAAATCGCGAGTTCGATCGAGGATTATGCTGAAAACTATTGTATGTATGAACCTGTTTGATTTGGTCTGATTGTTTTAATGCTTGTGTGTTGTGTATGATTTTCAAAAACTTAACATTTTTAACAATTTTTATTTGTCTAGTGCCTATTAGTTTACGGTACCAGGATTGTAATATTTATTTATATTCCACCATTGTTACCATGTCAACTTATTTTTTCAAAAAACCTTTAAAAAGAAAATGTATTAAAAAAACTATGAACACAAAGGCTTTTACTTAATTAAGTCTAACAAATTTAAGAAAATTAAAGGAAAAGTCTCGTAGCAGCCTTTATCTTTATAAATTAAAGCTTTCAATATTTTTGTGCCACAAATTAAATAATTTATTTTGTATCTTTTATCATCATACAGACCTACTCTATAAAACGTTTTTGTATACAAAACATTATTTTGAAAAGAAAGAAACACCTTTAATGCATCATTGCTTTTATTTAGCTCTATTATTACTGAGACCCACTATCAAAAATTAATTTGCTAAAAAATAAATCGAAACATTTAATTATAAATAAAGTCGAATATAATATTGTTTCCATATGATAACGTTAATCATTATGAGGAATCAGTGGCAAGCAGAAACCCTTACCAACGCAATTAAGCTTGGTTCATACAAAAACGACCAACAAGTCTCTTAGTTCTTGAAACTATTTAAACAATTCTCGTATATTGCACAACTTTCTCAAAGATTTTCACTCCACAACCTTATCTGAATAACATGCTTGATCACCCAAGTTAGTATAATTACATATTCAAGACATTCATCTCAGTTAACGCTACGAATGGGCATCCATTAACAGATGTGTAGTTGCACTATAATTACTAAGACGGAAATCTAATGATGTATTTGCTGTAATTACTAATATACTAAATGATGTATCTTATACGGATAGATGGATGAATTAACACTGTTCAGGACTAAGTAAGCGTCAGATGAATAGTACTAATTTTCCACTTAACTGAACTGAAATGGACGTGAGACATTCAGACATTTCCATTATAGTTAACAATTAGGAGGATATTAGGAACATCGGTGAAACATTGCTTCGTTACTAAAAATGTTCCTTACTGCCCATTTGTATAGTTATCAAGGTCACGGACAACGCGAATTACAGCACGCACATTTTCTCTATGTAGTATTTTGGTCAGATATTTTTACGACTTTTATCCTTAGCTTCGTAATTAAAAATACATGTATTGTAATAACAAAGATAATACAACTTATGTTGCTATGTACATTATGTTGCACGCTGTATCAATGTACGAAACATCGATAAGTTTGTTCCGTCAGTACCTCGCACAATTTTTTTTTTCATAAATCATAAAAAAGACTTCATAAGTAAAAAGTTGAATTACTTTAATAGAGTTTCAAATCCAGATTGTTGACACAAATGACACAAACTAACTGACTATATGGAAATTCTTTTCTACTTCAAGAAATGACAGTAATAACCATAAAAAATGCAACCTAATTGAAAACCTCGTCGTCTTTATGGAAATAGATAACAAACCGTAAATCAAAATTTACACGGTCATATTCTGCCTAATTATCTAATAGGACATTATTCAAGTTATGACCTCGGTCCTACACTATGTTAGATGGTAATTAAATTAGGTGTGATCCCAAAAGTAACACCTCTTTAATTTATTAAAGCTTACGTATATACCTGGTTAATTAATTAAACGACGTAATAAAACAAATACTAATTAATTAATAGCTGTCTAAAAAGTAAGTTATGGGAAGTGTTATGAAATGTTATTATGAACTAAGTATTTATTTATTAACTGCGACTTGGTTGCCTAAAGTTTGTTTACGAGTAAGTATCGTAAGCACAGCTTATCAGGATTCTAGGATTGCAAACTACAACATAGTTCGTAATGACAGACTCCCTTAACTTCGTACTAGCTCACTATTTCACATTAGCCTGGGCTAATGTAATTCACAGACCATGTGACTTCTCTAAACAACATAAACTTATGTCTGTGTTTTGTAAAAGTTGCTTCGTGAGCTTAGCACTGAACACAACATGGGTCTCTGAGGTTCATATCACGACTTTCCCCCCGATACCGATACAGGTCATATACAAGGGTGATCAGGGAGTGTGACTCAATGAAAAACTCGAGTCTGTAATCCGTACAGCTCCATAGCTCCATATTCCCGACTAACTAGAGAATTAAAAAATTACCACATTTTTTCACTTGTTTTTCTCTAGGCTGCGCCAATAATTACTTGCCTACATATTTTTAAGACTTATTTATGAATATTAAATTAATAAACTACGCTAATCGCATTGGCTGATGGAGAATGTAAAAATGCATTATTTTCTGTTTTCCGAATTCATTCGGCACGTTCGTATTTATTTTTGAATTATATTTTTTCACAAATTTTAAGCCCAAAAAAAACGGTAAGGCCTCACAATAACTGTTTTTTAACCTATATTTTTAACAAATTTATACAATTACATAATGTATGTACGTGACACTAAAGTCAAGTTATATTAAGCAATCATCTAAGTGGTTTTTACAAGTCACGACAAGTACACGGGTTTTACAAGTATTTTATCTAAACTAAATTAAAACTAAATTTTCCCAATGTGTTTGTTTTTAAATCATGTAAAAGTGTGTTTTTGTCAAAGCCAAACCCTAAGGGATTGACTTTGAATTTGATTATCAAAAACTTTGTACCCTTTTTACATCAAGTAAAATATATGGCAAGCATTATATCATGAAATACAAAACACTTGTAATTTTTTAATTAACTACGACGACAGATTCCTTTTGATCATGAGTATCAGCAGTAAACCTCGGGAAGTCTATCTATTAAAAATTGGTTTTGGGGTATCGTGTTTCAGTAAAGTCGTGCACGGATTTTACATGGGATCGTTATTTGGTACAGGCATTAGTATGAGAATTTCGATGATTTTAGGCACGGGCTTATAAGGGGCGTCGAGACGCTCGTCGATATAGACGAAAAGTAATAATATAAAAGTCCAAAGAGAAGATTATAATAATAATGGTTTAAAGAGAAAGAAATTACCTTGCAAAAATCTGCTAGTGTTATTTTATTGTATAGGTACCTATTAAAACCATATTTCTCAGAATTCAAATAAACTGAGTGCGCACTTGAATGGCAGAATATTTGTTTCGGTTTAACATTCAAAAGTGTTATTTTGTGACTAGGAATATATTATTTTAGTGGCTGACGTCAGGTCAACGTTTACTTAATTATGCATTGTTTCGTGAAAAGACATAATGACTTCGTATTTTCTTGATAATATTAAATTAATTTTATCAGTCAGGAATAATCTACGGAGTGGAGGTGGCTCTAAGTAGGGTTTATTTAAAGCTATAATACTGTTGACTCGTTCTGACTGGAATATTTTATTATCAACTGTTAAGTATCTTAGAGAGAGAGAGAGAAATAAAATCGAAATCGGTGGTAGAAAAACTATACCGATCATTACATTTCTCTAGTTAATTGATAAGACATAATTATAGTTTTAGTACGTCACTAAATAAAACTTTACTGCTTAACTGCGAATCGAGATCGTACGTTGCACGTAGTTCAATGTTTTGATCAAGAAGGCTATTATTTTTAAAGTATTTGAAATAATATCGTAAATGTAAAAAAATGTAAAAAAATATCTTTTACTTACTAGATATTTTTTCAATTCACTGCCAACATTCAATAGAGTGAATCGTATTATCTGATGGAAAGCATAAAATATTGCTTTCCATTTCAAAATATAATTATGTCACTTATAAGGAATGACAATTACATGTCTTTCGAATAAGCAATCGCCCGAAGCATATTTGGGTACACAAATATAACAAAGTTAAGTATACGTAAAAATTGATGATTGACGTCTACTTATTATATTAGGACTCTGTAAAAGCAAATATAAGTCAAATTATATTTTTAAAAAGACTTTTACTTTCCAAGGAAAAGTTCAATTTTCTCTTTAAGATCGATGTTTTGACGATGGGAGTAATGAGCAGGAAGGTGACTATGCTAAATCGAATCCCAAATATTCAAATATCAGTTTATCGACCACTAATCAGTCTATCGAATAATTGTGATCATTTAAATTGGCATTCGATTTGGCAAAATACACCCACAGGAGAAAATATTAGCAATAAAATATTAGTAATAAATACTTACCAAAGGAGTAGTAACATATTTGAAAGAGATGTGGTGCTATGGCTGTGAGAAGACCGAAGAGGGCTTGCGGTAGCTCTGTAGCAAGAAACAAGCCGAGCAAAGCTACCAACATCCGAGTAGTACGGTCTGTACGACCTCCGCCACTATTTGCTCCGCGTTTACCGCCGTCATCGTTGAGGCGAGTCTTTTCACCCTACACATGACAAACATATAAGTTAATAGACTTACAACTGTAACATTTCTATGGTAAAAATTGATAATAACTGTTAAATCGCTTTGCATGCTTGTAAATATTGAATTGAAAAGAGAGATTAATGTAGCATGCTATTTGCTTATCGTTTCAGCACAGTTTACCTGATCACGTTTCAGTCAGCTTAAGAGCTTTTGCACGCCACGTTCTTTTTACGCACTGACAACGCGTGTAGAACGCAATCGGGGCGCTAAGAAAATTCATGACTAAAGCCACGTTGTAAAATGTAATGATAATGCGCAGTGGGCGCGCTGATCAAAAACACATTTCACAGATTTCGAGATTCAGAGCGGAGGCCTTAATCTCTCTTCAATATTTAAGAAATACTGTTATTTATAAATAAGTAACTAAGAGATTTAACTATATTTATTCTAAATTTAACTTCGTTTCAGTATCAGCAATGCGATTGTTATTCTTAAAATAAACAAACGAGTAGATATACATGGTGTTACTTATGTCATACAAAAGCTCGAAGTTAACGTATTTTTAAAAAGCCTTCCGTATTAAAATGGCCTTCAGGTATGTAACAATAATACAGGCAACTGCCGTTCTTGTGTGATCTACAAAATTTATTACATCTTTGTAGCCCTTGCACGAAATGTTCGTGTATGTTTTACAAATAACCTTCACTAATCTATATATTTTTACTGTAGGTATATTACGCGCACTTTTCAAAGAAACAATCCAAATGCACGAAATAAAAACAAACGCAATGTTAACTTTGTAAACTGACCAAAACTTAATTTGGGGGGCAGGACTTCAACCTCCTTATTTGGTTTTCTATGCGGCTTAATCACGACCACGACCACGAAGCCAACGAGGTACGCAAAATAAACATTAATACTTATGAATATAATTTTGTAACCTACACAAATTAAGTTAATTGACTGAGGCATCATAATATATGAGTTCTAAATAATCTCATTATAACACATCAGAGAGCTTAGCGCAAGACAAAGAAATACAATTATTATATTTTCTCTTTGGAGAAGTACCAAATGTCGCTTATTACATTTTCTTTCTTCACATTCAAGGACAGCACAGTTACTTAGGTACCAACTAGTCGTCCGAGAGAAGATACCTTCAGTTGAGTAAGCACTTACTTATGCGAAGCTTGACTATAGCATCCCTGAACTTCGGAAATTGCTGATTGAACATGCTAACTATATGCAGAGCTTTCTCAAGAGCATTTTGGTATGACTCCAAGCTTATATGACCCATACTGAATATGTACATTTATGAATTAGTTATAAACTATTGATACACACTTGCTTAATCTCGTTGAATTAATTAGGAACTAAGCCCTAAGGGATGTGTAATTTAGAGACATGTATTTACTATCTACCCTAAGCCTTCCAATTATATTGAAACTAATAGATAAGTATTAACTTAATTAAAATGCTAACTCACCTCATTTGTTGAAATTGCTGATTTCTTTAAGAGTTTTTGTCTTCTTCTATCACTAGATTTCATTTTTGCTATTAATAATACACTTAATATAGACAACACTACACATGGTATAAGTTTTAGAAACACACTGTATATCCAGAATATGGCTGTCAGTAGATCGTTATTGTTTGTCATCGTTATGGCGTACTGCGGTATGTAACTCACTGATGCATTTGCTATGTCCGTATCATTAAGTGTTCCATTTTCTGAACCATTACTAGACGTATGTGGAATCTCTTGAATTTCCATAGCAAAATATATAGGTAGACATAATATTGGACAAATGACATACGCAACACCTATGGCTATATTAGTGTTCTGCTTATTACACAACGTTCTATTTTTTTGCGGAAATTTAATCGCAATAAACCTCCATACTGCCAGAGTTATCGTCAACCAAATCGATATAGTATGAAAGGTTTGACTGAAAATTGAGTGAAAATATACGAAAACTGCCCACGCATATGAATTTTGATTGAGTTGCGCACTTATATTGGTGTATATATGTAAAGCGAAGGGTATGTAGTCAATCATAACTAGAAGATCGGCGACTGCCAACCCTGTGAGGATAGAGTTAGTAGATGAGATCATCTCTTTACGACTAAGCACGGCTATGTTGACAGAATTAGCAGCGCAACCCAGGAGACAGATAATTAAGGCTATGTAGCCATGTACTCGAACGTAAACTCGTTGAAAATCATGTCCACTTGGCACACAATATCCCACAAACTCGTCTGAATTACTCGACATCTTTATTTTCTATCTTCTTTATGTCGGCGACAGAATCTTGATAAATTATCTATGTACAGCATACATTGTCTGAAAAAAAAGAAAATCTGTTCACATTATTTATTACAAGGCTTGGTATTTATTTGTGAAGCTACTCAAAACATAAATTTTGGAAAACCTAATAGAGAAGCGAGAACGCCGGACCGCTGTCACTCAAACAGCTTTTCTACACACGCAATACGTCAAAATATCGTTGGTACAGGATTTACCGACTGCTTAGGTATGTGTTATCCAAATGTTCACGTTTATTTATGTGCGTGTATTCAATGGTTGGGTAATGGAATAAGCATAAATAAAGAAACGTGAAACCTTCTCCAGCTAGGTGTCACTTTCCAACGATTTTACGAAACGATTTAAATACATAAAAAACTGACGAAGTTTCTAAACGAGTTTGCAAAATACTACTAAAACTTAGACTTTACTTTTCACTGATTGCAGAAAAGTTGAAAATCGCTGAGCAACATAGTAAATGATTTAGTTTGAGTGTTCTTAATAAAAGTCTACAAATCTGTTTTTTACTTAATTAAAATGTTGTTCTCGTTAAAAAAATAAATAGCTAAAATAGGTACAATTAAGGCTTGTTTGTCAAGTGTTGTTTTTTATTTCATATCTCCGCCTTTTAATATCAACTGCTTGTCATAAGTATCATCTAAACATTGCTAACATAATTTGTACTCTTACGTCATACAAAGTCTTCTTTGCTTTATTGCTTAATGCGGCAGAAAGCTACTGATTGCAACTGGCAACCTTCGTTAATGGACGCCGGCAAAACAAAGTCAATCTGCTAACTACCCTGACAGTAATGCTCTATTTAAAGCTCGTTTGATGAATAGAGAACATGGCAACGCTTTTTGGAAACACCGGAACTGGGTATACATTCCAGTAACTGCCACATGCAGTTCCTGCAATACGTGCCAACATTTAATAGCACAGTATACATAAGGATATAATAATATACATATATACGAGTACATATCTATCTATATAATCGCAATTTCAGTTTACAGAATTAATTTGCTTTTATTATTAATTTAACAACAAGTTTGTTTGAACGAATACAAACGCTAATTATTACGATGGAAATTATATTTACATTTTAGCCATCTGTACATCGTAATCAAAATTATTAGATAAAAAAACTTAAAATTAGCTAAGTATTATATAAATTATTTATATTAGCTTTTAAATCTTACAAACCAAAAGAGATCTCTATGGTGTAATGTTCAAGTCAATGGCTGCTACGCAGAGGTTTCGGGCTCAATTCTTGCACAATGCAAATCTTTGTGTGTAGGAACATGATTCTTAACATTGGTCTGGGTGTTTTTTATGTAGAATATAATATGAATTTACAAAAAAGTATATAAGTTCTCTAGTACCCATACTTAAAGCTCTTTATAGTTTCGGACTAGACCCCTTTGTGTGAATATGTGTAGAATATATTGCGATAAGCGTAAACATCAACATAATATGTTACTTAAAGAGAGAGAAAGAGAGGTCCCTTAACTCGTTATATACTTGACAATAGTGTTCTTAAGTCATTGTAAACACAAACAATAAACACTTAACTAATCTAATCCAACATTGTGTTAATACTAATTCAAATAAATATGCATGAGCGTCTCACTTCAACGTTATCCGCGTATCTACTCTAAAAGGGCTTAAGAAGTTAGTAAGATTTAATATCCTATCAACCGCCTGTAAACTGTAAGTTGTGTATCCCTACTAGAATAACAAATTATCCTAGAAGGGTATTCTAATGTATAAATACTTATTAGGGAGTGGACATTTGATAGTACTTACAAATTTATTTGATTTCGTCTTTTGGGCAATAAAGTAACTTGTGTAGTGAGGACTGTACTCTTACCAGTCGGTAAAGGTATCACTGGAGTAAAAGACATTCTCTTACTAATGACACGGTTCCCAGGTGGATTAGATTAAGATTTTCTTTTCTTCACTGGGTTATGTATGTATTGTATCCCTGTGTCACGGAAACTTTTACAGATATAATAAATTGACTGACACAAAAAGCATCCAGACTCAGCCCTATCGTCCGTGGATCGCAGAAACAATTGAGCTGCATGGAATTCGTACCCGTGACCTCGTTCATGCCAGCCTCGCCTCCGGGACAGTCAATATACCTATATTATGTTAGCTGACCCGTGCCCACTTCGTTGCGCAGCGATAAAAACTTTTCTAAACTTATTTCATTACTGCTCCACTCCTATAGTCATAGCGTGATACTATATAGCTTATGGCACTCCCCGATAAATGGACTATTCAACACAGAAAGAGTTTTTAAAATCGGTTCATTAGATCCAGAGATTACCCCTACAACATCACAAACACACAGACTTTACCTCTTTATAATATTAGTATAGATATTGTCATATTTATTGTAGTCAACTTTAATTTGACAGTAATGCATGACGCAGGGTTGAGAAGAGATGCTGATATTTTACATTTTTAGTTCGTATACATACTATTAGTTTAGTTAATACACTATGCAGGTAAACTGTCGGACGTAGTCAGCCATTCTTTATCGTTACAGTGCAAATACGTTAAAATAAATCTGAAAGCCAGCGACCCAACGCTTATCCGAAAACAAAGGGTAATTTTTAAAATGCCAATCCTAATCAACTTCTAGAAATATCTAAATCAGGGCAGATATTCGTTCCTAAAACAATTAATCAAAATATTGCCGTGACCTCTTTAACAGCAATCTGACAAGATAAAAGGGTTACTATGTAAATGGCTGACTTTACTAAAAGGGGGGTACAGTCACGAGCAATAATATGTACACATTTTCGCATTTTGTAAACCAGTTATCTAAAGTTCTGCCAATCCAAAATTGAAAATTCGAAGATTAATTCAAAACTGTACGGAACCTCTTCTAAATTACGAATTCATTTTGATATTGTAATGTCTAGATAAACGTGCAGATAGTTTAGAAAATTTGAAAATGTGTACATATTATTGCTCGTGACTGTACCTACCTACTTCTTCATGATTGCTTATAATAATACTTTGACGGCATTTAAGAAAATATAATAAAAAGCTATTATAACACACACAACAGCTCTCCTCCACCCTATTACTACCACACTAACCTTATAAAAACCATCTTTTGCATAGGAGTTTTTGTCACATTTTGCTTATTTTGTTGTCGTAGAATTCATGTCTACGAACTTCATTGTCCATGCGATGTGATGGGGTGACGATAAAATTCATAGTCTATTCTTACTTCGTCACTACGAGTATATGACTTGGTGTCCCGAAACACAAGCTTTGTATCCCAACTCGGACACAAGTTTCCCACAATGTCTATAACATACATAATTACCTAAATTGTATATAACACCTATATTGTATATTTACTACATTATTATTCCAAACTAAACAATATTTTAGTTCCACATAATATGTAAGTATTCAAATTATGATACAGAACAAAACCACTTCCACTAACAAAAGTTGCTTTCCCTACAAATTAAATAAAGTTTAATCATATCCTATCCTTAGAATTCAATTGTAATCAAAGTTATTAGTTGTATAATATAGTTCCCAACCCGAAATAGGAATCCAATCTCAACAAAGTAAAAAATAACGTCCCTTGGGAATGTCTGTGTGTACAATTGCTTCATTCTGGACAAACATAGGTATTTAAAGGTTCCATCTTAAGTTACAATACATAAATAAAAAAAACATAATAATAATTCATTTAATGTAACAGATATAGAACATAGGATTGCCTCTTTTAAGTGGCAGTAGGCAGGGTGTGTACGTAACGCGCAGACACAATGGCCGTTGATAAAGGTTCTGAAGTGGATACCGCGTACCGAACGAAATAAGATTGACCGACGATCTGGTAAGTGAAATCGATATACTTATGGCGCGATACGACACCTACATTTATTTTCTCATCCAGGCGTGGCTTTTAAAGGATCAAGAGGTCTACTGTATGTGGCTTACATTCTTCAAGATATTTCATTTTGAAGATAAGATTCATCAGTTCATACCCTAAGACCACCTATAAAGTAAAAGTGCCGTCCTCTATTCTTTCGTAAAGGTCTACAACATTGTAACTAACTGCCTGGCGACACATTGTACTAATGTCTCCGTTCAGTAGAGAACGTTTGAACAAATAACTTTAGGTACTTAGTTCTAGTCTGTGACATTATAAGCCCTTATCACGTTCTGCACGTCCAGAAAGTTTAGTAATTGTAGGAATAAAAATACGATGAGTTAACTAATAATCTGGAGTAAGTATTTACTCGTAATATCACTACCTACATATATTGTTAGAATAATTAATAATGCAATGTAAAATACCAAATAATATTTGATTTGTGAAATTTAGAGCTTACAAATTTAATTTAATTTTGAATTAAATTCAAAAAGAATCATTATCGCTATCTGACTGAACTGACCTTAATGTATGCATGCTGAACTAGGCGAAATATGTTAAGCTATATTATTACCAAATGTAAAAACTGTAAAATACCATATATCAGGCAAATAAAGTATATTCTATTCTATTATATACGCCCTCTCATTCAAAGATAAAAGGTTATCCCCATAAAAGACTACTGACGAAAAGCACGATAGTACGTCACAACTCGTTGTGCTAGAAAGGAACACTTCAGGAAACAAAAAGTGATAGTAACAAAAGTAAGTATTGACCTATATAAAATAGGCAAAATATAATTATACTTAAGGTCTTGGATCAAAATACGGCTGTCATTGAAGGTCGCAAATTCGAATCCCACAACAGTTTATTATTTGCTCGAAAAACAAGCTTGCTCATCCATTACAGGCTATTTTTACAACTATGTAATGCTTACAAATCTTAATCCAATAATGTAAAAGCTAATTAATGAATTTTAATTCAATAACAGCTACACGCTCTCAGAGATCTAATCTCATGATTTTATTAAAAAAACCATGTATGGCGGAAGAAAATTGAACTGAAAAGTAGTGCGAAATTTAATGACTGTCATATTGATGTCAGTCTTAAATCCTAAATTATTGCCTTGATGCCCTTTGTTACAGTTAATTCTGAAAATGGGAACAAAACTTAAGTCCGTGAGTTATGGTATTTAAAAACATCAAGTGAATAAAAATTGACACGCATCCACCACCAAAAAATGTGGTTATGAAAATTATTATATTCTATTGTTTTTCTACCCATTAAACAATATTTAAATCAAATCAAAGCAAAATATTATTCTACTGATAATAATTTTGGCCTTTTCGTAGCCAACAAA
The DNA here is from genome assembly GCA_905475405.1 of Schrankia costaestrigalis. Taxonomy (NCBI): domain Eukaryota; kingdom Metazoa; phylum Arthropoda; class Insecta; order Lepidoptera; family Erebidae; genus Schrankia; species Schrankia costaestrigalis. The sequence continues at coordinate 9,708,324 of FR997832.1, forward strand.
ATGACACGGTTTCAGAATTTGAAAAGAGTTAATTAATTCATTATTCTGACATTTTACATTGCCAATTAAGAGACAAAAGTGATTTAAATTTATTTTAGTTTGAAAACAAACCGTGGACTGTAATTTACAAGAAAGGGGTCTACGTAATGTTCAGAGAACATTATAACCAAATTATAAAATTTCGTTAGGGAACAACTTGCTACAAAGTTTTCCTAGCATATTTTTGTTGAAAAAAGATTTCTGGAATTAGCTGTTTATGTTTTTGTACTCTAAAATATGATCTCAAGCAAAATATTTTACCTAAAATTTGACGCTTAGTGTTTATATTGTCATTGTGACAAAGGGCTTACGATACATAATGTCATCTCCATATCAAAGGAAATACAGAGGAAGGAGATGACTAGAAAACATTTGGCGATCTAAAATGTAACAAACAAAGAAAAAATCAAAACAACCTATGTTATGTTATTACTTATACAAGAAAATAATATAGTAAAACAGATATGTATAATGGAGAGTACTTGAAGTCAGGGACTACGAATTCAAACCTGTAGGACTAAAGCCTATTTTTTTTCTAGAACAGTGCCCCACTTGATGTACTGTACACTTGGAAAACCAAATACATACTATACTTAATCCCAAATCTTGAAGTTTCTCTCATATTTTGACGACTACCTGAAGTATAATCTAATAAAGAACTCTTAGTCGGGAACTTGTTTGAAAAATAAATAATGTCTTGACCGCAAGCCTAACATATTAGAGAACTTCACTCTATTATTCTTCACTCTACCTTCATAAGTTATCGAAATAGACGCAATAAAAGAACAAGACAAAAGTAACACTGCGACCCGCACAACTTATATTTTTCTGAAACAAAATGAACTCAATAGTTTGTCGAAGGAAAGAAAAATTTTGCACCTTAATTGATGAAGTATCTTCCATAAAAGAAATAAAACATAACCTCATCGTTATCGACAATCATTATTTTCTATTTGGATTAAGGCTAATAAGCGAATACCGTTTGTTAGTGAAGGATTATTTCTTACTGCTCCCTTTTGTATTTCTACTTTCGAAGATTTATACACGAACAATATTCAACATTAATAAAACACTAGTTTTCATGTACTGGAATCCTTCGCATCTATAATACTCAGAAAACGTTCTCAAAATAATATTTCACTCCAATATTACGCTTTAGTAGACATTTTCCCATTAAATGATGAGAATTTTACTGTGGTCGGTATCCGAGCTGTAAAACGCGGAGATTAACGACTAAAGCTATATAAACACGTCTTTAAAGAGATTGATAAGATTAGTCGACGAATTTACAGTCCATAACTACACAGTAGCTTCTTCACAGAATATTTATGTTAAATATAGAACTTTTCATTAAGATAAAGTCTAAAATTGTCTTTCGTAAAGTTAGATTAGCAACTAGTTATTATATAATATCAAAAAAATAAACCTTGGGAAAACATTTTAGCTGATTTTACCACTGCCAATGTGAAACAAGGACCTATTTTCAATCTTTTTAAATTTTATAAATAGGTAATTTGTATTAAGAGCGGACGCTAGCTAAGTGACATTAGAAAAAATCTGTTGTTGACGGTAAGCTTGTAACTATTGCAGGCAGGCAAGCAACTGCAGCTCGAGCTTAATATTGCGTAAAAATAGAAAAACAAGTTGACGAGAAAATGAGGACATAGTAGCATAGAATGAGTTAATATTTATTTTGCGGAGAAATAACATGGGTACAAACCAAGAAGTAATGTGTCAGGTTTGTTAACGACCCAGACAAAATAAATGCTTATACGTAAAAATATTGAACACTACATTAAAACTGAAATTCAGCAGTTTAACGACTTTGTCAGTAATTGCAAAGTTAACTTCGACTTAGGTCTGAACGTAATTACGAGTATAAATCAATATTGTAACAAAAATAATATTGTTTAATAAGCTACAAAGTAAATTTATGACTCTGCATGTTTAATGCTGCTAAATTAGGTAATTCTATGTTCATAAATAATCGTGTTTTTCATTTTGCTCTTACATTATGTACCAACGTTAATCCTGTATACAAAGAAATTGTATTTATCATCATTTCTGAACATGGCATGTTATTTAATTAATTCAATTCAATTTATCTTTATTGCATAACCATAAGTAGAATTAGATGGTCACTTAAATAACGGATCGGATCTTTATGGACCCTGTCGGGTACAGCAATTTTGGAGAATAGTTTTGTTAAAATTATAACTACAAAAATTAATTACAAAAATGTTTTTATATATATATTTATATTATATTTTAAATTAATGAACTTGATATAAAGAATATACCGTAATTCCTTACTTAACAACGTAAACAATTAGCTCTCATACCAAGAACTAATCGTGCAATAATTTCTCGAGAAATCGTAAAAGGACAGATTTAATATCAGAAGCATTAATAAAACATCCTTTATTGTCCAACAAAATGCCTTTGCATTGGCAAAGAATTTCTGAAAAAAATAATATTTTCCTAACGGTTATGTAGTCGTACATATAAAAGATTGGACATAATTGAGTTTAGCTGGGAAAGTGCCTACATCGTACATAAACCGCATCCAATTAATAAGCTTATGTTGTATCTCTTGCGGTTAATCGGGATCCCAGAGCTTCTTCTATATAGTGCCGTTGGTGTTACATACGTAAGTACACGGATTGTTTTGTCTCTTTGTTACGTAATAACAACAAAGGATTTTTTTATTCGTTTATTGTGTGAGTAAAGGTTAGACTTACCAAGTAATCATATAGCGAATTAAACAAAACATTAACTCATAAACGAATCTTAAATTTTAGTCAATTGACTAATTAGCTTAAACTCTTACGTTATTTGGTATAAGGTTGGTTTTCGTTATAAAAATCTCGCTAAACAGTGATTAAATTTAAGAGGCGTTTATGAGTAAGGGGGTAAGTATCAATGATAAGAGGTTCATTAGAGTTTCCCACAGCAGGTCACTGACCCATTCCAATAATAGAGAAATTTTGACTGTTAACACTACGCTATCATTAGTATAGAAGTTTCGATTTCCTAGTCTGCGTATAGTTTTATAAAACAATCGCAGTTGCTCTTAGTCGACTTTTAAAACGGCCACAGCACATTGTAGGTGTTTTAAAATAGGCGTAGGTGTGTCAACACCATTTCTCATCAGAAATGACATTTTCTTAAGTCGTCAGATTAGTTATTGTAAGTATCATTCATTATCCCACTGGTGAGAAAAGGACTAACTAGTTATTAAGTAATATTATGTACTAAAATAAATAACATCAAATAAAACTGAAATAATCTCCACCGCACATCTAGTAACAACGAATAACCTTATTACTAAGAAGATTGATATACCACACGCTCCTTATTTTTGTTCCGCCGCTAGATATCGGTATCCCCTTATAAATATATCAAGTTACCTACGCTTAACGTATAAAATATAGTTAATATTATTACTTAGACTAACTCACGTGTGGTTTGAGGGCGCTCTATTATAATAATAATCGAATTCTCAACAAATTTGTTCACCTGTACCCTATAGGCACTAATTAATATTAGCCTGCTGCTTTAATTAGTAACGTTTAAAGCTAATTGGTTTACTTTACTTGTATTAAAAATGATTATTTTTTAATTAAAATGATTTTATTACAGTATTTAGTTGGGTACTAAATTCGTCTTGGTGACTGCGCGACCGTGGTAGCGGTTGGCACTTATGAGGTGGAGGGTTTTAATCTCACTTTTTTTCTCACTTTTAATCTCAGGACAGTATTGTTTGTGCGATCCACAAATGATTGTCCTGAGTTTGGATATTTTCTTCTTTCTGTCTGTGAACGTCTCGCGACGCAGGGTTCGAAACCAAGTACAGGAGATGTAATTTTTACAGAAAACAAGACCTAAAGCTACGAGTAAGGTACTTGCACCGAATAAGGGTCACGTTTATTAGAATGCTTATAACTTTAAAATGTATAGGCATATGTCTGTTATGTTTTAAGCAAAATCTTGTTAAGATTCATAAAATAAAATAAAGATACATTATTTGGGCTCTCATGCCGACTTATGGACAGATTTCTAAAATGTCAGTTTAGGCCAAATTGAGCACCTGCAGGTCAATTCTCAAAACATACTATTTAATTTAACTTAATTTTTAATTTTTCTTAATTTAATTTTTAATTAATCCAAAGTGGTATTCTTGTCCGGTAAAGAAAAAGTTAAAATTATGTTAAATGGCAAAAAAGAGTTAAATAACGAGTTGCCAGTTTACGGTATACAATTTAAAAGATTGGAAATTTTAATAGATTTTCTAATACTCCATATACAGAAATAAAACAATAATAAGTATATGTATAAATCAACTACAGGAAATTATCTTCGGTAAATTAAAATATTATAAGTTCCGTAAACTTCTATTCTAAGAAAACAAAATATGAAAATCAGGGTCTTTGAATGTAATAATGCGATATCCCTAACTTGTTTTTCCCGCTCGTTTCACTTCCTTCGCGCACGCGCACTGCCGCTCCTAAAATAAACGCAAAGGTTTTGACGTTTCTTAATGCCAAGAATACTCATTTTAGCGCAAAAATTACAACTGTCACTTTAAAAATTACAGATTGCCGTTTTAAGCTTAGTCACAGTACGATTACAAGATTTTAAAAAGATTTTAAATTATAAATACAAGAATACCTATTGTGTTACAATTTGACAACTAAAAGTTAAATTAACTTTATTTTTAACGTTTTTAAGGAACGAGAATTGATATGCTGGGTTCCTTTTAAGGGCCGTGTTAAAATACTGTCTATTTTGCATATTTTGTAATCACGTTAAGTATAATCTAACACATTCAAATATATTAACTTAACAGTTAAGTCATTTCCATCAAATACCAAGTACTTTAAAAAAAAAATTAATGTGGACCTTAATAAGTGTATCAAACGAAAGATTAGAAATAAAAACATAATTGTTTCAGTTTTTAAGGTGTATTCATTTTTTCAGTAAGTAATTGTACTTTATAATAATCAAAAACAGTATTATTTTGAAAAATCAGTCTATGAATTTTTTTTGGCATCTGTAATGGACTTTAATGGGCGTATTAAACTTAAACTTTTCCTTTCAAATCGTTAAACTGATTTTTAAAGTCATTTCACGCTTATTTTTTTATAACTTTAGGTGCTAAAGGCATACCAATATAACCAAATTTGATTTTCCTCGCCGCTAAACCCTTTTCCAATTCTTCAGTCAATGTACTACTTATACCTAAATTATTTTTATAACTTCTCCTTGCAAGATGGTTTTTTAATGTTTGCCGCAGTATTTTGGATGTGGTTGCTGCTGTTCGTTCTGTCATCTTTATTCTGAGTACAGTATCCATGGCTAATATAAAAGTGTCAATTACCTCGTTTTTTCTTTGCTAGTAGCTTGTTCATTACATTTATTATAAATAATAAAATAAAATAACTTGTAAGGTAAATATTTATAGTTGCCTTTAAATAGTAAAAATACTTTTTCATATTATTTATAAGGGGCAGCCCAGTTTTATCTATACTTCTATACTAATATTATAAAGAGGTAAAGTTTGTGTGTTTGTTTGTTTGTGTGATTGTGTGTTTGTGTGTTTGTGACGTTGTAGGGGGTAATCTCTGGATCTACTGAACCGATTTTAAAAATTCTTTCTGTGTTTGATAGTCCATTTATCGGGGAGTGTCATAGGCTATATAGTATCACGCTATGCTTAATAGGAGTAGAGCAGTAATGAAATATGTTTATAAAAGAGACGCTTATAAACGTTTATTTTGCTTCTGCTGCTTAAACGTCTGGAGATATACTGAAATGATGTATTAGAGAATTGTACCTTTAAAAAAGTTTTACAATTAAGTCAACGACAGCATTTATCTATCTTCTAAGGTTGACTCACTACGACCTTTTTTATAATAATCAAATTTGATTTAAAGAAATGCATTGTTTGTAAAGGTATTTTGTGTATATGGTATTGACCCTTATCAAAATAAATACGTTAATCATTATATTTATTTAATTTTAAACAAAATTGACCTTTACAGCAATGAGATCCGATTATTAGTTTAAAAGATATCTCAGTTTTAAAATAATGCGCGAATAACGTAAAATATCTGTCTAACGCGATGTTAGTAGGTATAGATGAATTTTCTTAGTATCAAAATTTTGGTTGGAGTAAGATTTTTATTTTAATTTTAAATACCTGTCACTATAACAGCCCATTAATGTCCCACTGCAGGGACGGGCCTCCTCCGATGACGGAGGGATAATTGGCCTACTAATACCACGCTGGCCAGACGGATTGGTATAGGGTTTTATTTCAAGTTTTCCTTCTTTATATTTCGTAAAGGTAATATTCACGGATAGTCCCGTAGTCGGTTTTTACGACACCCATGAGATGAGATGAGGTGGTGACATATTGTATTCTTACAATTGTATTCTTTAAATACCTGTACTATAAATTAATTCTACTGTTCTGTGGCGTTTGTTGGGAGAGGCATGATTTATTGATTAATATGTACCAGGTATTTTTAATCCACCGTACATGGATAATACTCTATACTAATATTATAAAGAGGTAAAGTTCGTGTGTTTGTGACGTTGTAGGGGGTAATCTCTGGATCTACTAAACCGATTTTTAAAATTATTTTTGTGTTAAATAGGCCATTTATCGGGGAGTGTCATAGGCTATATAGTATCACGCTATGACTAATAGGAGTGGAGCAGTAATGAAATATGTTTAAAAAAGTGACGCTTTTTTTCGCGGCCTAACGAAGTGGGCACGGGTCAGCTAGTTAGTAAAAAATGCAAAAACCCACACATCATATTAATACGAATAAACAGGCGTCTAACTCACATAATGTAGTAATTTGTTGGTTTCATAGTATTTTCGGGTAATACCCTTTACATTTAAGTTAAACGTGAAATAATACCTAATAAATTATCTAAAATACTTAAATAATAACGTAATACGTTTTTCTTCTGCTTCAATTCATACTTCTATTATGGGCCGGACCTTAATGCGAGCCCGTGTAGCGGCCCATAATAGGATTTAGACATCGTCACGTATAATCTTAGTTTAAAGTAGTTAATTATTTCATAAATTGATATATTTACCTTTATTGAGTGACCCTTGAATATTATGATTCAATATCCGTATCAAATAAAACAATTGCATTACTTTTAGCATAAATAAAATGAAAAAACGTCGCATCAATTTTTTAACATGACCTCTATAACCTGCACGTGAATAAAACTAGACGCTGCTTTAAAAATGGCAGCGGCTAAGCAAGAACGCGCTAATGCATTTCACTAATGTTTGTAATTAGAAGGTTACAAGTAAAACTTAAATTTGTAAAATAAATGCTAAGTACGATTTTTTTATGGTGGTCCTTAATGGGAGCCGGCTCTTATTCGGTACAAGTACCTTACATTTAGCCACGTAGCAAGTAAGTAAACGGACCAAGAAGTTTAACAATCACGAGGTTACGGTTCAAGCTTCTCACACGCCACTAACGAGCTGAATCCACTTTCTTAGCTTAAACCTTAGAGTTAACAAGAATTTTCTTATTCACATTACTCCCTTTCAAAAACATTTGTCTGAGCAATATCGTCAGTAAAATTACCAGACGAGATTAAACAACGTGCGTCTGGGGATGACTTGCACATTCAACCTCCTTACATTGCATGCACACAATCTACTTGTGAAGTCGATTCTGAATGGAATAACCACAGCAGGTCCCTAGTCGATTAAAATGGATTGTTTACGTCGAGAAACTGAACAGTGCTTTACAATTTTAGGCTTAACCAATAGGTATTTAATTGTGTAGTATGTTTGTATTTTTGCAATCGCCAAATACTTAGTTATATTTGTAGGTTATTTGTCAATTAATTTTTTTTTTACCAGATATCACATGTCAAAATCAGGTTTCATCATCATCATAAATATTACTTAAAAGTCCCAATAAAAGGGTATAAGGAAACGTTCATAATGATATGACTCTGACCAGGTCGATTGATAAAAGCTTAGTGTCAAATTTTCCGTCTTTTTTTTGCTGACATGAATACATTCGTAGCCTCTCCTTTATTCAGCCACGACACACACATGACAAGATGGGCTTCATTTCATATTCTTATTCCGTCCCTACACGAATGTTAAGTTTCAGGAAAGTTAAAGAATTGCACGAAATGAGCTGAACGAAAACAAGGTAGAGAATTCTTCAAGAGTTTATATTTTAAGCACCTTATAACAAAATAAACAGTAATTTGAGGAACTTTAGCTACTAATAAAAGATTCATCGTATAAAGTTCCGCAAGACTGAGCAACAAAAGAACAGTTTGGTAAAGAATGTTTGCTTTAAATAATTTGTAAGGAAGCTTTGGAAAATAAGGTTCAGTTGTTTCTCGTATATATTCCCTTAGGAATCTATGTAAGAACGAATAAAGGCACATACTTGTACATACATATTAATTGATCTGATGAATTTATTCTTGATTAGCACAAGTAATCTCAATGTAATTCAATGCTAGGGTACATAAACAAAGTTAGCTAAACTTGGTAACTTACATTTGCAAATTGGAATTTGATTCTAGGTACCTTGAAGATTAAGTTTTCCTTCTCATAAGTTTACTTCCATGACCTTTTCCGAACTATAAACCGTATAGTATGTAGGTGTATATTGTGTATACCTACTTAGTTTTAAAATAACAATAGCAAAAAAAACACAGGCTTTGAGTTTATATTTGGGTGTTTAGGGACCGCACTTTCTCATCTCTCAACTCTCATCAATCAATTTGTGATTTTGCACTCCTATCTTTTTGCTAAGACCTCCGTAGTGCTGTGTATGAAAACTCAACTTTTAATCTAAGAATAAGGCACACAATGTTTTTATTCCTTCCTCTTTTGGTAGCTCCTGAAAACCTATAACTAGTGCTATCAACTCCGTACACTAACACTTTTCCGAGAGATATATTTTTGTCCACTAAACGTTACCGCCATGTGCAATAATCTTGTAAACAGAAAGACGGAACAAATACTCGTCCCAGAACTAGTAACTAACTTAGTACATATTGAACAACAAGAAGTTGGGAGTGACCGACCTTTACAAGCTTTTAATGAATTTGCTCGTTCTAAGTTTGTAAGTACACTTTGGTGCGTGCCTAACGAGAACATTTTAACCCATTTACTATTGTCAGTTTAATGTGCATTTAACAACAAGTTAGTCTAAATATACCATTTTTAAAGGATTAATTTTTATAACTTTTTAGTAACATTTTGAAAATATATTAAGTTCGAATAGAATACATAAAACTATTCTATTATGTATGTCGTTTATTTCACTGCTTTAGTTTAATCAAATACATTTTATACCCTCACGCATTCGTACAATGCAATTTAGACCCGAATTAGCAAAGCTTGTTATAATGGCTAAACAGCTTATTTACATGCTAATTCGTATATTTCTACTACTGCTTTCATAGATAGATAGTAGACATTTATTAAAAAATGTAGACCATTGCAAAAGTTATTTCTTTTTAATATTATAAGCCCTTAAAAATACTAATCATAACGAACCATCTCTTACACACTAAGTATACCTATTAAGTGTACAAATACTAGGTATTTTTAAACTTTATCATCACAGCCCATTAATGTCCCACTGCAGGGACGGGCCTTCTCCTGTGACGGAGGGATACTTGGCCTACCATGCTGGCCAGACGGATTGGTACAGGGTTCAATTACAAGTTTTCCTTCTTTTTATGTCGTCAAGATAATATTCACGGATAGCCCCTTAGTCCCTTTTTAAACTTACTTTATTACATTTAATTAACAACTATATTTACTAATGCTCAACGCAAAAGTAATAAACAGAGTTATAACCACAATTATTAAGATCCTAGTATGTTTGCCTACTCTTATATCACATATAGTAAGAATATAAGTGGGTGCGAAAGATATAATATTAAATCCGAGAGGCAGTAATCTTCGTGATATTACCTAGGAATATGTTATAGCTAGGCACTCTCATATATCTTGGAGAGCACCTCACAATATGCTCATGACAGAGCTCGCGATAGTTGAGTAAACAAATTTATTTTTGTAACGAAATAAATTCTTCTTATCGAAGCCCATAAGAATACTTAGCAGATGATGTGTAATGTCATAAAATACTTTAAATCGTGTTTGAGGATATGTCCTGAAACACGATTTAAAGTATTGAAATATTTGAAACTCATTTCAAATTTTATTTTAAAGATAATTTTATTTTGTATTCTAGTTTAAGTTTAAGTTGTATTTTAGTTGAAGTATTAGTCCTTGTAATCGTTTTTGTTTTGTAGCCTCGATACAGGCATTGCCTAGTGTGGCTACCATTAAAAATGTATTTAGTTATAAGTGGACTGCAAATAAAACTTATTATTATTATGTTTCTCTTTTCCATAATACTCGGGTCTATTGGAGACCCGGTTCTTTGGAAGGCATACATCGGGCCGAAGCCAAGACGAAGAGGCCTTTTAAGAGATATTTAATCTGGTAATGGATACACAGGGCAGATACCATCTCTGAACGCACTATGATACATCCAGAGATGGTCCCTGCCGAGTGCAAAAACTATTATATTATTATTTTTGAAATTTTTGTTTATCTCAGCTTTTAGCTGGTTTATTCTACATTTACGGGCCAAAGCCAAGTAAATGCAGAGTGTGGTGTGTGAAATTTTAAGTTGTCACTGTGTTTTCTTCCAGAGACATAAACTTTCTAACTATCCTACATGTGTTTAATATTGCTGCTTTTTGTAGTGTGATGTATAATGAATCTTTTAGCTGTAGTAATGTAATGCTATGGTGGAGATGTTTGGGAATTATACCTGTAGTGGAAAGTACTATTGGGACAACGTAAACCTTGTCTTGTTTCCATATCCTAGTGACTTCGTCTTTGAGCTCCGCATATTTGGATATTTTTTCTGTGATTGTTTTTTGTATATTATGTGTGTTGGGTACTGCAATATCTATAAGGTAAGTGGTTTTAGTTATTTTGTCCTGTAGAGTAATATCTGGTCTATTGTAGTGAATGGTTCTGTCTGTAAGTATAGCACGATCGTAGTATAACTTATGAGTTGTGTTTTCTAATATTGTTTGTGGAGTGTATTTGTAGTAAGGGATGTTTGAATCTTGAATAAGGTTGTGTTTGATTGCAAGTTTTTGGTGAATTATGTTTGCGATTTGATTGTGTCTGTGTGTATAATCTGTTTGTGTAAGAGTAGTGCATGCGCCGGTTATGTGTTGGATAGTTTCTGACTGTGTGTGACATTTACGACATTTGTCGTTTGCGATTGATGGGTCTTTAATTATGAATTTTCTGTAATTTTTTGTGTTTATTATTTGATCTTGTATAGCTATCATGAATCCTTCTGTCTCAGGGAATAAGTTACCTATTTGTAGCCACTTGTTTGAACCTATTATATCTATATGGGACTGTTCTAAATCATGTGGATGTCTCCCATGGAGCGCTTTCTTTTTCCAGTTTTCTATTTTTTGTGAATGAGGATTGGCATTGTCATGATTTTGTGAGGTCGTGGGTTCTATTAAATTTAGTGGCGTATAGTTATGGTCGTTTTGGGTTATGGCTTTGTGTAAATTACTACTAGATGATTTCATATGAAAGAATGTTTTAAGGGTATGGATTTGTTTTTGCCAGAGTTGAAGGATGTCTATTAAGCCCCGCCCTCCGTTATGTCTTTTGATGGTAAGTCTTTCTATAGCAGACTTAGGATGGAGATTATTGTGTTTGGTTAAGGTAGTGCGTGTCTTACGTTCTATTTGCTCAATGTCAGTTTTTGACCATTTAATAATGCCGAACGAATAGGTTAATACAGGAATAGCGTATGTGTTTATAGCTTTAACTAAATTTTTACTAGAGAGTTGTGTTTTGCAAATAGTGTTGATTCTTTTTTGGTATTCTTTATTAAGTATATCTTTAGATTCAGTGTGGTCTAATCCTTTCAATTGTCTGTAACCTAAATATTTATAAAATTCGTTAGAGTCCAATGCTGATATAATACTACTATCATCAAGTTCGTAACTACCAGGCTTAACTTTACCTTTAACTATATGTAATGTTCTGCACTTGTCTAAACTAATATTATTATTATTATTATTTGAAAACTGAAACACTTTGCACTGGAAATTTCCAGCTTTCGTAAAATGATATAAGTCCGAGAGCCACGGACTCTTGGAAAATAAGAAAAAAGTCGATTAAATAAAGTGAATATTGAAGTGACCTTTTATTGTAAGAAAAACACTTCTACTCTTGGCTTTTATTTTCCTTTATTTCATATAGAAAATATGCTATTATTAAAAGATGAGTTTTTTTACCTTGATCGTTTAAGTATACAAGTACCTACTTATAATTAATTTTAAAAGTCTGACTTAACTCTATTACCCCAAAACTAATTTCTAAAGAGCTTAAGGTTTAAAATTGCTTAAGTGGACCTGATATACATAGATTACTTAGAAATATAATAAGTTGTTCTACTTTTGGATCAGTGGTGGATAAATAGCTATCTTGATGACCCCATCGATATCATGTATCATTTCATGAATCAAGTATTTTATTACAAAATAAACACTGTGTAGCCTAATCAACAATTTGACATGTACTCTTCCCTGACAAAGGTAAGGAGAGGCAAAAGTTTAATTAATCCATATCTCACCCTTATCTTAGAAGACATGAAGGCATTATGTGTCGAAAGTCGCTAAACAAACAATAAACTTAAATTGAGAAAGCCTGAGATATTTATTTAAAGCTGATATTTGTTAAGACAATGATTGTATTATAATGTTCAGGTTTTCTCTGCTTTATGGCAGTTTCAGAATACAAAATGTTATCTACAATCCGATTTCAATCTGCCTTTTCCGTTACGTTAGCTATTCATTCTGTATGGTATTATTCTTATTCATTGCCATTTTAATAAGCAATCCTAATCCTAAATTAAATACGTGTTACTAAGCAGCAAAGTTTACGAGAGAAACAAATAATATATGACTATTATGAAAGCAAGAAAGTTAAGTTTCTCTTTTAGCTCACAATATAGCTTTCTTCAAATAGACTTCGTCTTAAAAAAATACGTTTTCTCATCAAAATGCAAGGCAGTTACTAAACGCTTGTAAAGAAACTTGGTTCATTTAACTAGAGCTTTTAATTTACGTTTAGTTGTCACGTAATTTTAATAAATACACGAGATGGACAAGACGCCATGGGTCCAAGACATTAACACTTTACATTGTTTAACTTTTTGTTGGTAAAGTTTCTGACCTTGAATTACTAATTATGGTTCTCGAAGGTGCTATAAAGTTCAGCAAGGGACTTATTTCGCATACTTACTTACCAGCTATCACCGCGTGAAAAGCACCTGAAACTTAATACAGTCATTAAGCTGTCTGGAAACTGAGATTTTTAAAGACAGATTGTGTGCTATCATTTTAGGAGCTTGTTCGCTTCTAGCTATACACATTTAGATTTATAGACATTGCAGTTTTCTATTTAATTATCTTTCTGAGCCCTAACAAATGGCTAACACTGAATAATAGACAAAGTTACATTGGCAGAAATTCAATACAAATTGGTGATAAGATAGGATAGTGGTCCATTTATTCTTAATACGTCATCGTGTGTTAATATGATTTTCACTTAGATTTTCAAGAAATATACTAAAGAAACTTTACCTACTAAAGCTATAGCTCACATCACGTACTGTACCATACATTCGACCGCAGACACAATCACATGAGTAAAACACGTGCTCTTCAATCACGAACCTACGACGGGCTTTAGCAATAAGGAAAACGTCTCAGATAGGGGAAATAGTACGTTAAAGTAAAGTAGTCTTTTTATATCCATTCATAACGCCACTAAGTTGGGAGTAAAATTGCAGTTTGTTTCAGTTATGGTCTGGTATCCAGTTAAGAACAGTAAATCACTCACTAACTTAGTTCAGCGAAAGGAATTCCAAAACACAAAAGCATCAAGAATTTTTCTTGCTCGTACACTGCACACGAAAATTCGTACATGCATACTCAACGAAAGCTATTAGGATTATCTGTTCGTTTTAAATGTTATTCATTTGTATATTCATAAAAAATATACTACCTATAACTTGACATGAGAATTACAATCAAAGGTTATTTCCATTAAGAACAAACACTAAAAGAACCATTAAAATACAGTGACATCATAGAAAAGCTTAGAGTGAGGAGCGATCGACATCGATTCAACCATCCGGTCATTATCATCTCAAAGAGAAACACGGAGTTAAATTATTCAGCTCAGGCAAACGCTGTACGTTGGAAATAAGCACCAGTATATATCTGAATCAAACGTTATTATGAAAGGAACTGTTTATAGAGAGACCATTTATTTACATTGCAACCTTCATGTATAGAGGTCGGGGAAGGGTGGTAAAAGTTTTCCTGCAGTCATTGATTAAAAATACATAATGAATCGTTATGCTGCTTATAATATCGAAAAAGGCCGCTGGAGGAGAGTGTACTGTCGTAATGACAAATGAAGACTAAGTACACCCTAACACTATGTTATTATCTAATCACTATCTGACCCGTGCCCACTTCGTTGGGCGGCGAAAAATTGCGTCCCTTTTTTAAACATATTTCATTACTGCTTCTCTCCTATTAGTCATAGCGTGATACTACATAGCCTATGACACTCCCCGATAAATGGACTATTCAACACAAAAAGAAGTTTTAAAATTGGTTCTTTAGATCTAGAGATTACACTCCATAACGTCACAAACACACAAACTTTACCTCTTTATAATATTAGTATAGACAGCATATCGTTAAATGTTCACGCAATTTAGCTATACTGTTAGCTGTAAGTGTTACATGTTACCATTATGGTGGAAATAAAACGTGACGCAAAGCCCTACGCCAACTTGCTTTACTAACGCAAGCAGAATTAGTCTCCGGCAATTCGAGGAAACTCAATGCTGCAATCAAACATTTATGAGCTTACATGAGTAGCTTAACAATGAACTAAACCAAATCGACTGAGCTAATTGGCTTTCTATAGCATTTATCAACTATGGCATTTTCAGTAGCTGCAGAAGTAACATATGTATGTGGAAGGGACGCGATCGCCCTTGGGAAAACTGTAAGCCAGCAAGAAATTTTAATATTTATTGCAATGTCCTTTTGTATAACCAATAGGTAGATCTTTTACCTGTTACGAAAGCAGATGATATTGACAGATTATATAATGGACAGAAGTTTCAAGTGGAGTACACTCGCAACTTATGAGATTTCTAATATATACAAGTTGGTATAAAAGTCTTTGGCTTCTAGCAAAGTTTCACAATGACATGACACAAGAAATACTTTTAGCGCGATGTTCACGTTCTCAGAAAAAAAATATAGAATAATAGAATAATTATTGACTAATAAAATTCTTTTGTATTGTTTGTTCTAGAAGCAGTTTGATATTTAAATAATTGTAAGTTTAAATCGAGTTTATCGATTCTCAACAAGTTTACAAGGTATTTAGATGGTTTCACAATTCTAAGAAGACTTCATTGTATTGAAGAAATGAAGTTTAAAGCAAAGCTCTTATACTAAGAACTCTATACAAATATTCATCATAGTAAAGTACAACTATTTATATTATTAATTACAGCTGTAGTTATTTCAATAAATGTTAATTAATCTTTTGCTCTTATTTATCCCACTCATTTTTTTACAATTCTGACTTTACAGAAGTCAGCACTCCAGCACTTACAAGCTAACAAAACGCACCTATCACACTGAAACTAGCTTGAGCACCGGAGAAAGTTAAAGGTAAGAAAGAAGCTAGAATATTATCTCGTTCTTCGTTATCGTAAGTCATAAAGAAATATGTAAATGTTAATGAGCAAAACGGAAATTTAATTAAATATTTTTAAGGTATTCCTGCTAATTATTAAGGTATTCCTAGGTAACTAAATCTGTAATATACTTTAAATTAAGATAAGTTATCTGTATTTTCGTAGAACTTGATGTAATTAATATTTAGACAGCTTAAAATAACAAGAATTCTGCCTAGATGTCTACTTTGACTCTTAGATTAAAGTTATGGCTCTGGCATAAGACAGCAGTCAAGTTAGACTTAATTAATACTTAAAATAACTTACATAACATTTTACTTACGTTTTTACTGAAGTGTAAGACAACAGTAACTGTGTCATAAAACCCATTTTTTCCTTCTTCGGACTTATTAAGCTTACAACGACCAATCAATAATACAATGATTACAAAGCCCAGAACTCATGTTTGTGGACGAAAAATTGTTGCCACTATAGAAGAAAAGCTCAAGTGAAAACTTTAATATTGTCAGTTACGTTAAAACATGTAGTTAAAATATTCCGTATGAATATGAAATCAAGTCGCGTAAGCACGAGTCTGTTTGCTTTTTTACTCGACTTTAGCAAAAGGCATTATTAAAGGCAAAGTAAGTACGTACCTACATACCTACACAAAGAAATGCACACGACTGCATCAAAGTACCTACGTACGCTCTGCACTAAAGATTAAGCTTTTACGAAGGCACTGAACATTTTATGCTGCAGTAATCGTTATATGTATGACGATTATCTTTGCACTACTTTGTTTATTGTAACAGCAACGACAAATAATATAGCGTGCCGATCGTGTAGGTATGCCCATGCCGTGCTCAAAGTTCTGAATTCGAATCCCACGTTGACGCATTTCTTTGAAGATATTAAATTGAATTAAACGGACAATATGTTTAGCTTTTTTAAACAATTTGAAACGTTAGGCTAGCTTATCAAAATTTAGTCTGTGTATTAACAAAATATATATCAAAAATGTAACTGAGAAATAAACAGACAGACACTTTAACTGAGTATAACAATGTTAACATTTTTAAGTAGAAGTAATAACGTATAGAACTAAAAAAAGTAAATCTAACATGTTTCCTAATAAAAAGTTGTGGTATCCCATTCCCAAGTTCTTAGTTGAATAAGTTTAGTAATTGCCTTAGAGGATTCCAAGGGTAGTTTCCTATCGGCGATTACTTTCACGCCGACATAAGTAAGTGGAACTGTAATGATAAACTTTGTTTTTACTTGACTTATCTGGAAGGAGAGTATTGCTTTAAGTGCTCTTTTTTTTAATGTTTTTGGTATGTTGTAGGCTAAACAGCTTGACCGATTATTAAGGTTTAATTATAATTATTTTTAAAAGTAGGAGAATGTCTGAAAATGTTACTGCTGTACCAGTTTTAAAACTAGATGATTTTCATTTATTCTATTTTTTTTTAATTTCAAAAGCATTTTAGTTTTTAACTGGTTTTAAGCTTTTAAAAAATTATATTTGTTTTTAGATTGTGAGTGCAGACTTACCGGATTTTAAATGGGTGGTAAAGCGAAATTAAAATATTACTTTTAGAAATCACAATCCAAGTAGTACTTAAGTATATAAAATTCTTCATGTATGATGTATATTTTACTACACGAGAGGAAAAGTGTATAAAAATTTAAAATAAAGCATATTTTAAAATGTTTAAAAATGCAAACATTCATATAAGTACATCGTAAAAAAATAATAAAGACTTATAGTTTCTTTTATCTCAGAGATGTTTTTGTGAGGTATTTGAGAATCTAGATAATAAAAGCGCATTTTATCTACTTCATTATTTTGATACTTTCATTGGGGAACCATATTGAAGCACTTTGCACCATTTGGATATCTTCGCTTTACGCTATCGTTGAACAAGCCACTCCCTCTAGGTAGTTAGTACCTTGAAGTCCCTTACAGATACGGATAATAATCACTGTTTCACTGTGTGATTTTTTTTTTAAATAACTAATTTTTGCAATCGTTTTGTGTAATTAAATCTCTTAATTATAGTAAAAATAAAGTAATTAAAGTTTGATACTTTAATTACATTATTTTTATAATTACCTGAGTTTTATAATAGCTATTTGCTTCCTGCTGACACTACAGAGGTCGTCTATTTTAATCTGCTGTATTTCTATAATCTAGCGGCCAAAAAGAAATTTTCCGTTTACTTTACATTAAATAAATAAATTAAGGAATCTTCTTATCCCGTTACACGTAGTTTAATCAATCAATAGCTAGTAAGTTCTTCAATATGCATTTACTAACCCAAAAATTTAGTAGAAATAAATGTTAAGGGTCTGTAATCTTATAGGTACTCTCTGACCCGCAGTTTAATATACTCGTGCTTAATCTATTGTAAACTTCACGCATAGGTACGTAAGAACCTTGTTGGTAGAAAGATATAAAAGGCACACTTTATTTTCTTTTACCAAAAGCCACCATTAACTTCCCATTAGCCAATAGCGTTAAAATAAAGGAAATGTGTACCGCTTTTGTTTACTTTTCTTGCTGCAGTTTTAGACATATATATTCGTAGTACCTACTCGTATATACACACCTCAACAAAGTCTAGGGATATTTTGTATAAAGTTGTGAAACTCAAAAAATTTAGTTTGAAATTTTGTTTTTTTTTAATTCTTTTGATGAAAACTTACTTTGTTAACCTTTTTCAACCATTCTAAATTTGAATTTAAAAAATAAAATAAAAAATAAAAAATTTACGCGGCTTAAACGTAGTCAAGTTCGTAAATTTCATTTACCAATAGTAAGTTTTGACTGCTTTTTTGTGTAAAATTTAAGTTTTATAACAATGTAAACGTTTATTTCGAATGTATGATATTGTGTGCATCAAGCAGCGGCGCCATTTCATCAGAGAGAAAATGCTATAGGCAGTAGGCATGCTCCCAGCTGCAGATACTAAGCGGAGTATTGCTGAAGAGATTAGAACAATACAAAATAAGAAATCAGGGTTATGGTCACGTTATCGTGCTACTGGTGAAGTGGCTGAAAGATACCACAGCAAAAAGTCTATCACCACTTAACGACATGATCGATTTTTGCAAGTTTCCGCGAAAAGACAGCCAAATGTTACTACCATGCAGCTGGTGTAGAGGCTCCAGCTCTTGGTGGAGCCTCTTGCGGGTGACCAAACTGTCAGAAGAAGTCGGCATGAAGCCAACCTTTATGCTCGCATACCGCTTTATACTCCAGCACTACGCCGAGCGAATCGCGCACGACGACTAGACTGGGCTCGTGAACATTTGCTCTGCAAAGATAACCTGTGATCTGTAGTAGTGTTTACACATGAGTCCCGGTTCGGTTTCCACTCGGATTCACGTAGAGAACGTGCTTGGCGAGTTCCTGGTTGTGATAGCCGTCTACAACATCCTCAGGAAATCTATTCGTACCACGATAGAACAAATTATGGTTTGGACGGGAATTTGTATCGGTCGAAGAACATAGCGCGTTTTGACCAGAAACACCATAACCGCTGAAAAATAATTTAACGAGGTGCTAGTACTAATAATCTACCCCCGTAGACTACAATTGGGCCAAATGTTCAAGTTCATGGACAATAACACCCGTTCGCATAAAGCGAGAGTGATGACGAGCTGGTTGCAGGAGCACGACGTATCGATTTTATGCTGAACCACTCAATCCCCTATCCTCAAAACCATAAAATACGCGTAGGACATGTTCAAAAGAAGGGTTTTGGTGATTTATCCTGCATAAAATTGCGATGGAAGGGCAACTTTTTTTGCATCCTAGTCGGACCTGGAACAATATACCGCACCAAGACCTGGATAACATAATAAAAGCATGAAAAACCATTGCAGGACCGTTATTTACGGTTTTTTTAATGTGCTGACTACTGATTACTCACATAACAGTTAAAAACAGATTAATTTTTGCTTATTTTCACTTTTGCTTAAGAAACACATTCATTGTTAGTTTTACTAATTTTCCAAGTTTTTTATTTATTTGAATAAAAAATTATTTATGCAAAAATAATTATATTATTTAATTCTGGATTGTAGCCTGATAAATTGTCTTTATAAAAATATAAACATGTTGTATGCTATCTTCAATAATTTTGAAGTTAATTGAGTAAATACCAAATATCCCTAGACTTTGTTGAGGTGTGTATATGCATATATATATCGTACTATACATAGTAAATATATATACAGAAGGCAAATACAGGTTAGTAGAACCAATAAGGGTTATTAAAAATGCTAAGTTTGACTATCAGCTCATTTTCGTCCACCCAGTCGCTTTTTCCAGTAAATTATGTATTATGTTATGTATGGGATACAGCACTGTCAACCACGCATTGCTAAAGGCTACTAAGAATATTATTATAAAAAGCTGAAATTTATTATAAGTAGAGGTCATCTATCCATTATAAATATGAAAATATTTGTAATAAGTGCTGATTTAGTAACGGTATAAACCTTAGAAAAAAAAGGTACCTCGTAGGTTAAATTTATTAGAGAAGCCCTTTTCATTGTTGGTACAATGTGGGCGTCTAGCACATTTTTATGAACCACAGGAAAATAAGTGAAATATGGAACGGGCCTCCAATGATGTATGAAAACCATGTATGAAAACCTAGCCTATTACTTATTATTGAAAAAAATGTGAATACCTTGACAATATAGCATTCAATATGCTTTTGAGGCTACACAGTTTATTTTTAAATTTAATTGTCCTATGATATCCTGGGACATAGCAGGAGTTGTAATACTTTCATTGCGTTACTGTGGCAAGCAAGCGGCCCGCGTATGACGGTTGATGGTAAGTGGTAACCGTGTTGCTTGCGGACATTAGTACCACACAATACCAAAGCACAGCTAAACCGCGGCCTACCCTTGAACACGAGCTGTTATGTCACATAGCTCTGTAATTTCACTAACTACCTAGTAACCTGTACGTTACACCTTAACACAGAAATATTTGCACACTACTACTTGAATGTGTACTTATAAAGCGGACACAGCGGTGTTACGGACATACACTCACCTAAACACATAAATATTTGGACACTACTGCTTAGAAGTAAATTAAGCAGACACCGCGGTGTTTTCATCATATACTAAAGCCAAACTCGATGTGAAATCTTTGTAAACAAACCACATGTCATTGACATGTAGAGTTATCATCACACCATTCCAAAACATTTATATTTAAAAATGAAAATTTCATTAGTAAGTATTTCCGTATTTTATGACATAATTTGGCATTATCTGCTATCAAGACGACATGAAGTAACTACGGCGCATGTAATAGGGTTTCGTATTTGGCCAGAAAAGTAAATTAGGAAATTACATTTTTTTTTATAAAAATGAACAACCCTAATTATTTTGCCTGTCAATGGTTGCTAAGCATAGGCTTGTTATTAAACATTTTACATCGACTTTGGCTTAAGTGTAGTCGGTCTATTCCTGAAGAGACTTACCACCTATTAAACATCAACATCAATATACTAACACTCCTACAACATATGAAATTAATTCCAGCACAATATTCCAATACCAAAGTATTAATTGATTATACCGTGTGACACCACGCGTTCATTAGTCTTATACACGAGTATAGCAAGTCGTTACCCTGCCTTACACACGTAGGTGATTTACGAATAAGACGCTCCACTGATCAATAAACGATCGCTCTTTGCTACAGAAGTATGTGATGAAGTTTAATTAAAGTGATCTTTAGTAGGGAATACTATTGGTAAATATAGATACAATTATATACATAAGTTTATAAATACCCACTGAGAACGCTTTTAGTTCGTTACAAAACCAAAGAGTATAAGGCTTTTGTGTGCGGTATGTATACCGTGACGATTCTGGTAATTGCTTTGTTAAGTTGACATATTGTTTAATAGAAATATATGTTCCTACATACAAATAGAGTACAAACTGAGACCGAACGAAGACCCTTATGTGTTTCATCTATAATATTTTGTTTTTAATCATTCTATATATTGTTTCTTGGTTGTTTATTTTTAACTGACTCTAAAAAAGGAGGAATTTCTCAATGACAGATCTAGCTACATTTTCATGTTTAAGCACACAAATATCTGCTTTAGGTGGGATTTAAGTCCTAGACTTCTCAGTAACCACCTTGAACCATAAACACAATAAATACTCGTAGAAACATTTATTTAAGAGCAACTCCCAAACAAATCACAGCAGTAATAAATCATAAAACTTTTACGAGTATGTCTCAAGAATGCACACAAAACTATTTGTTGTGAACATTCTTGTGAACGTCTTCGTCTGTGCCAACACTAACAATGTGCCAGAGAAGTGGGCAGTTGTAATAATGGCGTTCCGTTCCTACTAGCAAGTTTGGTATCTTAACCAAAGCGGAAAATTAATTATACCGCCATTTCTTAAGACAATTTTTAGTTATTTGAATATAAATATACTAGAAAGTAGTATAATATTTAGATTCCATTGTTTCTAAAATGTGTAACATTTCAATTACTAATCTTTAGACCAACTGTATTTTTTATTGAAACCAAAAAGTAATATCATTTTAATAAATCCTTTTGAAACCTTTTTGCTATTATATTGATGGATATCGTTTTAATCACAACACTTTAAAAGCTTCACAAGAAGCTTTGGAAATTCACTGTTTCATTTTTATCCACGTATCATTTTTAGTGTATAGAAAATGGATATTTTGTTTTCTAGAGTATTTAGTTTTTTTTAGTTTTCAGTGTCAGAGTTTACCTATCTATAGTGTATTCACGGAGACGAGTTAGTAGAGCGCTATCTCACTCACACAATTTTTTAATTGCGATTGGTCAGTGATAAACGCTAAGGCGGTGTACACAGTACGAGTACTTTTTAGTCTACTCATACTTCCCGTTCTGTGCAGACGTGCTCATACTTGTGACTGTATGCTCGACTTGTGAACCGGCTGGTGTATTGGATTTTATAATTTATTAATGAACTAACGACTGGCTTGAAAACACCTTCAGGTGTGCATTTTTTTTTAATAAATGGTCCATGGTAATTTTTAAGCATCGCAGTGTGCTAATGACCCGTTTATTGTTATTTTGTCATAAATGAGCATTACCATAGTAAAATACTATTTCCCAATTTTGGTATATTAAACTGGTGCGCTACATCCATTGTTATTATTATCATTAAGTTATTGTTATATTCTCATTGTTGAAACACGTGTTTTATAACATTTTTATATTCTCGTTGAGAGTGAGGATGAGGATGGAGGATGGAAGGTGGTCTAAATATGTTTGAGTCGAAGAAACAAGGCGATTATCACAAGGAGATGAATGCCGAAGAATTTGAAAATTGGTTTAGAGAAGTTTTAAATAAGCTAGATGATAATTCTGTGATAGTCATGGATAACGCTTCTTATCACTCTAGAAAAATAGAGGGAATCCCAACGGCCCAATTTAAAAAACAGGATACTTGTAATTGGTTACGAGAAAAAAATATTAGCTATAACGCTGAAATGTTAAAACGTGAATTATTAAACATCGTTAAAAATCATAGACCGACCATACGACGCTTGCATTATAGACGAAATGTCAAAATCACAAATCAAAACTGTATTGAGACTGCCGCCGTATCATTGCGAATTAAATCCTCGAATTTATTTCTTTCCTTCATATCCATCAGATACCCATAAAAAAATCTATCAAATTAATGTCTCTCAATTTATACGACAGACGAAGCCGCAGTAATAAACTAAGCGAACTTTTAAGAAGCGCAGTGTGAACGCACATTTACATTTCTAAGGATTTGTTAACGCCCACCGACCCTAGAAAAGTATTTTTTGTCCTTGTCATTTGTATGATAATGTGCGATAAAGAAGGCGCTATACTAACTCGTCTCCGTGAATACACTATAGTAGGTTTTACATACTATGGTCGCTTATGCATGTAAAACATTCTATGCCAAATTTTCCACTAACGACTTTTTGTTTCAGACATAAATCACAAATAACTTACTTTGAGTCTTCAATCATAGTTGTAAAAATTGTACAAGTTGTAGTAGTTCTTTATCACCTCAAGAATGTAGTAGAAACGTACAATTGGATTGGTACTACATGTTACTAAAGGCCAACTATTGATACAGAGATACCAATTAGTAAATCTGTATCAATAGTTACGGAACGTCTGCCTCCTACCAAGAAGTAGGTACGTACGGTCTGTTCTGATCCCTGTTAATTACGTCTATCTCTCAGTTCTGCGTAATTAGGTCACATGCTTGAACAGATCTACTCCTTTTATTTAGTCCCAAAGATCAAACACTATTCCAGTGGTCATTAAAGTCTGAATGGGTCATCGTATTTTATTTTCTATTTAATTAATTCTCCCTTTAAAATGGATAATGGCTGTCATGAACAATTTCTCAAAGTCAAGAGTTTGTTGAGTACAATTTACTATGAGAAGAAGCTTTTTATCCTCATTCGTAAATGTTCATTAAAGTTTATGAGATAAAAGTCAGCTTCGTAATCCGATGCTTCGAAATAACTGTGAAGTAGCATTGGCCTTATTAATCAATATCTAAAGATAAACGTGCTGAAGCACGTGAGCATAAGGTATCTTCACGCCTTACAGGGCAACATAACTAAGACACAACCATAATCGCGTCAACCTACACAAAGTAAACTATCTTTAGAAAATAGTAACAAAAAATACATTTTTTTTTAAAGAAAATTCCCGGACTAAGAATTGTTCCTGTGTCGCGGGGACTTTTACATACAGTTAAATAACGGACACAAAATACATCCAGACAATCATTTGTGGATCACACAAATAATTGTCCTGCGTGGGATTTAGTCATCAACTCTGTAATCATTTTAATCATAATATTTATTTATTTATTTATTTAACACTTTATATACAATAATGTACAAAGGCGGACTTAATGCCTAAGGCATTCTCTTTCAGTCAACCTTGGGTGATGCAGAGAAAAATGTGGTAGGTGTTAAATATTTATTAATATGAAAAAAAACAAAAATCTAAAATAAAAAAAAGTGCGTAACGAAATATAAACATACTTATTACTATCATATACTTAATAAACTACATACATACATACCTAACCAATTTATACTTATATAAACAACTAATAAATATTTAAATAATAAGTAACGTAATTAAAATATATAAATAAATATATAAATATAGCCCAATGATCTAATTCAGTTTTGCTAAGGTTTGTTCAGCAGAAGACGACGCACCTTACATTTAAATGCATGACGAGTAGTTGACATCCTGATTTCCAGAGGCAGGGCATTCCAGAGAAGAATAGACTGAACTGGGAAAGAAGAATGAATAAAGTCAGAGTTATGAGAGGGACATGATAGCAGAAGATTATTAGTGGATCGCAGATTGAGGTTATGAGTAGAACAAAGGTACTGAAAGTAGGGAGCTAAATAGGAAGGAGGAGTAGGAGAAGTAAGGAAAGAGTAAAGAGTAGTGAGAGCACGCATGCTGCGTCGCTGACGAATAGATAACCATTGCAGTTCAGAGCGGAAAGCAGACACATGGTCATACTTTCGAAGATTGTATATGAAACGAATGCAGTTATTAAGAAGCCGGTCAAGTTTGTTGAGAAGATCTGCATTCAGGTCATAGTAGCACACATCACCATAGTCAATTATAGGAAAAATCAAAGTCTGCACAAGCGTTGTCTTGGTTTGCGTAGGAAGAAAATTTTTTAATCGGTAAAAGGCTCGCAGAATACCTGTAACTTTATTACACAAGTTAGTTACTTGAGTGTGCCAGCTCAAAGTCGTGTCTATATATACTCCCAGATCTTTAACAGACGCACACAGATTGATGATCGTGCCATTTAATTTAATGGAAGGGAGAGACGATGTGTCTGTTCTGGCTATTATACGCTGGCTTCCCACAAGCATGGCTTGACACTTGTTAGGGTTTACAGACAATCCATACCTCTGTGACCATTTATGTATCTGCTCAAGGTCTGTGTTAATCTTGTCGATTGCCAAAGGTAATAAATCAACAGTGGCCTGTGTGTAAATCTGCAGGTCATCAGCGTATAGGTGATACGAACACTGAAGATTAGGGCAAATGAGATTAATGAAAATTGAAAATAACAAAGGTGAGAGAATACCGCCTTGAGGAACACTAGAGCCGATGTCGCACCAACACGAAAGAGATTTATCGTTGCGCACCGACTGCTGACGTCCCTGAAGATAACTTGAGAACCATTCCAATGCTTCAGAGGAGATCATGTTGTAGGACAGTATAGCAAGCAAGATGTCGTGACTAATAGTATTAAAAGCATTGGAGAAATCAATCAAGACCAACACAGTGATTTTTGTGTCCTCCATACCCTGTCTTATATCACCAGTTACTTTTAAAAGTGCCGAGATAGTACTATGTCCTGGTCTGAAACCAGATTGCAAGGGACTTAAAAGATTATTTTTGTGGACGAAAGAGGAAAGCTGTTTGTGTGCACAGGCTTCAAGAACTTTGGATAAGAAAGGAAGTATAGAAATAGGGCAGAAATCATTGGGAAGAGAAGGGTTTTGGGTTTTAGGTAATGCAATTACGTATGCTTTACGCCATAAAGAGGGATAGTTTCTGGTAGCCAAGGAATGATTTATAATGTGAGTTATAATAGGAAGAATACTTTCTAGGATGATGACTATCATTCTACGACTTATGTCGTCATAACCGATGGAGTTGGATTTGATAGATATAATTATTTTCTTGATCTCCTCCTCAGCAACTGGAGAAAAGTGAAATGACTCAATATTTGGGCGAGGCAGTTCTGCAAGGTCGTGAACCGTCTGGATCACAGTTTGGCGATCAAGCGCAACAGATGTGGAGATCAGCATGCCGCTGTTTACCGATACCCAGTGAGCCCAAATATTTCCAGATAACTGCTGGAGAAGAAGAGTTAAGGTTATTTAGAATGTCACGGCGTTTAGAGTTTCGTATCACCTGATTACACCTGTTCCTCGCAGATTTATACAGAGCCCACCTATCATCACTCCGATTTTTCTTGTATCTACAGAGAGCCCTATCCCTACATTTCATGGCTATGCGAACCTCATTTGTGATCCATGATGCCGGAGGACGTTTTAATTTGACCTTTTTCAGAGGCGCATGTTTGTCGAATAAGTTGAGAATATTTTGGTTAAATATGCTGACCTTGCCATCTATTGTTTCCGTCGCTATCAAATTGTCCCATGATATGTCAGAGGCATCTCTACAAATGTCCTCTTTATCGATCTGTGCAAAACAACGAATGTGCAGAACTTTAGGTGAAAGTTTAGGAGGCTTAAGAGTGTAAGATAAATATAATAGATCATGACGGGAAAAAGGTGCAAGAAACTGGCCATGAGATGTAACAAAAGAAAGGGAAGAGATAAGGATTAGATCAAGCCACGTATCATTACCACTGTTGTTGTGATGAGTTGCTTGCAAAGGTAGTACGTGAAGACTAACTGATTCAACAATTTCAAGGAGTTTACGGGAACGCGAGGAACTAAAAGATAAAAGATCGGTATTGAAGTCACCCATGATGATGTTGTGTGCATACTCTGACCCTAAAGTTTCCAGTATTGGTTCAATACTGGAGAAGTAGTCAACAGAAGGGGGACAGTATACAACGCCCAGTGCTATTTTGGTTCCTCTAACATCAACTTCCAGGAATATGAATTCTGCAGACGCAGATGCGTTAGATTTTATAAGGATTTTATAAGGAAGACCAATACGAATGTAAATAGCAACACCGCCACCTCTTTTACCAATACGATCGTTACGTACTAAAATAAAGCCTGGAAGAGAATACATAGTTGACAGAAGGTGTGGTTGGAGCCAACTCTCAGAAATCAGGATGGCATGAATGTTTGCGCTAGAGAAAGTGTTGAGCAGGTCGGTATAATGGCTAGCGATACTTTGCGCATTGATGTGGCATACATTAAACAGATTACGTGAGCCTCCCTCAAATGCAAGACGCACACAATCCTCACGTGACCTATCGTTCGCAGAGCAAAAACTTTCTTCATTTGATGAACATTCAGACTCATTGGCAGATAAATAACAATCATCATTAGACATAATATTATATGTATGTATATCAGAATAAAAAAATGAGAATATGTATATATAAATAAATATAAAATAAATATATAAATGTACAAATATACTTGTACTGATTATTTAAAATAAAATAAAATAAAAACAAAACATTAAAACACTTTAAATAAAATGCAAAATATCTCTGCACCACCCGCCAGCAATCACGACATGAAAGGAATGAGAAACGGAACGTAGCAACACAGTTTCGGAACGCATCTATGTCAAATACAGAAAGAAAGTTTATACAGTTTCACAACGAAAAATAAAATGTTATAACATTAGTTTCAGAACGCATCCAAAGTCAATCTGACATAACATAGACAATTAAATAACAATAAAAAACTAACCTTCAATATTTTAAGAAATAAGATTATGTAAAATTGATTTAAACTGTGTTGAGGGTAACTAAATGTAGGTAAATGGAAATGTTAGCGTTCGATATTATAATAACAAAAAAAAAACAGATAAAACTAGATGTTACTTGAAGAAGAGATACAGCAATGAGATGTTGATGTTAAACTATGTCGATGCCGAGGCCTCGCTGTTCTTGCCGATAGAAGACACCCCGGAGTACCGATGCATCAAAGGGCCGAGCTCGTCCATGGTCGTAACTTTGTGTCGGCTGCCATCAGCGGCTTTCACTATAATTACGCCGTCCTGTGTCCAAGAAGACCGCATCCCAAAGTGTTGCCGGGCTTTGGTAAAAACTGTCTGTCGGGATCTTGTTAGAAACTCCTTCACCGACACAGTTGTGCCTTTGAGCCTAGGCTTGGCCCTCCAGACTGCCATCCTGTTCTCCAGAGAAGAAAACCTGACCAGGATGGGCCGGTTGCGATCACTTGCTGGTATACCAATGCGATGACAAGTGTTAATATCAGCAGCGGAGACATTCTTGACACCCATGTTGTGAGCAATCTTAGTCACAATTGCCTTGCAGTCCTCATAATATGTCAGATTTTCTACTACAGTTTCTGCGAAATTTATCCCTTAGTCTCCTTGTCAGGGATTCTTGACATAAATAAATAAATATTCACAGACATCTCTACACAGCGCCATCTGTTCCCAAAGTAAGCTAGGCTTAACCTGCTTATGTTATGGGTAACAGAACAACGGATATTATTACTCATATACTTTTTTTTTGTAAATACATACATATTATACATAGAAACACTCAGACCAATGCAAATAATCATGTTCATGCACACAAATATTTGCATTGAGCGGGAATCGAACCCGAGACCTCTGCGTAGCAGTCATATTATATAACCACTACACCACAGAGGTCGACATGTGCTGTAGTATTGTCATAGAAGGATCTATGTACTTTTTTACGTATGACAATTTACGAACGTTACTCCTGTAGGTACTTCTATACTTAATGTGGATGTAATTTAGTTTTGCATTACACTGCGTTTGTGAGGGTGCAACGAACCCTTGCATGCGTCTTCGCCATTTTATAAGTCGGCAAAGATTCCGCTTCTTTACGGGAATGTTTAGCCACTACTGTTCACTTACGATAACGTGACTCGAAACGTGTAGACATTTAAAAAAAACAAATGTTACTTTACATCCACATGTATGTAATATTATGAATATACTATTACTATATATGTGTGTATGTAATATTATGAATATACTATTACTGTATACAAGAAAAAACGTATCGGAAAATAACGTACAGGTAAGTAACGAAATGTTCGAATTTTCTAAAACTCTTCTTGTAGATGAAGTAAGGAACAGTACAATTTTCTTTGTATATAACGCAAATTAAACGTTATTATTCGAGCATCACATTCCCAAAACATTAATTTCTCTATATCTTAAAGGTCATATTATGCCTACTTACGTAGGGTGATGCTACCAATTATCAGCACTTTTAGAGTTAGTCTTACTTTAATATCGTTTATCTTTAGTGATAATACTGATAACGACTTTAACAACATGCTTTCTTGGTTCACTATTAAATAAGTAATTGATTTTTATTATAAAAAATTGTCTTTATGCATACACATTTTATTTAGATAAGTTTGACTAAATAATTACCCTAACACCAATTATTGGCACCATCATCACCAATTACTGGCATCGACCGAGCCAATTATCAGCACCTTAAAATTAGACATAAAAATAGGTAGATAAATGAAATAATCCAATGTTTATAGCAAAATCTCTTTTATTTATACCTAGCCTAACAACCGAAGATTCAGAAAAATAAATACATAAATACTTGACATCATATAACCAACATTATTAGTACAAAGACACGATTTCTATAGAATAAAAAATGGAATATTTTAGACTCTGTACTAAATGTCATTACCCCTTCTGTTTCTAAGGGTATGGTTTGGTTATGGTTTTCTATGACAAGGATGACATGATTACATAAAATAAAGTAAAATCATAAATAAAATTAGCAGTAGCAAGCAGTTGAAAATCACAGATCAGACCATCAGACCGTTTTGGAAATTATCCGGTAAAACAAACAAATGAAAAAATGAAAATGAAATGAAAAATGTTTTTATTGTATCTCATAAAATGCATACATAAATGAACTGAGACTACCCCAGTAAGTTATGAGTATACTTGTATTGGGGTTGTCTCGCAAACCTTCAGTCCGTTACAGAGAATACATTAGAAAAATAAGGTACAATACTAACTTATATTAAATTAATAAGTGTTAAGTCTAAAAATATACTAAATTAAATTTTTTTTTTTTTTTTTTTTTTTTTTACATACATTAAATTTCGTTAAGTATACTACAAAGTTAATTTGATCGTTTTTATATAAGTGTGTTGAGTGTATGTTTGTGTATGATTATAAGTGAATGTAGTGTATGGTGTGATTATGCATGTGTGTGTTTTTATATGTAAGAGTATGATATATGGGTATGTGTGATTATTCAACAAATTCTAATTATCAAGCTTTCTGTTTCCTCATACGTTAATGATTTTAACCACCCTGTTATGCATTTTTTGGACTCGTATAATAGCATAGGAAAAATGTTTAGCTTACGATTTATTAGATTATAGATGTAGGTGGATTGTGTGGCGTATTGTCTTTGTGCAAAAGCAGTACGCACTGTAGGTGAGTAGGCCATTATATCTTTTCGCCTTTTATTTTGTGTATCTCTATTGTAAATTAAAGATTTGTGTCGCGTTAGAGTTATATTTAAAAGGTACAGTTTTCTGACGGTCAGTAAATCACTCATGTGGTATAAATTTTCAGTGGGGTATCTATAAGGCTTGAGGTACATGACTTTTATCAGAGATCTCTGTGCTCTTTCTACTTCAAGCATTTTCATTTTTGTGGCACCCCCCCAAATAGGTATGCAGTATGTTATTACCGATTGTGCAAGTGCCACATATATTTTATTTAGGAGTTCTACGGTCATTACATGTCGAAGGGTTTTAAAAACATAAATAAATTTTCTTGTTCTAGTCATAATAAGTTCCAAATGATTGTGCCAAGATAGCCGTTGATCAAGTATTAATCCCAGATATCTTGCAGTTTTTACTTGTTTTACAATATCACAGGAGTTACAAATATCGTATAATATAGAGTCTGTAGAACAGTTGTGAATTCTGAGAAGAAAGTCAGTGCTTGGTTGTGATGATTGGCTTGGGGTGAAACAGATATAATTTGTTTTTAAAATATTTAAAGTTAAAAGATTGTTTTTAAGCCAATCATTTACGTTAGCCAAACCTTTTTCTGTCGATTTTCGAACCTGGTCCCAAGTAGTCCCAATAAACACAATTGCAGTGTCATCTGCGTAGGAATATGTCCGCCCGCCGCTGATCCCAAGGTTACATAAGTCATTTATGTAAATTAGGAACAGCGTCGGGCCAAGGACACTTCCCTGAGGGACACCGTAAGTAACGTCCTCAACTCGGCTGTTGATGTTATTGATTTTTACTTGTTGCTTACGGCCTGTTAAGTAGCTCTCAAAAAGGGAGAGAGCTATACCTCTAATACCGACGGCCTCAAGTCTTTGCAGTAGGATGGGGACAGAAACAGTATCAAAGGCCTTCCTGAGGTCCAAAAACACTGTCAAGCACTTTTTTCCTTTATCTACATTTGTAATAATTTCATCGGTTAGTGCTTTGATAGCGTCCTGTGTAGATAATCCTGTTCGAAAACCGTACTGAGAGTTAGATAAAATTTTGAATTTAGTTAGATATTCTATGAGTCTTTTGTTTATTAGCTTTTCAAGAACTTTTGCAATACATGGTAGTACCGAAATAGGGCGATAATTATTGATGTCGTTTGTGTCCCCACCCTTATGCACTGGTGTAATTACTGCTTGTTTAAAAACAATTGGAAACTTACCAGTTCTAAAACATAGATTAGCTAGCTGACTAATAATAGGAGCCAGAAAATCTTTACACATCTTAATAAATTTTGTTGGTACTCCATCCCAACCGGGTGAACTATCAGAGTCAAGATTGATAATTATACTTTGTACTTCCTGTGGATCCGTGTCCGTTAAAACAAAAGAGTTCGTTAAGACCATAGTTCTAACAATACTACTTGGTGTGTTTGATTGTCTAATTATATCCTCAGCTAGGTCTTGACCTATTTTTACAAAAAAGTTATTTATTTTATTTAGTGCATCTAAAGGATTTTGAGTGATGTTTAATAGGTTTGCATTTGATTTTTTACGTGTCTTATATTGCGTTATATTGTTTACAGTTTGCCATAAGTTTTTTGGACTTTTTAGTGAATTATTAATTTGGTTTCTATGGAACTGTTTTTTTAGCTTATTAATTAAATTTGTACAAAAGTTACGAAAGCGTCTAAATGTTATTATAAGAATAGGATTAAAGGGGTCTTTTCTTAGCCTAAGTTGCATTTTATTTCGTACACTAATACATCTAAGTGCACCAACAGAAATCCAGGGTTTTAGAATCCGATTACGACAACATATAGTTTTTGTTTTTGTGTTTAATAATAATGATGTCCTTATACTGCTTATTAAATTATCTGCTACAATGTTTGGATCTTTAAACAAATGAAGGAATGACATATCTGTATTTATTAGGTGTTTATGAGCTTTATTGAAGTCAATAGTGGTTTTATATTTTGTGTAGTCTTTCATTACTGTCTCACGGGTAATGTTTAACAACACCATAACGTGGTCTGTAATTGAGGTATTTAAAACCGCTACATGCGCGGATTTATTGCGTTTGTCTAACTTCAACATGGTGTGGTCAAGGCAATTTTGTTCCCTAGTAGGCAGATAGTGTCCTGGAACAATGCCATGTATTGCTAACATATTGAGATAATTCAATCTATTCGAACGCTGTTGGGATGTTTCCCTAGGCCTGACAATTAAATTAATGTTTAAGTCTCCTATTATAAAGATGTTACTATGTGTACGTATAGTTTCCAAATGACAGTTTAGAGAGTTTATAAAGACCTCTGCATTGAGGTTTGAAGGGGATCGATATATACCCAAAATTGTATAGCTATCTATCGTTATCTGAATACCTGATGCATGTGCAATCTTTATTTCTGAGACTCGAGGCAAGTAGGTGTCCTTTACATATGCCACGACCCCATCATTTTGGTTAAGTTGAATAGACGTCGAGTATGAAGAATAATTCTCCATTAATGGCAATTGTTTATTAGAATTTAGTCGACACTCTGTTAAGATTATTATATCTACCTGATATTTAATTTGGGACAAGTTAACCAGTAGGTCATCAAAATTAGTATAAATGCTTCTGATGTTTTGAGTTAAAACTGAAAGATTAGAATTGTCTATATTTGTAAAAGTGTGTATTTGTTCAATATCAATCACTGCGGAAGTTGCAATTTCACTCTTGTCCAATCCCTTTAATATATGGAGATTATTATTCATAACAATTAGTTAAATAGACTATTAGTCGCTCCCATGGCTTAGTTTTAGAAGTTAATTGTAGTTTCAACTTAGAATATAACAGTTTTTGTGTGATAGTTGTCTTGATAATGACGAGAGTTAATAAGTGTTTAGTGTTATTTGTGTAGTTGTTTTGTATGAGTAGTTGGGTGGTCGGAATGATTCTATTTTCCTTATCCGTGGAAAGGAACCATTTCCTGTACCAAGACGTTGAGTTATTTTAAAGCGCTTGTCCACGAAACCATGCCGCATCTAACATCAACATCATCAACAAAAAACATCTAACAAAAAATACTTACTCGTATTTAAAATGATATGCTTTAATGTTGATTTAACAACGCTGTCAAAAATTAAGTACACGTGTTGGAGTGTTTTTGTAGTAGGTACTTAATAGCTAAAGTTTTATTAAACAAACATATTTTCAAAAGAAAAATACTCGTACAATATTACTGTTATCAACCCTTAGGTACAAAATGTAGTGTTTTTGTAAAGCTGATTAAATGACTAAATAAAAAACCCTTATTTACTAAATATTCTAGCATCAAAGTTGTAAATAATTATGTAAATTTGTCACTTTTAGTGATTAAGCTGACAGTAAAAGTTAAAGCTGAAAAGTCGCATAAAATCTGACATCTAATTAACACATGATTTATTATTTTAATCTTTAATGAAACCATCATACATCTTGATCTTAACGTATAATAAAGAAATTCTACATTTATTTCAGTCAATTATTATGCAATAATTTTGTAATACTCGACTCTTATTCTATGTGAAATATGGCATTTTATAACTACAGAGCTGTTGTTCTTAAAGTTGTTATTTTTAAGACAATTCCGTCACCGTGCCCTGTGACGCGGGGACTTTTTTTCGAACATTATAGTTAACAGACACAAAGAATAACAGTGCTCTGTACCGTAATTTGTATATTACATAAAGAATTGACCTGCGTGGGGTTCGAAGTCGCGACTTCATGAACAGTAACCGCAACCGCCACGCCATGCGCCACCGAGGCAGTTAATATGAATGAAGCTTTTAATTTAGAAGCTAAAGCAATCTATTTAAAGATTTATGAGGTGGGTAATACATCGCCTTGAGCGATGAGCCCGCCTTCCGTTATACACGTTTACTTTACATTTCTTTGTTGTTGTAAATATTGTATTCTTTTACAAGTATTTATAAGCCACAAGAATTAAGAAAGTGGTTACACGCAACACTATTTCTGATAAAAAATTACTTTTGCAAGCCCTAATAATTTTTGAATACTAATAGGTAAGTATATTTTTAATCAGAAAGGCTTATTAACATATTAGTGAGATTTCAGTTGCTTCCATTCTTAAGTCGAAGTACAATAAATTATTCAGTAGGCATCAACAGGATTGATATGTGTTAAATAGCATGTTAAACTTTTACTTTGACAAGAGCTGTTTTCAGTCAGACAACTTTCTAATCCAAAAATCGAATCGAAGCAGATTGTGATACCTATTCTAATACTTAATAAATTTAATTTAAGTACATGGATGATTTACAGAAATTCCATACTTTTGAGTCACAGTCTTAAATTTCAGGGATATAACATCTTTCACCTTTTGACTCAGATAGATAAACTTTGTCCTCGTTCCCAGCATTCGATGTATTGCCAATCGATAAGGCAACATTACAAAGGCAACAGGACAGCCAAAGTTTTGAATTTAACTACGACAACAAAGGTAAAAGGCAAAGTATGAATCTTAAGTTAAACCTTTGATGAACTGTTCGAAACTGAAATATTTAAATCTCATTTAGTAACTAGTATCCATATCAACATAAGCTTTTCTATTTCTAAAAGTCTTACAGACAACATTTTAACTTTGTGCTTGTGAAAACAGTGTGGTTTTTATAGCAAATGTCAGCCAATGAACTAAACCAGAGTTCATTAAAATATCAGGGGAAAGTAGTAAATTAAAATGTCAAGCAAGCATAGGTAGTGTTATATTACTAACATAACTTTATTAGGTTCATTTAAGTAGTCTATTATTTAAAACAATCCAAAATCAACACACACATGTTCACAATGTGATCAAGCCCTTTTCTGGCTAATAAAGATTTAAAAAAATTAGAGTTTTCTTTTTTGTAATGAAAATTTGTAAGTTTTTTAAATATTTTTTTGCAATAAGAATCGTAAAAATATTTTATAAAACAGCTATTAATCTTGTTACTTTAAAAAAAATATATTTCCTTAAAAATATTTACGGAGTCAACGATTAGTTCCTAATTCTTAATTTTCCACGTGTGTAATTTTACCAATTCTTTAATAGACGAATTCTTCTTTATGAACATTCTTAATTTTACCTATTCTTAATTTTCCGAATGCCTCATTTTCACAATTATAAAAAGTCCGAATTCTGAATATTTCTAATAAGTACCTACCTAGTCACAAGTGCAAATATGAATTTATATTGATTATATTATATACTTTTAATATAAATCTGAAGAGTTTGTTTGTTTAATATTATGTTTAATAATTTATTTGATTTAACGCGCTAATATCTAAAACTACTGTTAGGAATTGAAAAATTCTTTCAGTGTTGTATTCTTTCGCTCTGTTGTGTGTGATACATACGAAGTTGCAAGGGGGTCAGCTAGTTATTTTATTTAGGGTGACTATAAAACACAACTAAGTAATAACAACGTTTAACTAAATGAAATTTAATTAAAAGGAAGTAGAGTCTGTTTAAAGTAGCCTTACGTGCGGAGTAGCATGCATGAGCTGAATGGCGGTGGTTCCAAGTTTTCCTTTGAATCCGAATCGCCGTCTAGACCCTTCATAGACTCTTCGTATAATTCTGAAATTAGCTTCAATTCTGTGCAGCAACGGTTTTTAGATTGATTAACAGCAAACGCTACTTTATTTTTTGAAAAGTCTGGTTTGCACTTATGGCTACTTTCCCTTATTATTAAGTTCATTTCAGAGTTTAGGGTTACTGATACATTGCTACTTAATATTTATAATTAAACATAATTACACAATGTCCTTATCTGTACTTCCTTGTGTAAAAAACAGAATTCGTACTTTTTATAATTGTGAAAATGAGGCATTCGGAAAATTAAGAATTGGTAAAATTAAGAATGTTCATAAAGAAGAATTCGTCCATAAAAGAATTGGTAAAATTACATACATGGAAAATTAAGAATTAGGAACTTATAGTTGACTACGGGAGCGTTCGAAAGTTTTAAAATTTTTAACGTAAAATGCTAATAGCATGAGGGCAACGATATGGTTCATTCCACAAAATGCGTTATGGAAAAAAATATTTTCCTATACGGGTACTGACCTATAATTTCGTGTACCAAGGCAACTTGGTGATAAAAAAAAAGGAATTTGTCATTACTTGGTTGTAGGTCAGCTTATAGCCGTCTAGGTAGCGACTATTGA
Organism: Schrankia costaestrigalis; assembly: GCA_905475405.1. Classification (NCBI taxonomy): domain Eukaryota; kingdom Metazoa; phylum Arthropoda; class Insecta; order Lepidoptera; family Erebidae; genus Schrankia; species Schrankia costaestrigalis. Next base: position 9,745,671 of record FR997832.1, read on the forward strand.
AAATAATAGTCCAATTTGGTTTGAATTTATATATAGTCTTCGAAGAACAGTCGGTGAACAAAAAATAAAAGCAATAAGTAATGCGACAGAGCCATTTTTATTGACTACCATCCGTTAACATAATTCCTTGCCTGTATTCACGCTTCACATCAGATCCGATACAGTCATATTGCCTAAAAAAAAACACCTTGCAATTACAAACTGGGGCCTATGTTGCAAACTTACCTACTACAAACTCTATACATACAAACTAACAGCTATGTTTTAGGTCATTCATTATACGTTGGAAGTGTTTGTACGGCGATGTGGCAAGTTAAACTTAGCTGCCAGTGGGTTTTCAGATTGGCTAACACGTGATTAGAATACATTAAGGGTCTTCCGACTGATAGAATTCAGCTTTTATGTACGAGCTAAATCTGTTACAGAGGAATTCCTTAGTTGGTGGTTTTATACTACGAGTAAAAAAAAATTCATTTGTACTTATATGGCCTCTGTGGCGTAATGGCTGTTAAGCAAAAAACTCGAATTCGATTCTCGCTCAATGCAAAGCTTTGTGTGCAAGAATGCTTGCATTGGTGTAGGCCTTTTCTATATTGTATGTTGTATTGGCACTTTCTATTTGTATTTCTAAGTATTTAATTTAGAATTTGGTGCCTAGAAATAATTTAGATAACGCTAAATGTATAGAAAAAATATTTTTGTAAAAACATTCTCTACAATATTTTAACTCGTTGGAATAACCACAAAAATAAAAAAGGTTTCATTCTCTGTACACTCTAGTAAACTGAACGTTTCGATATCCAAACGTATATGTTTTTTAAAATATGAAATATTTTATTCTAATACAAGTGAGTAGGTAACATTTTCGGTTTTTGTGCCGAGTATTCAGCAATGCGGTATTTCGTGTAGCTTAATATTCTTTAGGTAAAAGGCTGTAACTAGGACTAAAGACTGGATTTTACGGTTCCGCTGTAAAGACAAACGATAACCCGTTGGTAGTTAAAGCGTGTTACGATTGTTTTGAATCGAATAAACTTGTTTTCATTCGTACCTTGAATCCATAAAATGTAGGACACAGAATGACGTTAATTAGCTTGCCTATTAGGTATTAACCTATTTAATAGCTTCTCAATAAGGTTATTGAGAAGCTATTAAATAGGTTATTTATTTCGCATGTCACTTTAAACAAAAAGTTCAAGTACAAAACAATAAGTTGAGTGAATATCCTCCACATGGCTTAAGTGGTGAGAAGAGTGCTTCTCACCACTTAAGCCATGTGGAGGATATTCCTCGCCACATGGGGAGTGTCGTTGCCAAAATTAATTAAACATTCTCAATACCCTGATACTGAGTAATCTCACCGTATATAAAAATAAACATCGTAAATCCTACTTCTATATTCAATTAAAATAGGACCTTAGAAACGAAATAAATTAAATTAGAAACAGGTTAAAGAGATAAGATTGATACATTACATACAGGTGCCCACCTGTATGTATCTTAGCGTTCCTCTTTATTAAAAATTTGAGAATAGCTTTTAATGAGAATATTAGTAAACGGTTCACAGTTAATTGTACTCACTCAACTTATTGTTTTGTACTTGAACTTTTTGTTTAAAGTGACATGCGAAATAAATAACCTATTTAATAGCTTCTCAATAACCTTATTGAGAAGCTATTAAATAGGTTAATACCTAATAGGCAAGCTAATTAACGTCATTCTGTGTCCTACATTTTATGGATTCAAGGTACGAATGAAAACAAGTTTATTCGATTCAAAACAATCGTAACACGCTTTAACTACCAACGGGTTATCGTTTGTCTTTACAGCGGAACCGTAAAATCCAGTCTTTAGTCCTAGTTACAGCCTTTTACCTAAAGAATATTAAGCTACACGAAATACCGCATTGCTGAATACTCGGCACAAAAACCGAAAATGTTACCTACTCACTTGTATTAGAATAAAATATTTCATATTTTAAAAAACATATACGTTTGGATATCGAAACGTTCAGTTTACTAGAGTGTACAGAGAATGAAACCTATTTTATTTTTGTGGTTATTCCAACGAGTTAAAATATTGTAGAGAATGTTTTTACAAAAATATTTTTTCTATACATTTAGCGTTATCTAAATTATTTCTAGGCACCAAATTCTAAATTAAATACTTAGAAATACAAATAGAAAGTGCCAATACAACATACAATATAGAAAAGGCCTACACCAATGCAAGCATTCTTGCACACAAAGCTTTGCATTGAGCGAGAATCGAATTCGAGTTTTTTGCTTAACAGCCATTACGCCACAGAGGCCATATAAGTACAAATGAATTTTTTTTTACTCGTAGTATAAAACCACCAACTAAGGAATTCCTCTGTAATAGATTTAGCTCGTACATAAAAGCTGAATTCTATCAGTCGGAAGACCCTTAATGTATTCTAATCACGTGTTAGCCAATCTGAAAACCCACTGGCAGCTAAGTTTAACTTGCCACATCGCCGTACAAACACTTCCAACGTATAATGAATGACCTAAAACATAGCTGTTAGTTTGTATGTATAGAGTTTGTAGTAGGTAAGTTTGCAACATAGGCCCCAGTTTGTAATTGCAAGGTGTTTTTTTTTAGGCAATATGACTGTATCGGATCTGATGTGAAGCGTGAATACAGGCAAGGAATTATGTTAACGGATGGTAGTCAATAAAAATGGCTCTGTCGCATTACTTATTGCTTTTATTTTTTGTTCACCGACTGTTCTTCGAAGACTATATATAAATTCAAACCAAATTGGACTATTATTTTCAATAGTCGCTACCTAGACGGCTATAAGCTGACCTACAACCAAGTAATGACAAATTCCTTTTTTTTTATCACCAAGTTGCCTTGGTACACGAAATTATAGGTCAGTACCCGTATAGGAAAATATTTTTTTCCATAACGCATTTTGTGGAATGAACCATATCGTTGCCCTCATGCTATTAGCATTTTACGTTAAAAATTTTAAAACTTTCGAACGCTCCCGTAGTCAACTATAAGTTCCTAATTCTTAATTTTCCATGTATGTAATTTTACCAATTCTTTTATGGACGAATTCTTCTTTATGAACATTCTTAATTTTACCAATTCTTAATTTTCCGAATGCCTCATTTTCACAATTATAAAAAGTACGAATTCTGTTTTTTACACAAGGAAGTACAGATAAGGACATTGTGTAATTATGTTTAATTATAAATATTAAGTAGCAATGTATCAGTAACCCTAAACTCTGAAATGAACTTAATAATAAGGGAAAGTAGCCATAAGTGCAAACCAGACTTTTCAAAAAATAAAGTAGCGTTTGCTGTTAATCAATCTAAAAACCGTTGCTGCACAGAATTGAAGCTAATTTCAGAATTATACGAAGAGTCTATGAAGGGTCTAGACGGCGATTCGGATTCAAAGGAAAACTTGGAACCACCGCCATTCAGCTCATGCATGCTACTCCGCACGTAAGGCTACTTTAAACAGACTCTACTTCCTTTTAATTAAATTTCATTTAGTTAAACGTTGTTATTACTTAGTTGTGTTTTATAGTCACCCTAAATAAAATAACTAGCTGACCCCCTTGCAACTTCGTATGTATCACACACAACAGAGCGAAAGAATACAACACTGAAAGAATTTTTCAATTCCTAACAGTAGTTTTAGATATTAGCGCGTTAAATCAAATAAATTATTAAACATAATATTAAACAAACAAACTCTTCAGATTTATATTAAAAGTATATAATATAATCAATATAAATTCATATTTGCACTTGTGACTAGGTAGGTACTTATTAGAAATATTCAGAATTCGGACTTTTTATAATTGTGAAAATGAGGCATTCGGAAAATTAAGAATAGGTAAAATTAAGAATGTTCATAAAGAAGAATTCGTCTATTAAAGAATTGGTAAAATTACACACGTGGAAAATTAAGAATTAGGAACTAATCGTTGACTCCGTAAATATTTTTAAGGAAATATATTTTTTTTAAAGTAACAAGATTAATAGCTGTTTTATAAAATATTTTTACGATTCTTATTGCAAAAAAATATTTAAAAAACTTACAAATTTTCATTACAAAAAAGAAAACTCTAATTTTTTTAAATCTTTATTAGCCAGAAAAGGGCTTGATCACATTGTGAACATGTGTGTGTTGATTTTGGATTGTTTTAAATAATAGACTACTTAAATGAACCTAATAAAGTTATGTTAGTAATATAACACTACCTATGCTTGCTTGACATTTTAATTTACTACTTTCCCCTGATATTTTAATGAACTCTGGTTTAGTTCATTGGCTGACATTTGCTATAAAAACCACACTGTTTTCACAAGCACAAAGTTAAAATGTTGTCTGTAAGACTTTTAGAAATAGAAAAGCTTATGTTGATATGGATACTAGTTACTAAATGAGATTTAAATATTTCAGTTTCGAACAGTTCATCAAAGGTTTAACTTAAGATTCATACTTTGCCTTTTACCTTTGTTGTCGTAGTTAAATTCAAAACTTTGGCTGTCCTGTTGCCTTTGTAATGTTGCCTTATCGATTGGCAATACATCGAATGCTGGGAACGAGGACAAAGTTTATCTATCTGAGTCAAAAGGTGAAAGATGTTATATCCCTGAAATTTAAGACTGTGACTCAAAAGTATGGAATTTCTGTAAATCATCCATGTACTTAAATTAAATTTATTAAGTATTAGAATAGGTATCACAATCTGCTTCGATTCGATTTTTGGATTAGAAAGTTGTCTGACTGAAAACAGCTCTTGTCAAAGTAAAAGTTTAACATGCTATTTAACACATATCAATCCTGTTGATGCCTACTGAATAATTTATTGTACTTCGACTTAAGAATGGAAGCAACTGAAATCTCACTAATATGTAAATAAGCCTTTCTGATTAAAAATATACTTACCTATTAGTATTCAAAAATTATTAGGGCTTGCAAAAGTAATTTTTTATCAGAAATAGTGTTGCGTGTAACCACTTTCTTAATTCTTGTGGCTTATAAATACTTGTAAAAGAATACAATATTTACAACAACAAAGAAATGTAAAGTAAACGTGTATAACGGAAGGCGGGCTCATCGCTCAAGGCGATGTATTACCCACCTCATAAATCTTTAAATAGATTGCTTTAGCTTCTAAATTAAAAGCTTCATTCATATTAACTGCCTCGGTGGCGCATGGCGTGGCGGTTGCGGTTACTGTTCATGAAGTCGCGACTTCGAACCCCACGCAGGTCAATTCTTTATGTAATATACAAATTACGGTACAGAGCACTGTTATTCTTTGTGTCTGTTAACTATAATGTTCGAAAAAAAGTCCCCGCGTCACAGGGCACGGTGACGGAATTGTCTTAAAAATAACAACTTTAAGAACAACTCTGTAGTTATAAAATGCCATATTTCACATAGAATAAGAGTCGAGTATTACAAAATTATTGCATAATAATTGACTGAAATAAATGTAGAATTTCTTTATTATACGTTAAGATCAAGATGTATGATGGTTTCATTAAAGATTAAAATAATAAATCATGTGTTAATTAGATGTCAGATTTTATGCGACTTTTCAGCTTTAACTTTTACTGTCAGCTTAATCACTAAAAGTGACAAATTTACATAATTATTTACAACTTTGATGCTAGAATATTTAGTAAATAAGGGTTTTTTATTTAGTCATTTAATCAGCTTTACAAAAACACTACATTTTGTACCTAAGGGTTGATAACAGTAATATTGTACGAGTATTTTTCTTTTGAAAATATGTTTGTTTAATAAAACTTTAGCTATTAAGTACCTACTACAAAAACACTCCAACACGTGTACTTAATTTTTGACAGCGTTGTTAAATCAACATTAAAGCATATCATTTTAAATACGAGTAAGTATTTTTTGTTAGATGTTTTTTGTTGATGATGTTGATGTTAGATGCGGCATGGTTTCGTGGACAAGCGCTTTAAAATAACTCAACGTCTTGGTACAGGAAATGGTTCCTTTCCACGGATAAGGAAAATAGAATTAATTAATTAAGAATTTTTCCTCATTTTTTGGAGACCTATATAATAATATATCCAAATACATTCCTTACAGGGCCCATTGCTAGAATGTGTCATCAATCAATAGAAATACTAAGTTGTTTACAGCATCATAGTACATATAATGATTGCAATTATTATGTAAAACTAGGAGATTTGCTTTGAGATTTCCTTCTCAGGCTGTCAAGTCTCGCTAAGCTTACTAGAATTTTACCTGAAAGATCACTATATCAGCTGAATAATATTCCAAGGTCATCCCCTACAACAATCCAGTTATTTAATTAGTCAAGAACTAGTAAATTGGATTGACAATAATGGTTAATTATGCAAAAGTTAATAACCGTCTGATTCAAAGCACCTATGTAGTAATTTAGTTCACACGATTTAATTTAACGTAACAATAGTAACACGTGACATACGAAACATATTCAGATAATAAGTTGCCTACATAGTATATAGTTTGGTGAGGTAGAGATAATCACAAAGTACGTAAATTCACTTTAGGGGAGACGAATATAACGCGGTTGCTTTACTCCACGTAATACTGATCAAAAGTTATGAAAGGAGCATCGAGGGGTTCGGCTTAATCGGTAGTCTCCAGATTTTGGGATTCAGACAGGTGTGTCGGAATACTCATAAATGGTCTCTAAAAGATTTCCCAATTGGCAATTTCAATTGCAGCATTCCTATTTACTGACAAGCAGGTGTTTAAGCTGGCTGCTATCGGCTGGCCCATGACTATTAACGCTGACAAAAGCAGATTAGAACTCGTTAACTATCCACCAACAAATGTTTCCTTCTTATATAAACCTAAAGATAAGCAAAACACGCACCAACTTTCAAGTCAAGAAGACGTTAAGAATGTGCTGAATAAAAAGCTGCCGTCACCGTAGTACCTAATTGCATTATGGCTTTTACCCATTGCTCTATTTTAATCTTACAGTTGTTTACACAAAAGAATTATATCGTTCAGTTTTCTACACTGAACAAAAAGTGCTGACATTGAAACTATTTTTAAACACCATGTGTCGGAAATGCTAACTGGTGAAGATTGTTAACTAATTTCAAAGAAATTATAGAGTAATAATTATTTATTTAGGGCATTGTGGCAAACACTATGTATGTACTTAGTTGTGACAAGCAAACACAACTACATAAAATGATCCTTTACCAATTATGATCATTCACAAGCAATATCTTTGCCATGTAATATTGTTGTCAGAATATAAAACAAACCTTTAGTAAAATACGAAAATCTGATACTCTAGTAGCCAGTATGAAAACTATTCAAAACATAAGTAGGTAAGATGCCTAGACAACCGATCGCTGTTTAACGTTCGTATCTTTTGAATTTAGGTAGTTTCAGCAACCTAAGCTTTTGCGCCCAAAAATATATCTGTATTCTAATCCTTCTTAAACCGTACTTATAATGAGTTTTGTGAAAAGGCTCAGCCTGGAGAATACTCATACATATTTTCCTCTTCCTTAGTGAAACTGCTCCTCTGATTCTTTAATCTTTTCATCCTTACAAAGATTTCCAATAATTATATAAATAATACCACAAAGCCGAATAGAAATGATTTTAGGATAAACCAAACTTTAAAGTGAATATTAAATGAAACTGATTTTAATAAATGATGATGGATTACCACAAATGTGTAACAAATTATGTTACGATCGTCCAACTAACTATTCAAACCAACTAAGTATAAGATTCTACTTTTTCTATCAACGATCGTTAAACGTATATATCTTGTCGTTATCTATTCTATATATGTATAGTCTATTTACATTCTCTAGAAGATAAGGTTTCCTAGCTCTTCTATTTGCCTTTAATTACGTTGCTGATTCAATACTTACAATTTTTTTTTTTCAAGACTCGTTTAGTCATGCTCAGTGCGTTTTGCGATATCATGTTCTTAATTACTTATGTATAGCTAATTTACATTCAAGTCTTTTGCATTCCCTGGGGATAGATGCTGATTCTAATTTATTTTATATTTTTCCAGCTTGGTGTATTTTGTAAGGTCACGTTGTTAATATTGATATTCAGAAGTTACAGTCGTGAGAAAGTGTCACCACTTAACATACAATACACGTTAAATGATATAATTACACTTCACACTGTAATTGTGATAAATATTATATAATCAGAATACAAACAGACACCTACAATAAATATCCTAAGAATATCATAAAAGTATGTTTATTTAAAGCGCTGTTAAGTATAGACTTCATTAAAAAAACAACAAAAACCTAAAGAAAACAACCAATTTTATAGCCTCATAATACCTGTCCATCGAAGAAGAAACCATCTCCATGTTGAGATTTCATACGTCTAAGGATTGGACGACAAATTTAAATAAAAGTTCCCGATAAACACTAAACAGGATTAAAATAAAAAATAAAAATATTTCTCACACTTTCACTCTTCGCCATCTAGTCCCAAACTAAGCAGAGCTTGTACTATGGGTACTAGAGAGCGGATAAACATTCTTACATACTTTTTTGTAGATACATATATAATATGTATTATACATAGAATAACATTATTATTATACATAGAAAACACCCAGGCCAATGCAAACAATCATGTTCAGGCACACAAAGATTTGCATTGAGCGAGAATCGAACCCGAGACCTCTGCGTAGCAATCATGTTATATAACCACTACGCCACAGAGGTCGTTTATATTATATAGATGATGATGAAATTAATATCAATTCAATAAAACACTTAACCTTTAAACATTATTTTATACTAGCTGCTGTGCCCGCGACTTCGTTCGCGTGGCGGATGTTACTTACTTCGCAATTCGATTTAATACTGAAAAATCGTTTTTAAAACCTTATAACGAACAGATATACCTACATTACAAACGAATTGTAAAATTAACGAACGAACCAAAACCTTTTCAAAGTAAATAAATAGTAAATAAAATATCTATGAAGACTGCGTCTAAACTTATACTGAAAGACATGAGCGAACGTCATTCTTTCAAGGAAAATCTTAACACCGCGATACTGAAAATGACGTCACAGGCACAATGCTATCTGTTGTCAAATTTGTAAGTTAAAATAAATGACATCGCTTATTTCATCATAACTGCAAGGACGCGCCTCCTCCCGTGACGGAGGAATACTTGGCCTACTAATACCACGCTGGCCAGTCGGATTGGTTGATAATATACGGATAGATTGGAAGATAATATTCACCGATAGTCCCTTAGTCGGTTTTACGCCACCCATGGGATGAGATGGGGAGGTGACATATTGTATTCTTACTCCGTCACCACACGGATACATGGCTGGCGTGCATGAGGTCGCGGGTTCGATTCCCATGGAGGACAATTGTGATACACAAACTATTGTCCTTAGTCTGGATGTTCTTTGTGTCCGTTAAATTGATATTTTTAAAGGCTAGTGTGGGATTTGTCTTTTGTAAAAAAAATGCTGAAATAAATTATTGTACCTCACACCTTTTTACCATCTAGCAAAAAATATTTGACTAAACTTAGACTCGACTATATTATTATCTATAGATAAACTGCGTGCAGTATTTTTGAATTACTTAATAAAATAAACACAAACACTTTGAATAATAATTTAATGTTTTGTGATTGTATTTCTTTATTTTATTGTCAGTTTTGTATTTTTTTATTGTTGACAAATAGCAATAATGTGTAAAATGATCTATATCTTGTGTGTTTATCAACCGATTTCTATAATTTTTTTTTTATGAATAAGATATTAAAGTGTACTTTTGAAATATGGGAGTTTGAAAAAGATATGTCTATGCAAATTACAATATATTTATGTATTTAATACACTTTGAAGAAAACCCTAACGATTAAACACGTTATTGTGGCTAATATATAAAAGATAGATATATACTATTCAGGATTTTTTTGTACATCTTTTGAAGACCATTATTTTTGTAATACATATTTTTGGCGTATGATCAACGTATGCGATGATAAGAGCTAGAACGCGCTTTTTGTCAACTGACTTGCTTCAAATTTTTCGTCACTGCTCAGCTCCTATGTGTCTTAGCGTTATGTTATACAGCTTATAACCTGTCCGGGAGTATGGACTACAATCGTACCAAGTTTGGTTAAAATGCCTTCAGTAGTTTTTGACCCATGCGTGCACATACAGACAGACAGACAGACAGACAGACAGACAGACAGACAGACAGACAGACAAAAAATTTATTGATTGCATTTTTGGCATTAGTATCGATCACCATTCATCCTCCAATATTAATTTTGAACATATATTCAATGTACAGAATTGATCTCTCTACAGTTTTATTATAAGTAATATAGATTAGCTCACGTAGATATCGTTACAAAAATTAGATACGATATTTATGAAAGCACAAGGAAAACAAGTAAACTGCGGCTTACGCTTCGTTAAAATGTTATTTATATTAAATCCCTAACTTAAGCTTCACTGAACGATCTTCTCAGCGACAACATGTAAGCGTTACAGCTTCCTTAAACCTTATGGAATGTTTATGGGTTATTAGCATACCATAGTAACTATACGAGCTAATTTAATTTTGTTAATTCTAACACATCTAATTATACTAGAAGAACTTTTGCTGTGAAATATAATGCTGATAAGATAATAAAATCTCCTACTATTTTATAGTGGCAATTCAAGAATTATGACGAATATAATCAAAATGAAGGATTAATAATTGCCACGGTGGCAAAGAGGTACATTATGCTGGTGCTGTGCACGAAGTTGAATTAAAATCATACGAAAGATAATTATTTATGTGATCCACACATGATTGACTTGAGGGTGTTCTTAGCGCGCGCGTATTTTACGTCTGTAAAAATTCCCGCGAATTCCTAGTTCAGGAGAGGTCTTTAAAAAACAAACAAATAAATCAATGCTTTGGCAAATAAAATTTTACGGCTACTGTAAAGAGTTCAAAAAGTTAAACTAACTATGAAATTAAAACGCGATGTATCCGTAAAAAGTGATTAATTTAAATTGCTGGCGTAATTACAAGAAAATATTATAAAGAGTTAAATTTATACCCTACTAAGAAACGTAATTACTCTTTCAGTTCATTTGATTTGGTTAGCAGCAAACGCTAACATTAATTAAATTATTGTTCGATAGGGCGAATAACAAATAAACCTGTTTATTGCGTTATAAATATTTAACGGTAACAGCTGATTGCAACCACTGCAGGGTAGAGTTTGCTCCAACGACAAAGGGAAACTTCGCATACCAATACCATGGTAGGAGTTCAGAATTGATAAAGGTTAATATTTTAAGATGGCCTGTTATTGTTTACTTTCGAACGTTCCTTAAGTCGACATTAACGTCGTCTCGGTATGTGACAACAAAAAATTTTTAATTCATAAATATAGCCATATCTTTGATCACGTCGCGTGTTCAAAATACTTAAACTTATACACGACAGTTACCTGTTAATTATCAAAGTTACAAATAATCACAATTTTATTACCACAATTCATTAAAAATATGCATAAAAAATAAAATTTCACAATCACGTAAATTATTCTTTAGCACCTCGTTTAAAGCAATTAAGTAATGCCGTTGACTGTAATGTTCTTAGATTAGCCACTTAAATATTAGCGTCAGGACATACGCTGTCTTATATGAATTAGTTATAACAAGTAGTTATAATTCAATTTTCTCAAACGTAGAAGATTGATACGAGCAATATCTAACATTTAACCAACATCGTCTTTGAACGAATAGCGATGGATCATCCAACATGTCGATATAGATAATTTAAGATGGAATGTATTAACACAAGGCTTATGTCCAACAGTATATTTATGTATGGAAATACAGTATGGGGACATTGATAATGTGATTGGCTTTTAAAGAAAGACAGCAAATCAATGAGTAAGAAAAGTACATCCGATTACCGAAAATAGCTGAATAATTTTAGCATAAGTTTTGAAAATTATCACATTAAAATGTATTTTATGGCGTTCGGCATAAGGTTGAAATTATAAAAGATTAAATCCCTACTTACTTCTATTTGACATTGTATGTTTCATCATGTCTTACTAAGTGACACTGGTGACGGAAACATTGCACTTCGATAAAAAGACATTGCAGTGCAACAAAATATAGCACTTATTGTTAACGTTATAATATACAATTTCAAAATCATCAATAAATTATAATCTCACTTTCTCGCTTCCTCATTGTTGTCTGTCTTTCTTTAAAAACCAATCAAATTATCAAAGTCATCATACTGTACATACAATATGATGATATAACACAAACGAATGACACTCGCATTTGTTAACATTAATATGAAATTACATCATGAAAGGAGGTCGCACTACACTACGTAGGTGAATGACAGGACTACTTTCACACTAATTTTGTTTTCTCGAAATCGTATCAAAAACCAAATACCGAATCAAACAGAGTTAACCGCATGAACACACTTCACTAAGACGTTGAGTCTATATTCTTCACATTTTGAGATATGAGTAGTGGATCTATTTGTACCTACGTACTTAGGAAGCTTTATAAAAAGTATTTTCAGGACAGACTTGCTTGAATAGAAAACACGGGATCAGTAGATGATTAATGTCAGAACATCTTTTACAATTCAATGCCTTTTACATGAATCAATTCTTTTTAAATAATACCATATTTTGGAAAAAAAATTTCCTTAAGGCTGCTTTTACTTTGTGATTATACTGGCTTATAAAGTGTTCTAAATGCTAACACAACTTTTCTTTTGTTTATATTTTTGTATTTAGTATAGATATTAAACTGTTTTCTTGAAACGATAAAACAGTACCGATTCGGTACAGGAACGTAATTAACAAGGAGTTTGTTTATCTTACAAACCTCATCACTTTTGTTTTATGACCTGGGAAAATGAGAAGGTCCTAATAAGTTTGGCTTGACAATAACGATATAACAACGTTGTAAAGTTTTTAGAACTCCCTTGATACTTAACTCTAAAATCAAAATTAAACTTTCGCTTTCAGTTTGAGAACGTGTCTTGTTTTACGAATGTATCAAACAAATATTTAACAAGTTAGCAGAATCAATGAGTAGGCATTCGAAAGCAAATTCCCCTCTTCGTGATTTAGGGATTTAATTTGTCTAAACTTCTCCCTTAAATAATAAATCTAGACTGAACGCTTTTTCGTCTCAATGAATCATGTAGGATTTAACTACAATTAGTTTGCAGTTAATCACGACGAAACTGTGATCCAAGCAATCAGAATTGCTGATTTATTTATGTTTGTTTCGTGTTTATTTTTTAAGTTAATACATAAGTAATCCAATTACCAAGTAATGTAAAAATAAAATACTGATGTCCAACTTATTATACGAGTAGGTACATCAAGCCCATCGTGTCCCAAATCAAATAGTATTTGTCGCGTGACTGCACTTTGGTAAGACAGTAAATTATATAATATTTATGTATGTATTCCATAGCTATGTAATATAACAGCAAGAATAGTTCGTGGGATGTACCTATGTGGAATGATTTCTCTGCAATGTAAATCATTCAAATTTCTAAAACTCATGATAATTATATCTCTATTATCGACAAGTGAGGAACACGAGCGTTTTGTTTACATAGGATCTAAAATAAGCTTCAATCGAAATAATTATGCGATGAGTAAGTATATTTTGTAAAATATTTTTACTTTGTTATTTTTATAAGCGGATACGGACAGTGTTTGGGCCGTGTTAACAACAACAAAATTAAAATTTTCTTTCAATCTCATTTGAATGTAATGTTTTTATGAATAACAACCAGTTTCTTAAGTTTTCGTGCGTTAGGCGTCTCTGAAGTTAAATGGAAATATTAAACTGCCTAAAGATTTTAAATTACAATGTTAACATTATTCTTTAAATTAGGTTCACAATACCTACTTTAATCTGAATTTTATACTTGCAACCAATTTATAAATTTGATTCAAAAATAAAACATTACAAACACAGTGGGCTGCCTACATTTCAAAATCGCTCTTGGGTCACAAAGGTTCTGAAATGGCGATCGTATGCCGGAAGACGTAAAGAGGGCAGAGCGCACACACGGTGGATGATGGACGCTCTAGTCAAACCGATGAGAAAACGGTGGACTAGACACTTGTCTAGCCCATCGTTCTCATTCAAATATTTACAATTTATGAAAGCCACAGCTATGGTAACATATTTAGTAACAATATTATAGTAAGTAAGCATATTAGATAATAAACTATTAGTGCGGAAATAGTTCATAGCCAGGTTTGACCACACCAAACGGTTTCCATTTTACTGTTAATATATTTTTAGATATGCTCCTTTTTGTTAAGTGGACTTTCTTTGTGATTGTGATAACATAACAAGGCTAAATTCATACAAAGTACAACATTAAGTAAAAAAGTCGAAAGAAAAATACTCCATAAAGTAGTTGTTAAACATTTTTACTACTTTGCATTTTAAATAGGTATTTTATTGAATTTACCTGCTCACTAAATGATTCAGTCTTTTTTGTAAACAAATTTAAACTTTATTGTACTGAATCAATTTAAATATTGCCTCTCAAATAGCTGTATTATTTGCCTCTTTTTAGAATGAAACTCTAAACTCACAATAACACAAATTTGAACGAAGCAACATAACGTAGTAGATCAACAAAGATACAATCACGATCATCAGGATTGTATCAAAACAATTTTCTGGTTTCAAATTACTTGATCTGTTTTATGATCAAACAATTGTATTCAAAGAACAAAATATAAAATTTTGAGTTTATTTCAATCATATCGAATTTCTTGCTGGAAATGATTAGGTTCTAATGTATGGAGCTACGTAAGATTAACTTAAGTGTGTAGAGAGATATTTTATGAAAATGTATATTAAACATTCTGTTTCACATTTTGTTTAGTTTCATAATAGTATATTAAATAGGAATTAGGGTTTTATAATGTTAGGTCTTGCTATTTTTGTTTTCGGAGGGTTAAAATCTAGAATGTTTTATCCTAGTCGGCTATTATTATAAAGAAGGATGACTGATGAATTTACTATGCGAAACACGAAATATCATAGTTTACTGTATTATATTATAGACGAAAGTTACTTCGGATTCTTCTGATAATTTACAATTTCTAACATCAATCTTTATATTGTTGACAATAATAACAAAGTAAAAATTATCACGTTTTGAAAACGGGCCAAAGTCAGTTGTCCACATTGTTCTCAGAGCTTTTTTTTACTAAAGTCAAAGTCTTGAAAGTGGCAAATAGTTGACTATTATCAGAGTTGCATTGTGTCCTAAATAACAAACGTCTCTAACTTTTAATTTGACTTGTTATGGAGGGTAAGATAGTGACATCACTACACGGACTTACTTCCTTACTAAAGCTAATTTAATTTTGTATTTACATTTCCACGAAATTCCTGTGCATTTGATACGCAGTAACTTCTTTCGTCCGTGTTGTGACGGACTCAGAATACATAATGTAGTGACATTATCATCGACGTGAGTAAGGGTAGTGACCCTTACTCACGTCGACAACCCTCTAATAGTTAGGTACTTTAAAAATATATTCAATCTACAATTCATTAAATATTTACTCGTAATTCTAAATATTACTGTCACAATAAGTTTTTAAATTAAGAAAATTGAAATTATCTACATGTGACATTCAATTAAAAAAATTCTTTAGCCACGGACTAACAGTTTATAAATAAAATATCACCAAACTATTTAACCCTAGTGTCTTCTTAGGTTAATTCATAAAACACATTTATTCTCATATGGAGAGAAAGATAACTCAAAACAAACTCTATATAATCTAATTTTCTCTATCACTAGAAGAGTCCCGTATCCGTATCCAATCTAATATTGCAATGAAAACTTTGCTACCTATATATTTTTAATATGGATCTGCATAGTATTAGTAAGTCTGCTTTAACTCTGTCCCTAGAGGAGGTCCGTCCCTGCAGTGAGACATTAATAGACTGTTGACTACTTTGTCAAAATCATCCACCATGACATTATACTTATTATTCACAAGATTTTACAACATCATTTAATGCAAATATTAAATTTTAACGAAACAATGTAACGTTTCGCCTTTTTCCCGTATAATCCCACGGGTTTCTGTATTCGTTATTTATCCACGAAGAGTTCTGAAGGTAAGGAAAATATTATTTAATTCATATTTTTTATGATCCGCTGTGTACCTACGGAGGATACAATGAGTTGAACGCATTGTGATCCTAAATAAGCATGTATTCAATTTGCCCTATTTGGAAGGGTTATCTTGAGAAATATGTGAAAAGCGGCCTAGTGAATTACTCTCGAGAACCCTTAGATACATTAGTAAGTAGAGATTCATGTTTCTTAATATTACAATATATTTTTCGCATTTAGGTATTATATTATTTTTAGCTGTTTTTAGCTTAATATTATTCCTAACATATTTATGCTTAATTTAATTGTTGTACATTCACTTTAATTTTAATTTTAGCATATTTTTAACAGGTAGCTTAGAAGACGGAAAGACGACTTCAATGTGGTTGCAAAAAATACAATGAACAAGTAAAGCTCTAAGGCAGGTAAAGTGTAAGAAAATGAAGGAGGCCTGTTTCCTAAGCTTGGTTTACAGACAAAGTCTATCCCCCTTACTTATAAACGTCTCTTAAATTTAATCACTGTTTAGCGAGATTTGTTATTACGAAAACCAACCTTATACCAAACAACGTAAGAGCTTAGGCTAATTAATCAATTGACTAAAATTTGAGAATTTTTTTATGAGTAAGGGGGTATGTCATTAACTTAGCAGAGTCCCTAACTTAAGTTAACTGCTTGTATTTTTTTTGTTTTGAAAAAGGATAAAACCCATTTTAATTATTACGCTGTAAACAAAGTTAAAAGGATTTATTTGTGGTCCATTCTCGCTTCTCTATACTTTAATTTTTACTAACGAATACTACCTACTTAGAAAATATAATTTGTATTACTAATTCATATAAAAATATTAAATTTAACGTACTGTCTTTAGGTATTTACTACGTTTTAATATCATTTAATTACATGACTACCTAAAGACAAAATCAAAATATTTTAACATTTTTTTGTTCTTTACAGTAATTAGATAAACGTTTAAACATAATTTAAATGTATTTTATACAAACTGTCAAGGCCTCGTCATGATAAACACGTTTATAAGAAAAACATTTTTGTATGAAGAGATTGGGCAAAATTAACCCAGAACCAACAGGAACAAAATATATGCCGGGTTATTAGTCTTGCTATGAGAAACATTTTAATAAAAAAAAATCTCCCCTAGGTGTTGTCCAACTGTAATTACACACAATTAAATAATAGTTTTTTTCCATTTCATAACTCTAATAAAAACAAAGAAATACATGTAACGTTATGTAATTGATATTAACAGACCGACCCAACCATTCTATCGTCTACTCGCTACAAAAAAATACATAAGCCTGCGTCATGCGCAGATTCAGGTATTATTTTACATTTTCACTCTTACACCACATGTATTACGGGGTGTCCTACGTGGGCGAGGAAAGCGACACAATGCGACGGGATGCTACACGCGACAAGTGTTCTACATGATTACGTCACGTCTCGTCGCAGACCGTCACATAGGACACAAGTAGGGTACACCGTTGATTTGATGGCGTACGTCGCGTTCGTCGACCACGTAGGACACCGCGTTAGACAGAGATGACACTTTGTTAAATTAAATCATTTAGGAGAATATGTCGTACAGAATCGTGTATCCACGGTATGCGTACGTTAGGAAGCTGTTCTCATATGATAAGTGTAATATATTATTTAGGTCACGCTTGACATGTAGGCATAGAACAGCCTGCAAGTCCAATAGATTTCTTTTTTTTTTCTTATTAAAAAAGACAACTCCCGCCCTAGGGATCATGCCCTGTGTCGCAGGGACTGTTTACAAACATCAATTAACGGACACAAAGAACACCCAGACTCAGGACAATAATTTGTGGATCTCACAAATAATTGTCCTGCGTGGGGATCGAACCCACAACCTCGTGCACGGCAGCCGCTTGCGCTACCGTCGCGCCACCGAGGTCGTTGGTCGATTTCGTGATTGTTGACTTATAGATGGTTATCCGCGTGGTGATGGAGTAAGAATATAATATGGGGTGGTGACCCCATCTCATCCCATGGGTGTCGTATAACCCGACAAAGGGACTATCCGTGAATATTATCTTTACGAAATAAAAAGAAGGAAAACTTGAAATTAAACCCTATATCAATCCGTCTGGCACTCTGGCATTGGTATAGGGTATACCAATGCGTCAGGCCAGCGTGGAATTAGTAGGCCAAGTATCCCTCCGTCAGGGGAGGAGGCCCGTCCCTGCAGTGGGACAAAAATGATGTATTATTAAACATTAAAACACATAACGTTGTTTTCATTCATAGCTGTTATGAGCCTTATATCTCTGATACCCCATACATATTCAATAAACAAATAATGAAAATTATATAAGTTTAACGTGTGTAATAATGAGGGATATATATTAGTTCTGTTGGTCCTGGGTTTTTTTGTATGAAATTTGCCCAATGTCCTTTAAATAGGTTCGCGGAATAAAATTACCTACATAAACAAAACTGCCTAAACAAAAATAGACAAAAAAATACTCACAGAGTGTTTTTCAATGTTATTTAAACATCACAAATTACAACTTTCATCATCACAAATACATTAAATACGTATACATTTAAGAAAACTTTATACATTAATATTTAACTTTGGAACTAGCTGTAAAATATTATTGAAGTCACTTGATTAACATTAAATAGGTAAACATAATTCATCGTAACTTTTTACGGAGCTTCGATATCGTATATGAATCGTGTAAAGTGAAACGGTTTGTTCGCGCGTGCTAGTAGCCGGCCGGTTTCATTGTGACTGGGTGGTCTGTGTACAGTTGAAACTCGCAAGGCGGCTGGCGACAGGCGCGTCGACGTCTAACGACTTGCACTATATGCGTTTCCTTAGCGACCCTATCATAGCCGTCTTTGTTATTTTACATTGAATAGCTTAGTGAAAAACACATTTATAAACTTTCTCAAAACACATTTATAACCTCACATGTAGGTATAGAGAAAATTGAATTATAAGGCGTTCCAAAGTATCTTCTCTATTTTTTCAAGCCAACGATATCAATTTTATTTAAACAGCTGTTTAGTTAAAATCTTTGAACGTTTACCTTCTAAAAATCTTTTACAATAAGTTTAAAATGTAGAAGCTCCTTAAAGAGTGAAAGTAGCATAGTTTCAAAGCTTTTGAAGGTACAAAATGTTTAATATTTGACGGGAAACTTTCTAGTTATTTTAAACATTTTCTGTACTCTCATAGTCTAATTTTAGAAGATATTTTTATTGAAAAATCTTTTAAATTGTCTACATTTAATCTTATCTGTTAAAATTTGTCAAGTTGTGACGTACAGCAGAAAATTTTAATGAAGATCAAGTTGCCATTACGATATACTTTACTTATAATAAAACACCCACGATTTTCACGAAAATACTTAGTAACTTTTTAGATACTTCGTAAATTAAATGAAAACTTATTTAAAAAGCTTCTAGTCAGCTTTAAAAGCATAAAAGCCGTTTAATATACGCTGTAAAATTAACGTGATTTAAATCTTAAGAAATGAGAGATGCTCAACACAAATTCATATTTTTATGTTAAAAGTGAGTATTCTTTATAATAAAATAAGTGTAGAAATAATAATAAATGTCTACAGTAGCTCTTAAAATATTGTATTTATTTCTTAAAATGCATTTTTATTATGCTACGATTAGTTTCCGACACTGTTATTTCGAGAAAAAGATAAAATAAAAGAACATTCAAACTAACAATAACAAGGAGAAAAGTTTGCTAATCTAATGTAAGGACAATGTGCGATCAAAAAGCATGATTTAGGACAGTAGATACACTCACACCCGAAGGCAACTTGTACCAACTTTTGAACGTTTTACCCCCTTTATTGACTCACTAAAAGCTTCCCTTGAACAAGTATTTGCGCTATCTAATAAGAATTTTATTGACCCAAGTGAAATAAAATTGAAATACATATTTTTACATGTTTTTATAAACGGTTTTAATAGAGTAGAGTTGACTTTATCCGCTTCGAGACCTGAAATTATTTTGTTGAAAACCAATACAATCAAACTCAAACTCAAATTGTTTATTGCATTCCATAGGTAGGTACATGTGTTGAATATAGGTACAGAGTACATTAAGTTCCGTATGGACACTGTCGGGCACAACAATATTGTAAGGCGACAATTTATACCCTGTCGGGCACAACTTTATTTAAAAAGTTGACATTTTAAAACTTAATATCAATATACATATAGAAAAACATACTTAGATACATTTACAATTATCTAAATGTAGTAGACCTATAATGATATGGTATATCAAATGAAACAGGACTCCTATTTCAACCTTAGTTCCAAAAAAGCTATATTTAGTTATTCACCGCTAAGTTCGTTTGACAACCTTTTATGAATATGTAGTTTGCCAAGATACAACTTGTCATTCTGAAATTAAGAGCAAACACACATAATAAAAGTACCTATTGAACAAAAATTATTGCTACAGAATTACCACCTGCGGCTTTATTACACTCGTGCTAGGTATACAGATTTTTCAATCATAGCAAGGCCTATACTTACGTAAGTACTTACTTTTTCAATATAAAAATGTCCTTTTGTAACGCGCTACACAAATAAGAAGATTATTTAAATAATTACACAAATTCTAAGAGTAGGTAAATTAACGATAAATCTTGCTAAAATGGCTCTTTTACCGTGCACCTGTGTCATTATTATTCTTAAATAATTGCATAAAAGTTAGACTTATATTTTTATCAAATACCTAGTCTGTGTATTCTTTTATACAATGAAATATTTTCGTTTTATAATGTAATAAAATGTTCTTGGAATAACTAACTAATAGGTAGCTGTATTTTCCAGTGCAAAGTTCTTTTATATCTGCTTTAAATTATTAAATACTTACTTTTATTTACTTTGTAGGTACAGACATCTCATTAAAAATAATTACGTCCATAGGTATGGACTCTCGTTAGATTTTCTTATATTAAATAAATTACTTACTTATAATAAATTACTTATTTATTTATATAATAACATTACTTATTTATAATAAATTCTGTACTTACACAGGTAAGTATGAACATTGAACACGTTTTCATGAAAACTATTTGAAATATATAAGAATAGGCTATTAAAAATATAGAAGCTATACCATATTCATCTGAGCTTGAGAAATTTGGTAAACAAACAAAAAAATGGGTCTTTTTACTGTCACGATTACTCATTTATAGATAATTATAATCTATGGCCACGATGAAGACTCGAAAATTATAAAAAAATATGAATATTTTAACGTCTTTACAATAAAATAGAAATTTCATTACATAATATGTTTAAATAATTTAAATATTATAATAAGATCACCAAGTAATCAATTTTTTTTTCCCTTTTTAAACATTACATACGAACGGAACGACAATGATGAAGAGCCTACAATTGTCAATGTCTTAAATGTCATGTATCGCATTAATATGTCATATCAGAAGAAGAATAATATTACAAATTAATGGGATTATTGAAGAATTTGATAATTAATTTATAATACAAGCTGGGAACAGTTTTTCTGAATCTAAATTAGAAGTTTCCGATTAATAGAAATTGAAAAAAGTGTTTTTAAAATGCAATTTATTAATTCGTAAGTTTTATTTATATATTCTGCTTCTCAATAAACTTTTATTGCCTTAATTCAAGCATTATTTACTAAATTCACATTTTCTTATCCAGGTAGAATACACTTATTTATATTTACACAGAGTTATTTATTGTTTAATTATGTTTTTAGTGAATTTTTTTTGAAAACCGCGGCATTTTGGCAGTTTGACAGGTTTGACATGTTTATACTTTTTCTCATGCTATCTTGAATAGGATATAGTGAAATTAACGACTTATGTCTAGGCTAAGCAGAAGCTTGGCTCTGTCCTATGGCATTTGACGTCAGGTGGCGGTGTGACAGCGGTAGTTATCATCAGGTGGGCCACTTGTTTGTTTGCTACCATAAAGCAATAAAAACATCATATATTTTTGTATTTCTTGATACGATATCTTTCATAACATGTGTGTATAGGTGCGTCCACAACTCCACACGTTACGTTGTTATCTCGACCACGGTAAACGGTTATAGGCAAAGGATAATACTTGGCACGATGCTATCATAATATCTGGCTGGAGATGCTTCCTGTTGTGCATAAGTGACATGTCATAGACCGGTAATATGTGTTTTGGAACAGAATGTAGGTACGTTCTTAGACTACTTATACCATTTATTTTAATTAACGTGTCTGTGTCTGTCTGTAAGAATGTAACGTATTTTAACGTAAGCTTTTAGAGGCCACCGACTCAGCCCTTGCGGCCAGGTGTGTAGAAACCCTAACAAATAGACCGGTCTGTCGTCTAATGTCCTCGCAGTTTCGGTTGTACCTATTGATGTTACTTGCTGTTCTGTCATACATAAATGGCTTGCCTTGGCGGGTACCTATTTAACATAGGGTGAGCAAGGCCCATTGTACAACTTGAAAACAGAAGCTGACATATCATACATCTATACGCAGTTGCTTCTTTTACACAAATTACTAACTATAGCTGTTTTAAAGTTTTCAAGATACTTTTTGGCCAATTGAAATGATTTTCTTTGTAGTATATTATTTTTAACTACTCTAGAAGTTAACATTTATCTACATCTAGATCTAGTTATATTTATTTCATTTTATGCAATCGAAATATAAATAGAGACACTTAAACTGTATACACCATTTACTATATAGGCAATTGCCGATAGCCTGAAATCAATAATCGCAGAACTCATTAACACCGCTCTATTATCAGATAGATAATCGACTTTTATTTTAATTAATTTCCCAGGGGAATATTCAACGCTGTAATTGACTTTATTATAGACGTTCTATCTACATGTTATGAAAGAATAATAGGATTTTTATCCCAAAAGTTATTCACACAATAAAAGAATAAACACACAAGTTTCATGTTCGGGTGTCTAGCGGTGAACATTAACGTGAGCTTTTGTTCCCTCGGCAATCAACGGCACAATTAGCATAATTTGCCAACATTAATCACGGAGCCCGGAGACTGCTACTGATCATTTGCGCGACGGTTTCATGAGTAAAGGAGACGAATCTCTAAATATTTTATAGTTATAAATACTATTTGTTGTAAATATCATATTTTGTTCACAACTTATAGAGCTTTGATACAAAATAACATAATATTGTTACTGCATTGAGTATTGAATATGAGTTATCCTATACCAAGAAATGAACCTATTGTCATCATCAACTAGCCTTCCGCGTCCACTGCTAGACATAAGCCTGTCCCAACTCGCGCCACAATACACGGTCCTGCGCATTCCGCATCCAGTCCGCCGCAGAAGCTCGTATAACCCAGTAAATAACGTGACACAAGTTCTGATGCGTGTGTATGTTGGTCAAGATGTAGCAGAGCCTTCATTATTTATTTACGGGTAGTTTTCTTTTTATTGACACTTATTTTTAAAAGCCCTATCTCATAAACAACAATCGCGTCACATAAATAATCGTTGTAAGAAGGTGTATGTGACTGATTAAAGACATTAATAAACCCCTTTCTGAAGTGGTATACTAAGCAGATCTAGTTTCGTCACCCTAGACGATCAATTAGAGAGCCTTGAGACGCCTCTGCTACATAATATTACTAGAATTAAATGTAGTTCACATAAGACCTCTTAAAGTACCTTGTAGTGATTTTATAGTCTATGTAGTATTATATTATATACTCGTATACATAACTATACATCGCTTTATAAGGCTACCGAGAAGAGTTATTAGAATAACCATAATGTAACGCTCTAATTTGGTCTCTTCATGAAAACGACATAAAGTAGGTAGTAATAATAGAACGAATATCAGTCTATAATTTGTTAAAATTATTTCAAGCAGCACGGTATATGGATATAAGTATATAATAGAGCAGGATATACTTGATAGTATATCTTGCTCTATTTCGACTTAATGACTTTTGTGTCTAATACCATACTGTAAGCTAGAAATCAGAACAGAAGTCGCTTTAGATACTTGTAGTACTTACTCAAAGTGTTCCACGGTTTAATTCGAAGCTCAGGCTTTCTACAGATAATTCAGTTTTAAATTAGGAATGACTTTTAATTTCGAATGAACGTGCACTAATTTTATATACTAGTTAGTTTTATTAGCTATATTTTTACGTGCGCCTCTCCCTGGCCTACTTTATAGAGGCACGCTGATGCGGGTTGTTACTGGGGGGGCTCGAGTAATACAGTTGCCCGTCGCCACTCATTTCATTTGGTGGTAAAGTAACACCATGGGTTTTAGGCAGTAATCCATATTTTCACGCTATAAACAGTTCATACTTTTATGCCAGCAAGAAAGTGCTAATTGAATTTCTAAAGAATTAGGTCTTTCTAGGCACCAATAGTACGTAATAGTACGTAGATTAAATATTTATTTCCTTAATAGAAAGAAACATAAACATAAGCTTAACGCTCTCTTGCGAGTGATTTGCGTTTATATCACCGCTTTGAGTGTGCCTAATGGCACAGAAACTGCGTGAGGAAAATATGTACCCCATTGGATTCCACAAATAAGCATCATTAAAAAAATAAGTACATGTCCCACAATAAGGATAAATTTTTATAACGCAGAGACTTTAAATAACTTCACAAACACTCTATTAACGTAAATAACGCTTTTTCTGGTTTTTCTTAACTCATTCAATTATGGTATATAGTATTTAACGGACTGCTAAGGACAGGTATCTTTTACTTCGAATTAACATTTCTAAATCTCGGAAACTAAGTACGGAGCCTGTACTAAGCTTCTGCACCTATATGCGCTGCAAAGGCGATGATTTTTCAGAGGACAAATATCTGTCGCGTCCAGTCAATGGATTGCGTATAATTAACTAAGTTACTATTGATATTTATAAATATGGATAAAAAAACTAATTTGAATGGGATTACTTAAGACAACCTTAGTAATCTAAGGTGGTCTAAGGTGTAACACTTTGAGTTAATACTTGTAGCTATAAGTAGCTAAAGCGCATTCTGTAATGATGCTTACACGTGTAATGTATTCTTTAATGAGTATGTACTCGTAGTTCTTACCAAAAACCGATGAGACGTAACAATTAAAGACTGTAACGAAAGCTTTTATACTGAAAAGGGCTGTATAAATCTTTTTATCCCTATTTGAAACATTATTTGAACCCTGTTAACCCTGAAATACGTACTAAGTGTTACCATAATGGATTTCCGTTTGCTGTTGCAATTTAAGAATTTTCTCCACGTTTTGTTGTGAGCAGAATGCAAATGGCCGTCTCTAGAGCCAGTCTTTATAGGCTTTATTTTTTTTACTTTACGAGTTAAGGTTTATATGTTTTTTAGGGTTCCGTTTTTTCAAAATCTGTACGGAACCCTCTTGTAGGATCACTTTGTTGTCGGTCTCTCTGTCTGTCCATCTGTCAAGACCATTTATCTCAGGAACGCGTGGAGGTATCAAGCTGAAATTTTTTCACCAAATATTGATTGAAAACTCAAACTTCTAATCCAACGCAATCAAGAGATATCGCCGTTTTTGTCGCAAATTTTTGACCTTGAAAACCTACAGAGTACTTCCATTCTACCCACAAACTTGAAATTTGGTAGAATATTCAGTGTTCCCCAAAAATCTGCTTTAAGTAGGGGAAAAGTAGGTAATGAGAGTCAGCGGGTAATCGTGGTCAGTGTATTATGGCCAAAACTAAATGTCATTGGCGCGAGCAAGTTCGCGTAAACAGTCGGCCATACTACGCCCCGCTTCTGCCCGATCACCTGTTCCATCAGCCTGGAGCGTTTGCGCATGAAAACCGTATTTTGTTTTCTCGCGTCCACGTTGTAATTTCGCGAGTAATCAAAATAAGAAGGTAAGTTGGTGATTTTCTTTTATTTCAATACTTAAGAGTTTTTTTACCTATCCTTATGCCTTACATAATACGCGTAGTCATTTGTAGTGAACTGTTTAGCGATTATTTTATTTTATTTTTTAAATTGCATGACTTCATTCAGGCAATAAGAGTCAGTCAGTTTCGGCTAATGGAAGTCAGTGACTTTCATAGCAAGATGATGAACATACCATTTTCAAGTCTCCAAGAGTAGTTAAAGAACCAAAATCTCTCTGAACCACGTCTGGGAAGACTTTCTGATGTGGAAGAAACCCTAGCAGATCGGATACAGTTCTTTTCCAAATTTTTTTAATGAATATACTGCAATACAAATTAGAAAAATAGCGTATCAATACGCAGGACATTTATTTGCCAACAAAAAGAATGTCTCCCTAACTGAAGAACGATGGTCCTACAGGGGCTATATACAGATGTTCAGATAATGGTTGGATTAATGAGCAACTCTTCTTCGAATGGGTTGATTCTAATTGTCCACATGATGACCACAATTACCCGCGTGTTAGGACAATAGCGGTCAAAGTTTAAGTTTAATTACTACCAAAGTACGATTCTAAAACTTAAAAAACTATGTAAAACTGATAGTTTAATAAATATATTAAGTATAACAGTAACATTAATGAAGCCTATTCAATTAACTTTGGTTTTTTATTGATTCTTGCTTAAGTGACCCCCATTACCCTCTTTTCCCCTAAATTATAGGTAAAGTAATATTAATAATGATAATATGAACAGCTAGGTAAAAGAATATCATGTAGTTTGAAAGTTTCAATACATTATCTAACAACACTAGCAAAATGAACCACGTTTTGTTTAATGTGTACGCCAAGGCAATTCTTGGGGTACACAATCCGTGATTCATTGAGTACCACCTCAACATGGTTCAATGTGAGACATAGCACCTTTTTATAACTAACCTTAAAAATTTAAACTGAAAGAAATATAATTATGAAATAAATTACAGTGCATAGATAAGCTAAATAACTATATAATTCGGTGTAGAAATAAAATAGTCGATATTTCTTAAAGGAAAAATGCTAAAAAAGATAGTAAAATTTATTTAAAACTTACTTTTGTGACAGTTTTTTAAAAAAAGGTTCGCATACATACACCTCTCGCGCGATCTGCTCGCTAACTACTGAGCGGAAGAGACACGTCTGTACCTATCTTTTGCACAAATTAACACGATCTGGCCACGTCGAATTTTGGAAATATAGCGCTGGTTAAGTGTAGCTGCATGGTTCATTGTGAGACAGTCGACCCTATAGTAGCTCACCTCAACCCACTTCGTTAGGCAGCGAAAAAAACGCGTCCCTTTTTTAACATATTTCATTACTGCTCCACTCCTATTAGTCATAGCGTGATATTATAAAGCCTATGACACTCCCAGATAAATGGAGAATTTTAAAAATCGGTTTAGTAGATCCAGTTATTACCCCCTACAACGTCACAAACAAAAAAACACACAAACTTTACCTCTTTATAATATTTGTATAGAAGTACAGATAAAGCAAAATTGAAAACAAAAAAAAATATATTAAATAGATACATATTGAATACATTTTAAACAATTTAAACAGCCAACATCTAAGGTTTTACATTAATTCCAGTAATAACAACAATTCTATCAATCTATTAAATCCCTAATGCATACACTTAGCTAACTACTTACAACTTAGGTAATAACCAAAAATATTCCCAAATTATTAGTTATAGGATTATTTGCGCACGTATTATTACATGATAGGTACCTACTGTTGATTTCATGACTATGTTACATATTGGCGGTCGAGCTGGTTCACTCCAGCCAGAGTCAGCATTATCACTTTTAAATCTTTTACGAGATTTACACCTGCTATCTAAATATCGCCGGGTAAAATGACAAATTTCCCAGCGGATGCTCATTAAGTTTCTTTCATGAAATACTTCATGCTGCTATAAGTACATGTTTTTTTTTTAATCAATGGTCTGATAACTAGATCTTATGTTTCTCTTAATAACTAATGATTATAATCATTCACCAGGGTGAATAATTATTTATGAAATTTATTATGAAAGGGAAATTATTATTAAAAGATTATTTGCTATTAACCAAACAGCTTTTCTCAGAAAAGACTCAAGATCAATTTATACAAAATTATAAAAAGGTTTTTAGTAGTTTCATTCATTTTGAAAATACAGCTTAGTTACTCTTCCACAATACCTAAATTCTGTTCCCAAGGAATTGATGACGTCCTGAAAAATGTCGTCATGGCATTATGGCCATCATTTTGCCGTTAGCAAAAATCTAAACTGTGTTTCTTGAGGCTTGTATTCTAATCTACTGTTTCTTGAGAAGCCACAGCAGCGGCGAAAACTTTGGGTGTCTAATTTTAGTTGTGTTAGTGTAATTTCAAGCAATTAATTAATCCAAAAAATTAAAATTCGCCAACAAACTGTATTTACAGTTTGGCGATTCTGTTTCCTATGTAAAACCATTGTATATTTATTTCGAAATAAACAATTTAAAAAAAAAAAAATCACTGGCAGACATAACGTTGTGAATTTTAAGAGAACAATGCTCTGTTATCCAGTATGAGGAACGGTTGCTTGTGATAAATTATTGTTGCTTTTTGTGTCTTGACCACGGTTATGTGGATTATGCCAGACGCGACGAGGACGCGACCAGAAAGCTAAGCGAGCCACAGCACCAACCAGACAATGAGATTACGTCCTTTGAGCATTTTTAGAGGGACACAACTAAGATACCACCGATCCACCGTATTGTTTAGGATAGGTATAGTGCATACACTGCGATCCATTGTAACCATACCCGAGCACAGTAATACATAAAAGCAGTATTTATTAATAATCCTAATAAATAAATATCAATAATATAATAAATAATATCAATAAATAAATATCAGTAATATTTACTCAGTTAAAATTTTAATAGATGAGGACCTGGTTTTACTGATAATAATTATTCACCCTGGTGAATGATTATAATCATTCACCAGGGTCAATAATTATTCACCCAGTGACGTAGAAGCAGCCAGATGAAGAGTGTTTAATTAATAGTTAATATTAATTTTATGCGTTTCACGTAATGTTACACTTTATAATCAGTAAAACCAGGTCCTCATCTATTAAAATTTTAACTGAGTAAATATTACTGATATTTATTTATTGATATTATTTATTATATTATTGATATTTATTTATTAGGATTATTAATAAATACTGCTTTTATGTATTACTGTGCTCGGGTATGGTTACAATGGATCGCAGTGTATGCACTATACCTATCCTAAACAATACGGTGGATCGGTGGTATCTTAGTTGTGTCCCTCTAAAAATGCTCAAAGGACGTAATCTCATTGTCTGGTTGGTGCTGTGGCTCGCTTAGCTTTCTGGTCGCGTCCTCGTCGCGTCTGGCATAATCCACATAACCGTGGTCAAGACACAAAAAGCAACAATAATTTATCACAAGCAACCGTTCCTCATACTGGATAACAGAGCATTGTTCTCTTAAAATTCACAACGTTATGTCTGCCAGTGATTTTAATTTTTTGGATTAATTAATTGCTTGAAATTACACTAACACAACTAAAATTAGACACCCAAAGTTTTCGCCGCTGCTGTGGCTTCTCAAGAAACAGTAGATTAGAATACAAGCCTCAAGAAACACAGTTTAGATTTTTGCTAACGGCAAAATGATGGCCATAATGCCATGACGACATTTTTCAGGACGTCATCAATTCCTTGGGAACAGAATTTAGGTATTGTGGAAGAGTAACTAAGCTGTATTTTCAAAATGAATGAAACTATTAAAAACCTTTTTATAATTTTGTATAAATTGATCTTGAGTCTTTTCTGAGAAAAGCTGTTTGGTTAATAGCAAATAATCTTTTAATAATAATTTCCCTTTCATAATAAATTTTCCATTCCTATTTTCTTAATTAATTTAAGTGGTCAATCTTACAGGATGTAAAATTAACTCCTATAATGTAAATCAATAAAGAATATAAAACAAACATAACATCACTATCAGAGACGGAAAATTCGAAACAAATGTTGAGTACATCATGTATGCTGTACCATATGCGCTAGAGAACATTTGAACTTACTTACATGATTATGATGGTCCTCCAAGGCTCTACCGAATATCTACGGAGTGCTTACGCAATATTGTATAAGCGAACGTGTTATATGAAGGTGAACCCTGCATGTTTTGGAGTGGGAGTACTCTGGGTAATAAAAAGGACGTAAGTACTTAGTGTTCATTCCTAGGGCTGATTCTATCCCCAATCTAGAGAATCGACTGCAGCGCGATAGTCTCAGATATTCTTGAAGACCATATAGGGTCTTCACTTGCCTGTATTAGGTGAATCCTTATCAACGACAACGCCAGACCGCATGTAGCCAGCCAGAACAGTACGGGATTACCTACATGCAAGAAGTTTGCATTAATTGCCACCCATTGAGTATACGGAGACGCACTCAATAGAAGTGTTCGAGAAAGAAGCCTGGTTCTAATACAGCTCCAGAAACTTTAATGTGCCGTTGAAGTAGAAAAGGCATGACAAGATTTCGTGGTGAAGCTGATACGCGCCATTATAAACCCTTTAAAGGCTGTATCTAATTAAGACTAGGGTTTAATATATATTGGAGGAGGCCTATGTCCATCTGTGGACGTAAATTGGCTAAGGATGATGATGATCAAGTCAAAACTCCAATAAAAAACAGTAAAAAAGATTTTCTTTAATTTTTTTCCTTTTTTTGTGCATTTACCGTTTTATGAATACTTTATGAATTTAGAACACGTCATGTAAAATTTGTAAAATGCTAAATATTTATTTCAAGAGGTACTGAAAAAAGATTCAGTAAAGATAATTTATTTTTTCAGTGTAGTACAAAAACAAAGCTTTACTTACTAAATCAATATCCCCCTTACTCATAAACGCCGCTTAAATTTTAGTCAATTGATTAGCTTAAATTCTTTTAAATTTAAATTCTTTCGGTTGGTTTTACTAACAAAAATCTCGCTAAACAGTGATTAAATTTAAGAGGCGTTTATGAGTAAGGGGGTATGTGTGCTTTTATTGCATAACAGAGTTATTAAACTAATTTATTAGAGTCGGGATAAAGATTACAATTCCATGACCAAAACAACCTATGGACGTCCACAACTGGACATAGGCCTCCTCCATACGTTCAACTCTGCACTGGCACAAGATTTGATTATTTACAATAATAATTAATTTGCGGTATTTCTTTATTACATTTGAACGCACCCGAGCGCTTTTTACTTTTATCTGTGGTATGCGTTTTGTTTTTGATGCGGGATTATGCAATGCAATGCACTTTCTACTTTCTATCAAAAATATTAAAACACACATAACGTTTTGATTTAGTTACATAGGCGTTCTGAATTATGATATTTAATAATACCAAATGACATAAAAGTCACCAATTACCCAATAAATTCGTATCTTCCTCTAACTAATACTAGATAATTGAGAGCTTATAGACCTACAAGAAATCTTTTATATGATTTTGGTTGAGGACTATTCCACGTCGAAAATTAGTAAAAGTCATGCCTGACCAACTACTTTTTCCACAAACAAAACAAAAAAGAAGACCTATTTCTTAGCAATAGGATGTTAAATCTCGTTTAGTAGCACTACCCTGTTGGGGCCTGCTTTGGTCTGGGAAATTGTTTTATTTTTATCTAGGTTTGTTTTCCAGCTATAAAATTCTCTCATCCAGTTTTGATGTTTTCGATAGATCATCGATGGCCATCGATGGATTACTTAGCCTCTGGAACGCAGCCAAATATTTGCTCAAAAGACACTGTCCCAAAACATCAAACGTAATAAAAAATCGATCATAAATACATTTTCATTTGACATGGCATTTGGATTGGAATTGGCATGGTTCAGTTTTCCGATCGCCGGTTGTTACCGTGTCATTCAGTTTTGTTCAAACATTTCTCATTTAAATAAGAAATGTCTTACTGAACTCTGTTACTGTTTATTTAGATTAATCTGATTTCTCAGGTTAAGTGAAAAGTATTATTTATGTATAGGGATAAAATCTTCATAGTTGAAAATGTATCATCTTAACTTAGTTTATGCCGCTGTTACAATATTTTCTATGCTAAAAACTGCTACGGGTCTGGGTGAAATAATTTATGCAATAAACGCTGGTGGACCGGCTCATACCGATATATACGGTATTCACTATGAAAAGGACCCTTTACAAGGAAGAATTGGCACAGCTTCAGATTATGGAAAACAACTAGTAATGATAGGTAGAGTGAATCCAAAAGATGAAATATTATACCAGACTGAAAGATATCATCACAGCACATTTGGCTATGATATTCCCGCTGTTAAGGAAGGAAATTACGTGCTCGTTCTAAAGTTCAGTGAAGTATATTTCAATGCTCCCAATATGAAAGTATTTGACGTGGTTTTAAACGGAGATCACACTATTGTCGCTGACTTGGATATTTTCGATAAAGTAGGTCGTGGTATTGCACATGATGAGTATATCCCATACTCAATCAAAAATGGTAAACTTTACTTCAATGAGGAAGAGTCTGACATAAGAGGAGGTAAAATTAAAGTTGAATTTATAAAAGGTTACAGAGACAATCCAAAAATCAATGCATTATATGTTATGAGTGGCACAATAGATGAAGTTCCTAAATTGCCACCTCTTGTGTGGCCAGAGAATGAAATGGAAGAACCTCGGGAAGAAGTTGAAGAAAAAAGTTCAAAATCTAGACGTGCTAGTGGTCCTAAACAACCAGATCCTTATTCCATGGATGAGAGCTCAGTACTTATACCAGTTTTTATAACAATAGGTGCTTTCATTCCTCTGTTGTTTTGTCTTTGTAAACTATAAACTTCCTAACTAATCTTCCCATATTATTATTAATTTTGTGTGATTGTATGCAGTTTCTTGTATTTTTTATTTATTGTGGGTAATGACTTTTGTTTTGATGATTAGCTATTTTAAAGCATATGATTTTAAAGCTCAATGGTTATAGTACAAAGCCAACAGATGAAATGACTAGCGCCCGTCCCATGTTAAAATATGAATGAATAATTCTACACTGTAATGTGCACTACTATATTATTAGTGCTAAGCAGAAGCACTGTAAATAAATAACTTGAGTTTACATTTTCTTTTATTTTAAACACAAATTTAATCCCTGATGTCACAAAGCTCTCAATTATTAGTTACCATTAATTTTTTTCTATAATTAATTCTCTTTATCAAAAAATCTATTATTAACTTCCAACATTATACAGGCACCAATAAACTTTATATTCTTAGATCAATGAGGTGTGTATCTCTTGGTTATTAATGTTACTTAAAAGGAATACTATGAGATTCATATAATTATGAGCTTAATGCAACACTAGATAAAAAACCTAACATTGACTTGAAATATAAAGACTTCATAGGTTTTCATGATTATGCATAATGTGTGATAAACTGTATCACTGCAGCCTTTAACTTAGAAGTTAATTATTTCCTAATATCATATAAATCAATAAAACACAACACATAAACTATTAAAATTTATTTAAGACAGTCTTTACATCAAGCAGTATGTCACCACTTTAAATATTATAATTTTTAAATGCATTGCTACCAATCGTTACTTTTTTTATTAATAATAATTTTCTTTATTTATGTTCCTTTGTAATTCCTTCCTATTTTAATTTTTTGAGCAAGTTTCACTATTCTGCGCAATCTGAAAAAAAATTGAAATTAAATTCAACTATGTGGTAAGAATACTTAATTCGTTTTCTAAGGTAACGGAACGGGCACATGCTGGAATTTTGTACTTGCTGACCTGACTCATGGTCAACCTCCTAGTACATCGCTTGGTAAACTCGTTTTAGGAACCTGAAGACTGATTCTAAAAATTAACCATAAAATATTAATGCAGAGTGCATTAATATGGTTAATTTTTCTATCTATTTTGTTCCGCAATAAATTTATAAGGTAATTTAAAAAAGATATTAACACTTGATCTTTTTATTTAATAGGCTTAAGTAATCCAAGTCCATCATCATCAGCCAATTGACGTCTATTGAACATTTTCAATTAACGATGATGGGGATCGATACCAATCACTTATCAGCGTTTAAATAACCGACAACTAAAACACCAACAATTCGACAGATCAAAATATCAACACTTCAAAAGATCGACGATGTTACGCAAAACGATAACAGCAGAAGTAAAAAATACGACTTGAAAGTTTTGTCGTGTCGATTTAAACGTTGATTATAATTATTGTTGATATTGGGTACCTATGAATCCCATGATGATGATAAGTTATCCACTACTGGGACATTGCATATACAAATACTAAGTATAAAA
This sequence comes from Schrankia costaestrigalis, assembly GCA_905475405.1. Taxonomy (NCBI): domain Eukaryota; kingdom Metazoa; phylum Arthropoda; class Insecta; order Lepidoptera; family Erebidae; genus Schrankia; species Schrankia costaestrigalis. The sequence continues at coordinate 9,780,242 of FR997832.1, forward strand.
TTTTAGACCGTAGCTAGGCCGCTCGCAGCCTCGCTATCTTGGAATTTATGCTCTCTTTAAACCACGTTAATGAAGAACAAGACATAGCCTTGGGGAAACACCACAGCTGGCAGTTACTTCCAGTTTACACTGTACACGTACCTACGATTTTCAAAAGGTTGGTTCAAAAACATTCTGAGAAGCTGCATATTGCGGTAAGTTATTAAATAAGTATTTTATAAAAAATGTGTATACTTACGCATTAGTAGTCCCATGACCTTTATATTCACATTTTCCTTGATTATTTTGAGCGAACCCACGCCTGCATTTACTAGAGACTATCGCCTCACTAGTATTCTTTATAGAATCTGGTGATGTTGTAGTAGATTCATCGTAGGTTATCTTATTCGTCGTAGTAACAATTGAAGAATGGTTACTGATGTCATTGATGTTCTGTGTTACACTGTTACTCGTTTCGTCAATATTCGTAACAGATTCTAATGTAACATTATTAAGAGCGGATTCTGTAGAGTTCAAAATAGAATATGTTGCATTGATACTAGACTCGACTACTGATGTTGAGTTCAAATCAGTCCCATTGTTTAAAGTATCCGTATCTGTAACATTTTGTGGTTTTGCTGTTGTACTTTTTGGTGGCTTTATTGTCATTTCTGAATAGTCGTACGCATAATCGTAATCCTGAAAAAACAAACAATCAACTTTATCAATACTGATGTTGTTAATAACTACAAATAACGGAGAAGGTACTCCGTCCAATATCGGATAAGGTACCTACAACAATACATAACATCACAAATTCGTCTCATTCCGAACATTCCATTCTTATTCTTAACTACAAGGCTTCAGCACTGGACTGGACTAAGTACTTATTTATAATAATTTGATGGATCTGCACTGATATTTCAATACATTTGTCTATGTAGGTAAACGTAAAACACCTAACATAGGGGTGCACGAAAGGAGCCTCCCCGAGCGGCGTTGTCAAAGTGAACTTGCTTCCCCACGCCCGGCGCACCCTGGACACCTAGCACTCGGTAACGCAGAGTCTAGGTGACAAATCCTTTCACCACGTCAGGTACACAAAATGCAGCCTCAAACGGCCCTTTTCAGGGCCAGACAGCGCTTTTACACCAACCAGCCCACAAAAGCAGCTCTGAAGATAATATCTGTAAATATTGAAGGTTTTTCAGACAGTAAGGCGATAATCCTGTCTAAAATGTGCCAGGAAACAGAATGCGACCTAATCTGTATTCAGGAGACGCACCGCGACTGGGATAACCGGAGACCGTTTATCCCTGGAATGACCCTCGTCGTGGAGTCGCCGCACGCAAAGTATGGAAGTGCAATCTTCTCGAATGGAATAACCAACATAAGTCTCTTCTAGTTCCACTAACACCTACAACATAGAAGTGTTAACAATAGACACGGGAACAGTCACAGTCACCTCCATATACAAGCCCCCCAACACCCCCTTTGTATTAGACAGAACGAGTAACTTACAACACAATAAGGCTCGTATCATAATAGGCGACTTTAATAGCCACAGTACGATATGGGGCTACCAAGTTTCTAACGATGATGGCAATGCGGTTGAAGAATGGGCGGAAAGTCAAGGTCTCACGCTGGTACATGATGCCAAACTCCCGGCCTCTTTTAACAGTCGGCGTTGGAACCGCGGCTACAATCCTGACTTGATCTTTGTTAGTAACAACATCGACTACCTATGCAAAAAGTCAGTATGTCCACCTATTCCAAATACACAACACAGACCGATTATTTGCGAAATTAAAGCTGCGATTAACCCAATATCTGTACCGTTTAGGCGCAGATTCAATTTTTCCAAAGCTGACTGGACAAATTTCTCGAAAGGAGTCGATGAAAAATTAATAAATATTGAACCAGTACCCTCTAATTATGACACATTTATTGGTATTGTGAGAGTAGTGTCTAAACAATTTATACCACGTGGTTGTTGCACTAAATACATTCCGGGACTTGATGGAGACTCAGCAGAGGCTTTTCGTGTGTATGAAAAGTTATACTCTGAGGACCCTTTCTCCGAAGAAACTCTACAGGCCGGCGAGGAGCTCTTATCGAAAGTCAGCGAAAATCGTAAACAGAAATGGATCAACACAGTCACTAACATCGATATGGCCCGTAACAGCAAAAAAGCATGGTCTACTGTACGAAAGCTGTCTGGAGATCCTCCGATGGCTTCAAATCCTGGGAGAGTTACATGTAACCAACTTGCCAATCAACTGCTGCGTAATGGAAAACCCCCCCACCGGCTACCAAGGCTGGGGAAGCTGCCCGTAGCACCGTATAATAACACCGACATCAGTAAACCTTTTACACTGGCTGACATTGTCTTGGCGGTTGGAGCGCTTAAAAAAGGTAAGGCTTGTGGCGAAGATGACCTAACAGTGGAGCAGATTAAGCGGTTGGGTCCCGTAGCGGTTTCCTGGCTGCTGGATTTGTTTAATGTCTGTCTCGACAAATGCACAATACCCAAAATATGGAGAATAACTAAAGTAATAGCGTTACTGAAACCTGGCAAGTCACCGGAGGATCCTAAGAACTACCGCCCTATCTCTTTACTCTGTCACACCTACAAACTCTTCGAGAGAATGCTCCTGACTCGTCTTACACCTGTTGTAGACCCAAAACTGATTCCGGAGCAAGCTGGATTTAGACCAGGCCAATCAAATCAAATTTATTTATATAAAAAAAAAAAAAAAATTACATAGCAATAACAATATTAGGTACCTACTTATAATATAATTTATTTGTGTTGACTGGTTCCAAACTAAGCAGAGCTTGTACTATGGATACCAAACAACAGCCATACATACTTATATTTATAATTATTTATACATACTAATTATAACAAAATAATGTAGGTATATTATAATAACACATAACTTATCAATGCCGACTAGTCCCAAACTAAGCAGAGCTTGTACTATGGGTACCAGACAACAGCCATACATACTTATATTTATAATTATTTATACCTACTTATTATATTATAATATACGTGACTTATCACAATAAATAAAAACATATGAACATTATAACAAATAAATACAAGTAAATTATGTCACAGTGCGATCATACTCATACTCATACTCATTTATTGGTAAAGATATTACACGTCATAATAAACTATTATACAGTACTTATTGAGCTACATATCTCTTAAGCATAGGTACCCACAATGAATTATTTATTTACAATCAATAATAAATCAGGTGGCACTTGTCCGCGAAAACGACGGAAAACCACGCCCTGCGGCCAAAAGGTGTCCTCCATGACGAGATGCAAGTAACACGTTGGGACTCGAACCACGAACGCCTTGAAATTAACGTTGCGGCGCGACTCCAACAACTGCACTCTCGCCATGTATTTCAACCTATGGCGAACGTACTCCACGATGTCCTCAGCCTTTGTGCTGTAGCCAAGTTCTGCGTCTCACTCAGCAAATAGAAGATGGTTTTGAGAAAAAGTTGATTACAGGGGCCGTTTTTGTGGACTTATCAGCCGCTTATGACACGGTCAATGTAAAGAGGTTACTCCATAAAGTCGAACAACTGACCAATGACAGAGGGTTTGTTAATATTCTGAGACAATTGCTTACAAACCGTCGATTCTATGTGGCATTCGGCCAAGGGAAAAGCAGGTGGCGCCGTCAGAAGAATGGCATACCCCAGGGCAGTTCTCTGGCTCCAACGTTGTTTAATATATATACTAATGACCAGCCCACCTTCCTGAACACCGACCGCTTTCTTTACGCAGACGACCTGGCTCTTGTGACACAGGCGAACAGCTTTAAAGAGGTTGAGCTGACCTTGTCGAATGCCCTCGAAAATCTGAGTCCATACTACGAACTTAACCCCCTCAAACCAAATCCTTCAAAAACCCAAGCTTGCGCTTTTCACCTGCACAACATCCACGCAAACAGAAAACTAAACATCACGTGGCAGGGAATCCAGATAGAACACCTTGAGTACCCCAAGTATCTGGGTGTCTCTCTGGATAGATCCCTTACATATCGGAAACACTGTGAAGTGACAAGGCGGAAGGTGAGCACGCGGAACAATTTACTGCGACGACTGACCTCTACTCGGTGGGGGGCAAAACCCGACGTGCTGCGCACCACAGGTTTGGCTTTGTCATTCTCGGCTGGCGAATATATGTGTCCAGTGTGGCATCGGTCTGCTCATGCTAAGCAAGTGGACACTGCACTGAATGAAACGTGCCGTATAATATCTGGTCTAAAGCCAACGCCGCTGAGCAAGCTTTACCCCCTAGTTGGTATCGCTCCACCGTGTGTCAGAAGGGAAATTTGCTGTGCCGTGGAAAAACAAAACCAGGAGGTAGACCCACGCCATTCCCTGCATGGGTATAGCCCAGCACCAGGGAGGTTAAAGAGTCGACACAGCTTTCTGCGTAAAACCACACCAGTCCGAGACGAACCATCTGCGGCTAGAGTCAAACTGTGGCAAGAGAAACATGCCCCACCACCCAACTATGTGAAATGCAAGGAGCGCCTGTCACCCGGTTCCCATCTCAACTAGTCCGATTGGAAATCCCTTAACCGCCTAAGGACCCAGGTAGGCCGTTGCAAACAAAACCTGGTGAAATGGGGTATGACAAACTCATCAGATATCTGCTGTGAATGCGGGGAAGAACAGCAAACAATGGCACACCTACTGAACTGTCCAAGGTGCCCAGATAGCTGCACAGAAAAATACCTCATAGACGCCACTGACAATGCAATCAACGTGGCCAAGTTCTGGGCTGATTGCATTTGACCACCGATGGTACTGCATTGTGTGCCTTACGACTCGAAAGAAGAAGAAGACCTAACATTAAAATACCTCAGTTCAAAATACCTAAAATGAAAAGTTTTAATTTTAGGTAAGTATGTAGATGTTATTGAAAGAGTAAAAGCACAGTTTGGTTTCCAAGAGGGCTTATCAACAGAAACGGCGGTACTGGCCCTTAAGCATACAGTGAGGTATTACACTGACAGAAATACTCCCGTGTATGCTGCCTTTCTTGACCTCTCCAGGGCATTTGACCTGGTTAATTATAACATTTTGTGGTCTAAAATGCGAGACCAAGGAATAAATGATGAATTAATAAAGCTTTTAGAATACTGGTACCATCATCAAGTTAATCAGGTCAGGTGGGAGGGGACATTGTCGATGGGGTATAGGTCAGAGTGTGGGGTGAGGCAGGGAGGGTTGACCTCTCCTGTTCTCTTCAATTTATATGTCAACCAGCTGATTGAGGAGCTCAGTGGCACCAGAATCGGTTGTTCCATTGAAGGAAAGACAATAAATAGCATAAATTATGCTGATGATATGGCCCTGCTGGCCCCTTCGGTCAGCGGACTCAGAAAACTCCTTAGCGTGTGTGAAGGATACATAAAAAGCCATGGTCTCTTATAGAATGAAAAGAAAAGTGAGCTTGTAGTGTTTAAGGTAGGCTCTAGGAAATCTGACTCTGTGCCACCTGTCTACCTTAACGGTGTCGCTTTAAATAGGGTATCGTCCTTCAAGTATCTGGGTCATATGGTAACAGAGAATCTGAAGGATGATAGTGACATAGAGAGGGAGCGGAGAGCGCTGTCGGTCCGGGGTAATATGCTGGCTCGCAGGTTTGCTCGATGTTCACAAGAAGTAAAGATCACGCTTTTTAAAGCATACTGCCAAACACTGTATACCTGCAGCCTGTGGGTACAGTTTACACAGAGGGCCTACAGCGCTCTTCGAGTGCAGTACAATAATACTTTCAGAATGTTGATGGGTCTCCCACGCTTTTGTAGCGCGTCAGGAATGTTCGCTGAGATGCAAGTAGATAGCTTTCAAGCAATTGTAAGAAAAAGAACTGCATCACTGATGCAGCGATTAAGGGGGAGCTCCAACAGCATTCTGAGAATTATTGCAGAAAGACCTGATTGTCCATTTATGGGTTACTGGGCATATATACATATGTGTGGCTTAAGTACAACAGGGACAGGAGGTACATGAATTAGGTACTTAATTAATTTATAAAATAAATAATAATATTAATAAATAAAAATGTTACTAATATAGTCTGTAAGCTTGTGTTACTAACAAATAAATATGGAAAATTATTCTGAAATAAATGTGTAAATAAATAAATAGATGTGCTCCCACCAACATCCTATATATAGGTACACATTTATAAACTGTATATTTTTACTAAGCTTTTACCAGCAGCAACTACCACGTCAAGTCAATAGGTAACGAGCGATGTATCACCTCTGTTGGTACAATTGCGTACAAATCAGGGCTCTACAATATCATTATTATTACGCAAGTGTAACTAACTAACATTAGTTCAATGGATTGTGTATTAATGACGTATTCCGTGACTTTATGGTTTGTTATGCAGAACAACAAGAAATGTGTGAGATGGGAACTGTTGCACACAAGTAGATATTGAACACAATAGACATATTTTATTACTTTCTGCGGCTAATTGCTAAATTGTATTTTTACTTTTCAGCATGTGAACGTAGCTGCTGCCTCAACTAATCCATTTATGTTAGATACAGTTATGAGAAGATGTGACACAACTTAACATAATGCTTGTCTGTGTAGTAAAGGAGATCAATATCCTATCTCATCCCAATGGTAAGTAAGTATTTTAAAAGCCGACTAAGTGGAAGTTGGCAGATAGTATCTCTAGGAAAACAAAAAAAGGAAACGTGATATAAAACCTACCTATACCAATAATAGGTATATACCATTTCAACTAATAATGCGGCAATAAAAGGCTTATTTATGTACTATCCATAAGTAAATATAAAAAATACTTTACAGTTTTACTTAAGTATACATAATTTTCTAATTAAAAAACCGACTTCAACAGGAGTCGGTTAAAAACCATGCTGATAACAATTTCTAAGATTCGTATTAAATAAATTTCTGCAGTCGTCTTCATCATAAGATCATGTTTGTGTAAAGTTTTCATTAATACGAATAAAATAAGCCCAAACACTAGGTAGCTGCTATATACCGTTGAGAAGTTTCCTCGACCCTCAGTCGTCTTCATCATCAGATCATGTTTGTGTAAAGTTGTGTAAAGTTTCCATCAATACAATTAAAATAAGCCTAAACACTAGGTAGCTGCTACATACCGTTGAGGAGTTCCCTCGACCCTCAGTCTTCTTCATCATCAGATCATGTTTGTGTCAAGTTTCGTAAAGTTTTCATCAATACAATTAAAATAAGCCCAAACACAAGGTAGCTGCTATATGCCGTTGAGTTGTTCCCTCGACTCTCTGTGGTCTCCAGCATCAGACCAGTTCTGACTCTTGACTATTTGGTAGTGACGTCAGAGATGCACGTATATGACAACATTTTACATAATGCGTCCCTACAATTTTCAAGAGATGCCCTCGATTTCTCTGGGATCCCGTCATCCAGATCCAGATCTGGTGACAATGGGACCAAATGGGAAGTAGACTCAATCGAACAAAAAAAAAATTTTTCAAATCGGTCTAGCCGTTTTCGAGAAATCAGGTAACAAACACAAAAAAAAAAAATAAAAAAAATAAAAAAAAAAAAAAAAATACAACCGAATTGAGAACCTCCTCTTTTTTGAAGTCGGTTGAAAATAGGTACAAATTCTGTGTAATTCTGAAAATGAAAAATGGCATTAAATGGTCCTAGTTCCAAATACATTACTACTGATCTTGAAAACACCAAAACAAATAAATATAAAACATATTACTAGTACCTACCTATACCAAGCCTGTTCTCACAGACACGGCAGCGGTTACGACACAGATCATCTCGTGCCAACCTAAGGTTCCACGAGATTACGGGTTCGATTCCCGCCTATGCTAGATATTTTGGTTTATTAACATAACCAAAATATTCATCCATTATCAACAAATCATTAACTTGAGTGTGAATTGTTTTAATGTAAGTTTGAAAAGATCCAACGACACGAGAATAATCTGGCTAATTGAAGGAATCAAGAAAAGTTTTAATAGGAGATAAGTATATTTTATAAAACTTAAAATCTTTTGATTTCAACATCGATATACTTCATTCATAATTATTAATTGTTTATTTCCGTTTGATTTTTATTTTGTCCTACGTCTACATTAAACTGAACGAGTAAAAATAAATTAATAACTTTAAGAAATATTGCATTATCCTCATTCAGTAAATACAGGATGTACTTAATAATTAAAAAAAATATATAATAAAAGATTTAAAAAAAAAAATACTTACCACATATTCCTCTTTTCCACCTTTAAGTAAAGCAAGTAATTGTATATTTTTTAAACCAATTTGTACATTAAAATCTCCTGTTTGTCTCTGATCATAGCTTGATGTGCTGTTACTTAATCCAAATAAAATGGAACACAACATTGTTGCTGCTAATATTAATTTAAAAGTCATGTTTCCTTTTATTGTAAGTAAATGATGTCAAAGGAATTGCGATCAAGTCCCGTGAACATGCGCGACTGACTTGTGCTACCGGTCGCCCTGTGCTTCGCTAAGTTATTTCCAACAACTTAACAGTTATTTCAAGTAACTGTGGGAAGGTCGATAGCCTCGACATTGCACTGCGGCTAAAGATTACGTAAGGAAAGAGATACTCCTTTTTTGCTAAATAATCTTAATTTCTTACCCCGTATGCCAATAACTTTTTTTTAAAGAATTTATTTTAAAAAGCAACGCGGTACTTCCTTTAAGCCAAAACCCTGTACTGTACTTTTTTATATATATTAAGTACCTACCAAATATAATAGTAATAAGTATTTCGCATGGGGACTGACTACGAATATACCTAAGTATAAGTACCTAGCACAACCCCGTCTCATCCGGAGAAGTGCCTTAAAAGGCCCTACTACAGTACTGCAAGACTAAGGAAATCGTTCTTTACAGGTACCTAATATCTATTATAGAAAAGGAAGATTTGACAATATTTTCATTCTTCCACGCCCTAGAGTGAACTGGTGCCAAACACAAATTATTATGGGATATACGAATAAATTTTTCATGAATTATTACACCTTATCAGGCATCGACATCATTATCTAGAAATTAAATAAATTTGATAGATTACGATACAAGTTAGTGGAAGGTATTTGTGGACGTTACATGTGCCTATATGAAAAGCAAAGTAAACTATAGGTCATCATAGCAGGTCGTGAATGACCTGTTACACGATCGGACCTAGGCGTGCGTGACAGGCGAACTTGTTTACCTTCTTATTTTTTTATATAAAAATATTAGTGACATTCTTTTATAATTTTAAGATGCCTTTAATTTTATTATTGTGCAAATTTCTTTTTTATCTAAGGAACTTTGTCACTATCTGACAATACATATTGATATTCTGACAAAAGTTCTACAGTGAAACAAGTCGTAGGTGCTCCTGTATTAACGCTAAGTATAGCTACCTAAGAAATACCTATTAGCATAACGAATTACCGCGAATGGTAGGTCGATGCCTGTTGGATAACTGTCACTACAATCTTTTAACGGAGTGTGGGAATATAAAAACGGTGTTTTTAACGGCTTAAACATTGTATAAGCTTTTTTATAAAATAACTACGCCGCATTTTATAACATAAGTTCCTACTTGCTAATTATACCTCCCTACTCTTATTATCTTGCTCATTGTACCTACTTTACAACAGGGTTGAAGATCATTTTGGCAGTTAAAATTAATTAAAATAAATTTTATTGTGCATCCTTTTCACTCAAAAAATACAAGGTTAACTCGTAGATTATATTTTTGCTGTCTGTACACTCATGGTTGGCCTTTAAGTAGTTTTTCTCTCCAACCTTACCTAATACTAAAGCGCCGATTACACTAGACTACATGTAGTTAGTGTAATCACATGTAGCACAGTGTAAACAGAACGTCCTAACACTAAAAAGTTAGGACGTCCTTATGTAGGAGACTACATGTAGACTATACCCTATTCATTTGGGCTTGAGAAATTTGGTAAACAAACAAAAACATGGGTCTTTTTATTGTCACGATTACTCATTTATAAATAATTATAATCTATGCTCACGATGAAGACTCGATAATTATAAAAAAAAATATTAATATGTTAACGACTTCACTATAAAATAGAAATTTCATTACATAATATGTTTAAATAATTTAAATATTATAATTAGATCACCAAGTAATAAATTTTTTTTTTCGCCTTTTTAAACATTACATACGAACTAAACGACTTATTGAAGAGCCTACAATTGTCAATGTCTTAAATGTCATGTGTATCGCATTAATATGAAGATATATATATAATTATATATATATAGAGATAATAGAAAAGAAGAATAATATTACAAATTAATGGAATTATTGAAGAATTTGTTAATTAATTTATAATACAAGCTAGGAACAGTTTTTCTGAATCTGAATTAGAAGTTTCCGATTAATAGAAATTGAAATATGTGTTTTTAAAAAGCAATTTACTAATTCGTAAGTTTTATTTGTATATTCTGCTTCTCAACAAACTTTTATTGCCTTAATTCAAGCATTATTTACTAAATTCACATTTTCTTATCCAGGTACTTAGAATACACTTATTTATATTTACACAGAGTTATTTATTGTTTAGTTATGTTTTTAGTTAAAATGTTTGAAAACCGCGGCATTTTTACAGTTTGACAGATTTGACATGTTTATACTTTTTCTCATGCTATCTTGAATAGGATATAGTGTAATCGGCGCTGTGTGAGAAAGTTTGTGTCCCACTCCCTATTATTTGTCCATAGTATGGATGTTTTTTGTATTCGTTAAATTAATATTTGTCTCCTTTCTATTTGGTATTTCACCAAAGCTGGCCTAGAGAAGATCTCGATCGAGCCCTTAATCTCAAAGAATGGAGAGCAAGCACTTCGTCTTTCCCTCTCAAACACACGTCGATAGAGAAGAGTGCTACAGACATACTTAGTTATAATATTAAGTCACCAAAAGAAAATTTATAACACGATAGATGCAATGGATTTGCTAGTTACCTACAAAATCTTTTCTTTCAATGATAAATAATAATAAATACGCAATCAGTATTAATCATATTATGACACTGCAATGAATAAAAGTAACGGTACGGTATATAAAATATCAAACCAAACATAGCCTAATCATTAAAGTTATCGCTATGCAGCTCGTTCAATTACGTAAGTACCTAAATATCAAGCTGACTAGTTCCATGAAACGTTTTAAGGAAGGAAAACACATAATATTATTTTGACTACGAATAATTTAACTATCTAGGTTTTAACTGTTAATTTAGAGAAATTAAATTTGTAAAAGAATAATGAAAAATAATCAACCTTCAGATATCTAACGGAAATAGAATATGAAAACCCCACAAGGTACTAAGATTGCTATATTATAATTATTTGACTGAAAGTGGTCTTTCATTATTTATGATTTGGACCTGTAAATTGGATTTAGCATAAAACAATCTATCATTTCCAAATAGAAATAATTTAGATTACCTATGTCAAGGATTTAAACCTATATTCTCTAAGTACACGACTAAAACGAATTTAACCGCTAAGCCACCGAGCAATTTTGTCTTGCTACTCAAATACGTGTACCTAGATCAAAAGGTGCTAAACTCCCAAAAGAACAATGGGCAAAACGTCCCCACCCTTGTAACACTTTCAGCTATACATCAAATGAAAGCCCTTAAAAAGTGAAGCATTTTATTGTATGACATCAAAACTGTCAGTCATGGGAGAACAGAGTTATTGAGGAGAAGAAAATAAAAATAATGAACGATAATATTACATACTTTATGCTAATGTTTCCTATGTAAGCACGATAGAGTCAAAGGCTATCTTACTAGTAGAGGGACCATACATGTAGAACATCCTACATCATCCAGAAAACCATGAATTTCGCTTTTCAAATAAAAAACATACAGCTTTCATAAATATAGAAACTCGTATATCATATCAGCCAATTGATGTCCACTGCTGAACATAGGCCTCCTCCAAACATTGCCATCCTCATCCATCGGTTTCCTGCCGTCCTAACTAGGTCGTGGGACCACCGTGTGAGGGGTCTCTCCACCCTGCGCTTTCTGATAGGCGGTCGCCATTCCAGAACCTTTCAACCCCAACGGCTGTCGGTTCTCCGCGCTATGTCCCCTGCCCACCGCCACTTTAACCGGTCAATTCTGAGCGCTATGTTCGTAGGCACAGTTGGGTATATTAGAAAGATAACTGGACCTGACGCAGCTACTACTTCCAATGCAACAATAACGAACTAATTGTAATCATTAATGAAAACCACGCACCTATTTATTATTTATTGCATGAAACTGATGCATTCATACTACCACCCCGACACCGACTCCGGTCATATCCCCACAAAGGTGATCACTGATTGGAAGAGGCTCGAGGAGAGACTCGCGTCTGTCGAATCCGCCCAACTAGATAGTAGTCCCTACAGTTCGGATACTGTAGTGGACACTGAGGCGGCGATCGTTGCCCTGACAGGTCGTGTCATTAATTAACAATTGCTCTTAGACAGTGGCTATGCTGGAAGACCTCCGCATGCAATTATCTGGAGAACTGCGTGATCTGTTGAGCCGCAAGATCCCTGCCACACGTGCCTACGACAGGGCCCTCAGCGAGTCCAATAGGGTTAGAATTAGACAGCTTCAATGGCCTGTTAAAGTACGCATAAATGAGTTTCGTCAGTCACAATTGAGTGAGATCGAACCTTTTTATCTCGCTTTCTAGCAGGTATCCCGTTCATTAAAGAAGGACGTATACTCTACTATGCCTCCTTTGGTAGGCCTGATAGGAGGCTAGCGTTCGAGTATGATGACAACGCCGAATGCCTGGCCAAGAGCCTCGAGGCCCAATACGCAGTTCTCCTCAGGGTAACAATCACGATATAATATCAATCACATACACCAATTTCAAATATTTGTCAACAGCGAAGTAAAACGGTGAACTTCTCTCCAGGAGTCACCGCTTAAGGCAGACAACGACGATATACCGTTAGTCACACCTACCGAGTGGAACCGTTAAATAAACTTCTCGCCCCTAAAAAGGCACCAGGCTCAGAAAGAATAACAAAAATAGTCATTAATTTATTCCCCGAACGTCTTTTGGTCCTTGACATGCATCTTCAATGTCGCAATATCAAATTGTGTCTTCCCACAACAGTGGAAAGACGCCGTGGTTATCGGAATACCGAAACCCGACAAAAAAATTCCGACCTGTTAGTATAAATTCTGTCGTTTACTATTTCTGCAATGGTTGCTGAATAAAGAACATGTCCTAATGGTTCTCTAAATGCTTATATTAGCAAAGCTAGCTATCCGAAAGTCAGGAAAATGCTGTAGATGATTTTCTGGATGATGTAGAATGAGCTAGATGTATAGTCCGTCTACTAGTAAGATAGCCTATGTTTAGTTTAGCAAAGCTAGCTATCCGAAAGTCAGGAAAATTCTGTGGATGATTTTCTGGATGATTTAGGATGAGCTAGATGTATAGTTCGTCTACTAGTAAGATAGCCTATGTTTAGTTTAGCAAAGCTAGCTATTCGAAAGTCAGGAAAATGCTGTGGATGATTTTCTGGATGATGTAGGATGAGCTAGATGTATAGACCGTTTACTTGTAAGATAGCCTGTGACTTTATCGTGCTTATATAGTAAATATTAACATAAAGTATGAAATATTATCGTTTATTATTTTTATTCTCTTATCCTCAATAACTCTGTTCTCCCATGACTGACAGATTAGTTTCATACAGTAAAATGCTTCACTTTTCAAGGGCTTTCATTTGATGTATAGGTGTAAGTGTTACAAGGGTGGGGACGGCTTCCATACAAAAATGCCCATTCTTCTTTCTTTCAAACTAGGAAAAGCCATCTACAACTTACTACGTAGTACAGGAGTAAGTACTGCGTAGTAGCTAACTTGTACTGCTACGAAGCAGTATAAGTTATGTATGACGCTGCTGGTTATAATCGGTCTCGAGAATCAAATGTTTTCCATTGTTTATCGATTTAGGTTAATAATTTTGTAGCAAACTTAATCTTTTTATGTCATTAAGGTATACCTTGTGGTATGCCTCGTGGGAACTTCTTCAGCCTCCTCTAGGAAGCTGAAACTTATCAAGCCTCTTTGCAAAGCGGTTTGTGATGATCTTTGAGAACAGGTTGGAAACGCGTAAAGATTTATCCCCTTTCTTAAAGAACAAAACAACGCTACTTTCCCTACAAGTTCTTGGAATTACTCCCAGATAACATAATAATATAACTAAACATGGCGTTTGCGTTCGTAGGAACGCGATTCGCTTTAAGTAGCTTCTCAAAAATTCCGTCATCACCTGTTGACGGATTACTTCTTGCCGTTCTCAAGCTATATCATGTCTCGCTAACCTCGCTATCATTGATCTCCAGCATAGCTTTTCAAAATGCTTGCTGCATTATTGTAAGTAGCTTTAAATTTTGTTGGTGGCGACAGACGATGTAATGTAATTTTACTTTTGATTCTATTTAATTTAATAGAATGAATTAACTTCACTCTGTTTACTGATATGTATTAAAATCAGCCAACAGAAAATAAGTAAAGCTTTGTCTTTATATAGTTTTATTAATGGATTCCTGAAAAGTGGCCTTATGCCCAAGTTAGCCGCATAAGTCATACAATCATAGTACACAACTCGTGTACAATGTACATTTTGTCCATCAGCAAATTGGTTATGTCTGGGAGCATTGAGATTTGGGTCCATGACTTAGTTTTTTTTTTTTCTTTATTTAAGGAGTTTTGTCACAATTTGACTATAGTCTATTTAGACGGACTTGCTTTAAAACGTAAACATAATGGCGTCGTGTCAACCACAGACTAAAGACTTTAGTCTTTGATATTTAAAAAATGTATAGGAATCAAGGACAAAATTCTCTACAAATGTCAAATGATAAAATTAATTTTATCTGTGAAATTTTACGTTGGAAAAAATTATATTTATTTAAAATTTAAGAAAGATAGTAGATAAATCAAAGTGATTTACGTGTTTTCTATTGCATAAACGTTTAATGCTACTTTCCAGAAATTTTCATCCATATCAAAGTGTGCGATTGATGTACAAACTAGTGAATTTGCAATATGTGGTGTTTGTTGACAAAATAAATTAAGTAAGGATGAATACGGTTTATGTCGCTCCGACTTAGTTTATTATAGTTGCTTCTTGGTCTGGTAGTTTAAAAAATTTGGTTTGAATAAAAACTAAACGGCTGTTGTTCAGTCAATGTCCAACACACAAAAAAAATATCGGTGTCATTTCCTTTTGACGTAACTGACATTTCCGATGTAAACGTAATCCAATAAAACATAAAAACAAATTGTTTTCATTTTCATATTATTGTTTACGCTTATGGTCATAAAACGCACTTATGAAGAGCTTACGTAGATTACTTCTACGGTTATTCATAGGCCCAATCGACACGTATAACGAAATATTTAAACAAAAATGATGAAGTTTTGGAAAAGTGCAGGTAAAGTACTTAATTGAGTCTTTGTTTTTTCTTATAACAAACACCTAAATAAGTTACCTTGCGACATGTTTACATGGAAGATTAAGAAACTTTTAATTAAGGCTTTGAACTATTTTAGCAAAAGGTAAAACAGGATGTCCTGTACGTCCTCCCGAAATAAAAACAACAGAGAGACCTGATATTAAAAGTCTAATAAGCACAAATTTATTATTCGAAGATAATGAAGGTGAGTAGATACGAATGCAAATTTTATAGCTACCTATAGTAATAAAGCTGCCAATTTAAATATAAACTACTATATCCTCTATTATCAATTTTCAGAAACTAAACAAATGTTTGAAAAAACATCAAAGTTATCATTAAATTTACTGGATATCTTAAAGGATAGAAAGGCATTAAAATATTTTACGCAATACATGGAAACCATAGGAAAATCTGAACTTGTGAAGTGCTGGTTAGAAATAGAAGAATTTAGGCTATTGGTATCTAACTCAGACAACATTAATTTTAACCTAAATTTTTCTAAAATATGTAGAACTCAAAGTTTAGATCTCCAAGGAAAGTGCTTATCAACACATAACTACCAAGATACTAGGTCACAAAGGTTTAATTGGCGAGAAAGAAGCGATATAAGATTTACAAGTAGTAGTATTTCAGAACAGATTAATGAATGTTCTATAAGTTCTTGTGTGAACTTAGCTGAACATAATTCTGAGAATGCTGCCTCTGCCAGTGATAGATGTCAAATGAATGACTATACAGAGGAAGCTATAAAATTATTCAAAAAATATGTAGCTTTAGAAGCTCCATACCAATTAGATTTACCAGATAATTATAGAAAATCAGTTATCTCGAATATATGTCAACCAGAAGGAAAAATAAATGAAGACTGTTTCAAGCCAGTGCAAGATATTATTTTTAGTCAAATTAATAACAATCATTTCAGTGATTTTTTAAGTAGCCCGTTTTATATTAAAGCACAAATAGATGTTTTGACTAATGGCTCTCTTAATCTTAAGGATATATTACATAATGAAACAATCCTGTTTTACTTCACTGAGTTTTTAGAACAGGAATCATGTAGAGTATTACTAGAATTTTTAATTGCAGTAATGCACTTTAGAGATAATTTAACTAATGGTAACACAACAAATGCTGAACATGCCCAAGCTGACGCAATTGTTATTTATGACAAATACTTTTCTCTACAAGCAACTAATCCACTTGGGTTTCCTACAGATGTAAGACTAAAAATTGAGAGTGATATATGTAGAGAAGAGGGTCCACTTCCAATTTGTTTTGATATGCCTTATCAGATTGTCTTCAAGACCCTCACACAGTATGTTAAAACATTCCTAGAATCAGAATTGTATTTTAAATATCTCTCAGAAATGATTCATTCTGTTGATCACCTATGGTCCACCAACTATAAGTCTCATTCTGATTGCAGTAGTGAATTTAGTATTAGCACTCAAAATACTCTCCTAGCCATGGGAGATCCTGTCTTCCGCAAAAAGAAACGTAATCTCTCTGTACCTGACATGACAATAGATTCCAATCAGCTATATAATGCTGATGCTTTATGGCAAAGGAATAGACAAGAAGGCTTAAGTCTTGGAAGAGTTAACAGCTTAGGAAGGTTTGAATCAAAATTTGAACCTGACCCTGATAAAAAGGATAAGTCAGTACTGAAAAAAATGGTCAGCCGGTTTGTGCCTTCAAGTACGTCTAAAGTTGAAGAAGAAATGGCCTGGCAAATAGCACACATGATTGTAAAAGATGTAACAGATTTAACAATGGCCCCACCAGATAATGATCATGATGATATGTGATAGTTAACACTTAGTTTATAATTATTTTGTAAATCAACTAACAATGTATATATTATATATATGTGTAATAAAAGATTATCTTATAAACTATTTTTTTAAGAGCCTTAAATATTCTATTGCAGAACAAACTATATCTTCTGTGTAAATGGAGTTATTTCGTACATATTATGTTATCATCATTACAGCCCAATAATATCCGATTGAGGGAAGGGACTTCTTCCAGTGACTGGGGATACCAACCTACTATGATCACACTGACGTGACAAACTAGTATAGAAATGTATTGGATGTACGAGATAAATATTTGCAAACTTAGTCCACCTTTACGACATTCCTGTGATGTGGTGACGTAATTTTTACTGAGATATTCCGTCACTACACATAATTTTAACCCTTGTCAGAAAAAAGCTTTTAATTATGATTTCCTCTTTGAAGAATAGTTACCTACTTTGGTGGCCTAATTACCTGGCAGCGTGGTAGACATACTGTCAGATATCATTTGAAATATAAATATTAGCTGAAGTTTAATTCCATAACAACATACTGTTATATACAATGCACCATACTATACCATTAGGTACACATTTACTGTGTTTCCATTCAACCCATTAGTTCTCATTCCCCCAGTGTGCACCTACTTTTAATTTTAGGTAAGTATATTGTTATTATTAGGTATGTTCAATTTTCATGTTAAGAGAACATTATTAGAATAGATAATGAGACAATAGATATTTCGTTCGTGTCAAGATTGTATTAACCTTAAAAGAGGGACTAAATTAAAATCGGTTAATAAAAGAAACGGTTTCGTGTTCTAGACTACACATAGTGTAGGTAGGTACGTTAATGTATTGTCTCTTTTGTAATAGTCTCACTCCGACAGCCAGGAGTCTTTGCGTTCGGTAAAGTCGTATTCATATATCAGGCAATTCAAGTCCACTGCGGGACATAGGCCTCCTCCAAATATTGTCACCTTGTGCAGGCATCTCTACTTTAAGTCTGTGACTTGTATATTTTACAGTTATTTGAACAATAATGCGAACCAATTAAAGTAGATAATAAATAAAACATTTTGTTCTAAAATACAATGTATAACGTGTAAATGCATAAAAAAGTATAACAAAGTCAAAATAATAACATTTAAGTAGTTTACAAAGTTGCATAGTTATTTATACTAGGCGGTATAGGCGATAACTGCAGTCTTGGTGGTTCAGAACCCAATAATGGCGATTGTTCATCATAAAAATGGAATTCTTTTCTAGTTTCTTTACTAAATGATGGCAAATTTCTCCATCTATTTGTATGCCATTTACGATAAACGAGAGAATTCAATAGTGCTTGCATGGGATTTGTCAGAGCCTGAAAAAGATAATAAAAAAAAAATTAATGCGAATTCGCTACGTTAATTTACGGAAGTGTATTACTTAGGTAATAAAATCGTTACTTTGATTCTCTTTTTTGCATACTCTATATGTCCAATAGGAATGGCATTCTCCAAGAATAGAGTAAAACTTGGGCTAAATAAAACTGTTGACTATGGGAATTATTACAGTTACATATTGCATTGGGCAATTTTGCGAATGTAATATTCTGAGAATGAGCCATTTTAATTTCTTATGCAATGCAATGTATGATGTTTACTCAAAACTAGAAAAAAAAGGTTAACCTATATAAATAATTGTCACTAACATGATAAGCTGTCCAAAAACTTAGAATATTTTCTTGGCAAATTCTAATTGTTCTTTGGTTATAAATTAATAAGTTGCGTATTATAACGACACTTCAGTTAACTACTTATATTGTTATTTTATACATACCATTATATACCAGGTAGCAATAACAAGTTTTACAGGAATGTTAAACCACATTGTCCAAAGCAAAACGCCATTAATAAGATTTGGCAACCAGCACAAGTAGAAAACGACATTAATTAGGAAAAACTTCAGTCTTAATGTATCAACCATTCTTCTCTCTTTGCTTGTAAACTGAAATTTAAAAATATGTAATATAGTCTCAAGGAATCATGTGAAATGTGTTTTGACTCTCGCACACATAATTGTACTCAAGTTATCTAATTCATTACAATAATATACAACAGAAATAGAAATTACATCTTTTAAAACTTAGATATTAGGTATATAATTATGGTGTACCACAAGGTAGCACATTGAGTCCACTACAGTTTTTGATACATAAAAAAAAGTTTCTTATTAGTTTAAAAAATTGTAAATTACAGTTGCAGTTCTTTGATAACAATAAAGTAGTTATTGAATAATAATATTAAGTTACAACTTAAATCTGGTCAAAAGCGAAATCATTCTTTAAAAAGTTTACCTGAGAAAGAGGAACTGCAACAGCCATTTCCACATCTTTACTCGACATAACATACATAATTGGATTTACAATCATAACCATAGCGATGGGTAAATATGTCGCACAATAGTTAGGTAATATTTTGTACAATGCCATACTTAAAGAAGGCAGGTTGTGACATCTGAAATTAGAACAAAACATAGTATTCATTATATTTGACATTTTAAAGGATTCAGTGTGATTAATTATTGGTAAAGTATGAAAAACGTAAGGTACAGTTGGTACTAAAACAATTTACATAGTTTTGTGCTACTGTTTCCAATTAATTTGTATGCCGATATGTTCATAGATAAATACATAATCAGTTGAAGTAAAAATCATTTAAGCAATGACATGCTATTTTTCTACCTATTTATTTATTTATTCAAGATACATTTTGACATTTCACAATACACTTAATATTAAAACACAACAGACCCATTCTGTGTGATTTGCCTGTACAGGTGCATACAGCTACATATAACATACAAAACAGTGCTTAGCAGTGATTAACATATTATTAGCTAAATTAGTAAAATATTACTACTTACGTTGCATTTGGTATATAAAGAATAGACAGTCCAATGCCTGTAGTGGCTGCTGGGAATCCCCAGGCAACAGAATGATAAAGTAGTGTATGAGGATCTCGACCTTTTATGGCTAGCCAAGTGTCTATGGCATAAAACAATGTCCAAAACCAAGTCACTGTATAAAAATATTGAGTCCAAGCCTAAAAATATTATAGTACAAATTAAACTATGAAAGAAGTGCAAGTAGCAACATAGAAACTAATCATATCTTGAACTAAAATTGTTTTATACTAGATTGCTTTATTTAAATACCATCAAAACAACTCCGCTGTTGTAACTAATGGTAACTTTAAAATATGTTCCAAGTTTTAGCAAGTTTTCAGAATTTTTAAGATAATAAAATATGCAGAAGAAACATTCAAACACAGCAAAATGAAATGAGATACTTACTGATGTAATACTACAAAATAATACACTGACATCATCATCAGGTAAGGGCATGATATTTTTATATCTCAACCATAGTGAGGACCTTACAAGTACACCTGCAAACAAAATATATCAGTAGATTAAGCGACCTCAATGTCAATGTAATAAAGTTAACAGAGATAAGAATATTTAAACAATACATTTACATGTTTTATAACACTATATTTTAACAGACATTATAAGTCTCTGCAAGGACAGGCCAACTCCATTGATGGAGGGTAATTGCAGTCAATAATACCAAACTTACACAGAACATTGCTATAAGATCTTCTATCAAGTATAAGAATATATTCTCATTGCATTTAAATTATATCTGCATACTTCACTCTCTTGTAGTATTTTACAACAGTCTTGGCACTGGGAAGAGGAACATGATATTTATGTTCTTTTATATGATTATCTTATCTATATTAGTAACAAAATATGTACCAAATGATGCTAATAAGTCTGCAACAGCTAACCATATAATAATTCTTCGACCTCTAGTACTTCCAATTCCTCTGTATATCCGATTTAATACATCTGGATATATCTGAAAATGATAGATTGTTTTTAATAACATTTATTTACTTATAGCAGTAAACATTATTTAAACTTAGTAAATAAACCACTATTTAACTAAGTTTACAACTCTAAGTAAAAGGTATTAAAATGTCCTCAATATTCAAACATAGTGTGTAACTTTATCCATAGTAGTACGATGCAATGTGAGAAGTCATACAATATGATGGTATCACATATCTTTCTGTGTTGCTGAAAACATACTAGAAAATGAAGCCTTATAACCTACCTGATATATTGATCCTAAGATCCCAATTGTTGACGATATTAAGCAAACGGTATTGTAAGAATCTGTATTAAATTCTCCCATAATTCTAACAGCTAAATCTTCCCTATTCCCTGAGTGATGACAACAAAAAGTTTGTATAGTTGGATCAGACATAATTATAAGTAAATACTAAGTTCTTTCAGGTTTTTAAGATCACCACATTGGTTTGAATAGGTACTGTTACACAAATTTGCTATATATATTAATAAACAATACTATTTCTCTCAATAAAAAAATATTATTATTAATTTCACACCAATCCAAGATCCCATCCAATCCAAGACATTTTATGTCAACTAGAGATGCAACGAACATATTCATATTAGGTAGGGATATTATAATACGACCTATTCATATTCATATTATGAATACACTAACGTACAGGTTGTCTATAAAGTCAAGAAATTAAAGTTTGAGGAACTAAATTGTTCATGTGTCTGGCAACACTGAAATTCAAAATAGACTTGTACATGAGCTGTCATCGAGTAGAAGTTGCGGAACGGTTTTCATTTTGTAATTTTTATAAGTTCATTAATCTACAATAAACTAATACTGACTTACGAAGAACAACATAAAGAATGAGTAGAGTAAATCAAAGTGGCACGTGGGAGGTGATTTTTTAAGTTCTGTAGCGATGTTTGATGGAGCACGAAGCTGCTCAAATTTTATGTGATTTGGATGATATTTATGGGCGAACTGCAACTTTGATGGGTATGTAATCGTGTTACTGTGTTTTGTAATCTGTCTCAAGTAATATATTCACTCCATTGGCGATTTAGAGACCAAAAACAGGCATTGCGTACATAGCATATTTTTAGGTAAGATTGTCATTGAAAGTAAGAAATATTGTAGTACGACCTATTCTGTTGATACATTATCAGTTGCATTAGTATAATTCAGTCAAGATTTATGCCAATTTTGAATTTGAATTAATTGCTTTATGTCTATATTACGGTTGATAACTAAACTAAGTATGTCACTTTCGCATCAACTGGTCTGTCGACAATGAATAATTAATTGCAATATTTTATTAATTTTTTTATTATTTACTTCTTAGTAACTCCATGTTAAATGATATCTTGTTAGTTAATATAAATATTAACTAACAAGAACAAATAAATAACAAAACAACACTGAATAAATTTTAGTTAGGTATTGCAGTTATTCTTTCCATCCCATTCTTTGCCTGTATTTTGTGTCTAGGTATGTCTAAATTTATTGTAAAAGTAAAATCAAATGTTCAATCAACATAACTTTTGTAAAATTTCAGGCTCCAACCAACCCTCAGATAGTTGCAGGTGATGGCTAGAACTGTGATGGATTTTAATTGTAGTCTTGAAGTTCTACGCAAAATTTTATATGCAATAGGCCTACAAGAAATGCCCTAGTAATATAAAAATCGAGATTTGCCTGAAGAACTAAGGAAAGACATTATTTATCATTCTTCATACAAGGTAACCTGTATAATAAAGCATATTCTTTTGTATAGTAATTTTTCTCATTATTAACTGTATAAAATAGTTAAAATAATAGTTTCTAGCCTATTTTCCCTTTCTACTCCTCTTTGCCCCTATACGCCCCTCCAAATAAACCAATAATCAAATCTTTTTTAATAATAATATTAGTATAGTTAGTAAATCAGTAGTTTCCGTGTAGTGACGAAGGAAGAATACAATATATCACCACACCGACTAAGGGACTGTCCGTGAATATTATCTTTATGAAATAAAAAGAAAGAAAACTTGAAATAAAACCCTATACCAATACGTCTGGCCAGCGTGGTACCAGTAGTCCAAGTATTATGATGATGATGAATTGATATATAAATTAACAGAATATTTTATAAAATCATCACTAACAAGTAACTATTTATGTTCCCGCAGGTCACAAAATGTTGGCAATTTCTAAAAGGGCCTTCAGCAGCATCACAGCTGAAACTTGGAAAGACAGTTGCCATCGCGTCGAGAAGCTCCAATCAGAATACTACAAGAGAGGACGTCACCTGTGGGCAAATACTGACGATAATAGCACCAGCAAAGAAAGCTTTAGTGATGACGATGAAGGTGGCAACGAAAGTTATCTCAACATCGAATATTTAAAAAATTCCTATGATGAAAGCGATGAATAAATCTCCTTGTTAACTGTGTACATGCGTTTTTATTACTCTGATTCAATCCGTTAATTTATTCTAATACCCATACCATTCTAATAGGTGAATTTTGACCCATGTAGTTTAGGGTTGGTGTATGAAATCGATTAAAGAGATTAATCGATTTAGATAACAAGCGATTAATCGATAATCGATTATTATTTATAGTAATATATTATTTATATAATTATTTATAGTTGACTATAGTGCATATAAAACAGAAATAAAACATCGTCATCTAAAATGTTTACAGGGCTAACACTACTTTACTTCTATAAAGGTCATGTTATAACAATTATTCAAATTTCTCAATCGCTTAGGGTTTCAACCAATAAAATGAATTATCTCATTATGAATTGTGTGAATTTCTTACTTGAGTACTAAATATAATGTGTTTCAAAATTACTTATTTTATTTCAATAAATTACTAGTATGAAAACTATTTTCTCAGACTAAATAGGGTTGCTACGTGTAGCACAGTGGCGGCCTCATTTATTTTCAGGACTTTATAGACAGAGTGTAACATAGCAGTTACTCGATATATTAGTTTATATTAGTCAGAGTGAACATACGGCTACTTAATATGAATACACGAATACGAACGGAACGAGCCGACATAGTCGCCGGTCGCCGTCACTTGTCTCGCTCACTCTCTGTAGTCGTCGATATGCGGAAGCAAGATCAGGGATACATGTCCCTATGAGCTATCCAATTTGATATACATGACGGGCTTTGTATGAAAGTTGCGTATTTGATTAAATAATGAAAGAGCAATGGTATTAGAACAATGAATATTCGTAATAGCATGTATTATGCTATTATGCTGATAAGGTTATATTTGTTAGAATAGAGAATATTGATCTAACGTCTTAAGTGTCTTGTAATATTTGTTTTAATAGTGTGACCTTGTAACTTGCTGTATGGGATGCGTTGCGCGGTGCATAAGTAGGGGGTAATAATAATTATATTATTGAATATATACTTTTTCAGTGCAAATATATAATACTTATAGTAAATAGATTAATGAAGAAAACTTAAATATTAATTGTTAACTAACTTTTATCTGTAGAACTTTGTGGGAAACATTTTTTGAAGTGGTTTTTTTTTGCGTACTTTCTTTATTAAGTACATCTGAGATGAAAAAAAACAAAGGCTGATTGAAACAAGCCCAGTATATTTTAATTGGATATAAATATGATAATACACAATAACATTTTTTAATTTAGATAACAAATTGGAAGCTATTATATAGATATGCTATTATGTAATAAAAGCCACGCGGTACTACATACAGCACAGCATAATATATATATAAATTGAAATATTCCCTATTATTTGACTAATATCTAGTAATAGGTATGGTATTATAATATGACCTAACTAATATATTCGACATTAGGATTACTTGAAAACGATCCTAATAATATAACACCGCTAATGTCAACTGTCAAAGTGTCGAATGTGTTTTTTTTTTATACTTATTTCCGAATATGACTCCATCAGTGTGGCAACGATAATTCTGCCAATTCAAAGGATGAAACAGACGTAGAGCTACATGCTTATTGAGTTACAACTGATTTGAAGAACTCGGCATAGAAATACTGGACAATAAATAAAACTCAAGCGTAGCCTAATAATAATGATAGTAACCGGTGTGTTAAGAAGCTTTTTTTAAAACATGATAGTATAAAAGAATGGAGGTAAGAATAGTGCTCTTAAGCTATCCTTTGGACTGTTTTTAGATCAGCCATAGTTGGTTCGGCTGTCGTATCCATGTTATTTGAACTTAGCTAGGGCAATTCCTATGCCAAATGCGGCTGTATCGGATCTGAAGAGGTCTAGACCAAGTTGTTAGACAACATATCGACGCAAGAAAGCGATTTTGTCGTATCTCGAAAAATTGCGAAATTGAGTTTTATACACCATTCGATTCAGAAAAAAATACCACATCGAATGATCTCAGTTTCATTTTTCTACGACTATTTTTTATTTAGATACGACATTGAGATTTACCTCAATTTTTCTGAATCAAAACGAAAATAATGTTGTAACTAACCCAAAATTCGCGTTTTATTATGTTAGGATACATACAACATAATTGCTGCGTATACTTCACAGATTACGACATATACCTCGGCCGAAATGCATTACTTGCAAGGAGTTACACCCTTCACAGCGCACTACAATATAAATTTTATTTAGTTACAGCAAAATTGCCGCTCGGGATTTACATGCCAACTTGAGATATTACCAAGTGCTCATTCAGCAATTTACGTTATTTCTACAATTACAGCACTTTACAGTGTATTTTTCTATTAAAAAAATGTACTTAACCCATTTTAAAGGAATTAATATTTTGGCTACTAGAATATACGTGGCATTCGTTTCCCTGTTTCGTTAATGTGATATTTGAACATCATAACAGCCCATTAATACACCACTGCAGGGACGGGCGTCCTACCGTGACGGAGGGATACTTGGCCTACTAATACCACGCTGGCCAGACGGATTGGTATAGGGTTTAAATTCAAATTTTCCTTCTTTTTATTTCGCTAGGATAATATTCAGAAATAGTCCCTTAGTCGGTTTTTACGACACCCATGAAATGAGATGGGGATACAGGCGATAGCGTTTTCTCCACCGTTTCAATGGCGCGGCCATTCGGTTTTAGTGTTATAGCTCTTAAACTATAAACCTGAGTATTTTTTTTATATTTTTACAAATTTTTTACAAATTAAATCTTGCATTTGCGTAAATTTCAGGTCTCTACAAGGCTTAGTTTTAAAGATCTCAGTGGCCGCGCGGTTCGCCGCGTTTCAATGGCGCGGCCATGTTTAAACCCTTATAACTTTTTAACCGTATCTTTGACAAATTTATGGTTTTGGGAATCAACTTCTACAAATTTTTACAAAAAATTGACATGGTTTTTTTAAAAAAAAAACGCTATGGCCGCGCGGTCGAACTGGACACGCTTAACATACCGCATTTTGTTTGTGTTCCGCAAATTAAGTAATACTACTTACAACAAAAAACAAAACCATGATAAATAAATATATTCATATAAAACAAACTAACATTTATCATTTAAAACTTTTAAATAGATACAGCAAGTTTGATAACAGTCAATTAGAAGAAGTTACTGATGGTCTAAACATTTGCTTTTAAGATACAGCATAATCAAAGTTTATATTTTAATAATCAAATGATGTATCTAGTATTAAATCCAAATACAATAATCTTAGAATGACCGGTTAAATTGCAAATGGAAGGTTTTATTTTAAAATTTCATCATTGAAAATATGATAGTTTTAAGTCTACTAGTTTTCATAATATTATGAATTTTTTAAATAGTTTTTTAGCTCTGGTGCAAAATTGCATTTTTCGAGATACAACAAGATCGCTTTCTTGCGTCGATATAAGTATAACACATTAGTTATTATTTGCAAAACATCTTATAAAGGTTATAAAAGGGTTTTTAAATCTAAATTGTGTGATGTCGACAGGACCTACATTGATCCATCTATAGAAGTCAATCCAATTTATTGAGAAGATCTGCATTGGTCAAGATAACACACATATTACAATAGAAGTCTATTAGGAATAACAAGCCCGTAAAATCGTGTTAATGTTCTAACTCATGTTCTTTATTTGTGTTGTGGCTGCCAATTAAAGATCGAAGGTCGTTAAGCAACTATAAAATTCTTAAAAGACTTAGATAACGATACATCTATCGTGTAGGAAATAGGTTGTGGTGTTTTCCTTTTTATACTAGGTTCTGAATTGTTTACCTAGGTTTTAATTGTTAATTCCCCTTGAACGCTATAAACCGTACGTACCATATCTAACGTATAAGAATCACTGTTCTCTGTACATCGATACAAAGAGAAATTCATTAACTGCTACCTTTATATGCTGCCAGATCTGTTCGCCAAAATATCGGTATCAAGAATACCTGTATCAGCGAAACTACGTTCTTAGACAAGTCGACTCGAAATATTCCCTGATTGTATTAGTCCTTATAAATTCCATTAACCTCTAATGTCTCTAGCTACCTAAGAGTTTGATCAAAACGCCCTTTTTCTAAAGAGACCTACAACTGGTGCGCTGTCCGCCATGACCAGTGAAAAGGAGAACTTTGACACAAATTCTTAGAACTAACACTCTGATCAACTTGGTGTTAGTATTTAGGTACATTGAAATAGGACCTAAATGGAGCGAGACCTTTAAGTGCCGCTTATGACGCACGTAGAAACTACACAAGTATTTTTTATCTTTTATTATGTAATGACTTAAGGTATCTCAATGCAGAGTTATGCGTAAATTAAAATAAACAATAATAGGTAGGTACCGAGTTAGGTACTTAAATGTACTAATTAACCTTGATCTGCATAGACACATCCGATATGCAACAGGAAGCATTTATTTATTATACTTGGCAGATAACAATTAAAATAATACAAATCTGAATACCCTCTGGATTTAAACTTTTGGGTCATGCTTATGACTTATGGTAGGAGTAGAAAGCTCTTCTGAGCCTGCTAGCCTTATTGTCGTACTAGCATTCCTAAATTAAAATAAAGTAACGCTTCTTAACTCGAGGACTCGATGTCACCGCAGGATTCCTTCCTACCTACACTGATACACAAACACACAAACATTGTCACCTTCTTCTCGAGGTATCGGGGAGTAGGTCTAGCAGGGAAACATTGCTAAGTACTAAAAACATTGTATACGACCTATATTGATGACGACCTAGGTGGCGAGACGGTAGCGCAAGCGGTTGCCGTGCAAGAGGTTGTGGGTTCGATCCCCACGCAGGACAATAATTTGTGAGATCCATAAATTATTGTCCTGGTCTGGGTGATCTTTGTGTCCGTTAATTTATATTTGTAAAAGGTCCCCGCGACACAGGGCATGATCCCTAGTGCGGGAGTTGTCTTTTTAAATTAAAAATATACGCCCAAACTCGCCGGAAAAGTAGATACCTACCTACTGATGATATTAATTTATAATGTAAATAAAATAATAAGTATTACATCTTCTTTTCATAAAACTTTTCTTTTGTCGTAATTTTGCTTGTATTTCTTGCTTTAACATCTACTCGCCATCAAAAGTGCCAATAACCTTTCGTAGGTAGGTACGGTCAAGGAATTTAATTGTTTAGCAGGTACACAACCTACGTAATTTAGTCGTATTAGGTATATACCAAAATAATCCTAGCGAATTTGAAAGATATTACACCTCAAAATTGATATAATATAAAATATAACCAATAAGTATGAATCGCACTTCAAACTTCTTTGTTTACAAACTTCCACCATTCTGTCCAAAGAGTAAAAAATAAAATTTTGACAGTATTATCAATACAATGCATTGAACCAATCAGAACAGCGAATGCTACTCGATATACTTTATTGTTAATAGTGACACAAACTCGGACTAAGGATACTGTTTGATGGAGATGGTAGATAAGGTCTAGTTTAGTTTGACTTAACTTTGGTCTGTCAACAATATAAAATTGAAGAATTTTATTTTAACACAAAATACCTGTCTGTCATAGATAGACAAGGCTAGGTACCTTGTCTAATTAATTTTACGACTCCCAAGACGTCGGGGTTCGTCATCCGTCGTCTGTAGTCAGTAAATAGTAATCTGACCGATTTCAAAATTAAGCAAATTGCTAAACAATTAAATTCCTTGAGTGTACATGTGCTTAATTTAATAAGTCAACATCGCACACGTCACAGTCACCAAAATGGTTTAAAAAACGATAAAATCAATGCGATAACGCCATAATTAAATAAATACTAATTAAAATTATCAAATCTGGCTCCGAAGCCGCTATAATACCTATTGTTTTCATAAATATTATCGCAAAATACTAATCATTAATATATAAGTATACTTACACATAATTAAAAATAAAAGATAACGTTTAAAAGTATTTATATACCTACTATGAAATCATAGTTCTTATGTATGTAAGTAGTAGGTAAGTACCTATTAGATAGATATCTAAAAATATATTTAAAGTTGGTAGGAACTTATAGGTTTTTGTCTATTGATATTTGTATTATTTTACCAAGAGAAGTACATACCTTTTTAAAAGTATAAAATTAAAAGCCTTTAATCTTTATTAAAAAGCTAGTTTTCATGAAATATAACTATTAGTAGTAATATAACTGTAATAATATCTTAGCGATTCTAAATAATAGATATTGTTACCTAATAATATTCATGTATATTAAATTGTTTAGCAACCACATCAATAAAAAGTCATTAAAAAAGAGATTACACCGGAAAATTCAAGCCAAAGATTTATTATGGTTATACAATAGAAGTCTTTGGTTCGAGCTCTGTGACGCGGAAACTTTTTACAGACATTCAACTAACCTGTGCAACTAACGGTCACAGATCACAGAGAACCGTCAGACTCAAGATAATAATTTGTGGATCACACAAATTAATGCGTGGAATTAGAACCCGCAACCTCGTGCAAGCCGCACTGCTGCCGCCGAAGGAGTTTATTTATTTTTACAATTACTTGATCTTTTGATTTAGACAATATTGTATATCTAGGTATAGACAATGTGTTAAGAAGATGAATTGAAGAAGATTGTGAATTCAATGAATTCATTTATTAATTTCAACAAGATTTATTAATTAAATTTTAAATTCGTACATTGCAATTTCGTATCTAACAGTTATTACACACCAAACCCTAAACAAGTTCTTCATAAAACTTAATACTAAAACACATTTTTTTTCGTTTAATTTGTATCTGTTAATAGGCGCAAGGCTTCATAGAACAAAATTGACAAAATTACTACAATAAATTCACAGGTACATATCTAAATACCTAAAATTAAAACATCTAAATTCAAAATACCTCAGTTCAAAATACCTAAAATTAAAATACCTACCCTAATGCTTGGTTTTAGGTTTAGGTGTTTTAAACATTAGGTATTTTGAATTTAGGTATTTCTTATTGTAGGTGTTTTAAGCTAAGGTATTTTAATGTTAGGTATTTTGAACGGAGGTATTTTTTTGTTGTTTTTGTTTTAGGTATTTAGATGTGCTCCCTAAATTTACTTATGGATGGTACTTAAGTAACATAACAACAGCCAGTTTTTTTAAATGAAATCTTTGAGCCACTTAATAGGTAATTTAATGTACCTAAGGAAGATGATAAAAATCTTATTCTTTATCTAATTAATCTAAAGAACAATATTAATATGTTGACAAAATATATGGACAGACAAAACAGTGAATCGTTGAATAAATTCATACATAATAGTCATTTATTTTTTACACAAAATATATAAATACCATATTGGTATTTAAAACCGTTTAATAAATTTATATATTATTTTAACTATGGATTTTAAACATTAATTGTCATCCGTCGTTGTTTCCAAAGGAACTACTGTTAAATTGTGATTTACAGCGAAGCAAGGATTTATTGGGTCTCTTTCTTCTTCTGCGACCAAAGTACAATTCAAATTAGTTAATGTACTGTTATCTTTTTCTTCACCAGTAAGTTTTAGAGCTGTCGGTTCAGTTAGAGTTGAGTTATTTAAGACCTCAGCATTATTTACATCATCAACTTTTGTAGTATTATCAACAAGATCAACTACAGGAGTGTCACTAATTGCTGCTTCTGTAACATTATTTTCTGAGGCAGTGTTTAATAAAATGGAACATGGAATGGTTGTCATAAATTCTTTACCAGATTTTGTAAGAACTGTAACAGTGCACTTCGTATTGTCATTTGCGTTTTCATTAATTCCTGAATCTTTTACGTCAGCTTCTGGGGTGAAAGAGGTAGCAATTGCACATGGAATAGCAAGAACTTCTGTCTTATTATCATTACTAATAGTTAAACTGCAGTTAAGTAAATCAGCTAAGATAGAATCTTCGACTGCAGCAGTATCGTTACCCGGTGCAACCGCGACCGGTTGACCTCTATTATCATAAATAACAGTGTGGTGACTACGGCCAGTAGATCGAGCTAGATTCCATAGGGCTAAACCAGTCAACACTGTTCCTATACCAGCACCTGCAATACCCACTCCTGCCAGCGCGCTTCCAGATCTACCCATACCACTATTGCCTTTTCCGTAATTTCCAAAGTATCCGGGCATACTTGAACCGTATCCGGGCATATTGGATCCATATCCACCACCGTACGGACTATGACCACCATAACCACCATAGTTACCAACATTAGAATAAGGAGGCGGTGGGCCTTGAGGGTGGTAGTTGTTTCCATAATTATTCTGACCTGGTCTATATCCCGAGTAAGGCGGAGGTGCTTGGTTATACCCACTTCCTGCTTGCTGTGGATATCCACCTACAGCACCGGATTGCGAGTTACCACTCTGCACCTGACCATTTCCAGACATGCTTGATCCATGTTGGGCTGGGTAATTGTGACCATTACCCGATAAACTAGAGCCTTGTTGCTGTGGATAACCATTGCCAGATTGACCACTTCCAGACAAACCCTGTCCAGGGGATGGACTGCCACCTACATGTCCAGCGTTTTGTTGTTGGGGATATTTACTTGCTGTTTGTTGAGCATTACTATTGGCAGGTCCACCTGATAAACCAGTGGAAGCTGGATAAGAATGACTCTGTTGATTATTTGTTTGTTTGGGCTTGTCACCAGATAAACCAGTACCACTAGAAGGATACGAATGCCTGTCAGCTGATGTTTTTGGTTTCTGAGCAGGTTGTTCTTGCCAACCGGAAAATGATGGTTTTTGAGCAGAAGACGGCTGGGAATAACTGAATGACGTTGGTGCAGGTTGAGAATTTGTATTAGTTTTCTTGCTGGAACCACGGCCAGATCCCGAACTGCGACTTCTGCCAGTTTTTTTGCCTTCGATACATAACACTAATAATATTGTAAATAGAGTTAGAGTAAACTTTAAATTCATTTTCACTTCATTAACAATATAGTCCCGTTAAAAGTTAAAAGCAAGTTATACCTTCTAATAAACTGATAACTTGCTATATAAAACTGTAACGTACGTAAACACAGGGCACAGACGTGTCGTGATATGCCACAGAGTGCTCCTCGAATACTAAATTGTACGACCTAAGAATGATCTTTGAGGATTGACCGCCAACCTTATTGCGCACTACAAAGTACAGAGGTACACAAATAATGGGTGCTCGTTACGTAGGTATAGGTCTAGGTAAAAGCTATAATAGACACCACGCAAGCGAAGTGAGCTCTTTCGTAGGATCAATAATAACTACGATTACATGGAAACCTAAGCAGCAACAAATACTGATGTTTACATAACTCTGTATTTTACTATAATCAATAATTTTCCCTAATATACTTACCTACACCTACAATATGTAGTATAAATAGGTAAATATTTTGAATTCGGAAGAAAACTTATATGTAATATACCTACCTAAATAGCTTTACTTAGCTAACACTGAAGAAAGTCAAAAGAAAAATGTCTGACAAAAAATTAAGTAAGTAATTGTTTAATTGGATGGTTATTATTTCAGTTCCGAGTACCTATTCATATTCGTTTTTCGTTGTTGTTTACATAACAATATTCTAGAAACAAAGTTGTTACAGTAACCAAGCACACGCTATCAATTGGCTAATTGCCGGAAATGACAAATCCACACCAGACCTCAGGGACCTAAGTCCACGTTCTATGTAGATATAAAGTAAGTATGAACTCTCTGTATTGCGCAGACTGCATATTTTCCTTTGTTTAAACAATATCACATAATACGTTTCATTTTCTTAATCTTATTATCGTGATGAAGAATTCTCGCAGTAGATAGTACGTTGGCTAAGTACATATCATTGATAAATTGATTCTTTTTTATTGGATAAACGTAGAAAAACTTTGAAGATGTTGCAGCCGGTGATTCGATACACCAGTTATATGAGATTTTTAAACAAGTTTAGGTATGTAAGTATCTGCTTCTATTCCTTGTAATTCCTTCTTGAATATTGTAAGAGATGTTGATTAAAAAAATTTACATATCTTATCATCTACGTCACTTTAATATCTTGAAATAACTGCGTTTGAAGTGATAAATACAATCAGAAATCAATTAAGATTCGCTTCCAATTGTACACCTTGAAGTCAACACACACTATATCATTAAATTCATATTAAAATAATAATGATTTTTGCAACGATACTATTAGTAGCTGCCAGTTATTGTACTGCTTTACCCGCGGGAATTGATACCCAAAATGTAGTAACAGTTCCACCAAATTGCCCAGCAGGGCAACAATGGATTAACGGGCAGTGCAGAGATGTTTGGAGATCCGTAACTGCAGCACCTAATAATGTCGTGACTGTACCACCAAACTGCCCACCAGGGCAACAATGGATTAACGGGCAGTGTAGAGATGTTTGGAAATCTGTTACTGCAGCACCTAGTAATGTCGTGACTGTACCACCAAATTGCCCTACTGGACAAGAGTACGTTAACGGAGAGTGCCGCGACGTTTGGGTCAAAATTGTAAATAATTTCTTTGATGTTGAAAGGTAAGTTTTATTATACCTATCCATAAATATATTTTATTTACGGAAAATAACGCCATTTAAAATATTGATATATTATGTAGAGCTACAATTTGTGATAATTTAGAACCAATGAATACATCCAACAAAGTTATAAGCCGCATAAAAGTATAACAGCTAAATTGACTGAGTGCGAGATTAACTCTAACCAAAATGAAAATCGTTGTAAAAAATCTATTTAATAAGAATAAATTGAATCAGTAGTAGGTAGGTACATACATATTTCCTAAAAGGCTACTGCTGTATCCTTATGATTCATAGATTGATTGATAGTGTCTTTGTTTAGTAGATGTTCTTATCTTAAGTGCCCATGATTCTTTCAGTAAGTAGGTACATATCTATACAGAATTCTCTTTTGTATGTAGGTATATACCCGTGTAAGTACGTCATAATAGAATGTAATGTACCCTTAACCGTTGAATTCTATTCATAACGCTTCAGTAAACTTACATAAAGTAAGTATTGTGCCATTGTAGGAAGTATTGTGAAATTCTATTAGACTTTCTCCTCCAATTGTTACTTTACTTGTATACTTAGATCGATATCGTTTAAATTTGTAATGTGTGTTGAATTAGTATGTATTGAGTAGGTACTTTACGTAAGAATAGACTTGACTATATTTATTAGGAGACTATCCTATGTAACGTTTATAAGTCTAGTATTATTAGTTATCAATTTATTTACCACTTTCCTGGAGATATATATGTATTTTGCTATGTCTGAGCCTGCTCTAAGCGATAGGTATCTAGCAGCAATTGTAACACTCACATGTAAATGAGGAATTCCTCAGGGCTCGATATTAGACCCCGAAATTTTATTCAATAAGTAAGTACTTTATAATTTTTGGCTCATACCCATATCACTCCACCGATTTATAAACCTAAATAAACATGGACATTAGGCATATAATTAAGGAAAGGACTAATTTACTTTTCTATTAAGTGCCTTCCTAGCAATCACCTTCCGCAGGGATCAAAGGTAGCACAAACGCCAGTAGCCTTGAACCTGCATAAATGGATTACCGTTGCCTCCAAGAGGGGTCTACAGCACTAAGGTGAACCAGGGTCACGGTAGCAGAAAAGTCTATCGTTAAATAAGAGGTGCGAAAAGTCTCGATACCTGAGGATGACGAACGTGTAGGTACTCAGACGACTGGTTTGTGGTAGTTTGACATGACCAATGACCAGATTGTAAAACCAGTCCCAAAGCAATGATAGGTTATTTCACAGGCTCGCACACGCACTTACTCACACTCGCCCGTGGCTCTCGTGTCTATAGCTTGGCGAGCACGAGACAGTGTTGTCTGTGCAGGTAAAAGGATAAATAATCGCATACATTACAAGTATCAATACACTAACTATGTGTAGAATACCTACTTACCACTTGTCAATGAAAGGAAGCTTATATTATCTACCTATTTCAAAAATACAATTCCGAGTTTCTTGCAAAAACAAAAAATAATTCCGTACATATCGAAACAATAACAATTTTATCTGCACTGATATTTACTGTCGATAATATTTAACCTTAATAGCTTATTATTTACGGATGGATTAGAAGCTTAGCAACAAATATACAAATGAATCATCTTCACGTCCTGTGCAATAAAGATAAGATTTTCAAACAAGAAATTATTGCCGTGTATTTAATACACTGGAACTTGTCTTTTGTAAATCGATTAGGCATAGAGGTGTGCCGTGCAATGTGACGCAAATATTAAAAAAAAAACATTACAATGAGCTACCTAGCAGTGTAGGTACAAAACTGTTTTGAATGTTAATTAGATCCTTAACTAAAACCACATAGGTATACCTATACGAAATGATAATCTTTGTTTCGTAATGAAAACTGTTTTGAATCTAATGATGACATAGTGAAGGTATTATCAAGGGGCATTTTTATAATTTAGGTAGGTATAATAGGAATCAATATTAATAATATTTTAACAAAAATTAAATAATCGCTGTAAGTACAGCTAATTTAGTATATAAATAAAATAGTTACAATCTAAAAACATAAGTACATCCTTTCTATTCATATTTTGAAATTACATGTTTTCAGGAATGCTGGAAACGCAGACGTGAATCCTAAGAATACAGTTACAGTTCCTACAAATTGCCCACTAGGGCAACAATGGATAAACGGTCAATGCCGTGATGTATGGCGTCTATTCTTAGACACTAAAAATGTTATAAGTGTCCCAACTAACTGCCCATCAGGACAACAGTACATTAATGGTCAATGTCGCGACGTATGGAGAAGGTTTGTAAATAAACAATGTAAGCAAATATCCATCACAAAATAGGAACCTATTCGAAGTGTGTGGATGAATTTTCGAGAGTTTCTTTTTCAATCCCTTTTCCTTTTCTTCGCATCTTTCTGTGAATACTTTAAATCGTCATTTAGGATACTTGTTCTTTTCAGAAGTTTCAGGAACGCAGGTTCACTTTTATCCTATGAATTTATACCTATTCTAGTCAGTTATAAAGAGAAACTTTATAGTTTCTCTTTATAACTGACTAGCTGCCCCGTGCCCACTTCGTTGTGCGGCGAAAAAAACGCGTCACTTTTTTAAACAATTATATCATTACTGCTCCACTCCTATTAGTCATAGCGTGATACTATATAGCCTATGACACTCGCCGATAAATAGACTATTCAACACAGAAAGATTTTTTTTAAATTGGTTTAGATCCAGAGATTACCCATAAAACGTCACAAACACACAATCTTTACCTCTTTATAATAATATTAGTTTAGGTATAGATTGAGACCCCCAGAAGAAATAATATAATAATCTTACTCGCGATATATCACACTGGTTATCAAAACTTACTAATTTTTAATTTACAATTTTCAGCTCTTCCATAAGAATAACTCGTGAAGCATTCTTCAATGACTTACGAAACGCCTTGATAAGCAGTGAAAAAGAAATTCAACATCCGAAAAATGTTATGGAAATTAAAAATGTTATTAGTGTCCCCAATCAATGTCCGTCTGGATACAGGCCTGATGCTCTGGGCAATTGTCGCCCTGTATTACCTTATTATGTAAAATCTTATTAGCATTCAAAATTACCTTCCCAAATTATCAGTTATTGAAAATTAAACAGTTTACAAAACAAATAAATGAATGGTTTTATTTGTATCCTTATCTATAAAAGTACCTACCTACCTATGCGTTTTTAACCGACTCGAATAAGAGGAGCTGGTTTTCAATTCATTATCGTATGTTTATTACCTACCTTAGAACTGTAATATTTTTGTCCTATTTAAAAAAAAACAGACTATATCAAATAATCAAGATCTCTAAGATAATTATGATTGACTTGTGCGTAATAATGTGATGTAAAATTATAAAGAATTGTCTACATATCATTTTAATAACAATTAGCAGAAGTTTGAAGTCAAAAAAGGAGCTTTGATTCCATGAATCGAAGGATTGATGATATAAAAGCTATTTATGGTTGTGCTATCAATTTAATTATATTAAAAACTACTGCTAATTCTTTATTTCTTTCAGTGAATACAAAAGTATCGGACAGTCAATCCAAGATGTTGTCTTATTGTATCGATTTCATAAGTTTATTACCAAGCACTGTAAATTTATCTGTCACTGTCTTTTGTCTCCGTGTGGTGACGGAGTTCTCCGTGTGGTGACGGAGTTCTCCGTGTGGTGACGGAGTAAGAATACAATATGTCACCACCCCATCTCATCCCGTGGGTGTCGTAAAAACCGACTAAGGGACTATCCGTGAACATTATCGTTACGAAATAAAAAGAAGGAAAACTTGAAATTAAACCCTATACCAATCCGTCTGGCCAGGGTGGTATTAGTAGGCCAAATATCCCTCCGTCACGGGAGGAGGACCGTCCCTGCAGTGGGACATTAATGGGCTGTCATGATGACTGTAAATTTGTTGTCACTGTCCTATTTAGAAAAAAAACAGACCATATCAAATAAACAACCAAGATCTCTAAGATCAATGTTTGACTGTGTGGAAATTGAAATAGAAATTGTCTTTCGATATAGGAGGCTACACTTCATTCATACACCCAAAAACGCTTCAATGCATATCTACCCTTAGTTCTGTTCGGACTTTCGGAATAAGGCGTTTGAAAATCCGAAAAAAGTTATCAGATAAAGTATTCAACTGTTACAGTTGGAAAACATCATTTTTAATTCAGACTAAACTTTTTGTTACACAAAAAGTTTATTCCTTTATGTAAAATTTCATATTCTGTATTTTTTCTGAGAAATCTTTTGTAGTTAAGTTAGTAGCCTAAATTACTCCGATAATATTAGTTATCTGCCGAAAGGTTCTTTAATTTTTCATTTATTATGCGGATGAACCTTTTAATAAATAAAAGTAGCCGGCCGAAATAATATTTATACCAGACGGACATTAGTTAGTATCATTCAAATACGAATTATGAAAATATAATATATTGTATTACCGAAAATATAGGTACTTTATACAAATAGACTAACAAAGTTATTATGAATCTTGTTAAAGTACTAAAAATATCACTTACTGAACCTACCCAGTATCTAAAAGTTCAAATGTTTTGTCCCGAAGAAAAAGGTAAATCGGATTTTCTAAGATGAATACTTCAATGATACTGGTCGCAAAATCTTACAATGCTGCATTCAAGATGTCCATGTGCTCTTGCCCTGATGCCTTACCAGAGGCCCATAAATAAGAAGTAAACTGGAAACAGAGACCATTCCATATGGACTTGAAAGCTATTATTATAGTTTCTTTATAAGTGTACATACCGGAGTGGTGAGCTTTTAACCTAAAAAAAAATATTGGTATCGATTCACTCTACTAATTGATTCTGACACTCTACAACCACCCAAAAAAGTAGTTTTGTAATGAAAAGTCACGCTGTTCTTTTTTCAATTGGTAGAGATTTAAATTAACTTCAAGATTCACGGCTTAAGGTTTATAGTAAAACGTAAAAAATAAATTAACAATTTCTGTAAATTGTATTGAGTAATTAAAATCGACTTGGAAGTATTTTCAGAAATGTCAAAACAAACGTCAAGTCAAATCTATTTCGATTGGATATCTCTAGCATATATGCCAAATCAATTGCCAACAAAACTAACCAAGTTGTTTACGACTGTTTTAATTGGGAATTTATTAGAAATTCTGATTTGATTGACTGCGGTTCTATGATATGATATATAATGGATAAAACTATTTACGGCAAAAAATAGCAAAATATGTTACGGCTTAATTTTAACTTCAGTGAAGATATTTCGTAATGAGTCATTGATGATGAACCTGTAAATTTACTTAGTTAAAATAAAAAGTTCATAATGTCTGAACGTAAAGGTACTAAAGCTCTGGAAATATGGTGCAGGCGTCTAGTGAAAGACTGTCCTGATGTGCAAATTGATAATATGACAACGTCATGGCGAAATGGCATTGCTTTCTGTGCCTTGGTTCATCATTTCAGACCAGACCTAATGTAAGACTGATCAACAATATTAACCTTATATAAATACTAGGGGAATGAGTTAAGATAACATAATGTAACCTTTAAAATGTTTATTTTAAATTTTTAGTGATATGACTAAACTGAATCCAGAAAATATTTATGAAAATAATCAGTTAGCATATAGTGTGGCTGAAAAACATCTTGGTATTCCTTCACTGTTAGATCCAGAGGATATGGTTGAGAATGATGTACCAGACAGGTTATCAATACTAACATATTTATCTCAGTTCTATCAGCGTTTAGGACACACAGGTATGTTGAGTAATTCGCTAATTGTAAGGTCCCAGATTGAAAGTAAAATTAAAATAGTTTTTAATTTGAGGCAGTTTTTTAGAAATGTGAATATTTTTTTTAATTGAACTGTAACTTCAATATGTTAATTATATTTAAAAAAGCAATATTATTGTTAGATTATTTATTGATTGACTGAACTGTTGTCAGATTATAAATTGTGAAATAAAACTTTGCAAGCATATATTTGTGACTTTAGTTAAATATTGGCTAAGTACCTGTGTATCTATTTCATTTTAAATAATTGTGCCTTGTGATGTAAAATTTTGAAGAATTGTCTATCATTAGTAACAATTAGCAGAAGTTAAGGTTAGTTGAAGTAGGAATAAGAGCTTTAACTCCATTAATCGAAGGATTGATAACATAAAAGCTATTTATTCTTGTGCTACGAATTTGATTATATTATAAGTTACAGCTAATTCTTCATTTCTTTCAGTGAATACAAAAGTATCGGACAGTGAATCAAAGATGTTGTCTCAAACTTCAACATCAGAGTCATCCGTAAGCATTATTAAGTTTTACTTATATCTTTACCTTTTTTATCAATCAAATATTCTCTGTGCATTGTTTACAGCAAACTATTTCTTTGTGTATTTCGTTATCTTTCTGATATCTTATACCTAGCTTTTACCCCTTTATAGGCTCCAATACTGTTTGGCAAAACCAGTCTAGATAAATGTGCAGCATGTGGCCTTCCTGTGTATCTTGCTCAACGCCTTCTCATATCACATAAACTGTATCACAGAAGATGTTTCCGTTGCTCTATCTGCTCTGGACATTTAAACCCTAAGACTTTCCAAATAGTAGAAGGATCTGAATTTACCTGTGATAGTTGTAAAAATGAAAAAAAAATGTCAAAATATCTTAACAATAATAATCATGATCAAATGGGAATGCTGGCTTTTACTGATAATTTGTGTGAAACAAATTCAGTTATAAAACAGGAGTCAATTAGCCCTGTACAGAAGGCTAAACCACAATCTATATTAGGTGAGTGTTTTATTTTTGTTATCATTATTTCTGCTTTTAAAACAATCAAGGTTTTACTCATATATTCATCGGACAATCTACACATGCCTAGACTGAAACATTTATTCATATAACTTTCTGTAAGGTAAAACAAAATAATGTGCATAATAATATGAATGCCAATTGATTTATTATACAAATATCTTTTATCAAACAATATGAACTTGTTACATAACTACTCTACATGCAGGTAAAATAGGTTTAATTACATTTAAAATAGGAATTGTTTTCACACCCCTTTTCCAAATTCTGTACACTGCATCATGTTCTGATAACTCAATGTTTCTGACATGCTATTTTCAAATCTAAATGTGCACCAATGACACTTCACTATCTACAAAAAAACATAAAAGTAAGTATTTTGATTGTGATGCTTTTGTTTGTCATGTTTTATATCTTAAGTGTAGCAGTTGAGGATGAGGGATTTTGTAACTAAACTAAATTCAATTTTTTAGAAAAAATAAATATGTTTGAAAAAAATATAGAAAAAGAAACAAATTTAGATCAGAAAATTAAAATTTCAAATCTATCTTTAGAAGAAATCTCTGACAATAAAAATGAAGATAATATTAGATCTCAATCTGAAACAGACTCGAAACAAGTATTAGTTAGTAATGTTAACAATGAAAATGAAAATAACGAAGAATTTAGTAATAATGTGTCAGATAAAATGTATAAAAGTAATGTAGATAAATTTAATTTCTTACAAACACAATTATGTGAAGACTCTAATAATGATGTTAAGTATGAGGATGGTGACAAGGTAGTAGATGAAGAAACAAAAAACGAAGACTGTGTAAATACTATTGAAAATAATGTTAATAATGTAGAAGAGAGTGTTGACGTAGAAGAGAGTGTTGACTTAGAAAAAAGGGTTGATTTAGAAGAAACTGTTGACTTAGAAAAAAGGGTTGACATAGAAGAAATTGTTGACACAAGTACGAATATCTGTGAAGATATTATTAATAAAAGTGATGATGATAGAATAGCGGAAAATAATATGGAGAAAGCTCCATCAGTGGAACCTGACGTGCCTAATGAACAAGACTTAAGTATATGTGTGCCTCCTAGACGAAAGAAACAAATAGCAATTGAAAAAGCGTTAGTTAAAAAAGAGGAAGAAGAGAGAGAGACCAATCTTAATCCAGTTGAATATCCGATACATTTGAATCCGTTTTCAGATGATGAAGATGAGGTATGTATACCTATATATAACTTACTATAAGTAATCAAAACAGTAACCATATTAAAATTACATTACAAAGAATAAAGTTTCTCTAAATTGTAAAGATTCTACTTATTTTATTAACTTGATTAAAATGACAACAATGATACCTTATTTTAATTTTATTTAATATGTAAAATTAGTAGGAGGCGTAGAGTAGATGCATGTTATTCAATTAGAATAACGTCATATAATTCATTGGTAGGAAGAAGAAAATCAAACAGTACCGAAGAACGCTAGTACGAACCCATTCGGTAGCAGCGACGAGGAAGAAGACGATGTGCCACCAATTCAAAATGCTTCGAAACCTACAGCTGCATCAACACCGGCGTAAGTTTTTTTTTAATATTCAACGCCTCATACGTAATTCAAAGTTTTTTTTAACCGATCGCGCTTCTTTGATATTGACTCTTCATACAAAAGCTGGCTGCACTCGTAGCCTTTTCTTGAAGCCGATATAATCTATGCGGCAGTTATTAAAGGAGCAGAGAGGAATAGCAGGGAGTAAATTTGCAACCGGTGCCGATCACAGGACCATGACAATTTATTGGTCTCCTAGATCCCTACGAGTTTGGCTTGTAGACTACCTTAAATAGTCCTATTAATTTTTATAAAATTTTATTTTGATGATCCTTTTGTGTTTTTTGCCCATTGGTATTATGATTTTCTATATTAACCTCCTGAGTACCAGAGACATTTTTTTTTGTATTTAAAAAAAAACTTAATAATAATTAATAGAAATATTTATTATAAACGCTTTTAACAAAAAAGAAATAAAATTAGCTTCCAAATAAAAGTAGTTACGTAAAAACATAAATGTTCTTCTGAAATTTACAAGGTCAGTATTATAAGTACCAAAATAAAATAAATCAGTACAAATTGTTAGTTTCAACAGTTTCTAGAAATTTTATTTTTCATATTGTGCCTGTG
The DNA here is from genome assembly GCA_905475405.1 of Schrankia costaestrigalis. Classification (NCBI taxonomy): domain Eukaryota; kingdom Metazoa; phylum Arthropoda; class Insecta; order Lepidoptera; family Erebidae; genus Schrankia; species Schrankia costaestrigalis. Next base: position 9,823,526 of record FR997832.1, read on the forward strand.
CCTTGAAATCCGCGCCATAACAACTCATCACAAAGTTTCTTAGTAGTAAAATACCTGTCAAAAAATAATAAGTGTCCTGGAACCATCTGTCAAATGCAGCATGGCAGCTTCTCCAAAATCAAATCCTTGACTTATTAAATGTGGGAAAGTAGTATCACCCTGATAAGCTACCATATCACACGCAATAACTTGCGGGTAAGCCAGAACAAAAATTTTAAGACCAACGGGATTTGGTTTGTTTGGACAATATTGTCGTATAGGACATTTTCCTGTTAACAATATAATCCTCATCAATGCTCATTTCCCGAGGACGAGGTTGTTTCTGACATCCAGATAGGAATCGATTAAAATAAGACAGTATTTTCCATATCTTTTGTAACCTTTGGCGTTATTTCTGGATCGTACACACATTTTAAATGCAGTTTGTAGCTAAAAAATCGATTGCGTGTCATTGCAAAAGCTATCAGTGGTAACTAGGTACTCTCCATTTTTCGTCTCCTGTGTCTGATGTTGTCCACAACCTCTTCTTCTATAGCCTCCTCTCAGATGTGACTCACCAGATGAACTCTGGACCCCAGAATGGAAGACTTTAAGGAAGGATTAGTAACTATACCTTCGTCTTCGTCCGAACTGCTTGAATTGCTACATTCACCAGCTCTTTGCACGGTTTCGATGGGTACAAACTCCGAGTCTGCGTCTGAATTTAAGAGTCTACGACATAAATGGTTACGACATTATCTGGTATCTCTGAAACAAATGTAAAAAAACACAAAATGTAGTTACGTACTGCATACAGTACATTGAGTGTCAGTGTAAAATAATATTTATTGCATACTTTTGTTCTGTAGGCAGAACGTAAAAAGTGATGACGGCAATATATTGACAATATTTTATTATATCTACAAAATAATTACTTAAATCAATAATAATAACTATTTAGAAGGATATTATAAAAAATAAAACCGGTCAAGTGCGAGTCTGACTCGCGCACCGAGGGTTCCGTACAAAACCTATTTATTTTCCCTCCAAATTGTGATAACGTCAGGATTCAGCTGTTTAAATACTATTTTTCCCGCCAAAATTCAATGACGGCACGACTAAGCTGTCAATAAATATTTTCCCGCCAAAATACTATGACGTCAAAACTGATCTGTCAAAAATTATGTGACGTCACGACTCATCTGTCAAAAATTCAATGACGTCACGCCTAAGCTGTCAAAATATATTTTCCCGCCAAAATTCTGTGACGTCACGACTCATCTTGCAAAAATTCTATGACGTCACGCCTATCTGTCAAAATTGACAGCTGTCAAAAGTGACAGCTGTCAAAGTGACAGAGGTTTCAAATATTTTCCCTCCAAAATAATATGACGTCACAAATCATCTGTCAAAAATCCAGTGACGTCACGACTCATATTTGTTAAAAATTCAAAAACGTCACGGCTCAGCTGTCAAAATATATTTTCCCGCCAAAATTCTGTGACGTCACGAATCTTCTGTTAAAAATTCTGTGACGTCACGACTCATCTGTCAAAAATTCAAAAACGTCCCGGCTCAGCTTTCAAAATATATTTTCCCGCCAAAATTCTGTGACGTCACGAATCATCTGTCAAAAATTGTGTGACGTCACGACTCATCTGTCAAAAATTCAAAAACGTCACGCCTTAGCTGTCAAAATATATTTTCCCGCCAAAATTCTGTGACGTCACGAATCATCTTTCAAAAATTCTTTGACGTCACGACTCATCTGTCAAAAATTCAAAAACGTCACGGCTCAACTGTCAAAAAATATTTTCCCGCCAAAATTCTGTGACGTCACGACTCATCTGTCAAAATTGTATGACGTCACGGGTCACGTGACCAAAATTCTATGACGTCACAGGTCACGTGACTCAGCTTTCCCGCCAAAATTCAATGAAATCAAAATATAATATGATTGAAGTAAAAATTTGAGGTTTTCGGAATTTTCCTATTACATGTACAATAAGACCTTGCTTCATGCCAAATTTCAAGTTTGTAGGTAGACTGGAAGTACCCTGTAGGTTTTTGCCTTTACCCCTCTAAATTTGCGACAAAAACGGCTATATCTCTTGATTGCGTTGGATTAGCACTTTGATTTTTTTACGGCACTAAGAGGCAACAAGCCTTAGTATTTGGTAAAAATTTCAACTTGATACCTCCATGCGTTCCTGAGATAAATGGTCTTGACAGACAGACGGACGGACGGACAACAAAGTGATCCTATAAGGGTTCCGTTTTTTCAAAACTGGTACGGAACCCTAAAAACAAGAAAATTAACTACTTAACATTTTGATAAACTTGCATTACTTACCACTGCGCGGACCAACCACCACCCGTCTTTCTTCTGACCCCATATTTTTGACAAATGACAGATAATGTTGGTAGTTGCTATTTTTTTTTATTGGGGGAAAGGTCAATTAAACTCACTTATAAATTGAACTTTGGGTGGTCTCTTAAAAAAATGGTCGCAGATTTAAATATTGTCTATGTTCTATGGGCAGAACAAATAAACTCAGGAGGTTAAAGTATGTAATGATTCTGCTACGTAGGGTGTTTTGACCTAGATCATTGTAAGTTTAACTGATATTTTCCTGTGTGTCTACGCGATCTATTCTAGAAAGTACATCTTATAAGCCGTGATTCTTTTGTCGTTTCGCGGCTTCGTTTTTAGGTGTAATTAGTATGGACTTTTATACAATGAGTCCACCGCGGAAAAGCTACCTACAATTTCACACTATCTACCCTACTACCTATCTGTAAAAACCGTCTTCGATTTTTCCCTTAATGTGTCAAATCTCAAACAGGTGGTATAACAAAGTATTCTCAATTGAGTATATAAACATGTCCACGTTCATGGTACATTTTCCAAGTCCATTGTTAATTCGAATAGCAGTAATGTATGTCTGCCAACATAATAATGAATTGATTAAATCACGCCAAGCCTAGTGTAACGTTAACTGAACAACCTTCATCATTATCTACATTACATTAGAGCACGTACTGCTGTATTAATGTAACAAAAGAACAATAACCTTTTATTTAAATTTTACTCACGTAAATTACAAACACCAAAATGTAACTGATATTTTGGTATTTATGTAACACAGGCGAAAAGTAAGTAGGTATGAGGTATCATGTTATTTATATGGCAGGTATGAGTCTTGTAAGTAAATCAAAATTTTCTGAATACCCCGGACCTCTTGATGGTATGATCAACATTGCGATTTAAGCGATGCTTGTGAGGATAAGATTAAAAAGTTATAGATACGCTCTTGCTTAAAAGAATAAAACCTTAATCGGAGTTTTTTTTATTACGTTTTATTTAACGTGACCCATTGTCGAAATAACTGGTTATTCGAAGTATGTGTCTTCTTAAAAATTAGGGGTTTTTACGGATTTCAAATGTCTGTTAGAAATACAAAACAGTGCACTTGCTCTAACACAGAGTATTACTTATAAGTATTTATCTATTTTTGTCATTGGATGTTTAATTTCTCAATATCTGCTATAGGAAACGACTTATAGCGGTGAACCCTTTTTGGTCCGACGGGGAAGAGCCTTCGTCAGATGAAGAAGAAGTTAATAATAAAAGGTAAATACGAAATTGTGTATTCAAATACATACGATAATTAACGGAGGAAAAGAATAATATAAATAATATTTTAACATTGTCAGCCAATCTGTTTGTATGTTATTATTGTAATAAATACCCTGCCACTTGTTGCTGTTTCCAGCTTTAAGTATAGGTACACAGTGTGGTGTGACCAGCCAGATACTTCGGCGAGGTGGTAAGCAGACATATAATTATACCACATTTTATGGAAATTCCTGAGTATGGGAAAATCCCAAAGCAAAGAAGAGGTCATCATTGCCCAAACTGCTTTGGGCAACAACAACGCCCACGCAGCAGCCCCAGCGGAGCACTACAAGGCCAACAACGTGTTGTTGTCTATTATATGTGCGTGTTTCTTGTTGGTGATCCTGGCAGGGTCGCCATGTGGTGTGACCCGACTTGGTCACTTCCAGGGTTGAGAGTAGATGATGGAAATAACAACACGTGCACTTAGTAGAACATACTCATTTACTCTGTCTTTTTAAAATAAGTCACAATAAAGTATACATAGTTTGCTGACACAGATATAAGGCTGTACACACACTACAACAGCATGTTTTAACAAACATAATACATTATTGCTGCTATTTCGCTCATGTTATAAATTGTTAAAAGTAAAGCTATTCTCGATATCAACGTCGGAAATAACTACAAGATTAATGCTTATAACTATAAGTTTTTGAAGATTTTTAGACCAATCGCCATAGAACTTACCTAAAAAACATAATTAGACAAATCAAGTACAGTCACGAGCAATAATATGTACACATTTTCAAATTTTGTAAAACAGTTATCTAAAGTTCTGCCATTCCAAAATTAAATATTCGAAGATTAGTTCAAAACTGTACGGTTCCGTACAGTTTTTCTAAATTACGAAATAATTTTGGTATTCTAATGTCTAGATAATAAACGTGCAGATAGTTTAGAAAATTTTACAATGTGTAGGTACATATTATTGCTCGTGACTGTACACACGGGTCTAATAAAGTAATGACTGTAGTTAACAAATTACCCTAACGTCTTAACGAACTAGATAACCACATTAGGAACTTACACCATTACTTTATTGTTATTACATTACAGTTCGATGTACAAATCGTCAATGGCCACAAGTACACCGAATCTCCCAGGAAGTACAAGTCGACGAAGGAAAGCTAAAGCGCCGCCTCCTCCGCCTGTAATAACACTGACAGCGCCGATGAACCAACAGCATCCATCTACTTCTATGGACGACGTCGCGAGCTTATCATCGTTCAGTTCTTACAACTCTACTCTTAACTCCGACCAAGTAAGAGTTTACTCATATTATTTCATTACATATACGGAACACGGATATCTTTTTTCGGAAAATGTAAAATAACTGTTTTTTCCTGTTTCCTGTTGTTTTATATTGAGGTAGAGAATACGGGGAAAACCAAATAAATTTCTGTTACATTTTGTAATAGTTATTACCCGCCTGGTAAAACACCAAAAATGCAACTTTTTTTTTCTTTTTTCTTTTTAAAAAGACAACTCCCGCACTAGGGATCATGCCCTACAATCTTGGGATCTTAACGGACACATAGAACACCCAGACTCAGGACAATAATTTGTGGATCTCACAAATTATTGTCCTGCGTGGGGATCGAACCCACAACCTCCTGCGCGGCAGCCGCTGGCTCTACCGGCGCGCCACCGAGGTCGTCAGCAACTACTTCATGTATCCTGTGGGGTTCATAAAAATCTAGGAAGATTTCGACTACCCATTTATATTTTCAAAAGAAAGAAAATCTAAACAAACCTTTTATTAAACTATCTGACTAGCGTAGTACCTATAAAATATCAAAGGTGTTTGTAAGAAGAAGGTGTGTGACTTATGAGTAATCTTTGTAGCTTGAGTAACAATGCTAATATCCATATTTATCTGTTGTGAGTCATAACCTAATGACACTTCAGCTGCTTATAACATTATTTTTCTCATACGTACCATGTTGATCAGATCTATAGCATATTCTATCAATTTTTCTTATCATTTAGAGAAACAGTTTTAAGGAACATTGCTTAGATATGAGATATTTATTGTCATTTTGTATTCTTTATCTATCACTACACTATTATTGTTATAAAAACATTCCTACAAGGGAAAAGTTATAGAATGACCAACGTGGTTAAGTAAAAATTATACAAGTAAAATATCCGTTTAAGTAAATTATAGTAGTCCACAAAATATTTTTCTATTTGTTTAAAAATGACAACTCTCGCAATTGGGATCACGTGTTGTCCTAGGGAGCCTTTACAAACAAATAGCATCCGTAACAGTCGTTTATAGATCCTTTAAAACCGTGAACCACAACCCCATAGCGGGACCTCTACATCACCTATGCATTTCTACTGATTTTGGAGTTAATAGTTAGATATACTTAACTCAACATAGTAAATTAAAATATAACGGTTATAATTTAATAATTCTCTTCTAGAAATCTTTTGGGAAAGCCACGCCTACATTAAAGAAGAAACGTCCAGCGCCAATCCAACCTGATAGTCTTTCGACTGCATCAGTCGGAGATGGATCGTTAGAAAAAGGCATCAATACATCTGGCTCTAAAAGCATGGCTTCGGACTGTAAGTAGTATAAGCTCCGCGTATTTTAGTTATTCAAATATAGTTATAATCTCAGTTTTCTACAAATAAACAGTTAATCATCACCAACATAGTGCAAGTCACCAGTGACAGTGTTATCTCGGTTAAAACTGCTTTAAAACTCACAAAAATAGTCATTTAAAATCCTGCATACACCTAAGAACTTTAAATCTTAAAAAACTATATTATATTATATTTGTTTGGCCTTGATGAACTATGTGGATGCTAAATAAAACGACACCTGGCGGTTCGATCTCAAGACCTTTAATAATTAATAATTTTGCACTAACAATGTATCTCACGTAACGAAACCATATCGTAATCTAGAAAAAAGGTACAACGCCATCTAGTGAGGTTGACCAAAACACATTTTAATTACTAACTAAATTATTATGCTAGTTTGTCCTTCAACATACCGCCCACCAAGGACATCATCGCAAACAATGTCCTTCCCAAACAGTATTGTACAACTTAAAACTAACAAGTGAATACATTTTTGGCCTAATGTGAACTAAAACATACATCATCAAAAATAAACAAGAGCAAAAAGCAAACATTTGATCTATAAAATAAAGTAACAATGTAAAACCTAAAATTTTCCAATAATACTTTGATCTTAAATTTAACAAGTGTATAATTTATATTGTATAAGTTTAATATAAGTATAACTTGATTCTAACATTGTGTATAGGTATAAGTAAAACAAGCGTGATAAACAATATCATTGTAAAAAAAAATAAAAAGTATGTAAAAATAAAATTTAAATTACTAGTCTGCAACCGGCAATACACAGATCTTAGAGGTTGGACGTTTAATGCTAGAAGACTTAGTACGTAATGTGACCACTCGGGTAATACCGTCACTCCCAGGATGTTTCTCAGTAATTCTACCTAACAACCAACGCGAAGGTGGTAAGTCGTCTTCCTTTACTAACACTATATCCCCAACCTTTGGTTCGGGAACTTGGAAAGACCATTTGTATCTGTTCATTAGATTGGATAAATACTCCTGCGACCAACGACTCCAAAATGTCTGTAACAACCTTTGAACAAATTGCCAGCGAGATAAGTAGTTAATGTTTAATTGCTCATAATTATTGTCTGGTACATTAACTAAAGGTTCCCCAATTAGGAAGTGACCAGGGGTTAAAGGAAGTGGTTCCCCGGGGTCAGTTCCATCGATCACGCTCATCGGGCGTGAGTTCAGACAAGCTTCAACTTGATATAACAATGTACTAATCTCCTCATAAGTCAAGGTAGAGTCACCAATTACCCGTTTAAGGTGAAATTTTGTTGATTTCACCCCTGCTTCCCACAATCCGCCAAAATTGGGACTGTGAGGAGGGATGAAATGCCATTCAGTGCTCTGAGCTTCTAACTGTTCCGCTATGGAACTTTGTATAGAAGCTAATTGCTGTAGCTCTCTAGAGGCCCCGACGAATGTGGTGCCATTGTCGCTCCATATTTTAGCGCAATGACCACGTCGAGAGACAAATCGTCTGAAAGCCGCCAAGAAAGCTTGGGTACTCATGTCACTGACCACTTCTAGGTGGAGAGCGCGAGTGACCATACAGACAAACAGACATATGTACCCCTTGTATGAACGGTAACCTCGACCCTTGGTTGTCCTTACGTTAATAGGCCCAGCATAATCAACTCCGCTGTGTAAAAAGGGTCTAGCTGGAGTACACCGCACAGACGGAAGTGAACCCATGAGTTGATTACGCGTTAATGCTCTTTGCTTAGCACATATCACACACTTGTGAATGTACTGTTTTACTAAATTCCTAGCGCCTAAAATCCAGTACGCTGACCTTAAATAATTTATCATCAGCTGCCGCCCACCATGCAACGTTTTCAAATGACTATCCGCTATAATGAGATGTGTCAAATGGTTAGAATTAGGAAGAACGATGGGGTGCTTTTGCTCTTCGCTAATTTGAGACTTCTCAAGTCTTCCTCGAACTCTAATAATTCCTTTTGCATCGATGTAAGGGCAGAGTAATTTTAATTTGCTATTTTTATGTATGTAACCTTTGTCCTTTAAGTCTGTGTACTCTATTGAAAATGTCTCCATTTGAACTTTTTTAATACAAACCTCCAATGCAGCATTGATTTCATGATTTTGTAAAAATGATCTTTTATTTTTGCCTGTGTTTAAAAATCTCCTACAGTATGCTACTACTCGTAATAACTTTGATAATGATGAAAATCGATCAAAAATGGAATCATCTGAAGGAACTACCGCAGTGTATGTCTTAACCGATTCTTCTAATTGAGTATGTTGATTTTGTGACTTGTTGTACTTAATCTCGCGATCTCGCAGAAAATCTGGTCCAGAAAACCATAGCTTATGCTCTACTAGTATGCTGGGTAGCATCCCTCTTGATGCACAGTCTGCAGGGTTGTATTTAGTTGGTATGTGAAACCACTGATTGGGTTTTGTTGTGCTTAAGATCTCGGACGTGCGGTTAGCCACAAATGTCTTCCATTTACTTGGGTGACTATTTAGCCAGGCTAGAACAACCGTAGAGTCTGTCCAAGCTACTACTTTATCCTCAGGAATCTGCAAAACATCAGCTGTTTCTTTCAGTAACTGTGCCATTAGTACGGCTCCACATAGCTCCAACCGAGGTATACTAATTTGTTTAATGGGAGCCACCCTAGTCTTGGCAACAATTAATGAAATATGAACTGCTCCATCGGGATCAACGCGCCGTAAATATATTACGGCGGAATAAGCCAGCTTGGAGGCATCACTGAAGCCGTGAAGTTCCAACTCGTCCTTTGGTCTAGTTTGCAGCCATCGTGGGATTCGAACTGAGGTAAGTAGACACAATTCTTTCCGATAACCTTTCCACTCATTAACTAATTGTGTAGGTAATTCTTCATCCCAACTAACACCTGTCATCCATAACCTTTGTATAAAGATTTTAGCCATTACTACACAGGGCGCTAGCCATCCCAAAGGATCGAACAAGCGAGCTATATCGGAGATTATGGTACGTTTTGTAACAGGTGATGTCGTCAGTGGTGGTAAAACTACAGAATATTGGAAAGTATCATTATTACGATTCCAGGTAAGTCCCAGAATCTTGATTGTACTATCTAGTTTAATTTCAACTTCCTTGCCCTCTTTTTGTACTATATTGTTTGTCCTATTGTTCTTTAATTTGTGCTTATTCTGATCTTTAATTTGTGTTGTTCTATGTTCTTCCATTATATTAATTTTTCTTAAAAGTTCTTCGTTGTTAGTGTTCCATTTCTGTAAAATAAAACCTCCCTTTTGTAATAATTGTGTTAATTGGTTGTAGATTTCTAATCCTCCGCTTATTAAATCGCAACCGGACATAAAATCGTCCATATAGAAGCTATTTATAACTTTATCTACTGCAGCTGGATACCTTTCGCCTTCATCGTATGCTATCTGATGCAATGTCCGTACAGCTTGATAGGGAGCAGACGCGGTACCGAATGTTACGGTCATAAGTTCATAATCTTTGAGCTGCTCATGACGATTATCGCGCCACAGAATTCTTTGAAACATGGCATCTTCATTCGCAATTCGTACTTGTCTATACATCTGCTTTATGTCAGCGACCAGTGCAATAGAGTGAACTCTCCATTTTGTAACTATGTGCCTCAAATCGGCCTGTAGAGTAGGTCCTATTAGGAGAGTATCATTAAGAGACACGCCGTTACTATTTTTCTCGGACGCGTTAAACACCACTCGTACTTTAGTTGTAGACTTATCTTCTCTCACCACTGCGTGATGCGGTAGGTACACAGCTTCTTTTTCTCTGTTATCATTCTTATCCACTATCTTCATGTGTCCTAAATCTAAATATTCTTTTATAACTTCTGTATATTTATTCTTTAATTCTAAATTCTTATCTAATCGATTCTCTAAAGATTTAAATCTTCTTTCAGCTATAATACGCGAGTTTCCTCCTGAACAAAGTCTTGACTCATCTCGAAACGGTAACTTGACAACGTATCTTCCATCCTTATTCCTTGTTGTAGTTTTCATATATAATTCTTCGCATTTAATCTCTTCTGGTGTAAATAGCTTTTTATTACCTTTTGACTCTTCTATCTCCCAAAATTTTCTTAAAATATCCTCTTCTACTTGTGTATGCATAACGTTTATTACCTTTTGTTGGCCTTGATCTATATTATCTGTTGAATATCCTGACTTAGTGACTGCACCCGATAAAACCCAACCAAAAGTAGTTTTTTGAGCAATCATAGTACCGGAAGGGCTTCTTACTATTCCCTCTTTTATTATAGTGCTGTACGCGTCAGCACCTAGCAAAATGTCTATCTTATTAGGCACGTTGAAACTCGGATCTGCTAACTTTATATTGTGGTAATTTACCCAATCAAATTGCTCCATACATAAACCTCGTTCAGGTAAGTAGGTGGTGAGCTTACGTAACACATAGGCATTAACTTGAATTTTAAAATCCGATTCCTGTCGTGAGTTTAAAGTTAACCTTACCATATGTTTAATTATATTTGTTTGATTGTCACCTATACCTGACACTAATCCATGGACTGGAATTCTTTTCAGGTTCAGCAGCTGTACTGTAGCTTCTGTGATAAAGCAGGCTTGAGAGCCCTGGTCAAGTAAAGCGCGTATTACTTGATACCCTCCACTCCTGGTTTCAACGTTTACTAGAGCTGTGGCCAATAATATTTGTCCCGGTTTGGTACCTTTGCCTGTGGACAAGTATGACACGACTGGACTATCACTTGTAGAAGAGACAGCAGTATCGACAGTGGTTGCTGCCGCGGTGCTTATGGCCTTGTTCTCTATCTCTCCCGTAGGGTGCAGCAAAGAATGGTGACGTCTTTGACACACTCTACAAGTAGTAGGCTTTTTGCACCCGTGAACAGTGTGGTTGCTACCTAGGCAATTGAAACAGATTTTGTTCTTTGCAACAAAATTACGTCTCTCATGCAACGATTGTTTAGCAAATTGTTTGCAAAAACAAAGCTTATGTTGTTCTGAGCAATACTCACACCTTGTACTATTTGAATTCACAGCTACGAATGACTTTGAAACTTGTGAACTATGACCTGGATTTTGATAAGTCGATAGCCTTTTCGTTGGCTCAATGCACTCTAAGGCTCGGAACCTATTTTCAAGAAAGGACGCAAATTGTTTAAAAGTTGGTAATTCATTAGAGTCGTGGGTGTTAATATGTAATTCCCATTGTTTGCGCGATTCCGTATCTAATCTAAATGTCACTATGTGTATTATCATGACGTCCCAAGTGCTCACATTAACGTCTAGGTTTCTAAGCGCGTTAAGACAATCATTTGTAGTATCCAGAACCTCTTTTAAAGAAGCCGCTGACTCAACATGACTACGTTTTTGACCGAAAAGACGTTTTAAAATGCAATTAACTAAATATTTTTTGTTACTATACCGTTTAACTAATTGAGTCCAACACTCATTATAGTTAGAATCTGTTATTGGCGTGTGCCTGACCAGTTGCTCGGCTTCACCGCTAAGATGACCTTTTAAATAATGCATCTTTTGTACATTATCCAAGCTTTGATTATTATGTACCAGAGAGACAAACAAGTCGTGAAATGTTGTCCACTCTGCGTACTTTCCACTAAAATTAGGTATAGATATTCTAGGTAATTTAATTAAACTTGAATTTGATTTAGAAACATTAGTACTATCCTTAGCAGACTCTTTTACCGTAGTATATTTCTTTAACATTGATTTCATTATACATTTGTATTCAACATAAGTATCCTCCGTTGTCTCATAAGACTCCGTTAGTTTAATGTCCTTTTGAGTTATATTAAGTTCCTGAAGCTTTATATAATTATCCTTAAATAAAGACCAATCCCTCTCTAATAACTCCTGTCTGGTCTCTATGTATTCAATCGTTAAGCGATCTTTAGGACTCTTTTTAAAATTAACTAGACCTTTTTTTATGACACTTTGTAGGTCTGTTACGACATTAAATAAACCTTCCATTTTAGCTAATGGTACTATGTACTGTAATGTAATGTATTTTTACAAATAATATTATGAACTGTTTTGAAAAGTTAATGTAAGTATTTACTAAACAAAATTAAGTAAACAAAAATATGAATTTTGATCATGAATTTTTCTAAGTGTTTTAAAACTTTAACCTATCGGTGGGATTTTGGGCATAGGTTCCCCGTTCCCCCGTTTTTTATAAAATTTATACTAAGTCCTAACTAACATGCATTAAATTTAAACTAACTAAAACTTATAAGTAAAAATATTCTAAGTGTAAATTATAATGTTCTAAAGTTCATATATTTCTTCTAAAATGTCTAAGTCAATTTGCTCCTAAATATAAAGTCTAAAATTGCTTGACTGCACTGTATTCTTGAGAACTCTTATCACAAAAGTAAACAAAATGTACTCACAAAATCTCCACTTCATACACTCACACTGATTGACCTGCAGTGGCGCCCCCTGTCGCCACTTCCGGTTTGTTCTGCAGTGACGCTCCCTGACGTCACTTCCTGGTTGCTCTGCAGTGGCGCCCTCTGTCGCCACTTCCGGTTTGATCTAAAGTGGCACTATCTAATGCCACTTCCTGGTTGTACTGATGACGTGATGACCTTCGATCTGATAGACTTGTACCGTGTAACTCTAACGATGCGCCCCCTAGTGGCGCTAACTCAAACGATGAGCTGTAGACCGGATTTCGCGAGCGTACCCTTGCTGCAGCGATCCACTGCGGGTTACACTGGAGAGCCGACGGTGGCTCCCGCTTTGTACAAAAATTCTATCGATCGATCCGGGTCGAAGGACCAATGTTTGGCCTTGATGAACTATGTGGATGCTAAATAAAACGACACCTGGCGGTTCGATCTCAAGACCTTTAATAATTAATAATTTTGCACTAACAATGTATCTCACGTAACGAAACCATATCGTAATCTAGAAAAAAGGTACAACGCCATCTAGTGAGGTTGACCAAAACACATTTTAATTACTAACTAAATTATTATGCTAGTTTGTCCTTCAACAATATTGATCAATTAGCTCAGTGCAACAACTCATTTTCTTAACAAGTGTCTTTTTCAACTTATCGTTATAATAATATAATAATAATTTACGTGAATAACTAGTGCTAAAGGTAAAGAAAGAAAAATATTGTGACGGTTATTAACAAGCAAAAACTTTTTCAAAAAGGGAGTGACAGGGAAGGAGGAAGTAGACAAACAGCTAGCGTGAGTCACATCGCATGCGCAACGTCTAACACTAACCAACCCCGCGAGTCCGGACCTCCCACTGCTTACGCATGCCCCGCCCTTGACCTAGAAGCGCACACGCAGGACTGACACGCCCTCGACTAGCTATCGTTTGCCGTCGGATCATTTAGGCCTAGAAGAACAAACATGTCTGTAAAAAGGTCGCCACAACGCGCACAGAGTAATTTAAACCTACCGATTTCGAACATTACACATTATAACTCGGACTCAGCCATTAACACATCTAGCTGTAATGACCCAGAAGATGATTTCTTTAATAATACAAAGCGATCTAAGCGTACTTTCGACGATTTTTCTTCACAATCTGGGTCGCCATTATCTGAATTGAAATCAATGTTTAATTCGAAATTTGAAACATTGAATAACGCTTTGTTAACTATTGTGGCCCAAAACCAAGCCATTCAGCACTCAGTCGAAACTATGAACACTAAACACGAGCAAGTTCTCAATAAAATCAAAATATTGGAGCAGGAGAACTCTGAGTACAAGCAAAAAGTTACAACGCTAGAAAACAAAATAGAATTGATGGAAAAAAATATCTGTAGCACAGTCTTAGAGATCCGTAACGTTCCAAAACAAAAAGAGGAAAACAAAGAAGTACTGGTATCACTCATGAAAAATTTGTCCGTGACCTTGGGCGTTAACAAATCTTTTGGCGAGAATGAGCTTCAAGACATTCACCGCAACAGAGCGGGCAGCCTAGTGGTGAACTTTACATCGACCATACGCAAAGAAAACCTGTTTTCACGATACAAGACCTTTAACAAGCTAAAGAGGGAATCTAAAGAACCTGGACTAAATACGGGTCACCTCAAGCTGTCAGGACCTACCCAGCAAATCTACATTTCCGAAGCCTTGACTAGTAAAACAAAGCGCCTTTTTTACCTAGCGCGAGAGAACGTGAAAATCAATAAGATCGCGTCAGCTTGGACCTCATATGGAAAACTGTATGTTAAGAAGGACCAGGAGTCTAGCCCATCCCGCATTACTGAGGAGGAACAGCTGACAAACTTATTGTGACTAGTCATTTCTTTGTCGCGGTTATTGTGCCTACTATGTCTAATCATTTATACCTGTTTTTCGCTTACTTTATTATTGCATGTTATTAAGAAATTTAAAATGTTTACTTACTTCAATTCTTTTAATTACATATTATTTATCGCATATTCCTATGCCAGAGAATATACTAATTTAAAAAAGTTAACTAATTACTGTGTACCACACTTTGTGAAATGTAACTTTAATTATTTTCAACACATACATTTTCTTTCACACTTTTTAACACACTTACTCATAAAATATCAAACTTTACACATACACTTATCTATTTACAAGCATTCTCCTTGTATTTTATCACAAAGATGTCACCTTATATCGTATTACTGTGGCGTTTTCGCTGCTCGGGGATTCCAGTTTAGGGTTTTTAGTTGTACTTACTGTCTATATGCATATCACATACATGTTGTGATATGCACCAGATTCCAATTAAATTTATTATTTACTGGCTAAATGCAAAATATAGAAACCTTAAACTTTGAACTGGATAATCTGCGGGTGGCTAAACCGTATAGGTGCGACATCGACAATGCTTTAAATTATACCATTAAACAGAAGACTAATATAAATGTACTATGCCAGAATATTCGTAGCTTAAACTGTAATATGTCTAATTTTATGACCCTCCTTCAAGGCTCACACATAGCCTGGGACGTATTGGTACTCTCTGAATGCTGGTTGCAGTCAGCTAAAATAATACCTAAACTTGACAATTACAACTACTACTCAACATCTATGAATAGATCTCAAAATGAAGGTGTGGTAATTTATTACAATAATAAATATGTTGTAACTTGTGAGGAGCCTGTCA
Source organism: Schrankia costaestrigalis (assembly GCA_905475405.1). Lineage (NCBI taxonomy): Eukaryota > Metazoa > Arthropoda > Insecta > Lepidoptera > Erebidae > Schrankia > Schrankia costaestrigalis. The sequence continues at coordinate 9,838,923 of FR997832.1, forward strand.
TTACTGATGCAAACTGTATTGTTTTAAAGTTTAACTATGATACTTGTATCATAGGGATTTATCGTCCTCCTAGTCAAAAAAATACCACTAAACTTCGGCCGTTCAGAGAATGCGTTCCTGACACGTCGCGATTGAACTGACGCAGTAACTTTGTAATGGCGTTGCAGTTACGATAAAAATATTTTTGCTGGTTGTTTATCGTTTTAACTATTGATGAGCATTAAAACAACATTATTATATCAATAATTAATGAATGTTATAATGTTGTGTCAAACTGAGTGTCAAATAACTTGGTAAACAATATTTTTCTAAATCTACACTGCGCTATTACAAGGTTATGTCAGCGCTTTATATTTGTAGTGCTGTGCCAACAATAACAGTGAATAATAGTATCGTAATCTGTTCTTATCGATACAGTTATACTTTATAAAATAATACGTTTTGTTTTTCTTTTCAAGAATTTGAAAATAATGGACTTTAGAATAACTTTTATTAAATATAAAAATAAAAGTACATTAAATACAAAGTAGCATTTTTATATTTAGGTTGAAAATGGTAACCCCAAATGGCGTTATGGGCCGCCATTTTGTGACGCTGAAACAGTCGTCTGTTGTCGTTTCGTGCGCATAGACCACGTTCTTCAAGTGTTTGCGATCTGTTGTTATTTGACTTTGATTGTGTCTTATATTGCGTTCTTTTTACTTTTGGTGCATAATAATGCCTAAACGTGGACAAAAAACTACAACTAAAATATAAATTTTAAATGATTCCGCCAATTTAAAACGGTCTAAATCTAATCATAAAAATAACGCGGCGGTTCATTTTGGAGTAACGGTAACGAACTCGGTATAATGTTGTGTCCATCACTAGTCGTGACTAACTGATAAGTGTCAGGAACGCATTCTCTGAACGGCCGGATAATAATTTTATAAATTCTTTAGATTTACTATTGTCACAACTTAGTCATTTCAAAAATATTATATTGTGCGGTGACATAAATATAGATATTGCCCAAAATAGTGCAGACAAACGTTCTGATGAATATTTGAATATGCTTGCTGGTCATGGCATGCTTCCTGGTCACACTTTTCCCACCCACAGTAGAACATGTCTTGACCACATAATCCTAAAAATAAAAAGGGACTCTATTGCAAACTGTTTAGTAATTGAATCTTCAGTTACTGATCACGAAAGTGTTGCTATAGTATGAGTCTGGATTCTCTACCTAACTACTGTAAGAGAACAATAGACAAAATTGACTTTGGAGGTTTGGACAGAGCGATTTTAGATTTAGATTTTTCTTCTATCCTAGAGTGCAACAATACTAACATGGCAACTAATTTACTGATTTCATTACTGTCCACTGCTATAAAAAGTAACACCATTTTTGTAAAATTAACCAACAGAAGACGTATTAGCAAACCGTGGATAACGGTAGGACTGCTAAGATGCCTAAGAAATAGAGACAATCTACACAAGAAAATAAATCAAGATCCTACTAACGACATACTAAAAGCTACTTATAAGCGCTACAGGAACTATTGTGCAAACCAAATAAAGAGAGCTAAACGGGCTTATGAAAAAAAGGAGATACAGAAAACGGCATCCAACAGGAAAAGGCTATGGAATACAATCAAGTCAATAAATGGGACAAGTAAAGTACTGGATCATTCCTCCGATCTCGTATCGAGGGATAATCCGAAACAAAGCTTAAACGGAATAAATACATATTTTGCTAATATAGGCAGTAATCTTGCGAAACAGATTGTATTGCCAAAATCAGCTAGCCCTGTTCCAAGCAGGTCCTTTGTCACGCCACCCATCAACTCATTTGTCTTATTACCTACCGATGAAGATGAAATCTTACGTACTATCCGAGGCCTAAAAGATAAATCAGCAGCTGGGATAGACATTATTAATAGTGCTGTAATTAAAAGATACGCTAATATACTTAGCTCACCGATTTCACATATTTGTAACCTTTCCTTGTGCAGTGGTGTCTTTCCTGATGCTTTTAAAGTTGCACTTATAAAGCCTATATTTAAGAGTGGTAAGCGAGACTGTGTCGAAAATTATCGACCTATATCCTTGCTGTCAGTACTGTCTAAGATTTTGGAGCGCTTAATTAATATCCGTCTTACGCGATTCTTAAATAGTAATAACATCCTCGCACCTAATCAATTTGGGTTTAGACGCAACAGGTCAACAAATGATGCAATACATGAACTTTTGAACCCTATTATCGCAAACATAGATAAAAAACAGAAATGTGCAACAGTTTTCCTAGACTTAGCGAAAGCTTTTGACACAGTTTCAATTCCACTCTTGATTAGGAAACTTGAACAGATTGGTGTGAGAGGCATTCCACTGAAGCTGATGCAAGATTATTTGTCAAACAGAAGGCAGAGGGTTAGGATTGATACCGATACCAGTGATGAGTTGCCTATCGAATTTGGTGTACCTCAGGGTAGTATTTTGGGACCTACATTGTTTCTGATATACATTAACGATTTGTGCTCCATTAAACTACCAAAAGGCAAAATTACCACCTTCGCAGATGACACAGCTATCACCTTTTTTGGTGATAGCTGGGAGGAGGTATTTGACTCAGCTCAGAGGGGTGTAGATGCGGTTGATCATTGGTTGAAATCTAATTATTTGACAATGAATGTAACTAAAACTAAATATATAGCTTTTGCTCATAGAACCAACCTCCTACCCCTGCCTAAATTTGAAATAACTGTTCACAAGTGTGACAGAGATAGTCCTATTTGCTCTTGTACTGCACTTGAAAGAGTCGACTCCATCAGATATTTGGGTATTGTGGTTGACCAATTTTTGAGTTTTAAGCCTCACATCACCAGTCTTACTTGTCGTTTAAGAAAACTTATTTACATATTTAAGACCCTAAGACACATAGCTGACAAGAGGATTATCAGGATAGTGTATTTTGCACTGTGTCAAAGTTTAACTGATTACTGCATCACATCCTGGGGAGGGGCAGCTAAGACACACCTCATACAAGTTGAGAGAGCCCAACGTGCCATACTGAAGGTGGGCGCATGTCTGCCATTTCGATACCCAACAACTGAGCTCTACATAGACTGGGACGTACTCACTGTCAGGAAGTCACTAATCTTGCATACTATTTTAAAGCAGCATTCCCTTCTACAGTATGATCAGCATTTAAAAAAAGACAAACGGCGTAAGGGTAAGGTTTGTGATCAAAACACTTTTAACTCGTCTCTTTCTCATAGGTTTTTCAACTTCCTTGGGCCTTACCTTTACAATAAACTAAATACTATTTTAAATATTTACTCTCTAAACCACACTAAATGTAAAAATATCGTTACCATATACCTAAAATCACTCGACTATGACGAGACAGAAAAATTATTAACACCGCTTCGCTAACTGGTATAATATAATTGTATACACACACTCACTCAAACTTACACAACATCACACACATTCACTCTTACATTCCCTTTCTCTCACACACAACTTCACTCTGGCTTAGAAATCTCTTTATGTACTTACATAGTTATTATTCTTATTATGTTGCTATTGTAAGTGGTTTTTTTGATTGTTCAATTTTAATATTGTTATCTCCGATCACCTTGTATGTGCTTTTATCATTGGAAGGTTTCTGGTGACCTGTAACACAGGTTTTTTTACTAAACCTATTTCAGGCACCAGTCTCTTCACAATGGTTATTACATTTTAGCATTTATGTATATTTTATTAGTTGTATCATTGTGGAGAGAAAATAAAGAAATTTGATTTGATTTGATTTTGTAAGTATATTCTTTTAAAATAATAATTTAATCTAAACTTTTTACGAATGTGTTACTTGATAGTTATATAACTATCTTCATCATATCAGCCAATGGACTTCCACTGATAGACATAGGCCTCCTCGAAATATTTCCACATAGTGCGGTCCTCTGCCTTCCTCATCCATCGGTTTCTCTAGTAATATATAACAATAATAATCTAATCTACAATCATACCTATTATATTTATAATAATAATACGGTTTTTCCTCTTCGGTTTTACTAGTATACCTAACTATCAAGTAGCTATATAAACAGACTCGTTTGTTTTTAATAAACAAATTCCTACGCAAATGTATTATGTAGAAATCCTTTACTTTATCGTTCATAATCGCGGTAATTTATTCAGTTTGTCTAGTTGTGTTTATAAAATATTACCTACTTATTATAAACTTGGTAAGAGTAAATGCGCAGTACCTATGCGCGGATATACATTTACAACAACCACAGGTCAATATACAATTGACTTGTAGTTGTTCAAAGACAAAGAAAGCACCAACCATGTTTTTTCTAAATTCAAGATAATTTTTTTACACATTTACCTAATTTTTTATCGCACTGTACACTTATCTCGGCTAGTCTCTGATCAGTTTGTAAGTCGTCTTCATAGTACATATTTTTACTGTTTGACTAACTTTATTATCTTATGTTAACGAAAAAGCTACAATAAGCATCCCAAGCCGGTAAAATAGAAGCGTTCGCGTCCTATGAATATCCTAATAATTCCTAGTCACTTATCCTGTTATCCTTAATAAGAATAATCTAAGGGATCAACTTCAGTCTTGTTATGTCGTATCGGGTTTGCTTCCCGGGGAGCTTTTGTCCATGGGAACCCTTCGTCGACTAACAAAACCTTATAGATAAGCGATTATTTTTTTATGCATTCATCACCATATCAGCCAATCGACGTCCACTGCTGGACATAGGCCCCCTTCTCTTATGCATAAAATATTTTTTTCTCAATCATAATATTGATAACAGATAGCCGCCGAACGAAAGGTCCTGCACCAGGCTTGCCGCTCCCGGAAAGACGAGAAGTAAAACTTCAAATGTCTTCTGAAGATTTACAAGTACAACTAGATCTGCTTGAAACTCAACAACTAGGTCTGGAGAGGCAAGGAGTACTCATCGAACGAATGATACGGGACAAGTGTGAGGGTAAACATAATCTTGCACATTTATTATACTGAGCACCCACTTCACTCCTTCTTATATTTGTTACTTAGGTCCTTGTTAATTCTATGAAAGTATCGGTTGTTTACTTTTTTAAATACCAAGATGTTCGTTCTTGTATCATAATTACCTATAATTAAAAAATGGAAAGGTAGGTATAGTTTAAAACATTAAATATAGTATTCACATTAACGAAAAGAAACAAGTTTTACGGAAATATATTATATCATCATCATAACAGCCCATTAATGCCCCACTGCAGGGACGGGCCTCCTCCCGTGACGGAGGGATACTTGGCCTACTAATACCACGCTGGCCAGACAGTTTGGTTTTGGGTTTAATTTCAAGAATATATTATAAATATATCCTATTCAAAACTATCGGCTGTCATAGTATAATGTGAGTTCGTCATTACCCGTATGTGATTTTTAAAGCAATGGAAATACCTATTTGACTTTACGCCAGTAAAGAGTAGGTACGTGCGCGTCGTACAAAATCCTAGCCTAGTCTCTTTATTTATCCTATTGTAATGTTTATAGTTCCTAATAGGTACTTACGTTCATTCCAGGCGATGAAGCGGAAACGGTGCCTCAAGAGGAAGTCGAAGATTTAGTAATTCAACTGTGTGAACTAGTCAATGAGAAAAATGACTTGTTCAGAAAACAAACTGAATTAATGTATATGTAAGTTATAGAATATTATATAACTGTTACTATTTTAAAAGTATCTTGTGACCGATAATTTGTTAGTTTTTTTACAATGATCACAAATGGTGATAAGTTGCATTCTTTGTTCTTAACCACTTGGTTATACAATTAATATCCCGTTTTTGGTTACCGCCCACATGCACGATAAGCGCCTACTAAGTACCTTTTCGGGTTGCTACCCCCCACAAGCACATCACTTTTCGTTTTACTAAGCTAGCTATTTATTTTGCAGACGACGACAACAAAGGTTGGAACAAGAGCAGGCCGATATTGAACATGAAATACGTATTATTCAATCACGTCCCGCTGTCAACAGAGTTGATTCTGACAAGGTACGTAGTTTAACTAAGGCTTACATAACTGCTGCCCCGCGACGTTGAACAGTTATTGCAATAGTATAAGTACCCAAATAAATGTTTTAGATAATAATTACAATAATAACTTTCCCTAGTTTTTATAATGGCTTTTTCCTGGCCATTATAAAAACTAACTAAACAACATTAGTAAAACTAGTTCAAAAGAAAAAGTACATGATAGGGTCGTAGCACACATAATGAAAACGTGAAGGGATCGGCACCGCCTCGCCTTTTTCCTCGGTGTCAAACGTCAAAAATCCGATTACGTTCCGATTCCGATTAGTGTGCGTTGCAATAAGGAGTTTCACACAAATAATTCTGAACGGCTCGAGTTGATACAGTGACGATCGCATTCCGTTTTGATATTATGTGTGCTACGACTCTTATTCGTATTGCCCCTTAGAAATCATTTATAATTCATTATGTAACCACTAGAGATTAGATGTATTTTCCAGATGTCTGTTAGACTGTTTTATCAATATTGTGAGCCCAGGTATGGTTACGTTCAAATGTTTATAGAGTCGAGAGGAGCAGCTAGTGTTGCGACTTGTGGAGATAGTTCGGATGCGCGACGAACTTGTACAACAGATTGACTCGGAACGGAGACGTGAGCGACAAGAAGATATTGCCATAGCTACTTCTATTGCTAATAAAAGAGGTAACTATTACTTTTGCATTGAACGATTATGTAAAACTGCTAAAAACTACATTTCTCATTACTAAATTTATCTTGATAAAAGCCCTCACCTTATGGAAAATAATAAATATGTGTATTTAAATATTAATTACAGCTCAAAGAAACAGCGACTCAAACAGTTCATCTATTAAATCAGCAGAAGCAGTAGCAACACCCAAAAAGAATAAAGTAAAAGACAAAGTTAAAAAACAATTGAAAAAAGCTAAACATAGCTTAATTTCAAAGAAAAAAGACGATACGAATGACCGTAAAGAAGATAAAACAACAAAGACAGATAAAGACAAAAGAGTAAAATGATTTTAAAATAATTCTGACACTTAATTTTTATTATTTTTGCCATTTGATAGGATAGTAATGAGGTCAGATTATGCTTAGAGCATAATGAAAGTACTTACGAGTAAGACTGATACATTCCACTATATAATTTGACATGTTTTATAAATCATTGGAAAAATTATATTAAATTAAATTAATTAAGAAAAAATGTAAACATTTTTAACAGAAATGTGGAAATTATGTGCCAGAATTGTAAATTTATAATGGATATTATTTGTAATGATAAGAATAGATCTTTATACACCGTGCACTGTTGGTATAACATAATCAGCACCAAAATAGTCAATTTAATATTGTTAAAATAACTAAAGAAACTATTTAGAGATGTGCCTATATTATTTTTTTTATTATTATTTATTTGCATGTTATAAGATTTTTAATATGTTGCACAAATTATTGTAAGTAATAACATTAACACTCAACACATTAAAAAGATTATTTTTTTATACAATATTAAGTTTTATAAATTATAATAATAATTATTACACGTACTTATTTAACCTAACTAACATAAAAATGTAATAGGTACTATGTCAGTATTCTATTATAAATTTAGTTAATATAATATAAATATATTTTCTCAATAATCTGAATATTAACTAATTAAGATATTATTATGTAATTTGTCCACACTCTCAATAATTATTTACATCATGAATAAATAGTAAAAATACTTGTCAATACGATAATTAATTTTACTATTAGTCATGAGGTGTAATAGTGCACAATTCGGTATGTAAAGTAAAAGTTAACCTATGTCGAATCCAAAACCATTTAGAGATTTTAGATCGATTAGTAATAAAATCAAATTTTAGCGCAAAAAAACGCAAGATTGTGTTTATTTTTACAATTATTACATAAATTACTTTGTTTTTCATTTGACGTCTAAATGACATCATGTCGCCCGGCTCAACAGAAGTTTGTTTCTGCTTTCATTGCTCAATAACTAAAACAACTAATTTAAGCATTTTTGCCCTCCCACCTATAGCCCATCTGCAGTATACAGCCAAAGTAAGCAATTCGACCGCATCTATGACGTCATACATGCGGTCGAATTGCTTACTTTGGCTGTTTACTACAAATAAACTATAAGTAGGAAAGCAAAATTACTCAAATTAGTTGTTTATAATTAATAAACCTTTAAAATAAAAATATAAAAAAAATACCAAAAAAAATCTTTACATACCGAATTGCATTAAGAAGCAATAATTATTTATTATTTCAATATAATTGTAGGTTTTCAGAGAGGAAAATATTATTGTTTTAAAATTAGTTAATTAAGTTATAGGGTTTATTATATACGAATAGTAACCAGTACTTTTCGTAGACCTAAGATACAATTTCGTAAACTGTAACAAAGGGCCTAATATAATATTTTCCAAAGGTTGACTGGAATGTTCTGTGTTGTATGCACATGTTTTGTATTTTTGTAAATATAACATTACTTAGAATATAAATACCACCTTACGCTGCCTAAACACTTACCTTATTACGTAATGGATTTCAATGCGATGTTTAACAAAACAGGCTTTACTCTTAAATTAACATTACGCTTATTACTTTGTTGTGGTTGTAATATCGCTTTAGCAATATAAAATTAACTAAGGTTTATTTACGTTAAACAGGGTATCTATTTTTTTTTATCCAGTAATACCTGGCTCTAGCCTTATTTTCTATTTGTAGGCAATTGTAATACTCATATCCCGAATTATTTTATTCTAATATTTTCGTTACATTCCATAAACATACAAATTATTATTCATTTTAAATGAAATCACTTTCCTTGATAACTAGTCTTTTTCGTCCACATTCACCTTGATTTGTAATTAAGTTTTGAAAGTGTTATGTAACATAGATTTATCACACTAAGTATTTTAATAACTGTTGGTATTTAGGCTCATCAGAATAAAACAAAAAATGTTTATAAATTTTCTTTATCTAAGTTTCAGGATATTCTATCATTAAATAATAATTAGGTACATATTTTATGTAAGTACAGTACTATTACTTCTTTTTATACACTTCTCGAATTTTCTTGTGTAAATAATATTATGTATCGAATTTATTTTACATCTCAATAACTTTGTTTTGTCGACGATAATAAGTAAACACTTTTATGTCTAAATTTATTTGTATTATGTATTATTTAAAAAATATACACACAACTTCTGATTTCAGTTTAGGGGCACATAAGCACAAATAAAATATAGCTATTCTATATAATTATTTAATGTGTTTTATTATGCTAAAATTCCACTTACTCAAAATACAAACTACGACAATTAATAGATTACATTACGGATAAGACATCACTAAAACATTCACGATTAAATTAGCATAATTAATTAACTGTTATAGGATTTTTGATGATTATTTTAAATATCCTTGATCTTAAAATACATGGTGAACACAATTGGCTATTCAAATATTTTATTAGACACAACTTGATTGCTACAGTGTTACTAGTATAATTGAACTAAGCAATGTAATTATTTCTATTGCAACTAAGGCCTCATTTGGTGTTGTTAGAGTGTGTTTACATTATATAACAGCCACATCAACATGCCGCCGCAAGGTAAATAGCAAAGACATCAAGTACAGCAATAAGGACTAAGCTAATCCTATGGGCTCTGCACATACCATACTATTTCAGAAATAATTTACATTAATGTCATGTTAATCCAATTTATTCCATACAATAAGTAGTATAAGACAATCATTGACATTATTCATAAACAATAATCGTGATTTCATTGCTAAGAATAAAAAAGAACCTTATTTAGTTTCTGAACATTTTGAGTCAGGAATAAGGCATTATTTAACGAAAGTAAATCTAGTTATATATTATCGAGCTTGATGTACTCGATAATGTACTACCACTTTTTATGTTTTGGTAATTTTTCATTGTAAGTAATGAAAATGATAAGTTGATTGTCAATTAGTCAAAATTTGAATTCAACAGACCCACCATATTTTAAATTACTGGTAATGTCATCATCAAATGTTGTCTATAATTCAAACCCAAAATTTGTCCTCATCTTTTTCATATAGTGTTAACATACAAAGTTCATTTTCATAATATAATAAATATTCTGTGATAGTTTACGGGCATTAAATGAATTTGATTTTTAATAATCCAATATAAGCTATTCTCTAACATTACTCTAAGGGCCTTAATAATGTAAATATAACAGTATAAATTTACAATTATTTTAAAGAAACACTATAAGTCATCTATATGACTATTATCAATTTCAATTCGTAAATTTGATTGCTTTGGTTGACCCAGTCTCCCTCTTAAATCATTTGGCTTAGACTGCTTTTTTGATTTTAATATTTGTCGTAAGTCGCTATGAGTGTTTTGATTACTTAAATTATTCTTTTTTTTATCCAATCGGGACCATACACTATTTGTACTTTTGATTGTACTATTTACTTTGTGCACTCTGCTGACAACAATACTATCAGAGTCTTCAGATGAGTAATCACTTGAAGAGTTGTCATCTACAGGAACAACTTTTTCACCTAATCTAGATTGGATACTATTTTTTTGTTTATAAACATTGTGTGGTTTAAACTTGTCTGACAATTTTGTATGTTCCCTTGGTGAATAATTATTTCTTGAATTTTCTATTTCAATTGATAATGATGAATAACCATCTGTTTTGGTTTCTTTAGCCTGTTGTTGAGCAATTTTCTTTTTCTGCTTAGATTCTTCATCATCTGCATGCATTCTCATTCTAGGTGTTTTGGACTTTAATTTCCATTCAGAATCTGAACTACTATCTTCAGATTGGGAATCTTTATAATCATTTTTCTCTATACGCCTTTTCCCAAGTCTACTTGCCAGACTTTTATTTTTTATTTTGATATATTTGTCAGTCTTGTCAAGTTCATTATCTTGTTCACCATCGTCATCATCATCATAAAGTGGTTTACGTTGAAAAACTTCTTGATGGTCATAAACACCCCAAGATTTACATAAATCACCCCATGGGTTTTTATTTACTGAATCCATAGTTTGGTCATAATAAGCATCAATATTTTTACTCTCAGGTTTCTTTTTCATAGCTCGTTTATCACCATTTGTAGCAAATCTCATCAATATTAAATCTTGTTTTGGATGTGGCATTCCTTCTCGCCAATGGTGATGTGACTTTCCCGAAAGCATTTCTTTTAAATTTTCATCAGTAATCTCTCTAGAATGCACTAGTAATGCCAATGCTGCTGAGATATGGTCCTGACAAACAACATTGCCTGAAAAAATAAAGTGTATAAGTTATTTATAATTATAGTTAAAAACGGCGGGTAGCCGATGGATGAGGGAGGCACAGGACCTTGCAAGGTGGCAATACTTGGAGGAGGCCTATGTCCAGCAGTGGATGTCGATTGGCTGATTGATGATGATGATGATGATAGTTAAAAAATTAAAAATTAAACCCTATACCAATCCATCTGGCCAGCGTGGTATTAGTAGGCCAAGTATCCGTCCGTCACGGGAGGAGGCCCGTCCCTGCAGTGGGATATTAATGGGCTGTTATGATGATAGTTAGTTGACAATAAAACACATTACACATTATGAGTTTACTCATGTCCTAAAATTGTCAACATGCATATAAAGTACAAAAAATTGGTAGGTTGATGGTCTAAGAATATGAAATGTCACCACCTCTTGTCATCCTATTAGGGCTATTAGAAGATTCTACTCTGTTAGATTAGCAGATATCATTTTAAAATAGAAGAAAGTTCAATTTTTTGTTAAGTTTAGTCACTACAAGAAAAGTGCTGGAACTATTGTATCATCTCTAGACAAGCATTTCTATAAAATTTTACAAATGGCATATATCATTATTACAACATTTTTAAACTTTTAAATGGTTATTTTATGGCACTTGAAGTTCCTTTTCAAGTTAAGCAACTTCTTATAAATATTGGCCAGTACTGCATCTTCCTTCTTTGGAGAAATTATTGACCTGACAGGACATGCAGTAAGCGTTTGTCATTGTTGTGGTATGTAGTCAAGGTTCCATACCCCCTTTCTGCCATGACTCCTATGGTAAGAGCAACCTATGCTTCTGCCTCTGTTTACCAGAACTGGGAAGACATTAAAAATGATAAAGGAATAAAACTTACATGAAATATCATCTACCCATTCTAAAGATAATGGTTTATAATCTTCCAGATATTGGAATATTTCTTTTGTAGTAAGTCCATCAACTCCACTTAAATTTACAGCATCAAAGCGAAAATGTCTTTCATTGCCACTTTCAATACCAAAATTAATATACAGTTCATCTATTTGCCTTTGAGTTATAACTCTGTTTCCAGTTAAATTTAGACCAAATCTTTTAGCTCTTTCTTCAATTTTAGATGCATCAACCTTTTCCAATTTCTCAATTACTAGTCCACTTTTATCGGCTCTATATATCTAAAAAATAAAAGAATATCACATCAAATATAATAAAAAGCAAAGGAAAATGGTTTTAAGTATTTGTGGTAGTGACATACCAGTTCACAATTATTTTCATTCGAAGTAATCAGCTCCTTCGCAGTATCAACAAGCATTGTGTTGTCGTCACTCATTTCACCATCTTCCCTGTCCATTGCTTATTTTAGTTTAGGTACTTTTATAAATAATTTATGAAATAAAACAAGGCAATCCAGGGCTATTTAGTAATTAACTTTAGGTAAGTTAAGTAGGTACGCAACAAACAAGTTAATAAATAATTCACGAACGCAAACGTAAATACATAATCACGAAAAAACGACCACGACCAATAACCATAGCCACATTCCATAGAGTAAGATAAATAAATAGGGCAGTCAAGTCAGCCAAAGATGACAGATGAACTACAGAACACCAAGGAACTTATACTCTGTTCCTTGACTTTATCTGTGATATTATGTCACACACAAAACCATATTTTTCTTAGTTATCTGTGCAAACACTTCTCTCAAGTTCTCTAGTCTATGGATTAAAAATGATGATCTCGCCATCATTTTCGAAATTCCGGCTAGATTAAAATACAAACAAGGATTCTTACATTTCTAATTTTATTAACATGTTATTACTATTAATATAACTAAATTTCATTGATTTAAACACGATGGTTTATGAATCTATTCCTCGTACAGTTAGAATTCTATTACTGGGTGAACAAGGTGTCGGAAAAACATCACTCATACTTTCCCTAGTTACTGAAGAATTTACAGAACATGTACCACCAAAAGCCGAAGAAATTACTATTCCAGCTGATGTTACGCCGGAACAAGTACCAACCAACATTGTCGATATTTGTGGTACGTTTTATAGGCTCACATTAACTAGTATTTCGATGCAGAAGAGTTTCTTTCACGTATTCTCATACCTACTGTTCCTTGTTTTGTTAATAATATTTCTAATATATATTCTAATAACTTAACAGGACATTAATCTCGTTAGTAGTATCAAAACTGAATTGGAAACGTAATGAAACAACAAAGCATTACATAATAACAACAGTTTTTACATATTACAATGGCTTCATTTGTTTTAGTTATGTAAATTATGGGAATCATAGAAAACAGTGTAGAGTTATTTATTTTGCTTTGTTTTTAGTTGGGGAGCAAACAATAGAACAAGTGGCTGAAGAAATAGAAAGGGCTCATGTGATATGCATAGTTTTCTCAGTGGATAGACAGGAAACTCTTAATAAAATCTCATCTTATTGGCTACCATTTGTAAGAGAAAATTGCTCCGATGATTTCAGAAAGCCTGTTATTCTTGTTGGAAACAAAATTGACTTGATTGACTATTCTATTATTGATGTGAGTATTGCAAAGTAGTACTAAAAGATATGTAATTAGCTAAAGTAAGAGATTTTAACTTTCTTTATATTTGTAGAATATTTGGGATATTGCTGAAGAATATCCAGAAGTTGATAGATGTATAGAATGTTCTGCCAAGTCACTTGTAAATGTATCAGAGATGTTTTACAATGCACAGAAGGCTGTATTACATCCTATTAATCCAATTTACTGTATTGAGGAACAAGAGGTAAGTAAATAAATATTTAAATGCCAACATAAGAGATAAATTTCATGTTTAAGTAAATACTATTTTGCTTATAGTGATAGCTAGATACTTCAAGAAATATTGCATTTACTTATTTTTCACAAGAATTATTTGTTTAAACAATCATGTAAACAATTCATAGTAAATATTTATTGTTTTAAATACCTAGCTGTTTGATAGTATCTTGTTTACAAACACTCTAATACAACATTGCTGTTATTTAATCTATTGGACTCTGATATAATATACACACATACATAAAGTCACACCTTGCACCTATAGGGGTAGGCAGTGACTACTGAGTGCCATTCTATATACTTACTTTATAAAAAGATTCTTCATTTATATTGATATGAACTATTAGTTATAGAAAAATAAGTTATTCTGGTCTATTCTAGATCTGACATGTATTGCAATCCCGATTCTAGTTTAGGTCAAAATGATTTGTTATCTATACATGTAATTGTTTGGTTATTTCAGCTGACTGAAAAGTGCAAAAAAGCTTTAACAAGAATATTCAAGATCTGTGATTTAGACGGTGATGGGCTGTTAGATGACTATGAAGTTACATTATTTCAAAAGAAATGTTTTGATACTCCTCTGCAATTACAGGTACCTTAATTCAGGTGTTGTTTATAAAAGTTTTAAAACTGTATACATGTGTTATAATAATTCTGTATTGTATGAAATTATTTTAATAATTTTTATTAACTGAATGGCAAATCAATTGTTTTATTTGTGATTGAAATAGTAGTAATTTTAATCAAACTTATAGGCCTATATCCCTCGCTACAGTGATTGCTAAAGTATTTGACAGTTTGCTAGATAGCTTATTAAGTAAATGTTTAAATATACATGACGCTCAGTTCGGATTTAGACCCGGACTTTCCACAGAAAGCGCCATATTTAGTTTTAAACAAACTGTCAAATATTACACTGATAGACGTACTCCAGTGTATGTGTGCTTCCTTGACCTCTCCAGGGCTTTTGACCTTGTGTCTTATAATATTTTATGGAAAAAGCTCGGGGAGGCATGTGTACCTATTGAAATAATACGTGTATTCCAGTACTGGTACTCCAACCAGGTAAATAACGTGAGATGGCAAAACTCACTTTCTGAGGCATACAGGTTGGAATGCGGGGTAAGGCAGGGGGGAATTACGTCACCAAAGCTTTTCAATCTTTATGTAAATGAGCTGATAACTAGGCTCAGCAGCAAGCGTGTTGGTTGTTGGATTGATGGCATCTGTGTCAATAACCTGAGCTACGCAGACGATGTTGCTCCTGGCCCCAACTGCTAGCGCAATACGAGAGCTTTTACTCCTATGTACTAATTACGCTTCAAGTCATGGTCTGTTGTATAATTGTAATAAAAGTGTTTACATGATCTTTAAGGCCGCCGGCAAAGCACTATCCCTAGAGCCAGTCATTACACTCAATGGACAGGTAATGCAAAGAGTGACACAATTTAAATACTTGGGACACTGTGTGACTGACGACCTTAGGGATCATGCAGACATTGAGCGGGAACGCAGAGCTCTAGCTGTGAGAGCTAATATGTTGGCACGTAGGTTTTCTCGTTGTAGTAAAGAGGTAAAATTAACCTTGTTTAAAGCATACTGCCAAACTTTCTACACGAGTAGCCTGTGGGTTAGTTACACGCGGGGAGTACTGGATAAGCTGAGAGTTCAGTACAATAACAGCTTTAGAGTGCTTTTGGGCTTGCCACGTTTCTGTAGTGCATCGGACATGTTCGCTCAAGCTCACACTCATGACTTTTACGCCATGATTAGATTAAAGACAGCGTCACTGTTACAAAGAGTACGGACAAGCTCAAACAGCATTCTGAAGATGCTATCAAGTAAACTTGACTCACCAATACTGCAACACTTTATGCGAGTACTGGTGAGGCAAGAATAAGATGTTTCAGTTTTATTTTATTGTATTGTTTATTTTATTAATTTATTTTGTCCTTGTATTGTAATATTTTTATGTGTTTACTAACATAGTATATAAGTATCTCTGTAACTAACCTATGGACCTATGAAGTCTGATCAATAAATGAATTGAATTATGACTAAAATAATGTTACCATTTCAGGTCTTAGATGAAGTAAAATATGTTATTGCTCAGAACATTGCTGGTGGTATAGAAAATGATTGTATAACAATCAAGGGTTTTATTTTCTTACATTGTTTATTTATACAAAGAGGGAGGAATGAAACTACATGGACAGTACTTCGGAAATTTGGATATGATGAAAACTTGGAATTAACACACAGTTATCTGTATGCCAAGTAAGTAAACAAAATAGCAATATAATGGCTGGGGAACATTTATAATAGGTGATTTTGATAATTTCAAGCTTTCTTGGTGTAGTAGTACCCTGGTCAGCACAGAAGTTGGGTTTGGTTGTCTTTAAATAAAAATATACCAATTATCAGTGGCTATTTCACCATATTCAGACTAGATTCTTAGAAGTCCCAAGGGTAGGATCCATCAAGTGATTAAGGGAGGAACATTCGTCAAAAAGTCAAGGCTATCTCGGTCATGTTATGACATGATAGAAATAGCCTAGTCCTATATGTGATACCTAGTCAAATATGTAGTGAAGTTGACTACTGGTAAAAGCATCTATAAACCTGCATCTAAACAATCTGTCTTAGACTTAGTGATGGTTGCATAATATGTTCTTTCTTACATGCACAAACTTCTTTCTTGCATGCCTGAATTGACCCTGTGACTTAGTGCTTAGCAGTCAAATACCGTGACTACCGCACCATCAAGGCAATCAAATTTTTTTTTTCAACTACATGTTGAGTTAATAGTATTTTTATTTTTCAGTTTGAAAATACCAGTGGGATGTACTTCAGAGCTGTCATACAAGGGACAACAATTTTTAACTCAATTATTTGAAAAATATGACAGAGATAAAGATGGGATGTTAAATCCAACTGAATTAAAAAATGTGTTTTCCTGTTGCCCAAGAATACCATGGCATAATTTGCGATATACTGTGCCTACTAATGAAAAGGTAATGGCTGGTTTGTTTTTAATGTGTATATTTGGTACCACTACTTGCAAACTCTACCAACATCTTTTCAAGCTTAGGAAAAGTAATGTTTTTAATTTTATCTCTTCCCCCATTCATAAAAGATATAAGTAACTAGCTGACCCGTGCCCACTTTTTTAGGCGGCGAAAAAAACGCGTAAAGCGCGCACTTTTTTAAACATATTTCATTACTGCTCCACTTCTATTAGTCATAGCATCTATAAAACGCTGTATGCTCGGGACGCCTTCTGTGAAAAAACGATCGCCGCTGGAGAGGAGCTGATGGAACAGGTTAGTAATAGCCGTAAAAACAAATGGATTGAAATGGTTAGCACCGTTGATATGACCAAGAATAGTAAAAAAGCTTGGTCCACCTTGAAAAAAATCACAGGTGTTGCACCAGATCCATCAAACCCCGGCAAAATCACTGCTAACTAGGTAGCCCACCAGCTCCTTCTCAACGGTAAACCCTCACATAAGCTGCCGAAACTTCCAACGCCCGAAATCAAACAGATATCTCCAACCGGAGTAAGCAAACCATTCACGTTAACAGACATCACCTCCGCCATAAAGGAACTGAAAAACGGAAAGGCCGCTGGTTTGGATGACATAACCATTGACCAGTTGAAGCACCTGGGCCCTGCTGCTATATCCTGGTTGCTGTCACTTTTCAATTCCTGTCTCGCAATATAAGATCCCAAAACTCTGGAGAAAGGCCAAAGGTTTGAGTAACGCTATCAGCGTTACTCAAATCGGGAAAATCACCAGATGACCCAAAAAGTTATCGGCCAATATCTCTGCTGTGTCACACGTATAAACTCTTTGAACGACTGCTGCTAAACCGCCTAATACCAATTATAGAGACCAAACTAATCACAGAGCAGGCAGGCTTCAGACCTGGCAAGTCATGCACAGGACAAGTACTCCGTCTAACGCAACATATAGAAGACGGCTACGAACAACATAAAGTGACAGGCGTTGCTCTGGTGGACCTTTCAGCAGCATACGATACTGTTAACATCAGACGACTAGAAGAAAGACAATGGAAAAAATTGGTACTCGATGCGGGACTCGAACTCTAAGTTGCGGCCGGTGCCGTATAAAGCAATGGTTAAATTTGGTAGTCGAGACGGTTACTCGGTTGGCCTAGTGGTCATGGCGCTGGACGCGTATAGTCCAGAGACGCGGGTTCGAGTCCCGCATCGAGTACCAATTTTTTCCATTGTCTTTCTTCTTTTCGGATTTTTCTAGTTATACCTAAGCTTTATAGGTAAAAATATATGTAATCAGACGACTATTATACAAAGTAAACAGCATGATCGATGACCATGGCTTTAACCGAATACTGAAAGAGATGCTGAGTAACCGGCGATTCCAAGTGCACTTGAACTCTCAGAAAAGCAGCTGGAGAAACCAGCGTAATGGGCTACCCCAGGGCAGTGTACTGGCACCTACCCTGTTCAACATATATACTAACGATCAGCCCAGCCCTGCCCGGACGGAGAAATTTCTTTACGCCGATGACCTTGCCCTGGCTACGCAAACAAAAACCTTTGAGGAAGCGGAGCATAACATAAATGTGGCATTGGAAGAGTTCAGCACTTATTATCGCGACAACGGACTCACCCCAAATCCCAATAAAACTCAAACATGCGTATTCCACATCCGCAACGCTGAAGCCAACCGCCAACTTAATGTCAAGTGGGAAGGAGTCCCAATAACACATACCGATAGCCCCGTCTACCTAGGAGTCACCTTGGACCGTGCATTGACGTATAAAGGCCACTGTTTAAAGACCAAGCAGAAGGTGGGAGCACGCAACAACCTTCTCCGCAAGCTTACCTCGACAACGTGGGGAGCCTCCCCTCAGGTACTGCGAACTACAGGCTTGTCACTGTGTTTTTCAGCGGGAGAATATGCGTGTCCAGTATGGCAAAGATCCGCCCACGCGAAAGAAGTGGATGTCACGCTTAACGAAGCCTGCAGAACCATCACCGGCTGCCTCAAACCGACTCCACTTAACTTCCTGTACCCCGCCGCTGGTATTGCCCCTCCCTCGGTCCGTAGGGATGTTACTACTGCCATGGAGAAACACAAGCAGGAGGTGGACGAACGACATCCACTGTTTGCAGCTAATCCAGCCCTCCAACGCCTGAAAAGCCGAAATAGCTTTCTCAAAACAACAAAGGCGCTCTCCAGTTGCCCGGAAAAAGCTAGGCTTGAACTGTGGGTTGAGAAATTCCAGCCTCCTGCTGTGTACATCAAACCAACGGAAGCACTCCCTGTAGGACAAAACCTCCCACGATCCACCTGGACGTCACTCAATCGCCTACGTACCCAAGTGGGCCGTTGTAAGCTCAATTTGAGTAAATGGGGCTACATTGAGGATACAGCAACTCAGTGCGAGTGTGGCTTCGACCCTCAGACAATGTCGCACCTCTTAAAATGCCCTCGATGTCCCGCTACATGCAGCCCTCAAGACCTATGGGCTGCTACAGACAATGCAGTTGCTGTGGCCGAATTCTGGGCTGGCACTGTCTGAGTTTTTTCCAATCGACACGAAGAAGAAGAAGTCATAGCATGATACTACATAGCCTATGACACTCCTCAATAAATGGACTATTCAACACAGAGAGAATTTTTAAAATCGGTTCAGTAGATCCAGAGATTTTACTCCCTACAACGTCACAAACACAAAAACTTTACCTCTTTATAATATTAGTATAGATGGTAAACTCCCTTAAATAACCCGTCCGGATTGATTACAGAACAATATCAACTTGAGGTTTAATCTAAGCACAATAATTATTTGAAATTATTTTTATTGCAGGGGTTTTTGACATTACAAGGCTGGATGTGCCGCTGGACATTAATGACATTACTGGACTTGCAGAATACTAGTGCCTACCTAGTTTATTTAGGCTTCAATTTCTTAGAAAATGATACACAAAAATCAGCAATACACAGTGAGTACAAAACATTTATTTTATTTTCTTGTTTTGCGAAAATTTTAATAAAACATACGAAAAATTCCTTTATTTCCCGTGTTACTACCAATCGTACTACTGGTAGTACGACGGGAAATTTATTTACCCGTCTTACTACCACGTCAGCCGGTAGAACCACGGGCAAATTTTTTTTTACCGTAGTACTACTCTAGAAACAAAAATAAAATATAGTGCATTAAACATAATAAGTAATTTATTATACTTATTATTCATTTATTTATTAAACTTAAGTATTATTAAAGGAACATGAATAGTGTACGTGTAAATAATTAGGTAAAACTTTTTTGTAAAAATTTAAACCTTTATGTTACATGGTATTTTTTAAATATTAGAAACAAAACAAAAATAATAGGGTGCTATTACCACTGGCACCGATTTTTGTAGGAGAAAGCTAAAGCATTAGGGAATAAGTGCAAAGCAGAGAGACACATTGAGCTGCTTTACCACTTCTACCAAAAGACATGATTTTAGATGGTTGGGCTTATAGGAGAAGAGACTTAACTTAGAAAACTTTGTAAAGTACATCGTACATGGATTAGAGATAAATACCTAGATCTGTTGAGTGTTTATGGTAGACACAGAACAAACAATGTCTTAGAAGGGTTCCACACAAAGTTAAATAAGCAAATCAACAAAAATAACGTTACAATAATGCGTCTGCTAAATGTGCTGAATAACGTATCTCATAAGAGTTTGATTTCATGTGCTAACAAAAGGCGAACAATTGACATCTTAAATGATGATAATATCAAGCATATTTTATTGCAGCTTATTACAGGAGAAATAACAGTTGGATACATGCTAGAAAAGTTACGTTAATAACTTTTCTAGCGTGTATCCAACTGTTATTTCCAACTGTTATGTAATAAGCTGCAATAAAATATGCTTGATATTATCATCATTTAAGATGTCATTGTTCGCCTTTTGTTAATAATACTTAAGTTTAATAAATAAATGAATAATAAGTATAATAAATTACTTATTATGTTTAATGCACTATATTTTATTTTTGTTTCTAGAGTAGTACTACGGTAAAAAAAAATTTGCCCGTGGTTCTACCGGCTGACGTGGTAGTAAGAGGGGTAAATAAATTTCCCGTCGTACTACCAGTAGTACGATTGGTAGTAACACGGGAAATAAAGGGAAAAATTTATTTTTACAGTAACTCGAGAAAAAAAAGTAGACATTGCCAAGAAACAATCAAGTCGTAATGTTTACCAATGTCATATTATTGGCCCAAGGTCATGTGGCAAGACATCAATATGTAGGAGCTTCCTAGGAATAGCACATAAGGTAGGTTAAAAAAATTCCTTAACCTTATTATACCATGAGTATGGCGCATTAATTTCAACACGAGGTATGGTCATATCTTCTAAAGGTATGTTTCGATATTTTTTTTGTGTCTGCTTAGGAAAAATTCATCATATATCAGCCTATGTAAGTCCACTGCTGGACATAGGTCTTGTGCTTCCCTCATCCATCGACTTCCCTAGGTAGTCCTAACTAGGGCACAGGTCCACCTTGTAAGGGCTATAAAAAGAAAGTTACTGTTATAGTAAAGTTACTTACCCAATGACAGATCAAGTAAAAATCAACTAATCAAGTGTCAAAACTTAAAGTTCCTGAAAATGACAGTTTTGACACTTTATTAGTTGATTTTTACTTGATCAGTCATTCGGAAACCGGGGGTTAGTGCTAAAATTAATGCGCCATGCTCATTTATGTACAGCCTGTATATTAAAATATCCTTACTTTATTAATTTAGGCAATGATTTGATGATTTCGCTGTGTATTTACAACTTTTTTATGTGTGTTATTACAGAAGATTAAACCACACGCTAATGAACGAGGTGACAGCAATAATATGGAGAATTGCTGCATAAATACAGTGTTAGTGTATGGTCAGGAGAAGTACTTAGTTCTAAAGGAAATACCGATAACACGTGTGTCGGATCCGTTGCAGCCTCATGAAGTTAACTGCGATGTCGCATGCCTAGTGTATGATGTAGGAGCCAGTAGATCTTTTGAATATATTGCAAGAATTTATATTGTAAGTATTAACAATTACCTAATATTAATTTTCTGTGCTGTTTTTTTTTGTGACGAAAATTCGATGATATACTTTATTCATTCTTTTTTCAGAAATATTTTGCAGAGAGCCATATTCCAGTTTTATTAGTAGGCACTAAAGGAGACTCGTTAATAGCGAGACAAGAATACATAATTCAGCCTGAAGTGTTCTGTAACAAATACCAACTATTGCCACCACAGTTATTTAATATTGGAGAAAATAAACAAGATATTTTCGTCAAATTAGCCACTATGGCTGCATTTCCGTAAGTTGAATATTATTAATTTATTATACGTAAACTACATAGTTCATTTATAGGTAAATATGCTGCTAAGTGCTATTAACAAATTTTGGCAAGAAAAGACTATAAAACAAATTGGTAAAGAAGTTTATGTCGCGTATGTACTTCAATTTAATCAAAAATATGATCCGAAACGAATTGCAGTTTCTTGTTCTATTTAAAACAAACTTTATTTGGTAAATATTGTCACTTGATATTCAGAATAACACAGTTTTAATCGATTTTGTACAAGGAGATCTTTAAATTAGTTATTACATACTTGACTAACTTAAATAAAATCTTGCTTGAAACTTTCAAGTATACATGGGTATACCCATTCAATAATTTGGTTTTAATCTAAATAAAATGAAATGGATAAAAGAACTATCCATCTAAAAAAAAGTAAATTATTATACATGTAAGACTTATTGGATGAACTTTTTGATTGAGCCCATTCGTTTCGAGTATTGCTTCACATGAATTGTAATTTAACGTGGGTATAAAACAAAATTAATATCAAGTTTTTAATTATGAATATGGTAAATTGGGTAATAATGAATTTAGTAGCTTGTTATGCAATACTGTTATTTTAATTGTCTTTATCAGTCAATTTCAAGCAGCTTGGATTTTATTCAGCAAGCACAGGTCAGTGAAGGTAGTAAAATGTTATAATTTTTTCGTTTAGCAAAAATATCCATAATTTTGTAATTTTATTTGCAGACACTTGAAGCACTTCGCCAGCTTGACGGGAGACAACTCGTCGTGGTGGAAAGCCGGTATTGGGGTCGCGGCAGCCACAGTCGTCGGTCTCGTCCTTATTAAAATATTTAGCTTCCAGAAACGTTAGACTAAAGAGCAACTCTGCGGCAAATTTTTATTTATTGTACATATATATTATTTATGTATTAAAAAGAATAGTATTGAAAATGCTTAAGAAATTATTTAAGTATAGACCAAAGAAAATAAAACAAATACGAATAGTATATTTTGTTTTCAGTTGTAAATAAAATTATTTGATTGCAAATTGTGTTTTATTTCTTAATAGTAATTTAATTTTTTTTTCTACAAGAAAATAAAATTGAAATGGTCTCATGGAGCAGCAAATGGGACATTGTTGCCTCCTTCTGCGAGCAGGTCATGGTCGAAAAGGACAGCGAGAGAGAAATTCCACTCTCGTTCTGCAAGTGCGTGGTCTGAGCGCCGGAGAGGTTACACAAAAAAAAATCACAAAGTCATAAAAACAAACTTTTTCTGCGTCAAAAAAATTTCAAAAAGTTCAGATTTTAAAAGGTTTTATTCAAAAAAAGGTTTTCATTGACTCATTTTTTATAAACACTGTTTACAACAACAATCCCTACTGGTAGCGATAACTGGAAATTAAAAGTGCCCGTTTCTATTTATTTTAAAATTGCTATTTTTATTTTACGGCACGGGTAATCTTACAGTACCTAAAATAGTTACAACCGACATTTTTACTGGACTAGTTTTTAGTGTATGCGTTTCGATTGCTCGGCCACGGCACGCAAACAGAAAAAAAAATAGGCAGGGATTCTGTCGAAATTTGTCGAAAACGAATGGCACAAACTAAAAATTTGTCGAAGTAGAAATAAAGAAGTTATAGGGGTCTAAACGTGGTCGCGCGAACGAAACGCGGAGGATTGCGCGGCCACGGAGATCTCAGCAACTACTTGAGCTAGAGATCTAATTCTTTTTGTAAATGAATGGCTGAATTTGTCAACAATTGTCGAAAAAAGAATCACAAGCCCTAGATCAATACTTTACTAGATATTCACCTCTGAAGTCATGGCCGCGCAATCCTCCACTTGTGATTTCTTTAATGTTGATTATTTCTCTCAAACTAAGACTTTAGACAGTAAAATTGGTGTACACAAATAAAAATCCACCTATTACCAGTATAAGTCGGTGGAGATATATATTATGGAGAATACGATTCCATATATCCCTACCGGTAGCTATAGTTGGGAAAAAAAACCTAGTATTCCTACCAGTAGGGATATGACCAAAGAGTCCGGTAGGTCTATCCTTGTCTAACAACTTCTTACCGCGTGTTCTAACAGCTCCTTCCCGCCAGCCACATTGCATCTAATTTTGTAAATTTCACAGTACGCGATCGCTATACAATGCCGTTTTACCCCATCGGCTATTAGGTAGGTTTATGTATGGGACATTGAGTATGTTTACTCACTGAACTACAGTACCCGGCTGTTTATATTAAATCATAATTTGTTTGGGTACGCATGCCAGTCGCAACTCCATACAAACGGAGAAAGTGAATTGCTCCTTCATTTGATAAATTATTATCAAATAGTATTATAAATAAAATAATATATTATTATATGTTAATATTATTTGTACGTAATACCCTTTCCCCAAAGTTATTTCGGGCAATTTTAGCGCGCATGTTTCCTACAACAATCTTTTAGGCTCCGCCCACTAGCAAGTTCGTGTCTGTGGAATACGTACCCTTAAGGCCGCGTTTCCACTGACGCGGAGCGGGGCGGAGAGGAGCGGAGAAGAGCGGTGAAAAGGGGTCAGTGTTTCCACTGACGCGGAGCGGGGCGGAGAGGAGCGGAGAAAAGGAGCTTTGTGTTTCTGAAGCGGTGCGGAGTGGGTTGGAAAGGAGCGGAGCGGAGCGGGGCGGGGCGGATAGTGCATACTTTTGGAATAGTGCATTTTTGCACTCAGTTACAGTCAATCTCTCAGAAAGACCGTACGTCATGTTGTCGTTGAAAAAGAAAAAAGCAATAATTTTATATCTTTCTCTACTTGAAGACGAAGATAACGAATCAGATTTGCTAAACAAACTACCTGCCCTTGAAGCAGGTATTATGAAGTTGTCTGTAACAACTCCTATCGATGTTATCTGCCTATCAGAAACATTTATAAAGCGTGGTGATGAATATAACATATATTTAAAAAACTACATTCTAAGTACTAGCTTCTCACGATACAACATAAAACGAGGTGGTGTTTGTATATTGGTTCACAGATGCTTAAAAACAAAACCTATACCGCTTTGTCAGGATATGGCAGAGGAGAAGTTATTTGAATGCTGTGGCATTGAAATACTAAACCATAATTGTATTATTATTTGTTTATATAGAGTACCTGGTATAAGTGCAACCATCTTTCTTCAAAAATTTAATTCATTCTTACATAAGCTGATATTTAAAATAAAAAATAAGAGAATAATTATTGCAGGGGACATGAATATTGACATCTTAAAGCATAATAAATTAGCATCTGAATTAAACGACATAATTTCTAATTATAATTTGACATCACATATTACAACACCAACTAGACATAACTCTTGCATTGATCACATATTTTATTTAACTAACGCTACTGGCCAAGTATTCAATCTTTACCTGTCCGATCATAACACCTGTCAAGTTATCAATTTTGCTTCTACAGAAAGCACCAATAAACTAAAATATTGGTATATTACAAAAAAAAATTATAGCAGAGAATATGTACACAAATTTGTAGAGGGTTTGTCCAACTTGTCATGGTTTGAAGTGTATACAGAACAAGAAAGTAATACAGCTTTCAATTTGTTTTATGATAATGTTTTGTTTATTGTATGAACTTTGTTTTCCAAACTTAAAAGTTAAAATAAACGCGAATATATCTTCACCAAAGTGGATCACAAAGGGTATTAGGACTTCCTGCGTGAGAAAAAGAAAACTGCGATACAGGTGTTATACCAAAAGCACTAGAGAAAACCATGTGTCCTACAAAAAATACAACAAGATTTAAAAAAAATGTATAAATTCTTCTAAAAAATATATAAACAACTGGCATGTTAAGAATGCAAAAAATAAATGCAAAGCTTCCTGGGAGGTAATAAAAAAAAAAAACACAAAACTGACTGTATGAAGTCCTTTCAGAGTATTAATGTGGTAGAATATAGGGATCAAATTATTTCAGACCCTGCAGATATAGCTAATGCTTTTAATGAATTTTACACTTCCATTCAAGACCCTACGGTCTACACTAAAAGCTTACACTGTACATACAACTACAACATAGATAATGTGGAAGCTTCTTTGTTCTTAATGCCCTGTACACCTAGTGAAGTTTTAAATACAATAAAACTGTTAAATAATACAAATAGTGTGGGGTATGATTCTATCTCTACATATATAGTGAAACAATGTGCAGATATAATATGTCATCCACTTGCCCATACTATTAATTTGTCATTTATTCAAGGTAAATTCCCTGAAAAATTAAAATTGTCCATTGTAAAACCTCTTTATAAAAATAACGAAGAACTATATCTGTGCAATTATAGACCAATAACATTAATACCAGTATTTTCTAAAATATATGAAAAGCTTATGCATAACCGTATCACAAGTTTCCTTACTAGATACAACATTATAAAAGAGGAACAAAATGGATTCCAAAAAAATAAATCCACTACACTTGCTGCTTTTTGCTTAATGAGGGAAATTACTGAAAATATAGATAAAAAGAATTCGGTGACGGTTATGTTTCTAGATATGTCGAAAGCTTTTGATCACGTGATCCACTATACACTTCTAGATAAATGTCAGCATTATGGATTGCGTGGTGTAGCGTTGGACTGGATCAAGTCTTACTTGTCAAATCGAACTCAATGTGTCGAGGTTACCAGACTCAATCAAAAACAGGTATCTACCTCGTATCAGTCAGCATATAGACATATTAAAACAGGAGTACCACAGGGAAGTGTGCTAGGACCTCTGCTGTTCTTGCTCTACATTAACGATCTTCCGAATATAATCCCCCACAAGTGTATATTATTTGCTGATGACATAAGTATAATAATACCGAATAATGATAAGCTATCTCACTCACACGAACAAGAAATTAATAAAACGTTACAATGCACAATACAATGGCTAAATAACAATAACCTTAATATTAATCTTAGCAAAACGAAATATATACAATTCTCAAACTATAAAATGACTGTAAAAGACCTAATAATAAAACATGAAAACAAACTACTAGCTAGAACGGATAGTATCAAGTTCCTTGGAGTCAATGTAGATAGGTTCTGCAACTGGAAGCCACAGATTGACAGCGTGTGTAGTAAAATTAATAGTTTTGTGTATGCTCTCAGAAAGCTTCGCATTACAGCCTCAAATAACACAGCTATCACAGCCTACCATGGGTATATTGGGTCAATTTTAAGGTACGGTTTGCTGTTGTGGGGAAACTCGACTTTGGTTGATAGAGTATTCATTTCTCAAAAGAGATGTGTCAGAGCAATATGTAATGCCCACCCTCTTGAATCGTGCAAACCACTTTTCAAGGAAACAAAAATATTAACACTCACTTCGCTCTACATTTTGGAGGTAGGAATATTTGTTAAAAAGCACCCACAGCTTTTTGAAAGGATTACTGAAACAAGTCGGGTTTATTAAAAGAGATAAAACTAAGGTTGTGTTGCCACAATGTACAACTGCACTTCATCACAAAAACAGTGCATTTATGTGTGCCAAAACTTATAATAATATACCCAAGGAACTAAGAGAACTGCCAAATATATTATTTAAAATAAAACTGAAAAAATGGTTAATTGACAAATGCTTTTACTCCATTCAGGAGTTCTTAGAAAATAAAATGTCTTTATAGTCACCTTTTATATACTTGTATGTGTGTAGGTATATATTGATATATTCAACATTGTTTCTTTTCTAGAATCAAGTCATAATTTGGCACACTTTTTATTGCTAACGCATATTTATTTGACATTATAATGTAAATTTCATTTTGGTTGAAAAAATATGTAATAAAAAAATGGTATAACCTGATTTATTATTATAGACATAATCCAATTTATAATTACCTGATATTTATTGTTTTACAAACCTTTATACTTAATTGCCTTAGACCTGTGTGTAAATATGTATTAACTTTTAATTTGTTGTGTACTTAATTTATTACTATCCATTGACATCTTAGTTGTGTTTTATATAATTGTTATTATTGTTATTACTTACTCTTTGACATTTAACATCAAATAAGTTTGTATAATTAATTAATATTCCGTTTTAAATTCACAATTATTATAAAATAGCTAAAGCATTTGTATGCCAAATCATGGCTAAACATGTGGAACCTTTATAAACTTTACCTGATAACTCTGTACAACCATGTTTATCACAAATAAATGAATTTTAATTTTTTTTTTTTAATTTTTGATGAAGTAGAATTAACTGTTGCGACTTTTTTGGATTCGAAGAGAAAACATAGATTCTGGATTCGACAACATATAAAGTACCATTCTATGCATGGAGAATTTTCAACATAATAGGTCGGGGAAAAAGTCTTTTCGCATAACGTAGGTATAAACTTATTATAAAATTTCTTTGACTGTACTACTTGTGTCTGGCTGGTTTTGGTAACATTAAAAAGGTTACATTATAAAGAAAAGAAAAAAAAGAAAAAAAAGTTGTTTCCCGCTATTTTTCATTTGTTTTTCTCTCCGTAAAAATGAGTGAATCTAATGAAGAAATTCGATACATTTTAAAATTTTATTATAAAAAAGGCAAAAATGCAACTTAAGCAGTGAAAAAAATTTGTGATGTTTATGGACCTGATGCAGTGTCAGTAAGAGTAGCACAAATTTGGTTCAAACGTTTTCAGTCCGGAAATTTTGATGTTAAAGATGCACCTCGCTCTGGTCGCCCTGTTACGAATAAAATGGACGCCATTTTTGAAAGAGTGGAGCAAGATCGGCATATTAGTAGTTACGATGTAGCTGAAGAACTGGAAATTGACCACAAAACAGTTTTGACCCATTTGAAGAAAGCTGGTTATACAAAAAAGCTTGATATTTGGGTGCCACACGAGCTCACTCAAAGAAACTTAATGAACCGTGTACTCTTTTGCGATTCATTATTGAGACGTAATGAAACCGAGCCGTTTTTGAAGAGATTGATAACTGGCGATGAAAAGTGGATCACGTACGACAAGAACGTGCGAAAAAGGTCGTGGTCGAAAGTTGGCCAGGCTTCACAGACTGTGGCCAAACCTGGCCTAACACGAAATAAGGTGATGCTGTGTGTATGGTGGGATTGGAAGGGCATTGTTCATTATGAGCTTTTACCACCCGGCAAAACCATCGATTCTGATCTTTACTGCCAGCAACTGATGAGATTAAAGGAAGCAGTCGAGAGAAAACGGCCGGAATTGATCAACAGGAAGGGTGTGGTCTTTCATCACGATAACGCTAGACCACACACATCTTTAGCCACTCAGCAAAAATTAAGAGAGTTCGACTGGGAGGTCCTAGTGCATCCACCATATAGCCCTGACCTTGCGCCTTCAGATTTTCACCTGTTTCGGTCTCTTCAGAATTCTTTAGGTTCTGTAAGGTTGACCTCAAGAGAGGACTGCCAAAACTATTTGTCCCGTTTTTTTGATCAGAAGTCCCAAAGTTTCTACAGTAACGGGAAAATGTTTCTGCCCACAAAATGGCAGAAAGTTGTTCAACAAAACGGTACATATTATATATTGTAAATAAATGTAAATAAACTTTGAAAAAAATGTCTTGACTTTTCATACAAAAATACGAAAAGACTTTTTCCCCAACCTAATATTTTCAGACCTGTGATCATGAAATGTTCGAAACTTCATATAGGGTATCAAGAAAACTTTTCTATGAATTACATTGTCATCTCAAACCATATATACAGAAGAAGGACACTAATTGCAGGAGGTCGATTTCAAGTGAAGAAAGGCTTGCAATATGTCTAAAGTAAGTAAACAAATCAATTTAAACATAGGTATTATTTATAACCATTTATTATTATTTTTCACATTTCCCAATTTAACGCTACCTATTAAGTTATTCAAAATACAACAATTTGACAAAGAAAATGTAACACTTTTCACATATAAGCATAGTTTGAAACAATAAAAATCAACTATGATAAACTATGATATTTTAAAAATCAACAAAAATGACAATGATATGTTGTATTGGTCTATCAAAGTTGCTCATTATGAGTTCCAGGTGGAGTAGGTGGTGGAGGAGGTTCTTGAATGTTTAGTGATGATGATGGTGATTGTACATTTTCATATGTTTGTAAAGTGGCTGTTTCTTTACGGGCTGTGTAGTAACCGTAATGCGGGGCAGTCCAAGAGTTTTGTTCGTTTATTTCTTCGGCTTCCAATAAAGCATTCATTGCAGTGCGTTTCACTTTAAGCTGTAAATAAGTTGGAAGTTTTTTCAAGGTCTTCGACATGGAGAGAAAAAAATGATCCAAATCATCTAAATCATCGGATGCTGTAAGAATCTGTTTTAACTCGGCCCGTTCCTTAGTACGCTGCTGGTTATTATTTTGAAATTGCGTAAGCAGTTTTGAGACATCGTCCAATTTTTTGGTCTTAGATTTTGAAGAAAGGCCGGAAGATTGGGTAGATTGTGTAGTATTCGAAAGAAGTGCTTCTAATTGAATTAGCTCTGAATCGTTTGAAGTTTGATCGTGAGTAGTACTTAACGTGGCTGACATTTGTGTATCATTGTCATAATTAGGGCTTCTTATCGATTCTGAATCATTCCTGAAATTTGAGGTTCGTTTTCTATTTTGCATATGTGGTAGCAAAAACTCCATTACTTTTTGATACTTCCATTGGCAGGTTTGTTTTGCCGCCTGATCACTTCTGGTAGAACTTTGTCTTTTAATTGCGTCACGATGATTGTCACGCAATTTTTTCCATTTCGCTTTAGCAGTTTTTACTGTAAAAATAAAATAAAAGTTACATAAACTAAATTCCTGTGACTACCTCAACGCTTATAACCTATCTACTATTTTGATGTATTATACTGTTTAATTTATAATGTTTATTATAGGTATTTAGCGAACGGTACTAAGTATTCTACACTTGGACAAGATTTTAGGGTCGGAAAATCTACTGTAATGAATATAATTAAAGAAACTTGTGAATGCATTTGGAATGTGTTGCAGCCTTTATATATGCCTGTACCTACTCAAGATGATTGGTATCGAATAGCAAAGGAATTTGAAGACTTGTGGCAATTTAAGAACTGCGTTGGTGCGTTAGACGGGAAACATGTTTACATAATTGCACCAAATAAATCAGGCTCTTCTTTTTTCAATTACAAACACAGATTTTCAATTGTATTAATGTGTGTGGCTGACGCTAAACGGAAAATAATAATGGTAGATATCGGGTCGATGGGAAGATTCAGTGACGGTGGAATTTTTGCAGAGAGTGAATTTGGAAAACGACTGCAAAACAATGATTTAAATTTGCCACAGGCCGAACCCCTCACTGAAAATGGAGAGAGAGTACCATTCGTATTTATTGGAGACGAAGCCTTTCCTTTGTCTTATAATTTAATGCGACCATATCCCAGAGATCAATTAAATCAGAGTAAAAGAATATTCAATTATAGACTGTCGAGAGCTCGACGCATAATAGAGGCCACATTTGGTGTGTTAAAAAGAAAATGGTACGTGTACCACAAGGACTTCGAATGCCAAGTCGCTACTGTTGATAAAGTAGTTAAAGCAACCTGTGTTTTACATAATTACTTGATTGAAAAACATACTAACTATTTAGATGCAAACAATTCAAATAGCTCATCAACTAATGAATCATTAGTATTATCGATCAACACTACTAACCCGTCCACTACAACAAACAATGCAAGTTATAATGAAGTTTATCGGATCCGGGACATATTTTGTTCTTATTTTAATAACCAGGGGCAAGTCCCTTGGCAAGAAACCCGTATTTTGCGACGATTAAATATAACAAATGTATAATGTTAAAACTAATATAGGTAATAAATGTATCTATCGCTTATACAAGAATATAATAATAAACGTATAATTAATAATAAACTTACCGTCTTCTAAACCAGTGTCTTTTATTATAATTGCCCACGCTGCATCCTTGGTTTCGTTGCATTTGTAGGTAGTCAGTCGCGTATCCCATAAACATGGAAATTGTCTAACACCTTCAATGAACTTCTCATCCATTTTGATACGTATGCACAGAATGACGTAACAACGATGACTGAAGCATTGCGCGCGAGTCACGCGGCGCGGCGGCCGTCGTATGCAGCCCCCCTCCCTCCCTCATCCCGCTTTGCTCTTCGGCTCGTCTACATAATCCTCGCTGTCCTCCGCACCGCACCTCCACGCTATTCTCCGCCCCGCCCCGCTGTCTTCCGCACGGCACCGCCCCGCTATCCTCCGCTCTGTATCTCAATACTCGTTCTGCTCCGCACTGTATTGCCTCGCTGTATATTTTATATGAATATCCGCTCAACTCTGCTCCACTCCGGTCGTGCTGTTTCCATTGAAGCGGAGCAGAGATTTCGAGCATGGTGATTGGTGAATTGGTGCACCGCTAAGCTCCTCTCCGCCTAACTCCGCGTCAGTGGAAACGCGGCCTAATAGTTGCTAATAGTTATAAAAGTCGATGTACAATATTTACGGCCGGGTACTGTACGTTCTCGGGTCCCAGCACAAACGCACTCTACATCCCCTTTTGGAGTACGAGTGGAATGGTTATTTTGAGAGGTTTATAAGGTAAAAATTAAACATTTTGTATGTATGATAATAACTTATTTACTGTACGAAATCCTATCACTTCTGCATATAAACACATTACATACACTGTATGAGCAAACATATTCCAATATGTCAAAACAAATTTATTATAAACCTATTTTAATACAATAGTCACTCGATCATTACACAGTTGTTTGAATAGAAAGTAATTGTAATTCTTTTACTTTAAATAAACATGGTCTATTTATCTCAAGTCTAATCAATCTAGATCTTAAATGATCATTTACTTATACTATAAATACATTATCCATAAGTCAAGTGATGTGAAATAAGAAGTTTTAAGCTAACTATATTCACCTTTGTTAGTACATGATCTTAACAGAATTGTACATTGGCATTGAAATGTGTTTCTTTCACATACAAATAAAACTATTACTTATTTTAAAACAAACTTATTATAAATTCTTTAAACTATTTATTAATACGGTCTTTGTCTGTCTCTTCCCCTGTGAACAAAAAAAAAGATATGTCAGTGATAGTCATAATTATAATGTGTTTGTTTAGTACGACTAAGAGCTTAGTCTGTAGCTTGCGCTTTTTTAAAAACTAGTCATGCTTGTGTCTGGTGCGATAGGCCCCAGACCTAATGGTGGCGAAAGAATAAAGTTGTTTTTAGTAGGTAACCTGTATTTCCGATATTTATGAACTCTGACACACCAGTAATAAATGAACAATCGGGATATTTACCATGTTTAAGGTTTTCGAGTTTCCGATATTTCGGCGCTGTTACAAGCGCCATGATCACGGAGGAACTAAAGTACTTGCGGTTAATATAAGTCTTAGGAGTGAAAATATCGTTCTACCCTCTTTCGCACTCGTTTTTTATTACTGACACACCTCGTTTAGGCCTCTATTCATCATAATAACAGCCCATTAATGTCCCACTGCAGGGACGGGCCTCCTCCCGTGACGGAGGGATACTTGGCTTACTATTACCACGCTAGCCAGACGGATTGGTATACTTAGGGTTTTATTTCAAGTTTTCCTTCTTTTTATTTTGTAAAGATAATATTGACGGAAATTCTGGTTACTTACCCGCCATCGCTCCTCATTGCTCCGCCACCACTGCCGCGGTCTCCTCCACCGCCTCCATAGCTGCGTCGATCACCACCTCGGTCTCCACCGCGATCTCCGCCACGACCGCCCCATCCGCCGCGGTCACCGCCACCGCCTCTGCCGCCACCACCTCTACCTCCTCGGCCAGGTGGTCCACCGCCGCCATTACCGCGTCCTCTGTCGCCACCTCCAGATGATGGAGGACCACCGCCTCCGGCACCTTCAGGTTTATCTTCATTGCATCGGTTGCATGATTTTCTCCATGAGAAATTGGTATTGCCGCAGCTTGGATTGGGACATCTCCAGTCTCCGGCTCTGTTACCAGTGGGTGGTCCACCGCCTCCGCCACCAGCTCCGGCTCCACCGCCGCCTCCTCCGCGTCCACCGCCGCCGCCACCGCGACCACCGCCGCCGCCGCCACGACCTCCTCGGAATCCACCACCGCCACCTCCTTTGTTACCACCCCAAGTGTTTTGTCGTTGAGCAAGAGATACTTTAATAGTAGCTCCATTAAAGTCTT
The DNA here is from genome assembly GCA_905475405.1 of Schrankia costaestrigalis. Classification (NCBI taxonomy): domain Eukaryota; kingdom Metazoa; phylum Arthropoda; class Insecta; order Lepidoptera; family Erebidae; genus Schrankia; species Schrankia costaestrigalis. The sequence goes on from FR997832.1 coordinate 9,873,700, forward strand.
TTCCATCAAACCACTGGATAGCCGAAGAAGCTGCGTTCGAATCTTCATAAGTAACCGTGGCTTCTCCCTTTGGTTGACCAGTTGCTTTATCTTTGTACATCCAAACTTTAGGTCTTTGTGTTTTCTTATCCGTCTAAAATAAACAAATTATAGTTGCTTAGTTCATATCTTTTGAGATCTTCATTAAGAATATGCTTTTACACACTGACATAAAATAATTGCAAAATATAAATTATTAATATTCTATTCAATTTAGGTGAATAGAATTTACTAGAACAAAACAGATAAGATTTAGGTGACATCGAACTTAATAATGATTGTATTTGTAAAAAGAAATATCCTCTGCATTAGGTGTTGTCGAGAGGGTAAAAGGACACCAATAACAATGAAATTGACATAGGTTCAAGAGGATGCTTTATAAATACATATATGAACAACCAATGAAGTAAATTATATAATAAGACTTTACCTTAATAATACCAATTGACCCAAAGTGTTGGCATAATTCTTCTTCAGTAGTAGATGGATTCATGCCTTGAATAAATACTGTATCTTCTTGGGTTACCATATCACCACCCCCTCGGTCGCTGCCATAACCACTGCCGCCTCCGCCGCCACCACCTGTTGAAAACTGCTATTTAGTTGCCATTTTTTTAGCTAATACTAACGTTGGTTAAATTTATTAACATGGTAAAATTAATATGCTAAAACTGAAACTACGAAAAATTTACAATCGTTTTGGGATCGAACCAACGATATAGGTATTTAATGTGGATCCCTTAACTGTTCGTTTTAACCTTTTTCACGTAACCCTTTTTTGTTTCCTTCTATTCAAGTGGTTGAAGCAGTGTCGAAGAACATTATTATTTTAATGAAACACATTCACCACTTACTTTTTAGTTAAATACCAAAACATTACAATTTGTACCTACAGCCAATTTGTAATAATTACAAAAGGTCTGACTTATCATTACTAAATATGTTGTTTGTAAATTACTCATATTTGTATTTTGTTACCATGGTACTCTGTACGTGTTCAAGAAAATAATTATTTTCGATGACATGACCAACTTATATTAACACATTTATTCAAAACATTGAGATTTCGGTTAGGGCTGCCAAAACGATATGCGTGTTTCTGGTATACTCTTAACCAACAACTTATCCTTTTTATAACTTATATTTATTACCAGTTTTATTAACGTCACAACACCGCAACAATGTTTTAATTTACACGAGAAGTCCCTGAAGACAAAATATTGTACAACCCTTAAATTAAGTTTTGATAATACTCGTTAAAATGGCGATTTTTTTCTAATTATGAAATGTCTGTCTGACATTAACACCAAACACTTGCTGTAAAATTGTGCTTTGTTTATTACACCGATGATATTGTACCTCTACCTTAGGTAATGCAAAGTAGGTTCTGTTTTATCCCCTATGTCCACTAAGATCCATTAAAAAGATCCATTGATGGATCTTTTTACACTTAAATCACACACTTGTGTCCACTTTAATCCATGATCCGAAAATATTTTTATAATGGATCTTTTAGCACTAACGAGTGTAATAAAATCCATTGTAAAAAATAAAGCGGGTGACACATGCAATCTTCTTTATCAATCTTAAAACTTTACTGGCAGAATTTTAGACATTCAGACAACTTTGTAATGTCGCGGTATTTGATAATTCGAATCATCACAACCAATTTATAAATAATTATACCCCTTCCAGCGTAAGTTTAGCTTTTTGACAGATCACGTCCATGAAGTTTCGTAATACTTCCGCTTATTTTTCGAAACAAATTATATTGTATTTCATGGACGTACCCATGTTTTTTTCAGTTACCATGGTTACTTAGTGATGGACACTCATAACGATTACCACCATTATGAAACAAATTACAAATAATCGGTAGAAATAAATGCTATGAATAAACCTGAACTCTTCATAATACGTTTATAAAATTTAATATGATATTTTAGATTAGCTATAACCCGCGAATGTGTCACGATAAATTATGTACATATTTTAAATAATACCTAAGCTAACTATAATTTTATCATTTTAAGCTAGTTCTCTTAACATAGAAGAAAGAAACAATAATAAAATGATAATATAAGTTGATGTAAGGATCCAAATGTGTAAAATAAAGTAATTTGAAAAATCGCGAAATCGCTTACAATCGAATGGGATTACATTCCGAGATACTGCTGAACGTCACTAACGTCAATCTGTCAAATGTTGTTAAATATAGTGGAAGGGGTATAAAGTTTTTATTTTTCGTTATGCAACCATCCGATTTTAAAAATATCTAAAATAAAAGGGGTAATATGCGACGGCTTAACTAATACCACAAAAATACGATGTACAAGCAGAAATTAGTGCTATGGAGATGTCGGTTTTTGATTTTGCATCTTGCTTTATAGTTTCTAAAATAACCTAAATACTTAGTTCTATTTCTTCTGCCCAATTTTTATTAAGTCTCTTCCAAACAAAATTGTTTGTCCGGTGGCGTTCACCAAATACGGACCAAATATTGCTCACACCAATCAATCAATCACCACTCCATCCTAAATATCTAAAATAAAAAAAACATTTATACTTACGTTACTATTAAAATTCTGATTGGTTTTCTAGACTTTTATTTACCTATTGAAAATGGCTACTGTAGATGCAGCTTTATAATGGATTTTAAAAAGATCCATTTTTAAAATATTTTCGGATCATGGATTAAAGTGGACATAAGTGTGTGATTTGAGTGTAAAAAGATCCATGGATCTTTTCAATGGATTTTAGTGGACATAGGGGTTTTATTTGCTCACGGACGGTAATTATATATTTCGTAACCAGTACACAATACCATGAAGACATATTGATGAACCTTTCAAATCCACTTAGAATAATAGGTAACATCGAATTCTTAGAATTAACGCCGATAGATTTATATTTACACTCCACCCACAGGTTATTTAACCAGTGAACCAATAGAATACCAGGTTTGGCAGCCCTTAGATAATTACAAATTAATAAAATGTTAACAGCACCGCTCGCTCAACGCGAGGAGCTTTACCTTTGTTATAACCACCCCCCCTGCCGCCGCCACTAAAACAATAAGAACAGCGTTTAGTACACTGGGCAGGCTGGGGACACACTGAACGAAGCACGCAGATTGATCGACACTAGGTACTTTAAATGACCCTTAGTCCATGTGTAGCTCCTTTTCTTTACCATTATGTTTAATACCTTGAAAATCTTAGAACATTGTTTGATGATGTTATTATTAAAAGTAACTTTTGATTCATGCAATCTAATAGAAACATAGATGATCCGAAACAATTTTGATTAAGAACAATGTCAAACAGTCTTGGCAAAAATTTTAAACATTAATTGTAATTTTCGTCAGTACTGTTTTAACTTTAATGAGTTCGGTAATTCGATAATTAGGTACACTTCTGAAACAACGTATATATTTTACAATAGTTAGATTTTTTAGTTGATTGTTTCTAGTAATTAAAATAAATATAGTGTGCAAAAACCAAACCATTAAATTGCAATGTTTAAGTGTACATAACCATAGCATAATTATGAGCAAAGAGGGATTTCGAAACTATAATGAAATGAATTTAGAAATGTGATTTTTTTATAAATTTCTGATTTCAAATAGCATAATTATAAATTATTTCAATCATCCTATTACATCATTAAATACAAATTGCAATTTCCAATAAAAGTTACTTTTGTAATTGTGAAAATAAGATAGTTACAAAAATACATTGAAGACATTTTTTCCTTTAACGTTTACCTCTACAGTTCCTTGGTCAACCATACACTATGATGAGTTTTGATGTTATTGAGGAGAATCTTAACTCAATGGACCTAGGATTCAACAACATCTAATGAATATGTGATTGTTGAGGTTACATGATCAATATTCACTTCCTCTTCTTTACTTAAATCATTCTTTAAACTCACTGCTACTAAGATCTTCCCATTTTATGTTAGCAGAATTGAAGGCAGATGTTTAGAGTCCCAATTGTGTTTAAGAAATGTTTTTATTCGACACAAGTTTGTTGTTTGTCTTTATTTTCAAGTATTTTTGAGGCTAATTAGACCTCAATTGCGAGCTTTATCACTTTCACTTTATATCTTATAGACAACATCGCCACAAGGTCTTATTATAACTTCTCTTTACCTGCTTAAGGGGATGGACAGAAGATATCTAATAATGTAGAACCAGTAGAAATGACAACGGCTTTGTCCAATGCCATGAAAAAACAGAAACTAACAATATAATCATTCATATAAGACTGACTGATAGGCAACTAAAACTTTGAAGGCTACGAGACATCACAAAATTACGCTGCGACTGGAAACTCTTATTTTTTTCGTTAAGGTCCTAGTGAGCTACCACGTCTGTTCCATACGATATCGCTGGCATCACACTCTGGTGGAAGGCCTTTGTCTTCAAACACTGCGGCAATGTCGACGACAAGGTACGTTTTAGCAGAGACCTTACAGGGTGGACCGACGACATAGTGAAGACTACACGGGACACCGATGGTAAGTAGATATTAGGAGGAGGCCTATGTCCAGCAGTGGACATCCACTGGCTAATATATGATAAGTACTTCCTACAGCCAATTTAATTGTTTTTAATAAATAAAATTATAAAACCTTTAAAATGGAACTAACCTGGCCAATTTGGCCTTGAATCAATGAATTAATTTTTCTCAGCTAACTAAGAATTTTATACCAGAAATAAACCATTACGGATAGAGCTGCAAATGGCACTGTTTACAATATTGACCAATGCTTTGGCAATGTAAGGGGCGAATTTATTTAACAATAATAACAAAAAGATAAAAGCCCAATTACGTAAGAATTAAACAAACGGGTTATTTTAAAAAACATTTGTACAAAAGTAAAATTTTAAATATTTTGTTTATTGCTCCATCAATATAAATCAACAACCTTATCCACGACCCAGAACGCACCCACGATAAAATGTCTTATTTATACCAAAAGTACTTTGCTGTAGTGTAAATGCGCTACTTCGAATTATTTTGTACTTTACATAGAACTCATATAATACACATCATATAATATCAATATTCGTAGAGATGATTTATTTTTGTCAGAAATAAGTAATTATATTGTAAAACCTATTAACTTCATTGTTTATTTACATTTTACAAGAACTAATTGCAACTACCATACAACTAAAATTATTACTGATTTCTGTCAAAATCTAGATGTACACATTATACAACCACCTTAGGTACAAAATAAGGAGATGATGAAGCAATGGCCTGTCTTTAGACTAATATAATAAGTTTTAGTTTACAAAAAATTTGCTCAATTAATGTTTAAAATATAATCCTGGTCGCTTAAATATTATCCCCTTTAATGACAAGTAGGTACTTAGCTATTTTGTTTTATCAAAAATGCAGGTTCTTTTTTGATAAAATAAAATTCCTTTTTTGCGGCTAGTAAGTCAGGTGTGTGTCATTTAAGTACTGAATAAATGTTTTTTAATAGTTTATTTACTTTATTAGTCTAAGTCTATATCAGGCCAAGCTTCAACACTTTATGTTCTCATCTCCTACAAAATTACAATTAACACAATATTGCTCATATTACAGGAGCAAACACAATTTACTTAGTTATTTGTATTCTATAAAATGGCATTTCATAAATTTATCCAACATTATTTTGTATAATATAGATCGCTCACCCTCCACAAATTGGACCATTTGTTGCAGATACCTTCAAGTAGACTTACATCCAGTAATATGTAGACTGGGGCTGATAATGGCAATAAAGTTTTAGAAAACCATTTATAAAATAACTACTAACAGGATAGTACCAAGACTAGGTATGGCTACCTAGAGATATGAATGATAAAGTTCCTTCATATTGTAAGATTTATGCAGATTTGTGCCACTTAGGCACCTGTTCCACTAGGAGGTATTAAAAATGACAAAATAGTTCTTTTAAACATATTTAATAAAATAGTGAAATGGATATCACTGAACTACCATGTTTTTTTTTGTTTGATATGATCTTGGCAGCTTCTTGTGCTAGACTCACTCAATAAAGGTTTAAAAATGGAACAAATGCCTCAGTGAATATTACTCTTGGTGGTACACTATAAGGGAACTATAGTGGCAAAGAGTTGTAAAAAATATTCCAGTTATTTGATCTTCTTTTCGAAGCATAATGACATACACTTACTTTTATCATTAACATTATTGTAATATAAATAGAATAGAATTTTTGTTTGTGTGTAATTAAATAGTAAATAATAAGATAGAGTACCTACTGTGCAGAATAATGTAGAGGTTCCTGAATTCAATGAGTAGTTAAATTGATCAGGTACAAAGAGTATCTGTTCTCATTCAAGGCTCGGAACCGGTTTAAAAAATACGGCTTGATACCGGTTTATTTGGAACCATAGCATAATGTGCAAGTCGCAAAATGTGCAGGCTAAGTAAAACGTTCAGGTCGCAAAATGTGCAGATCTCAAAACGTGCAGATCTCAAAATGTGCAGATCTCAAAATGTGCATGTCGCAAAATGTGCAGGTCGCAAAATGTGCAGATCTCAAAATGTGCAGGTCTCAAAATGCTTATTATTTATTAACACTTGAATTAGCTTTTTAAAGATAACGGCCTATGAAGGACTTGTTGAAAGGTTTTATCGCAGCTTCATCTGCGAAAACCTGATACGGCGCAAGTATAGTAATTTAGCGGGAAATTATTAGTTTGAGCCATTTGAGGTTGCGACTTTAGGTCCAAGTGCTCGTCTTGACTTCAAAGACCTTTCAAAACATCTAATTGACGCTTGTCATGACTGGCATGATGGTCTTTATTTTATTTGGAACAAAGTTTGGGTCAGGGTCTTATTTGTAAAATTTATTTATTTGTAACGAGCTGTAGCCCACGACTTCGTTCACGAAAAAATATTTAGGTAATAGATTACCATTTCTTTTCTGTGGAACCCTATAAAAAAATTAAAAACTGGGACCGCAGCCTTTATGTGCTCTCCGATCCACGGTCAGATGAAATGCCAGCTAAATAATAGCTAATATAATTTAAAAACAATAGTGAAAGTTCCACCGAAATCGGTTCAGCGGCTTCGGAGATTAGCCGAAACAAACAGACAGATGGACAAAAAATTTTAATTGAAAAGATTTGGCTAAGTTTTGCCATTTAACGTGGTCATGCTGCAAGCTTTTTAGGTACATCATCAGTTGCTGAGTTGCTGATAATGCGGAGGAATTTTTTGGTGCTTTGTAGTTAGTGTAAATATTTAATATTGTTAGTGTTTTCTGTAAATGAAGTTTTGTCAAAGAGATATTAATTTAGTTAATTCGCTTAGGGATATATCCCGTTTGACTTTCTACTTGTTAAATTTAGGGGCAACATTTCGTCGCTATCTGCACTTTTTGCGATGTGCACATTCTGCTATGTGTACATTTTACAATGTGCACATTTTGCTACCTGTACGTATTACGATTAGCACATTTTACTATCTGCACATTTTGCGACTTGCACTAGTGCACATTTTGCTACTTGCACATAATGCTATGAATCGGTTTATTTCGGTTTTCAATGAGAATCTCATCTATTGTTGACAGTGACACAGTGATTTGTATACTGCTCTTATAGAAAATATGATGTGTATGATATTGATCATAAGACTTAGTAAGAGCTAAGCTAGAAAAAGTAGCTATCTGAAGAAATTACTATTTCAAAACCTTAGGTAACTCTGTATAGAATATGATATGTATCAGATATTCTTATAAACTCTTCGCCACTGATACCTCGAAATTATTGTTACAAATTCATAAAAAGTTATAAAAGTTGTTACTCACCCATATCCACCATCTCTATTTCCTCCATCTCTATTGTAGCTTGATCGATCACCTCCACCATACCCTCCTCGATCACCGCCACCTCCTCCATAACCTTGTCTGTCTCTGTCGCGTTCGCCACCACCGCCATAAGACGAACTGCGGTCACTTCCGCTGCCGCCTCCCCCACCTCCATAGTAGCTACCGCCACGGTCACTACCAGTCACATTGTATCCTCCACCCCCACCGCCGCCGCCGCCTCCGCTATTGCGATCGTACCCACCACTGCTGTAGCTAGACTCGTAATTCTGGCCATAATTGTTTCCTGCCTGACCTCCACTATATGAATTACCACCTAAAACAAAACAAATAAATTGCTTAAAAACGACGCTCTTCACTCAATAGCAAAATTAAGCTTTTAATAGTATGACTATGTAGTAGAAATTATAATTAATAATGTGTAAAGGTCACGGAAGAAAAATCAAGTGGAAATGCAATACAACTTATTCACTATAGGAACCGCTGACGCCAAAAAACAAATAACCACACAAATAAACTACTAACAAAAAAATTACATATATAGCATAGATCCAACATCTAGGAGTGAACCTTCAGAAACTATGAACAGACGTTATTTTGTACAGCAAAATAATTATATGATGTTTTGTAATATAATAGTCTCAATTTTCGCGTTAATTCCGCCGTCGTTCGTAGAAGGTGGTTTTCACAGTTCTGGCAATTATACAGTGTGGCTCATTCAAATGGGTCAGTATAAAGTCTTAAACTATAAGTCATACGAAGATTTGTTCTTAGGAACCATGTCACTGATTTTGATAAAAAAAAACGGCATTCATACATTTGAAAAAGATACTGCACCCAGTCGGAAATCGAACCCGGTTGTTTTGCAAAAATAAAATTTTACTTTTTCTATTTAAATATCGATTCTGTAGGTCTTAAGCAGTAAATGACTTTAAGAAACATTATGTCTAAAATTAATAAAATGCATTGTTTTCACATACTTTAATTTATCATAGTAGTTTTCAATTTAACATACTGTTACATATTGAACATACTTTAGAGTTCAAGTACACTAAGATTTCAATGAAGCTGTCATAGAGGTTGATAAATGAATGGCAGTCTTACTACGATCAGTTTTAACATAATATGTTCCTGAGTACTTTCTTTGAAATTACATTGATTATAAATATTTCTGTACAAGACCCATAACATGGTTTGCTAAATAGAGTGCCTAAATTTGTTCTGTGGAAATAAGTCGAGAGTTTGTTACACATACTGAGACATACATATTTGAGTTTAAATATTCACCACAATTAAATAAAGACATGACATAAATTATATTTTAGGCAGCTAATAATGACGTAAAATAAAAACAATTGTAAAACGACGTTTAACATAATGCTTCCAGAAAACCCTTTTCTTCAAAACAACATGTTACGATCTGAGAAAAGCCGATAATGACATGGCGGCAAGATGGCTTCACGAAAGTAGGATGTTAATATAAACTGAATATGATTGGGAAGCGAGCCGCACAATGCAGTAATACAAAACTAAAATAATTCTACATTAGAATATACATACAGTTTAAATACTTTATCAATAGAAAATTAGCCAGCCAATCCGTTAAAAATATAACCTCACCTGAGTTTTGTTGGTTCCAATCTTGACCCTGGCTGGAGCCATAACTTCCTTGATTATAACTTTGACCAGAACCATAATTGTTATCACCTGAAGACATAGTGGGCGGTGGGACAGAATACTGAGCCGAATAACCACCACTGTTATAATCGCCTGCTGTAGACAGAAATTCTCTGAATTTATCTGAAATAACGTCAAATACATAACACGCAAAGAATAAGCCACACAAAATACTCACGATCGCCCATTTTCAAAAGGCAATTTATTAAACAAAATGTGAATGTGTGCAAAATAAAATCCTCAAAACAAATTGAATTAAATTTAGCACACACCCAGCAAAACCAACCACGCCACGCTTGCTTGCTACACCATAGCCAATGAATGACAAAAAGAAAAGTGGAGGACACGACGAAATAGAATGTACTTCAACCACGGCTAAAGCCCGATTTACACATCGACAAGTACAGTAGCGAGTTAAGTAGTAAGTTGTTGATTAAGTTGATTTAAATAGATCTCCATCCTATTTTTTGACGAGTTAAGTTGACGAGACGCAAGTGAGGGGGCTACTTCGTACTTAACTCGCCAAAAAAGAGGATGGAAATCTATTTAAATCAACTTAATCTGAAAATATTACTTAACTCGCTACTGTACTTGTCGATGTGTAAATCGGTCATAACACCTACTAAAATGGCGGCCCAATTATTAGTTTTTATTTTTCTACACTTTACTATACTTAATGTGTTACCCACCAATATTCTTTAGTTTTTATAAGAGGAGTTATCCTGCAAAATATATATTCATTATTCTTTAATTACTTCTTTATTCCACCTTTCACTCTGCATTAAAAAGGCATAAGGCGGAAACATATTACTTGTCGTGTTGCTTTCTGTCGTGACGGCGAGTGTGCACACTATTGTGTCGTGTCGTGAGTCGTGGCGTGCTCTGGCGTTATTTCTAAACAATACGTAATGAACCTTTGCAGCGTTCAAACTTACATATTTTTTTCTTCTGATTCGGATAGTGATTTTGATTGACCTTCAATTTCTCTTAGCAATGAAACTTCTGTTCCGTATAGTGATAGAGTAAGAATACAATATGTCACCACCCCTTCTCATCCCATGGGTGTCGTAAAAACCGGTTAAGGTGCTATCCGTGAATATTATCTTTACGAAATAAAAGGAAGTAAAACTTAGAATTAAACCCTATATCAATCCGTCTGGCCAGCGTGGTATTAGTAGGCCAAGTATCCCTTCGTCACGGGAGGAGGCCCGTCCCTGGAGTGGGGCATTAATGGGCTGTTATGATGATGAATGAAACTTCTTGAGAGCAAATAAAAGACAAGAACATACCAGTATCTTCTTATCTTTTTTGTCTAAAGAACAGAGGAAGATAAGACAAAGGTGAATTTCATCGTCTTGTTAAAGAATGACGAAGAAAAATTTAATTAGTACTTTATTTTTTGTTTATATTGATTTCAATGACTAAAATAGACTTCCTCATATTGTGCTATGAGGAAGTCCATCCGCTAATCGATTAACACAAAAAGAACACACTCGCGAACCCATAGGTACTAAAGAAATTTCTAAGATGTTTGCGCCACGAGCCACGCGCATGTATAGAAACACACTTGCCTGTTGTATCGTCTGCGTCATAATCCCCGCCTCCACCACTGCTCTGGCGCGCGTTGGCGCAATCGGTCGCTACCAGTCGGCGACACGACAGAATACGTTGCGACACAACGCGACACGTAAGTATGTCTCTGACCATATTAAATGTATGCAACCGATAAGCTTCTGGCACGTCATGACACGACACGATCACACGACACGTAAGTGTGTTTCCGCCTTTACACGGTGTCCTGCGTGGTCATTGTCTCTCGAATCATAAAAAAGTACAGTACAATTTTGCTTTAAAATCGTGGTGTCTCGCGTCTGATCGCCCTCAAAACAAGTACACGTTACGTCGCGTCTCGTGGCATACGGTCGCATAGGACACAAGTAGGGTACGCCGCGCCGTTGATTTGATCGCGTATGTCGCATTCAACTCATCGCGTCGCGTTCGTCGCCCACGCAGGACACCGCGTGAGGCATTAGTATCAGAACTATACTACTACTACTTTCTGTATAAAAGTCATCAAGAGCCACAACTCCATATTTTTAGAAATTAGACACAACACAAAGACATACATAAAAATGTGCAAAAACTTTATAGGATTCAAAATTTTAAATGTTCATTATTGTAACTTACAATTTGGCATAGTCGTTAGGTAATGATGGAGCTTGAACTAAAGAAAAAGATATCAAGGATTTAAAATTGTCAAAGTCAAGAACTGAAAGACGAAGACCACAAACTACAAATAAAAAGAGACGAAGACCTATTCGTATTTCTTATTCTTGCTTATATTTAGTTCTAGAAATCTGGCAAATCAGCTAAAAAATAAAGCTGATTTTTATCTTTTGTACACGGTCACTTATTTAATGATTGGAGTTTTAATGTAGACGTTGTATTAACCTACATTTACAGCGTTACTTGTACAAAAATAATTGTGCTTCTAGTCGGTAATATTCTTGCACCTCGGTACCTAGTGGTCCGGAAAGATGTCTTCGTTTGTTGATATGAGTTTAGAAGATATTATTAAAAAGAAGAAAGAATTTTCAAGGTTATATCGCTGGTTCTTCTTATATACTTCGCATAGGTCATATTTTAAATGTGCATTAATATTTTTCAGAGGGAAGCCAAAACCACAACCTGGACCTAGAATGAACCCGGTATTTGATGCTAGAAATAAGATAATATCAAAAAAACGAACTCAAATTACAGATGCTAGGGAAAAACTTGCTCAACTTGCTAAGCAGAAAGATGCACGTATTAAATTGGAACAATTACGTCGAGAAAGAGTAAGTCTTTGCAGTCTTAATCTATTATGCAGATGCATTCATATAAACTTTATAACTAGACTAGCGGCCTGTCCCGGCTTATTATTTTCCCGTTTTTCTGTTGAAAGTTTTCCTGATTTTTTCTTTGCTATAAACCTCACGGAGCCCGAGACCTTTCAAACGAATGCAAAACCGTGGAAATCGGTTCATGCGTTCTGGAGTTATAGCGTCAGGAAGGAAAACCCGACTTATTTTTATATAGTAGATTGAGAAGAACAACAGTTCATATTTTTTTAATACAGCAGTTAAATGACATAACAATACAGCATCAATAATTTGTATACCAATGTCTATATACAGGGACAAATCCAGGGGCAACAAAGAAACATATATCAAAATAGAAACAAGTTTGTGAGAAATGCAACAAACAAAGAAAGGGGTAAGTTGGTGTATTGTTATTACATGTACATGTTATGATTAGATTGAACTTATTATTGTTAATCCCATGTTCTGCTAACAACTGGAAATTTCTCCAGCATATCATTTAAAATTCCCTACTTTTTTAATAGACATTTCCTCAACATTGTCTAGGTTGGTCATTTAACTTTATGGTGGGGCTAACCAAGGCCCTAATTAATGAATTAATTGTCCAAATTATAGACTCTTGTGATATTTATTTTCTTGCAATATTCAAAGTTCAAAAATGTATTCTTTCTATAAATTCTAAGCATTGGGTGTTGATAATAGGATTTCTCAAATTGTTACTCGTCATATTTTGAATAATTCTATTCATTTTTCTAGTTTATTTATTAAGGAGCCTTCCTTCATCCTTTTGCTAAAAAACTTTGGAAACTTTCATTTTGTTAGAATTCTTGTCTAATTCATATAAATAATTTGTCACTTTTTAATGGATAGGTATTTTAATTTCATTCTTTTTGTTTTTTTATGTTAAAAAATGTGTCCTATAATCATGTACATCATGTGGTTCCATACAAAATGATTTAACAAAAATTTGTTTTGTGTTATAGTTTTCTTGGATGTTTCTCGGCAAGTGGTTTCACAACCTTTGCACATTTCTAAAGCAGGACAAAATCATCAAGTTAATGTTGGTAGACAATTAAATATAACAAGGCAATTAAATGTTGGAAGACAGTTCAACACAGGAAGGCAACTCAATACTGGTAGGCCAAACTTAGGGAAGCAGCTAAATACAGGAAGACAATTCAATACTGGGAGGATAACCGAAGGCCGATCTTTTGAGAAATCAAGATTTCTTGGTAGGTTTTTGGTAAATTTACATAAATTATGCACATCATGTCAAAAAAAAACCTTATTATCACAGTAATATTTTTTTACTCTTGATATTTCTGATAATCAATTAAAAATCATCATTTTGTCAGAAATTATGTATAGCTCTTAATTATTTTTTTTCTAGATGTAAAACACAGACAAAAAATTAAACCTATTGTTAGAACTGTTGAAAATGATTTGGAAATAATTGATGACCCAATGGATGGATTGTACGTCCCAACAAAGTCACCTTCAAACAATCCCTTGAATCGTCAGACAAGTCTACAACTGAAAATAGTGGCACATAATAATGACGTACATGAAAGCAGAATTGCTACTGTTCACAGGTATTTTTTTTTCAATATTAGGTTTATTTTTCTGATCACAGTAATTATTTATAATTTATCCATATTTATTTAATCCATATTTTATTGTCAAGGTTGTAAGTTTTATGCATCAACATAAATGCAAGACCTTAACTTGACTAAAGAAAACTTAATTATGATAATGTCTCTAAAGTTTGCACTTATAACAGAGAGAATGATGAAAAGTAGAGCTGTGATAAGGGTTGATAAATTTAAGATAGTTAAAATCTGGATGATATGGGTATAATATTAATTTCTTATATGTATACCACATCGAATCCCTTGCTAAAAGAATAAGTTCTGCATCATATGCTTTACATAAGCTCTCTGATGTTGTTAACGCGAACGCGCTGTTAACTGCTTATCACGGTCTTGCCGAATCTATACTGAGATATGGAATTATTTTCTGGGGTAATAATACCGATAATGAAACGGCGTTTAAAGCCCAGAAAAAAATGCATTAGAGCAATGTTTAACCAGAAACAGACTGATAGCTGCCATCCCTATACAGGGTGGCTCATTCAAAAGGGTCAGTATGGGAAAGTCTTAAACTATAAGTCACACGAAGATTTGTTCTTAGGAACCATGACACCGATTTTGATAAAAAGAAAAACTGCATTCATACATTTGAAAAAGATACTGTACCCAGCTGGGGAATCGAACCCGGTTGTTTTGCAAAAATAAACTTATACTTTTTCTATTTAAATATCGATTCTGTAGGTCTTAAGCAGTAAATATCTCTATGAAACATTATGTCTTGTTGTACCTTGTACCAAGAGTATTGTACCAAAAGTATCTTAAAAATCAAAATAAGAAATTTGTTAGCAGAAATAGCATATTATACTATTAGCGAATATCTTGTTGAAAAGAAATGGAATTAAATTCACTAGACATCTTATAATTTATCATCTAATTTCCACATTAATGAACATTGTAATTTAATTTTGACTAATTTAATTGTTATTAATTAATTAATCTATATTTGTTTGAATTATTTTGTATTTTGTATGCCAAATACTGGCGGAACATAATTGTACCAACTTTATTATTTTATTTAACATCTTGCATGACTTGATTATGTAATACTATGTTCAACAAAAATAAATCTATTCTATTCTATTCTATAATGTCCTTGCTTCTACTTTAGATCTGGTATGATAGACAAAGAGAAAAGTCCACCCAGGCCTCCATCTATTCTTAAGAAAAGACCTATGGCTGCTCTTAGAACAGAAACAAAAACTCCAAAAGCTACTGACAAACCTATTTTGGAATTTAGGATTATTGTTAGCAATTTGAGGAGCAGTGTTACGGCGGGAGACATAGAGGTATGTGTATCTAGCAATTATTATTAAATATCTATCATCATAATATACTTCTCATCAAAAAAATCGAAACAGTTGCAAGTTTGTGTTTTGTAAGATTATCTGAAAAATGTGTATATTTAGGAATATGTGTTATATATCATTTAATAGGGAATTTAATGAGGTTTTCAAATAATGATATTAATGTTCTAAATTCAAATTAAATTTTCATAGATTTCGTATTTTGTTTAACAAGTCGTTTTTACCCTGTACGTAGTTTGACGGAAATTGATAAAATTAGGCACGTAAATGAAAAAATAGCTAGGAAACGTTTATTTAATAACTCGAATACCATTCCCGACCTCTCATTACTGCTTCTGTACGGGTTTTCATCGATCGGATGAGAGTCACGATCAAAAATAGTGGCGCTCTATTCCATTCCTGTTGGATTGCATTTTAAAGCTGGCTAAGTGTTTTTGAGGCATGATCTTTTACACTAATTCGTCTTTTTTATTTATCCCATAGATGTTTAATCGGATTCATGTCCGGGGTTCTTGCTGGCCAATCAATAATAGAGATATCGACTTCAGTAACATAATCTCTTACGACGCTCGCGGTGTTTGCCCTAGCATCCTCGTACATAAATGTCAAACCAGGGTCAAAAAAATGTGCATAGGGCATCACAAGAGGTTCAAGATACTGTTCGATGTACCTATGACTGTTCAAAAAGGGCAGACGGGACCCAAACACAAAGACAAACTCTGTCTTGTCGTTGCCACTAATTTCTCCTCAACAGTCCATGAACCGCCACCATGGAGGGCCTTTTCTTTTAATCCTGCATGGTGCAAAGCATTCTCCATCACTTCTGTAGACCTTAGTCCTTCCATCGTTACCATACTATACAATTTTGCACTCATCAGAAAGGAGGAACTTGTTCCACTAGATGTATAACCAATTTAGGTAATTACGTAAAAAGTTAAGGCGCGCTTTTCGATGATCTGCAGGTAATTCCTCCCTATTTGCTGGCTTGTACGGTACAAGTCCACGTTTCTTCAACCTTTTTCTAATTGTAGAGTCACTTACAGCCACCATAGGTTCATCATGAAGCTGCTGCTGCGGTTGAAAGACATTAAGGCATAGACTTTGTAAGAAAGGTGTTACTATAAATCGATCTACTCGGTCAGAAGTTACCTGTTTTCTGCCAGATCTCTAACGGCGCGTGAATAAACCAGTCGCTTGATAGCGTTTTCAGATTCTATGAAAAGACGAGACGCCAAGATGCAATCTTTCAGCCCTAATAACCTGACTAAGTCCAGAATTCAGCAATGCCACCACTTGGCGGTTTTTGCGGGTAAACATCGCATGGACGCAGTAATAAGAGGAGCGAGGAACTCTGGCTGTGCGATACGGGTTAATAAATAAACGTTTTCTAGCTTTTTTTTCATTTACCTGCCTAATTTTATCATTTTCCGTCAAACTACGTACAGGGCAAATACGACTTGTTAAACAAAATACGAAATCTATGAAAATTTAATTTGAATTTAGAACATTAACATCACTATTTGAAAACCTAATTAAATTCCCTATTAAATGATATATAACACATATTTCTAAATATACACATTTTTCAGATAATTCTTTTAAAACACAAACTTGCAACTGTTTCGATTTTTTTGATGAGAAGTGTATTAGCTAGGGAAGTTCTGAATATAGTATCATACAGGTGTTTCTAACTTGTGTAATTCTGCTTTCCCTCAACCAAGAACCTTTCTACTTTACTAATTTAAATAACTGCCATTGCAACCACCATAGTTAAAGCTAATTTAGGTTGCATGCTAAAATTCGTGCATATTTCTAAGCCAAGACCACAATTGCTTTGTATGAAGCTCTCCACTCTCCACTTGTTGCTGCTACAAGAGCCCGGTATAAACTATTTATTTATATATTGTTATTTATTTCTGTTGGTTTAATGTGTACTTAATACAAGTCTCCTTAGACACAATAATTTTCATGTATAGTATTTTATTTTAGGGTATTTTTTCCTTGGAAATTGTACTATTTAGAAAGTTTAAAAATATATAAAATAAACAAGTTCTAGGTATACAATATTATGTAAATCTTGCAGGAATTATTTGGAGATGTTGGCGGCATGTTGGAATCCCGTCTGGTTCGACCTGGCACCGCTGAAGTTATATATAAAACACAAGAAGATGCTCAAAGAGCTGTTGATCTGTATCATAATAGGCAACTAGATGCTCAACCTATGAACTGTCTTCTTGTAACGCCTAGATCGCCTACAGCACCCACAAGGTATAGTTTGTTAATTACACACTAAGTTTTTCCTTTCTTTCTCTTTTTTCTTTACATGCTACGTAATAAATAAACGTGTCAAGACTTTTGACACTTTTATATATTACGTAATCATACTAAAGCTTTGTAGTGTCAGAGGAAAACAATACTATGTCAGCACTTTAAAATAAACCAACATCCTGTCCTGTGCCAATTTACTTATCTTACAAATACTTGGTTAAGTATCCATAATAATTAATACAATATTATTTTGACCCAGTTTTATAAATCGTTTTTTTTATTGTTTCAGGAATAGTAACAAGCCTGCATTATATAGCACTAATTCAAATGTAGAACCAGACATCTCTACTTTTCATAAAGTATTGTTTAGTAATTTGTAAAAAAGTGAATTGAGACTATGCCATAGTTGTATATGTAGTTGGGAATAATATTACATTATACTAACTAGGAGTATAACAAAATATTTCAGACTTATGGAAATACCTTTTTGGTTCATAATTATATTAATAAGGTTACTCACCTTCATGTGACCATTGTGCAACATTTTTACATATTTCGGGCACTCTAAGATCACTGGGCAACAATGAGACCCGCGGGGGACCCGTGCTTGGACACCACGGAAGAAAAATCAAGTGGAAGTGCTAAGTAGGCGGGGTACGCGTGTCCCTAATATGCGATGGTACGCATAACTTGTCGCTGAGGTCATAGGTAAAACATAACTCGAATACCACCCTTATGAACAACATTTTAAAGTATATAATTGCCAGAATTGCGAAAACCGCCATATATGGAATTAAAACGTCATATTATATAATTCTTTCAACGCTACAGCAAATTAACTTCTATTTATATTGAATGAAGGTTCACTCTCAGATGTAGGATCAGCTACATGTTATTTTTTATTTTTTGTTAGTAGTTTATTTGTGTGTTTATTTGTTTTTTGGCGACAGCGGTTCCCATAGTGAATTAGTTGTATTGCATTTCCACTTGATTTTCCTTCCGTGTTGGACACTATTGGACTTTTTGGTCAATTTTTAAAATATTAACAAGGCCTAGGGTAAATCATGACTATTAGGTATGCATGGTGGCCGTCAAGGCACTTGTTAAGTCCAGGTAGTATCTCCTTTCAGTACTTGTTTCCACTATTCTTCAAGAGGATTCGAAAGGAAGGTCTAGGAATACATCCTTCACCAAAAATCCAGGCTCTAAATTCTACTTTTTAGAACTGTACATTTCTTGTATTAATTTCATTAAAAATATAGTTAAGTACTTTACTGTTATTTCTTTTATTAGAAATTCCATACACCATAATTATTTAGAGGTTTCTAGTGTTATAATTTATAAAATAAACTCGACGAATCTAACAAATGTACTTATGATTTAAGCCAAGAATAACAGACATGTTTAAACAAAAATCTTGACTACTGTAATTGTTGATCTACCCTTTTAGACATAAAATTAAATAGTAAATCTATTTGATTCAAAGTGTTAATATGTAGTTATAAATTGTGTTTGTTGTGATCTGAATTATATTTCTGATTGTATGATAACCATACTTTTTTAACGACCTCATTGGTTATACTTTATAATATAAAACTGCACTACAGAGGTTTTGCGTTCTATTTGATAAATGCAAATCTTTGTGTACCTCTAATAGCATGATGTTTGTAGTGGTCTGGATCTGGTCTGTATGTGTTTTACGTATTAAAATAAATGTTGTGAATCATTATGGAGTCTAATAAAATAACTCTTGAATACTACAGTAGACTTTTAAGGAAATGAAGACTAAATACTACTCATTTCAGTACGACACAGTAAAATTTGTACCTCGTAATGTAAAAAGGTGGTTTAAGAATCTGTTATACAGAATAGTAGATAATGATGAGTGGTTTTTTTTTGTTTTAACGTATTTTTTTACTGTAATGTAATATGATTTTGGCTGTACCTATATTTAAATGTGTAAGTTACTTTCTAAGTATTTGATTTATCTCTTACCGTAATTTGTTTGGTGTACCTACCTATTCATATATGTTTACCGATTTTTTTCGAACTGAAAACAAATATTTTGTTAATCTAGGTAGGTAAGTACTTTAAAATGGTGTAAATTTATAATAATAACGTACTTGATTAACTATAAAATAAACATTTTGCAGAATCTATGGATTATTATTTATTTGCTTAAGTTCTGTTCAGCCTCCCAAAGGCGACTCTGACGTAGCTTAACAACTGTGTCACTACGACGAAACCCGGTACCCCCTTTTATATAATACTAGCTATGGCCGCGACTTCTACGTCGTGATTATTTATTTATATCGCAAGTGATATATGGTGTGTTCAGTAAAGTATGGATAATCCTGAAATACCTCATTATAGGACCTATTCAAGACTTTACAAAAAAAAAATAGGTCGTAGCGTGATGTTATAGAGCCTAAAACCTTCCTCGTTATGTGATCTATCCAACACTAAAAACAAAATTCAATTCGAAGAAGTAACTTAACCAATTATTTATACAAAATGTACCGTTTTTAAAGACTTAGTTATTTACTTTGTTTTATTTTATAATTACAAAACTTGTTAGACATTAAACCTTTGTTCGTAGACTTTCAGGAAGGACTCGATGTATTTAGCATAAGGACAAACCTCTGTGGTTTATTTATGTTATTTGTAAAACTGTGTTTGTATGAATGATAATATGATAATAAAGGATAAAAAAAGTAGTTCCTGAGATTAGCGCGTTCAAACAAACTCTTCAGCTTTATAATATTAGTACAGTGCTTACTCGCGTTCCGAGTGATTAGAACGTGTTTTTAGTGCGATATTTTTCTCTCATTGTTTACTACGCAATTACCGGTTTGGACAGCGCGCTCGCGCGCCGTCCTTCTTTTATCGCGTGTCGATTTTATATTTTAATTGATGCGCCATGAGCCAGGGAGCGCTTGACCATGATGAGGAGGAGACGGAAGAACACATGACCATAATTACAGAGGGGAGTGACATAGTAGGAGAAGAGGAACTTATACATGAGGAACAACCAATCACTAATGAAGAGAACACACACAATATGGAGACGCAGAATGGTTTAAATAATGACGAGAACTGGACTCTAGTGGGACAGGAAAAAAGAAGGAAAATAGAAAAAATAGATATATGTATTTCTAGTAAAGATACTTTACCTAAACAATTTGCCTTGGCAAAATTATTTGCTTGCCAAAACATATCTGGAATTCATCGGGTAAAATATATCAATGCCTTTAAAGTTATAGTTAGCTTTGAAGATGAATTAAACGCCGAAAAACTTATCTCATGCCCAGTATTCAAAGAAAAAGAATGGAGAATACAGAAAACATGGGAGGTCAACATATCTTATGGTATTATAAGGGACATAGATCTTGACTTATCTGAGCTTGAACTTCTGAAATGTATAAAAAGTAGCAATGGATCTGAAATACTAAATGCTCGGAGACTTAACCGCAGAAACCCTGAATCTGGATGGCAGGAAAGTGAAACTATTCGTATAGCTTTTAAAGGGAGTTCACTGCCTCAATATATTACGTTACTTAACTTGAGAGTACACGTAGAACCCTATGTGTTCCCTGTGACGCAATGTACTCGTTGCTGGCGTTTCGGCCATACAGTAAAATTATGTCCTTCACTCAAAGCTATATGTCCTAAATGTTCCAAACATCACGTGAATTGTGAGACGACGACCTTTAAGTGCGCTAATTGTGCTGGAAATCATATGTCCTTAGTAAGAGCATGCCCAGTATATGTTAAAGAAAGAAAAATCAGAGCTTTAATGTCAGAATTCAACTGTACATACAGACGAGCCCTTACCATGTATGTCCCGCCATTTTCACCGAATCCCGCGCGTAACGAGCAAAGTTTACCTTCTGATAACGTACATACACACGCCAGTACAAGCGCTAAATCGTATGCTGCAGTGGTAGCGGACTTGTCAGGGACTAGACAGGCTCCGAGTAAGAGAAAACAGCGTAGTTCTTCTGAACAATTATGTGAAGTGCAGGAAAGTACGTCGTCGGAGACTTCTACAACAGACGAAGACGGTGGCGGCGAGCACTCGAACAACAATAACAAAAGGCCAAGATCGCGTCGTCGTCGTCGCAACCGGTCGCGTCGACGTAGCTATAGTAATGACGTTCCACATACAAACGTTTATACAAATATAAGTACAGATAAACAGCTACCTGAATGCGAAACTCAATCTCGTACAGAATCTGGTTTTAACAATAGATCTTTTAAGTACTTGCTTAACACAATTATGCGTCACTTATGTAATAATTCCGATAATTGGTTAGATAAAATAAAACATATAGTTCGTTTTACTTTGGAATGGTGCGTGTCAGCTGTTTTGGATAATATCTCAGATGTTTCTATATTTAAGAAAGTTGCTGACTTTATTTGCACATTCCAAAATGGTAATTAATAATAATAGAAATATAGCGGTTAATATCATGCAATGGAATGCCCAAAGTATTAGACCTAAACTGTTAGTATTTGAACACTTGTTGCTTCAATATAAAATACATATAGCTGTAGTTAACGAGACCTGGTTGGAACCGATGACTAATTTAAAGGTAAGTAATTATAACATATTTAGAAAAGATCGCGCGGACTGTTATGGAGGTGTGTGCATTATGACTCATAAATCTATTAAAACCGAGTTACGTAATATAAGTCATTCTAATACAGACATTGAATTATTACATATAAAAGTACACAACTGTCGTCATGTAGAAAATGTAGTTGCTATTTATTGTCCTCAATGGGTTCATACTAACCAGAGTGATTGGGACATATTGTTTGGACAGTTTAATACAAATTCTCTCATTCTCGGTGATTTTAACGGGCACCATTTTACGTGGTCTTACAAAACCGATACCAGAGGCTCCCAGATATACAATTCCTTGTCGGATTCTAACTTAGTTATCCTTAACGATGGCAGCCCTACGCGCATTAGATTAGCAGCTGGTAATCTTCAACAAAGTTCACCGGACCTTTCTTTGGCTACCTCAGATATAGCATGCCTTTTTAACTGGCTTGTAACTAATGAGAGTTTGGGAAGCGATCATCTTGTAATTAAAATGAGCTATTCTGTAACCTATACTACCCAATTCACGACAAAACGCAACTTTAAACTAGCCGATTGGGCCTCTTATGAAACCCATTTAGAAAATTATTTCACTAATTTTAATATGCAGGGGGAGCCTCAATCTATGTATAACAGTTTTATTGATAATATTAATAAAGCAGCCAACGATAATATTCCATGTATTAAAGTAAATTTAAATCCAGACAGTTAGTTTATACCAAAACCTTACTGGAACTCCAGTTTATCTCATTCTGTCGCTAAAAGGAGACTAGCTCTTAAAAACTTTAGGAGAAACCCTACCCCTTCAAACCTTCAAATACTAAAAGACTGCATCCGAGATTCCCAGAAACTTATAAGAAACGCAGCGACTAATAGTTGGCATACGTTTTGCGCTTCTATAGATGAGACTACTTCAGTAAATGAAATGTGGAGAAAAATGAAGTGGTTAAAGGGCAATAGAGCGCAGAATGGTCATATAAACGAGACTAGGGTAGAAAGGTTATTGGTTAATTTGTGTCCTGCTTATACTTGCCCTCCTAAACCAATATTTTTATCACACAATATGCATCTTGAAGCTCCTATTACAGTGCATGAACTAGACAGGTGTATTAAAAACTCCGACACGGCCCCTGGTTGTGACAACATCTCCTTCTCTATGATAGCACATTTGCCAAAAAGTGGTAAAGATATTTTAACTACTCTATTTAATGTTTTTTTATCAACTGGCTTTCTCCCTTCACAATGGAGAGATATTAGCATAGTTCCGATCCCAAAGCCTGGCCGTGACCCTTCGTCAGAGTCATCTCTTAGGCCAATTAGTTTAATGTCATGTGTCTGCAAAATCTTTCATGTTATTCTAAACCGGAGATTAGAATGGTATTGTGAAAAAAAGTTAATGTTCTCCCAAGAGACCGTTGGATTTAGAAAATCAAAATCGTGCTTAGACAGTCTGACTAGGTTGGTCACAAGGATCCAATCAGGTTTCTCAAAGGATTTAGTTACTTTGGCGTGTTTCCTTGATATTGAGAACGCATACAACAACATTAATATTACCTCTTTACTTTCTATTTTAGACAAAGTTGGCGTGGGTGGGAAAATATGCAATTACTTATGGGAGTTCCTTAATCTCCGATACTTAAAGGTACAATACGGTAATTTCTTTATAAGCCGATGTACTGGACAAGGAATAGCTCAAGGAGATCCGCTATCTCCCCTATTATATAACATTGCAACCTTTAATATTTGTAACTCTCTGAGTGATGTATATATCTCACAGTACGCCGACGACTTTACTTTATATGCTTGTGACAAAAGTATAGATAATTGTCTTCGTACTCTGCAAGTATCTTTAAACATGCTTTTGTCTTTATTAGATAATTTAGGTCTAGATGTATCTCCCACAAAAAGTAAACTATGTATATTTAGGAAAGGTACAAGCAGAAATAACTCATTTTTACTATTATTTAAGGATACGCCATTGCAAGTAGTAGATTCTGTTAAATACCTAGGCTTATGGTTAGATTCCTCCCTAAGATGGGGCAAACACATTAATGAGGTACAAGAAAAAACCCACAAATTTTTAAATATTTTTAAGGTTTTGGCAGGCTCAGGCTGGGGCGTCCATCCCATTCACTTAAGAAATCTATACATTTCAATTATCAGAAGCAGACTAGATTATGGTAGTTTCCTTTTTGGATCTAGTAGCAAGTCTAACCTATGTAAATTAGATAAGGTACAAAATGAAGCGATGCGGATTATCGGAGGTTTTATTAGGTCCACTCCCATCCATGTGATGGAGAGTGAACTGTCATTACAGCCTTTACATGTAAGACGAATGTATCTCGCCGGTAAGTTCTGGCTCAAATCCATGTCAATATGCGGTAATGTTACAATCGATGTAATAAATGAGTTAAATACAGTCATTTCGAGGAGATATTGGCGTCGAAAAACAGTACCTATTCTAATTCAAATACATGTAAAATTTCTGCATATTGATATTGATTCGCGTAAGAATTTAGATATGTACAGTTTGGATCATTGGATGAGTTGGTATGATTTAAGTAATATTGTAAAACCTAATATCAAGGGTATTGATGAAGGCAAAAATCGATATGATATTCTTACCCTAAAAGAAAAATGTATTTCATATTTAGAAACAGAGTATTCCACTCACTATAAAGTGTTTACAGACGGATCAAAACACAATAAATCCGATATGGGAGCGGCTTTCTTTGACTCAGAGATTAATCAAGGAATGAAATTTAAAATTTGTAATAATATGTCTATTATGTATTTAGAGTTAATCGCTATTTCGGAGGCCTTGTCATATTTAGATTCAATAGATATATTTGATAAATTTGTTATACTCACTGACTCAAAAAGTTCCCTTCAACATTTGGCTCGGTGTACCTCTTGTCTAAGAGGTACCCCGATTGCCTATAGTATTATTAGTTCCTTATTTAATTTAAAAAGTAAGTCTAAAGAGGTTACCCTTCAATGGATCCCTTCCCATATCGGGCTAGCAGGGAACGATACGGTCGATTTATTGGCAAAAGAGGCTGCTTGCGATGGCGTACTTGTAAATGTCTTACCTTACTTTACAGATTGTATATATGTAATGAAAAGTCACTGTAATGATATGTGGAAAACATACTTTGACGAACGCTCTGTGGAGAAAGGTGTGTGGTACAAGACCTTACAAAACGATCCATGGAAGAAACCGTGGTTTGATAGGTGGACACTGAACAGACCTCTCTCAATTATAGCGTTTAGACTTCGTTCCGGACACATTCCTCTGAATAAATTCGCTTATCTCATGAGGAAAGTACCTTCACCATTATGCTCAGAGTGCGATGTGATAGAGGATGTCATACATGTAATGGCGGAATGTGTCCGGAATGAGGATGTTAGAGCTAGGGTGTCAGTTCATCATAATGTTATGTTTCATACGGTAGGGTCGTGTAATAGTATTTTAGCATTTCCTCTATCGGAACTTGCTAAGTTACTATACAACATAGTTAATGTTGGCTTGCGGCGACGCTTGCAATAATATAAAAAAACTGTAATTTTGACCTGTTGATAGTCCAATGGAGTGGTATAGTCACAATTGACTAAACTCCTTAAAATAAATAAAAAAAAAAAAAAAAAAAAATAATATTAGTACCTACAGATAAGTAACTGCGCTATAGATAGTAGGTACACATAACATGAACAATGTGTATTGAACAAATACTGCAAACTAATCCAGTACCTAATGGAATTCCATTAGCGGAAAATCTATCTAAAGGAAAAAAGCTTGACAAAAGGGAGGCTCCATGAAGACGATGATCATCTGCACGAAGTTCATTGACGTGCCTAGTAACTATAAAATCGTAAGTGTATCCAAAACTATTTGCAAAGTACCCTGTGCCGATTCTAAAAAAATATAAAAGTAGAATACAGCTGAATCGGCATTTTACTTAAAATATATTGCTGATTGATACAATAAATGTTCCTACACGGTTATTTTTTTTATTAGTACAGCGTCATTATGTTCGGTCTCGCTTTACTTCTTAGTTGCCGAAATTCTCAAGCTTCAAATTGCGTAGGTACTTTATATCATTTAATCTAATACCTACGCTATTAGGAAGGCTGCCATGGGCTGATATCTACGATGATTAGTTTCACTACCGCTATTCATTTTTACCTAACCTTTGAAGCAGGCTGCAGGATACTTCTAATTAATAAAGTGGTACATATGGTGTTTTGGCCGGCTCTAAATTAATAGGTGGTATGTGGTTCTAAAAAAAAGTTCTCTGGTTCGGACGGCACGCGGAAAGCGCAGGACCGTGTTTTGTAGCGCGTGTTGGGAGAGGCCTATGTCAAGCAGTGGACTGCGATAAGCTAGTTGATTGGTGTGGTTCTAAAAACCAAGAGAGAGAGGAAATGTCAGCTGTACATACATCCTTTACTTTTAACTGAATTGAGTTATCCCACTTGCATTTTCTAATAATTTGCTTTAAATGCAATATACTTGTTAGTATTGATGCGTATGTCAATACCTTATTCCTTCTGCAGGAGAATATACAGAACCCTTTTTCAGATACAACGGTTCTGATGCGTTCCGACAGTACAGTCTGCAGACTATCTACAGCCTGAGATAAAAATAGAGAAGATTATTCAATATTATCTATTAAGGTGCAAAACTTCTGATTAATACGCCGCCGCGCCGCGCCGGCGCCGCTACAACTTTGTGCGCCGGCCGCAGCCTCACGGGCGCGAGCCCGTCTGCACGACTCATGTCCAACTCGAGAGTCATGTCACAACGTGAACCACTCACGTCGTGACATGAGTCATGTCACGACGTGAGTGGTTCACGTTGTGACATGCATGACTCTCGAGTTGTTCGGCAGCGGTGCCTGGTGCGGTTAGAGAGAGAGGACATGCTTTGCGGAGGAGCTTTCCCCCCGCGAGTGAGTGAAAGATTCGATCGAATTTTCCGTCAAATATATCGCCCGAATATTAAACTAATCTAAAATAATAATATAAAACTATCGGTACCAGACAAAATGCATAAATAGTTTATTTACAATTATTTATACTTAGCTATAAATTATAATTATACACATAATAAATAAAAACATAATAATATAAATTTTATAGCACATAAATAATATAATAAATATAATAAAATAAATAAATCACGTGACAGTGCGATGAGTGACAAAATCCCAAAGTTTCGCTATATTTCGGTATTATTCCGATTTAATCAACTTGAATTATTCGGATTTTTTCCCGCTATAGTGTATTCACGGAGACGAGTTAGTAGAGCGCTATCTCACTCACACAATTTTTTAATTGCGATTGGTCAGTGATAAACGCTAAGGCGGTGTACACAGTACCAGTACTTTTTAGTCTACTCATACTTCCCGTGCTGTGCAGACACGTGCTCATACTTGTGACTTTATGCTCGACTTGTGAACCGGCTGGTGTATTGGATTTTATAATTTATTAATGAACTAACGACTGGCTTGAAAACACCTTCAGGTGTGCATTTTTTTTTAATAAATGGTCCATGGTAATTTTTAAGCATCGCAGGTGTGCTAATGACCCGTTTATTGTTCTTTTGTCATAAATGAGCATTACCATAGTAAAATACTATTTCCCAATTTTGGTATATTAAACTGGTGCGCTACATCCATTGTTATTATTATCATTAAGTTATTGTTATATTCTCATTGTTGAAACACGTGTTTTATAACATTTTTATATTCTTGTTGAGAGTGAGGATGAGGATGGAGGATGGAAGGTGGTCTAAATATGTTTGAGTCGAAGAAACAAGGCGATTATCACAAGGAGATGAATGCCGAAGAATTTGAAAATTTTTTTTTTTTTTTAGATAAGACAACTCCTGCACTAGGGATCATGCCCTGTGTCGCGGGGACCTTTTACAAACCTCAATTAACGGACACAAAGAACACCCAGACCAGGACAATAATTTGTGGATCTCACAAATTATTGTCCTGCGTGGGGATCGAACCCACAACCTCTTGCACGGCAGCCGCTTGCGCTACCGTCGTCGCGCCACCAAGGTCGTAAATTTGAAAATTGGTTTAGAGAAGTTTTAAATAAGCTAGATGATAATTCTGTGATAGTCATGGATAACGCTTCTTATCACTCTAGAAAAATAGAGGGAATCCCAAAAGCCCAATTTAAAAAAACAGGATACTTGTAATTGGTTACGAGAAAAAAATATTAGCTATAACGCTGAAATGTTAAAACGTGAATTATTAAATATCGTTAAAAATCATAGACCGACCATACGACGCTTGCATTATAGACGAAATGTCAAAATCACAAACCAAAACTGTATTGAGACTGCCGCCGTATCATTGTCTCGAATTCTCCTCAATTTATCCTCGAATTTATTTCTTTCCTTCATATCCATCAGATACCCATAAAAAAATCTATCAAATTAATGTCTCTCAATTTATACGACAGACGAAGCCGCAGTAATAAACTAAGCGAACTTTTAAGAAGCGCAGTGTGAACGCACATTTACATTTCTAAGGATTTGTTAACGCCCACCGACCCTAGAAAAGTATTTTTTGTCCTTGTCATTTGTATGATAATGTGCGATAAAGAAGGCGCTATACTAACTCGTCTCCGTGAATACACTATAGCATCTATAGTCATACCTATTGACGTCAATATTATGCTATGCAGCATAGATGTGCATATAGGCGCTATATCGTAGAAGTTAAGTAAAATTTTAAGAGTTATGCCCGATTTACACATCGACAAGTACAGTAGCGAGTTAAGTAGTATTTTAAGATTAAGTTGATTTAAATAGATCTCCATCCTATTTTTTGGCAAGCTAAGTTGGCGAGACGCGAGAGAGGGGGCTACTTCGTACTTAACTCGCCAAAAAATAGGATGGAACTCTATTTAAATCAACTTAATCTTAAAATACTACTTAACTCGCTACTGTACTTGTCGATGTGTAAATCGGGCATTAGCGACTCGTGAATGTAGACAAAGCAGTGTACAGCGTTTGAATAACGAGACCAGGACTCTGATGGCTAGCGCTAGACGCTAAGCTAAGACGCTGCCTGTTTAGTGTATATATTTTTCTACTGCGTTTTCGTTCTTTTCAATCATTCACCCAAACCTAGCCTAAGCTTTACTTAGTCCATCTGTGGCGGTAAGTACTCTGTGGGGGGTGCGCCAAAGTTCACCTAAAATTTCAACTTCTATAATTGGAAGTCCGAAAATGTTCATCCTAAGAATCGCAATTCCTAATTTTTTTGTCTATAATGTTAATAATCCGAAGCATTCAACTTCATAATTTCAGTAGCAATAAACATCTATTATACTATTATTTGTTTTCCTATATTTTCTCAACATAACCATCGTTTATACTATAATTTAAAGTCATATCTTTTTTATTTAGATTTCTTTGTATTCATAATAATCAATATTATAAAGGTATATTAATTATGCGTAAACCAAAGACCAGAGCAAAACCAGAGTCCCTCTACAATCATTCATTCAAGATCCAGAAAAGAAATGGGTCCTATTTATAATTATTGGTTTAGGTTATGGTAGAACTGTGACCCCAACGCACGAGCCGAGCGAGCGCAGCGAGCGTGCCGCGGCAGCGGCCGGCGAAGTGCCAGAACCGAATTGGTCCTATACTTATTGGTTTAGTTACGGTTACGGTAAACTCTCAGGCCATAACCGTGAACAAGTCCTGTTTTATGGATTTCATTCATTTAAGACAAAAATATTCTAATAATGTAATAAACAATAATTTGAAAAAAAAAATGGTTTAAGTTATGTAAAAATGTAAAAAGTTGTTTTGTAATCACAAGAAATAGTATAAAAACAAACCTTTTTATTACTTTCACTTGGTAAATATTTCTTTCTGAGTATGAGAGAAAATATTATGGTGAAAATGTTTATGGATAAAAGCGTTATGATAAAAAACATTAGGAGTTTAAATATATTTACATAACGATGTTATTAATAACGATTTTCGGAAACATGAGTGTTATGAACATCGCCGGTAGCAATACAAATAGTATGAATGAAAACTTTAGGAGTTAAAATTTTAGGAAGAGTGATCATTCGGATTACAAATCGTTAGGAAGAACATTTTCGGAAGAAAGCCACCGCTATCGTGAGCGTGTAGGTATAACTCGCGTTTCGTCCGTTTCTATAAAGTCGAAATACTGTATATATTTGTCCTATGTCTAAAGTACGGTCTAAAAAATCCAGAACTTTAGGTGAGCCAATATGGACCCCTCTGTGGGTTTTGTCATCTGTCAATAATTGTCAACATCTGATCTTACTGTCATTTGGTCTGTTGTTTTAATGGTTATTTTACTTTTTGGTCTGTTGTTTACATTTTACGGCAAGCAATGCATGTGAGCTTATTCAAATCGTAGACGATATTATTTTTAATATTGTAACGAAGAGTACTGGGTAACAAAAAATAAAACCTTTAGTATTGATATTACAGTTATGCGATGGGCGAGATAAATAAAAGACAAAATGATTGGGACACCACCAAAGGGGCACGAGATCCTGTAAAAACAATAGAGGTTAGTTTACATTCAATATTGTTTAAAAAAGCACGGCGTTTATATTGTAATGTTATTGAACTGATGATTAATTTCAGGATAAATGGAAATTAGTCCCTTCATTTTTACAAATCAAAGGACTAGTGAAACAACATATTGATTCTTTCAACTACTTCATTAATGTAGAAATAAAGAAAATAGTGCAGGCTAATGAAAAAGTATTTTGTGACTCGGATCCTCTGTTTTACATAAAATACTTAAATGCTTACGTGGGCACACCAGATTTAGAAGAGGGTTTTAATGTTACTAAGCCCACTACACCTCATGAATGTCGTCTTAGAGATATGACATACTCTGCACCTATAACTGTAGACATAGAATACATAAGAGGTAATCAAAGAGTGATAAAAAATAAACAACTGATTGGCAGGTGAGTGTTTGAACTTATTAATACCTAAATGTGCTAAGTTTATTTATTCTTATAACTAATTACTCATATTATAGTGATAAGTATTTAAATTTATTAGGGAAGTACAGTCGACATTTATTAGTAGAATTTAATTAAAAATATAAAAATCTTTATTTGGTTCAAAAATTAGTTCACAGTACAAGCATTTTATACACATCTTATTTTCTTTAAAGTATCTAATTAGTATTCAATGTATCTCTGGTCCTCACACTAGGAATCCATGTGTCGTGGGGTCCAGTCAATTAGTATAAAGTAAATACATTTATATTGGTGGCTTGGCATCTGTCTCATCCAACTATTACTCACTATAGGTCTGTGCTCTTACTGATTACTGACAGTAGTCAGCAATCAAAAAACAAATGATATAAACAAGACCCTTCCAGTAATAAGCTTTTCTTTTCTTTGTAATGTTTGGTTTGCAACCAGTCTCTGTACCAAATAAATAAAATAAAATAGATAACACCATGTAATTGCCTAATGATAAGCTCCGCACTTATCTCTTCAACATACAGATGATCTTGGTGATTTATTTACATAATTTGCCATAGTTCTAAATTATGTATTTTTCAGAATGCCATTGATGTTACGCTCTTCAAATTGTGTGTTAACAAATAAGTCAGACTTTGAACTAGCTCAACTTAATGAATGTCCACATGACCCTGGCGGTTATTTTATTATTAGAGGTATGTATAGTATAAGTAATTTAATTAACATACAACATATCATCATATTATCCAAAAATACCCACTTCTGGACAGGCACCTCTAAAAATTAAGATTATGAGTAGATCTAAGGGTTTGTTAAAAGGATTTATTCATAATTGCTACAATTAGTTATATTTTCAGGTCAAGAAAAAGTTATTTTGATTCAAGAGCAATTGTCTAGAAATCGAATGATAGTAGATGAGTTTAAGGGTGCAGTACAATGCCAAGTAACTAGTTCAACACATGAAAAGAAAACAAGAACTAACGTCATTGTTAAAAACAGCAAATATGTTTTGAGACATAATGCTTTATCAGACGTAAGTTATTTTCACTTTATACCTCATGTGTGGGACCTCATAATCAAGTAGCAAATAGTTATGATACATGAAAATTATCTTAAAGGTAAAATAGTTTTGAGAATATTCTATCTATTCTTTAACTTATTTTAAAGAAGTAGTCTATAAAACTTTTTTCTTACATAAATATTTTATACATATAAATACTTTTGATTGTATACTCACTTTATCTTTCTCAGCTTCCTCTTGTTATATTATATTTGTAGTCTTTCCAATAAACAACTTTGTTTTACAGGATATTCCTATAGCTGTGGCCTTTAAAGCAATGGGTATATGCAGTGATCAAGAAATTATGCAGCTTATTGGTACAGATGACATAACAATGAAAAAAATGGCTCCTTGTATCATGGACTGTCATAATTTGAAAGTATTCACACAAAATCAGGCCCTTACATATATTGGTAGCAAACTTAAAGTCAAAAGGTAAAATTAGACCTCAATATCTTATAAATACATAGGTACAGCAATAATTTTATAATTTATTTCAGGATATTAAACACTAGTTTTTGTTTCTTTATGTTTTAGATTCCAGAGTGGAAATCCAAAAGCGCGCACACCTGTAGATGAGGCAAGGGAGCTCTTAGCAACAACAATATTAGCACATGTAATAGTTGAAAACTATAATTTTTATGTAAAAGCTATCTATTTAGCCATCATGGTAAAGAGAGTTATTGAAGCAGAGACAAACAAAGCTGCCATAGATGACCCAGATTATTATGGAAATAAAAGATTAGAATTAGCTGGTTCTTTATTAGCTTTGATGTTTGAAGATCTTTTCAAGAGGTTTAATTGGGAATTGAAATCTATAGCAGATAAAATAATACCTAAAGTCAAAGCTGCACCTTTTGATGTTGTGAAACACATGAGGCCAGATTTGATAGCCAATGGATTGTTTGCTGCAATTTCTTCAGTAAGTAGAATTTCAATGAAATTAACTAACAGGGTATATTTTTTATATTGATGAGATACCTTACCCTATTTAATCTTTTCTCGATAAATCTTTAAATAGTCCTTTAGACTAAAATTGTCCACTCATAATTTCAGGGCAACTGGACAATCAAAAGATTCAAAATGGAAAGGCATGGAGTTACTCAAGTGTTGAGTCGACTAAGTTATATTTCAGCCCTGGGTATGATGACGAGGGTTAATTCTCAATTTGAAAAAACTAGAAAAGTATCTGGTCCGCGATCTTTACAGCCTTCTCAATGGGGCATGTTGTGCCCTTCTGATACGCCTGAGGGAGAGGCGTGCGGTCTTGTTAAGAACTTAGCACTTATGACTCATATTACTACTGAATGCTCTGAAGAACCTATTGCAAGATTAGCTCGGAATGCTGGAGTTGAAGATGTACGGCTACTTGGCGGGGAAGAAATCAATCATCCAGCTGTATATATGGTTTTCCTTAATGGTAGTTTCTTATTTATTGGTATACATATCGATATTTTTTAATCTTACACTAATGAAATTGACGACAGAGATTTTGTTGTAATTCTATTGACATTGAAATAGTAATCAATAATACTTATTATTTTAATTAATAAATCTGTATTTTCAGGTAACATACTGGGTGTTTCAAGACAATATAAAAGGCTAATTAAAGTATTTAGAATGTTTAGGCGGCGTGGTTTAATATCGGCATTTGTATCAATTTACCCTAATCACAACCAGAGGACTGTTTACATTTGCAGTGACGGTGGCAGACTGTGTAGGCCATATATTATTGTAGAAAAAGGTTATCCATTAGTTCAACAATCACATATAAACGAACTTAATAGAGGAATAAGGAAATTCCAAGACTTTTTAAATGATGGTCTTATTGAATACTTAGACGTAAATGAAGAGAATGATAGTCACATAGCAACAGTTGAAGCTGATATAGATCCTTATGTAAGCACTCACTTAGAGATTGAGCCATTTACAATTCTGGGAGTATGTGCCGGCTTAGTTCCGTATCCACATCACAATCAAAGTCCTAGGAATACTTATCAATGTGCTATGGGTAAACAAGCCATGGGTGAGTATTTAAACATCTACCCCCTTACTTATAAACGCCTCTTAAATTTAATCACTGTTTAGCGAGATTTTTATAAGGAAAATCAACCTTATACTAAACAAAACCGTAAGAATTTAGACTAATCAATTGACTAAAATTTTGTAAGCGTTTATGAGTAAGGGGGCTAAACATTTACTTACTACAGGAACATTGGAGTTAATTTTAATTAATCTATTTACCTTTTCAGGTACTATCGGCTATAATCAGAAGAACAGAATTGATACTCTGATGTACAACTTAGTGTATCCTCAATGTCCAATGGTTAAAACAAGAACAATAGAGTTAACGAATTTCGATAAGTTACCTGCAGGACAGAATGCCACAGTAGCAGTCATGAGTTACAGTGGCTATGATATCGAAGATGCTTTAATTTTAAACCGAGCTTCTATAGACCGCGGTTATGGCCGTTGCCTTGTCTACAAAAGTGCCAAAACTACTATGAAAAGATACAGTAATCAAACATCCGATAGAATAATGGGACCTTCGAGAGATGCTTCTACTGGAAAAATTATAAGGGCTCATGAAATCTTGGACGCTGATGGAATAGCATCGCCTGGAGAAATGGTGGAAAATAGACAAGTGTTAATCAACAAGCAAATGCCCCCTGCAACACTGAATCCCGTTACTCAGGGTCAACCACAACAAGTGGACTACAAAGATGTTCCTGTTACTTATAAAGGTCCCGTCGAATCTTACGTTGAAAGAGTTATGGTCTCATCGAATTCAGAAGATGCATCGCTTATTAAAATATTACTTCGACAAACTAGGATCCCAGAAATAGGTGATAAGTTTAGTTCTAGACACGGTCAGAAAGGTGTGACTGGTTTGATTGTTCAACAAGAAGATATGCCATTCAATGATAGAGGCATTTGTCCTGACATGATCATGAACCCTCATGGATTTCCTTCTAGAATGACAGTGGGGAAAACTATCGAATTGTTAGCAGGAAAAGCTGGTCTTTTGGAAGGGAAATTTCATTACGGTAATTACCCCTAAAGCAATTATATAGCTTTATGTATAAACTTTAACCAATATTCTTCATGTAACTAACATTATATTATGATATTTAACAGGAACTGCATTTGGAGGTTCAAAAGTTCGTGATGTATGTAATGAACTGGAAAAACACGGTTACAACTATCATGGCAAGGATATTTTTTATTCAGGTTTAACTGGGGAGCCCTTAGAAGCGTACATTTACTCAGGCCCAGTAAGTAAATTGATTTAAAATAAATAGAAAATTGTTTAAGCTGTACCTATGTATTACATTTAAAATACGATATACACAAAAATATCTAAAATTATTTCTTACCTTTTATATGATAAGGATACGTCAAAATGGAACGAACAAAATACGTAATTTTTTAGTCTTAAGTCTATATTTAGTCTAAAAAATTGGTTTTTTTTTCAGGTTTACTATCAAAAATTGAAGCATATGGTTCAAGATAAGATGCACGCACGCGCCAGAGGTCCCCGAGCGGTTTTGACTCGACAGCCTACAGAAGGACGATCACGTGACGGCGGGTTGCGTCTCGGTGAAATGGAACGAGATTGTCTCATTGGCTATGGAGCTAGGTAAATAATAATTATTATGATATTACGAATTCTCGTTAGTCGTAAATGTAGTAAAAATATTAATTTTAAATATGCCTATTACATGTATTCAAATTTTATATACACGCGCGGTTACGTTCTTATAGCAAAGTATAGTGTGTATAAGTGGCTGTTAATTTTGTATGAATACCTACCTCTTGTTTCTCAATTCAATCTATATAAATTCGTCTGGCCGGTGTATTATTACTAGGTAGATTCCTTTAATCAATGAAGGAAACCCTTACTTGCAGTGGGATGGGTTTTGATGACATGATATGATGAAATGTTACCTATATTTAAATGAGTCTTATTATCATGTGTAAACAGTATGTTGTTGATGGAGCGTCTAATGCTGGCGTCAGACGCGTTCAGCGCAGACATCTGCGGCGCGTGCGGGCGACTAGCAGCCCGCGCCTGGTGTCACGCTTGCCGTTCATCAGCCGCCGTGTCCAGTGTGGACATGCCCTACGCTTGCAAACTCCTCTTCCAGGAACTCGCCTCCATGAACATTGTACCCAAACTTACACTTAAGAAATACAGCTAGGTTAAGATTTGTTTATTGTAACTAATATAAGTTTTGTTTATTACTGAGTTACTTCGCTGTTTCATTTTAGTAACCCTATATGAATAACGCAGACCTTAGGTACAGTGTAGTAAGAACAGTAGTTTATCTTCGGTCGTGCGGCGAGTTATTAGCCTACTCTTTCGTTGATGCGTAGGGTTCTTACTTTTATTTCTAGTTGAATAAGCAGCAGTAGATTTTTATTTAAATAATACCAATAAACAATAAAATAAATAGATTTAATGTATAGCTTGTTATATCGATACCGGAAATATGAATTAATGTAAAGGACATTTTGCCGAAAATGAGTTATATATATCGTTGAATTCAGAATTTCCTGCTCTATCGATTGGTGTATTTAAAATCTTAATATCTCCAAAAAAATGTCCTTTACAGTACATATTTTTCTTTAGGCACAGACAAATCTTTTTAAAAAACTTGCTGTATATGACACGTTCAATGTTTTTTTTTATAAAAACTAACGTAAGTCTCTTTGCTAATAGTATTTGGCACTTACATTAAATAAAAATTGAAAATATTTTACAACAGGTCACATACGTTATTGCATCATTTGAGATGTTTGAAGTATTGTCCTTTACATTAGTGTTTCGTAAGAAGGTATAAAATACATGTCCCGTACATTAAAATTTGCCTCATATTTTCATCGTAATATTTATAACTTTTTTAAACATTCTGCGAAAATGCAAACAATTACACATGCCAGT
This sequence comes from Schrankia costaestrigalis, assembly GCA_905475405.1. Taxonomy (NCBI): domain Eukaryota; kingdom Metazoa; phylum Arthropoda; class Insecta; order Lepidoptera; family Erebidae; genus Schrankia; species Schrankia costaestrigalis. Next base: position 9,910,990 of record FR997832.1, read on the forward strand.
AGCTAGCAATTATGCTATCCTTGAAAGAAAGATTAAAGAACTCTTTATTTGGCAAAATAACATACCTAATATACGATGTTAGGGGGTGACAAAAGTCGCAAAATGGACCTTTGCATAGAGAAACAAACTGAAAGAAGAAGCACAGTAAAGGGTAAAGGAAAAGGCAAGAGCTTTGCGAAGGTTGTGTCATGTTTGTTATGTTTTTTTTCTAAGAAAAAGCTACCAATTATAGTTCTCAAGTACAATAATTTTAACAAAATCAATGGTCCCAGAGGTCATAAAAGTATTTTTAGTTATCTACCTTATAAGAAGCCGACAAAAACCTATGATGTACCTCTCTCACTCATAAATAACCAGGACGCGCGAGAAGGCTGGTTTTACTCAAACCTTCACTGCGGGTGATGGTCCGCGTCTGCGGGACCCAAAATAATGGAGCATAGCCATGCGCTTCCTCCTTAAAGTGGCGTACGTGGTAAATTACGCCGTCCTGTTTGGCCTGCAAAGACTTTGCGCCATTAGTTTATCTGGCCAAAGTTTGCCACCCGCAGGCACCTCACAGCTGCTGGAGCTCGTCTTTTACCGCCATCCTATTACGCTTAGATCTGCGGGCTGAGAGAGATAAGTGATTGCTCTCCCTCCCCATTTGCCGTTCCCTTGACGGAAAACCGTATCTGCGAGCAAAGCGACGATGATACCCAACACTTTCGCTTTGTACTATCGAATTGACTAACTCTAGAAAGGTGAGGCTGCCCTGATTGCGTTGGCTAATTCACAGGGCGGGTTGTGCCACTCTGTCCAATATGCTTACGTATGGTTTGCTGAGTCTCGGCGCAGTTTCTATATCTTCTTTTATCTTAGAAGAGCATTACTAAAGATAAGCTTAATGACACTCCTACAATTTGGTTAAGTGCAACGCCAAGTACACTCAGATTTGCGCGTTTAGCACCAAAAGACTCCCTTTTTGCCATAAGTTTAATAGCGATAAATGCAAGATTATTTGAACATCTCAGCGATGAACCTTCGACACGATTTATACTCGTAAACCTGACATCAAGAACAAGGAGCATCGCTACTTCTCCAGAGCAGCGGTATCTATCCTGCTTTACAAATCGCAGGCTCACAACTTCGGGATGGCTCTGACAAGTATTTTACGGAAGCCCTATACTGACGGCAGCGACATGCATATCACATAATCGATAACGACCAGATCACCGATCACGCGGAGTCACAGCTTAACAGGGATGTCGCGTTTCTTAGTGTGTTCTAACGCATGTGCTACAGAGAGTGCTCAAAAGAGTTATTTGATTTTGTCCCTTCCTCCACTTTTCATTACAAAACCGTTTGTGCTGGTCGACGATGTCATATTCAGACTATCTGTCAGATATCATCTTGCAACAAAAGGTTCGGTTTTCTATGCCAAACAATTGAGTTGGGGAACAAACCACCAGTTCATGTGTTTCCCTCATCGTATGATATGGGATCCTTCAAACGTAGTGTAAAAAAGGATTTGGCCTGACATTAATAATATTTCAACTATGACAAAGGCATAGTAGTAGTGCATAAATATAGTATAAAATATGATTTTGTAAATTTATTAAGTATTAAAGTAACCGTTAAGATACCATTACTTTAAAAACTCCAAATATTTTATTTCTTTATGTCTCTTACATCAATGATTTTCATTATACGAATTTCTTTAACGTCCTTTACATTAACCTTTAACTGGTGACGTGCGGTCTCACAGGCCGAGCGGCGTCAGTGATTCGTCATTACACCCCCTTCCCCGCGCTTCATTTGTTTATACTCCCGAGTACCTTCAAGTTTAGTCCCATTTACGACATAGAGGAAGAAAGTTTCGTCGCACGGACCCAAATAAGTAAGTTACAGTGATTTAAAGTTCGGCAGCGGCCTCTCAGGCACGATGTCACCACTCACGTAATTAAATGTAAAAAATTTCATTATTTGCTTTCTTATTTTTTTTACAATTATTACTACAACATGGACAACTGTGAACATTAAAAAAGAGGCGCAGGGAGTCGGGAGTAGTGCTAAGCACTAGAACACAATATTAAATTGAGGAATGGTTGGTACAGGAAGATTTAAGTGGTTCGGAAGCCGAAAACGTTCCCGAAAATTTACACCCGCTGCAAAGTGATCATAACTCGGAAACGGAACCAAGTAATTCTGAAGATGACGGGTTCGTCACTTACTGGTTAGTAAGACACCATACTGTGAGCCAGAAGTCAACTTAGGACAAACGGTCTTCCGGAAGTGATAGTGGAAATGAACCTCTAATAAGATGACATAAGTTTGGCCACTGTCAATTTTGTCAATTCTATTTTTTTATTTCAGTTTAATTTTTTTTTTAGTTAATTACTATCTAATCTTTATAATAAAAAGTGTTTTTTAATTAAAATGTTGAATTTTAATTTTTTTATTACTAATTATTGATCTCATATATGTTTGGTTGATTAAAAATATTACTTATAGCTGTGATGCCAAATTCCTAATAAAAGTTATATTTAGAATAAACTTATTTGTTTTATTTTAACCAGTAATAGTTAATTATAGTATTTTTAAATATCATAATAAGCTACCATACTTAATTTCCATGTTATAGACCAAACAGTGCAGCGGCTTCTCAGACCGCACGTCACCAATTACGTTACATAATAACCATGTCACCAGTTAAAGGTTAATAGTCGCCATTGTACTTATTTCTTTTATGTCCCTTACATCAATGCTCTTCATTGTTCATCTAAAATTTTGTTAACGTATGTCACCCTTATTCAATGTTATTTACTGTAAAGGACATGCTATCTTTTAAACTATAGGTTTTATTGGTTTATTGTTATTTTAGCTGTAAAGAATACAAAAATCTAAGAAACTTTGTCCTAGACACTTTTTAAGTACAACCCATAGTTCAAAAATTACAATCAGATTTGTGAGAAGGAAATCTTATTTTGGCTCTCCTGAAAACCTTGATTTTGTCCTTTACATTAATTTATATTTCCGGTATCGATATGACCTACAGTTTAATTAACCAGGTACCCGAACTTCATCCAGAATTTACCTTGTAATGAAAATAAAGCTACCAAAGCTTTATTTTCATTATTAAAACAATACACATTCTATGAAAATATTTTATTCAATATAAAACAAAATTACTTTGTGATTTAAATTAATCTTAACATCTTAAAGCTTGCTTTTGTAATAATAAAAGACACCCATAAGAGAACAAGTACAAACATGTAAAATAAACCACTACATGAGAACATTCTAAACAAGAAATATCCAATTGTAATCCAGATTACAAATGCGTGGGAGCCGAGTCGTCGCAACGAAAGGCGTGGTGGGAGGTCTTGCCTCACAACATTCTGATGATTAGTTATATCCTTCACATAATTCTGTGTAGTGCAAGGTTGTTGTAACACCTCACGGGCCACAAATCCTCTTAAGTCATTTCTATTCCATAATTGTCGGAAGTTGTCTCCATACTAAAAATAAACAATGAAATAAATAACTGGACAAACAGTAAAGATTTACTTGACAAACTTTTACTCATAAAGTTAATATCTCTATCTTTTATTTATCTCTCAGTTAAATGTAAGGTAGTAAACAAAAATATAGATAAATGAGAAACTTACGATTTCATTCACTCTTGAGGCTATTTGGTAAAGCATTCTCACTAATATTGTACTTTCATAGGAAGTTATTGGCATTAGATCTGGATCACCCATGTACTGTACAGATGTGGGCTTACTGCGAAGCTGCAAATGTTAAAAAAATATTAATATCATCAAAAATGCCGGCGGAATTGAGAGACTGAATGATAAAAATGCTTTAATCTCATACATTCGGTAAAACGTATTATGTAATTATGAAAAAAGTTTGAAATAATAAAATACCTTATTGGTGACTGAAAGAGGAAAATTTGTTGAATTGATGAAAGAGGAATGTTCCAAGGAGTTTTCTTCAGCAGTTGTTTCAGTAACATGTAATAAATTCTCATTTAGCTAAAAAAGAAAAATAATTATGTATTACATATTAATATTATTCATACTTACAAAATATATATTTTCTTTAACCGTGATTTAATGATTGTGTATTTTACATTGTACACTGCTATAATAATACTATCGCCATATTTATGCGAATTATTAAAAAAATACAAATTAAAAACGCATGCCGCATTGTGCAGCTACAGTACCGGGTTCGGATCTTACGCAGAACAATTACTTTTGACATCAATACAAAAATTGAAATGCATAGGCTATACATTTTATACATAGAAACCCAAACTAACGAAAATAAGAGATTTGAAACAAAGAAAATATTTTTAGTTTTCATTTTTCAGAGGACAATACTTTAAAAACCATTACTACTTACCCCAAATATGTTTGAAAAGTGACGTATGCTGTTATTTAGATAAGTAGGAACCTTCTTACATTCGTCTAATTGAACTTCTTCATTATTTCCAATCATCAAGAAATTTTTAATCATTGCCCAAAACCCTGCAAGTAAAGAAAATTATGTACTTAACTAAAATTAAGAAAAATAGCTGTGTTCGCGATAATTATGTTTAAATATTCAATCAAAAGAATTATTATTTTGTCTAAAAGAGCTACAGAAACAAAGACAGTTGGAAAATAATTATGATATAAACCCCTTTAACTTTCTAATTAAATTGATCTCCATGACTACACAAAATATTCACGATTTTTAACATTACATATTACATACAAAGAAAATCGTTCTGAGAGAGTAAACTACGAAAATCGGCATTGCAATGGATGGTGCCAACACACAAGGCTGATATTTTACGTTTGACACCGAGGAAAAAGGCGAGGCGGTGCTGATCTCTTTACGTTTTGATATATGTGCTACGACCCTATTTGTAAGGTATTATTAGTAACAAACCTTGATTCTGTAAAGTAAGTTTCCTGCTGTACTCTTGTATATTATTTTCTGATATTGACTTTGCAGATATTATTCTCTTCACTAATTCCGAAGCAAACTGTCTGCTATTCTCGCCCCAAATAGGTTCGTAGTCGTAATTAGTTGATAGATTCAATTCAGAAATAGATTGCTTCGCTATTGTTACCCACTTATGTAAAGGAACACCATTGTATGTATAACTGCAAAAATAATGTATAAAGTAAAATAGTATTTGATAAAGCTGTTTAGATATGTAATATTTTTAACCGACTTCAAAAAAGGACGAGGTTCTCACTCAATTCGGGTGTTTTTATTTGTGTGATGTGGTTGTGTAAACCAATATAATAAATATTTACCTTTGATCCAACCCAGAATTATTAAAGCTTAAATCAAAACTGCTATTTAAAGCAGCACCACTATCTGTTATTCCTTGTTCTAAGTTTCTTAATATAGGAACTAGGTGTGGTTGTCCGAAGACCTGAAAAAATACTCAATCAGTTATTCAAGACAATATATAAAAATTAAATGTACGTAAAAAACTAAATAATATTGCATACCTTTCCTAATCTGAAGAGCATAACAGCATTTTTGTAGGCTGTCAAGTCCAACCTCATAAACCTAGGTAATATGTGTTGAAATATGCATGTATACGAAGGGAAATTTTCTGCTATAAATTGAGTAAAACTAGCATCAAGTGTATTAGTATTTGCATCTTCTTGTAAGTTGTCAATAGCTGGAAACCTGAAACGTAATTATTAATAAATCAAGAGATTAATTAAGTAATATTTGCATAAAGATAACATCGTATTGAATAATTAAATCTCACATTGCGCTTTTTCTTCAATATTAATTAAATGATTTAAATACAGTACCCGGCCGATTATTGCACATCGACCTGTGGAAAGAGACTTTTTTGTGTTTGTATGGAGTTGTGCGACTGGCATGCATACCTTTAAAATTATGATTATGATTTGATAGTGTGCGACAGAAATTGGCCGATTGTCTCTTTACAAAAGACGATGTGCTTTATTTACGACCGGGTACTGTACATGAAAGATGTTCTTTACCTGTCTTGAGAAATAGTGTTATTGACATATCTCCAGGGTTGTATAAAACTTAACCACAATTCCATTACGAGTCTGAAGGAAGCATCTAATGGCCACGTTGTCACTAGATATATAATGTAATGGTATGCTCGCACACACATAATTTGTCGTGCGTACTTTCTTAGTGCTGAAGAACGGACCGCCGGATCAGACAAATGTCTTGCAGAAAATGTATGTAAATGTTTTATCAGAACGCGAACAGTACGCACTCGTTCTGGACTTGAACTTTGGGCTTGGTAATTTCTTTGATATACCTAAAATAATAAAGTTATTTTAAATCTGTTATTGTCACAGAACCATTTATATTACATGTTATCACGGGTAGCATAGTACATAGGCGCACATCGCTGCGACCCAAGATTCACTGTACCTTTTTAACCACCTATATTTTTTTTCCAACGTTTTGTGGAAGGTTGAGTAAGATATGGATGGTGTATATATCAATATGTAGCTGTGTTTTTTACAGGGCAAGCCAAAGCTTTATTTCAGAGTAAGAAACGTATTCTAAGAATAGAATAAAACCATACCTCAATATTTCTTCCATTAAGTTGCTCAACACTCATCCATATATCAATGAAAACCTGTAACACAGTCTCTGAACGCCAAACTTCATTGCGAGATTGATTTTGTGTTGCATGTTGATTGCTCATACTGCTTACTGATAAATCGGGTATTAACAAGAGCGATGGAGAATATAACGGCCTGAAAAGCAGGACGAGAATTATTTAAATTATCTTTTGATAGTGACAGAACAAGAAAAAGCTAATAATTTATTGACAACAGTAATTATGTTTTCTAAAGGAAAATATGTAATGTTAAAGAAGGCGTCCCTTACTCGCTTACGATTAGTTACGGTCCATGCGTTAAGCCACGTATCCACTATGTTCGCGAATCTGAGAGTGCGCACCTGGAGTGCAAACGTATAATCTATGTGGAGCTGTTACAGGAGCGCAACAGGTTCAGGAATCTATTGCATACGTGACTTTATAGGCCTACCAGTCGGTGTATTGTTTACAATAAAACCGACCCATCGGAGTGCTCACACTAAAATTTTCCGCGCTATCTTGGCAATAATGCCAACACCACGTAATTATTGTGCCGTAGATAGGTATGACAATAGCCAAATATTATGTACATACCTATTAGCAGTTTGTAGAGGTGCGACCATTGGTCCTTTTCCCGTGTAGTTTGGTATGGGTGGCTGAACAGTAGCATTAGGGTCCGAAGGTAGAAAATGCATGAGATAGTCACACGCAAGTGTAAAGTATACACTATTCCAGTTCTCCCAAGTGCTTTTGTTCTGATTATTTGATATCAGATGAAGAGCAAAATTAAAAATGTAGTAGTCAAACGGATCTGTTAAATGCTCATGAATGGAAATTATTATTTATAACATTTATTTACCATAAATATATTATACAGGGTGTACATGATAATGGGGTATTTATTTCAAGGTATGGCATAACTTTTGGTTCATCCTTTACTAAAATAAAAATATAAAAAATCATGGCAAAAACAGCTGTTTGTTTAGCTTATTTTAACCAGATAAAGAGATTTGTACCAGTTTAAGCGATGCAACTCACTTTATGCTCCAAATGATTTTACAAACTTTTTTTTAAATGTCAAAGGTAGACTAGAATTCACCGCTAACGCTTTTTTATCATGGTGGGAAATATGCATTCAGTCCACTTGGTGGTGAGTGGTTACCATAGCCTATGGACGCCTACACTTTAAGAACCTATTCATACAGTGAGAGGAAACCCAGTTTTTGTGCTTGGTTACACACCAAGGTTGTTGTAAGTTTAAATTGCATTTACAGGAACATAAACATAGTTATTCATCCATTAAATTTTAATTAAGAACAGTAAATAAAAAGGATACTGAGTGCAAGAGCTACAACATTGAGTGATTGTGAATCAGTAGTTAACATGTCTCCATAAAATTGTGGGCACCTGCCTCTTTCCAAAGTTAATTGCAAGTCCAGCTGAAACAGTAATAATAAGCATAAAATATTCATCACAAAATATTAGAGAGAACACTAATAGACATCTGATAAACACAGTAAGATAGTTTTATGGGCAATGCATATGTATAACAAATATTTAAGAAACAACCAGAACAATACAAACATTCTTTTACATTCTATGCTTACAAAAAGTGGGTTAGATTCCTGATTAATCACTAGGTCAGTCCAGCTAAATAAGTATGATGAACATCACTCATCTTTTCTGCTTATAGTCTAAATTGACTAATGGCATGATCATGGCCAACAAATTAACAGGCTTCTACTGAATTATTCATTGTAACCTACCTGATATAATATAATATAAGTATCAATGACTATATTGTTGATCTAAATATTTAGAACCAAAACCAGGATAGGATACACATGTATTAATATCTAATAATATAAATATATGTTTTACAGGATAGCATGGTCTAATGATAGAGTAATTTAAAATAAATGAAATGTTTATAATTTGAATTAATAAAATACTTTTTTAGTCAATATTGAATCTAAAGACACTATAGACATTCAGACTCAAGAACGTAATTCATGAATAGGTATACAATTAGGATGATTGGGATTCAAATCCACAATTCCATGCATGGAAGCTACATGATGCTTTTAAGGTTATCAATTGTAAAAGTGTTAATATTAAACTTATTTTTGCATTAGCAACTTCTTTCTCACAATTCTCAATGAATTGGGGAAAGTAAAAAGTAAAAGTAAAAGTAAAAAGCGTTTATTAACAAAAAAGAAATAAAACAAATTGTACAGTATCCTTTGGCCCCACACTAGGCAAGCCTGTCCTGTGGGTACCAAAACAATAAAGTTTACCAGTGTGTTAAGTTCATACAACATCAATAAATTACTTTGCTTATACTATATAAAATTCCTAATATCTAATAACATTTTTTAATAAAAAATATAGAATATAAAACTAACAAAAATCTGTGTGTATGTGTGTGTGTGTGTATGTGTGTGTGTGTGTATGTGTGTGTATGTGTGTGGTGTTTTATAATGTAAGCAGGTGTTTTATATAATATTTGTGTCTGTGAGTGTTTGATTCGGTTTTGTTGGTTTATGCAAGATGAACCAACAGTTTCTCAGTTAAGTCATAATTTAGAGAAAAAAGCCAGTCGATCACTTTTGCTTTAGCTTCGTTAGGAGAACACTGACTGATGTTGCATGATTTGGCTATTCTGTTGTAAATGTAGTTCTCTATTGCTGTACCAAAACGTCTCGCAAATGAAGATCGTACTTTAGGCACCACAATTCTATACACACGACGCTTCAACAGTTTTGTGTATTCCTTTGAGCTTATGGTGTTTTTGTGAGCTTTTAAAAAACAATGTATCATAAACAGCTGTCGGACGCTGAGAACTTTGCAATCCTTGTAAAGGTCCTCTGTCGGGTATCTGAATGGTTTCTTTGTCATTGTTTTAAGCACACTCCGTTGGGCTCTCTCAACTTGTATCATGAAGGTCTTGGCCGCACCGCCCCAGCAGCCTATACAATAAGTCATTATGGACTGTGTCAAAGCGTAGTATACAGTTTTAAGTGTACCCAAGGGAGCAGAATCTCGAAGTAGCCTCATAATGTTTGCCGTTTTGCGTACACGTTTAGCTAAGGAAGAGATATGAGCTTTAAAATTTAGGTTCTGGTCAACAACAACTCCAAGATATTTAATACTCTCAGTTTTGCTGAGTGCTTCACAGTTGCAATTTGGCTGCGTTTCACAACACTTGTGTAGTTTAATACTGAGATAGTTGTCCGGGGCCGAAGCGGCTGTCTTGTGAAAGCATATATAAGAAGTTTTCATATTATTTTAGCTCATCTGAATAAAAATTAAAAATACAAGATTAATTATTAAATAAAATGAGGCTAACAATAAAGCTACATAGTACTTACAGGCAGTGTATTTAGTGGTAAATTGTATTTTAGTTGTGGGTCAGACAAAAGTTTGTAGCATAATCGAAATATAGGACCCATAGGTTCAAAAAACATCATTAGAGCGTCAAATTCATATCTATTATGATCACATGTAATCGTTTTCAGCCCCCAGCCGTTGTTAAAAGTTGTAGAGAATATATTACTGATAAGTTGAGGAAACAGTGCTTGAAGATCTTTATTTGGGCTTGATTGATCAATAATTCTTGTTAATTCTATAATCTTCTCTTGTAGAGGTAAGTTCAAGCAGGTGTAAAATTGGCTCTAAAATAAAACATACAATTAAATAGGTGCTAAAACACGAAAATAGGTTATCTGGAAACAATACATTACCATTATATCGTAGGCCATTTTATCTAAGATATTTAACTACCCTAAATTAAACAGTAACCTAGTATATAAACAGAAATGGCTAAAATCAGCAAACTAGCTAAATTTAGAAGTTCAAAACAAACATTAGCGAAGCGAAGTAAAAACCCGGCGGGCTGGGCGGTTTGTTCTGTCAACTTCAGTTGACTTGACAACTTGTCATTTGCAATCACATGTTATCATTTTTATTTTTCCTTTATCCCTTTCGGAACAGGCTAAGGTCAGTGACCATGCATGTTGCATAAATTATGCAGCATAATTTATATTAATACATGTTCTGTCTTAGTTTCATTCTCTTTTTCCTCCAATGCTTTACACATTATACTATAATATAAGGAACTTTATTCGGAAATCGATATCATAAACCTTTATTTCCTATGGAATCCGCTGTGGTGCGTCTGTCAATATGATATTCCACACGTGACACTCGTAATGTCATGGATACACATGGATATGTCATTGCTTGCCAAATGTTGTATCATGCCTTTAGTTTTATCTAAATAAAATGTGTTGATAATTCTTTACTGCTATAACCTATTTACTCTATTGTATACCTCGTGTTAAATTAAATTTAAGAAACTGTTATAGTGGAATTCCGAAGACGAATGACATACTCACAATATTTAGATTTCCACATATAACTATTTTTAATACTTGAAGTGCTAATATCTATGTAACTGATATTGTACATATGGACCGAGGAATGAGTACCTAATTTATTTATAATAATATGTAAAATATTGATTTTATCATGGCTTGGGAATGGTTTGATTCTATAGGGCGACCACAATTTGTGGTTGCCCCTATGGTTGATGCTAGTGAGTTAGCTTGGCGCCTGCTTTGCCGCCGATATAGTGCAAGTCTTTGTTATACTCCAATGTTTCACAGTAATATCTTTACGAAAGATTCAAAGTACCGGAAAGACAGCATGGTGACTTGTAATGAAGATCGCCCGCTAGTTGTTCAGGTACACAATTATTGTAAAATACATACTAATTATTTTATTGATAAAGTTAATATTACTTATTGTAAGTTAATATTACTTATTGTAAGTTAATATTACTTATTGTAAGTTAATATATTATTTTGTAAATATTCTAGTTTTGTGGCAACAACCCAGAAATAATGGCATCAGCTGCTAAACTTGTGGAAGGTGTCTGTGATGCTATTGATATTAATCTTGGATGTCCTCAGTCAATAGCTAAGAGAGGAAGATATGGCTCATTTCTTCAAGATGAATGGGAATTGTTAAAGAAAATTGGTCTGTATATATTTAACCCTAGATAGCTAACGTTCGTCAAAATGACGAACATGCCATAATTATCTTTATTTATCTTTCTAACGTTTTTACCTACACGTTTGCCAATTTAAACCAACTAAGTGAACGCCGAGGTGCATCTAAAGCTGCAGATTGTGTTCCTATAAGATGAGGCATAATTATGGCAAAGAATAATTGTAACAGTTGCAAAACTCCTATTTGTGGCGAACATACAGTTGATTTAGTCCAACTTGTGCCAAAATTATCTAAATATTTTATATTTATTTAATGTTTATTAACCTTAAACTTAATTATTTAAGAAGAAAAAAAAATAATGCTCATAATTTAGTCATTATAATATTTAGAGTGCCTTTTTGATTAAAAAAAGTATGGGTCATTAAAAAATGTGATTTAATACTTAAGAGTTACATAACATTTACTTTTGTATTAATTATTTTTAATTTATACCCTATATTTCCCCTCAGTTTAATAATCTTAATTGAAATATAGTTTTAAGTACATAAAAATCTCATTTAAAAAAATGGTCGTCAAAAAGTCGAATGGTTAGCTTTTCATAGCTGTTTAGGAAGGTTAGCTATCTAGGGTTAAATATTTAATGTTATTTGTGTTTGCTTTAAGGCTATAATAATAATTAAGAAAATAATTTAAATTAATTAAAAATATGTGAATACATTTTACTTATGAATAATTTTTATAATTTAATTATACACTGTAATGTAATATAATACTTTTCAGTGGGAGCTATGTCTGAGGCTGTTTCAATACCAATAACATGTAAAGTAAGAATATTTGAGGATGTTAATAAAACTGTCCAATATGCATTAATGCTGCAAGAAGCTGGTTGCAAACTATTAACTGTTCATGGAAGGACAAGGGAACAAAAAGGTCCCCTTACTGGTATTGCCAGTTGGAAGCATATAAAAGCAGTAAGGTGAGTGACAAAACAATGATTTAAATTTATAGGCCTAAGTTACTCTTGATAAAAATATTACATAATGTAAAAACTCAGTAAAATTATATGTTATTACGCCAATCATTAATAAACTTTAATTTGTATTTTCTAGAGAAGCAATATCAATACCTATGTTGGCAAATGGTAACATTCAGTGTCTGGAGGATGTACATAGATGCATGGCCTTCACAAATGTTGATGGAATAATGAGTGCTGAAGGCATACTTACAAATCCAGCTTTATTTCATGGAATTAATCCAGTAAGCTGGGAGATGGCTGAAGAATATCTTGAATTAGTCGAGAAATACCCATGCCCAACTTCATATATAAGAGGACATCTTTTTAAGATATTCCATAAAATGTAATGTATTAGAACTAATATATTTGAACCAGCATTGTTGTTATTGAAGACGGATCACATTTAAAGTTTTTAATTTTTCTTGTAGATTTTCTTTGAAAGAAAATAATGATGACCGGAACCTTTTAGCAACCGCACAAAATATGAATGATTTTAAACAAGTAGCATTGAATGTGAAGGATAAATACTTACCTCACCATGAAGGAAAGTTATTGATTGATAATGATGAAAATATAACTCGACATGGTTATAACTTATTGTTACCTCCATGGATATGTCAGCCATATGTGAGAATGTCACCTCAAGAACATACTAAGAAAATGGAAAAACTGCATAATGATGAGGTAGGAGTATAGCAATCAGATGTTTTGCACCCTGTCTTAATAAGTTCTTTAAATAATTTTATTGCTTCTAGGATAGTGTTTCTGATAATAAAAGAATTTTTGAAGATGATGAAGGCAACCCTATATCACGAAAGAAGATGAAGAAAATAAGAAAGATTATGAGAAGGCCAGGGAGGCAATGCATACAACATAGTAGAAGTGGAGAAATATGTGGAAATGAACATTGTCCAAACCCACTTGTGAGTTTAATTTTAAGTTTATTGTCTAAGGTGACTTTATGTAGGCTATGGTGTAGGACTAGTGTTTCAATACCAGTCTCAACTAGTGATGTTAAGAACTTGAGTCTTTGAGTCCTACATTTTGAGCTCAACTGATAAATTAAAGACTCGACTCATTACAATACAGTCTTTTTTTTGCGCTCGAGTCCTTTTTACGAGCGAGTCGCGATCGAGTTCTATTTCGTTTGGTTCCTTTTTAAATCAGACAATAAAATGTTACTTTTGTGGGATATATTTGTACGTATTTTGAAAAATAAATGCGTTATATAATTAATAGGAAAAGTAATTTCAATCATGAAAAATACTCTTAATCATCGAAAAATAATAATACATCAACACATTTAGTACATACGACTCGAACTCTTTTAAGACTCGAGTTCTATTTTAATGCTTGAGTCTTTGTGAAAATACTGAAGCTCGGCTCGACTCAAGACTCGGAGTTCAGTTAGTTCACTGAGTCTTGTAAAATTGAGTCGAGTCTATCGAATTAGGACTCAAAGACTCGAGTCTATCGAATTAGGACTCAAAGACTCGAGTTCTTAACATCACTAGTCTCAACACTTTCAATCTACCTGTGCCAAGGTTATTACAATTGAGCGGCAATATATTGTGTTCGCTGGCTTTAAGTTCTTGCGAATACTACACACACTGCTACACAGGTGTCAATTTTTGAACTTGAAATTGCTATTTACTAATTGTTCTAGTCATGAGACAAGCTCTTAGGCATAGTGCATATTTAGGTCGCGGTTTCGATTCCCGCTCAATCAAACATTTGTGACCTTGAACAAGAATGTTTGCACTGGTCTGGGTGTTTTGTATGTAAATATGTTTATCCTATCCCTGTACCCATACTACACGCTCTGCTTAGTTAGGGTATGTTATCATTTCGAATAGGATTCCGAAATTTCCATTACATTCACTAGATTATTAGGCAACTAGCATTGCGATTATAAATTCTAACATTAATCTTTCTTTCAGGGTGGAAAATGTAGTTATAAACTTTGTAAAAAGTGTTGTAAAAATAAATGTTTCGGAGAAGACTTGGATTGCAAAGGTCACAGAATACTTGTACATACTAGACGTGAAATGGCAAAGAAGTTTTCTATACTAAATGACAATAAAGCAGAAAATATTTGTAAATAATATTTTGCTTTTTATTTTACTCCATTGGTAATTGTAAGTTATTTTTTTTACCTTTAGAACTTCTGTCTTGGGGAGGGAGAGACTTGGGGATGCTTTGGCATTGATGACTTACTGATGGTTACAACTTGCCTTGCTTACCATTAGATGCGCCGCTTGCTCGTCTGCTTTAGTAGTAGGCACCTACGTATTTCTAATAAACTGTTTTAAAGTTAAAACAGTAAAGTCGATATAAATCTACTGTCGTAATTCAAATCGGTCACCTATTCATATTAGAAAAAACTAGGTTTTTAACTAAAACTCTACACGCTAATACTTCAACGCCAAAACACCAAGATATTGCAGGTGATAATTTATTTATCAAACGCCACTTTAACCAGGCAATTCAGACCGCTTTGTCGCCCACATTGGTTCTGCAGATCTCATTAGTGAATCAATCCTCAAACTCCCAACATATCTCTCCCCGTTGCCTTCTAAGAAGGCCCATAGTGAGCAACCGCATCTCGGATCCATACCACAACCTACTGAACTTTAGAATCTGCGGCATACGTGGAGTCTACGTAAATATTTTCTTTATTTTACTTAAAATAGTGGGTGCCTGCTCGGCCTTTTGTCAATCGATATTGTTACCGATACCTTAGTATGTAAAAAGGGAGAGGTCAGGGCTTACGATTTGACCTAGATATTTTGTTGGCAACAATCTGACATACTCCCATTGCAACTAGCAGTACTCCGGGATTTAGTTTGCCCTAATCTGACGAAAACCCCATTAGAAATAAAATAAGGTTTCTCATTCCTAATAATTATATGTAGGTACATACAATGACATTAATGCCTCCTTAAGGAGTTATAGGTAAATTTCTTCAAAGTAGGTACTTTTACAAAGTAGAATACGCAAGAAAATATAAAATAATATTAGGTAAGTATATAGGTAGATAATACAGAGAAGATTAATATTTCAAAGAGGTTGGGGCATAGGTACCTAATCATGACTAGTTTTTACTATTCTTTAGGTACGTGCTTCTTAATTATTAGTAGGACAGGTACCTATCTGCGTTCTTGATTGTTGTGAAAATATTGCCTTGGAAACCCAAATTAGTTTGAGCTCAAGTGTCAAACTTAAAGGTATCTGGTTATAAGTATTGCTTACGAATTATTATAGAGTTTTCAATTTAGTTATATATTTGAATCAAGTCGATATAATTAAGCATTGTTTCAGAATTTTATAAAGGCTAATGTAATTAATAAGCCATTAGCAGATTGACTCGAAGTTCGATTCTGTACCTGATACTGAAATCGTTACTAAAATGGAAAGATGCGCGCGCACCAAATACCTACTTGTTATTGTTTTCATTATGAAACATAATTAGTAGTTAAATGTGTTTGGTGCTGGAACAATGGAAAAATGTTGCACGTTAAACCCATCACCAAGATCTCAAAGAAGATTGAATGGTCTACAACTGCCACTAAATTTTCAACAAATTATTGGGTGGTTTGTCTTTATAGCAACGGGTTCGTTAAATTTCTCCATATTAATAGAAATACAGTTTGATGAATTGAAAACAATATCATTCATTATTTTCACAGTTTTGTATGTGTGCCACATAATATCGCATTTAACAGCGTCATTGATTGATCCAAGTGAAAATGAATTAAGAAAATTAGCAGTTTATAATGTGCCAGAATTTGATCGCGCCGTCCATGCACATGTCATTGAAAACGGCAGGTGTCATCTGTGCAACATACACACTACCAGCAGAAAAACAAAACATTGTAGTATTTGCAATAAATGTGTTGAATGCTTCGACCACCACTGCAAGTGGCTCAACAACTGCGTTGGTCGGAGGAATTACGTAGCGTTTACTGCGTGCGTTACTACAGCCTTGATGATCTCCACATTCACGTCGTCTTTGTGTGCAGCAGACGTTGTGATATTTTTTACAAATCCTGTATACTTTAGTACTGAAGCACAAAATTTTATTAAATGTAATACAACAACTGCATATTGCAGAAGTTCAATAACGTTTTTGGTATTTTTAATATTTTTCTGTTTAATTGCCTTGGCAATAGGTTGTGCCTTATTACATCTATGTTGTTTCCATGTTTACATATCAGTGTTAGGTGTCTCGACGTACGAATATGTTGTTAGAAGTAGTGATTCAGAAGCTCCGTCTGACAAGAACATCGGTTGTTGTAGATTAAATATATCACAAAGATTATATGTTATTAAAAAACCTAAAGATAACTCCAAATCAGTAGATAATCTCGAAAATAGATTTTCACTGAGCAAACTAGACATCGCCAATCCAAATGAACCTAACGTGTTAAACTTCATTAGTATACTTATAGCTAAAAGAATGTTTATGTATGACAAAAATAAAGTTCATCCTAATGATGATAACATTAGATAAGGTACCTAAGTGTTTTTAAAAAAAAATGTGTTAGGAGGTATCTGCCTGAACTATTATTTTGGTTCGTATACCTACCACAATATTATTAGGGTTTTTTAATAGTTTGTAAGTAGGTGCCTATTAAGTACCTATATAATTTTTTAAAGATCTAGAACTAAGTACTACCTATCAATGTTAATGTGGCTGAATTATACGTTTTGATACATATTCTTGTTTTATTTAGTGCTCTTCTAAGGTGCTGTTTTTAGGTTTCCATTTTTAAATGGCAAAAAATGAAACCCTCCCGGATGCGTCACAGGTACCTCCTGAAGTGGCTGAGCCCTGAGAGAACCTGCGTCGAAGAAAGAAAACCGTGTCTCCTCCCGAGCCAGGACGCGAGAACTGACCTATTTTCCACTACCTCATCAACCATTTCCTGCCATCTTACTCAGGTTTTAAGAGCGTTTATAGGGCTCACTAGCGCCGCCAATTGAAAAAAAATCATAATTCGCGATTAGGATCAATAATCCAAAATGTTGTCTAAGTCTTTAGAAAAGGCAATAAAGTATTTGTATAGGTAACACACTTTAAACGTCTTTCAATTATATAAATATTGCATTAAAATAAAAAACGGCCGTTTTATTTTAGAAATTGAACTAATTTAAAAGTATGCGTTTCGATTGCTCGGCCACAGCACGCAAACAGAAAAAAAATTAGTCAGGGATTCTGTCGAAATTTGTCGAAAACGAATGGCACAAACTAAAAATTTGTCGAACTAGAAACAAAGAAGTTATAGGGGTCTAAACGTGGCCGCGCGAACGAAACGCGGAGGATTGCGCGGCCACGGAGATCTCAGCAACTACTTGAGCTAGAGATCTAATTCTTTTTGTAAATGAATGGCTGAATTTGTCAACAATTGTCGAAAAAAGAATCACAAGCCCTAGATCAATACTTTACTAGATATTCACCTCTGAAGTCATGGCCGCGCAATCATCCACTTGTGATTTCTTTAATGTTGATTATTTCTTTCAAACTAAGACTTTAGACAGTAAAATTGGTGTTTACAGCAAGGTTTTAATTTGTCGAAACTAATGAAAGCAATAGACTCTACTAAAGTTTAGACAAAATCAGAAGAAAACAAAAAATTCATGGCCGCGCAATCGAAACGGTACTTTGGACGCTGATATCTCAGTAACTATTATTGCAAGGATATTCGTGTTTACATTTATTTATTCTATATTTTAACCTCATTGTAATGACATATCGTTTGATCCTCAGAATAGTTCTCAAGCCGTGTAATCTTACAAATGATACCCTGTACAATGTTCGAGCAGAGTAACCATAATTTCGATTTCATTAGGAAATTCATTTTTATTAATCATAGTAAATTATTATATGCTACAAATATTTGTAGATCTTAAACTATCAAGTAACTATTGACTCCATTATACTTTAATTATTTTTAAAGACGAAAGATTTTTAATAAGTATGTACTTTTTTGCTATCGCCTTAGTTATTTTTCGTACATCGAGCGCATGATTCTTTACGAACTTACTGTGTGTAGTGATATTTAAAAGTTTTTCTGTACCGTGTAGCATTACAAGATTTACTTAGGTACATCCTGGTTTTATAACACCACACAAACATTTTTATTTAAACCCATTGTTATACCTATTATTTTAAAATAGAAATTGAAATGTAATAATTACTCTACAACAATTGGATGGGCTAGCGTTAGCCACGAAACCGGGAGGAGCAAGCGAAAATTAGTCCTTTACGCTCTCACTCGAAGATTATGATTTCTCACTCGCACATTTGTTGGCGAGCGAACCACCGCACCGGGCGGGACGGCCGAATAGTAGTAAATCGTACTTAAACAAAATAAATTATAATTAAACTAAAATCTAGGTATTCACAATAAAAGGCAAAATTAAAACAAATTAATTAAAAAAGAAAAGTTAAATTAAAAACATTAGAGTTAATTTACTCAATGTTTTAATTTTTTTTTGTCTAAAACTGGAAAAAGAGTCATGGAATATATCGACTTTACCATTCAACCTATTATATTCATTACATGCACGCACTAAAGGAGTAATTTTATTGTTTTTTAAAATAAAATTCATAGTCTCCTATTAGAGGAATATCCTAATGAAATCGAAATTATGGTTACTCTGCTCGAACATTGTACAGGGTATCATTATTTTTGAGATTACACGGCTTGAGAACTGTTCTGAGTATCAAACGATATGTCATTACAATGAGGTTAAAATATAGAATAAATAAATGTAAACACGAATATCCTTGCAATAATAGTTACTGAGATATCAGCGTCCAAAGTACCGTTTCGATTGCGCGGCCATGAATTTTTTGTTTTCTTCTGATTTTGTCTAAACTTTAGTAGAGTCTATTGCTTTCATTAGTTTCGACAAATTAAAACCTTGCTGTAAACACCAATTTTACTGTCTAAAGTCTTAGTTTGAAAGAAATAATCAACATTAAAGAAATCACAAGTGGATGATTGCGCGGCCATGACTTCAGAGGTGAATATCTAGTAAAGTATTGATCTAGGGCTTGTGATTCTTTTTTCGACAATTGTTGACAAATTCAGCCATTCATTTACAAAAAGAATTAGATCTCTAGCTCAAGTAGTTGCTGAGATCTCCGTGGCCGCGCAATCCTCCGCGTTTCGTTCGCGCGGCCACGTTTAGACCCTTTTAACTTCTTTATTTCTAGTTCGACAAATTTTTAGTTTGTGCCATTCGTTTTCGACAAATTTCGACAGAATCCCTGACTATTTTTTTTTCTGTTTGCGTGCCGTGGCCGAGCAATCGAAACGCATACATTTAAAAGCGTTTAAAGTTTTAAAAGTGTGTTATACAAATATACTTTATTGCCTGATCTAACGACTTACCTAGGTAGACAACATTTTGCATTATTGATCTATTCGCGAATTATGTTTCTTTTTTAATTGGCCCATACACTCAACATTTTACTAAAACTAAACAACAGCGCCATCTAGGGTGTCGCCAGGTAACAAGAATACATTTAGTTTCGCTGTGAAATGGAGTGCATTACCCCAGCAGAATCTTGTCGAAATTTGTATTTTTTTTTTATCAGATTTTTAGATTTCTAGCTCCTGTAAATGTCTGTGTAGTTTTTGGAATTAGTTCAGTCCTAATTTTAAAGATATTTGACAAAAACAGATTCTGCTGCGGTAACGTTACCGCAGCAGAATCTTTTTTGAAATAATGGGATTATTGAAAAAATCTTTAGGTACATTTTTAGATCGCTGGACGAAGTAAATGTTTCGATGTAATTTGAATTTTTACGCTACATGGTTTCGGAGATATTCAAGATGCTGCTGGCGTAACGTTTGCGTGTTTGCTGGATCTCCGAAACGGTACAGCGTAATTTCCTAATTTTTTATACAGAGCTTCGTCTTAATTAGTCTGAATTAGTTCACGAATAAAAAAGTAATTATAATGCACCGTTTGCAAGTTATTTTAAATTATATAAATACCCCTTTTTGGGCCCTTACTCCTAAGATATGTACTCTGGAGACTTGTTTAAAACGTCATTTTATAGTTTATAGTTAGTTACAGGTCTGTGTGAAGTTTCATTAGTGTACAGTAAGTAATTAAAAAGTTATCACACAATTTAGTTCATTTTGGCCAGCGATGTGCAACGGGTTAATTTAACTGCCTATTAATTGAGTTTCGTATCGATTTATTTGCTGAATTGACCGGACTTCTATACAAATAAAAACGAAAGTCCATTTTGGTTATAATAGTTTCTAACTCGATGGTACAAATGCTTGTGTCGCTCTACCTCCGTGACATTATATTAGGTTGGGGAAAAAGTCTTTTCGTATTTTTGTATGAAAAGTCAAGACATTTTTTTCAAAGTTTATTTACAATGTACCGTTTTGTTGAACAACTTTCTGCCATTTTGTGGGCAGAGATTATCCCGTTACTGTAGAAACTTTGGGACTTCTGATCAAAAAAACGGGACAAATAGTTTTGGCAGTCCTCTCTTGAGGTCAACCTTACAGTACCTAAAGAATTCTGAAGAGACCGAAACAGGTGAAATCTGAAGGCGCAAGGTCAGGGCTATATGGTGAATGCACTAGGACCTCCCAGTCGAACTCTCTTAATTTTTGCTGAGTGGCTAAAGATGTGTGTGGTCTAGCGTTATCGTGATGAAAGACCACACCCTTCCTGTTGATCAATTCCGGCCGTTTTCTCTCGACTGCTTCCTTTAATCTCATCAGTTGCTGGCAGTAAAGATCAGAATCGATGGTTTTGCCGGGCGGTAAAAGCTCATAATGAACAATGCCCTTCCAATCCCACCATACACACAGCATCACCTTATTTCGTGTTAGGCCAGGTTTGGCCACAGTCTGTGAAGCCTGGCCAACTTTCGACCACGACCTTTTTCGCACGTTCTTGTCGTACGTGATCCACTTTTCATCGCCAGTTATCAATCTCTTCAAAAACGGCTCGGTTTCATTACGTCTCAATAATTAATCGCAAATGAGTACACGGTTCATTAAGTTTCTTTGAGTGAGCTCGTGTGGCACCCAAATAGGTATCGAGCTTTTTTGTATAACCAGCTTTCTTCAAATGGGTCAAAACTGTTTTGTGGTCAATTCCCAGTTCTTCAGCTACATCGTAACTACTAATATGCCGATCTTGCTCCACTCTTTCAAAAATGGCGTCCATTTTATTCGTAACAGGGCGACCAGAGCGAGGTGCATCTTTAACATCAAAATTTCCGGACTGAAAACGTTTGAACCAAATTTGTGCTACTCTTACTGACACTGCATCAGGTCCATAAACATCACAAATTTTTTTCACTGCTTGAGTTGCATATTTGCCTTTTTTATAATAAAATTTTAAAATGTATCGAATTTCTTCATTAG
Organism: Schrankia costaestrigalis; assembly: GCA_905475405.1. Lineage (NCBI taxonomy): Eukaryota > Metazoa > Arthropoda > Insecta > Lepidoptera > Erebidae > Schrankia > Schrankia costaestrigalis. The sequence continues at coordinate 9,933,020 of FR997832.1, forward strand.
ATTCACTCATTTTTACGGAGAGAAAAACAAATGAAAAATAGCGGGAAACAACTTTTTTTTATTTTTTTCTTTTCTTTATAATGTAACCTTTTTAATGTTACCAAAACCAGCCAGACACAAGTAGTACAGACAAAGAAATTTTATAATAAGTTTATACCTACGTTATGCGAAAAGACTTTTCCCCCGACCTATTACAAATTATTATTCATGATGGTCCTCTGAAGTCAGAGTAGCAGCAGACACTTCTCTGACATTAGAGGACCTAAAACCTAGTATCATCTGCTTATTCGCTGTAATTCGGTTGACCAAACTAGTGCTAATAGTTCACGCAAACTTGCTTAGCTGACTGAAGTAAGCCTTCACAGAAGTACATGCTTGTACAGGAACAAAGAAAACACCTGCTACCAGTCATTAAGTTTTAGCAGTAGACTGGGTACAAAGCACCGAACTATCGATTGATTTATAACTGAGATATGTAGCTCAAGTTCTAGTTTTAAAAATAGGCAAAACAGTCATATTTGATTATGATACATTACACTTTCTTTTATTAGACCTAAGTTTTTTACAAAAAACTACAACCTAAACTACTTTCTGCAAAGTGTATGCACATGATATCAAATCTAATTATTTTGTTTTTCTACATTAGTGAAAGGAAAATCAAATAAATTATCATTTTTTAAAGTATTATTTATTTCTCTGTTTATAATACACATTAATAACTTGCAAATTTCTTAAATATAATATATTTAGTAATAACAAAATAATATTAAACCAACATATTTATTTATTTCCCTCCCCAAAAGTATTTTATAGGTATAATTTATTTCATGACTTTGCACACCTTGTTGCTTCAGAAAAACCAGTGAGTAATCTTTCCATGACATATCTACATTATTGTTTTATAATATACATTAAGTCTTGCATAAACAAGGAATGACTTTGTTGTGTTGTTATCTTAATCACGTTTGCGGCGACGGTTTTGTTCCTCCTGAAAAAAAAAAAAATTTAATAATACAGACATATAACAATTTTTTTCATTTATTAAAAAACATGGTTGAGATCATAATAAAATATTTGAATAGGTAGTACCTTCTGGGACAGAATGATAAGCAGTCTCCTGAATATTCCAATGAAGTCAATGAACAGCTCTAGAGCATGTTGAACGAAATCCTTGCTGCCCATGCGACGTTTTTCAATAATAAGTTGTGTATCAAAGAGAACAAATCCACACATTAGCATAAGTCCTAAGTAAAGATGGGCCTGTAAATAAACAATTTTGGTATTAATTTATATTATATAATAATTTATAGGTAATATTATTAATAATAAAACAATAATATTTTAAAAAATTATACTTAAAATTTGTGGGTGATGTCATTAATATGAAATCAGTCTACATGTAATATTTGCACTTATTGTGTAAGATTATTATTATTACATTTACAATAGAATTGTGTACTTTGCACAAGATAAAAGAGGAAAAGATCTACTTACTTGGTACAAGAAATGAGACTGCATAAATAGATTGACTAAAGTCATAAGGGACATAGATGTAAATAATGTCATAAGTGTTCCGCCAAGGAACAGCCAGCTTCCACGTTCTGCTAGCATTGCAGCAATAGAGAAGCAAACAAATACAAGAGTTGTGCCCAGAAGTGCAGTCACAATAATTGCAGGATCAACAAAGCTGACATATTCTAGCAATGGCGACAAGCTCATTCCTGAAATATATAATAATAATTACAAATAAGCAAGATACTACTAATTAAAAAGTCATATTATGTAGATTCTATAGAAAGTCCAAAATCATAAACAAATTTTCAATAAAATCAGTTAACTTTACTATTATAAACACAACAATTCAGGCCTATATAGCATTAAACATCAACATCAAAACAATCTTATAAGACAATGTTATTAATTTTTAATTTGTGTGGTATATTAGCACACAGAGCTTACATATCTTGAAATGAGTAAGAACATAATTATTTACCTGATGTAAGACCAAAACCTAGCAAATATCCAAGGCGCAAGTTTGTGTTCTTTCCATTATCTGGAGTTGCAATCAACATCAACATTAAACCAGCTCCAACAATAGCAGACAAGATGCCAGCTTGAAACCAAGTGTACATATCGACATATACTCCAGCCACAGCTGAAGCACAAGTCATCATTAAGGTGCCGTAAACATTTTTAAGATGTTGGCGAACCGGGGGTTCTCTGTAACAAAATTGGGTAAATAGTTTAACAAATTAATATAAGTACTAATTAAAAAAATTCTCTAATTCTTATTGTACTTAAGATAAGAAATTAATGGACAAATGTAATGAGAAAAGTAGGAAGTAATGGTAATAATTCTTTAATTATGCATACAAATCTAATGTTCTAGAATGACGTAGATATATAATCACTCATTCATTTAACCTTGTACTGAAAATTATTAATCCTTACTAGTATTTCAAACCTCCTAGACTTTAACTATTATATCTAGATTAAGGAATACACATCTATACTTACAGGCGGTTCTGAAAGCTGTTGATGAAAGTTTGAAGATTAGGAGTCATAATGACGAGCCTTCCAAAACTGAATTGTCAAACTTTACAATAAATATTAAGAATTAGACAGTAAATTGTGATCTAAAAGAATCGAAGATTTCAATAGAAAGCAAATAGTACGTTATAAGATTAACTGGTTATTTTTAGAATGCACACAAATCAAAACCAACCACAACTGCGATACGAAACAATGGTGATTTTGACGAAATTTTTCAATAGTCTGTTGCCATATATAATATTACGAATTAAATGACGCAAGTCTCTAGAATTCTCGTAAGGTTTATTAATGGAAACGGGGAAATAATGTGTTTAGTTTTGATTGGTTGAAATTCTTAAGCCTCATTATAATAAGTTCAAATCATGTTTTTTATTATTTTAAGACACTGTATGTCCGTCGAATAGAAAGATCTTAATAGTAGTAATAATACACTGTATAATTAAAATTTAATTAATATTTTTTAATTTATTCGAATATTAGGATAATACCGATACAATCTATTACATCAATATTTCTGAATTGCTATGGTACTATTACGGTCATGTTAATATAACTAATAGTTCGAAACAGTCTTTATAAAACAGGTCTCTTTTGATTAAAAAATGATACTTAAAAGACAAAGTGCAACTTAGGGTGTTACTATTTGCCACAAATAGATTAAATTTATCGCTGTCTAATCTATTTGTCGTTTAACCAATCATGTATCATCAGAGCACATTATTTTCTCAACACTGTTAATGAAATATATACCAGACAGATCAAACAATTAAAAATGTGATTAAGTAAAACTTGACTTGAGGCAACTGAAATTTGAATTTAACACAGAAAGAATTTAAAAGTCGGTTGAATAGATCCAAAGATTACCCCCTACAACGTCACAAATACACAAACTTTATCTCTTTATATTATGTAGTCTAAATTTGCAAATGGGTCACCTGTTACTGTTATTCTGTGTTAGCTTACCGTTCTTTGTTATAATATGTCATGTCAAATGTGATAGTGACAAATGTCATATTATATTTATTCCTATTTCCTTGCCTTCTTGATTGCAGTGCATTTTGTAACCTAAAAATGTGGTTTGTTTTTGTAAAGTCTATTTTTTTATCTCGGACACTAAAATGACAACTACTAATGTCAAACGTAAAACTAATATAGCCAGCTTTTAAGAAACAGTGCTGTCCCTGTGTTTCGATTCGTTTTGTAATTATTGTAAAATATTTACGGTTGTTAGTATAGTCGAGAACTAAATGCCTTTATCACCTCTAGAGTTAATGTTAGTTGCATTTCATAAAACTATTAGGGTCAATATCGCACAACAAAACATCAGCTAAATCATGACGATACTTTGACATAATATCAGTTCTCATGTATTAGCAAATAGTTGTTAGATATTTATAAAAACAAATAGTAGAAGTTGCTGATAGAAGAGGTAGGTACTTTATCCTCTTTCCATTGGTATACAACATCCTATAAAATAGTAAATAGTTTCTTTACAAAACATGTGTAATACATAAACATACATACTGTTGGTGTGCTTAACAAATAAATAAATAATTCGAAGTAATTATTGACGCTATAGTAAATGATGACTTTTTTTTTCTTTTATTATATTAAAATTAACTCTAATGTGATAAGGTAGACCCACTGCAGTGACAAAAAAAGCTAAAGTAACTAGGTAAGTACGCTAGAATGAATCAATTATAGCAATTATAGCTAGTAAATTTACCTGTGCTTATTCATCAAACGTGTTTTCTTTACTTTGAATTATGTATTACACATGTTTTGTAGAAAAACTATTTACTATTTTATAGGATGTTGTATACCAATGGAAAGAGGATAAAGTAAGGCATTTATTCAGAAAATGGAAGAACTTTCTCTCTTTTATTTATTTTTTTATTGTACTGTGAAGTTGATCATATCTTTAAATTTTACCTGTCTCTATAGTTATAATAAGTCAATAAACAAAAAGTTGACGTTTTTGGTGAGCTATTATGAATTTATTTGATGCTCCTAGTATTAAACTTTAAAACAAAACATAATTATGAGGACTCACGGAACAATTTTTTTTTTAAATTTAAGTGTTCATGGTAAATATTGGGTTTTTCTTTTAAAAATAGCTTTACATCGATATCTAAAATATGTTGAGGTTAAAACCAGCTAGGGGAGTGAGGAAAGACTGGTAATGACCGCTTCTATCAGCTACTTTAATTTGGCAAACGATGTACCAAACACCCTGTATAATTACGACGACCTCATTTAAAATTGTTTCTTATTTCAAGGTATTAAGGTACATGAGTGTCTAGCTTGATTAGTTGCTGTGTGTACAGTCGCGCGCCTGTAAAAGTGATTTCTCAGCAGTCGCTCAAATTACAATGTTGTGTCCCTACAAATCTAATGAATTTCTCTCTTTTTTCCTTCTATGTCCATCCCTATAATTTCTTGCATGACGTCATTGGCGTATATTTCTATTTTAAGTTTTCGTAATTTTATAACATAAAACAAATTAGGGTAAACCACCTAATCGTTAGAAGTCCTACAATTGTTGGCACTTAACCCAGTTGGATCGACCGACCCATGTATGGGTTTCGGGAAATAAAAAATTCTGCCCCCTTTATACGGTTTTATTAAAACAATTTATAAATACTTTTGGAATCGACAGTTAATGACTGTTAGCTGTGATGACAAAATAGGTAGTAAATTTAATTATTTATAGTTGTTTTTTCCAAGTGAAAATGTCTGTAGTGAATATGGTAAAACATGTCCCTAAAAAAGTGAAATTATATTACATATATTGTTATATTTCTATTAATATAATATCAAAAATATAAAGCTTGAAACATAACAATATTTATATTACAAAGAAAATTCATGCTTTTAACGAATAAAGAATAAAAACCATATAAATATCAGTACAAGAATAACCTTGTCCAGGGATGGTGATTCGTTTCTATAAAAGAATTGATGTTTAATTATGAATTATATATTAATTTTATTATGAAACAAGATTATTATTATTTTATTATGCAGACTCAAAGATTAATTGTACTTACAGCCAAATAAAAATAAATTATGTACCAAAAATAAATTTTGTTTCATTTACTTACCTGAGTTTAAAATTAGAATTTGCACATTTTATATTATTACTTCCAAAAAACTGTATAAAATTTAAATTTATCGTTAACTGTTGATAGTGGTGGTACATCACCATACATAAATTGCACAAAAAAAGGTAACAGAAATGATATTTTAGTATTCGAGATTAAAAAACAGCCTATAGTCTCTATTTACCGTAATCGGCGGTACTAACCTATATTTTTATCGGTAAGTACCGGCTGTACCGCATCACTATTTATTAGTTGTAAAAAACAGGCAACACATGAAATGTCATTTTAGTATCTGAGATAAAAAAATAGACTATAGTGTGTACGTAAGTTATTGTATTGGATATTTATTTATTCACAATAAATGCACGTGAGTTGTAACTCAATCATCCAAAATGGGGAAGAAGTCAAAAATTGGAAAGCAACGGAAGGATAAATATTATCAATTAGCTAAAGAAACAGGTTAGAAATGTAGCATGGACTTTTTTTTACTAAATAGATACCATTTTTAACATTAAACAACTACTTGATTAAGATTACTGCTGTCACAGGGACATGTTTTGCTGAATTAGTTTTATTCGTATTAAGCTATTGTAAAAGTTTTAAAACTAAACATGTGATTTTGATTTCCTTGATTTTTAAAAAGTTTGTTCACACCACACAGGTTTACTATCAAGAACAACTTGTCTACATGTCTTGATCACTATCTAAGTTACTTATATTTATTTTATGTCTTTTAGCTTCTACAAGTTGTATTAGACCACATAGGCTTCAATAATTACTTATGTCTTTGAATCTTAAATGATCAATTTTATTTTAGGTTACCGATCGCGAGCTGCATTCAAGTTAATTCAGTTAAACAGAAAGTTTGGGTTTTTACAAAAATCCCGAGTATGCATAGATTTATGTGCTGCACCGGGTGGTTGGATGCAGGTGGCTCACCAAAACATGCCACTTTCAAGTGTGGTTATTGGTGTAGACTTGTTTCCAATAAAACCAGTGCCAGGATGCATAGGACTCACTGAAGACATTACAACAGAAAAATGTAAAACAGCAATAAAGAAAGAAATTAAAACTTGGAAAGCGGATATAGTACTTCACGATGGAGCCCCCAATGTTGGATTAAACTGGATTCATGACGCATATCAACAAGCTTGTCTTACACTCAGCGCTTTGAAATTAACAACAAACTTCTTAAGAGAAGGTGGTTGGTTTGTAACTAAAGTGTTTAGGTCTAAAGACTATCATGCACTTTTATGGGTTTTAAAACAGTTTTTCAAGAAAGTTCATGCAACTAAACCACAGGCATCTCGTAATGAATCTGCTGAAATTTTTGTGGTTTGTCAAGGCTATATTGCACCTGATACTATAGATCCTAAATTTCTTGATCCAAAACATGTGTTTGAGGAACTGGACATTGTGAAAAAACAACATATGAACATCCTTCACCCTGAGAAACAGAAAAAAGCTAAAGCTGAAGGTTATCAGGAAAATGATTACACTACTCATCATAAAGTATTATTGTCACAGTTTTTGAATCCTGATAAAGACCCTATTGATCTTCTACAAGGCTGTTCTGAGGTAATTTATCTTAATTTTCTGTGTACTAAATTATACAATTTCTTAAACACTAATTAAAACCAAAGATTATGTTTGTTTTAGTAGTACATTTTACCTACTCTACAGTTTTATGCTGTCCCAAGCTTCATGCTAAGTCTAACTATCTAACTAAAGAATAAGATTAAGTAATTTTCAGATTTGGTTAATTTTGTATGTTTCAGATTGTATTGGATGATAAATCTGTGGCTGACCACCCCAAAACAACTGCTGAAATTAAGGAATGCTGCAAAGATATCAAGGTTTTAGGCAGAAAGGATTTAAAATCTCTGTTGAGTTGGTTCAAGCAAATGAAAGAATGGAAATCCTCACAGGTAATGTTTATGTAATTTAAAGCAAAATAGTCATAGGAAACCAATGAATAACTAATTATTTTGAGGCTGTCATCTCTGTATCTAGTTAATATACCTTATTAAATAAATAAACATGTATAGTGTCTCACTCAGTGATAATTATAACTTTTAATGGCTTTATAAAGCCTGAGATTAAAAGAGTCAATATTTTAATTTTTGTGGCTTGGACTAGAATTTCAGTGTTACACAGGCCTGAAATCCATTTTACATGTGTATTATTTTAAGTATTTATGTTTGTTAATAAAAATAATTGTATATTTACAGGTTAAACCAGATGAAAATAAAGATGGTGTTGATGAATTAAAGGATGATGTTGATGAAAAAGACAATGATGCTGATGATGATGAGGATGTTGATAAAAAAATAGCTGGGTTACAGGTATAACTAAAATTATATCTTATGTTCATGCATCTCTTGAGTTCTGTGCTTTTGTGCAGTATGATAATAATATAGTTCATTAAAAAATTTCAAGTAATGAATTTTAATGGCTAAGAGTTGTTGATCTACATCTTTTCTTTTTTTATTAAAATATAACTTCAGCACTTTACTGCACTGCATGAAAGCACAAAGAACTCAGAAAATGCAAATGGTTCTGACTAATAATATGTAATAATGTCATAAGAGACATGATGCAATTCCCTGACTAATATAGGTTTATTGTTATGATGTAACAGATTTTAATACCTTTGTGGGGTAGGATAGAAAATTAAAAATGTATTTCATTTCTAGGATGAAGAAAGGCGTGAATCGAAACGTAAAAGAAAACAATTGAATAAACAAAGACAAAAACTGGCAGAAAAAATGAATTTAAAAATGGTGATCAAAGGAGATGATGGACCGATCATGGAGAGTCATGACATGTTTAAACTGTCAGATATTAAGAATGCTGAGGTAAAGTATTATATTAGTTATACTCTTTTTTTACCACACAATGTCAATGCTAAACAACAGAATGGTTGACTATACTATAAGGTGTACAAACAACTTTAACTTTTTCAGAAAATTATTGTAAAAATAATAAATTGTGTGATTATTTTCAGGAAATGGCGCGCCTTATGGATCAACAACCCGATATAGTTGCTGAAGCTGACTCAGATGATGAGTTGAAATTAAAGAAAAAGTTTGTAAAGTATGACACTGAGTCATCTAAATTAGACTCATCAGGCCTTTACTACAAAGACTCAGACAGTGAAATAGAAATGGAGTCTGATTCAGACACTGAGCATGAAAAGGAGACATTAGGTAAACTTTTTTAATCATTAAGGATATATAAAAGTTATTATAGATAGTAATTTAAATAAAAGTCTTTGATTATAAAAAAACTTTAAAAAGGTTTTGGGTATGTATTTAAAGCTGGTGAATAAAGGTTTATGAGAGAAGTTAATTAAAGATGTTCACTGTGCTTAAAATCTATGTCTATTATGGCCTGTGTGGATGAGAGTGATTTAACCACAAATGATTGCACACTCTGTGTGTTGATCTGCAGCAGACTTTTTATTCGTGGAATTATTATTTATTATCGTATTTTTTTTCCACCGCGCAGAAAAGTTCGTCATCTGCGCAAACTAAATTATACACTTTTTAATTTAATACTTTAACTAAATATTTTATGTTTTACTTTTAGCATTCTCTGATTCCGATACTGAAAATAAGAAGATTGACAAAATTACAAAGCTCAATACATTACGTAATAGTCAGGTTGCAAAATCGTCAACTATACCCAAGAACCACCCATTGTTAACTGATTTGGACAACAGAGATACATCATCGAAACGGAGCATGAAAGCTGAATTGTGGTTTCAAAAAGACAGCTTTAAAGATATTGACGAAGACGACGATGAAGGTGTAGACCTAGACAAACTTGCAGAAACATTTAAAGAAAAAGGAAAGAAAGTTGCTGACAATAATATATCTGAGGGAGGTACAAAGACAGCAATCAAAAGAAAATTGGAAGAAGAAAGTTCAGACGATGACAGCTCTGATAGTGATTACGATGTTGAGGACAATATTGCACCAACTGATGGCAAGTCAGGTGCCAAGTCAAGTACAAAAGATGGTTTTGAAGTTGTTTCACAAGATCCAGGTATGCTTAATATAAAGAGTATCTTATTTAGTCTTCCCATACAGCAAATGTTATTTAAAAGGTTATTGGTTCATATAAGAGACAGACAGAGAACATTTTTAATTGAACTGTTGTGTCATAGTCGTAAATTTTGAATCTAGTGCTAGTCATTCGCCTATGTATGTATTCTATTTAATTACTTTGAATTTACAGATTTAAAACGGTTAAAGAAAAATTTGAAAATGGATGCTGAGACCTTAGCTCTTGGCACAATGATAGCCACATCTAAGAAATTTAAAAGAGATTTAATTGACGACGGTTGGAATCGTTATGCATTTAATGATAAAAATTTGCCAGATTGGTTTGTTGAGGATGAGAACAAGCACATGAAGAAACCTGTTCTAGTACCAGAGGTAAGTGTTCTAAGGTTATAAAAGTCTAAGGGTCATTCACACGTACCACCACCACACCACATCACAGCGATAAAATGTGGTCAAGTTGTGGTTACGTGTGAATAGTGTCGCAGCGGCTTTTTGCAGTTGCGTTGTGGTACCGACAAAATGTCGATGTGGTTGCGTTGTCACTGTCGTTGCGATGTGGTAACCACGAGGTCATATGCAGTTAGTTAGGTGGTGGCGTTGCCGTCACGGTATGGTTTCGTTGCTGTCCCGATATGGTTGGGATGTGGCCGTATTACACAGGTGGTCAATAACAACGACAAAATAACAACGCGTAAATTGTAATATTCATTTTCAATACAAAATATACACCCGACCCATGTGGTCGTGTGGTGGCGTGGTTGTGGCTGTGGTGTAGTTGTGGTGTGTGTAAATTGACCGTCACTGCAATAACGAATGCTCTGATTGGTAGTTACTGTTAGAATTTTGCTAAACTCAGTATATGTTTACCAAACCCGTTAGACTATTCTCGTATTATCGTCTTAAATGGCATCTATGCTCAGTCATAATAAGTAAAGCTATACAAATAATAAAATTGGAAGTTCCTAACGAGTAGGAACTAGCCAATATCATGTCTTTTACATATTGCTATTAGAAATTAAGACGGCGGTTTGTTTTATTGGAAGTTCTTAATGGGAACTATATTTTTTGTCACCAAAATTTATATTTGCCATCAAGTTGTATCACCTAATAAATAGATCTATCGCCACGAAATATTTTCGTTCTCAGATAAACAAAGAGTGTTCCCAGGTATGAATTACCAAATTATTGTTAATATAATGTGTAAAATATGAGATGGATTATCAATAAAATTGTAGTGCATTACATGAATATAAACTTCGTTCTTATAATAATAGTTTTATTACTTAAATAATAGCTTGGTGCTCAGAATGGTAGATCTGTCACCAAATAAATCGATAATCGATCCCTGACTGCGACTCCTTTTTATTTGCTATTTTGTCACCAATACATTAGTTACATTTTATTTCGTTCAGTTATTAAAATAATGTATTCGTTACCAATTTAATACATCAGTTTATAATTTGAATGAAAATATGTTCAAAGGGAAGAGGAAGGGAAGGGTTTTTACTTATCGGCCAGAAAAGAAAAAGGGGGCGCCCTTCAAAATTCAAACCAGCGCTGATTATTTAGTGATTGTTATTTTTAACAATACATATTGATTGTTTTGACTTTAATTAAGTGTGTACCACAAATCATAATAAGTGCTCATCACCACACGTTGTAATCGAGTCTTCAATTTCTGATTTCCCTTTATGCCTTTTAGTTGATTCTGGTTCATCTGTCAGCCTGCTGAAAGAGACGTGTTTACAAACAAAACCAAAGCTCGTTAATGACATAATCAAACTAAAAGGTATTGACCCTGGTGATAAAGCTACCATGACCTTTATGCCTTTATTCATGAAACTTTATAGGTATATCCGATTCTAAACCCATGAAACCTTTAGTCTATAAATTCCACGTAGTAAAAAATATCGACTTACCATACGATGGTATTATAGGTAACGACCAATTCAGCTAGAAATTTAATTTAAATATATTTATACTACCTGTGGAAATTAAGACCCTTGGGGGAGGCACATGGCCAGTTAAGTAGTAGACTCTTTTGGTTGAAAGGATGATGACGACCGCCCTACATTTTTAGACCTTCATGAAATTTTCTAGTGATATAATATATGATTTATTGGTAATCTCTTTAAATTAGTTTGCTTAAATACTATTAGGACAAACCTATTCTAATACATACAAAACCATTTATTTGGTACTTGACCCCATATCTCCATGATTTTCGGTAATTTATTGTGGAATTGATTTTATATTGTTTGGTGACTACATTTTGGTGACAAATCTACTATTTTGAGGGCAAACCCTATTATTTAAGAAACACAAAATGAATTAAATTGGTGACAGCTTAAATCATACCCGTTCTTAATCCTATTTTTTTTCGTAATAACATTATTTTAAGCATAAAAGAAAGTAATGACACAATATTATGCACGACCTACACCGTTAAACTAAAATACAACTTTTTTATACGAAACGAGTATGGGCATCACCTTATTGTAAGTGATATGTGTCGATTCCACAGATAGTTAAAATAAAATGTGATTGTAATAAAAAATAAATAATGAGATAGGGAAACAAAAACAAAAAGAAAGGTGGTATTCTAAATAAAATTAATAAGTTAGTGCGTAATAATTAGCCTTTGTATATGCAGCCAATTACTAAACGTATTTCCTATTTTATCTTTGCAGAAATATACTGATGAATACAAAAACAGATTACAAGACATCAATGCCAGACCTATTAAGAAAGTAATTGAAGCGAAAGCTCGCAAGAAGAAGCGTATGATAAATAAAATGGAACGCGCAAAGAAAAAAGTCGAAGCTCTTATGGAAAACGGTGACATGTCGGAGAGGGAAAAAGCTCAACAAATAAAACAACTTTACAAAAAGGCACAATCAGACGGTAAAAAGAAGGTTACTTACGTCGTAGCTAAAAAACATAATACGGGCAAGCGGGTGAAACGACCTCAAGGAGTTAAAGGACAATACAAGGTGGTCGACCCTCGCATGAAGAAAGACTTGCGCGCGCAAAAGGCGAAGGAAAAAACTAAGGGTCGGGGTAAAAATGTTAAATCTAAAACTAGATCTAAAGGTAGCAGACCACCCCCTAAGAAGAAGGGCAAGAAAGCCAAGTAATTAGTTGTAAGATATCTACTACAGATTGTAACTCCTTTTTCGTTAAATATATGTATATATTTCTATTTACTATATTATATCTTTTTATTTCGAAACCTTTATTGTTTTTCTTATGCTTTAAATTCATATTGAGATAATAACAAGGAACTACATCTTTAAGTTGAGTGTCAAGTATGGTAGGTACTTACATACAATTATTGTAGCTAATTTGTTAAACAGGCCAATTAATATTATGGGTGTTGACCCTTGGCAAATGTATTTATGTTGGAAGTGGCTGACATTACAAAGATTATTTTTATGAAGGTCAGGGTGATATTTGAATCCATGTGCGTCACTCGTCGAGTTCAGGGACAGACACGCCATATAAATGATATCACTTCGCTTGGTGGCCTTGGTGTCTAATTCTGATTCGCTCTAACTACGCCGTCTGCCTACCAAGTAGGTAGGTATTATATTGAACGATTTTATGCATTACTATATATGTATCTTCCAGAATATTGATTTGGTTAACATGTGATAATTGATGATTATACTAGGGACTTATCAAATTCACGTACCGTCATTACAAAATTAATGAGGCAGACAAATTATGTCCAGTCCATAAAATATGTTATTAATAGATAGTTTCTATTTTATTTTAATCACTTTCTTGTGCTGGTACAATTGGTCCTATCCTTTAGGTTTTGTAAAGTAATTTTGAATAGAGTGATTATGGACCACACAATTTTTCTGTTAGTTGATTTTGAAACTCATGATGATTAGTGGTGATTTAGTGATTATTATTTGAAAAGTTCTTGATACCACTAATAGTTTTAATTATTATGAAATTAGAGGTAAACATTTCCGCTAATGTTTTAATATTTCTATTACGCCGTCCTCCTATTGCGATTCTTGTAAGTTGCAAATAACTTGAAGTATCTAAAATTCGAAAGGAATTACAATATAGTGTGAGGTAGAAAACGTTGGGAGGAGACGATGGTACGTGGGAGGAAAGAGGCAGGCGGCAGGCGAAGCGGGGCGTTCGGCCGGGCTATATCGAGCGCGCGATCACGGCCAAGGCCGCGCATCGCCGTCATCGCTCCCGACTACGACCCGATCGTCCGTGCCCTGTAATCGTGAATCTCGTTTATAACTAATAACGAACCCTATTGCGTAGTTCCTTCTTCATATCAGGTAGGTATGACACGACAGACGTAGGGGAGTATCTACTTGGAACAACCTATTTAATATAATGAGCCCATCGTAACATTGTACATAACATCCGCTTCCTGGTAGGTAAAAAGATGTACCTATGTACAACGTAGGTAATATCTAATTACGAATCTATATGTAACAGTTTTGAAGTAGTTGAAAGTTACCTGTTCAAATACAATGTTTTCCGTCTTAATTTTGGTGGCACAACATTAGCATCGTGTGTGGGTTCGGTGTGACGTCCGCAGAGGCAGGTAGAGGCTGGTGAGGTGGTTTAAGGGTACGGGCGCGGGTGGCATGACCTTGCTCTGACAAGGTCGCCGGTTCCATTCCACTGGGCCACGCCACTCATTCCTCCCTATAAGTAATAATCTTCTATAATGATTCTCGCCTCCCGACTCCCGATACATTATCATAATATTGTTTGATTTGCTATGTTTAGATTTTACAGAGTTGTAAAGTTGAGTTGAGTTGAGAGCCACATTATTTGTTACCAGGAAATCACTGAAATTATTTTCAACTAACTTTTGAACTAGGCCGTCGATTAGGGGTTCCCTATTTTACTGCGAAAGTTGATAGTTCGATTTTTATTATATCGAACACGGTATCGCGATAATTTAGTAGTACGATGTTATCGTACATCGATGCTTTGTTGGTGCGATGTAACGCTAGTGCGAAAAATCTTGTTGCGAATTATAATTTAAAATAAAGTTATTAATTAAATGTCATGAAACAATAGGAAATTCGAACCGATGTACTATCGAACTAACAAGATACCGAACTAACAAGTAATCGTAGTAAGATTTTTCGCACTAGCGTTACATCGCACCAACAAAACTTAAATTGAATGAGTTCTACTTTAGCAATGTTGTTCGTTTGGCACAGGAAGAATAATGTTAGATTTTAATTTGTAATGTACGAGGGATTGAAGTAGGTATATCTAAAGTTTAAGTATGTTGCTAATTAAGTTGTTCAAACTTTTTGCTCAAAATTACATAGTTGTCCAATGGCAGGCTTAATTCCTTACTAAAATAAATGATAATAGTTTGGCAATCTACTGGGTTTAGTTTAAATGAATCTTTATTTTTAGTGAACTGCGCAAGAAAATAAAGGCAAAAAATAAAGCACAGCATCGAATTATAGGTACAATTTAACAAAATATACTTATAACATGATATTTTGCTGTGCGAACAGGCGACCTTGATAGGATGGCCTTGAATCCTGCAAAATTTTGCATAGAATACAGAGAACGTAAATTACGGAACATTACGGAAATTTCAATAAGTAGGTACCTACCTCAATGAAAATTAAGTTGGCAAATTGTAAAATGTAATTAAGTACCTAGTTACCTACCTACCTAATACTTAAATAAACATAATTTCACAGATTTAATAGTGATATTGACCTAAAATTACGTTATTTTAGAAAATATCAATTACAGTAAGTAGGTAACTAATAAAAGCATACAATAAAATTAATAGTTTTTTACATACTTTTAATATAAGTAAATAAAAAAAGGTAGTTAGGGAAAATATTGTTAATAATGTGAAAATAATACCTAATGCGCAGTGCTGATGATTCTCTTCGATTGCAGTGAGCCAGGCAAATAGAGCCAAGAACCTTTCCAATGATGATCCCGTACCGGGATGCTCCGAAGTGAAAAGAGAATCTAACAAGGGTGGCAGGAAAAGGTTGAGGGAAATACAGGACCGGAAAAACATTTTTGCGTTTGAAGGAAGATACTAAAATAATATTCTCGTGTTTGGTAGAGATTTGAGAAGTGACAAAATTAACTACGTAAACGGTCTAGGTATTTATTTATTTTATTTTATTTTATTTTATTCTTTAAAAAACTTACAGCTACTTTTACAAAAACATTAAAAGAAATATGTAGTTGAAGGCCATTTACAAGTTTTTACATATAATATAAACTTTAGCAATGTTTACAACTGTTTACAACTGATAGCTACAGAATTACACAAAGAGACCAAGAAAACAAATAAATCGAAAATTCAAAATACTTAATAAAAAAGACTTTAAAGTACAGTACACTTATGTCCTTAAATTAGAAAAAAGTTGTTGTTAAGTTTAGTTTTTACAGTGCTTATACTAGTTTCAAATAAGTCGAGGTCAAGCTTCCGACACTCCGCGTTAAATGTACGGCAAGCTCTTACAAGATACGAGTTCTGCCTGTAAGTAGTCCTAACTGCAGGTACATTTAGTAAATCAGAGTTACGTAAAAATGCCGACGGCACTCGTAAGCCCATCCTGCTAACCAATTCAGGAACATCAATCGACCCATTCATTATCTTGAATAGAAATGTAAGATCTGCCATTTTTCTCCTTTCAAGTAATGGTAGAATATGAAATTTCCTACATCGAGTATAATAGTCCGGCAAGTATGTATTAGAACGATATTGTACACACCTAAGAAACTTCTTCTGAACGCCTTCAAGTCGATCAATATACACAACGTAATTAGGATTCCAAATTTGTGAACAATATTCGAGGTGGCTACGAACAAAAGCACAGTAGAGTATTTTTAATGTTTTTATATTTTTAAAGTCAGTTGATATACGAAAGACAAAACCCAATGCCTTGTATGCCCTATCGATGACATTATCTATGTGAACGTCATAGATTAACTTAGAATCGAAGGTTACCCCCAAGTCCCGGATTGTTTTAACTCTGGTTATACAAGTACCTAACAACGTATAATTGAACTCAACGGGTTTAGGTTTACGTGTAAATGTGCAAATGAAACACTTGGATACATTTAATTGCAACTTATTAAGTGTACAGTAATTAATAAATTTATTTAATTCGTCTTGTAAGCTAATTGCGTCCTCATTTGTCTTTATCTGTTTTAGAATCTTCAAATCATCTGCAAACATTACTATTTTGGAATTTTGAAAACATGAACTAATATCATTTAAGAATATATTAAACAAAATAGGTCCTAATAGAGATCCTTGTGGAACTCCAGAAGGGACCCATACAGTGCGAGATGTGAACCCGTTGAGTACAACCGTCTGGCACCTGTTCCGCACATATGAAGAAAACCATCTATACAAGTTACCCCTTATACCCATTGACAATAGTTTCCGCAATAGGATGACATGATCTATACGGTCAAAACATTTAGAGTAATCCGTGTATATAACATCAACCTGTGATCGCGTAGACATATGTTCCGACAGATAGTCACTACATATTACCAGATTGGAGACAGTAGACCGACCTTTCAAGAATCCGTGCTGGTTTTCTGAAAAGCTTAATTTAAAACATGACGAAAGTTGATCATAAACAATTCTCTCCATAATCTTAGCAAATATGCTCAGTTTTGAGACTGGCCTATAATTTTCCACGCGGTCCTTGGCTCCTTTCTTGTGAATGGGCGTTATGAAGGCGGACTTCCAAATTAATGGTACCTCTCCCAACAAGAAAGAACGTTGGAATAATATTGATAAGGGAACAGAGATACACCTCGCGCAATTAGCTATAAATATTGGCGAGATATTATCCGGTCCTGCAGACTTATTTAAGTCTACTTTAATAAGTAGCCTATACACGTTCTCCTCACTTACAGTCACGGAATGAATGTCAGAATTTGTGCAAGCTAAAATCTCCTCACAAGATAAGTCTACTGATAATGATGTTGTTATATTATTAGAATTACTTTGTTCCTGAAAATTAGAGTAAAAGAAGTCGCTGAACATGTTACAAATATCCTCTGCGCCATTTGAAGAATTATCACCAAGCTTAAGCGTAGCAGGGTAGGCATTCGTTTGTTTTTTAGATTTTACGTATTGCCAGAAAGAACGGGGATTCTTTGCTATAGCTGACTCGATATTCAAAATATAAGAATCAAACATATCTTTTTCCAAATCCTTGGCCCGCTGCCGCAAAATAAGGTACGACTGGTGATCAGAAAGATTTCCATACTTTTTAAACTTGGAATGATATTTCGCTTTCTCTCTTAATATTCTTATGAGTGGGCTCTTGAACCATGGAGGATATTTATGGCACTGTACTATAGTCTTGGTTGGTATATAAAGGTTTTGAAGCGTAGTTAAAGTATCATAAAAGAACCTAACGGCATCCTCCAGTGGTCTACTATTTAGCTCTGATAACCAGTCAATTTTATTCATATCTACTGCAATTGCATCATAGTTGGCACCAGAGTAAACGAATTTAACACGTGGCTTAGTATGAAGTTGATGAAGTTGAACATATTCCGCAGAGATACAAAGTGACTTGTGGTGCTGGTCCTCCGGTACCAAAGGATCTCGGGAGCATGTCACACTTACAACATTATTCGATAATACTAGGTCCAGAATCCTACCGTTGCTATTATGGTATATATTATATTGATGTAAATTACAAGCTAAGAGACTATCACAAAAGCTAGTTTGAATAGTACCTTGAATGTTGCGTGGCCGCAAACACATACTGTCAGTTGCACACCATTCGATATTAGGCTGATTAAAGTCACCCATTATAATAAACTCATCCGCAGGATTCCTAAGAACGATGTCAGTTAATTTATTATTAAAATTATTTAATTGCAACATAAGCGAATTGCCTGATGGTTGCTTACAAATATAAGTAACACAAAGATGTATTCTATATGACACTTTAGGTTTTGATTGACTTAATGTAAGGGTTACCCAAATGTCTTCGGCAGAAGAACGCCACTCCTCACGATGGTTAACTGAAAACTCACGGCGCACAGCTATCAGTACCCCCCCACCCATGCTCTGGTTTGTCTGGGAGTAATACCTATCGCGTCTAAACACCAAATACCTATCATCAAACAATTCACTATTAGATATACCATCAATTAGCCACGTCTCCGTCAAACAAATAACATCATAATTACATATACATAAGTTCCTATAAAAAACAGATGTTTTTGTTCGTAGCCCCCGAACATTTTGATAATAGATATTGATAGGCGTCATTTTAAGTTATAATCTATAACAGAATTATGATTAAAACAATATAAAGTAAAACGTTCACAAATTACATTATAAAGAAATAAATAGTTATGATCGAATAAACTATAATTAAAAATAGAAAAAATATCGTTCATATTACTATTGTGACCGATTGAGTTCCAAGAAAACAGGTAACGATAATACGTAAACAACTTAACACAGTGCAGGCAAATTGCATCCCTATATGTGTACAAATAAAACTTAATATTAAAATATACAGAAGCTAATGAATAGACGAGACGGTACATTATGCAAACAAAAGACTTGCAAGAAATGAAAAAAATATATGAATAACAACAAGTGGTTCTCAAACTTTTCGAGTTACCTCTAAATAAACTAGTGCCATCCAGCTGGCCCGACTCATTAAAACTAAAAATACTTTTTCAAATCAAGCTCAGTCCTGACTTGTAGTTTAGGAGCTTGATTCGACTTACGAATAAATATTTTGCAACCTCTTACCCAGACATATTCAAAACCACGTTCCTTAGCTAATATCTTCGTCTTGTTTAGTAAGGTTTTATTGTCCAACGTCAAGTGGTCGTTAATAAAAATCTTGTTGTCGCCTTTGAGACCCAGATCGCTAGCAATTAACTTCTTATGCAATCTAGCAGCAGCGACAAAATCATTTTTTAAAAAGCTATTATGCACCGAACATATGATGGTTTTATTGCTACCATCACTACGCATAGGAATCCGAGCTATATAATTTATCTGTTCCTTCCGTATGGGACAATTAATTAAATCACCAATTTTCGACATGACATCAAAGAGATTTTCGGAGTTAGACACCGGTACCCCCTTAATCTCTATGTTATTCATTCTTGATCTTTGTTCACTGTCACGATATAGCTGTTCAAGTTGAGCACAGCGCTGATGTAATGCTGATACGTCCTCCCTGGTCCTCTTGAGAGCCTCCATTTCCCTTTCGAAGCCAGAAACCTTATCTGTCAAATCCTTGATCGTTCCATGTATAAACTCAATAGAACTCTTCATGTCCGTAATTGAAGATTTAACATCTGAGAATTCCGATCTAATCGACTTTAGCTGCGCTAACTCATCCTTGATAGCTTTAAGACCATCCATTAAAGCCGGCAATGAATCCATTTGCAACGACAGTCTTTTAAGCTCAGACACCATATCGTCAAATTCAGGCGGCGTGGTCCTGGAAGGACTCATTCGAGGACTAACTGCCAAGTTTTTGCAGGAACTGCACCTCCAGGTTAACCTCCGATCACCCAATTTCCTCCATCCGTTCTCCGAAATACCGGCACATGGAAAGTCAAACCTCCCCCCACAAGCAGCACATGTGGCCCCATCATTGACTTGACCATCACATCTTTTACATACGAACATGATTGACGATTCAGTGGTCGCGATTGGATACCAAAAGATTGAGAAACGCTGACTGCCTCGATAAATACAATATCAGTTAATGTGTATACGTGCGTACGGACCGCTGTCCACAGCTGACTGAAAACTGAGACTTTAGGAAGCTGTTGTTTGTTTTACATAATTTGCCTTTTTTACGACGTACCTACGTAAATATTTTGTGGTAGGTAAGTAGGTATATTAAGAAAACATGTCATTATCTCGGTAGGACAGCAAGTAGTCTCCGTGTGGTGACGTAGTAAGATTACTCATCCCATGGGTGTCGTTAAAACCGTATCCTATCCGTGAATATTATCTTTACGAAAGTGAATATTATCTTTACGAAATAAAAAGAAGGAAAACTTGAAATTACCAATCCGCCTGGCCAGCGTGGTGTTAGTAGGCAAAGTTTCCCTCCGTCACGAGAGGAGGCCCGTCCCTGCATTGTGACATTAGAAGGCTGTTATGATGAATGCTTTCCAACAATTCTTCTTAACGCCGCAATCTCGTCACCCAACTATTGCCTTTCAATTCATTGCCCTTGAGCCTTTTTAGTATTCTGAACTCAGATTTAATACTGGGCCGATGTTCGGTAAACTTTAAATAAATGAACGCATACATCCAGTTGTGGATTGAGTACCAGTTTAGGGGACGTAACACAAATCGTGCAGACAGGTGACCGCCTCCGCTCTATAAAGTTGCAGTTTTAGTGAGATCGGTCCGGGTGATCGACCACGTTCACGGTCACTCTTACGGAAACACATAACAAATAACAACGAACTTCTGTCGTAAGTTACTGATTGTTTCTAACAATTCACTTATTCTACGAAGGCCGTTATCGCGTCAATCAGAAAAACTATCTACCTATATATAACTAAATCGCCAGACTTATTGATCTCTGATTATACGCTATTTATTTTTGCTACAATTTACTGTTTCAATGCAACATAAAATCTGTGACGAAGCACAGACATGTCCGCTTAAACTTTCGTGAAGATAATATGTAACACTTTGTACTTATGTGTGCATTTTATTGATTAGATATTATCATCCATATAGTCATGGGCTAAGAATACGAATTGGGACTCAACATTCATTGGTCCTGCCCTGTGCCTATAGTAAAAGTGGATTAAGAAGATTCTACAAACATGTAGTACTCGAGAACAAATTGTAATCATGTCCGTGTTGTATTGAACCTACGCTTTGCTTGAGTTTCACAAGCCAAATCTTAAGCCCGGTGCCCTGAAGAGAACATAATATAATACATGGAAAGAATATTGTTTGCCCTATTTTGTACGTGAACATATTTATGGATGATTGTTATGATACAATTCCTGGTATAGACTTATAGGTATCAACTTAATGAAGGTCTAAAATGTCTTCAGCTGGCACGACGATAAGAAATAAGGTCTTCAAGACTTTCTCAAGGAGTCTTAAAAGGAGGTCTACAGGAAGGAGGATAAAACTGTTTTTCTTTGAATAAAACATAACTGATAACTTTGAAATTTTTTTTTACTGTTAAGACATACCTAAAGCGTGTAATAAATATAAACAAATAACTATATTAGTTAAATATAAAAAAATAACTAGACCTAGTACCTGTAGGTACTAATTTTTCAGCTCTTATTATTCTAAATGACACCTGCGGGATGCCTGCAAAGCTATCTTGGATCGTCTTCGATACTAAGCTTTCAGAGCAAGCTGCATTCCCAAAATGCCAGATTTGTAATAGGTACTTTTTTAAAGTACCTATTACAAACCTACTACCCGTCAATATTCAGTGGAGCTAACCATAGATAAGAATAAGTACTAAAGTAGAGCTAACTCGTTCGAGGTCATCTTGAAAGTCAGTACTATTTGTACATTTCCATTTACTTAAAATGCTAAAACTTAACTTACATTGTTACCTATAAAATACAAAACAAAATTTACAAACTCAATTGTTTTGCTTTTTTAAAAAGGAAAAAAATAATTTGTTTTCCAATAATGTCAAATTTAACATTTAACTACCAAACGTAGATTTACAATAAACGTACAATTCTTGTTACACCTACCTAGATACCTGGAAATGGGTGGTTGAAAGATTATTTCTTCCATATAGTACCTATATTAAAGTGTAGATATTTAAAAAAACACAGGTTGTAGGTATTTATTACAGTTTAATTTGGTTAAAACTCTTATTTATTTCATTCGTAAAATAAACTAATAACAATGTATAAATAACCTTTAAGGGATTAGGTAAGTATACAAATTAAGACACTTTAATTCGTGCTTTGTTTTCACCTATTTAACGGGGCCTTGATTGATAAATTGCATGTTTGTAGGTTTAATTAATTTGTAGCAATACAGGTTGTTGAGTCAGTTTGCGGAGCATTATGAACATGTCGGGTTCGACGACCAGCCGTGGCACCGCACGTTGCCCTCTCCCCCGCACGCACCGCTCGCCACCTATTTGACCGATTACCGACTTATTGCAACTTTGACGTTCATTGAAAACTTACAATTCATGCACGTTCGTTTGTTTATTGTAAACATAAATGGTAACTTATGTTTACATACAAGACTACGTTGTTTTACTTATTGACGTCACTATAGGCCGACCGTTTAACTCAGACCCCGCCTGCGGTAATAGAGGTGCGCGGGGGGCGAGGACAAAGGAGAGAGCTATCTCTTGATTTTTTGCCAAAACGGCGCCATCTCAGATACTGTGACCCGAACTACATTACATCACAACACAGCTCTAATTTTTAGCTAGCTTATTTTTATGAAATAAAAAGAAGGAAAAATTAAAATTATACCCTAAACCAATCGAAATACCTAGAGAGGTTGTTTTATTTTTCTGGTCAGGCTTTAAATTGTGTAATAATTTAGATTGCATAATTTTTTCTAAGAAAGTACTAGTTTTAGTGCCAAGATGACGCCACCATCTTTGACATTTGTAAATTGTATAGAAGACGGACTAGCATACTGCACTAGTGTCATACTGACATACTGACTAGGTGTCCGTTATGGTAGCGTGTAAAAATAAAAAAAGCATTATCTGTAAATATTTTCTAAGATTGATTCTTACAAATTAATATGTTTAAATCATACCTGTTTTAATGTAAACTGTGATTATTGTAATGTGATTATACTGTGATTTTAATATATATAATTAATGATTGTACAATTGTTATTATTTGTAAATATTTTCTAAGACTTTAGTTATAATTATATTTATAGTTTAAATCAGCCATTCGTATAATAACAAATATATTTATTAAAGATAAAGATTTATTGCAAAACTGTGTATATCAGGTGTTAGTGTATGAATACATTAGTCTCAACAGTCTATCCACATCGGATATGCAAATTATAGCAATATAATATCTTAAAACTACACAAATGAAACAAAAACTTATTTAAGTAACTAAATGTTATTTTTTTCAAAACATTCTTATTTAAAATATTTGTAGATTCTTTAAAAAATAATCAAATTATTACAAATTATGTAATATTATTGTTATTTTTGGAGTCGGTGTCAGCCAACAAAATACGATAATACATAAAGCTAATGGAATGGCGGCCATGAATTACAGATTATATTATTATATGACTTCGACATTAACCCCCTTACTTATAAAAATCTCATTTAATCACTGTTTAGCGAGTTTTTTGTTAGCAAAACCAACCTTAAGCCAAACAAAACCGTAAAAATTTAAGCTAATCAATTGACTAAAATTTAAGTTGCGTTTATGAGTAAGGGGGTTGACATAAAGTTGTTGATTGTTTATGGATTGGTTTAAAATTTAAACAAATATTAAATAACTATTTTTATCATATTTAAATAAATATATTTTAAAATACCTGTGTCACGTTCAAACGTTTTAATATACCTATTTAGTAACTAATTAAAGCTTTCCATAACTTATGGGCGTTTATGGGGCTAACCAGCACCGTCAATTTCGTGTTGTCTACAAAGTCGTTAGAAAAGGCAATAGAGTTTTGTCTAACACATTCTGATCACTTTAAATAGTTTTAATTTGATAAATATTTTATTTAAAACAAACATGGCCGTTTCATTTTCGCATGAGAATTTTAAGTAATTGTCTTTGATTCGTAGTACTTATTTCTCATCTTAGTCTTTAGTCAGTGTATAACACGACATCATATTTCTTTAAATTTATAGTCAGGAATAAAAAATAGAATATAACTATCGTGGCTGACACCGACTCCAAAAATAACAATAATATTACATTATTTGTAATAATTTGATTATATTTTAAAGAATCTTCAAATAAATATATTTGTAGACTCTTCAAGAAATATCCTTAATAATACTTTTTACAATAATTAAAAGAACCTTTTCTTTAGATTATAATTAAGTAAAAAGAATGTCTGATTTAATGTTGCAAAACCAAAATACAACTAATTATTTTTTACTTTTTAGTGCAATTTTTGTCTTTGAAGTCGGTTTTTTTTTGTAAAAACTTATTTTATTTGGCATAGTAAACAACTCGATATAGCTCTTGTGTACGCTACCATAACGGACACCGCTACCCCGCCTCCTCGTCCCTTTCATACCGCAGGCGGGGACTGAGATAAACGGTCGGCCTATAGTCGTTTGTACTACCTACTTTGTGTAATACATAAACATGTTTATATTCTAAAAAATATTACAGATTAGTTTTATACCTAATACTCGCAAATACAAATGATTAATTACTGACATAGCAATTACGATTAGGTGAGCTACATATTATAAATATAAGTATCAGTGTCTATTTAATTCTTCAAAATACTGTCATCGATGGAAATGTACTTAGCAACATGAATAAATAACTGATAATTTTAAACACATTATTTTCGTCGAAGTGACGTTTTCGACAAGCACTATACTTTTGAAAAAGAAAGATATTACGAAAACAGGGCCTGTTTTAATCGAAGAAGGTCTTTTTTTACAAAGTGTCATTGAAGAGGTAAAAAAGAAACATTATAACGAATCTTAGAATGTTAAACATCTTAAACCTTCTTTTTGTCTATTACATATTTACTTAATCACTGTATAAAAAAAAACAATCTCACAGCTAAAAAGATAATTGCTTAAATGACTATATTTCCGCAATATTGCCTTCTATAATAATCAAAATTCAATATTTATGAGTAAAATAATAGTACCTAATCAATTTGGTTCTAAATATACCGAAATACTGTTAATCACTGTAAAATAATAAAATCATATTTAACGAATTCTAAAATGGCCTGCCAATTTAGTATTTGGTGAAGGAAAAGGGGCCGCGAGCGAAGTGCGGTCGTCGACCGAGGCCCTTGACTCGCGCGCGGTTCAGCGACACGGCCTGACACCGCCCGCAAGCCACACGACGCGCGCACTACTAACTCTTTTCCTCTAGCGGGAAAAACGCTCAATAACAATTAACTATAATATAATAATTTTACACGAATACTTTGTTATTATCGAACAAATCTTTTTCGTTTACTAAAGTTGTATTTGTTAAATATTTTAAAACTTATTTATCAACTAATTCTTTAGAATTTATTATAAAAAAGAGTTCAGACGAGCAAAGACGTATTCTATTAATAGGTTTATTTAGACAAGTGTTTTTAAAAATATATTTTTTATTAATCTTTGTAGTAATGACGTCAAAGTAAGTCAGACAAAATATAGTAGACTATTTTGATAGCTTATCTATTAAACATTTTAGCCATCTAGATAGAGTAGTATTGTCTAAAATTACAGACGGACTGACTTCCTTTGTTTGAATTGACTGCAAAGGTATTTTACATGTGCTATTAAGTAACTTTTACAAATTAAGAATCTACTAACTGTTGTAATTTAAAGTAGATCATAATTTTATTCAGCAAATAATTTTAGATTTCCTAGCTTAATATTAATAGCAATAGTACAATATTAGCACCACTCCTGGCCCTGTAAGTGCGTAAGATTCCGTAAACATATTCCGTGATGCGGAAAACCCTGTATAATAAAAACAAACCCCATATAATATACCCTATTATACCAACCATTGTTGGCGTAGGTTACCCTTTTTTATTACTGAATACGGGTTATCGCTCCTTGAAATATATAATATATACTATAAGACTGATATGTAGATAAAAATAAATGTCCATCTGGATTCCTCTTGGGAAGGAAACCATGTGGACATATTATATTTATACGTTTGTCAACTGCAGTTCTTTGAAGCTAAGAAACTATAATTTTAGGGTAACTTTATAAACGTGTCAATTAAACAAAAATTTTTACTGCTTTTTAAGGATAACGAAGAGAAAATAATCGGTTATCCAATTGTAATAACAGAAAGTTGTTTTACTTATGAGTATACTTATGAGTATGTTTAAGATGTTAGTTATGGTTAAGATACAAAGGTTTGCGGATATACAGTTAAATTCCTTTTTAAATAATTTCCTTGGCTGATTACATGACAAAAGCTTTATATAGAGTTTCAGAGCCAGAAGTTTTATTGTGTATTAGTAAGCTATTTTTTAGGAGAGAATAAAAAACAATTTGTTGAAAACCATCGTTCTATCTGCCAAAGAGGAAAAATACTAATATAGGCGTAAAGTATAGTGGCATTATTTTAGGAATTAAGAGCGTATTTTTTTTACATTGTATTTGATTTATTGTATGATGTTGTTTACTATTTATAATAATGTAAAGAAATGTATAGCTTTATATTATGACGTAACTGGCTTTCCTGCCACATTTCAGGAAAGTTATCTTGGAGGTTTAAAGCTGTTAGCCTCTCAATGCTTAATTTAATTACCTTTACTTTCTTTCTAAGCTCTACGGCTTTCACTATACCAATGATTATGATTATTAATAGTAAAATAATGGCATAGATGTGATCTCATCTCCTGACTACCATTCATCATTCTCATATCTACACTGTGCTCGCGCTTTTCGCCAGATTCGATGTAGTCATATTGGCGTATTTTTATAAAAACAAAATATAATGTTTGCATTGGCCTGGAAATTGCTTATGCATAATATGTAGAATTATGTTTATCAGCTATCTGGTAGCAGGTCATACTACAAACTCTACCTACTTTGAAACTGGATTGCGATGTTTAAGAAATATTATAATATTGTATACTAGATGTTTTAATTGCGGCATTCGCACGTGAGGATGTCGATTAGCGCAATAATTAAAAATAAAATTCTATCAAATTCATCCAGTAGCATTCGTGTCAACTTTTACAAACTTTCGCTATGTATATTCGTGTGGTATTTGCAAGAAAAGTAGGTATTTAGTTAATGTGATTTTAGTAATGTAATTGTATTATTATAATATCATTACATCAAAATATTAAACGATTAAGCTAGGTGAAATATAAGGAAAAGCGTAGGGTTAGAATAACTTCCGATCTAGAATGTAACAACGGCTCACAGTAGCGCTTCAGTCTAAATTGCTCGCTCTCATCAGCGAGCTTTTAGACCCCCACTCTCTCAACCTTCCAATGCTAAACTGATCAAGATGTCAAACATAAACACAGCAATTGCTGCCACTTGACATTTCCATTGCAAATGAATGACAATGGTAACACCAGTCTGTTTTAATTAATTCTGCGATACTGCTCCGATATGTCTGTAATGATTATAATCGTACGTGGGATAGTATAGTATCCATAACGTAGTTGGTCTCCAGTCGATTACTGCGACCGTTTGACCAAAGCTGTCACCGTTTCATTTAATGATGGCTTGACCTGGTTCAACACTCTTCCGTAATTTTATTGTTCCTCTTTGTAAGATCGTGTCCGTTATTTTTCATAACCGTTTTAATATGCTTATTAACTTTATGGTAAAATATATTTGGGTAACAAAGAATATTAACATATTTACCAATGTGTTTTGCTTTTATTATAGTGAGGTTTTAAAATACACAAAGGCGAAGGCGGGTTTGTTTAACTTTTGTGTCGCTCTGAATATAGGTTAGACTGCATTAACTATTCTGAAATTATTAAATGGTTTATACGTAAAATATAGCCACATAAAGCAATTACGCAGCTACTTACTAAAACGCAAATACAGTTTACCGATTTTAATTTCCCTTTAAATTATTCCAAGCCTGTAGCATAGCTCTATGCACTAATAGACACTCTAATAAAGACTATGCCATAATCGTATATCTTTTTTTGTAAACTTAGACAACTAATTACTAAAATACATTAAATGTAAGTAAAACACGTGTTTATTAAAACTAAAATAATGTGTTATTTATTTGATTTCTTTTAATGTCATGTCAAAGCAACAAAATCAATATTATTTCTAAGTTGCTAATCTTACTTATGTGTAAACATTTCGTAATCGTGAAAGTACTTTCTTATACGAATTGTAAATAAGGCTTGCGCGTATCAAATTTCGCAGCACGGCATAGGGCACGAGAGGTGCCGGCGGCGAGGCCTGGCAGCGCGGGCGCACGCCGCGCCGTCAACCAGTGAAAGTGGGTTGAATGCAGCGCCATTACTTTCAGTTTCTCTTGCGCGCACGCCCGATCGTGGGCTCGTTACAATAAACATCACATCCCGTCGATTTCTCGCTCTGCTAAATTTCACCTTTTCCACTCTACTATCGCAGTGTAGTTTGACCTGTTGCGATTTGACCGTAGAAAGCTATATCGGCGTTGTACTGAATTAGGTTACTGGAACTTGTTAGAATGGACAATAAACGTGTCTAACGAGGTATTGTTTCAATGAGGATTTTTTTTAGATTTCACTTGCAATCAATTAAGTAAATAGATAAGTTTAGTTTTTAGATCAACTAGATTTTTGTTGGTTGGTACTAACTTATTAAGAATGTCTTGCATTTAATAAAAAAAGATTAAATAGCTAAAGTTAGGTATTTCCAATAAAAAAATAAATGGAGATACTATGGATAAGCTATAAGCATTAGCTAGTGGAATGTTACAGTGAAAGTTATTCTTCATGTATACATTGATGCACTTTAATACTATATTTATGAGTTAAACCTTTATGTATGTCAATGGTTTAGGTAAATGTAATAGTTGTAAAATTATGTGATAAATTATTATTTATGTAGCTATGGACTTGTCTTAGTTGTTCAAAAAAAAAATCATTAAAAAAAAATATATCAGCTGAAATTTGAATATGTCTGTAGGTCCTATAGAGATGTGTCAGTTTTCGCGTGTTTATAAACATTGAGTATTTTTTGAGGCAGTTATTTGAATGTTTGTAACAAGTCCGCGAGACATGGGT
This sequence comes from Schrankia costaestrigalis, assembly GCA_905475405.1. NCBI lineage: Eukaryota > Metazoa > Arthropoda > Insecta > Lepidoptera > Erebidae > Schrankia > Schrankia costaestrigalis. The sequence goes on from FR997832.1 coordinate 9,962,674, forward strand.
TGATTTTATCTTAACGAGAGCACATAATTGACTATTTACACACATAATTGTGTTTTAAGGGCTAGTAAGCAAGTATTATAATGTCTAACTTAAAATATATTTATTTTTCTTTCTTTCTATCTATTGGGAATGAGTTTAACCTACATTTTGCCTTAACATTTTTCTTTATTTTTTTTATTAACTATGTCATAGATCCGCCTTTTACACATTTAGTTTCTTTTAAATATTGCCTATATTTACATTCGAAACTTTTATAAAAAAATCGTGATTAGCGTGGCGGTGAACAACGACGTAGAAAGTTCTCACTTTCGACAGGTACGTCCGCGTAGTTCCGACATTTTAAACTAATCTTATGAACAATATCCGGCTTGTATTAAAATGGTGACTTATTTTTATGTTAACATATTTGACGATTATAAGTATTAGTGTAAACCATAAAATACTGAACAAATGTTTAGGTAAGTACTTGTGACAGTGTTATGTAAACTACTCATAATATGGATAACATCTGCTTAGTACATTGATTTACTGGTAATAAAACTGAGTAAATAGTAACTACACTGTAGTTAACTTTATCTCTATTTGAAAAAGGGTTCATTTATTTTTATAGAGCGTTTAAAGTAACCACATGACGTTAAATAAATGTTAATAATGTGTATATTAAACGTGAAAAAAGCCGCAGAATTTATTTCTTTCGTTTTTATTGCGATCTTTCTTAATGAATTAAATATGTTTTTATTTTTAGGTAAAACGGCTACCAGGTTTTGCATCTTAATAAGTGTGCGAAGAAAGGAGGTAATGGATACGTGCTAAGCAGCACGGCAAATGTTCACCGCGATGCATCCGAAAAGAAATGAACGAAAATGAAAGTGTCCTACTTCCGCGCTCCCTCAGCGCGCTCGCTTTCTCGCGCTTTTTTCTATAAAATCTATTAGTTACAGTTGTTTATAAGTTTGCTTATATTCGGAAGCATTTTTAAATTAAAGATTGACAGGCGTTGCGTAGGCTTCAATTTTTACAAATAAGTAAAAGCAGCATTTAAGTAGGTCACTAACTCAATTGTTAAAAATTCAAGTGTAAAGTTAACGTAAACAACAACAATAAACATCACACGTAATTTTTAACATTATTTATTTTAATCCATTATACATAATATCCAATACAACTTTTTTTTTTTTAATAATATTCCTATACAGTACAATATTTTGATAAAAACATGTTGTGTTGTTTCTCTTTTGGTCCAACTTTCTTTACTATTGCTTTCTTTTAGTTTATATAATGTACAACTATCTATGTAGGCCAATCGAGTACCAAATACCGCAGTTTATTTATACATTCAAACTATTACTTTTTTTAGTGTACTGGCATGAGGAAAGTTTTTAACTAATAAACCTGGTTTTTACTATTTAACATTTATTGGCGGTCCGTATTTGTTCAGTTTTTTAAATTCTTTTTAATATTAAAACTTAATAATAATATTTTCAAATCAAAGATTATCATTATTTATTTAAGGTTTTATTCTGAAGTTTAACCTTTTTAAATAAACAACTGCTGAGACAGCTGTAGAAAGTGTGTGAGTGCGGTGTCGTAGTGGTCCGCCTGTATGGAGCACTTGGTCGACGACAGATACAGTCACGGGCCGACACGAGAAAGTTACCTGGTTTCATGTATCGAAATACTGTTTTTATTTAATGTTTTATATGTAATTGTTTATTGAATTTCTTTTTATGTTTCTACATTTAGACTTTATTTAAAGTAGAGTCGTTTAATCTATACGATTACAGGTTTTGTACGAAGGTTAATAAAACTTTTGTACAGACATTTTCATGTTTTTAACCATTAAAAATGGTGATAATACGAGTACATACCATTTATGAACTATTTAGATAAGTATAATATTAGTCAGCAAGCTTCATTTATATTTTACTATATTTAGAACAAAAATATGTAGCTTTATTAGAAAATGAGGTTAAACGTATAATTGAATGAATCAGAAACTGAATGACTAATATCATAGGCCTAATCTAACTTAATAACATGATCTAAATATAACTTAGCCGTACCTATACATTTTAGGTATGAGAGTTGAAAGTACATTAACCTAAATGAAAACGAGGAAACCTCACTCCACTAAAGTTTCTTCCTTTTGTAAGTATAACCTAATTATTTTCTGTTTTTTTTTATATTCTCATTTGTTACTAACTAGTTTAATAACAATAAGTATATAGGGGCACGCGTCCTAATGTTGGCACTGCACCAGATTATCAGCACCCCCAACTAAAACTCAAATTATAAGCTTTCTATCAATTAATTTCGGCTAACATTTAACAAACATTAAAATAAGATCCTTTTGGAATTATAAACTGATCCACACTTTTTGAAACAGAAAAGCTATATTTTAAAAAACGCGGGAACATGTCCTTCACTTTACTTTGTTTTGACAGTTTCTTATGATCGTAGGTAAGTTCAGGTTTTTTTATTTTACTTTATTTTAGTTCTTTTAAATATTTTTTACTGAACCTTTAGGTTTTATTCATGTATAAAATGTTTTATAAGGCTTATCTGACAATGGAAATGAACGTTATCTTGATTTTATGTTAATAAATGAGGTGCTGACATCTGGGTTCAATTTTTTTGCGAATTGCTAATTATCGGCACTGGTACTGTTACATGTGAAAGTGGTATGTAAAATTGTTAATCCATATTTTTTATTGTAAAGCGTGATTATGTTATGCCTAGAATTCAATATTCTTAGAAAAATTACTCTATGATTTCGGATTACATATCCTGGCATGGTGCTGAAACTAACATTGCTAGTAATTTTCATAGTGTTGATATTATGATCAAAAGAATGTCTATTATTTTTTGGATTTTTTTATATTTATGTATTTATTTTTCTGAAACTACGGTTGTTAGGCTAGGTATAAATAAAAGAGATTTTGCTATAAACATTGGATTATTTCATTTATCTACCTAATTTTATGTCTAATTTTAAGGTCCTGATAATTGGCTCGGTCGATGCCAGTAATTGGTGATGATGGTGCCAATAATTGGTGTTAGGGTAATTATTTAGTCAAACTCATCTAAATAAAATGTATATGCATAAAGACAATTTTTTATAATAAAAATCAATTACTTATTTAATAGTGAACCGAGAAAGCATGTTGTTAACTTTCGTTATCAGTATTATCACTAAGATAAACGATATTAAAGTAAGACTAACTCTTAAAGTGCTGATAATTGGTAGCATCACCCTACCTAGTATTTATTTATACTCGTATATTTATCTACGTATATTAACCATAGTTTGCTTTATAAAAATATACTGATTGTGTTAAACTCATAAAAGATGACAAGCGAGCATTATCGTGACAGCCTATATTTAGAGAGATAGAAACTCTTTTGCCTAAATAAAAATAATAATAATAAAAGTTTTATTTATTATTTCGGTGGGTAATAATACGCTTTTACCATTTGTCTTGGTTCTTGCTCTACACAGGCATAGAGGGCTATTTTACTTAATATCTTCTTACAGTCTTTGATGCTGTCTTTCTAGATTCGTTTTTGAATGCGATTCAACCATTCTGTCACTTTGAAAATTGAAAAAAATATGTTACCATTTGGTCAATCTCATTTTGCTTTTTGTTTTGGCAGTAACTAATTCGGTTTGACATACAGTTAGAGTAAACCTTTGTTTAGTAAAATGTTCTTTTACAGAGTTTTTTTCTTGACTTTTGCAAGGGCTAGCCAGGCATCAGAGGTAGAGATTCAAGAGTCGAACCGCAACTAGTTTAAAAATTATCAATAAGCACCACATTCTTTAAATTTTGTATCTAGAATAAGACAGGTGATGGGAACAGCGAATGATGCCACCGAGTATCTGAGGTGCCCTGCCCTTTATTTATGTCGGTAAACTACGTAACAGGAGTCTTAGAATAACTATGTATATCAACATTCCCCAGGACAAATGTATGCACAAACCATATACCCTGTTGTCCCTGACTAATCATTTCATTAACATTACTCCAGTCCGAATTTGTAAGTCAAAAAAAGGAATGCTAAATACAATTATGTATGATTATGAGCATAACAGCCCGTACCTGCAGTGGGGCCTCTTCCCGTGACGGAGGTATATTTGTAATACATATCAAAACCTATACCAATCCTTTTTCAGGAAGGATTGGTATAGGGTTTAATTACAAGTTTTCCTTCCTTTTATTACGTATCACATCACATCTCCACTATTTATTTCAATTTAGAAAATGAATTAAGATAAAAATAATATAATACTTAACCAGTAAAGATGACCATTATATGTATTTTGAGATTGCAGGAAGCATAACCTTTCCTTTTCCAGTACCTTCGGAAACTATAAGCTTTCTGCCAGTGGAATTTTAAAGGGCTAATACAATAAATTTGACCAGTATTACTGCGCTAAGTATTGTACAACAAGTTAAAAATACTTCAGTACTTCCAGAATAAGCCTATTGTGCACATAGATATACAAACGACGCATCATTACGCCTACAACAACGTAGAGAAACATAAAGTTGATGAATGAAATGAACCGTATTATTTCCCGTTTCGAACGCAGTAGGCACGTAGGTACCTTCGTTTCAACCTTTGAAAGATACAAAAGAACTGTGTAGAACGAGGTCGACAACCTCGAGTACGTTAAACGACACCGCTTTTGGCATTAGATTATACTAGGTAAGCATTCCCAATATTCGTCTATTTTATAATGAAGACGCTAATTTCGAGCTGTATTACTGTTTATCATACCTATAATGAAATTTATACTTATGTTATATTTCAAATTGTTATCATATTAAAAAAATATTCAAAACTTGTAAATATTATGTGGGATGGAACACTGTAAGACATTTAACAACAACTGTTATCAGAAGGCGATGTAGTAGCAATTAAGAAGCTCGTGACGCAAATGTGTCGAACAAGTTGTAAAGTGCATTTAACAGTTTAGTGATGCATCATGTGTATAGTGTGTGTGCGTAATTATGCGCGTGCGACTAGCGGCCGCGCTAGAGATAGCCTCAGGTCAGCGACCGCTGCGAGGCCGACGCCCGCTGACGTAACGTTACGCGAATTCCGACGTTCCCCGCACCGCGTGTACCCACCCGCCACTCGCATCGACCCAATTCCTTCGAAGCCACTTCATTTGTGCATCGCTAATTATATAAAACGTCGTTGCACTGCACTGCCAAACACGTTCTATTTCTAAATTAATCGCAGACTTATTTCTGGACAAACATTTTGAAGACAGTTGAAGGAGTTAATTATATTTCATCCTTATTTATTATGCTTCAAGTTAAACCAAATTACTACATACTATCAATTAATCTAATCCGTTATATCCTTAATAAATTCGCGCAATACACCTATTATGTGCAGTTATTCGTATTTCTTTGTTATTTACTTATGAATGAGTTTTCAGGTATTGTAAAGGCTTATTGTGACAGGAGGAAACACCTTTTGATGTACATAACTTGATATCGTATAATAATTATTAACACTATAAATTTAACTCCAGGTTACGTTATTACGGTTATGTAAACCAGACTTGCGTAATCTGAACCAACCGGTCGACATTATTTTCTGATAGGTAATATCAATAAAAAACTATTAATATTTAAGATTGAGTATAAACGTAACGATATATCCATGGTTGCATTGCACAAATGCGTTATTAATAATAATCTTAAAAACGAATCACTAAAATCATAGAAAAGGTAGAGTCGGTACAAATAGCTGCATAGGGATACCATGATCGGCCGTGGTTACACTTGGCTGATATTATTATAACGATGATGAATAAAGTCAACTGCTGAGTCAATATTTGTTCTACGTATACATATGTACGTATAAAAATGGCAATTTCGTAAAACATTTTTAGTCATTTTTCGTGCAGTATCGACCATTTTGAAACTGACCATGTGAAAGCTAGTATTTCCGACGTTTTTCATGTTACATAGCTCTGTTATTATGTTAAGTTAGTTATTCAATAGCTTTAACTCAAACTGTAGCTTATAAAGAAAAATGATTTTGGACTTTGGTTAGCCAGTAGCCAGAGATTTTTTCTCGCATTTATTTTATTTGAAGTTTCCTCGTGTATCATAAACAAACTTGAATTCCAAAAAGTTTACGTAGGAGACTTCTTGGATCTGTGGGGGAACTATTTTATTGTGTTTCTTTTACATGTTTATTTGTCTTTAATTGATAATAAACAATGTCCTAGTAATTGTTTTTTAGCAAAAATATTAGTGAAGTTTGTTATTTTCGTAAAAACCCATTTACTAGTAAATGACGCACGTGTTCTAAACCATGTTAAATGCTTATATTATTTTGTTGATGAATTTGCGCCAGCTTAGCCGGACTGTGCTTACGTAAATCTGATAGGCAAATATACGAGTTACTTTTAATACGCAGTATGGATTTCAAATATAAAATGCTATAATAAATAGGTATAGGTATATATTATCCATAGCATAGGTTCCTTAATTTTTAGAAATAACTATAGAAATCGTTGAAAGTTTATAAAAATAATTTAGACAGTTATTAAAAAAGTACCATATCTTAAAAAAATAATTAGTATGGGTCTGTTAACAGCGCAGTAAGTACCTTCAATGTGTGTAACTTAACGACCGTCTCACTACAACGACAGTCAGGACCCACGTTTTATGTGCCCTCCGAAGTACGGAGATGTTCAAATAAAATACCACTGAATGGTCACCCATCTATGGAATGACCTCGCTGAAGTTGCTTAACCACCGTTATCGTTTCTAAATCTGTGACCGCAACGGGCTTTAAGTGGCCGCCAGCGAAATTGTATTTTAAATAAAACAATTAATTTTCTTTTCTGGGGAACCTTGAAAAAGAAGCCTTAGTGCTTTGTTAAAACATCAGCTATCTATTTATTTATTTTGGGAAACAAACAATCGTACAATACATGGTAACAAAAATTCAGTAAACAGATTATATGACAATTGTACAATCCACAACGTCTCCACAGGCTTGAAAAAGCCCTGTAAAAAAACCTAAAATGTTACAATTTTCTTTTTTTTCTACAGTACCTTAATAATGATTTTGTAGAAGAGTTTTCAAAAACTCTTTTAATATAAGACAGTGAAAGCTTCATCTAAAAAGCCAAACATCTACCTACCACCAAAATTTTGTAAAATAATTTTCTGTGAAATCCTAAAAAAAGGGAAGCCTAATCTACTCGTTATAAACTCCAGTAAAAGCCAATTGCATAAAATCATAAAGGTATCATAGAAATTTTTATGGTTTTAATGTTTTTCTGCGGAACCCTAAATGTTTACAAAAAGCCTAGTTTACGCACCGTAAAATTTACAATCCAATAGTGAGAGTCCCATCGAAATCGGTACAGTGGCTTCGAAGATTAGCTGGAACAAACAGGCAGACAAACAGACAAAAATTGTTTAATTGTGATTTTCTGCATTGGTATCGTGTTTACATTGATATGCAATTAATAAAAACCTGGGATGTCATGTTACAAACAGACACTCCAATTTCATTTATATGTAACATTAGATTTAAAAAAAAAATTGGTTATTCAATTACCACACAAGTACGTCGTAGTATGAACGATTTCACGAATGGCCGAGTATATAGCAGAACAATTCGCATTGCTATAAATGCGTCACTCGTTAGATTTGTGTTGCACCATACTTGCGTACGCGCTGTGACATTACGTAGGTACATACTTTATATTCTGGACACACCCTTACGACTATTAGTCATTAACGACCATTCCAGTCTACGGTAGGGCGTGAACTTTTTCTGCGTCAAGGCTAGTTACGAGTAGCTTTGGTAAAAGTTAATCAGACTACTAACAAGAGCGCAGCTGCACATTGCCATTGCTATTTTAGAAATGAAAGAAGGTTGATACTTGTAATAATGTGCTAGTACCGTAAAACTATTAAACATACTGTTTAATAGTTTTTGACGAAAACGAAAAGAACCGAAATTATCACAAAATACTTCCTTATTGCAATTTAGTACAATTCAGTAATAAGCTGACTTATACAGCTTAGTATTTATATTCATAGACGTCATCATTGTTATTCAAGTTTATTATTCTCAATGTTTTTTTTGCGAAATTAGGTATTAAGTTTGAGCAGAGTTGTGCTTGTTTGCCAGATATTTTCTTATATACATATATATAGTTAGTCTTACTTTGTAACTTAAGTAAATAGAGTTATTGCACTTTGACTTATTAATTAATTATGATCTTTCCAAACATGTGCCTTTGTCTTATCAACTTGTCAATAGGATCTATATTAAAAAATAGATGATATCATTCTAATAAATCTAATTTTATAAAAACATTTGGTCTTTCTTAGAGGGTTGATATGATACCTATTCATAAATGATGATATCATTCTTTGTTATGCTAATTATTTATTGTTTTTTTTTTATTTTTTGCGATTCGTTGCCTTTGCTTGCCCATTTTTTTAAAGGCATCCAGCCATACCCCATAATTCTGCAAACATGATGTTTGCAGAATTATGGGTTCATATCCCAGTTCGTTGTAATGAATTACGAACTTAACATTTACATTTCTAAATTATTTAGAAATATTTTTTTAAAATATTGCCCGATCTAATGTCAGTCGAAATAACAACAAATATTATGTCAAGATAATAAACAGTACCGAATTACATGTTAACCGACCGTTTTATTATGTTGCACTAAGTGTGATAATAGGACTAAAAAAATTATACGATTAACATTGACCTTGTAGTAACAGACGTTTCGCGTCACCGTATCATCAATAGTTATATAAAAACGTTGCGGTCACACAATGTCACCCTCCATCCGGCACAGACGCGGCGGTCACATTCAACATAACAAAACGTCAATTGACACGTCGACCTACCTGCCCCGACCTTTACTTGTGATCTTAACTTAGGTAAACCTCCTTCAAAATAACTATGTTTAATCGCATATTATTTTTCTCTTGTGCAATGTTTAATAAAAACAAGTGTATAGGTATAAGAATGCAAAAACACCACCTCATCTAATCCGGTGGGTATCGAACATATCGTTACAAGAAAAGGAAACTCGAAACATTTTCGTTATACTTTTCTGTACAGCCAGCGTAGCATTCTGGAAAGGTTCTAGAAGGCTTGTTGCTGCAATGGGACATCTCAGGTCTACTAAGAAGAATATTCTAATGGAGCAAGTGTGTTAATGTAATGGAATCCGTACTTAAGTAAATTTGTTTAGGGTGCTTTTTTTTAGCTAGCAGGATATAATTACAAAATTCCCTGCGCCTCGGTCGGTGGACAGAAGAGGGACCTTTCTCTGTCTTTTTACCCATTTCTACGCGGGCATTAATGGTCTCGAAAAACAAGCAGAACATACCTAACACCATCATCGCGGGGTCGATCATCTTCATAACAATCGAGGGTGCGCGCAACTAAAAGAGACAACTTCACTGCAGCAAGTAGCTCCCTGATTTATTTCGAAAACTTACAGATTTAAAAGTACTAAATATTCTGATCTACATCTGATAAAAATTGTGACATGTTTATTTTTACCAAATTATGCTTTGAATTTAGTTACAGTAATTGATAAAGGATGATGAAAAACACGACATAGGCTTTCAGACAATTGAGTAGTGACCTTACTTATTGTACCTTCACCATATTTGTAATTAAATATATTATTATATACATTTATAACCATTTATGGTAAATATTAATTAATTATTTTCTATATTTAGGTTAAGCGGTTTTCCCTTAGTTAAACGGGTCACGTAAAAGAAAAAAACATATAAGGGGCTTTCCGACAGTCTTAGATACACGTAGAATGACACAACAGGCCAAGTAGTTGTGTTAAACCACATATGACAATAATAAGGTATTGCCATGAATTACGTAGACTGAATGTTTGATTTCAAATATTGGAAACATATCGGACGCTTGCTTGTAACAGAAGTCGCAGTTGTATTTCATTAACAAAATAAATAAATATTTAATTTTGTAAGTTCGTAACTAGTGTGAGTGATCACCAAATGTTCTTTGAATAAAAAAAAACGAAAATCAGAGCAGCATATGATACAACTTTTTAACTCCATGTTTCGGTACAAGTTCTCGAGAGCATAATTCCTCAAGTTGTACAGGTTTTTGTTAAAATAACTGAGTTCCATTTCGCTGATAAATTCGAAAACGTTTTTCTAAAAAGTTTCTCGTAGGTACTTGTTGATTTCCTTGGCCACGTGTTGAATGCTAAGGGCACGTTTATGCTGTTGGTAGATAGGAAAATCGTATAAAAGTAAAAATTACAATTCTGTGGTAATCTTATTACCGTATTTTATTTAATCTACACATCTTAACTCTAACTTAATTCTACAATTGGTTAGAATAATATCGTAAAATAATTTTACAAAAATAGTTAAATTAATTATTTGTAAGAATCGTGATTTTTTTTTATTAATAGAGTTGTAACTCAGCAATGATGATAGTGATAATATGACTTAGATAATGAAGAATTTGTCACAGCTGTACAGATGTTTTTCATATTTCACATTAAGGATGAATAAGCGGCGCCATCCGGCTGTTGATGAACTTTAAAAACAAGTCTAGTCATATTCTGACTACATAAATAAAAACAGAAGAATGCATGACAGAAACCTTTTTTTTAGCAGACCCTAATAACAATCTGTAAGCCGAGGAAAAGTTTATAATATCAGAATTAATAAAGCTTATGTGTCTAAAGTAATTCACTGATGAAATAAATAACAATTAGTTTATTATATTTCTTCAAAGCAGATGAATCATAAGGTTAAGTAGTTAAGAAATACGCGCTGCAAGATATAAATGTAGAGACCCTGTGTACCTTATTTGCTTCTAATAAGCCATATATTTAAATACAAATGCTTAGCTTGATGTATTGTAGTGCGTAAATCTTATAAGATCTTACGTAATTAGTCGCAGAGACGTTTAAGCGATTACCGTCTTCCGGAGATCTCTAGGACTCTAGTCCTTAGAGCCACGTTTTTTTCACTGAAACCGGAATCACATGTAAAAAAAACCGGTCAAGTGCGAGTCTGACTCGCGCACCGAGGGTTCCGTACAAACCTATTTATTTTCCCGCCAAATAGTGATAACGTCAGGATTCAGATGTTTAAATTCTATTTTTCCCGCCAAAATTCAAAGACGGCACGACTAAGCTGTCAATAAATATTTTCCCGCCAAAAAACTATGACGTCAAAACTGATCTGTCAAAAATTATGTGACGTCACGACTCATCTGTCAAAAATTCAATGACGTCACGACTCAGCTGTCATAATATATTTTCCTGCCAAAATTCTGTGACGTCACGTCTCATCTGTCAAAAATTATATGACGTCACGCATATCTGTCAAAAGTGACAGCTGTCAAAAGTGACACGGGTGTCTAAAATATTTTCCGGCTAAAATAATATGACGTCACAACTCATCTGTCAAAAATTCTATGATCCTATCTGTAATAAAACCGGTCAAGTGCGAGTCTGACTCGCGCACCGAGGGTTCCGTACAAACCTATTTATTTTCCCGCCAAATTGTGATAACGTCAGGATTCAGCTGTTTAATTACTATTTTCTCCCCCAAAATTCAATGACGGCACGACTCAGCTGTCAAAAAATATTTTCCTGCCAAAATACTATGACGTCACAACTGATCTGTCAAAAATTATGTGACGTCACGACTCATCTGTCAAAAATTCAATGACGTCACGACTTAGCTGTCAAAATATATTTTTCCGCCAAAATTCTGTGACGTCACGACTCATCTGTCAAAAATTCTATGACGTCACGCCTATCTGTCAAAATTGACAGAGGTTTCAAATATTTTCCCGCCAAAATAAAATGACGTCACAAATCATCTGTCAAAAATTATGTGACGTCACGACTCATCTGTCAAAAAGCGACTTTGCGATCAAAAATTCAATAACGTCATGACTCAACTGACAAAAATATTTTCCCGCCAAAATTCTGTGACGTCACGACTCATCTGTCAAAATTCTATGACGTCACGGGTCACGTGACCAAAATTCTATGACGTCACAGGTCACGTGACTCAGCTTTCCCGCCAAAATTCAATGAAATCTAAATATAATATGATGAAAAATTTAAGGTTTTCGGAATTTTCCCATTACATGTACAATAAGACCTTGCTTCATGCCAAATTTCAAGTTTGTAGGTAGACTGGAAGTACCCTGTAGGTTTTTGCCTTTACCCCTCTAAATTTGCGACAAAAACGGCTATATCTCTTGATTGCGTTGGATTAGCAGTTTGATTTTTTTACGGCACTAAGAGGCAACAAGCCTTAGTATTTGGTGAAAATTTCAACTTGACCTCTACGCGTTCCTGAGATAAATGGTCTTGACAGACAGACGGACGGACGGACGGACGGACAGACGGACGGACGGACAACAAAGTGATCCTATAAGGGTTCCGTTTTTTCAAAACTGGTACGGAACCCTAAAAAAAGGTCAAAAGCATGGTACAATGAATGTCTTACCCTTTCTAAGCATTCTTGAGTACCTACTTTTTATTAACTCATTTAACATAATAGTTAAATACTCTAAATAATGTTTGATATGCAATCCAACAGAGAAATAGAAGAACACGAAGGGTCTTCTTAAAACAATATAGAGTAAAAAATTGTCATAAAAATAAAATAAGTATATTTACATAACATAAGCACAAACTGCAGTCTTATCGGTTAAAACGATCATTTTCAGACAACCTTGGTAATGTACTAAATGTAAGAAGATTAATATGCAATAATATAAGTTGTTACCTGTTGTTACTAACACACAATTTTTTGTAATGACAAGACAATATGATCTAGGAATAAACGCAAAGAATCCACGATATGAAAAACTTACCTACTTGGTTTTCTTGGTTTGACCAAATGTTTCTGCACTCTACATTTTGAGGATTTAAGCTATGCAATAATTTTATGAATCAAAACAGAACCGCTCTAGGGATTGAATACTGAGTCGCAGGGATTTTCACAGGCATGAAATAAATTAATAAACGCCATATAAGTCCAGGCTCAGAACAATAATTTTTTCGATGTTAAAATCAAAGTTCTGAACTTTGAGCTCCTCCGCGAGACAGCAGTATGTTCTTTCCAATGTTTTATGTAAATTTTCTTCAATTGGCGTTTTAGTGGAAAATGCTTGATGTTAAAAATTCTTTACATAACAACCCGGTTAATAAAGATTTTAATAGCTTTCATAAAAAATGTTTGCATCGATTGCATTCAAAAAAGCTTTATTAATTTGTTGGCTTTCAATCTAGTTAGCTTTTGCTCATCGGTTGATGTTGTTCTTTATATTAGTTTACGACACTGACCGTGCCTATTATCTGTGTCGTTAGATGTTATTGTTTTGAGTACATACAAGATGACATACAAACTCTCAAAGCAATTACAGCAATAACTTCTATAATAAGTGTTAAAATATAGCAAATTAAGAATAGAGTCACACCCCGTCCATTTATCTCTAGTGTAAAAGGTGACTGCTCACTACCTCGCAATATCTTTAAGTGTATGTAAGACTGAAACTATTTTAATACCATTCAACAATTTATTTGTCTTTAAATTTTTTTTTAACATATTTAATTATGTTTCGACAGAGGTATTTCATTTATTTAATTCATAAACAATAATACATTGTGTTTGAAATAACTTAAAATTTAAAACAGAATTTAACAAAAACAATCAATTTACTACAATTCAACATTAAACTAATAATAACGATATTTAAATTTAATTCAATGTCAATAAAAAAATTAAAAAAACATAAAAATAATACAAAATTCATTTAAAACAATACATAAAAACAAACAAAAAAATATTTAAAAAAAATAAAAATTCCTATGTCAATTACCCACATTTTCGTTTATGTATTCCACTATTGAGTAATAACTTTTTTTCAACAGGAAGGCTTTAAGAGATCTTTTAAATAAACCGGTGTCGTAGATAATATTTTTTAATTCTGGAGGTAAGACATTAAACAGTCGTACAGCCTGAAACTGCACACAATGACCTACAATATTTAATTTTGGCTGTATTATATGTTTCAGATGTTGCCTCCGTGTGTTTTCTCTATTTATTCTCTCTGTATCTGTTTCGAAAGTATTTATGTGTTTTGACAAATAACACAATGTTATAAATATGTATAGGCAAGGCACTGTCAATATTGCAAGACTTTGAAAGAAAGAGCGACATGATTCAGTCTGGGGGATGCGAACTATTGTTCTTATAGCCCTTTTTTGCAGTATAAACGCCCTATTAATATTATAATCATAACTGTTTCCCCATAGTTGGACACTGTATCTCAATTTTGATTCAACTAGTGCGTGGTAAACAGCTTTCAAAATGTCAATGTTAACTTCATCCCTCAGACTTCGTATGGCGTAACATGCGGAAGAAATAGATGAATCAATTGTCTTAAGCTCCATTTTCCAATTTAGCAAGGAGTCGATATTGATACCCAGAAACTTTACACTATCCACAAGTTCTAACTCGTGTCCATTCATTTTAATATTTAATTTATCCGCATTTCTGGCTGTTGTTTTAAATAGAATAACATTTTTCTTTTTCGTGTTTATTATAAGTTTATTTGCCAAAAACCAATCTTGAAGAAACTCCAGAGTTGCATTAATTTTCGAGTTTAAGGCCTCTAAATTTCCTGCGCTTACTATTACATTTGTGTCATCAGCAAATACTACGGGGCTTATGTCAGGTTTATGCCTATTTATGTAGTTAAGTAAGTCGTTTGTAAAAATAAGAAACAGAATGGGACCCAGAATCGACCCCTGGGGAACGCCTGTTAAGACATTAAAAATACTTGACCTGTACTGTTTTTGACAGCTTTCATTTAGTTCCTTTACTTCAACGCACATCTTTCTGTTATGTAAGTACGATTCAAACAAATTCAGTACCTTTCCCCTCACGCCATAATATTCCATTTTCATTAACAAAAGTTGAAAATCCACTGTGTCAAAGGCAGAACTCAAGTCCAAAAAGATCCCGGCTACCCTCAATCTGTCATTAATGTTTTGGACAATGTCATAAACTAATGCATTTATGGCGTCTGCAGTACCTACGTTCTTCTGATACCCAAATTGTCTCTCACTTAGGATATTATTTTTGCTCAAATGTACAGTCAGGCGATTTTTAATAAGGTTTTCAAATATTTTTGAAAGTGTAGGAAGAACCGAAATGGGTCTGTAATTTTTTGGGTCTGTTTGTGAACCTTTCTTAAACAGCGGAATGACCTTTGCTATCTTAAGTTGTTCTGGAAAAATTGCATTTTCAAAGCATTTGTTGAAAAAGACGGATAATGGAACAGCTAGTATATTAACATGTTCCTTTATTACTGTTAATGGTAATTCGTCAAATCCGCAAGATCTTTTGTTGAGCATTTTCCTAACGACTTTAATAATTTCATTTGGAGTGATAGATGACAATGACATCTCATCAATTACCCGATCAGTGCCCTCCTGTAAATAAAACCTTGATTGATGGTCATCAGGCATGACTGTAATTGGCTTATGATTAAAATGCTCACCAAAGATGTTTGCCTTTAGAATAGGTGTCTCAATTATTTTATTATCTATCTTTATCATAATATTTTTCATTAACATGTCCTTACTTTTATTTCTATGTCTATTTACAACTTGCCAAATTTCCTTACGACTATTTCCAGCGTTCATTATTTGTCGTTCAATAGCATTACATTTGGCATTTTTTACGACTCTCCTAAACAGCTTAACATAATTGTTTTTATAAGTAGTAATACTCTTGTCATGCAAATTTCCATGATCAGCACAAAGAAATCTTTTCATTTTGCTGGATACTTTAACACCTTTGGTTATCCATTTGATCGTCATACTGTTTTTATAGCTAGTTATCGTACGTTCTTTTTTCGGAAAACTATGCTGAAAAGCTATATTAAATTTCTTTACAAAGGTGTTTATTCCCATTGAAGTCCATTCCGTATTCATTACTAATTTCTTAAAAGAGTCATGGTTATATCTTGAAAATGATCGTTTATTAATTTTCATTCTTTTGTTAGTTATAGAAGAACGTCCTGGATGACCGTCACCCAAGCCATTAAAATCTACTTTAACACTTTCAATACACTGTTCATCAAGATTTGTGACAAAATTGTCAATACATGAACTTGAATCACCTCGCACAAATGTCTTAGCATTAAGCAGGCATTTAAAATTGTAGCATCGTAAAATACTAGAAAATACAGTAATCTTTTTACCGTCTGAGAGCAGATTGACATTAAAATCTCCGCAAATTAAACACTTCCTATTGAAAAAAAATTCCAACATTAATTCAAATTTTTGCATTAATTCATCAAAATTTTTATCGTTAGGACTTCGATAACAACAACTAAATTAAATTAATAAATTCTAGCTGAAATAATCGTCCTCAAACTCTACATATTATGAAGCTATTACTATACACGCGGTAATCTTTTAAGTACATATTTAAAATATTTTTACTAGTTATGGTTTCCCTCTGTGTATATTAGACAAACCTGCGATATATCACAAGTATGCTCTACAATGTTGAATTACGATAAACTTATGTAATTCCCACATTACCTTTTAATGCAACGAATATTAATGATTGATGGTATTGTGTGAATTACACGTGTAAAGTTTATTGCATTGCAGGGTGCACGCGTGACCTTGCAGCATGCGCTGGCGCAGAGTATGGGGCGCAAGCGGAGGAGACGCGAGGCCGCGGGGTACGGTGTGGAGAAATGTGCGAGCGTAGAGGTGACGTGCTAGCTTCTTATCAGCGGATGCCGCTTATCGCAAGGTTGCAACGTCCACGTGTTGCTGACCATTTTATACGTTGCACCGTATGAACAACAATAACTATTTTAAATAAACCTTCATGTTAAACTTCACGGACATTTCACTTTCTTTCGTTTTTTGCTAAGCAAAATATTCAATAGTTAAGTGATGATATGTTTTGGAAAATCCATATACAGACACAGAAGCTAATTTAATTTAATACTAATCTTAGAGATGATGGGAAAAAGTAAAAATACTAACTGTATTTTCCTTAGTTATTTTTAGTAACGACTTCACGTGCTGCATTCCTCCTTGAAACCTTAAAAAATATATTACTAAAGATCCCTGTTGACTAAACATACAATTTTATGAACTTCTAAGGCTTCGTCTGTTAAGTTTATTTTTAAAAAGCGGTCTCGTGCGCTCGGGTTTAAGCTACGTGACTTTTTATGGACAAAAATAAACGGTGCAAAGAACTTCCAGGGTCAGTATACTCATTTGTGGATCACGCTAATTAGTTTATGTTGAAATTAAAGGAGTGTAGAGTTGGTTTTTTAGGTCGTATTTAAGTCTTCTAATTACCTATCTTCTAATGTTTTATTGTTATCAGTATTTTCTTCATGGCGATATGTGGCATTTGAAACTCTTAACATCTTTAAGATTGTGATTGGCAGATGTTTCATTATATGAGCCCCCGCGGTCAATATACACTGGACGGCAATGAAAACGGGTCACTAACATAAACCTTAATAACTTCCAAAATATTGGAGCTAGCTTTATAAAAAAAACACTAAAATAAAGATAATTTAACAGTCCTTAAATGGAAGTGATAAAATTTATAGATTATTTAGTATATTTTGGACAAAAGTCACTTGAATAAAAATTGACACTTTCATTAGATGTCGAAAACAGGTAAAAGGTATGAAAAATCCAATTTCCACTTATTAATACGCTGTATTATTATCAGAAGCTGTTAATACAACTGTCTTCTGGTTTTGGATGCTTTCCATTTGGTTTTTAATTGAACTCTGAGGAAAATACACTTATTTCTCTATTACTGCTCCTTTGAGTTCCCAAAAGGTGATAAGAGGGAAATATGGATGTCCTACTCATCGATCCAATACGTCCCAAGCATGCTGGATCGGTGTCAAGTCTGGGTTGCGTGCTGGCTACTTCATACGTGTGATAGCGACATCTTTACAGAACTTTAACACTATTAAATCTGTATGAAGACGAGCGTTGAATTCCATAAAGGTGCCTTTTTCGCCGATGTTTACCAAAAATTAGCCATAATACTCATTAATGATTTCATTCAAGTACCTCTCTGCAGTTAAAGTACCATTTTATATTACTACTAGCTCGGTGCGGCTTTCAGAACAAATTCCAGCCCACACGTGTACAGTGCCTCCGACATAAGGTACTTTCTCTTCAATGTAAGCTTGGTTATACAGGTTTCCTGTACTTTTCCAGACTCTTAGCCTTCCATCCTACTTGTATAAAGTAAACCTCGACTCATCGGAAACATTTTCCTTAACTAATCAGCCATGAGTGCTATTCACGAATTTTTTATCATCACTCTATCTTGAATTTTGATGATGTCTTTCAAGTTTACGAATATTTGCAGGTCTAGGACTGTAATTTTGCTTCATCTAAACACTGCCTCACTATACAAGGGCTTGGATTGCTTTCTCGAGCACGTAGCAAGTGATTTTAGACTACAACAGCTGTTTGAAATCGATTTCTCAACATTCTCGACACCATGTAACGATCCTCTTGTGGTTTTGTGCACGCAGTTGGTTCTGATCTTGGTCTGCGCGCATTGGATACAGTGTCTTTTAATGGCTGGAGTACTTTTCTAACGATTGAGAGCTATAAACTAAGAGTTCTCGCTGTATAACGATGACTACGTCATTTTTCTAGCATTTCTGGAATCCTTGCAGACTCTTCAGGGGTTAGAGTCATATTTTTATGCTAATTTAATCAGAATATCGAATTTCTGTATATAAAATGCGTCTTTTTTATAATATAACAGAAAAAAGAGTAAAAAAATGGTTTCGAAACTGATGTTAAAATTTAAAAATTTTGTCATTATTTTTAATTCATGAATTGAATACAATAATCAAAAATAACTTGAAAGATTTTACTTGCGGCTTTTTTTGTGATTAAATTATCTATAATTTAGTCTTTATTTCATAAAGTTAGCTCCAATATTTTGGAAGTTATTAAGGTTTTTGTAAGCGACCCGTTTTCATTGCGGCCCAGTGTATATTGACCGCGGGGGCTCATATAATGAAACATCTGCCAATCACAATCTTAAAGATGTTAAGAGTTTCAAATGCCACATATCGCCATGAAGAAAATACTGATAACAATAAAACATTAGAAGATAGGTAATTAGAAGACTTAAATACGACCTAAAAAACCAACTCTACACTCCTTTAATTTCAACATAAACTAATTAGCGTGATCCACAAATGAGTATACTGACCCTGTAGTAACTACACTGGCGGACAAAAAAATCGACTCACTTCATATCTTCTCATTCAAAGTGCCCTAATTTTAAAATTAAGACCTAAATTCTAATTTAGGTCTTAAATTATTTAAGTTCTAGGTCTAAACTTAAAAAAAAGAGCAATAATCACAGTTTTAACTCTCAAATAACCTAACAGTTGTCTATGAACGTTAACTGTATAATTTTATGCTCGTATACTCAGTTGATTTTGCGCGACTTCAGGGGGTATAAAAAGCGACCCACCCCTATGAGCTTTATCAGTTGACCGTGAAACGTCAACAGGTACACATCTCCAGAATTTCCAAGCAAGAAGACTTCCCAGATATGGACACAAGACCAGAAGTAGCGGCTCAAACTGTTACCCTGTTGGAACAGGGCATGAGTCAACGTCAAGTGGCTCGTACTCTGAATATGAGCCAGTAAGCGGTGTCAAGAATATACCGAAGGTACCAGGAGACTGGTGGCTTTGAACGAAGAAGAGGTTCCGGTAGGAAACGATCCACTTCAGAGAGAGACGATCGCTTCATCGTCAGCACTTCACTGAGAAATCGTTCACTCGACGGGGTTCAAACCCAACGGGAGCTCCGAGAAACGCGTGGAGTAGCTGTCAGTTCCCGGACGATGAGAAGAAGACTCAAGGCTACCCTGACTCCAAAAAGACCAGCAACAGGACCCAAATTGACTCCAGCGCACCGAGCAGCCCGTATTCGTTTTGCGAGAGAACACGTTGATTGGACGGAAGATCAGTGGCGCTCTGTTCTCTTCTCCGATGAAAGCAGAGTATGTCTACATGGAAGTGACAGAAGAAGAAGAGTGTACAGAAGGCCGGGGGAGCGATACGCACAATGCTGCATAGCAGAAACTGTTGCATATGGTGGTGGTTCCTGCATGGTGTGGGCTGGTATTTCATTGGAAGCAAAAACCGACTTGGTTTTCATTGAAACCGGCCGCCATGTAGGAGGATTGACTGCAGATCGGTACATCGGAGAAATCCTGGGGGACCACGTAGTTCCATATGCTGGTTTCGTTGGCGATAACTTCATCCTGATGCAGGATAATGCCCGTCCACACAGCTCAAATGCTGTACGGCAGTACCTACAAGACGTGGGTATAACTGTTATGGACTGGCCAGCGCGTAGTCCGGACTTGAATCCCATTGAGCATTTATGGGATGAGCTGAAGAGAAGAGTCCGGGCTAGAAATCCTGCACCAGGGTCAAGAGATGACCTTCAAGCAGCCTTAACAGAAGAATGGAATGGCATCCCGCAGGAAAGGGTGAAGCACCTTATTGGATCCATGAAGAACCGATTGGAAGCAGTTATAAGGGCTAGGGGGGGTAACACTAGGTATTAAAATGATTTTTATTCTGTAATAAAGATTTTATTAAATGTTATGTTGTTTTTTGTTAAACATTTTCCCACTGAATTCTTCAAGTATTAGGACTCATAAAGTTTATCCCCATTTTCTTTTAAGAAAAATGAGTGCAAGTTAACATTATTTGTACTCATTTTAAAGCTAACACCTAGAACTTAAAGAATTTAAGATCTAAATTAGAATTTAGGTCTTAATTTTGAAATTAGGGCACTTTAAATGAGAAAGTATGAAGTGAGTCGATTTTTTTGTCCGCCAGTGTAGATGTGCTCACGATTTCACTTACCTTAACTAGAGCTTTCAAATGTTGATTATTTTCCCTTATTTAGAAAGATATTTAATAGGCACTCGGATCGTTGACTGAGTGCGATGTTATATTATGAGTAGTGCCTGTAGCTGTCCTCTACAAAAAAAATATCCAATAGAAAAAAATCAAGCTCGTACCAGTAGTTTCTTAGATTATCGTGTTCATTTAACATAAACAAACTCTCCAGATAAAGTCTTAATTTAGATATGCCTATCAGCTTTTAAAGGAATTCTAAGTATAAAGATTTAAACTAAGCAGAGAAATGAATAAGTACGTAATTTATAAATTACGTTTATTATACATACTTTGGGTTTGTATTTCAGCAATAAGTGATAAAAGATGTGCTTTGTGCTTTAAGTCTACGTGTTCTCAAATTGACTCATCCTTATTGTTCCTTTGTTCCACAAACCTCCTTACATTCATTATAATATGAACGATGTACTAAGTATATTGAGCGAGTTTTAACTAATACTCCTGGTTTGTATGTAAGTACAATAACAGACAAGTCATGTTGCATCTCGGAAATTAATGAATCAATTTGCGTGTAACATATAGATTTAGATATAGAGATAATATCTCTGAACTTTCCCTTAGTCGTCTTTTACTTCACCTGTTGGATGAGATGGATGAGTATTGTTAGTCCGTCACCAAGTGGAAACAACAAAAGAAGGAAATGTTTCAATATACGTCATCTGTCATACTTTATGCATATACTTATGTCAATAAAGTGTTTCAAGAAGAGATTCATTTAGATTACAGTTCTGCGTATTTATTTCATGTCTATCGAAATTCATGTTCTATGATGTATCTGATAACTTGAATTTGATTAATGAGGTCGTGCTGGCTTAGCCGGGCTCTTAAAAAAAGCCTCTACAAGGTGTAGAGCCCAAGCCCATTAAAGTTTTGCAAAAGAACGGGTCGCAAATAGATTAAGATGAAGAAGCAATGGATAATAGTCAATCATACGTCTTTAAATATGTAGAAAACGAAATCATAAAAGTATATCAGATATACAACATACAAATCGTCAGTAGAATGTAACAATGCATCATTGCGATCAACATACGAGTATAATAAATGACGTTACAGAAATATATTAAGGCAATGTCAAACAGTCAGAGTGTTCAAGTATAAATTGTCATATTTGTCATCGCGATTACAATTTAATAACAATGTCATGCTGTCGAATAAGTTAAGAGTAAATAAAATGACATTGTTATTTAATAATAGTTATCAGACTATTAAAGAATTTACGTTTTATCAGGTTACGTTTTGAAGGTAATATTTAGTACAAAATACTGATTGCAAAAAAGAGAGGGTTATTATAGTACAAGCAACAGCAAGTACGTAAAGCTTAAAATGAGGTTTCAAACAAGCTACTTCTGCACACACTATCTGATTGCTAGTAAAATTGCAGGCATAAGTGACTTACCAACTCATGTCTAGGCTTGGCTGTTCTCCGGCATTGCTGACGTCCATCAGTGGCCGGCTGGTAGGCGCTTGCTTGTCTGCCCCTTAAAACAATACATAAATGTAAAAACAGAGACAAACATAGAAAAAATATCGTTAAATAAAGTTAATTATATGCGATATACAAATAATAAAAGGTATTCAAATTATTAGTGAAGCGCAAATCAATAAAAAACACATATTATAAAAACTTCCTTAAAGCGTGAACTTGTGCCACGTGTTTAATTAATGATTTAGGTAGGTAATGATGGTGAGCAATAGTTGTTGTCGTAGTGTCTTCAGTGATGTGCGAGGCGAGGGCGGTCGTGGTGCCGCGCGGTCGTCTCAAGATCAAGGTCGCGCGGCAGACGTACGGCAAGGTCACCTGGCTCCCGCCGCCCCTCCCCGCAATCCCGCGTTCGCCTCTCATGCCTCTCACACGCGCAAATATTTGCGACCGTCTGTCCTCCGCGACCGATACGCCGAGGTCAGTCCGTCAACAGACCTTGAAGTAATATTATCCGACCTCTCCTGTTTGAAAGACGAGATCGTATTTTTATCGGTCAAATTAATAAATCCATATTATTATCTGTTTCAGGTGTGAGATATCTCAGAGCCAACAAATACGGCAAATGTTAGTGGCAAATATTTGTAAGCTATAAGTACTATCTTTTAAAAACAACCTGAATTATTTAAAATAAAATAAAATGTTTATTAATAATACAAATGCTTAACAATAAAGTCTGGGATCTTGGGGTTGGTAGCGGGTTCTAGTGTCATGCATGGTATTCGTTTTTACTGTAACGACTGTTCTGTGGCAGTTAGTATACTAAACAGCCATTAACTTTCATTTAAGATGGGATGGCGATAAACTATTTTCTTCATTCTTCACCATCTTAATTTCACTTACTAAGTACACTGAAAATTTCACTAATGTCGTAGTCTAAATAGTCGAACAGCTCAGAATCTCTTTTATAAGATCATACATATTCACGTTTTTCAGCCAGAAACTATTTTAAAAACTAAAAAAAAATGCATTGCTGCCTGGTTTTGCTTAATTAATTAACCTCATTACCGTTGCAATCATGAATGATATACCATATTAGGAAATTTAAGAGTTTATGAATGAACGTAACTTAATATAGTATTGCAACAATCGAACCGTTTGCAGACGTATTAATTTACACAATAATACCCTTTTAAAAATGTCCTTCACTGCGTTCCATTTACGAGTTAAGCATGTGGCGAACGAGGCGGATATTATGCCCTTCTGTTGTCTGAGACTGTTTGACTCATTCCCACATTCTAAGAAATATGAACATGGAAATAATGATAATATACAAAGGTCAATTTTCAAAATGCATTGTTATTTGTTTTATGTCAGAACTTTACAGAATAAATTATCAAAAAATCCTAATCTTTATCAATTACCTAGTTTTTCATTGCCCTCGACATCAATAATTCTTCCGTCATCTGTTTACTTATGTTTGTCATAATTTTATATACTTGAATAGATGCTAAGTACTGCCATAATTTAATAGATGTAACACATAAACCATTTTTACGCTCGCTTTGCTCGTTCGCCTTAATACAATTTGTGGTTCCAATTCCTTAGAACTGGCTTACCAATCTCAGCAAACCTTTTCGATTTTGGCTAACTTGTTATTTTCTAAAGATTGTTAATATGTAGTAATTATTCCTTGCAAATGGTTTACTGTTATTATTTTGAACAAAACAATAAACGTTTCTAAATTATATAAAATGTTGGTTATGTCAGCTATCGATTATGCAATGTGTAACTTATGGTTATGACACATACGGAAAATTATATAATGGTAAATATAAGTTATGACCAATTATCTGTTATGACAAATATTGTTAGTAAAAATGATAAGTAATATTAAATCAGGTGATAATAGTTCAAATAATTTTAAAGAAAAAGAGATAATACCCCCGTCACCTCTATGCGTTATTAATCTACCGTCCTGTCTTTTCCGACTCTTTGTGTCTTTCGAATCGTGGCTGTCATTCAAGACCTTTTTTACTTCAACGACCATAAGACCATAGGTCTGCGCACTATGTTCTCTGCCAATTTCAATTTTAATGAAGTAATACTAAAACTGTATTACTGACAATAGTTTCCTAGCCTTCTTCTGTGATAGAAAAGAATACGCTTTTATAGACAAGGCACGCCAGACTGATTAGTTAAGCTTAATTTCAGATTTTCTTCTCTTACAATGATATTATCTGAATATTTTTAACATTGGAAGACAAGGAAGTAAAATTATCTATTATCAGTCCATCATAACAGAGACGGGCAGAAATACTCGTACAGTCAAGAATGCAATTATAATCACTTTATAAGTATTTTCATCTACAACGAATAAGTAGGTACGTGAAAGCATCTGGTGAAATGCCAAACTAAATCGCGTTCATTTTCTTACTTGATTGTCTAATTGCATGTTAACTACATTTATATAGGACGCGTGTTCTTAGTTATCACATTTATAATTAACTTCAGTTAGCCGCATACTTGTCTGCACGATATTGTCGTGTTTTCACTGAATCTAATCTAATTCTATTTCCAAAGTAGTGCATAATTAATTGACCCTTACTGTACATTAATTACCAATTAATAAGATCCGTTTGGGTATTGTTTGTTTAGAAGGTACATACTTTACATAGAAAGTAATTAAACATACTTAGTTTTGCATTTTTTACAGGTTTAACTGTATTTCTATGCACGTGAAGTAGTTTTATATGATTATAGTAAATCGGTTTTTGAAAATAACGGCTTTATCTTTCCCTGTCATTGCATTGCCTGTTAATTTTCTACATTTTATTCTTATCTTAAGGTTGTAAAGTGGTTGCAAATCATTTGGTAGCTTTGAAATAACGTCTTACAGCCATTTTTATTTTCACCTGGTGTTGGTTGTTTCTGATAGAAGCTGTAATGAGTGCGCGCTTACAAGTCTTTAGTGAGAGTTAACCTTTATACAACTATCCTATCCTGAATGTTCTAGATGTCAACGGGTGTAGAAACTTTGTATAGTGAAATCGTTGTGACCACATGCTACCCACTGTATATTAAATGACACAGTGTACTTAAATAATTTTACATTTTAAATAGGTAACGAATTTAAATAAGTAGGACGACAGTCATTTATTTATTTTTTATTGTAGAAAGGACCTGATTATTTTAAAGGAACCTTTTTAAAAAGGTACAGCTAATATTATTAAAAATAATGTCTAACCGAATTTAATCATATATTTAGAATTTAAAATTCGAAGAAGACTCTTCTTGCAAATGGTTTAGCGGAAAAGTGTCAAGCAAAGAAACAACATTACCAAGTCCTTAACACACACGGAGGATTTTTATAGTATTCAATCCTAACTTATCATAAACCTAAACCTACATTGAAAATTGAATCGTTTTAAAAGTCGGTTAAAAGCAAACACATAATTACTTGATAAATTATTTTGAGATAACCTACAATCAATCATTTCACACATAATTTGTAGACTCTTGTATACAATAAAAATTTCGTATTCAGTTATGTTTGTACAAATGTTCATTTTTAAGGACACCTTTCATTATTCACAAGGATTTTAAAGAAAAAAAAACAATGTATGTCCATAGGTAGAGGCCACGCAAGAATATTTAATACGTTCGCTTATATTAACCTTGATCCACGCTAAGATTTGGAGACTTTGTTTTGTTCCCTTGTTCTTGACTTATATTTGCATAGTAACAATGACTTACTTATTATATGTCATCTCTGATTATATAGTAATTAATTAATACATTACACATGAGATGTCATGTCATATAAATATATTAGATTAGCCTAATTCCTAAACTTTAGTATAGCTTGGCATTAAAAGTCATGGACATTGTCTGTACATGCGTAATAAAAAAGACCTAATTGAGATATACCAGTATATTTGAGGCATAATTGTAACTTTTGACATGAGTGTTAGGTAGAGCTGAGCTCGCCTGATGAGCCACGCATACGCATGCAACATTGAGGCCAAGGTTCCTATGAATTATGTAGTATATGGTATTATTCGGGCGGGATGTGTGTCAGTGCTCCGATTTCGCGGTCATAACGTTAATAATAGCAACTGAAGGTTTCATTCGACAAGAGGAGGTCACTTCTTCTATAAGTATTTCCGGATTTTTAATTGTATCTACCTAATTCTGATTTAAGCAATGTTGGTATTGGATTTAATGGATGGTTAGGGTTAATTTTTTTTATTTTAAAAAGTATTTTTTTTATAATTTATGGTACAGTTTAAAAAAAAATTAAAGTTAAAAATCGTTTGCAGCTTATTTTATTATTTGCTTTAATATTTTATTTTATATTAAATTGTTTTAATATTATAAATAGGACAGGTTTTTGTAATATTCTTTAATAAAGTACATTTTTGTATTGGTAAAAATAATTTATAAAAGAAAAAAATATCTATTTAAAAATGTCTTATTAATTTTGTAAAAATTATAATAAAAAAATAAAAATAATTGTTTCACATGTTTTATTGGTAATGTAACCTGGAGAGCAGTTTTAGGAATGTTAACAAAGAACAGTAATTCTAGAACAGTGGCAAACTAGGACATAATATTTATATGAAAGGCGGCGAGCGCGGCGAACAGTGTCGGCAGTCGCTCCCAAATGAGGTCAGTGGAACACGAAGCATTACACTTGACCTCTTTCTGTCGAGTCCTTACCTCCGCCAGACCTTCACACTTTTTACAACGCTTTTACGAGCTAGGTCGGCCAATTAACTTTTGTCGAATGGTCGCATTTAACAATGACGCCCCCGTTCCGACAGCAGATGCATACGACCCTACGCATACTCGCTCACTCGCACACACTTGACACACATTTCGTTTCAATTATTGTTGGCGTTTGTTTTTTTTACGATGACCCTCACATGAAGGTATACTATTCTATTATGTACAGTAAGAATGATTACATCTGATTCCTAAAAGTCGTAATTATAGCTACATAATATGACGCAAGTTTATTACTTGTAAACGATGTTGATATGTAAACTTCCGTGATTAGATATTCGCTATTATTTACATTCAGTTCAAAATGGTTTATTTACTGCTAATGAAACACGTGTTTTTTATAACCTAACAGATTGATACTAATCTTATTGATGGTCAGCATTCAGTAGAGGCCATTAATGGTGTCTAACGCTCTAGTTGCGGTAATTGCAAACATATAATAGTAGTCATCAAAAGGACCCACAACGATCATAAGACCAACAGTTTACATTTACTAAACGACTGTACATTATTTAACAATATCAAAGTGGTAATAATTAAATTAGTAGCTCTACACAAAAAAATAATTATGTCGATTCATTACAAACAAGGTCAAGGGGACCTTGTGCTAAGCTGCTATTTTATTATTTGTTATTTTTGCAACAAATAGAACTGAAAGGTAAACAAGGAAGTGGACAGTTGTATTACGCCTTATTTGAACATATGTATGGAGCTAATTATGTGTATTGAATAGCATTTGTTTAGTGATTATATAGCTTTTTATGCGGTCCAATGTGTAGGCTCATGAACCAATAAGAGAAAAAAAAGTTTATGACAAAAAAGTTTGTTTCATTCATTATTATTCACATGTTTTACAAACCCTTATATTTAATTGACCAAATATAATTTGTGTGGAGAATACAATTGAGTACTAAACTATATATACCTATAACAACCCGTACAAGCTTGTTTTATTGAAATAAAATTGTGAAATAATAAATTAGAAAGAATCAACAAACAAAGTAATATTTATAAATGGCGAAAGTGAAAATATCTGTCCCACCACCACCTTCGCAGATGACTATAGTAGAGCTCTCGTGGGCAAATAGGCGGACTACTGTTTTTATACCTACTTTGATATTTAATAACTAAGGATCATAACCTCTTCACTATTAGTAGTAGTTAATTATGATATATTCTTATCAAATAAAATATAAACTAATAAATAAAGAATAAAATACTACTAATGACATTCCTTTCATGAGCTAGGGTAGAGATCTAGAAACTTTCCCTGAAAGCTTAGCTTGTACGGTACTCATAAGCGAAGTTAACATGGGCCCATTGTGTTTTCTTACTTTGTTACTATACGAAGACATTTTATACAAATAATGATAAATAATTATAAGAAAAAAAATATATTTTAAGATATGACCAAGTAGGTGAATCTAAACTTATCTATAAATTTATATAACATTGAAATGTGTGCCTCACAGTAAAGAACAACATCTCTTATAATCATACATTTTTTGAAACACTGCTAAAGAAATCATCTAAAGTTTTAAAATTACGCAATTCATATGAAATTCGCAAAGCGGAGGTACAATTCTAATTAGTTGTTTAAACAAAATGTAAAAAAAATAATAGGATTTTTATCCTATTACTACCTAGGACAATATCTGTAAGCACCTTATCTTAAACTATAACAACAAAATATCTTGTGAAAACGGGTTATCTATAAAATCGCGGAACAAGGAACTAATTTTAGATGTTACATCTTCATTTAAACGATACAGGAAGAGGAATACAATCTGTACAAGGTTTTATAAACTACATAAATATTAGCTTTCCTTGATATAAAGTAGGAACTACTCAATAAACACATGTATGCTATCTCTTTAAATTAAAAAAGACTTTATGAATTATAACAATAACAACAATGCTATATGAATTATCTCTCCCTAGTCTTCGTTCTAAGTCTTACGTCAGTAAAATCGTTTAAAATTCGGTTAAGTTAACTTATAGTTGTCAAATTGTCTTACCTATTGCGTGACAATCTGACAACTAAAAGTTAATTTAACCGAATTTTTAACGATTTTAAGGAACGAGAATTAACATAAAAAGCGGCCTCACACTAGCGTTTGTCGTAGCGTTTGCGATAAACGTATACGCGGCGTAGAAGCTGCAACAACGGTTCACAAGCGCAGCGATCAATTGGCTTCAGAGAAAACGCCGGACAAACGCTTGTATAAAGCCGCTCTTAAAATTTCACCAAAAACAACTTATTTTGTGTTTAGCACTATTTTTTACATATTTAATGTAGTAACGTCAAGTTACACAAATAGTCAATTGTTAAACTGTAAATATTTATTCAGTAAATGTTTACTAACTATAGTTATTATTTCTGTAAATGGTCTAGCTTATTTACGCCGAGCGTGAGAGAAGAGCGAATTGTCGTAAGTGTAAACATAAATGGTAAAACTTCTAGTCAGAACTCTACCTTCTTCGATTAGCGTTTGGTGATCTGATTGGTTAATAACGTGTCCAATTTGGAGTAAATGACGTTCAATATTATTTAATAAGATCTTTATATTTTTCTTTTAAAAAAATAAGGCCCTAAATTTAGTACATATTTTTATTCAGAGTTCTTTGAATTAAATACACAATGTAAATATTATACAAGTTTAAAGTTCCTTGTTATGTTATTTGCAGAACGATTTAGATTATTTGTAACATTGTCAAGTGTGTATCGATATTTTTTATTTTGTTATCTATGTGGTACAAATTCTATATTCATGGAATAAAAGTGGGTCATCGCTGCACTAGCTGATAAACAAGCGTCAACAGTAATGTGTAACAAAGAGTTGAAACAGTCAATTCTAAGAACGACATTTTGTTTGTCACATTACACAAAAAGCTCTTTCATAGGCAGTGGGCGGCTCAGCTGTTATTAATACTAACGTTTCCGCAAACAACTATTGTTTTTTTTACATCCATATTATTTATCTATTTTCAATTGTAAAGTATTTAAATTTTGCTCATATTTAAAGAAGGGTAGGTAACTTTACGGTTTTTATGTTATTTGCAGTATTTACAAAAATCCAAATCCTTAGATATTTACAACCTGTATACAAAGTAGCATCAACAACAAGGTACTGCAAGCATGTTTTCCACTCTTCAGTACAGGTAGGTAACATAGTGGTTAGAAATAGGAATAACATAGTAAATATGTATGTCAAACGTGGTATACTAAACTACCAAACTACTACTATTTACTAAACTAAAGATGAGAGAAAAACTTATTCTTGAAATTCTCCAATCACTCTTACCGTCTGCGGTAGCTATGCCAGACCCCTTTTGTTCCATTAAATATCGTCCTTCGTGCTATAAATTGGAGCAAATCAGCCTCAAATAGCAGTAAAATATCAATAGCCAACCAAATAAATATTCACCAAATTAAAATAAATAAAATGAGGACAAAGAAAATGGCAGCCCTGACACTGTCTACATTTTATAACTCTGCGAAAGTCAACAAGCGTTAGATAACGCGAGCAATGTACATGGCTTGCGCTCTATCGTTCAAGATTAAGGTCGTCTCATCTATGTCATTGTTTTCCTTATACATACTAAACATTTAATGATAATTAAATGTTGTAGATATATTTTCAATCAGATTTTAGACGAATAAATGTCGGTTATCGTCGGTTGAAAACGGGTCTCTAAAGGGTTCATCTTTTCCCCCAAGCACCTCAAGAACCAAAATCTTTGCTATTGAATCTTTTTTGGACTAGTTGTTTTCGGATTTCGATAGTGAGAATATCTTTTTTAAGAAGAAAGAAGCTGTTGAGTATAATTAGTTTAGCGCACAAGTTTAGCGCAATAGCGCCTTTGTAATAATTGTTATTTAGTGTGAGTTGATATAATTGTTAAGAATGCACACATATTTTCATAATTTTCAGTGGAAAATAACATATACTTAATACGATTGGACAATGTTATATATAAGCATGTGTTACTCTGCCTAATATTACGTCTAGTAGCTATAAAATTTCGCACAGCTTCAATCTGAAACTAAAAGAGATACAGTTAATAAACGATTCTTCAGTCGTTACGAGTTCATAAAGTCTACACTTGTTTCGGTTTGTTTATATACTAAACCAAAACAATCGAGGGTTACCTTGTGAATGTTTAACAAACGCTGTTGCGCAACAAAAGGCGAACAATGGCAGCAAGGGTGAACTATTGCCATAATATTGAACGACAATCGAGATCAGCTTGCAGGCCGTACCTCTTTCACATGAGCATTACTTGCGCTAATAATTGCAATAAAACTGAATCATTTCTCTTTTTTATGGCAAGGAGTGGAATCTTCATTGCCATAAAAAAAGAAATGATCATAATTATAAGTACCTGCCAGAGGTACCAGACGATAGCGGAAAATAAATCAGGAAATAAAAAAGTTAAATACATTTTAACCTCATTTTAAGTTCACGGTCTTGTGCTTTAAATATTCCACCCACTAAGTTGGTGGTACATCATATTTATTTGCTGTTTTTGGTTATAAACTATTATACTTGATTGACGTGGGCGGAACATGGAGATAAGAATCATTTGTTGCTTACTAAGATGACTGTTTTATTAAGAGATTATGTTATACTTCCTGGATGTAAGCCGCGGATCAAGTCGTGTTCCCAGTACTACTTGCCTTGCTAACGTTCTGAGAAACTATTCAAGTGTGGCTATCATCATGTGTTGACTAATGTCATGAAGTGGTATCGTCTGCTATGTCTAATGACTCAGGGGAGCACGTGTATCTCGCACAATTATAACAGAAAAGTATATTATAGTACATCATATTTATTATTACGTACCTATCTCTAATGACGCATTTCCGCGTGTTATTTCATTTTTAAAAACATACTTACTAATGTCGTGTTTGTATTAAGTTACTCGCTTTTGTAATATTTGAATATTCTACAAATATACATAATATAATATGTAGACGACCTTGAATGCTTTCCGCAATTTGTAATCTTGTTGTGAAGATGATGTGGTAGATACTTCGCATGTTTGTGTAGAACTTATTGTGTATGTGTGACAGCGGTCGATATCTAAAACATCGTGTCATGAAGTAAACTGATCGAGTGTACATAGAGAATTAGAAGGCGATGGGAGCAGGAGCTAGGGAGTGGGAAAGAGGGGCGGTCCCAGTCTATGTGTGCGCGCCTCGTTGTCGAATAATATTTTTTCGCACACACAAGGTCGAGGTCGAATCGCTTGACTTCCTAGATCAGCAGCCCGCGACCTCGCTCCGTGGCCGGCGCGACGCGTCGCGTGTCGCCGCCCAAAGATAATGTACTCCTAATGGACTCGTCTGAAACACCATTTTACTATCCTTTTATTAGAGAATATTAATTATATTATTAATTAATCTGCATATGGTAAACTTGAACAATCGGTATTTTTACATAAATAGATACATTTTTGGCATTAGTAGGTATGTATTATATGTGATGATGTCAATTATATAAAACTTGTCCTTGAATAAAGATTTCGATCGTACAAATATGTTTAATAAAAATTGTTTATCATCTTTTTTATCTGATATTGTTCAAAATAATTTTGGCAGTTCCTCATCACGTATATACCTACGTGTCTACATAATACTCGCGAAAAGTGTAGTGTATGCGGATAAAAATATCCAGGGTCATGCTCAAGGTCTCGTTGCTTTTCTGATTAGGCGATAAGAAATAATAACTACAATGTAATTTGGAACTTTTGTACTAGTACTTAGGTCTCAGTTTACTGTTTAGCAACAATATCTAAAGTAAAAAACAATAACGGTAATTCTGCTGATATTTTTTCTTGCACAAGGTTACAGTTTACATGCCTGAAATATAAAATATATATTTATGAATATCTATATGCTTGCAATTTTATGCTCTGCATGTCGCAATAAATATATTTTAATGTCCTTCTGCTAATAGCTAAGAAAGATTACCTATCTATGTATTTACTTAATAGGTAGGTACTACCCAAGATTAAGAATAGGATCCGACGAGACGAGGACGAGATAGCAATGCAGGCGGAGCAGTAGGAGAAGTTCGCACAGCCTTAGGTCGGGTGACGGAGCTAGCAGAGCAAGTGTCGTACGACCTTGTCATATGACATTGACTCGACACGGACGCTTCCTGTTATCTCATTTACGATACTTCTCGCCACTCGCGACCGGCATTAATCATTATTGGAACAAAGAATGACCACTCACGGTAATTGTAATTAACACGCGTTGACCTTGACGAACTCATTATCTCGGCCACCTCGGTCACCATAGTCACAACGTCACAAAGGACTTTATTAACTTTGTACGTAAACAGGAATGTTTTCCTCGATCATTGTTTTTACTATTTATTATTATGTATGTTTAAGTTGAAGTAACTAGGAAGTTGTTTGTATTCATTTACAGATCAGACAAACTTGAGATTTAACCAGATTTGTAAAAATATCTTTTATTTAAATAAGAACCATATGTTTCTAATACTAAAACAGTGCCTTGCTTTTTTATTGTAGAGCATATGTTTTATATAACATATAATTACAATAAAATGCTACACAAGGATTAAATAATTAAAGTAATTTTAAACATACAATGTCTATTCAATTATAGAAATTATCCTTGTGTTGTGGTATGTCGAGGAGTACCATAGGTAAACAGTAGTCTCGATTGGTTCAATTGAAGGTTAGATATGAATACAATAAATACGATTGGAATGCCACGTGTCGAAGGTAACGGAATAAGCCGTGGATATTAAACAAATGCACTGAAGTATAGACGAAGATGATACGTCACAGTAATAAAGAGTGCGCAGTGAGTACCTACTGCGCAAACATGTTTACAGGCGCGTTCTCAAAGTTCAAGGCCCTACTAATGACCAATGTGAAACAATGTACTTTCCATAAGAAATTACTATTTGTCTTTGTTCAACTATTTATTACTAGATTTTTTATAATCGAAGTTGTCATTTAATATCTTAATCACACAATCGCTAATAGAGTAACTAGAACTTCCATGGTTGTGTTTATTTCCTGTTTTTTATATGAAATCTTGAAATTAACTGCCTCATTGGCGTGATGGTCGTAGTATGCGCAGTGTTTTGGGATTCGAATTTAAAGCAGCACAACTTTTTGTTGGATCCAATTTCCATGATTATCATGAACCTGGATGTTCTTAATGTTTGTAAAAGTGTCTGCGACACATGATAAGATCCCCAGAGCCGCTCATTGCGAGGATTGTACTCATAAAAAAAGATAAATGTGCAAACTGACAAGTACAGTAAAATTCAGGTCACTTCATTGCAAACTAGTATTTTGAATAATTGCGTGAAATCAGCAGGTGCTATACGGCCACCTGGACTCGAGTTTCGAGTGTACTCAATCGTTACGATGAGCTGTGATAAACTGCTCCCAGGTGGCATAAAATCTGAAACAGCCGCTAGTTATATCATGTGTCCATACACGTGGTTCTTGTAACTCGTTGTGTTTCAAGTTTCAAGGACTTGCTTATTCTGATCACGCGACGCAATTATAATTAAAGTAGGTACTTACACAATTTCTTAAATTGACGGTTTAAATTACAATTTGAATTTGCCAAAATAATAAGTTGTAATCCAATAATTACTAGCAATTTGTTGTTGTCGAGGTAGTTAGAGTTTTTAAATCTGATTGTAAAATTTGTCACTTCAGAACAAAATTAATAGCGATTAGGTGTTACAAGCTTTTTTAAAAAATATTTGTTTTGTGTATGGTCTAAAAGTAAGGTTGGTGCAATCTCTCGTACAACCAATAAAAACGGGAACCATTGTCGGAGATTGAAATGCAATCTCGGTGATGTTTACTGACTAATGCATACTGGTAGGCGTAAAGTTGAAATACCTATGCACAGGCATGCGTGTTCTACTACAACGGATGAGCATGATACCTACAGAAAATACGCCCCATTACATTGGAAAACTTTTTAAAAAATAATGTGTAATCTACTATATTGTATGAAGTAATAGTATTTGAGCTAATGAATAAAATGTCATTATCTTTTAACATTACTTACCAAAAACTGTTTTACTTAAAGGAATCCCTCCTCCAAGTGTTTAAAAAATTTCCTACCTAATCATTAAATTTGAGTCTGAAATAATTTGTAATGTTTGGGCATATTTTTGAAGTTGCAATCATATCATCTTTTGCCAAAAGCATGTTTAGTAAGCATGTTTTCATGTACATTGTTTTAATAATAAGATACCTATCAATTATAATGTATATAATATGCTAAGAAAGGTGACCCCCACCTTTACTTATTCTAGTATAGGTGCGTTTGACCTACCGCTTAGGTTATTTCAGTCGATTACTTTTATTTAACTCGTTTATTGACCATTCATAATTATCAATAATGTTTTAAATTACTCATTATAAACATTGTTGTGCTGTGATTTTCAAGAATTTATATATATCATGCAGAGTTTAGTTTAACATATAAACTTGCATGCATAAATTAATTTGCACGCCTCGTTCACGAGGCTACACTATAGAACAAATTACTGTAACTATCATTTTACCAATATCGTAAAATTATTCAAAGATTATTTATTTACTGGTGATATTTATGTTAAATCCGCCCTATTCCAAAAGCTTAAGCAATATATCCTAGGTACAGCGATTAACAGTTTCGAAAAATCTCTTTCTGTCTTACACCTCGCTGGATGACTGGTTGATCTCCTAGTTTGGATGTGTTAGCGTCCATGTAATGTATAGTCTCATTCTGGCAATATGCACACGAGCTTGAATTTCATTGCAAAAATATATTTTCTTAGTCAGTAATTCAGAACAAATGACCGCGTGATCATTCTTACGGTATCAATCTTCATTTGTCTTACATAAAGATATAATTCAAATAAAAACAATTCTTTAGGAACAGACATATTCAGCTAACCTATCGTTATTATGTACATTTTTATGTATATTTTAAAGTCATTTTATGAAAAAATTGAAGGTCATATGCACATTAGAAACGGCCTTGGTATCGTTTCAAAGTCTAGAGGTGATCTCAGTTGCGATTTACAATAACTTATTTAAATTACAATACTTTGTTGTCTGTGTGATGACGCATTAAGAATTCATAATATCACTATCCCATCTTATCCCGACATCATTTTATCATGGCTTAAGAATAAAAAAAGAAAAACTCACGTTAAAGCTCTTTGGGCATTTTACCGACAATTTCGGGTGAACCGTGGCCTGTGGTGGCTAATGTGCACGAGATTGTGAGTTAGATATAATAAAACAATAATTGACGCCAATGATTATATTATCTAGATTTAAACAACTTTTGTATCCCTTGCTTTATGCGTATAAGGCTATTGGGTTGCCGAACTAGAATGTTGGACAACATTGAAACTTATCCGGTAGGGATAAGTTTATAGTAAGCAGTGGTAGTATGAGCAAATTTTGGAACCATACGGTCTCTTCTTTCTATGAGAATATTATCATTGTCAATTTAATCTGCTAAGTTCCAAGGTGCGAAACACAGGGCGCATACTCATACTTTAACTTACCTTCATCTCTCAACCATCATTTTCCGATTCTTCACAGGTCAAGCATAAAGCGGGTGCATTTTCAGCCGATTTTTATTAAAACATACATTGGTAAAACAGATTTCATTGCGTAGATTGAGCAAACAGAAATAAATCAGACACATTATTTTAATAGTACCCTTGAATTTTATGATTTATTCATACTTTAGTGGGACCTTAAAACAGCATGGTTAAAATTATTGAATCTACTTGAGCTCCTGACATTGTATGAGCTTCCTGTCTATTTACATCACTATAGATTACCTTCACACAAGCGGGTTGAGGTCAGCAGAACTCACCGCAACTACAAGAACACTGCCGTCACTATGGACGCCTTTTGTCATTTGATTTATGAAAAATATATTCATTGTTCATATTAGTAAGCTTATAATGATAAATTAAGTACTTACGCCAGTAGTAAGACCTATGAATATTAATAGTTTTAAGTACTAAGACTATTTTCCAGAGGTACTGTACACTATTTCTTTATTATAATTTTTTAATTCGGTTTATAAATTCTAATTTCTAAATTTTTCTTGTGATTTGACTATTTTTTGTTTTATAAATAAGCAAGTAACTGTAAATGTGTTTATTTGGGATTAGTGAGCTTTTAATTATTATTAATTTTAGAACAAGATTGTATAGTATTTAGTTACGATATTTTAATTTAGAATAAGATAAAACTTCACTATTGTATTAGGTGCAAACCTGTAAAGATAGTGTTAAGTATGAAATAAATAAATAAATAAAAAGTATTTCACAAGTGACAAGGGATTTGAGTACGACTGCCTGCTGGTGTTTTTCACAGAAGTAATGTCTATACATATATTCTACTTTATACATATTTTAAGATTGGACTTTCCTTTATAAGTACGTACGTTTTTAACGTAAGTACGTTGTACGTAAGTACGTTTTTAAGTGATAACAAGACGTTTAGTAATACCTGATACTTAATACTTGACCAACCCATCAGTTGCAGAAAACTCAAAGCGAATGAGTATTTGACTTGCCTAATGTTAAAGAGTTCCTATTCAGATTAGATTATCCACACAAAAAGGTTATTTAACATGATAATGGATTTGATGACACCACCATTGACGTGTTTGTTAGGAATGCTCTTAATAGAATGTTGACTTCCGCATCTTTTGTGCCATGAAGCTTCTTAATTTTTTTCTCTGTGTAATGACAAAGCCAGAATTCATGGTGTCTCCTCTTTATCGTATTCGATGAATGACGTCAAGCTGGTAAGAAAAACGTCGCAAATATTATAAATATTTTTACTTAAAACACTATACTAGTCTGTATAGTCAGCGTAGCATTAGTTGGCCACATTTACATCACTGGCTGGCTAGGTACCGTCTCTAGAATGGGACATTAATGGGCTGTTATGATACTCTGATGTAAGTTTTAATATAAATTTAATAGCTATGATTAGAAATGTCTCACTGTTAGCATCGTTAATTGTAAGAGATGAAAAAAATGAGTTAGGTTAGCTTTTTGACCTGTTATTTTATTATTGCTCTACCATTTGGATTTCAAAAAGTAATGGT
This sequence comes from Schrankia costaestrigalis, assembly GCA_905475405.1. Taxonomy (NCBI): domain Eukaryota; kingdom Metazoa; phylum Arthropoda; class Insecta; order Lepidoptera; family Erebidae; genus Schrankia; species Schrankia costaestrigalis. The sequence goes on from FR997832.1 coordinate 10,001,114, forward strand.
CCTTCCTGTCCACTATAAATATACTCTATTCTACAATTTTTAAGAGTAACTTTGTGACGTAATAGAATATTAAGTTTTGCTTAGTCTAAAGGCAACATTTGTATATTATTTGATTTAAAATTGCTAAGCAAGGTTAAAGTTTCAGTCTATATATAGATCTATGTCATACTGTTAAATAAGGAAATATATAAAAATAATACGAAATAATATAATCTTAGTATATAAAAATAAGGAATATTAAAAAAGGTAAAACATGAAAATTATTGTTCTATTTTTACAAATATATATGTTACGGGCAACGTGATTAAGTGGGCATTATTAATAAGGACCGGTCTTTATTAATAATGCCCAATAACGATGGCCAAAGTGATAAATTTATCACTTTGACCGGCCCTTATTAATAATGGCCGACGGCCCGTGGTCCATGTAATAAGTTAGTGTTTGAGATAGCTTAAAAAAAAGCTAAAACCTAAAATGAAGGCAAAAGTCAGAAACAGTTGGTTAGGTTAGGTTAGTATGGCGACCACAACGCGCACGAGCCGAGCGAGCGAAGCGAGCGGGCCGCGGCAGCGGCCGGCGAGTGCCAGAAACATTTAAGTAAAATGTTTATTTTTGAACTACTATGTCCAATAGTTTATTTTTTGTTAACTTTTCACGAAAATTTTGTAAGTTTAATTTCATTTAATAAACAAAAACACTACAGTTCACCTATTTTATTACTTTGCCCAAGATAGGGTGGGCCTTATTCATAATGGCCGGGAAAAGTGATTAATTATGCTGTATTAATCACATTGCCCAATTGAGTCGGGCATTATTAATACAGACCGGTCATTATTAATAATGCCCGGACTAATCAAATTGCCCGTAACATATACACGAGGTTTTACCAGACGGCTTCGTCTAATCTGCCTTTCAGCGCTCACTGCTGGGACGGAGCAGGGTAACTTGGTTTATTGGTACCACGCTGACTACGACAGAATAGTCGAAATAAATTCTCTACCGGCTTGGTAGCTCTAGAGATGATGATATATCTTTATCCCTATCTCTCGAAGTCGCCTTTTACGACACTCAAGGGAGGAGACAACTCGGTGGGTATTTGCTTAGTCTATCAATTATCCATGAGGCTGTATTATTAGGTAATTGGTATCATCGTCATAATAGAAGTATCAGTATTTCAACTACTGTTCTGAATATACGTGATAGAGTTGATTTGTATGAATTTTTACTTCTAATAACCGGCTACAATGATGGTACTAGTTTAAAAATAATTACCCTTTATAGCTGACGCAACATATTTCTACTTAGAAGTTATCAGTCGAGGGTAGGTATCGCGTCACGTTACGGAAACCCGACACCGTGACGTCCCGCTCACGAGGTGCGCGGGCGCGGGTGACGGCCGCCGACGACCCTGACTCTTGAAATAGTCTTCCGCATTAACGTTCAGAGCAAAAATATCGCATGATGTTGCTTACAAGGTCGGGGCACAAACACCCCCACCACTCCTTAAAAGGATTAAATAGTACCATATAGAGAAATGTCGAATACGTTTATGATATCCTTATTGTTAACTGTTGTATTAATGTCATAATATTATACTTGCGTTAAATGCAAAAATATATGATCTGTAAACATATAGTGTTGTCATATGATGTGATGTGTCACTTGGACTTACCCTCACTTTATTGCAATATACTTAAATGTTTCTGAAGTCAATTATTAAAGGACCAAACAGTCCAAGGATTAGTCCTAGACTTTAGAAAAGTCAATTTATTGACACAAAATGCAACTCAATAATCGAAATTTGATAGACTCCTTCAATATAATACTCGTAGCAGATAGCTACTTGTGCTACATACACAAGTAGCTAGCTTGATAAGGTCTTATCGTTATTCTTCTCTAAGGTATTCAGAATGAGCACGGTATGGTAAATTTGGTTAAATAATGAAAAAATAATACTATGTTTTGGGAATCGATAATGAACGTAAAACAAAAGCATATATTATGTTCAAATAATAAACCTTGTTATACCTACATAGTTCTTTTTTAATCATGGTAGGTTTAACTAAGTTTTATAAGAGTCTTATTTGGTGCAAAATCTATATAAGGACTCCGCATATTGTTTGCTTTTGATACGGGGAACCCCGGGTAACTTATTATTTGTTCTGAGATCTATTACTGCTATAAAAGTTATTTATGTACGAGTATGTAAGCTAATAAATGTGTGAGCCTTATTGTTAAATTAAAGCTTAAATATTACTAAAACATATTGTATTTGTGTTGATAGGTCGTCGTTCTTTGACTTTGCTCAAGCGAATCAAAGCATTATACCCAAAAAGTACTTATTTACGTATTTTATAACATGATCTCTTTTTTAAATGTACCTATAAAACAGAAGAACAAGAACTTTAAACGAGTATATCGTCGTTGTTTTACAAAACAATATATGTAGTTTATTCTTAAACACAGATAAATAACAATGCAAAGTTTTATAAACAGAGAATGCCAGTCTTAAACCTTCAAGTATCTTTGATTAAACCTTCAAGAGACCTTTCCGAATAAATCTACGTACAATGTGACGTTTATAGCAATACCGAACAGCGTTTATTTGTTTTCGACAAGAAATATTCAACCAATTAGCTGTGTGTAACTAAAATGAACTGAAGGTCGTGATCCCGATTCTAGATTTTTATGTAAATGCAATTACGTACAGAAATATATACTCTTTTTCTTAAGGATGCCATCATGTTAGTTTATAAATGTTGCTTTGATAAGTAAATAACATTTTCTCTAAAATACGTAACGGCCTTGTGTATACCAACATACAATGTTATTAGGTTGCGTAAGTACGGTTATAAATCACTGGCAGAGTGCAGCTGTAAACAAACCCGCTCGTTGCAAAAAAAAACTAAAAGTTTCTAAAAAGTACGCCTTGAAATAATAACCTTGTTGAAAAATGCTACATTATGTTTCAGTGCCAAACTTTAATACATGATATTGCTACTGACAATATGTTATTTTCTGATTGATCGTAATATTAAATTGTTTTTTGTTAAATTTTACGGTCATTGATTAAGTCAATACCAAATGATACCCAATAACATTGTTAACTAAATGCTCCTTAATTCTCTTTAGTTTTTACTTATTTATGTGTGCCGAAAATTGTGTACCCAAAAGTTCGATTTACTTTCCACGACTTTTCACAATTTCGTTTGTTTTATTTCATACAATTCATTTACACCTATTTTGTAATGATATTCAGTGCCTCACATTAATTAAGTTATTCAGAGGGTACTGAAAGTCACTTGGTTTTCCCCAAATCAGCTTACTTTAGATAGTTTCAAGAAAAGCTAAAAGCAAAATTATTTTGACCTCTCTGCCTAGATAAGTTTTTAATAACCATACTATTTTCATTACATTATTAGTAACTTATATTTAAGACAATGAAATTGAGTTACATTGACTAAACAAATACTATGTAAATAAATCCTCCTTGAAATTCAGCACGTACTTCATTTTACTTGCTTATCTTGAGGGTCAAAGAGTGACATTAGTCTGTATCGACGATTACTTTTTCAGTCTCGATTTCATTTTTAGGGTTCCGTACCAGTTTTGAAAAAACGGAACCCTTATAGGATCACTTTGTTGTCCGTCCGTCCGTCTGTCCGTCCGTCTGTCCGTCCGTCCGTCCGTCTGTCTGTCAAGACCATTTATCTCAGGAACGCGTGGAGGTATCAAGTTGAAATTTTTACCAAATACTAAGGCTTGTTGCCTCTTATGCCCGATTTACACATCGACAAGTACAGTAGCGAGTTAAGTAGTATTTTAAGATTAAGTTGATTTAAATAGAGTTACATCCTATTTTTTGGCGAGTTAAGTACGAAGTAGCCCCCTCTCTCGCGTCTCGCCAACTTAACTTGCCAAAAAATAGGATGGAGATCTATTTAAATCAACTTAATCTTATAATACTACTTAACTCGCTACTGTACTTGACGATGTGTAAATCGGGCATTAGTGCCGTAAAAAAATCAAAGTGCTAATCCAACGCAATCAAGAGATATAGCCGTTTTTGTCGCAAATTTAGAGGGGTACAGGCAAAAACCTACAGGGTACTTCCAGTCTACCTACAAACTTGAAATTTGGCATGAAGCAAGGTCTTATTGTACATGTAATGGGAAAATTCCGAAAACCTTAAATTTTTACTTCAATCATATTATATTTTGATTTCATTGAATTTTGGCGGGAAAGCTGAGTCACGTGACCTGTGACGTCATAGAATTTTGGTCACGTGACCCGTGACGTCATACAATTTTAACAGATGAGTCGTGACGTCACAGAATTTTGGCGGGAAAATATTTTTGACAGTTGAGCCGTGACGTTTTTGAATTTTTGACAGATGAGTCGTGACGTCACAGAATTTTTGACAGATGATTCGTGACGTCACAGAATTTTAGCGGGAAAATATATTTTGACAGCTGAGCCGTGACGTTTTTGAATTTTTGACAGATGAGTCGTGACGTCACAGAATTTTTGACAGATGATTTGTGACGTCATATTATTTTGGCGGGAAAATATTTGAAACCTCTGTCACTTTGACAGCTGTCAATTTTGACAGATAGGCGTGACGTCATAGAATTTTTGACAGATGATTTGTGACGTCATAGTATTTTGGCGGGAAAATATTTATTGACAGCTTAGTCATGCCGTCATTGAATTTTGGCGGGAAAAATAGTATTTAAACAGCTGAATCCTGACGTTATCAAAATTTGGCGGGAAAATAAATAGATTTGCACGGAACCCTCGGTGCGCGAGTCAGACTCGCACTTGACCGGGTTTTTTTTCATGGTCATCATATAGCAGACTGATAGCATATCATGTTACATCGCATAATACTTAACGTTTGGCACGTTATCTGTAAAGGTTTAGACTGCGGAAGCATTTTCGGCCGTACATATACAACTTTAAACTAATATTTGAAGGAGGCATTATTCATATTGTGTCAATAATAGTTTAAGGTTTTCAGAATTATGTTAACTTTTTATAATTTTTAGAGGGTAAATAAAAAAAATAAAAATTGATAATCCTATTCTGACAAGTTGAAGAAAGTGTTTATAAACTTTTTCGCATTGATCGTATTGATTTCGTATGGTGGGACTGTGTGCATGACTATGACACCAAGTGGGCCTGAACATGTCAGTCTATTGTCGACCTTTATCTAGACATTTTTACTTTATTATTATATATTTAATTTATAAGTATAGAATAAAACTTAACTATAATATAGAATAAAACTTGACTGCGATATTAAGCCACCCAATGTATTGGTACTGTAGGGCTTTCTCCCAAGTATCTGCACTCTATCGTAGAGATTATGTCTGCATAGCTTTTCAATTAGCCGACTTTTACAACTTTCTCATGATAATACAGAGTGGTGAAATGATGTACGAAAGTAAAATACTCTGTTAACATCAAATAATTATGACAATGCCACAAAATCTTAATATTCAATAATTTGTAAAGATTTACTTTTAATTTATAAGTATCTTGTATTAGAGATCTAACTAGCTCCATATTGCAAAGTGTAGTAAAAAAAAGTAGCTCTTAAAGTAACGCTTATTCAACAAAAGAAGTAGAACTTGTCGTCATAAAACCCTGAACTTACCAGTCCATTCAGCCAGAGAGGTGAGAGGAGATTAATCCCTGAATTAGGAAATTTATAGGCTGATATTATTTTAATAAAATGTGTTCATATAATAAATTAATACATTATATTGTTATGATAACTCAATTTGTTGCATTTATCTATTTGTGTAACGCATAACACGTTTATAAATGTTGTTTACCAATATAAACGTGAACTTAACTTTGACTAAAAGTGACCTGCGAATGCGCAGTTCGTGTAAATATGCTGAAACTTACGACCTTCTTTCTCTATTAAAACTGCTGATTAGTTTTAAATATTTCCATTCTTTAATAAATGTATTTAGATCATTGAACCGTAAATAATGTGTTTTTAGTTACAAAACGGTCACATATTTTTTTTGAAGCCCTTAAATCGTAATCTTCACGATTATCAAGGCACGTTGCCAAGTTTATGATAGTAGGACTATATTACTTTATAGAGTCAGTACTAAGTAATACGAGTATGTTATTCAGTTTCATACTGCGTTTGTAGGGCCTCGTGTTCCACATACTTATTTTCATCTACATCTTCTCCCAAATTTACAAAGTGTGTTCATTCAGATTGCTCTCCGATAATGGAGCGAATAAAGTTCCAATATAAATAATGATTTACGAGCAGAATCGCATTTTGCGCATTTCGTTGATGAATTTTCAGAGTTATGAATCGGATTGTTTATATTCGGTAGAAGTATTTTACAACTAGTGAATGAATAGTGTATACCTATTCCCTGAGTGGATCTGATGATTGCAGCGATCACGTTGCTTCGACATGGTGGACGCACGCTCTAAGCCACGTGCTGTCGCGATAACCGTTTCTGCGTCGCAATCAACACGCTTTGTGTATACTTAGCTACTGTCTTTGCCCTCTGTAATGAACAGAATTGCATTTCTATCAATATGCACTGACACGTTTATTATATTTTTGTTTATTTATTTATAAAACTTACACAGGATGTCCCAAAAGCCGACGCCAACCCGAAACCGGGTGATAAGGCAAGTCACGCTGGTTATCAGAAAAATATAAAAAAAATCTACTTAAGTAAGTACTTTTTCTTTCACTGCAGTCAATTAAAACAGGGCATTTTTTCATTATAAATTTTATTCTAAGAAATAAGCCTTATTGTGAAAGCTAAAGCAGGTTTTAAATTTCTAACTAGAGCTTAATAAAGCATAATTCAGGGTAACACAGCAAAAAAAAAGTTGCAAAAAGTAAAGATTTGTAGCAACAGGAGTTAAAAGACTGTCACAGGGTGTGAAATTTTCCGGTTTTTATTAGAATTTTTTATATTTTTCTGATAACCGGCGCGTGACTTACCTTATCACTCGGTTTCGGGTTGGCGTCTTGTTTTGGGACACCCTGTATATAGAACCTGGATTTGGCAAAACCTATGATTTAGGGCATTCATTTAAGGTGTGCAATTATAGTAAATAAGTTTTTAGATCTTACTAGCAGTAGAAACAACAGGTCCAGCGATGGAAATTAATACACTTGTATTATCGGTGCTCAATAAAATTAAAAATTTTAAGAATTAAAGAAGAAGAGAATGGTTGTTCTGTTACCGCAAGGATGAATAAATTAAGGACAGGTAGGGTATTGAAATGATATAAAGAGATCCTTCATGGAAGATTAACAAAGTATGTACTGAGTACTACAACTTTACGAAGAGGATGGAAGCTATTGACTATCATGAAGAATTTTAACTACAACAGTCCTTGAAAATCTTGATAATCTGACGAACTATGAAGTAAATTATAATTAGTAGTTTAGATAATGTTAGAGGTTGAATTTGTTTCCTTGTTTGGTGTAGTATAATAGTGTAATCTCTGCAAATATTTAAGAGGATTACAAAAGTTGTACATCATAGGTATATCCTTGATGAAAAACTATATCCCTGCACGACTTTAACAAATTTTCGTGTCGGTTTACTACTCTTTTGTTTTCTTGAGAATATCTACAATATATTTTACTGTGTATGTTCTTGTACCATCTGTATCTATAATTGTAAATAGGTGAACTGAGTCTGAGGTTGGTTAATGTGTCTGTTAATTAGATGATTCTCAAATTCTCCGTGTCAGCAGGCTTTGTGCAGGATTTATTAATATAGGTATACTATCAAAAGCCGAAGAAAAAATGTAGAAGCTTATTATCATAGTTATCGTCAGTAGCCTATTGTAGTTTAGTGTTTTATGTCAATTTTCCAAATGATACAACATAATTGTGTGCGGTCAAAGAAAAACTTATTCATTATGCGAGTGAAGTTACCGGCTCAGATAGTGTATATTGCGCTAAGTTTCAGTACATACTTAAATTAATTCTATTGACGTTAGTTGTGTTTAAGAAATACTTTTTATTCTGTATTACAATCAGGAAAACCCCGTTTTTCAGTAAGAAAATACTTTTGTTTTCATCCAGTAAGCCGAAACGCGTCAGCAGTCATGAAAAAAGACAAGATTTACTTTACACTTTCTGGAAATAATTTGTTTTCTTAGTTTAGGCGTGTCATATAAATTATCTGCTGAATTATAGTCTGAGCACTTAATCGCATGATGTTAGTAGGTTCTCATTTAAAAGTTTCTAATTTTGTAAAATTTTACGCAAAAAAACGGTCATTGCGCTCATTTTCTTTACTGTCTCCAATCTGACAACTGCCGAGAAAAAACAAAAAAAGTATATTTAATGAGCTAAGTAAGGCAATAAATCGGAAAGATACGAATGTCGTTGAATGAGGTTAAAAGCGGGTCGCTGACCACGGAAAATCACCTCACTAAGTTTCAAATTGCGCTGAAATGCAACATTATCATAATATTGATATATGAGATTGGTTAATAAGGTCGAGGGGTTGCGCTGTAGACATAGTGCTAACTAATACAACTAAATAAATTAAGAAGGTTACTTCATATACTTAGTCGTTGACATTTCTCTTCTCATAACAAAAATCAATAAATCATGATATTTTACTTCAAAATGTAAATAGGATGAATGTGAAAACGTAAAATTTTCTCTTTGATAATACCAAAATATCAAGTTTATAGAATTTTCAGATTATCATAAATTAATTAAGCACAATTTCATTCGTGGCAAAGGCGCGAGCATTGGTGCGTGGCCGAGCGCCCCACTGGCCTGGTCCACTTTACTGATGATTGTATGTAGATTTTTTAAACCATAAATCAAGCTAAGAAAATACGATGACAACATTCATCGGTTACCTCCTGCCATTGTCAGACAGTTTGATTCCGAGTATCGGCAGATGCGTTGGCGTGGACTCGCGGTCTGCGTCTTACCGCACCCTACTAGGCGCCGTATTCAGAGAAATTGAGGCGATATCACTCATAAGACAACGACATGGTACTTTCTGTCCTAGTGGCCAACAAAGATGGCTACCATAAACTCGTTCCTGACCGACTGGACATACCGCATTGATTCTTTGTCGTACTTACAAAGAATTAACTTTTCGGGATGGTATTATGTGGTTATAAAGCATGATAATTGACGTAGAGTTTAAATGTGTGTGTTTAAAAAACATTATTGTTATTCCAAATACTTACAATATTAATTTAAAAACAAATTTAGAAAACGTTGATACAAAAGACGATAACGGACAAATTGCTTTTCTTTTAAATAAAATGTAAGAAGACCTCAATTAGGTTACTGTCATTGAAAAGGAAGAGGTCCTTTCTCTTCGCATCTGTTCGCCCACAGCTTGCTACACGGCCGTTCAGCCACACTGCTACCGAAGAAAGATTTCTCTCGCGTGCCCGTATTCGGACGGATTCAGGTCATGTTCGTTTCGCCCAAACAATCTAGTTTACTTAGATTCAAGATATACCTACATTTCTTGAATGAATATTATACCTACTACATTTTAGAAACTGTTAACATCATTATGCTGTATAAAATCTTATGAATTACTTGGTAGTGATTTATATTCTTTAATTGAATAGGTTCATGTTCCAAAATTTAAACGTATTGGTATAAATTGTTTTTCTTTTGTTTTAGTAGAAATATCATCTGCAAACTTTCAAGTCATTCATGTAATGATATCACCAGATGGCGATGACACTGTTATTCTTATTTTGACAGCGCACGGAGTACAGGAACATTTATCGATATACTCGTAAATATGTTGAGAAATCGTTAATTATTGTAAATCAATTTGAGCCTAAAGAAGGAGGAAGTCAACATTTCATTGGACGTAAATAAAGTTTACATTTCAGCTTGCGGCGCATATTGGCACATGTTAGGGCAGTCATTTTTTACTTTTAGTACAAAAGCACGTGTACGAACATGGAACGGCCACGCGGCTTAGTTTTATTATCGAATAAACGTTACGACTATGCTACTTTCTTTTTCATACAAATGGAATAAAAAATTAAGATGGTACCCAACCTTATTTGGAGAAAATGACATGATTAAGTTCGAAATAAATGTCTATAAGATGTTCTAAAAATAAACATTTAAGTCTAAATTGAACTTTAAAAAGTTAAGAGTTTCTTTTTATATTAAGGTTAAAGGTTTATTAAAGTATCGTAGAGACAAAATATACGCTAGAGTAAAAATATGTACATAGTTAAATAGTTTTCATTTTCCATTAGTGGGTTTGTATGACACCCATTGGAAAAGGAGGAAAAGCAAGCCGGTGACACCATGTAAACTGTTCCTTACCGTAATTGTAAGGACCTCCTACAATTACGGTAATGATCAATAAGGAGGTCTATGCAGTGGAGTATTAATAGTTTTAAATGACGTTTATGTGATACTTACCTTAAATTTGTGGTCAAGATCAAGGTAATTTTATTTTAAAGATTGAATTTTAGTGTTTTTTGAAATCAGTGGTCTCTAAAAGCATAAAATGACATATTTATTTTACAACAACAAATTAGTTCTTATTATAATGTGATAAATTAAAATGTATTTAGTAATAACATATATAAAATGGCGCTTGACCTCGGGACGTGAGGCGTGGTTAATGTTAACCGCTGCTTCCTGGTTAGCAACTCAAAGATCGGGAAATCGTTAGAATGTCAAGTTGATATTTTTGCACGACCATGAACACACAAGGTCACTACAATATTTTGCGGACGGCAACGATAAGCGTATAGAAAGTGATTTCGATCGACCAGAAACGTTTTGGCTTTATTCCAAACCTATTTAGATTCTAAACGTAGAAAAAGTAATTTCTTTTGTTTAATAAATGCTACTGTTATTTCTGGTCATTGAAATTTCACTTTGTTCACTGATCACTCTCGATTGTAGTGATTAATCTTGGTCAAAGACGTCTTAATTTACATTTAATTCAGACGTAAATTTTCGTCTTAGCACTGTAAGAGTTTATTATTGCTATGCCATAGATATTACGGTTTTATTGTCTTTAAAATGCAGCTAATATTTGTTACAGAGTTTATTAAGGTTTATTATTGTAGATTCATTGAATACGTTTTATAAATATGGAATCTTTATAAAATTTATATAAGTATGATGCTATTACAAGATATATATTTTTTGTGTTCTTAGTTTTATTGTTGTCAGCCATACTGCGTATAAAGATATTATTTATGAAAATGTAGTAATTTTAATAATTAAGTATGTTAAATAATGTTATGTAAGCAAAATAGATACTATTGCGCGGCAATTTGAACCCAAAATAATCAATACCTACTGATAGAGTTTAGCTGATACCAGTAAATGATTTGCGTCACTATACCTACATACTCTATCGTAGAACTACGGTTTAACATAACAAAAAAACTGTTTTTTCGGTAATTATTCTATTTTTATAACTAACATTCAAAGTAAATATTAATTTTTGCTTAGAGGAACTGAATAAAAATTAATAATAAACTAGCTTTAAATATGTACGTTCCTTTCAAAGTGTGTATCATTATATGATTACTGATGAACACGGAAGCAGTTTGAAGCAATAAGTAGAGGCAGCGCGAGTTCGGTGCGACTTGTTACTATCGGTCGCTACCGGTATCTCGCGTGTTATCTCGCGGGCACCTCCGTGGAGGTCACTCGCCAACGTCACGCTGATAACGATTTGCGCGGTGACCTTGTCGCGCGCCGAATCTCAAGGTTGCTACTATTTGTACAGTCAGATAGGCACAAACGCCCGCGCCCGCGCCGCTTACATCTGCGTCACCCGGACTTGCTACTTTATTGACTACTAGCTGCTGTGCCCGCGACTTCGTTCGCGTGGCGGATGTTACTTACTTCGCAATTCGATTTAATACTGAAAAATCGTTTTTTAAACCTTATAACAAACAGATATACCTACACACGAATTGTAAAATTAACGAACGAACCAAAACCTTTTCAAAAACAGATCTTTACAAAGACAGATATATGAAGACTGTGTCTAAACTTATACTGAAAGACATGAGCGAACGTCATTCTTTCAAGTAAAATCTTAATACCGCGATACTGAAAATGACGTCACAGGCACAATGCCATCTGTTGTCAAATTTGTAAGTTAAAATAAATGACATCGCTTTTTTCATCATAACAGCCCATTAATGTCCCACTGCAAGGACGCGCCTCCTCCCGTGACGGAGGGATACTTGGCCTACTAATACCACGTTGGCCAGTCGGATTGGTATAGGGTTTAATTTCAAGTTTTCCTTCATTTTTATTTCGTAAAGATAATATTCACCGATAGTCCCTTAGTCGGTTTTACGGGTGGCCCCATGGGATGAGATGGGGAGGTGACATATTGTATTCTTGCTCCGTCACCACACGGATAATCGCTAATTAATTATGAATGAATACATTTGCACGCCACGTTATGGTGCGGCAGAATTACCTGCCTCGGTGGCGCGGCGGTCGCATTACATGGCTGGCGTGCATGAGGTCGCGGGTTCGATTCCCATGGAGGACAATTGTGATACACAAACTATTGTCCTTAGTCTGGATGTTCTTTGTGTCCGTTAAATTGATATTTTTAAAGGCTAGTGTGAAGACTTATAATTGATATTACACATACGATTCATGGTTAATTTTATTAACATTTAAAAGGAATAACTTATTAATAGCACTTAATAATAAAATAGTTATATATTATTTAAAAACTCATTTATTTTATGATTACTACTGGTAACGCCATCTCGTGAACAAAAGAAACGAAATTTAAATTCATTCAACATTGAACCAAATCCATTTTTCATGACCCCTGATTTGTATTGGACTGTTCTAATAAAGAGATCTAGCGATATCTCGAGTATTACTTATCCGATTCCGATTGTTTTATTATAGTATAGATAGATACCTACTTTAAACTTAATACCTAAAAACTACGTATCTATGTATTTTAATATCTAAAGCGCGCTTATTCCGAGAAGAGTCAATAAGATCCACGTCCGTTCGCATTAAGAGTCAATGTGAATGAAATTATATAGATGCACCGGTTGGCCGTTTCAGACGTTAAACAAAAATCAACCGTACAGCCGTACTCATACTGGCGCGGCGACATTTGGAAATTTTCTTTCATCTAAATCTTGTGTGTTTATAAACCGATTTCTATAATTTTTTTTTTATGAATAAGGTATTAAAGTGTACTTTTGAAATATGGGAGTTTGAAAAAGATATGTCTATGCAAATTACAATATATTTATGTACCTATTTAATACACTTTGAAGAAAACCCTAACGATTAAACAGGTTATTGTGGCTAATATATAAAAGATAGATATATACTATTCAGGACTTTTTTGTTCATCGTTTGAAGACCATTATTTTTGTAATACATCTTTTTGGCGTATGATCAACGTATGCGATGATAAGAGCTCGAACGCGCTTTTTTTCAACCGACTTGCTTCAAATTTTTCGTCATTGCTCAGCTCCTATGTGTCTTAGCGTTATGTTATACAGCCTATAACCTGCCCGGGAGTATGGACTACAATTGTACTAAGTTTGATTAAAATGCCTTCAGTAGTTTTTGACCCATGCGTGCACATACAGACAGACAGACAGACAGACAGACAGACAGACAGACAGACAGACAAAAAATTTATGGATTGCATTTTTGGCATTAGTATCGATCACCATTCATCCTCCAATATTAATTTTTAACATATATTCAATGTACAGAATTGATCTCTCTACAGTTTTATTATAAGTATAGATTATTTGCGGATCGCGGAGGCCACCCGGTCGACTATTCGATTTTTAACTGCGTTTTTTACGTTTGACATTATCATTATGTTTTCCGTCTTCTTGTATAAAAATAGAAATTAATAAAAAATATTATTTTGTTTCAGATGTACTTAAGAATACTTCATGGACATGGTTTTCATGAAGGCTTGCCTTGCAAGCAAATGCAATCCATGCAAATCTATTTGAAAAGAACACTTTTGTTGAAGTCATAAATATTCTCTCTAGTCTAGGTCTTGGTGGTGGTCAAACCTATGACCATATTCTGGTCACTAGGCTTATGAAACCATGGAAGAACAGATTATTCGTAATTTAGAAAATTACAATATATTAAAACAAATGTTATTAAAAATAAAAATAATGATTTACGAATTATACCGAATGATCTAAATAGTCAAGATGGTACGTCCACGTGTAGTTACGTCAGATTTAATATAGTTAATACAATACATGTTTGACCTCGCGACAAGTCGCGGAAGCGTCCACTTGCAAATTAGTAGGTACAAATTCAAGGACAAAATTGACGGTATGTCTCTCAAAACAAATATTATCGTCATGTAAGAGGAAAATATGATGATTAATTACGTCTTAGTGTGATGTTATTATAATTGGATTACTATTCTTCTTTTAAATAGGGAACGTATAAGCAAGCATTGTTGTAGTAGGGTGAAGTTATATTACTACTACTTTGAACAGTTACGTACGTTCAAAGTACTTAATATAATAAATAGAAATAATTTGTAATTAAAATCCATACTACTTAAGCTTGTTTTTAAAGTGAAGATAATGTTATCCGCAAAATAAAAGAGGGGTTATTATAATAAATCGTTAACATTGAATAGCACCCAAACAGTAAGCATAAAACGATATTAAATAGTAGCGAGCGTGGTCGGTCGGTCGCTACCCGGCGCGACCACTCGGACAGAGCCCTGACTGCGGCCAATGTCAATGTCATTGTCGAATTCACGCCACGTGGCTGTTGTCAACAAAAACTATTCTCACTGATAAAAGAACTAGAAATCTCATCAATTTAACGTTCTTGTCAGTTTTAAATTAACGTAGATAATTATTTGCTTAAGTTTCATACTTATTTTTCTTAGTCGCTTAGTTACCCCTGCTATAAAAAAACGTTATTGTCTGTACGAATGCATACAGCTCACTTATAAGACAGATACATATTTTGGTCGAGATTTAACCTTGTGAGAAAGCATGTTGCATAATGATTAATTTTATCTTTCAAGTCCGAGTAGAAATTCGGTCGTTGGTAGATGTGAACTCGTCGTTGTGAGTAGTGGTGTGCCGTCAGTTACGCAACTCGTGCGCTGCCGCGTGAAGTGTGAAGTTCAATGTCACAGACACACACACACGCTTATAAATTACTCGTGTACAGTAACCGATGTACTACATATACGTAATATATATCATACACTAGTGTGCGTGCGGTAATGTCTGAATAACAACAGCCAACCCGTTACTCGCCTCTATCAGTACTTCCCGGAATAATTCGCGAAAATACGATTTTCCTTAGTGCGTTGCGATCATTGATATAGATAGATATTGCTTTGGGCAAGGTCATGGTGAATCTACGTCCTTATTTTTGTTTTTCGGTCGTTCTTTTATGACGCAATTCAATCATGAGGCAGATTATATTAGTCCAAATACGTAATAATGAAATTGCTTCGTATTACTTGTTCTGCTCATTATAAATGCTATATTTTATTTACAGTCTCATTATTAAAGGCGAACAAGTTTATCAGTGAGTGTCTCGTTTCCCTAGTGGTCGGGTAGATCATAAGATCGGGAGTACGAAGGGAGCTCTAGACACACAAATATTTTACGACTCTAGGTGTTTTTAGTGCCAGTTGATTATTTCTTCTTGACGACACATAAACAATTACAAGGAATAAGGTTCTTACTTGGAAAAATAATAGTATTAAAAATATAGTAAGTAGCTGTTAAGTTTGATATCTTTTTTTAGCTTATTTAATTACTTACAGAAGGCAAAAACTACTGCCTTAAACAAAACTTACAAAGCATTTTATATCAACGACGTTTACATGCCTAAATAAATTAAAAAAGCTTAAAGGATTTCTAGGATTCTGTTTTTAAAATATCCATGGCGTCATCTTATCGATATGGTATCAACTTTGATACGATTATACTTATAACGATACAATATCAAAATTATTTTAGCGCTTAATACAGATCCTATTATTTCTTGTGTCTGAAACAATGAGAACGAATAAGAAAAAAAAAAAATTTGTAAGGGAAAGTTGGCTTACTACGCCAGATGGGACAGTTTGGGGTTAGAGTAAGTTTTCTCCCTCTTGCAGTGATGATTCTGTGAAAAAAATTCCTAATTAGAATCAATCTAAGTCGCAATCACTGTTTGTTAATGTTTTTTTTAATGCCGATTAGTTTGTCGTAAAAATAAATTACTTATAAATAATACGGTAGTAACTGAAAGCTAATTAGTTAATACGTTTCAACGGGTCGTTATGGGAATACCGTACAAAATTTTCCGCTTTTATAGGCTATAACATTTACCTAAAGTTATTTACATAGTAACATAGTATTCCACGTTGTTCAAACGTCCTTGTCTAACGATATTTGGCAGAACGAACAGAGGGCACCTTGAAGGGCACAGCGGCGTCCTAGGTCAAGGGCGATGGGTCTCACTGACCTACATCCTCGCTAATACGCCCTTACAAGGTTACAGCGCTCATCAGTCCTACATGCCTAGTCAACTGAACTAATTTTACTACTTTCAACATGAAAACAAAGTGCTTTGTTGCCTTCTATTATATTTATAGTGTTTTGTTATTTTAGTTTGTTGTTAGTTTGTTGTTTAATACATGAAAGGGAATAATTGGCAATATGTTTCTATACAGTTAGTGACCCGTATTCATTACATACGCGAAATTTTTTAGCATATTGACTGAACTAAAATTTTGGTATCGTAACGTGTATTTTATTCTATTTTTTTACTTCCATACAAGGCAACAAACCCTGTATTATGGGGACTTTTATACTCATGAAACAAATGGACAACAATACTGATGTATTCTCAGGACTATAAATAATTTGTAGATCACAGAAATTATTTTCTTGCGTGGGCTTTAAATCGACCACCTCATGCACGACAGTCGCATACGAACGCTTTCCCACCAAGGCGGTAAAGTTATAATGTCATAGCAATATGACCGCATCGAACCTGAAAGAAAGCGCAAATGGAAACGGTCCAGTCTACAGCGCGTTCTGTCGCCATTAGTGCAGTTGCACCGTCTAAATCATTTCGTACTTAAACCACTATACAAAATAACGGTCTAGTTCTATTTTAGAAGTAATACGAATGTCAATGTCAATAGTTACTGGCATTGGCTGTAAAAACAGTTTAACCTTTACTTAAAGGTATGCTCATTATTCAGTTTCTGAAGGTCAGAAGGCCGCTGCGTGTGAATACTGTTATAGAAATAAATAAACATCACTACTTCATACTTTGATAAAGGTTTGATAAGGTGGTTTTTTTGTTCTAAAAATATACCATGTCACCCCCCTATAATAACAACAACAGTAAAAATACACGGAAAACTTTACCTACGTACGCAGTATTTTATAAAAAGATATCTTTGGGTAGTGAAATAGCTTAAATTCGTTTTCCTTACCAAGCTATCTATGATAGCTAGCTAGAAAACGAATTTAAGCTATAATATAATATAAGCTATATATAATAAAGTATAGCTTTTGGGTTACAGTAGAATAAACAATGTCTACGTAAAGAGATAATATTTAGTTTCGTTTGAATGTGACTCTTATTTCAAGGACTAGGTGACTTTGACCATTGTTATTGAAATGTAATAAATATTTTAAAATAATTCAAACGAGAATAGGGGTGATATGGAAATTGATACCTGACATAAATATGTTGTGGTCACTGATCTGTACTCTTAATGCAAGTTACATTTTAAATAAAAAGTTAGGTAGAACCTTGGCACACAAAACACGAGTTTACTTTTACTATTAGCTGTCTAAACTATAATTATTATAATTATTGCATTTGTGATATGAAATTATTACTTTCGTAACCAATATCTTTAATATCTGTTAGAACAGCTTAAAACGGTCCAAAGTCAAAGTAATGTAAAGCGGAGGTACCTCAATTGATGCCCAGTCGAGTTAGACGAATTATTGAAAGTTGGACTAGTTACCCTAATTATATTGTTTGTCCCAGGTATTTGTAGGTCACTTCGAGGCTAAAGCCTTCAACCTCTATAGGTACAGTAGTATAATAGAGGACACAACAAAACCCATTCCCCAGTGTAGTAACATTTTGCTAACGATTTTATTTACTCATATTCCAATACGTTTGTTTTTAGAATCATTTATTGATTAGTCTAGACTTTTCTAAATTTATGCTTAGTCTGATGTTACTCTACGATAAACGATATAAATTTGTGTCTGGACCTCTGATTGGTGAAACTGTATATTGAGCTAAATACGATTAGTAAACTATACAATTTACAGTGATGTAAATTCAGACTAGACACTTTGCTCAAGAATAGATATTTTCGGCTTGATGACTTAATGTGCTAATTATTTTTGAGCAATTATGTGGCGCCGAAAGTAGATATATTTATCTCGTAGTGAGTGATGGTCTGGAGTAAAGAGGAGTAACAAATAGCTGAGTCACTTGTTTTGTTCCGCATATTAGTGACCGTGGTTAATATTTTGAAAGAAAGCCAAACTTACCTGACGCCTTAGTTAGTTATAAAAAAACAATGTTACATTATCCACATCACTTTTAAAACTTTCAAGGAGAATAAATAAAGGGTTGTTGTGGTTTTGGGATTGTAACTTTCGTGTAGAATTATTTGAAAATTTTTGTGATGCGATTTTTTCATTTGATATTTCTTTCCTTTTTCAAGTTTAGTTCTCTCTATAAACACTTTATTTTATTAAATATTATAATGATGAAGTGACGCTCTGCCATGCCTTTATTAAAATAATGTTTTGTTTTTTAAATTTTTACTTAAAATACATTTGTGTAACTAAATTAATAAATTTGCTTGCTATTACTGTACTTAACTTATTGTCAGTAACTTAAACCCTAACAAGCCAATTCACGTAAATCCTTAATAGGTACATGAAAATACGTGGTGTTCATTCTACGCAGGCGTAACCTATTTTCATTTGTCTCATTTCAATAAACATTGACAGGAGAAAAGTTTCCCTAGCTCTAAGTAGTTTAATTAACTTTGCTGGTTCACCAGACATTTTAATTTTTTTACTCTTATATAAATGGACTGGGAGTGTTTTGCGAGGTCACGTAGAACCAGACTCTGAACAGCACAAAACAGAATAGTCATTATGTCGGCTGTTCACAAAGTGAGCCTAAGTGTTTCTGGATTCACCTCTTACTTATCACATGGGTAATTGCATTTTCAAAAATAATAAAAGAAAAAAGAAATGGTCAATTAACGTTGAGACAGATCAAGCCGCTCGCGATCCTTGAAATAACAGTATGTGTTTATTATTCTTAGGGTTCCTACCGTACCGATAGCATATGTGGACATTGTCGTCTAAAAAGTATAAATATCCGTCGTATTGCACTTAAGTAATTGCTAAACATACTCATAAAGAGTGACCTTTAATTTGTCACACAAAGTCCCCATGACCTTAATTAGCATATTATTAATTTTGTTTATTTACATAGCTTCCAAGTTTATATTAATTTACAGTTTTTGACAGTGGTATATAGAGTTATTAAATACGATTATTACCCTGCGCTGCGACAGTAGCATGCTTCTATATAGAGCATAAATGTTTGAGTGTTTTAGAGATGTGAATATACGATCGTCTCGATCATCTCTCATATACCTACCTACAGTATATATATACGGCATCATCGTCATTTGTTTATGACTCATCTAATCAAACAAATTATCAATAATTAAACCATATTGTACAAACTGAGCGTGACGCGTGCTTTAGCGGAAATACCAATGGCGTACGTAGCTAGTCCCTTTTACTGTAACTATCAAGTTAACATCCTTCTTCAAATATATATTACGCCTCCCTTATTCCTGCTTTGAACTATTATGATGATACGTAACATAAACTATAATGTCACATTACTTAGTTAATAGATATTTACTTACTTTGTGTATAATGTAGTGCATAAAGCGTACCTACTATTTAAACACAAAAACTTGCATTAATATTCACAGTTTACACACTATTAACATAACATGTCACCTTCACCCATTTTGCATTATTTATATACATTATTTAATTAATTATGACACCGGCAAGGGCAAATATTTAATAACAAAATTATTTAGGTATATAAATACATGTCTTATAGTGCTTACACTAAAATAGAAAGAGTTGTGGTATTCTCGCTCGTTTAATTAACGTCATTCAGACATTACAGATCCTTTGTGCTATGAATATTATATAGACAAAAAAATATACCTAAATATTTTGTACAATACATATAAGTAAGGAAAGAGGAAAGAGAGAAGGAAGGAGTAGCGCGAACTTGGGAAGGCCTATGTCTATTAGTGGACCGCTTATGGCTGATGATAGATAAACAGACCAATGCATACAAAAAATTAAGTGCATTAAGTAGGAATCATACCCCAGGTAGCAGGTGCAGCTGATTATCATTAGTGTATATTATTGTTTTAACAGCTAGCGTTAAATTATTGTTTTAGATATAAACTTGAAGCATTTTTCGTATAGTGTTATAAAACTTCCTTCCAAAACCTACGTTTTAATTAAACGCCATCTTAAATGTTAACAGCTTTTAACAAGCCTTAGTTAGTTTAGTTTAGAGGTCAACAATTACAATACTATCTGCTTGATTTAATTTGTAATAAACCATTACAGGCAAACGCTTCAGGTTAAACAGCACTCTAAAAATCAAGCATAGTGACGCGCATCCTCCTGTTATATAAGTGAGGAGCCCACATAATAATGTAGTTATAGAACGGGATATTGCTCGCCGCGAGATTGAAGGGCAAAGGTCGCCTGTATTTTAGTATGAAACTCTAAGGTCGAGAGGTCGACTATTTACGCAGTTAGCGATTTATTTAAAACATTTCAGTGTATTCAGTTAACCTAGATTCATTTGTTATTATAACAGCCCATGTCTTCCTACCTACGGGTACGGGGTAGTACGGGGTTCCAGTGCCTGAAAATTTGACTACTAACACCACGCTAGCCAGACATATTGGTAATGGGTTTTATATAAATTTTCCGTCCTGTTTTTGTTCAGTAGAAATTATTTCTGCGTACTTTTTAGTTTAATTCCTTAGTCTGTTTTAACGACTTTCACGTTACAACCACTATTCTATAGACGCGTACTTCTTCTAAAAGTTTCATGCTTCAGAGTGTAAATATCGGCGGTTGTCATTCTTGTGACAGCAGTCAGAGGTATTAAAGCGGCTTGAAGAACTGAGTTGACCAATACTAATAATAATAACCTAGAAATTAGCTTAACAACATATGACATTGAAGTACCGATGTAAGTAAAATAAGACATTGAAATTTTAATTTAACAAATATTTAAATATTTTTAAACATAAGCTAGAATATATATCAGTGTACTTAGTATACTAATATGGTAAATGTGAAGGTTTGCATGTTCGTTTGTCTCTCTATTTATTTTGTAAATAAATGGATGTATTGTTCACATGCAAAAACTTAAATTATAAAATATTTTTTCATTCTTTAGATGAAAAAAACATTTTATAAGTATTATCCGTGAAAAGAAGAAGTGAGAATTTCTCCCCACCTCGACCCGAGGTTAAAGCAAAAGGCGACAGACAACGCGACGCGAATCTCTAGCAAGGAGGTAAAAGGTGTCATATTTTTTTATGACAGTCTTTCTACCAGTAGCGTGGTCAGTCCAAGATTCCATGCAATATTGTCTCGTCCCTGCAGTGGGCTATTTAATAGTGGTTGATTAACCACACAAACATTGACTAAATTTTAAGTTTCGGTTCAATGTTTAATAATTATATTTCATAATTTGTCAGTGTTTTTTTATTTAACAGTAATTTATTAGGCTCATTTTTCATATAGTTATCATCAAAAAAGGCCTGATTCAGCAAGAATACATACGATACTGCGGCATAGGAAAATAATGGTGCAACAGTATTCATGTTGAGGTAGTAAGGGACCACGGGCAAAAAAGGTACTTTTCGCCGATATGTAAATGTATTGTATTTTTCTGTATACCGTGTTTCCTGTTTGGGCACCTAGAACTAAACTATCTTTCATTTCCGTAGGGATGGCGAAGCCTAATTTAATTTTTAAGATTATTATACAAGCTGATAAAAGCCTGCCGTTGACACGGGGCGCGACGCTTCCAAAAGAGGTTTAGTAAAAAGTATTTTTACAAGCTTAGATATAACGTAATGCCTAGCATTTAGGTCGCTTAGGCAATTTTTATTATGATATTATTATGTTTGCAGACAATGCTGGTAGAAGCGACCCCGCGGTGACCTTGTCGCGACCTTACCCCCGGCGCGCCACCTCGTGCGCCCTCACCCCGCACCCCGCACCTACACCACCCTCCCAGGACTCCTCTCCATGTTAGCTACGCAACCTTGGTACAATCAGGGAAGTGTCTTCAATAGATTTAATTTCAAATGCCAAGCTCAGTTTACTTTCCGAGTTAGTACAAGAATTCAAGTTTGTCAATGCCAATAAAATTCCAAGTATTTTATATTTGTTATAAGAATTTATAAGCCTGTCTGTCTCCGTGGGGAAATAGAATAAAGGTACATAGTGCCACTACCCCATCTCGCACCGAGAGTTCCGTAAAATTAGAAAAGAAAGCGATTTTTTTATAAATTTATTATTTTACGAAATCCTTAAAAAACTTGCACCCATATACAAATTTGTCCAACTAGCATGGTAAGAGAGCTACTATGTATTATGTTTATATACATGTAAGTATACGGATTTTTAGACACCACCCCATCTAGCCTATGATCGTAAAAGCCAAATACTTTTTAACATAGAAAACCGAGACTGATTGTCATAGAGTTCCTCTGTAGACTTCCTGGTAGTGAAAAAAAATCCGCAGTTTGCTTCTTAGGTGTCTTATTCTTCATGTTTAATTTACTTAATAAAAATTCATTTACCCAAAGCTGTTCAAAAGTCATCCGGAGCCATGGTACAAAGAGTGCCTGCCATAAAAAAAACCGTCTAAAAAAAGAAAATATATTAATAAGAATTAATTACTTAAACAGCGTCTGAGGAGCTAGAGACAGGCTTATTCCCTGGATTTCAACCTCTGTCGAGGTAGTAGGTTTTCAGGATTCTTACGAAAATGAAACCAGTAAGTATATTTGGTAGTAGTATACCAATAAGGTCATAAGATTTTTTTTGTCATCAAGATATAACCACGATACAGAAACTTATTTGCTACAGAAACTTTTTACACTTTTTTGATCGTTTATAAAATGTTTTCAGCGATGCGATGAGGTGAAGATTTTATATATCCTTACTGACTGATCACAAGGACGGTTTTCCTTTTATTAAAGTCAATAATCTGTAAAACTGAGTTATTGTAAGTTACTTCTGGAATTTATTTAGTACACACTCATATTTTGTCCAAACTGCCGGCGCTTTTCCGTGTCAAACAAACAATAACCCGACAAGAGACACGTAGGTACATGTCAATATAACATCGACATTAAATAGGATAACCACCCCACATCAGAGTCATAAATATCACCCTACTTTACTTTCAATTTGTCCCCAATCCATTGCCTTCGTATGACCTCATTCCGACAGAAATGTATAAACATGAAGGCCAATGGGGTCGAATAGGCTTTTAAGGATTCAGACAAAGACCTATTGTTTTTTGAGGTCACCTCAATATCTGAAAGATTGGTACTGACGGGTAATGTACTGATTCTCATTACTGTTAAGTATTCATATTATAGGAAAATTATTCATATATACATAATGTTATTACCCTATTTAGTTCTTGTCGTATCGCACTATGAATACAACCTATCACTATCTATAGGCCGACCGCTTAACTCAGACCCCGCCTGCGGTAATAGGGGTGCGCGGGGGGCGAGGACAAAGGAGAGAGCTGTCTCTTGATTTTTTGGCAAAACGGCGCCATCTAGATACTGTGACCCCGAACTACATCACATCACAACACAGCTCTAATTTTTAGCTAGCTTATTTTTATGAAATAAAAAGAAGGAAATGTTGAAATTATACCCTAAACCAATCGAAATACCTGGAGAGGTTTTCTTATTTTTCTGGTCAGGCTTTAAATTGTGTAATAATTTAGATTGCATATTTTCTCTAAGAAAGTACGAGTTTAAATGGCAAGATGACGCCACCATCTTTGAAGTTTGTAAATTGAATAGAAGACGGACTAGCTTACTGCACTAGTGTCATACTGACATACTGACTAGGTGTCCGTTATGGTAGTGTGTAAAAATAAAAAAAGCTCTTATTATTGTTCTTATTATCTGTAAATATTTTCTAAGATTGATTCTTACAAATTAATATGTTTAAATCATACCTGTTTTAATGTGTATATGAGTCATATAATTTCAAAATCCCCTAAAGTGCTTTTTATATATATAATAATATATTTTAATATATTTGTAGACTCTTCAAGAAATATCCCAACAAACATTTTAGTCTGTTAATTGGAACGTATACGGCTCAAAGTACTTTAAACATCGTATTGAAGTAATTTCAGCGTATAATACAACTTAATGCCCCCTTATCTGAATAGAACTCAGAGTTGTATAAAGTCGTTGTATAAACGTGCATTGACGTTTATACAACTATTTGAAATTACCATTATACAACTTTCACTGGTATAGCCAATGAAGTCGTACTAGGAACGTCTTTACGACTTTTACACAAACGTTATTTGTAAAGAAGCCGTGAGAACTACTCTTACGTGACAATAGCATAAGAGTTACCAATTGCACTCTTACACGACTCTCAGTCAAATTCTTATACTATTATGCAACAATTATACAACTAAATGTTTTATAAGTGCAGTATAAGTGACATTGTAACTAAGAAATGTTTTTCTATGTTTGTTGAAACGAATACTTGTACAGGGCAAATTAATATTAACCAAACTAGAGTTGGTTCCGTACAAAAATTAATTTTAAATGCAATGAAATTTAGATTAGCGCAGAGTATGTATCATATTGCGCAAAGTGTGGAAAGTGGTCCTAGTGCTTTTGCATTAGTAGAGGAAAAGGAAGACGAAGAAAATGAAAAATAATAAGTGGTTTTTGACTGACAAGCATGAGGGTTTCGAAATAACATTTATATAAAATACTTAACGACACTTATATAAATTTGTTAGGGAATATTATAGAAAATGTCACTGAATGTTTTTGAAAAGCCTAGTCATCATTTTTAAATATATTTATGATAAATTTTATCAGTATGAGAAGATTAGAAGCTACATTTAATATTACTGATCTAAAGTATAAGCTAGTGTCCATAGAACATGGCTCAAATATTTATTTTACTCCACTCATTCATACTCTAGTGTGAAAGGTGTAAATAAAAATAAATTAATCAAATTGGTTTTATTTATTATTAACATTCCAGTAAAATAAAATAATTTTTTTTAGCAATCACAAGCATTAAACAGATTTCATGCCTTAACATTGAAAATATACAAAAAAAATTATCATCTTATTATATCCGACTCCTTATGTACTCTAATTTATTCAAACAACCCTAATTTTGTTAATATGGCTGATACTAAACTGATAAAAAATAAATGCACAAAATGAAAAGTCGTTTTGATGTTGTCTTACTGTTGTAATCAGAACCATATGTTGTGTAAAGGTAAATATTTGTACGTTCGCTAAAAATGTATGGATAATTTATGTTTATTTATAAGAATTAGTAGGACGCGTTTGTTTTATTGCCAAAACTAACGCATATTACACGATAACATTAATTTCCCATCAGATATATGCACTATAACCACTTTAACACGAGCTAAAGATGTTACACATATTTAGTTTCTAATTAAAAATGGCTACTTCCTTTATAAACTTCAAAGACTCGATCGATGACACAAGAAAAAGTTACCTCGTTATAGTTCAAGTCTCAGTTTTGAGACTTCAATTCACTTTGCAACAAAAATGTTACATAAAAATCGTAATTAACACTGTCATGTCGCAAAATGCCGTGAAACAGCGATAAAAATAGATTTTGCAACATCTACACGACGACTACAGAACTAAAATTTCATTTATACAACGTTTACGCGACTATATTACAACTCTGATTCGTATAAAATGGGCCTATTTTCGGTCGCCTCAACGTTACTACAACGTTCTTGCAACCAGCTTTTACAACCAAAAGTTCAAATGGAGACGTTGTAGTGACTTCAAAAATGTTTGTTGGGATCCTTAACAATACTTTTTACAATAATTAAAAGAACCTATTCTTTAGATTATAATTAAGTAAAAAGAATGTCTGATTTAATGTTGTAAAACCAAAATACAACTAATTAATTTTTGCAATTTTTGTCCTTGAAGTCGGTTTTTTTTTGTAAAAACTTATTTTATTTGGCATAGGAACCAACTCGATATAGCTCTTGTGTACGCTACCAAACCGGACACCGCTACCCCTCCCCCTCGTCCCTTTCATACCGCAGGCGGGGACTGAGATAAACGGTCGGCCTATAGTAACCCTTCCGTGTTTGTGGGGTCCACTTCATTTCATTTAAAAAGCAATTGTTGAAGTATTCAGAAGTGACTCATATTAGAACTTCCATAAAAGTTTACGAATTTATTTTTTAACTTGAAGAAAAGTTATTTTAAACATTTTTCGTTTGTAAAATAAATAACTGGTTGTGTATAATTTTGTTAGTTTTTATAAACTGCTTCAAAATGATTTTCACTTTATTTTATATTCACCAAGTCAGTGTCAAGGATACGGTAAGAAGGTATTTCAGCGACCTTAAAGACAAAGACATTAGTCCTATCTGTAATTTTAGAGAGATCGGATTGATTGGATTCGAAAAAGAGCAAATGAAAATATTAATTTAATTATTTTTTAGTTAATAATATCACGCTGACCAGAAGAGATTGTAGAGGCATTGTTTCAGTAGGTTTTTTAATGACATCTGGAAAGTGTTCATTTATAGTTGTATACGAACAACATGGATTACCCCAGTTTCACACAGTGTCACAATCATTGTTAAATGCGTTTAAAGTAATTTCCTAGCCAGTTTAGAACTTTACAATGTTTTATATAAGAAAACACGTTATACATTTTCTAGAATTTATAATATAATTATTTCCTTATAATTATTGTTTTCCTATTTTCTTAAAGAACAGGAAATACTAGAACACTATTTAATTAATAAGTACTACGCATTACACCTCCGCGTTCTGTTATTGCATTATAATCTTGCGTTATCTTGAGTTCTACGAGTCTACGGCTCTACGAGTCTTTCAGTAGACCAAGTTTGCTACGAGAGGATATTAAAGAATAGACTGATATGGTTATGATACTATTAAGGGCCAATTTCCTCTATCCTTGAAGACGATACATTTCTCTACTTTTATATTTATCATTGCCATTAACTCGATTTATACTCAATAGGATTTACTCGTATTATGGAAGTAAGAAATGAGATTTTTTCAGATATTATTTATTTGTATATATTCAACGAACATCATATTTCTCTCTGGACAACGGAAAGCTGAATGTGTTTGTATATTCCCCTGCATAAATACATAAATGTGGTTAAAAATATGGTTTGTCCTGTGTGGCGAAACTGCCATCTCGTGTACGTCACCACCATACGCCAATCTCTGAACAGTGTGTTAAAAAATAAAATAGACTCACACAGATAAGTAAAAAAACTATAGTGACATATTGATGTTTAATCCATGTACTTTTTCATTTCATATGGTAAACATAGAATAAATGTATAAATATTAGCATGAATACATAACATTACTCTTTTATATTAGAATACAATCGGTTTTCATTTAAAACTGTACCTTGAAATATAACAATTATCATTGATGTGTAAAGCACAGAATACGTTCGAGGTCGGGGGTAAAAGTTAGGTGTTCTCATTAAGTATTGTCTTCCATTAAGGTGACCTTCGTATAAATGGCAACTTAGTAAGGTACTCTTTTGAATACTAAGTGTTGTCTCTGGGTAAACATTACTTACTTTATACACTTTTATAAATTATTAAGGTCTGATTTTATTTTTGTTGAGGACGAGTAGTTTGTCTCCTGGGACATTTACTACTTTACGCGGGCTGTGGAGGGACGGATGGCCCTCAACCAAAGACATTTAAGTGACTAGCCTCAGGGTCCACCTGTAGGGTTCGAACCGCGGCCTGGATCGTCACTGACTAACAGGACGTGCGAAAGGCACGCCCTCTAGGAGCGAATGCGGCGCGTATTCCTGCCTCGACTGCGAGGACGGAACCGCGGACGTGTTTTTGTGGCTTGGCGAGCCGTGTGAGCTCTACGTTGAGCTATCGTGATTCTATCATCCGGCTCTAGAGCATGCCTAGGTCTACGAATTTTTGGTAATCTAGAGGATGTACCCGGATGCCTCAATTACTAGTTGGTTGGGGTGAATTATTAAAGTCTGATTTTTTTCATCTACTTAAATGCAGACGAATCAGATTACTCTACCTACTCCTATCGGAAAAATATTTGAATTTATGTACGTCTTTTGTACTCTGCGTAAAATAAAAGTGATGTTGTACCTATATATGATGTGAAAATAAAACATTTAGTGATTAATGTATAATATAGGTATAATACAGAAATATAGTATTAATTGGGTTACACTATCGTCTTAGGCATATTCCGTAACAAGATTTCAACCATTAAAATAAATAAATAAATTTTCCAAAATGTATTTTAGAACGCCAAGACCAAATAAAAAAATGGTTGATAAAGTTATTGACAAGTCTGGGACCCCATTGAGTGAAAGTAACATGTAGGTACAATTAGATTTATCAAATATTCTTTCGATAAAACGTACCTATAAAACACATAATACCCACGCATAATAAAACATAGAAATGTTTCAACTAAGTAAATAAGCTACAAGTTAAGTACATGCGAATAACATTATAACGTTTAATAATTATGTCGATGTGACATTTGCCCTTCTCCGTCACCATCCGCCTACGTTGACAACTTTTCTTTGAGGCTCAGGACTCATTTGGTTTAGTAATCATGAATAATAATGACACCTCCGTCAACAGTAAACCTTTAGAGACCAAGATTTATAAGTAAATTATCTTATTTAAAAGTATCTTGACTTTTTCGGGGTTTTGATACTTTTAGATAGCTTCAAGGAAATTTTAGTACCTTTATTATATCCCTTATAAATTACGATGTGTCTATATAAAAATTGAACTCTATCATTGTTCTAGAAAGAAAAGTAGAATATGTGTATAATAGTATAAAATGTATTTATCATATATTATTATGTAGGTATACGACAACCAACGACAATGGACAACCTGACTGCTACAATTTACGGACAGATTTCGCAAAAATTTGGTAGTTAGCCTAGGCATGAAATATTACATAGTTACAGCAACTTACAACTATGCGAGAGGAGCTGCGGATACAATCTAGCATTATATGAATGAAAAGAACTTTATGTTTTAGTATAAAGATTAAGTGTTACGCGTAGATAAATTTGCGAAGATTTGTAATAAGTTACGTTTCTTTCTTTCTAAGAATGGTGTAAACTCAATCCCATTATGTAATCGCAACAATTATTTCGACACTCATTTAAGGAAAGACGATGGTTGTACTATTAATAAAATGAGTAACTTATTAATTACGTAGCTCGGCCGAGGGGAATGGGAAGTAATGATTGCAAAATATTACCATCCTTTCTCTTCTTATGGAAAACAATAAAAAAATTAAAGGGTGCGAGCATAATATTATTTCAAAGAGAGGATATTGAAATAATTAAACCAATAAATAAAAATACCCATCTAAGTGCAAGTTAGCCTCATTGATATAAGGCGACCCTTAATAGCCTATGGTATAGCTGATAAGAATAAATGTATCTCTCTTTAGGATAATAAAAACCTCATCCACCAAGAATACTAAAGACTAAACTTAAATAGGAGATAAAAACTTCGTAGCTGTATCCCAGGTTATTAAAGGACGACCCAAGTTCTTAATACAAATGGTTTTTTTCTTTTTAAATATGTTGATAAAATAAGTATGTATGTGTGTATGATTTCACATTTATTTGTAGTTGTGTTATCATTCCTGGAAAAGCCCACTGGTCTGAAATACCCGACGTAGGTACCTATTTCAAGCGATAATCCCGTCACTGAATAATATTATTTATTTATTTTAATTGAAGGGATTTTTTGTTTTAACCTACTTAAATTATATTAATTTTACAAATAAACGAAAAATGTTATAGTATTAACAAGCAAATCAGTTAATTTGCAATGAGTTCTAGAAAGAATTAATGGTAGAACCTAAGTAGGATCCAATATTCAAGTAAGTTACATTGAAAATGCAATCATTACTTGTAGTAATTATTTATTACAATTTTAAATAAGTCGAAAACATGTATTTTTCTTTATTTACCTACTTTTTAAAAATAAAATATTATTGTGGCATATATTATTTGTCGCCAGGTGGCTATCTGTATCAGTTTCAGACTTCTTCAAGTAGGTAAAGGCTCGAGGTATTTTGGAAATAAATAGGCATAACTCTATTAAGTTACATTTTATAATCTCTTTTCTTATTGTATTACAAAATATATAGGTACTTAAAAACAGCACTAGCACACGGACACTATAGCAGTCCCTCATGTAATACCGGATGGACCACCAGCCTCACGGGTTCGGTGGATTCTTCCAGTTTTCATGACGTTACTGCTAGAATGACGACTCCTGTCATTCTCGTCCGAACATTTTGAATGTTTGTTTCATAATTCAATATAAACCTCCTTTAACGTTATCCAAGAAAAAATTACTTTTATTTCACGGCGCCAGGGATGCGCCTTCATATTAATTATTAATGTATAAACAAAAAATTTGCTTGTTTTGCTGAGCATTGTATATTTCTAAACGATCTTGGAGATATCGGAAAACTTAAACGCAATATTATACCCACGTGTACTTCCGTGACATTTAAACTCACAATTGTGACCTTTGCTAAGATTATGAGTGAAAGCTTTGAAACTTAGAGATAACCACTTATCAGATATTGTACTAGGTTACACACCTTACACCTACACCTTAGAAAAATCAGTGTTTCCACATACGACGTATTACGTATATAACCGAAAAAAAGCATTAAGTATTTATACAATTATTTCTCCGGAACGTGGATAAAGGTCACGTCCCACGCAAATCTAGGGTGTTATCGGGTGTGAGGGATGAAGTAGAGGGAGGCGGTCGGGCACGCGCGGGCACGCCGACCTTGCCCGGCTGTGACTCTGCGACCTTGGAGCCGACCGTCCGCTCCTCACCACCCCGCAGCCCGCGCCTCCCTCCCACACCCTCACCACCACAGGACGCCCACGCGCACCCCTCTCCCCCTATCTACTTACCGCCCACGGTATACACCTCGTGCAAAATTTAATATCTACCTATACATCACTGCAAATCCTCGTGTAAAGTACGCGGAACTAACGTTATGTCTATTCTATCACTCATCGTATATGCTCTTATTCCACGTGTACCAAATAACCTCACAACAATCTTATATGTATTCCTGATTTAACCTGATAGCTGTCATAACTTCGCTTATTCTTTCTCAACATTTTCATTTATTGCGTATCCTTAAACCGTTTCAATGTCAAGCCTGTAAAACTCCAGACGATATTAATATATAAAATGATAATAAAACATGGAAGTGTCCTGTTTCCGCGTGGATCG
Source organism: Schrankia costaestrigalis (assembly GCA_905475405.1). NCBI lineage: Eukaryota > Metazoa > Arthropoda > Insecta > Lepidoptera > Erebidae > Schrankia > Schrankia costaestrigalis. Next base: position 10,032,873 of record FR997832.1, read on the forward strand.
AGGCCCTGCCCGGGTTCGACCTCGCTGCGTCAAGGTCGCGGGCAACCTTATTCGGGGTTTTCCGTATACCGGCTGAAGGTCTCTGACATTGACTATTTACGGCACAATAAATATACTCTGTATAACAATGTTGGGAGGAACAAGGCGCGCACTTATTTGTTACTCAACCTAACTAACAATGACATAATTGACAACATTTTCAAGGATTGTAGGCACTAAGATAACTAGTAATGTTTCATGGCTAAATATTAATTGAGACTGTAAATGTATTGTTCTTGAGGTTATGTTACTGATATAATGCTCGACCACAGCTAAACCTCGTCACTTTGAATGTAAATACCCATAAATATTGTGTGTTGTTAGTTAAAATAAGCCTCAGATGTTAATACCTAGACTTTATTAATAAAGCCTTAGAACGATTATATAGCAGAGTGCAGGGTGATATCAGTAATAATAGTTACATCTCGTCGAGGATAAAGTAGTTCTAAGCACACAGTTTGAACAAAATTGTAGAGTTTGTAACTCTACAATTTTGTTTCTTCTCGAATCTAAACTTCAAACCAACAACAAAGAATCTTAAGTGATATTGATTTATACAAAAAACTAATTAAATACTATTTAAAGGATAATTTAGATATTATTAAAGCGTTATTACAGTGCAAATGACAGCAAACGTTAAAGAAAATAAAGTAGGTGACATTACGACTTTTGTGTACAATTTGCTTGCAATTATTTTACTGAAATAGAAGACTGCGTAAAAATCAGTTTGATAGTTTCCGAGATCTTTGCCAGTAAACTCATACTTATCTTTACTATTTTGTATAGTTATTCATATTGCATATAATCATGCATATTTGTATTTGATGAATATTGATTTAGTTCTATTCTTACAATACTTAAAACTTCCATGTCGGGTACTTTAAATCTTAAAGTAAACTGATAAAATATTAGAAGTAATGGAGGAAGATGGAGTAGCATTTATTCCATCATTCATTATTTTTTCAGAAAAAGGAAGGTCCGCTTAGCCAGGTACGTAGGTTGCCCCTATCATAAATCATAACAGCCCATTAATGTCCCACTGCAGGGACGGGCCTCCTCCCGTGACGGAGGGTTACTTGGCCTACTAACAAGTAACCCTCCGTCACGTCACCACGCTGGCCAGACGGATTGGTATAGGGTTTAATTTCAAGTTTTCCTTCTTTTTATTTCGTAAAGATAGTAGTTACGGTTATTCCCTTAGTCGGTTTTTACGACACCCATGGGATAAGATGGGGTGGTGACATATTGTATTCTTACTCCGTCACCACACGGATAAGGTTGCCCCTATATCTGAACGAAATTAGTGGCCGACAACGACGCTTCGGGACACTCTGGTAAAAAAAATAACTTTGACCGTAATATTGATCGATGACATTTGACATATCCAATTTATACGGTATTCCGTTGCAATAATTTTCCAGGAACAAGATGGCGGTAAAAGCATTTATATAGATAGATTGGTAGGTGGAACGGTGGCTGTGATACAGGGGGGTAGCTGGGTTGCAGCGGAGTGGGGTAGTAGGGCCGGGGTTACGCGTGGCGCTGCACGGGCGGACGTTGCATCTCGCAGCGCGAGTCAAGTGCATGGCCGAACGATACGGCGCACTGAGACTCGCGCCAAATGTCATGCGCCCAGCCCAGGCTCACCGACGGGTCAATAACATCTAATAGGAATTGCTTTATTTATTTATATTGTTTATTATAATTAACTAATTATTGACTACTACCAATATTTATTTTAGTAACTGAGTTGGTATGATCAGTCGCGGTATGCGGCTGGCATGCACGACGCATTATACGCACATCGCGGCTTGTAATCCTGCGCATAAAAGATTTTTGAAATATACAAAGGATTGTCTCAAGCTTTTACTTATACTTACTCTAGTTCGTATTTCCCTTAGGGGTGGGCAGGGCAATTACACTTACATACATCAACTCACCTCTTCTTTCCACGGATAAAGATTATTCATATTTGATTCTGGCTTAATATAGTTTGCACTGTGTATGTACATTGTCATTAGATTAATTCTAAAATAGGGAACTGTGATAACATTAAACCTGCAACAGAGCCAAATATGTATTAGATATACATCTTAATAGTCTTCCTAGCTAAACCACGTCCAAACAAACTCTTTACTTTTATCGGACAACTTGTTGTTCCAGTGGCTCTACCTTCTTTGATTATACTTGCAAAATGTTTAATACTTTTGGGTAAAAAATTGTGTTAAAAGTTATGCAATTCCAACTAGTACTTCCTGAATATCTACTAAACATACCAAATCTTTAGTCTATTTAGTATAGGCTATATATTTTTTATAAGACGACGAGGAAGTTCAGCATTGCTAAGTTGAGAAGACAACTTAAGTTGTCTAATACTTGAACACTACTTTCAGGAATGTTTTTGTCTTTTAGGATATCTGCTGATTATTATGTTAATAACAATATTAATTTGTATTTAACGTGTTGGGAAAGTATATGTAGGTACTTAATTCATTTTGTCGCTTGTCGTAAGATGTTTAGGTTTAAATGTTGTGTGCCCACGTGTAACGTCATGACAGCCCTGTGATGTTCCACAGCAGGAATTGGCCTCCTCCAGCGGCAAAGAGAATATTGGTTTACTAAAACCACACTGGCCATGCGAATAGACAAAGAGTTTTATGTTAAAGTTTCCTAATTTTGTTTTCGTAGAGATAATACCTCAAACCTACTCGTACTCGTTTACGAGACTCAAGTCATGATTTCGGGTGATACCATGTCATCGCACGGATATACCGTATTTATGAAGGCAATGACGATTTCGTATTTATAAAGTAATTTTCAGAATACTATATTTATGTATACTCACTTATTCTTGACAGTCGCAATATGGTAATGCAAGTAGTAAAAAAAGTGTTTGCTAATGATACTATGAATGTTATTAACTTCTTTAGATAAGCGGAACTACTATCTAGGCCATATAATAGTTCCGCAAGTAAAAAGGAAATCAAGACTGGTATTATCAGGACGTCATCACAACAGACCTTAGTAGGTACAACAGGAAACAAGTAGAGCGGAATATTTGTCATCATTAATTGGTTCAAAGTTTATGTCACTTATATTTCTGTGTTGATATAGAGCCTTGATGAATACGGAACGTACTCGTAGATGTGGAAGCGGAAAAAAATAGCGAGCGCTTGAAGCGGCGCGGGCGTTGGCAGTGTCGGGTCGTCGACCGCTCTGTGCCCTTCAGTTTTTTATGACCTTAGCCAATAAAGTGCGATCGAGCCTTATAACTTTGCTCATTTTATATCGCCAATTAGTTATGACTCTAAATTATTTTCCTTATTAGATGTTTCCTTTCTGAAGACTTCCTCGGTTCTTTTGTTGGAGAAAGAAGACCAGCAATCTGGAGCATTATACTTACGAATAGATGCGTTGTGTTTCGGGAACTTGAGTCAAGATTTTAGGTAGAATTATTTGTATCAAAATTGTTTGATACATATATGTAAATATTCCTATGATACTTCTCTTTAGTCGTTGTTTTCTCTCGTGTTCCCTGGGTGTTCATTTAGTAAGAGTCAGTAGCTGTAGATGTCAGCCGATGGTTGTAACGATTTAGATTATCGTTTTATGTTACAATGTAAGTAAGTATCAATGATTATAAACGTCTGTTATAAACATTGACTGACAGTAATGTATTTTATGCATATTATACGTATATGATATGCGCATACTTACATAAGATGTGTATTTCTCTTTATGTATTTCTATAAATATCGGAGTTAGTTTGGGGTGTAGGAATAAAAGTACTGAATAATTTTTACAAGATTCTTTTATTTTAGTTCGACAACCTGTCATTATATTAACAAACAAATGACTGAGCACGCTCACATACGCACATACGATACACACACAAACACACCGCGACCGGCGCTGCATTGCATTTATAAATTACACTTATATAGTCTTAAATTATTTTTCAGTCTATTGCGCTCTCCTCGTCCGGCGCCGGCCACGCACTCACGCGTCCTAATCAAATTATCACATATAATATATTAAAACGATCTGCGAACGATTACTATTAACTAGATTATTTAATTTAAAGTAGGTCGGGGTGGGGTGGCGGAGACAACCGGCTCCGCAGGCCTGTCTCACGCTTCTAACATCTGTGGCATGAAGGAGCGCGGCGGCGACGGCGACTTCTTGGAGAGGTTCAGGGGCGCGTCGGCATCCGACACGTCTACTTGCAGGGCTACGACTGGTGCAGGAGCGGGAGACGCGCCGCGGTAGCACGCCAGGAGCGCGCCGCTGCGCATCGGACAACCCTCACTCGCCTCGCCACGTCGCATGTACTGCTGGATGATGTCAGTGCGTTTTAACTGTTCAGGCGTCATGCGGGGGCCTTCCATTAGACTTTTGGCCAGCACTGAGTGTGTCGACGATAGGGACGCACGCAGCGGGCGGGGCGAGTGTGCGGGATGAACCGGGCTCGCAGGGTGCGGGTGTTGCGGCATTGTCGCAGTTGTCGGCCTTACTGGCCGTGCCTCCGCTTCGCCGGTGTCACGTCGCATCGCTCGGAATTTCTTATGTGGTTTGTACGCCTCGTCCATTAGAGACGTGGTATGATATAGTGGTGGAGCTTCCAACACACGCTTGAGCACAGGCATGTCGTCGGCAGAAGCTGGGGGCCGCCTGTCGTCCGTGTGCTCCTCCAGTGAAGAGCGCGGACTTGAGCAGCCGGAGCCGGGGCCGACTATCCTTTCGTGCTTTTCATTGCCTGACTCGATACCAGAGTCCGTGGGCGAATCTAGTTTGCGGTAGCGGGGTGGCGGTCGGACTGGAGTGACGGTTAGTCCGTTATGTGCCAGATGCGCTACACCGAGTGCTTCTTCATCGACAGAGCCTCGTGAGTCGAGTCGCCGGCGGCCTGCTAGTGTGGCGGCAAGCAGAGGAGTGCCGCAGTCACCGATGGCCTCGCCGGACTCGCTGCTCGACACTGATCCAATAGGGCTACGTGCTGATTCATCTGCACCAGAATCTGCCCATGAAACACCTTCCTCGTCATTCCACATTTGCTGCCGTAATAACTCTTTATGTTCAGTACGGAAAACTACTAGTTTCTCAGTGTGGAGTGTGCTGAGAGTGCGTAAGTCAGGCAGAGTGTCCATTAGTTCTCTGAGGAACCCTGGTCGGTCTGGTCTATTTTGTGCGACCACCGTTTGTAAGCACGCCTTGAGTCTTGCATGCATCCTTTCTACCAGTTCAATGTTTCTTAAACCTGGCCTGTCAGGTGTGATGAGCACTATTGCACAGAAAAGTCCAATTTCTGCGTCCGTTAAATTCATAGAGTTCATTCGCTCAGCGAACTTGAAAGTTGAGTCCACAAGGAACCTTGCATTAGCGCCACTTTGAATAGAGTCCCGTTTCATGACTTGACCATTTAGACAAATTATACTATTGAGTGGAGCGTCGAACATACAGATTAGCCGCACAAATAACGCATCAAATAGTCCACTTTTGAGCAGCGTAAATTTATCGTCCTGTGTGAGCAGCTGGAAGCCAGGAATGAGTCCAGCGAAGTCTATTACGCCACGGATAACGTGTGCGAAGCGCTGAGAAAATTCTTTCTCAGACTGTAGCTCTGGTGCCGGGTTAAGGGGACAAGCCTGTAACAAAAGAAACATTACGTTAGTGACATACTTTACTCAGTAAGCAATGGAGTAATTATCCATTTCTTGTAAATAAGAAGATTCGAATTTTAGAGATACTTACCAGAGTAGGTTGTGAATAGGTGGGACAGTCGCGAGCACGTGCTCGCATGGCGGAGACTCGGTCTCTGGTGAACTCGCAGGTGTCGAGGTGAGCGCGGACTACTCGCGCTAGTAACCGCGGAGCATCATCTAACTCTGCTGCCGCTGCCTGCTCGTTCGCTCGCGATGACGACGATTGTTGCATCGCCGCCAGGATACGCGCTTTCTCGCGTTTTGGAACTCTCCCGAATCGCACGGCTATAACAAAAAGAGAAAAACATTTAATACATGGACATAAGGCAAAATTGACCCCTACAGACGAATTATAATAAAGACACAATGAACTGGTAACTAACAACGGGAATGTTGTGCAAGGTCGTGACTAAACATAGGCCGAGTTGCAGCTGTCTCCGAGTGCGTGCGTGTGGCGGTGCACTCACAAGGCGAGCCATGTGCACGCGCAGCTGACGGCGAGAGGGTAGAGTTCATCGGCCGTCGCATCGCTCGGCTCACCCTCGTCTGGTGCGATCAGCTTTACAAAACGCGCGGACTACACTAAATATGTCGTGGTTAAGTGAACTAGTTCGAATGACGAGTGACAAAGAGCGAACTGCGAGGTCACGTTAAAAAGTGTTACGACTTTCTCGCGCTGTGTACGTTGTGAACCAAAATGTAGTAAGTGGCAGGGGCGCGCGCGTCGCTTGGTGCGCCGGTACGCGGCTCGGTGAAAGTGTTTGCGTGCTCGGCGCACGATTGAAAACGAAAGCGGAGAGCGCCCTCTCGCCATTTCTCCTGACTTTCGCTGCGCGATGTGGGCCGCACCAGATGCACGACTCCATTGTTCACAACCGGCTCATTTCTTTTGTTTTTATTTGTAATCACTTTGTATTGTATGTGATTCATATACTTTATAGTTTATTTGTATGTTTTATTAAACGATACGTTTGCAAGTATATTAATGTAGGCTAAGTATGTAATTAAGTAGAGTAAAATATAATGAAGTAAAATTATATAGAGATATTTAAAAAAAAAAATTGTTTTGTAGTTAAGTAAAATTATTTTTAACATATTTACTATTTATGGTAATTTAATAGATTTTCATTAAAGTAACAACAACAAAAAGACATATATTTGTTTTAAATGTATTAACATATCTTTATTTTAACTCTACATACGTACAATATTTCTTTGCAGATAAATAAATTTGTCGTATAAATGTTAAAGTCCTTTAATTTATATACAAAATGAAATATATTAAACAAAATTAATAAAAATTATAATAATTTTAAGTTACTTTACATTGAAGCCACGTGCTACGAGATCGTAGCAACTTGCTACGAAGTGAAATTTTTTTTCAAAAGTTTGAGGTATTTATTATTTAGTTAAGTTAAACTTTAAATAAATTTAAGTTTATAAAAATAAAATAATATAATACATACGTGCATTGTGATATTTCACAACACCATTGAGGATCCCTTTCAGGATCGGTAAATCTTCTCCCATGTCTGATACCATTACAGTTTATATCACTAACAACTAGTTCACAGCCTATGGCCACTAATAACTTAAATAGTTTGGTAACTTTATGTTAAGTTTATGACTATAATAAATTTATTCACTATGTATAGTGTCACATATCACACGAATGATAAATAAATAATTTTCACATTCACTGTAATCCAATGTGTTGTAATAATCCAATGCAAGTGTAAGTATAATCACTGGTAGTCAGCCGCATAGAGTAGAGCAGTCAGCGTGAGCAAGTGTCGCGTTCTCGTGCCGAACTGTGGTACGACTTAATAACATAGCGATAGTAATGAGGGCTGACGACCGGTGCGCGGGCCGGACTCCCTCGCACTGCGCCGCGGCGCGCGCCGCGCCAACCTTGAACTTGACGAGGGGGGGACCGAGGCACGAGGAGGGGGGAGCCGTCAATAAACTCCGCGCATATCCTCCCGCCCCACCGCCTCACACCACCCCGCCTCAATACCCCGCGGAGAACAACGGCGGTACTTGCGCCACCTATCGCCCGAACCTTGCTGATTTGACGTGTCTTAGGATTATTACGGTAACTTTCCAAATTTAAACTTGTCTAATTAAAGTTGCTAATGGTTTTTTTATTAATTCAGAGATTATTTTTTATTGTTGGGTAGGTATTTATTTTATTTGAAAAAGGCCTATACAAAGTTGTAATAGTGGAGTTCAATTTTATCTCATTATGACTGATTTCCTGAAATGACGATGATTTCTGTTATTTTTCGATTTCCGCATCCGCATGTTTTTAATCTCAATAAGGAAACAAAACATCTGATTATGTTATTACTAATAAATATGTATGGTTAACTAAATATGTATGAGTATTTTAAACAAAAGGTTTTATTTTTAAAATATATACATATACTATTAATTTTTGAATATCTGTAACTTATCAAAAAAATATTCAAAATTTTAAAAATAAGATTAAATAAGCCAATTGTTCAAAAATTAACTAATATCAACAAAATGTTATTATTGTGTTTAAAGTTTATGTTATTTAAATTCACAACGACATAATAGTGTGACCAAATTATTTTAGTTCACTAAGATAAACATGGGCGCTAGTGTCGCGGCACATGTGAAGCGCGCCATCTATCGTCGAGTAGCAGAACTAAAATGTAGAGTAATATTTTAATTTTGCATTTTCTACAACTTATGTAGGTTTTATAAGTGGAAATACTGTGTAAAGAAATATTTAATTGATATATTGTAAGTTTTAAGGTAAATTTTATCACATACGTATTATTTTTTTGAGTTATGATGTTGATATTTTTATTTTATTACTGATAGTGTTAATAATATTTTGTATTTATAATCAAAGTAATTAGTTTTATTTAGGCTATGAACTCTTAGTTAAAAATATATTTTTACTTTTAGTACTTGAGTAAATCTCATTTAGACAAATTTAGGACAGGGTCAGATGTTGTAAGAATCAGTGAACCTAAGTTGCATATCATTGATTACAGTATGTCATTACACCTAGGGAAATCGCGCGAGGTCGTCGAACCTCATTACGAAAGTGAAAATGTAAATTTCACTCTCGCGCTTACGAAATATGCCTTTCTCTGCTTTCACCGTGTCGGTCAGCGCGTCGAACAGCGCTAGTGGCACGAGTGAGTGTCGCAACGAGTAGAGCGGGGAGGCGGTGTATAGCGCGGCCGTCGACCCGCTTTGCGTGCGATCACCCGCGCTTGCATAACCGACCTCCCACACCGCGGACTGAGCTCCCCTCTCTTAGCTGCGATACAACACAGCCCCCCCCCCCCCTCCCCGCCACTACCACTACCTCAGGCTAGTGCGAAATAGGATCTGTAAAGTGATTGTGTAGAGCACGCGCGCGATCACGTCGCGTTGTCCCATTTGGCTTGTCTACGTGCACGCGCACGACCTTCCCGTGCTAATTGCGTATGCATATTGTAACACTACTTCAGTTATGACATTACCTACTAACAACATTTAAAAAAATCGTGTAACTTTATTATTATTGCAAATTTTATCTGTTTTTGTATATTACAAAATAATTAAACCAAATTTTACTGTAGGTTTTTTTTAGATAACTAGCATAAAGTTACACGATATTTTATATAAAATCATTTTTAAACTAAATAATGAAAAATATGATAAAATGACAAATACTTAATTTATTTATTGACATAATAGTTGTTGAAAATTATGACTGAATTAAAAAGGTTTAGTACAACTAACACACATTTTGAGATACAAATTGTCACTTTTCCATATTTTTTATTTATTAAAAGTAAATAAACAAAAACATTGAACTCACCATCTCTGCTCATGCCCACTGCTATGCATTTTTTCAATCGGCAGTACTGGCACCGATTTCTGTTGATCCTAAGGATGGAGCACTGTTGGTTCTTCGTGCAGGGTCTGTATTGTATCTTCTGTTGTATCGATCTTCTGAAGAAGCCCTGTGGATCACAGCGACAGTTAGTGTCGCGCTCTGTGTCTGAGCCGTCGTCGCTGGAGCAGCCCGAGTCGCTGGACTCGCGGCGGGACTCCAGCATGCTCACCAGCACCGAGTGCCTCTCGCGCAACTCGGCACCAGCGCCAGCGCCCGCGCCAGACCAAGACATATCACGCACCATTCACAACACAGCCTTCCCACTAGCACGACCACTCTCCTACGTAATAGTAACGCAACTCGTAACGTGTAATAAGGCTTTAGCACACTGCACCTCCACGGATGGCGGCCGAGAGCGGACTGTGCGGGCGCTGCGTCGCTCGGCGCACAGTTACCCGCGCGACCTACTTGCCGGCCGCCGACCCACCCGAGAAAGTGAGAGTGCCCCCGGCCCCCGCGTGCGCTCCTAACGGTCCTCGCCGCTCTAGAATGCGTCGCCGCCGCTGCACCGGTGCGCCGGATATAGGCCGGGCGCATCCCGGTGGCGTCGCGGCGCGCGGCCGTTCACCCCGGGTCGTCGACCGCTCGATTGCACAACCACGGAGGCTCCCCCGCACGCCCTCCCGCGCCCTGGAGCCCGGCTACAGCCCGACCGGGTCGTCGACCGGCTCTACGCCCGGTGACGTCAAGCATGCGTCACGGCCTACCTCAATGCGCGCGCGCTCCCCTACGGGAACCTGCACCATTTAATTAATGGATCATTACATCACTAAATGCATCTCCTAATATCGTGTATGCTTTGAAATAATTAATACAAATTTACTCAAGCTAAGAATTTGTCTAGAGTTACACGCAAATTACCTAATTAACCAATTCATTTGTATCGTGTAAATTCAATAAATAGGACAGATACATTATTTAGTAATACTTTATATATTTTAAGTAAAAGACAAGAAAAGCATTGGTAATATGTATTTATAATAATAGTACATGGATTATCGTCTACGTTCCGTTACTTTAATGTTTTGGTAATGACTGTATTGTTTTCATGTTATGGACTGTTAATTAAGACTCAAGTTTGAACCGTATTTAGAATGTGACTTTTGTATTTGACCGCGGAGGCTGTGGCTCTGTTGCCTGCAACTCACTATCGGGCGTGCAGAGTTCGGGTCGGTGGCCTAATTTCGCGCTGCCATCGATCCATTGTGCGCTGTGCGAGTGGCCCATAATTGGTCGCAGCGCGGGCAGTGACCGACCGAGCGGTCAACGACCGCTGCCGCGAAAACAAAACCTTCCTTGTATGTCTCACCGCATTACACTTAGCGAATATGTATCTACATAAGATTATCACAAGTATTAGAGTATTTTCGATAATAGTGTGTATCGGTGAGGCGATTTTAAATAAAGGCCAGGAATTATATTTACTCATTGGCAGGCATAAATATATTTGTAGGACGTCTTTCTTTAAAACAAAATAATCTTAATGTGTCAACGACCGCCAACTAATTAACACGGTGACTCCCTTTCGAGTTCTAAAAAATACTCAATCTATTTGTATTCAGTAGTCACTGAATTCCACAACGTCGTAAGTAGTTCGATAATGTGATGATGACTCAATTTATGCATTCTATATACATTTTATATTGATAAGCATTTTTGCCTTGCAGAGTCGCTATGCGATATTTAGTTCACAAAAGTGTGTTGACTTGATAATATTGTTTGTAATGATTTTTTGTTTAAAATTATAAATAAGCACGTAATGTTGTTTGGACCTACTTAATACTTATGTAAATAATGACGCAGAGTATTTGTGAACAGTTTGTCAAGTTGTAGACTTGGATAGAGGTATATTGATGAGTCATTGGGCAGACAGCACACAAACGTGCTGTGCGTGTATAAATATACTTCTTTACAGCTGGTTTTAGATTATTCAGTGTTTAAAGCATACAGCTTGATAAACAAGCAATAAATAAGTAGTGTAAACTGGCTTTAGTTGTCTTGTTTAGAGGAAAAATCAAGAATACGATTACATAAAAAGCTTACTATTTAGCGATTAGGTTAATAACCACTAATACCATTCTACTATTTTATACTGGAATTGTTTTATTTTTAAGAAATAGCCTGTCAACTTATATGTTTTTAATTATTAGTGTTTTCGTAGTGACAAAAGCAAAATGTTCGAGGGCTTCGTGTGATGCCGCCGGAGCGCAGAGCGGTGACGGCGGGTAACGGTGCCGCGGACAACGACTCCAAACACACAGGCTATGAGAATATGCTGACGCATTGCTTCGTTCGAAACTTACTTGTGTAAAGAGTTCACACAAGAACTCTTTACTGAAAGTGTGCTTGTGCTGAAATCCAACATAGGGCAATTATTTGAATGAACTATAAGGGGTGTTTTTGGATGGATGTATGTTGTAACCAATAATGTCATATTTATAAAAGCAATGATAGTACTTGATCATTAATTTGTAGATTGATTTAGCCGAATGTATTGAGTTAAGTGGCTGATATTTTCTTCTGTTTAAAACATTATCGAACAGCTACGTAAGCCTGATAACATAAGCTGACTCATATCATTGTGATTCATTTCCCGTTCTTAAATCGAGCTTTTATTCTTAGTAAATAACGTAACTCGTGTAGATAATAATCAATTGGGCACATTAGTCAGATGTTTGTGGTAAATTGTTAAAAGAATTGTCTTAGACTGTAGGAAGAAATGGGAAGGTATCCTTAAAAGATCAATCTAAACAATGTGTAATTGTTTGCTAAGAAGGCTTTTTAATAAATAAACAAAAAAAAAGACTGATATCATTTTTATGTAAATGATAATAAATATTTAGTAGAGTTGTTTGTATTGTAAGAAATATATTGCTTTACATACTTTGATGGCTTCATTTTTAATTTAGAAGCATTTTTTAAGTTTTTAAATTAAATGCAAAATGTATGTATTTGTTGTTAATTTATTTGGTACATCGGAGTCAAGTTCGACAATACATAATGTATCGAACAGGAAATCGTAAATGCAAACGCAATAGTCAGAGCGCGACGTTCTCAATAAATAATATGACCGCTCGGGGATCAACGAACTTTTGAGCTGACAGTTCAAAAATAATGTGGGTTACGTTCACGTAGCGCGTACATTCGATGCCCGTAAAAGTTGTTTACGGCGAGGTGAGGCGGTGCAAATACGCGCGACGCCGGGCGCACTCAGCTAGCGAACTGAGGTCGATGCCCGCTCGCCCTACACACCAGAATTGGTGCCGAAAAAAGAAGCGACCCACAACGTACGGAAATTATGTCGGCCAAACTCGAGAACAAAGAAGTCGGTGGCTCTTCTTCACGTAGCAACTATATGCCGAATTATTTACATCATTGTTGAATTTTAAAAATTTTGTTTATTATGTATGAGTAACGTTTGAAATAAATAAATATCAAAATTTGTTTATGTACTAAAGTCTTATTTATAAAGTCTTATTAGATTGTGTAACAACAACAACTTACAAAGAATCTATTTATTTATAATATTCCTGCTACAAACAAAAGATAAAAATCATAGTAGGATGTCGCAGTCAATAACAAATTGCTCTACTAATTAAATAAGAGTGTACATATTCGGTTCGATGACATCGATGCATACAGTTAAACAACTCACGCCTCGTATTATCGTTATAAAAAATACACGCTCGCTCGTCATTCATTCAAGTCGGTTTACACTCGTAACCGTAGCGCGTAGCGGCGGCAGCACGGGCGCGTGAAGTCGATGCGACATCTAGCGGCGAGTAGCCGAACTATCTGAACGTTTCATGTTGCGCCACTAGTTGGCGTTTAAGGTTGTTGTTGATGTTACCTTTTCGTTTATTTATGTTACCTAATAAATTTTAGTCTAAAAATATATGTTTTGTTATTATTATGTAAAGTATACAGAATTTTAGTGGGAAATGACGACTGGCTCTACGCTATATGTTTTAAGCGAAACTTTCGTAAGACATTCTACACAAATAAAGCGACGAGGAGGACGAGGGGTCATTCTCGTTTTATATCAATCAATTGCATCTATTTAGTTAAGGAGTCTGGTCTCGTTGAGCGCTGCACAATGCAGCAGACATCCGCGGGCACGAAGGACATGCTTTGTCCAGCCGCCGCCGTCTGGCAACTCCGACATTTAAACATTTAAACCAGTTTACACTACACTTGTACTTCTTATGAACTCTATTATTTCTCCACTTTATTGTATAACAAGTAGATTAAACCAACATTTGCTTAACTACATTAAATATTTACGACTTTTGAAGTAACTCTACATCTTATTATTACTATGAGGAAGTAATTAAAGCAAGATTGAAATGCTCTTGAATGTTCACATCGGTCACGTAATTATCAACTTTCTCTAACCTTTTATATTATTTAGTACGTGATGATGAGATTTTTGTTAGAATCAGCATTTTTAATAAATAAGACAAGGCCAATGCGTCTAATATTTTTACGTCTTCTCACGTATTTTATTGAAAATAAAATTTGAGCGTAATCTAAAATGTGAATAAAATAATTGCAAAGACTATAATGTGTTCATCTTTTTATATTCTTTTAATGTTTGACTTTTATCAATTTAATGAACAACCCTCGACTGCACTATTATGCACAATTCAAGTTTAACTTAATGATAGTTTGAAAAACCGCGGCCGGTTCCCGTGTGATTGTTCCGGGAGTTCGGGGACAGGTATTAAAAATAAAAATTGTAGAATTGGGGCGCAAGGGTCTGACCGTGCGCCCGAGGACAGCAGGTACCTACTCGTTGACCCAAAAACCATTCATAACAAAACAAGTTCACACGAGGTTTTTTTACTGATTAGTTTATTTCGATTACCCGGTGCAGCATTATTGCTATTACTGTCGTCATCAAATTAACATTTATAGAATATAATAATAAGGTCAACTGGTCAGGATTTGTGCAGACGTATAGAGATTGTGTTCCGCGTGTCACGACCTTGTGTCAGTGTTTCGCACCTGTACTGTACTGCGACTATCGCGAGACAACAGACTGCATCAGGGAGGGCGTCTCACCCGCACGTTACTTCCTGATTCAGATGCCGAGACTACCCGCATGTATGACTCAATTAAGCGCACTTACTTATATATTATGTACAAAACATGATCTAGACAGACATTTCCTACTACGTTCATTCGGTCCGTGGTGCTAGTGGGCGCTGTATAATCGGTGCTGGTGAGCATGGTAACGACATTTCCTTATAATATAATATATGAATAACTATATAAGATTAATATTTACCTTGCAGCCTTCACAGGAATGCACGCCGTAATGGAATCCACTAGCTTTATCGCCGCAAACTCTGCATAGCACCGTAGTACCGTCAAATTCTGCAACAAAACAATAAAAAGCTGTTAAACATACGTGTGTACGTAATATGCGATAAATTTAATGTTTGTTTCAAAGATTACGAGGTTAGTTAGCTCGTGCCAAACATCCTGAGTTATTACGAGGCGGCTCTGTGTAACAAACATTGTTTTGCGGAAAACACGTGACCTTGCGCCGTCAATACCTATTTGCAAACTTTTTTTCATTATCTAATACTGATTTTGTTATCATTTGACAATAGTTTGACATTATATTTATGTGTTGCTTCACTTTTATGATAATTAAAATACATATTAAAGTAAATATGATGTGTACTAAGAAAACTGTTTTCGACCAACTTATGGCAACTCAATAGCTGTGTTAATAGAATAATTGTGGAAATCTTCGTTAGGATATAAGTAGGTAATAAGGCTATTTTTAGATTTATTATTATTATTTAGATTAGGCTTTGATTAGAGTTGAAAAATGTAACGAGTGATGCAGATGTTATGGTTTTGCACGTGACGGGTGGTCGCGTGATTGTTAACTTAGCTCTCGGTACAACTCATAACATTGCCTCACGATAACGCATTTTACTAACATTTCACTTACTCGTTATAAGATATTTTCTTTGTTAAGGTGAACATATTTTTATTGAGACATATTTGTATGAAATACATTGATTAATTGTTGTTAATAGAGATGCATACAAAGAGCGTGAGTAAGTGTAATGTGTCGTAATGCATGTAACGTGTTCAAGGTGACACTCAATAGATATTTTAGAAAGTTTCTCTACTTGTGAAGTGATGTCAATGACCCTCTCTTAGTAACAACAACACTGCTTACTAAATTAATGTGCCATCACAAAACATTTTTCTCAGCAAAACATATAAAACCTTTAAAAATTATACTTGGTATCTGTGTCAAAAAGTACCTATGTATTCACATTATGATTCAATAAGTTAATTGTAGAGTTAATTAATACAAAAATGTTATCGTCGAGTAAAATATATACTTTGAGATGTCATAATGACATAAGTAATAATAGTTAATAGGTCAATGATAGTAGCGGCAGCCCGGTAACAACAGGTGTGTGTGCGGAGTGCGGGAGCGGGGTAGTGAGTGTGAGCGGCGCGCCCTCCTTCACCAGGAACTGGTTCACCCGGCGCTCCGGACTGCTCTCACTTTCCTCATCCAGCCGTTTGTTTATTTGTTAAGGGAGCGGGCCTTTTGGAAGAAACTTTCTATTTCTGGCGTGCACCACTCGCGCCGGGTCGACGTTCGGCGCCGTCGCTTTCTATACTTGTTACTTTCTTTTTTCTAGAGGTGTATGGTCGCCATTGGCGCTTTAATTTTTGGTGTCATCTCGAGCAACACAAACGATAGTAGTATGTGAAGCACGCGCAGTGGGGAGCACAATAGAACAGGGAAAGCAACGTGAAACGTAACTGGTGCAGTTGCAACAGAGGCACTGGCGTGCAGCCATTTCTCCTCATATGATGCAACGCGCGCGTTTTTCTGGGTGTTGTTTCTCTGTGTGTGAGAGTCGCTCGTTCGTTACGTCAATTAAAAGGCGAGGAAAGTGCGCGAGAAAGTCTCGCAGCCACGTAACGCTAATACCAACCGACCGTGCAAAATACTGACGCGGCCGTACAGACAACTGGCGATCTGTGTCAGGGCAATGTTTGTTTGTAAATAATTATGTATTGACAGCAAACTAAATCACGTTTCATGTTCTATTTCCTAGTCATTGATCACGTTCTATTCAAATATGCTGTACTGCGAAAATGATCTTCTATTACTATCTTAACTAAATTATATAATTACTTGTGACCGTATTGATATTAGTATCACGTAGTAAATAATGATGATGACGTAGCGCAGTGAACCTACGAGGCTCAACGAGATGTTGATAATAAATAACGCGCTAGTGAATAATCTTGTGTTACACGCATTCAGAGAAAAGTAAAAGTGGTGCGGTGAGAAGGCCTTGTGAAACCTGCTCACAGCTAGCTGATAATGTTTATTTTCTTACATCATTAGTTATAAAACAGATTATTTTGTTAGATTATACATAGTTTTTGTAATAAAAAGAGTTAACGGTTAACTCTTTGTTAGTTTTAAGTGGGAATTACACGGGAACCGTGTCTCACAATGGTAATCGATTAATCGCGATAAGATCATTAGCAATCGATTGCAAATGTTCAAGGGCTCCCCGCAGTTGCAGTTCTAGTGAACCCCATCGATTTGCACTGGGAATATTATCGACGTTTGTACAATACGTGTACCTTGATCAATGCAATTTTAATTGTTTTCTGGTGGACCCTTCCGTGCGGAAATGTTCAACAATCTATCCATCAAATATTCGTTATACAGTCCGATTTAAAATAATACTTTTTATTGTTAAGTGTACCCTTTCGTTGAAAATATCATTAATCAGAATTTAGCGAAAAGTTGTAGAACATAATGAAGCATGAAATGTAATGGTCTTACAGTAGTTTTATTAGGTACAGTTAGTGTGTAGATGTAAGTACGTGTTGTGTACTTTGCGTATGCATAATATTATGTGTTCGTTACAAAACTTGGTGATAAGAAACATATGTGCAAGTGTGCACTAACTATACACGTCATAGGTTTAATTCTTCGAAATGCTTATCAGTACATTAGAGTAGATGATTGGTTTTATTGTAATTATGCTGAAATAATGAATTGCTTAGTACGATTTATAGGATTTTTTTGGTACGAAAATTATCTAATAATAAGGTTAATTCTTGTATGTTCTTTGATAAATAATCGTCATTACATCGACTAAATGGACTCTATCCATATCACTGTACTGCAAAAATTATTAAAAACTTCAACATTAGAGAGGATGTGTTCTTAAATAAGATATTATATCAGAATGTACAATTTAGTTAAAAATAATTAAAAACAATGAAAATAAGAAATTTGTTTCAACAGCATTCATTCAGATCAGCTGTTTAAGAATAAACATTCAACCCTTTGACTCATTGTGACTCTGTCACTTGTAGGAAATTAAATAGTACTTAGATTATAAAATAATTGGTAAATTGATATTTATCCAATAATAAGCTTATTTATACATATTTATAATATTGATAACACGTTGTCAATATAACATGTTGCTTTATCGATGGTTGGACACCTGTAGCTCGCAGCAGCATGTCGACGAAAAGTAGAGCAATCTCATTTGGCAAAGTTATTTTGTTTTGGAAAGAGCTAACGTTTGATATGTTTGTTCTACAGGTAATATACTTTATATAAATTGACTATAATTCAGCTGGTATATTTACTGTGTTTATTTATAAAAATATTAATACTCGTACTAGTATTAACTTGAAAAAAAGCTTTGATTAACAACGATCCACTTAAGTAACCACTGATATAATTGTGGCAACAACAACAAATAATACCAATGATTATTATATAACAACAACAATTACAGATAATGTAAATAAACAAATGTATTGTATGAACTAAAAGATGTACCTATGTGAAGTTCTGGCTCCCGTTCCTTATGTACTGGGCTCATCATGCTATGGTCTCCCGGCGTAGGCGCATCATAGCGCCCGTAACTGCTGTCAGGCGACATCACAAAAGTCATATGTAATGTTGCTTACTTAAAAACTAATAATTAGGTCCTCCCCTATCACACTTCACTACACGTACACCACATGGATGCGACTCGTCCTCGAATACGTACAGTCAGTCGCGCTCTAACACTGAATATAGGACAGGAGTGCATGGGCCGAGACGCACGGCCGGCACGTCGAGGGATGAAGGTCGCTCGTCTCGCGATATTGCCACTGCACGCGTCGCGTGCGTCTCACTCGAGCTCGATCGACGAACTGAGCGAGTGCCGCGCGCGCTCCTGCTCGAAGCCGCGCGGCTCTCCCCTTAAGAGTGAAAGTCTGCAAAAAGATCAGCGCTCCGTGCGATACAATCGGTTCGACGACTAAGCGAAGCCGGCTGAGCGAAATTCGCCTCTATCGTTCGAATAAGCCTGTCGGTTTGTGCTTCGAAGCGAGGATCAGCGCGCTTCGAACTCCGGTCTCCGAGGTCATTGCCGCGCCGACGACGGACCAATCGCAAGCACGCGCAGACGTGCGCGGCGAGCGATTGGAGGGTTGAGTCCGCTCCGCTCCCCGCGGCCCGCGTTCAGCGCGAGTTCGAAGACCCGAACCTTGCGGCTCACCGCGGCCAAGGTCGCGCGAGAGCGGCACCAACAGAGAGACTAGCCGAGCGTTCGAGTGGGACGTACTCGTTGTCGGTTGCGTCACACTACCAAAATATTTTTGGTGATGGAACGCGAGTGAACTTGAACACGAAATCGAGCTAATGGATGGCGAGCGCGGTATAGGTCGCCGCGTGACGGACTGACCTGCTGCCGGAGCGCCCTCCTTGCCTGCTTCCCTCATAGCCCACACTTCCGCACTACTTATTATTAAATACCTATTTGCTCTCATAATTATATTATGTACCCAATTATCTAATACATAATAATGTTGGCATGTTATTCCATACATTTAATTTATTTCTATACAAAAGTTTCTTAGTGAATTGGTTACCGAATAGTATAAAAATAGTTTCTTTCTTCTGAAAATAATTTTAGATTTAGCCATGCTCAGATCTGTAAGACGAAATTGTAGACTGTCTTCAATTATAGCAGAATTGAGATGAGCTCTCCCTTGTTATGATTAAAATAAAGGCAATAAACGTTTAAATCGACTATATAACGAGGAACTTTGTGTAACTCGACATAATACGTATTACCTACCTTCTTGCAATTGATAAACAAGTTTCTTTTAACAATAGGTACATAAACACGACTTTATATAACTCTGACGTTACAAATGTATTTATGTTGGAATTGTGTGTATTATTGTGTAAAGGATTAGGTCTAATTTGGCTTGCACGAGAGGTTATTTACATGAGATAAAACGAGCGGCGGTGGGCGTCGCGGTAGGTGAACGACCTGGAAATTTTGGCGCAGGCCGGTCAAGGCCACTAGCACGCGGGCCGCGCAGGCGCGTCGCCACCGACAACAGCCTACTAACACTGGACGATACACGCAATTCGTGACCAGGTCCTTACATTATATACTTACAGAACACATATTACATTAATTATGTACAAAACAAACATAAGTTTGTGACTTTAAATCGACCATTAAAAAGACAGTCACAAATTGACTACCTATATACCGTTATCTACGTCTAATTTTATTTTGTGTAGGTTGTGAAATTAGGTACCAATGATATAGTATTAACAGTAGGGAATGAAAAATAAATTCTAGAATCTGTTACACTATGTTACAGGTGCACTAGCTCAAAGGTTAAATACTTTTTATATTGATAACTATTTATTATGTATTACACTATTTGATCATTATGATTAAAAGGGTTTGCTTGCAGTTTCTTGGCCTCTTTTCACACAACTGTATTGTAATCATTTGACAACGTGGTTCTAGGTTTATAGTCTTGTTAGGAGTATAATCTGTTTCATATAAATAAATCAAACCCTTGCGTAATTACAGACGTAAGGCAAAACTCACCAGCTGTCAAAACACCAAAAATTGCAATATACTAGCACATCAATTTACTATCATCTTTAGTAAAGAGTTTTATGTTCGTACCAAAAGGTGTTCTATATTTTTTATAGTAATTATTTCGCTCTAATACTTTCCCCTTTTTACACAAAAGGATGCTTTTTAAAGGGTTTCGCAAATATCCTCCCACGTGCATAGTTTTTTATGTTCTCTACCTACGTAGAGCTCCTGCTGGAATCGATGCAATACTTTTTACTTTTTGGCAGGATGTTATATTTTAGTTTTATTCGCATATTGGTATAGTTTTAAAAGTTATATGTAGTTATATTTATTATATTATATTTATGTTCAACGTAATTTCTTACGTTTCTAATGTTCATATTTACTGGCAAAGCATATGGCATGAACATTTTGTTTCAAGCCGTTTCATTGAGAAGGTGAATTTTTTTGTCTTATGGTACACTGTTTATTAATTACTTATTTCATTACCGCCATTTTAGGACCTGTCTAGAATATCTGGTTTACATGGAAATATATAATGACTACTATCTACTACTATCTGCAAAAACTATTGTAGTAAATACATAGGATATTTTTTAAACTAATGTCGTTAGAATTCATTAGATGTTATTTGTTTTATAATTCGCTACATAGTTTATAATATATTGACATTAAGGACACTAAAAAATATAATGTGTGCGACATGTGTGTCGATTAAAACGTGAAAGTGAATAGGAACCTAGTTTTTTACTTCCTTCCGCTGCCCTCACTTTTAATACCGGGGTGCGAATATCAAATTTCAAGTCAACGTTTTGTACTAAATCTTTTATACAATTTAGAACTCTATAACTATGTAATTAAGGTTTATATTAGTGTTTGGTGGATTGTCAAAACACGAAGCTGGCACATAGTCAGTCGGTAGCCACATGTAGGCAGTTTGTATTGTTCATTGTGACCGCAGTCAGTAGGACTTGATGATCTCGATTGATTGCCCATTTTTTACCAAATATTAAAAAGCAGGCCGTATGCCATATTGTTTGCAACTTATGGTTTCATTTTTTCTTTTTCCGGATAATGTTTTTGTGTTCTATTTGACTTTTTTATTATTCATTTCACTTTTTGAATTTGATAACATTTTGTTTGTTTTATTATTAAGTTAAGTCTAAAAAAAGATACTTCGCATAATAAAAGATCCACATGTTTAATATTCAACAAGGTCTTGGGAGATGTTCGAACAGTTGATGAACAAAATAAACTATAACAATAAGGGCCGGGCGACCTTAACGCCTTTGGTCGAAGGACATCGAGACAAAGACGACCGAGTTCTGCCCAGCCTCCTGACAAACGGGACTTCGGGCTTCTTATTTATTTATAATAACATAATTGCGGGTTTAAAGTTAAGTACTTATATGTATGGTATTTGGGCATACCTTTATAGATTACACTCCAAACAGTAAACTTGTTACCCGCATAAGGTCATACAATGTAGGCAAAATATCGAAGGGTGGTGTCTTTCAAACCTTGAAATATTATACAAGGCCGTTTTGTGTATTTAGTAGTATTGTATTTAGTAGTGTCTTTTTCGTTCTACCAAAATTCATGAGCTTTTGTTAAAGAATAAATGGTAACCAAGTACCTAGTAAAGCGAAACAGAATAGTGAAGTATAATAGTTCAACAGCTACATACCTATTTACTACGTTGCCGCTAATGATATTACAACGTTCAGTATATCTACATAAAAATACTATGAGAATGGCAAGTATACTGTTAAAAACTCACGTATTGTTAAGTTTTTACATAACAAGTTATAATTAGGTAAAAATGCATAAATTCAAATCATACATCAATTGAGGTAACCTTCAAAATTTTTATCAGTCAGTGTTCGTCACACTCAAGAACATTTTCTTTTAAACTCGTGTTTAAAACATGTGACAGTCTGCCGGTAGATAATAACGAATCGCTTGATAGATTCGCTAATAATTTCTTATTAGTTACACAATTTGGAATATATGGATCAGTGAAGGTGTGGTTGTTACTAAGTCCACGTACACTAAACATGTACTGCGTAAGAAATTACAATTGGGACATTTTAAAGCATCGGCTTTAGTTAACAACATGATGTAGAGCTTGAATTTAGTTCTGCTTCTAATAAGTAGATATTACCTTAAAACCTTTTATAAACATACATTGAACTACATTTTTATTTGAACTGTTCATGTTAATACAAAATAGGTACTTATATAATATGTTACCAGTGGCCTAGGATAAAACTGTATGGAAACTATAATTGGCTCTACTATGCTTACAAATACATAAACATATTTAGGCATAACATAATGCGCATTTTTTTCACTGCTAAACCCAAAAATTCAAGGACTCCATGAAAATAAAATGCCTCAGTGAGCACCTTGTAAATAATATTTACAATGTACACGTGACCGAAGTTAGTAAAGAAAGTCGCAATAACATTGTAATCGGATGCTGTCGGCCTGGATACGACGAGTAATTCTGCGAACTCACGAGGAGCTTCGTTGGCAATTCGGTCGGAACCAAGCCCGAAGTTGGTTATGGCCGACAGCGGAGCGGTCAAGGCCTCGCTGAGACGGCGAATACACTCGATGCGCATCGGAAATACGAGCCGTTTGCCACGTTGTTGTACCTAACCGTATTTGATAATCGAACAAACGTGCTTTTCCTACCTGTTGCATTATATTTGTTAAGTATTTTTCACGTGTTTATTTATAATAGATTAGAAATACTTAGATAATTGATTTTTAAATTACAACTTGGCAGTCAAATTAACATTTTGTCGAAGACACACAGTCTTTAGCAACACTAGTTTTTTGGTGAATTGATTTAGGAAATAAGTTTATTGATTTTTTACTTCTCATTTATTATTTTCTGTTTCACAAATAGAACGAGAAATATATTATAGTTTTTATAAATGTAACTCGACGACATGTTTTTTTGAAAATCAGCATGCGAATTTTATATTCAGTTTAGATGCCAATAAAGTGTATCATTGAATCAAAATCACATAAGCAATGTGGATATGCGAAGAGTGCCGAGTTGTGGCGAGTTTTTCCGAAGCAGTGCGAGGTCAGGATGAGTCAATTACCCCGGCTCTTCTTGCGTGGCGCCGCCCGCAGCCCGCGTCGCCGTCGTCATCGACGACACTAAGCATCATCGACTCAACATTACCTATCAATGTTCGGTAAACGATTTATGTTTACCTATGTTTTATATAATAAGCATTTTCGTAAATATACGACGGTTTTAATGATATATTTAAATAAATAAGTCTTTCTAGGAAATTGTGTTTAACTGTGAAAAAATAGCAACCCTACATTTGGGTATTTAAGGAAAACTTATTTAAAACAGTTTTGAAATTACAATAAATCATATAATCAAAAAAGAGTACAACGTAGTTATTATTGGAGAACGTAAATGTATTTAAATGAAGATATATTTTGCATTACTTTTAACTCAATGACAACAATTATAAATACATATGATACTGATTCCAAAAAATAACAAATAAATTAGTTAAAACGTATCATTTAGGTGCTATGAATAAGCAAGATACACAGGCCGTGTGATCCGGACGCTCTCAATCGTGGTCGACCTCGGCTGATTCGGCAACCCGTGCCAAGGCCAAGGTCAATTTGTCGGGTATGTTCAATTAATAGTTGAATGCGGTGACGACTAGAGCCCCACGCAGTCAACAACTATGAGGACCGCCTAACAAACATGTTCTTTGTGTCATGTTGTACACGTATTGTATGTTTTTATTCAAAAACATGCATCGACTTTAGCAGCTAATCATTCGTTTAAATGATTTTTTAAGCGATTGTGCATGTCTATAATAATTATAACTTTTCTATCAGACTACGAATGACTCAAAGTAAGATATTTACTTATTATTTCTTAACGTGCGCTATTTTAAAACGACAACAGAGCGACACATTTCTTAAAGGCTTGGTCACCTTGCCATATATAAATAAACTTTAATACTGTTGGAGACTGATTGTCGCTAGCAGTAGACAAAATAGTTGTTTTAATTCAAAAACAATTGTGTATGACCTTCAAATCTTTGAAATATTATAACGTTACCCGTGCCAATTATAATAACCTACAATGAATCGCACGTAATTCTATTGAATCACGTAGCGTTTACAGAATTACGATAACAAGGAAATCATTTTATCATTTAAAATGTTTTAATATAAATTAATGTTACAAAGAGCCATACTTACGTGCTATAATGTATTTGTATGCATTCATTATGAAGTAGTTTTATGACTCTGACTAAATTTGCAAACCAATATAAACTCAAACGGCCCCGTTAAATAAACTAAGAGAACTTCCTCGTTCAAATATCGGAACATGTCAATGTCAAATAGTGCTGATTTAGCCGCAATGTCAACCTCAAGGCAACTCTAACCAACGAGGAAATTCGACTTTAAATGTAATTTTATTATACTGAATATTTAAGAACCAAACTGTTTTGTTGTACTGGGAAGCTTCCTTGTATTTTAAACATAATGGTCCGGTGTTACAGTTCCGTACTTCGATTATATTGACATTGCCTTATTGCATCTTATAGTAAGTATATAAAGACCCAATTTAAACGGGATAGAATGTCATACAAAGCATAATACTGATGCAGTAGCCTTTCTCCTGTCGCTTACCTCACCTTGATATTTACATCAATGCGAGACTTCCTGCTCCTGTTTGAGGACGACCGCGTGCCATTTAAACATCCAACAATATGATATGCTATTCACTACCGCATGAGTAAAAATCTTAACAAAAGAGTAAAAATGGGGCATAACGATACACGCTATCAAAGCATAACGAGCGAAATGCGAACGCGATAAGTAGAGCATTGAAATCGGCTAATGGTCCAAGAGTATGGAGCTTTGAGCTTGTTTAATTGCACGCCGCAAATATGATAACGTAATGTATTGAAGTAGAGAGAGAGTAGAGTAGAGTAGAGTAGAGTAGTGGAGAGAGTAGAGTGTTGCGCAGTAGGTCTTTGCGTAATCAGAGCATCGCGGTATGTCCCGCGCGATGATGCACGCTGCGCCAGGCTGGCTCATGCACTCCGCGGTGACGCAGCGTTGCGTTACATTGCTTGCACTACTCACCTACACTCACCCACCATGCGCAACAATGAGGAACTCTATTACAAACATTTCCTTGTGTTACATTTATGTGCCCTCATTTTTTCGCCGTAGCTCTGTCATCAATAAAAATAAATGATTTGAATTTGTATCCTATTAAATTTGTTATTTTCACGTTCTGGTATTCTAATTTCTTATTTATATACATAAATAAAGTATATAGAACGTACTATCTACACGCCTAACACTTGAACTCGAACTAGATACGTAAAATTTACATTTTTATGAGACCCGGCTAGAAAATCGTAAACAACTTCCAAAATATTTTACTTAAATACATAAGTAATAGTATTTCCATGAATTTGAGAGGGGCTCTAAACACTGCGTAATTACAAAGAAAAACTAGTTAATTTTAATACAGGAATAAACCAACGATTTTCCGCAAAATAGCTTCAAAGAGAAAAGGAAATGTTAAGAAAAGCGAACGGGAAAGTAGTAGAGCAAGTATCGGCGGGGCCGGGCGGGAGGAGGTACGAATATTGCGCAGTAGGTATTAACTCCTGAAAACGTGTCCGAAGAAAGTTCACGGCCGCGCGTTGACGTTACCACCTGCCGCCGCGCCCGCACCTCTCTGCCAGCGCTTCCGCCACCCGCTCAGCCTCCCGCCGCGCTACCTCGCGCCTCTTCACCATAATACAGCACCATCACGGCCTGTCCGCATTCTCACTATTTTATACCCACTATTATTCAAACCTTGTTTACCAAAGAACAGATGTTTTTATATTTATGTAGCAGTATTATATATTTCGCAATATTATAAAATAATTTTAAGCAACCCTTATGTTGTCGTGACTAGATAATTTCTTATCGAACATAATAATTATACATAATAGTTTTGAACCGTTTGGTATAGTTTATGTTTAACATTCAGAAGGTGAATGTATTTAGTTCAGAATGTCTAGGCTTTTAGTTGGAATAGAGAGATTAAATTGTCCGGTGGGTTGTGGGGCCGGGGAGGCAGCGTGGCCTTGGCTCGTTCGTTGGCCGCGGCGGGCGCTCGGCGCGTGTATCGTTCGCGATAATTTTGGCAGTTGCGCGCATGAGTCTACTGACCCCGTCGTCGTTGTTTGCGACGCAAATGATCTCCTTGACTTTATTTAAATCACCCACTCCGTCAACCGTCTAAATAGATAGTAAATAAATATTTAAACGTTAGATACTATACATTGACATGACCAAAGTACCAATGCTTGAGGGTGGTAAGATGGCACCTTTAACTTTTACCTCACAGGCATCTAGAGATTATTATTAATCTGAACTAAATATATTGTTATTTTTCTCGTTATATTCTATCTAAAGTTAAGTATAGTTTTTGTAACTCATAAAAGCGCTTATCATAAATTAAATAAAATGTAAATAGTGGTTTAATGAATACTTTTTAATTTTAATCTTTATTTAAGGAGCTTTGTCACAATTTGACTATGTCGCTCAATTAATACTTACTAAGTAAATAAACTATATTTATTGTCATTTGGATGTATACCTCAAGGTACGTTAAAGTACAGAGTACAGACGCAGATCGCGGAGAAAGTGCTGCGCATTACCTACAACCAACTTTCATTTTATCAAAGACCGGTTTTAATTTTTCTTATGTAACTTATTTAGGTTTGTCTATTGTTTATTTATGCCATAAATTTGACACGTTGAATGTTTACTTTTTTGTTTTAATTATTTCAATTTAAATCTCTTTATATGCTGACAGTATTCTGCTAACCCATTAAACGAATTCTAGTCGATTACTTTTAATGGCTCTACGTAGGATTTTCTTACCATTTCACGTTTTTAATTGGTATCAAAGGTAATAAGAAATTAGTACAAGATATCTTGAATGAAAAGTAATTCCAAATCATGTATAATATATGGAATCTAAATAAATAAGTAATTAATTAAATAGTCTCAAAGTATTAGCAAATCGTTTAGTTATTGAATACATTTGTATTACGAGTACAAGATTTCAACTTAAGATAGAAACTTTCTTCGGTTAAAGCATGGCAACCTCAAGTTTGGTTCAATATAATTTTTGGCAATTACTAATTTTGGTAAGGCCGTATACTATTGTAAACATTTCCGCGACTTCCAGCTGGTAGAGAAACGTAGCTAAGAACCGCACCATGTTATTAATAAAAAAGTGGATCAATAAATGATTGTTATTTGCATTTTTTGGGTCTTTTGTGGTATGTTTTTTATACCAGGAAGAGTTTTTTTGTGGTGCGTGCATCTATATTTAGTATAAACGCATGGCATTACATTATTGCCGCGTGCCATTGCACACATGCTCTGAGACACGTGTCTCAAAATAGTGACGTAATAGCCTGTCGAATACAAGTTAAATAAAAAGTTTTATATTATAATTGGAACTTCTGTGCCGGTGAAACAGATGTACTAGAGGCGTGTGGCTTAGTTGAAGTCGGCGACCGCCCGCTCGTGCACTCAACTTTGCTAGTAACGGTGTACTACGGGCTTGCTATGCTACAAATCTAACCACGAAATTCAGTAATAGTTTCCTAGATGTTTACTAAGGAACTAAGTATTGCAGGTTTTTAGAACTATTAAGAAAATAAATAAGTCTGCTCGTGTCATTTTAACTTATTAACAACAATATCGTATTATCCTAACTTAATTGTTTTCTTTTTACTTTTAGTGTGAAACCACACAATAAGTTATCGGAAAAAACCTTACTTTTTTAAAATATCCATTGAAATATTTGTAATGTAATTATTATCTACTAATGACAATTTCGTAGAAAGGTCTTGGAAGAACCCATAGCCTTTGTTGTAATAGCTTTCTTTGTTTACTGTTTAAGAAATTTATTTTTTTGAATGCACAAATTTGAATGTTTGTAAATAAAATTTTACTGACGCTATATTGTTGCTGGTTAGACGTAAGTATCGTGACCCATATTGTCACTGGATCAAGGAGCAACGAGCAAATTTAATGCCATCTGCGAAGCAAACAATACATCAATAGAAATCAACTAACTAACCCTTACTCAACTTCCTTTCAACTTCGATTTCAAAGGTTGAAATTTTTACAATTCGCGTAAAAAAGTGCATACAGAATAGAGCTCTCCTATTGTCAAAAAACTCACGTTGCGATTCAGCGTACCCTTTCTATTCATATCGGGTTTCACGAACAGGTAACGTCCAAGTTTTTGCCGATTACATTATTATTGTGCCAGTTTCGCGAGATCTAACTCTTCTGAGATTTGGGAAAAAAATAAATTATTGTTTAATCGAACCTTTTTAACGACAAAAAGTTTTGGGATTGAGTTTTTACATAATTTTTTAAAGTTTCTTTTGTTACGCCGAATCGTAACCGACATTCCCAGATAGTTGATGTATTGTGAAGTTGCTAAACGATATCACGGCCGAGGGATGCCCTTTCAAACTAGCGTCTTAATGATAAAATATCAGCGGGACACCGTGCAATATTTTCACAATATTGTATACTCATAATTTAGGTATTATTTTGAATCATCTTTTCAAGTGATAATGTGTTTGATGTATTACTGACAATATTTTTGTATACAGTAACTTTTTAATATTTAGCTGTATAATAAATGAAAGAGAATTGTTTCTTTTTGTAGAGATACGCATTGAATCCTTGTCAAGACATTTAAAAAATGTTATTTCCTATAAAATTGAATTAATTACCCTTCTTGAAATTAAATTAGTTATTTCTAATTTCATCTACTAATCGTAATAAAGCCACGTGAACTAAAACATAATTCAGTTTTTAATTTTTTTTCCACGAAATCGTAAACTTTTTTTAAAAAGTAAAGATAATCTATAGATTATAATAATTTCTTATGATTTAACTGTTTGCTAATAATAGAATAAATGAAATAAATTTAACTTACACTTCATGGAATTAAAACAAAGCCGACGAATAATAGGTGTAAGTCAGAAGGGAATACAATAGACGGGTCCGAGGTAAGTCCAGTGGGTCATTTTTTTTCTAACAATATACACAAACGTCAATATAGTGCTGTGGTATTTATTTAGTGAAAAGCTCCACAGGATTTGTGTTAAAATAATTATTTCTGGTTAATTTGTTACTTCTTAACATGAATAGCTATGGTATAAATGCGGGTCACTGAATGTTGTATTGTGAGTTTCTGGTGGCATAAAAGCAACTATGATTACTAGTGTGAGGGTAAATAGTTCTATAATCTAATATGGAATTTTTTGGCTATATTGTTTTTTCTTGGCTTGCAATTAGGTAAGTATGTATGTATTATAGCTGTCTTAGTGGTGTAGTAAGTCGTGTATGTGACTGCGTAGGAAGAGATCGCAATCTTGAGTATTTGGTGCTACTGCGCTCGAATCACAATTGTACCAAGAACTTCCTTAGTTTTACGGACAAAAATGTGTTTGGCATTGCAGGGTGCTACTGCAAGGGTCAATCCGGCTCATTCAGCTTGACTCTGGCATTGCTAAGGTATTTCTAAGAAAACGTGTGTCCGGGCAACATATTATTAAGTATGCGTATAGAGTCCAGTAGGCATTAGTAAGCACGATTGCACGACAATCGTGGCGTGATGACGGCAGTTCGCAAGCCGCACGGGCATAGGGCGAGCCCCGTTAGGACGGGGTGAGTGACTTCACCTCTGCAACCTGGTGCATTGTGCTCTAACGAGAACACTGCATTATGTGCAATCATATCAAGCAACTTTACCTCACAGCTGACATGGTAACGCCGACGTCTCGACTCTCTCACTTACCTGTAACAAAATTATATGAAAATAAATAAACTTTTAACATACAATCATATTTGTTAGTTGTAACTGCGTCATTGGTCTAGTATGAGCTATATATGAAATGTGGTATGTGACTGCCGAATGTGAGATTGTGGATTATTCAAAAGCATAAGTACAGATCACAGTGTGTTGTTCCACATTTTCATGATTGTTCTGCGTTGGGCCTTATGTGAGCTAAATACTGTGTTTGCCATATTTGACTCTTGGAGTGGAAGTTGTTTAAAAATAAACGTTTTGCTTTTTGCTATAAAAGTGACAAACCTGAAAAAGCTGCATAATAACATATTTAGTCAAGTAAAGAGTTAAAAATATTGTAAGTAATGTCACGACTTTTGAACAATAGTGAATATTCCTTAAAATAAATCTGCCTTCCTTTGTTTTCAATAGTTTACACAAGTATGTAATCATTTACAAAAGAGTATGCAAACTCAAAGTATTTACTTAAAAATTGACAGCAATTTTATGGTCTCTGTCATGGCAATCGCTGAGGTCATTTACACTTCAAATAATCGCTTTATATGCTAATATACGTATTGTTTCTAAGTCAAAGTCGATTAAATGGCTCGCATATATTACTACTAAATAGAAATTTTAAGTGATATATTTAGTGTTTTCCTCAGTTGGCACAGGAAACGTGTAGGGTCAACGTACCAAGTGGTGTCGTTCACTGTCGAAGGTGGCTACTGAACCTGAGCCGGGCGTCCTTCAGCCTCCAAAATGGCCAACGTAACAAACACAGGCGTGATTACCTCACGTGTAGCGATACTGTAACGAGCACACACTTGCGCTATATAGCACAAGAATGTTCACTCACATAAACACACACACACATACAAACTCTTACACACATTCACTCAACAAGTCAATGTACCTTAATATCAAAATTAAATCCTATGTCAAAATAATACGTCACCATTATCAGCTTAGGAAAATTTTGAAACAATCAACATATGTGCAATGAGAACAGAACAGAAGTAACAAAGGCGTTCTTTATTATTACTAAATATATATTTTTATGAAGGCAGATAAGTTGTTGGCATTCGCGTTACGTAAATCCGTATGTTATATTTAGACAAAGTAAATATATGATACACCATAACACAACAAACGATTCGATTATAGAAATTATATAACTTGTTATCATGTTTCTTTATTTATATTTAAAAAAATAAATAAACGTGTGTTTACTATGGAATAAAAATACATATTAAAAATAAATACATCTACAAGTTAAAATAATATTCCTTATTATTAAATTCTGTGCGAATTCTCAAATATTAAAATAATATAACAAGGAAAAATCACCATGTTTTATACACTTCTCATCAAAAAAATCGAAACGGTTGCAAGTTTGTGTTTTATAAGGATTAGCTGAAAAATGTGTATATTTAGGAATATGTGTTATATATCATTTAATAGGGAATTTAATGAGGTTTTTAAATAATGATGTTAATGTTCTAAATTCAAATCAATTTTCATAGATTTCGTATTTTGTTTAACAAGCCGTATTTGCCCTGTACGTAGTTTGACGGAAAATGATAAAATTAGGCACGTAAATGAAAAAAAAGCTAGAAAACGTTTATTTATTAACCCGTATCGCGCACCCAGAGTTCCTCGCTCCTCTTATTACTGCGTCCATGCGATGTTTACCCGCAAAAACCGCCAAGTGGTGGCATTGTTGAATTCTGGACTTAGTCAGGTTATTACGGCTGAAAGATTGCATCTTAGCGTCTCGTCTTTTCATAGAATCTGAAAACGCTATCAAGAGACTGGTTTATTCACGCGCCGTTAGAGATCTGGCAGAAAACAGGTAACTTCTGACTGAGTAGATCGATTTATAGTAACACCTTTCTTACATAGTCTATGCCTTAATGTCTTTCAACCGCAGCAGCAGCTTCATGATGTACCTACGGTGGCTGTAAGTGACTCTACAATTAGAAGAAGGTTGAAGAAACGTGGACTTGTACCGTACAAGCCAGCAAATAGGGAGGAATTACCTGCAGATCATCGAAAAGCGCGCCTTAACTTTTTACGTAATTACCTAAATTGGTCATACATCTAGTGGAACAAGTTCCTCCTTTCTGATGAGTGCAAAATTGTATTTTATGGTAACGATGGAAGGACTAAGGTCTACAGAAGTGATGGAGAACGCTTTGCACCATGCAGGATTAAAAGAAAAGGCCATCCATGGTGGCGGTTCATGGACTGTTTGAGGAGAAATTAGTGGCAACGCCAAGACAGAGTTTGTCTTTGTGTTTGGGTCCCGTCTGCCCTTTTTTAACAGTCATAGGTACATCGAACAGTATCTTGAACCTCTTGTGATGCCCTATGCACATTTATTTGACCCCGGTTTGACATTTATGTAAGAGGATGCTAGGGCAAACACCGCGAGCGTCGTAAGAGATTATGTTACTGAATTCGATATCTCTATTATTGATTGGCCAGCAAGAAGCCTGGACATGAATTCGATTAAACATCTATGGGATTAATAAAAAAGACGAATTAGTGTAAAAGATCATGCCTCAAAAACACTTAGCCATCTTTAAAATGCAATCCAACAGGAATGGAATAGAGCGCCACTATTTTTTATCGTAACTCTTATCCGATCGATGAAAAACCGTACAGAAGCAGTAATGAGAGGTCAGGAATAGTATCCGAGTTATTAAATAAACGTTTCCTAGCTTTTTGTTTATTTACGTGCGTAATTTTATCATTTTCCGTCAAACTACGTACAGGGTAAAACGACTTGTTAAACAAAATACGAAATCAATGAAAATTTAATTTGAATTTAGAACATTAACATCATTATTTGAAAACCTCATTAAATTCCCTATTAAATGATATATAACACATATTCCTAAATATACACATTTTTCAGATAATCCTTACAAAACCCAAACTTGCAACTGTTTCGATTTTTTTGATGAGAAGTGTATATAGAATGAGTAATTTCCGGTTAAATTTTGCGATTAGTAATAGAAGAAGCGGTGAGGCACCGAGGTCGGCTGGTAATAATAAGACTATTTATTACGTGTGAGGCCTCGGGCCAGTGACCGCCGCCGAATCTCAAGGTCTGCGAGCATCGCGCAGTAAACAAGTGCCGACATACATACCTAACATGATACCTATCTATACGTACCATTTATCTTTATTCCCCAAAAACGTGCTCGCTACATGTGACTACAATGACTGGGTATTTACCTCATACTACCTATTCATACTGAATCGATTTTTGTTGTTGATTTACAACAATACTCGATTCTCAATAACCGGGTAAACACCTCGCGGTATAACTGCGTGATACTTTTAATTTATGTATCTCGTTCGATTTTGACGTGTATTTACTTATAAATATTAATTACATCTGCTCTTTGTTAGTCCATAAGTTGATTTTAAAAACAGTTTTATGAAAACATTGAGCACAGTAGAGGCGCAATATATGTAAATGTAACGTATCCTTGAATTTAAAAATGGACATAGATCGCCAAAAGTTCAATATCGCATGTAAATATAATTCTATGCTTTAAACATTAGGGTCACTTGTTGATGAATGTTCTCTATAAAATATACATCGTGGTATGAAGCGCTATATTGAATTTCCGTGTTTTTAATATTTTAAAGACATTTTTAAGGCCTTTTGTCTCTTTAGCCCTTGCTACGACACTAAACTGTTTCTTGTTTTACCACTTTTGTAAAATAAAAATCACATAATTATAGAACATAATATTTTAAACGTATTATGTAAGATAGTCTCAAGTTTCATCATACTAACATAACGAAAGCTACACGTAGCAGCTACGAAGTACTACGAGGTTGCTACGATTTTGTGTCACTACAGAGGAAAATGGAACAAAAATAGTTGAGAGCGTGTTCCACTGAGCTATTGGTATTACGAACGATTCGATTATTCTTTATCAGTTTCTTGTATTTATTTACCTATAAAAGCGAAATTGAACCTAACCTTTTCAACGTGATAACATCACATTTTTTCACTAAAAGGTGAAGTCTTTTTCAGTGACGAAGGGTCGTTTATCAACATTGATTGATCTGATTTTTAGCAGATTGACGTAAGCTAAAGTACAGAAGAAAAAAAACTGTCAAAATTTAAATAAAGGCGCATGGATATATCATTTTTTTGCGATTACCGTCCATTGTTCCAAAAGTTGGTAACAATAAGCGCTGTCATAGCCATTACAGTGAACTCCGCACATAATACGTTAGGTACCTACACGGAATTAATTTTATCAAGTTCAACGACATTTTATCGTTCACCTTGAATTTATCACTACAGTCTGCCAAATAATTGACGTTTCAAGTATTATTTGATACAGTCACAAAATAATAAATTAGTTTTTGTTTTTTGAAAATACATATTTTAGGACATTACCTATTCTTGTTTATTTCTAATCTATGTAATTATTTCTTTATCCTATATAAGTATTTAATGATATGCATAAAAGATTATATTGTGAACTTTTATCCTTTCTCTACTTACTAAATTAATATGATACTTATTGACTTGTTGATGTAATATTAATAGATATATAACATGTTTCTTTGAGTCTGTGGCACCGCTCCTGTTATTTTATGTATGTGTATACTCATACTTTATTTAGCAAAGCGATCTTTTAAATTTGAATTGTTAAACCGACCCAGAGAATAGGACGAGCTCATCAATTCTGCTGTATTTTTTTGATGTTTTGATCTCAGTATTATTTACCAAGTTGATCCCATAGAAACTTCAACAAAGTAAGTTAAATAATTTGCTTTCTTATCTAAAAATAATATGGAATTATCCAACTAAATTAAATTTCATGTTATATAATGTCTTTTAACTCTCTAGCAATGGAGACAGTTTTTAATTCTTTTAGAATTAAAAACTTATTTGACTACATTGTTATAGAGAGCTTGTTTCTGTGATATTATATGAAGAAACATTAGAAGAGAGGTTGTTTTACTCATCATAGACGGCCATGAAACTCAATCTTCAGCGATATCTTCCTGGTTCATAGCAACGTCACCTGTGCTATCACGCGATCGAGTGTCATACACATTAGCGCGATTTTCAAGTGATTGCGTGACAAAGCCGCCGACACTGTCGCCTGATGTCGATGCCCTCTTTGAACTTTCCACTTGTTAAACTTGATTATCGACACACGATCGCCGTAAGCACACCTAAACGGCTTAAATGTAACTTATGTAACAGATGATTCAAGTTTCATATAACTCATTTTTCTACTACAGTTTAAGCAAAAACTTTTTTTCTATTCTTTTTGTTGAGTTTTATGTAAATTACTTTTTATGTAATCTGCGAACTATTTATCATTCATTTTTAATAATGTCCATTATGAATTTATGATGAATTAGTAAGGATTAAAATAATCTATTCTCATATTCTCAGAAGTCATGTTTCTTATGTAAAAGTTAAAAGTAGTGTAAAGTTAGTCACAATGAATTTATTTTTACCGTTTTTATGACACTCTTTCGTATTAAAACGGCGTAGTTCTGACATTACAACAGGAAAAATATGTAGAGGTACTATATCAAGACAAGACAACGAGCCAAATGCATGACTAAAAGAGTATACCAAACCATATTTTCTTTGAAAATCCCCACGCATAAGTTTTTCCTTAACTAAATTTTCCTGTACAATGATCCATGCAGTCAATCAATTATCCTAGTCACGAAAATGCACTAAAATGTGCAATAGAATAAATGTATGTATTATGAGTGAGCCAGGTATGGGTATGTATAGTAGGTAACTAACGTACACATACCGGTTTACGTGTTCCATAGTTACTCGTAGATAAAGTGATACGCATGCGTGTCGCGTAATAATAAGACAGGATTCGCACGGTGGCGAGTGCAAACGATGCACGGGGTGCAGTGTGGGAGAGGGACGGAGCGAGTTCAATGGTATTTGATATAGTGCAATGGAGTTCTTTAACCCCTTAGCCTACCTGCGATTCTTGCGAATGAGGCAGTCCGGCCGTTGTCCCTGACTGCACCACTATCAAGCACGTATCTTTATAGGTCGCTGCTAGGCACTGTACCGACAGCATATTCGTCTATTGACAATTTATTATTGAATTACTTTTGTTTTACTATTTTACGTACGGTGGATTAACCTATCATTATTCTTTTGAATATTAATATGCTTAAATCTGACGTTAAGTTAATTGTTTAGAAATATAATAAATTCTTTAACTAAACAATGAATACCGTTTAAGATTACATAAACGGAGAAATTTTCAACTTTAAACAGCCGTCATTATATAAGATTAATTATGGAATTAGAAGCCACACAGAAAATTATATTGTGGAGATAGTATTAATTAAAATAATAATTTTATTAAAATATAAGTGCTGTATTTGCCGACTGCAGCGGATAGTGATGTAACCAACTGATGATGCGAATCACGTCGCTAAGGAGTTAGTCGCGTCGCATGTCAACTATAATCTAGGATTTTAAAAATTCGCAGCAGGTGTGTAGGAGGGGATTGCGACGTGAGAAGTCGAGAGGGGGAGGAGGGGCAGGGCACTGGACTGGTTTCCGTTGTTTCGCAATAACGCGGGTTCAATGACGCCTCCGTACTTATAATTGCTGGCATGTCATGAAGGTGCTCTCGACCCCTTCACTTCTATGCTATGTGTATCGGCCCTGAAATATCTTAAACCGCTAACGATCACGTAAACTGTCACGCCCTACATACGGTTCGGGACAAAAAAGGAACAAATTAAACCAGTTTTATCGGTCAAAGCAAACCAACTGTGAAACTCGATACGTATAGAGCTTACGTTTATGTTAATTTATTGATTACATTTCACAACCAACCGGGTTATACGAGGGTCAATGAAAGCTACTGCTGTCTACTTATTGTCACGTATTCGATTACTGATTTCATATAATTTCGAATTTTGAACGTTGAATTCAAACGAATATAGTTCTAAATAGAATTTCTTGAAACTGTTACATTATTGGTCTTAGGAGAACTTTTCTTCCCGAATATCGTAAACAATTAATTGAATTATTAGAATC
Source organism: Schrankia costaestrigalis (assembly GCA_905475405.1). Lineage (NCBI taxonomy): Eukaryota > Metazoa > Arthropoda > Insecta > Lepidoptera > Erebidae > Schrankia > Schrankia costaestrigalis. The sequence goes on from FR997832.1 coordinate 10,070,449, forward strand.
TTTTATTTTTCCTATTTACATTTTTTGGAATATTAACAAGATTTAACCACGTATACAATTTAAAAGTGCGTTTAGATATAAGCCACCCAATCAAAACTAAACAATGACACGTCTTACACTGACCTACAATATAGATAACGAAGAAAGTAAACAGAACCAATCAATAATTCATAGACAAAATAAATACCTACTAATATTGTTTTGATATTGACCTCTATACGACTACATATAAGATAAGGACTAGCTCACTCAGAGTTATAAACTTTCCAATACTTATTTTTTTAAAAACTTTGAGGGTAGTTATAAGTGAATAATTCAAAAGCTCTCAAGTCGTGAAAGCTGTAAGTTAACTGGCGCGTCGGTGGCGCCGCGGCGTTGACCTCGCAAAGCGAACGACGACCCATAGCTCCTCGATGCTAGCTATACACACTACATTACTATATATATATCTAATTTACACTCTAAATAGACCTGCCTGTTATCATCGTATATAACCTATCATAAATGTCTGTTACGAAAATATATTCTTTTTTTTAATTTTTTTCCCCATTACATTGCGCGTAATACTAAAAATGTTTTTATGTAAATCTTTTTTCAGGTATTTTAGTTTTAATTGTGTGTCAGAGTAGCTGACTTTAATACTGGCCGTTATCAAAATAAATAGAGCAGTAACTGTGTCCTTTTAATAAGGACATAGGGCTTTATGTAGAGAAATCTGATACTTGAAATTTCGATGTCAAAGGTATTAGCAAAAATTTACCCTTTACCCTGCTTGTAATAACAATGGATATAAGTTCATGTAGTAGAAAGTTTGACTTTTATCAATGATTAATAGCGGCTTCCATTCTACGCACTGACCAAACGTAAAGACATCTAGGGAACAAGGAGCAAGCTAATAAACTTGTAATAATGATATTATAGTACAACTGTACTGTTAACCACAAACAAACTATACCAATTATTTAAATTGTTATCATGCTATTTAACAAAAGGAGAATGAATAGAAATTCTAATTAAAAGAAAACCCAAAAACTATTTGTTATGTAAGCGTCACGTACATATTCTTTTGATTTCTCAGTTCACCGTAAGAATGTTCTAGTAGGTATATAATTGTCATTAAGTTGGTTGCATTAGAGTAGCGCAGTACTATGTGTTTCGTAACATGCGGCCGTGGTCGATGACTCCGTACGTTCTAGTGTTCACATCTCTCCGTGGTGTTATGCAACCTCGAGAAAGTTGACATCCGCCCGACGCCCCGTGCCCGTGATACATTCCGCCCAATGTTTTCAGTTGCCGAGTTAAACGCACCCTAATCAACTATCTTTCTATTACTGGCGCTAACATTAGCCCAAATTAGATTACAGTAGAATTACAGTCAGTTACTTGAATAATTGTGCTGTACTTACTTACTCTCGTGTTGTCATAGTGAAAGCAGATTCTAAAGACAAATTCAACTGCAAATTTGGTTTATTAGATAGAGAGGGCTGAGTACTGACTAAAGTAGACAAGTAAAAAAGCTTTTTTTATTATAATATATGATGCACACGGTATGTTTACCTATTTCATAAGTAGAAATTGTATTTCAATTACCTAATTAATTACGTTGTAAATCCGATGAAAAGAAATGTGTTATCGTTCAATTTAAGAACATACTTATGTTATCAGTGGTTACATAAAAGGTAGTACATTTAGTAAACACGAGGAGAACTTTCTGGAAGCTAAAGTTTCTGTTAGCAGCCACGTGGATTCTTTATTAAACGTTAATTAGTACACGACATACTATTATACAACGATTGAAAATATGCCGCACATGCCTGCTATAATATATCAAGTAATAATAGCCCGGCCCGTCATAATGTCATTGTCACAGCGTTATCAAAATCGAGGACATTTTTATATAATTCTGGGTCATTGTACCGAGGCGATGTTTTGTTCGGCTTATCGGAGTAGCTATCGAGCTGGCAATGTATGTCACTGATAATACTGTGTAGACTATTCCTTTGTTTGTTTCAACCAAACTAGTTCGATTCTAACGAAATATTCTCTTTGGTTTTACAAATAGCGTAGAGTTCATTCATCAATACAAACTGCGATCGTAGTTATACCTTACTGTGATTTTATTTCATTCTATCTATGACAAAGGAAATTTATACTGAATTACGTTAAAAATTTAACAGAAATATTTAAACTTTCTATATGTACAGTAAGTGTTAAATAAAATTACTCAAATGTTCGGGGTTTTTCGTCAACAACTTGCGGCATTCTGCCACAAAAGTTCCGTGTCAATGTACTTCTTAGCAAACTGAATATGATTCAATGCTTGACGTACCACTAACATGTAGCGGATTCTTATTTGACAATCGAACTACACAAGACAACTAAACGTCTACGCCAGGCACAGACAAACTGAAAATAATTTATTGTGTACACCGCTATTGTGATGAACATAAAGGAATGTGTAAATATGCTAAGAAGAACGTAAGTGTGATGACACTTTGTTACCTAGCTGTATAAGCTACTGAACTATTATTATTAGTGCTTATAACACTCCATAATATCCATCTTAAAATTGATAGCGATCAATGCAAGGTTTGTTCTGTTACTTCTTTTTTTATACCTCTCATATTTTGAACAATGCATCGACAAAAAGTTTAATATTAAATTACCAGCACCGTTAAAAACAAATTGTATACCCTGTTGTAATTTTATGACTAATTTAAACGATTAATTTATTTGTCGCTACACGTAACTGCGTAATATTCAAAAGAAATCCTAGTCATTATAATTCTAGTTAGTTTAATATATACATTTCTCTAACGTAGAGGCGGTCGGTGTTGAGGGTGATTGACCCACTCATAGCAGATATTTGTACAATTGTGTTTGTAGATTCGCTCCAAGGACGCCGTTTACGTCAGCCGGGGTAACCGACTGCCATGCCGTGATCGAGAACTTATCAAACAAATTTTTACTTTATTTCCTTCTAACAAAGTTGAATTAAGCATAACGTGTATATAAAGAAAATAGATTTTGTTAATTTGGTTAGATTATAATTTAAAGGTCAATAGTACCGGATAAAATCAATAACCACGTTTAAAGAAATAGGTATACTTTCATGTGGATATATTAAAAATAATTTAGAATAAGGTTATTGTAAACGTTATGCAACACTTGATAGACAAATACAAGTTCATAAACGCCCCAATGCAGGGATGGGCCTCTTCCATGCGTATAGGAATACTTAACATTCAGGTAACATACTGGCTAAAATTTACTTTTAGAATTCCTGACTGTTAAGTAGTGTGCTTCTTAGTCGCCTATTCCTCTGGTTTTTATAAAATAAAGGTAACATACAAAAATAATGTTTTTTAAAAGTATCTAAGGAGTTGTTTATGCCTTAGTTTCTATCTATTTTGAAATACGAAGTAATAAGTACGTAAAATATTTTAATTCAATTCAAGTATTTGTATATTGATAAGGTAGTTGATTAGCTGACTAGATGGTATATGTAGAGCAAGTGTGAACGCGGTATGGTATGGCTGGCCGAACTCAACACCCGCACGACAATGTGACGACTAGCCGGTCATTAACCCCATACACACCCGCACACCCCAACGCAGAACCCTCCCTATTATACCCCACTTCTGTAGGCATATGTCTCATGTTCATAATTTATAATAACGCTACTATTTTTGAAGCTAGATAAGAATGATGTTACGTGTTTTGTTACAACAACCAATAATGGGACAAAAAATGTTGCGCAACAAGTATATTGCTCTTATGCGTTTAATAGTTACGTAAAAGTGCGATGACATCGATGATCTACAGGGTGCTCTATAATTTTGCCGATGAATAGTTGCATTTACTTTGTTGAACTGGTTATTCAGCTTGAATAAGGAATGTTGTCACTGGTGTATGTAAAGGCGGGATAATTCTATAATAACTTAATGATTCTGTATTCTAGCTGTTAATTAATAATCACTGTCTTGATCCCTCATTTAGATTGCTTGTAAGTATTTCTTGTGAAATATAGTTTTATTTATGATTTAAAGTGCTTTTCTGAACGTTTTACTTGACGTCTACGGTATAAGATAGAGACGTAATTAATTTTTGATTTGACAACACGTACTTATAGCTATCATTTATGCTTTCCTAAATGTTTTATTTATAATTTATTAATATTACTGTTTATCTTTATTGAAAACTACTTTAAACTTGTGCATTAGGATGGACCTAATGCACAAATTTAATGTAGTTTTCTATTACAATTCTAGCGTTAATGCTCAATAAATGCACGTGGGTAATAGCAATACGAGTAGAAAGTGATGTTTAGTAACCATACTAGAAAAGTAAGAACTTCATGCAATTGATTACATAAATAGAATTAATCTATACTGATCCAAAGAGTTTATAGCACAAAATATTATGCCAATAGTTTTTAATTTTGGATTTTAAATATTTTAAACTAGTGGCGTAGTGAGTACTTATTGTTGAAATCTCACAAAAATATGGAATACCTAAAATCAATATTAAACAAACAGGTAAAAAGACAGGTCAAAATTGAACCAATTTACAATTTATTTCTATTCTTTTCAATTATTTAAGAAACGAAATTCCGGCGTAACAAACGAAAGAAAACAAGCTAGAGATGTAATACTTAATCAAAATATAAAATATATAGTGTTCATAAATGCAGGACATGTCACCCGTTTATATCGTCGCGCTCGCACAGGATTGTTCTAGACTAGTCTCATACAGTTATTTGACTAACGGCATACGTGCCGTTTCCATGTTCGAGCAATTAAAAAAAAATTAAAAATTCTTTATTATCAGACAACATGATCCAATATGTTAGTAAATTCTTATAATTAATGTTAGTAAATAGTAATAATAATTGGGATACATTTTAAATTACATTTTAAATTTTAAATTACTGGTGCATCACACATACAAACCGTTTAAAAATAGGAGAATAAATGTTCTCCGCCACTGTCCTCAGAATACTGTTGGTACTGTCCCGCAGTCTTTGTATTAGGGACGAGATCTTCTTCCTAATAACCGCATAAAAGTCGTCGGTTCGATTTATAGCAAACATTTCCGACGCACTACAATAACGAGGCAGTCCCAACAGCATTCTGAATACATTATTATATTGGATACGCAGGACCTCCAGCGATCTTTTGGTAAAGCCAACCCACAGGCTTCCCGTGTACATACCCTGACAATAAGCTTTAAACAGGGTTATTTTAACCTGATTAGTACAACGGTAAAACCTCCGCGCCAGCATATTCCCTCTGACCGCCAGTGCCCTGCGCTCCCTCTCAATGTCCACATTGTCTTTAAGGTCGTCAGTAAGAATGTGCCCTAGGTACTTAAAGTTAGTCACTCGCTTTATATTTAAGCCATTAAGTGTTAAAGTTGGCACATACTCAGGGGCCACACCAGCGGCCTTAAACACAATGTATTCACATTTTCTTACATTATAAACAAGTCCGTGTCTAGCTGCATAGTTCTCGCATACTCTTAACATTTCTCTAACCGATCCTGCCGTCGGCCCCAGGAGCACCATGTCGTCCGCGTAATTTATATTATTAATAGTAACCCCCCCCACACGGCATCCAACACGCATGCTACCGAGCTCGTCAAGCAGATCATTCACATACAGGTTGAACAGTCTAGGAGACGTCAAACCGCCCTGTCTCACACCACACTCCAACCTATACGGATCTGAAAGTGTTGTTGACCATTTCACAACATTACTTTGGTTTGCATACCAGTACTGCAGAATTCCAAGAATACCCGTCGGTATATTCCTGTCCCCCAGCTTCCTCCAGAGCACATCATACGATACAAGGTCAACCACTATTTAACAATCGCGCAATTAGCAATCACACCACTATTTAATATTATATTTTTACAAATTCAAGATTTTTAACAAATAAGGAAAACAAGGCAAAATATTGTAAAGTTTATTAGTTACTTTCTTAAAAAAACAATGGCCACAAAATATTGTTCTTCGCTACAACATTCAAAAACAAAAATGGTCTATGTAAGATTGAAAACTCTACACCAAATTAAACTGTCAGCGTGGTATCACAGAGCCAAGTTTTCAACAATGGGGATGATAATATGGGTTAATGAGGTTAAAGTTGGATAAATTTTCACTGCACCGGATTTTGAATTCTATAGCGTACAATATTCCAAGTGTATCTTAAATAATAGACACAGAAGGTGTCTTAGTAGAAATAAAGGTTTGTTATTCCTGTAAAGTCCTTCAATAATGCCAAAGTTGTATCGATTCAAAAGAAAACTATCAAATGTAAAACCTTCAATTTGATATTTGATCAAAGTGCAAACTGAAACATGCAACATTGCACCGAGCGCCTCTGTATACATAGATGCATGTGTGTCCCAGAACACGCTTTTAGTTTTCGCGCCACAGTTAGCCGATATAGGGGAGTCGTGCACGCATCGAGCGGGCAACGACCGCGGGAACTTGTAACTACATCCGGAAGCTCAGAACCGAACAGACGTAACTTCGCCTTGCAACGAACTTTCATACGACGTTGTTTACTTTGAGGCGCGATTACCGAGCGCTTTGAACTCATACTTGTACGGAGTATAGGTTGTCTTTGCAATACGTACGGATCTTCCGTATTATGACGTGTCTAATTCTCAATTTAAATCGGGAATTGAAATATGTTGAAGTTTGACTGATATCTTTATTACATTTTTCGATAGAGTTATTTGATTAGCTTTAGTGAAATATATCTTAGTTTTAATTTTAAATTCTTATTAGATTTTATGGTTGGTTGTTTAGATGTAATGCAATAAAGTATTGTGTTTTATCAATTAACGGATCATTTTTTTCTCATTATAACATTTAATTAATAAACTAAGAAGGAGTTTCTTAATTATCTATTTAACATATATTATTGATATAGTAAACGGGAACGAAGAACTATAGATACCTACTTATAAATAAAAAATACACCATTTATCTAAATAATTTTAAACAGTCGCATATTTGTACATCATTCTATTGAAATGTTTACTAAAACTCCTATTTAGATATAACACATAAAGCTCCAAACTCTATTTAAAAAGCACGCGCGTTAATAAGCCCGCGGCCTTAATTCTAAAGTGTTACGTAACAACTGTAAGTATGGTTCAAGCTTATCCATGTCAAACTTGTGAGCTGTGAATGCCCTTTACCGGAAGACGTCATTGCAGCATACTCATAGGAGAAAGGCCTGAGAAATTTCCCCGAGTTACGACATCGGGCGAGTCAACCGCTGGAATTAGCGAACGGGCTACACGATGGAAATGGAAAATCGCGAAGTGCAGCGGGGTGTGCGAGGAGGGAGGTAGATGGGGACGGCGGGGAGGGGGGTCCGGGCATTCGCGTGCACTGGCCTATATGCAGTGCGACGACACCGGCGCCCGGGAGCGATGCACTCTCTAACTACATACTACTAGTGCAGCGTACTCGACGCACACTAACACACACACACACATACACATTTACTATTTTTTTCATGCGAAGTTCTATAGGGCGCCAACGAGTCTCTCTTTACATAAAAAGTTTGCAAAGGGAGACTTTCAAAGGAGATTGAAAACCTTATGTGCGTAGAGTAAGTGTACCTACTAAATGTAAACAGGATTGTAAAAGAGGCTGCGACGTCCTTCTCCGTGTAAAATTTACACTGTATAAGGGAGAAGGATTATGAGGACATATCTATGTTACATTTGTAAAAGAAAACAAATATAAAAGAGGACACCTTAATAAGTAAAATTGTATTGCATCTTAAATTTAACATTACACGTGTTTTTGATAAAAACGTCATTAACTAAGCATAGAAAATACGATTTTCTTTAACCAAACAGGACTCTAGGCAATAAAAAGATAGCACAACATCAACAAAAATAGTGGCTAAATGAACTTTACCTCAGCATTCATTTTTATGTAAAATTCTAACGTAAATGACATTCAATTTTGGTAGAAAATTCCCAGTCTCAAGATCAGCAGACATTTACGTTACTGAACTTGTGAGGTAACTACTTCACAAGTTGAGACATTGACAATTTCATTCCAAATATCTGTTTTGAAACAAAAAGTACCTAAGAGGAGTATTATTTGTAAGCTGTACAAATAGTTGTCCTGATTCTAGTGAATTTTATTTATTGCTTGAGTGTCAAGTCTGACTTAACTGAAGTTGCATGACTAGATCCACGACATTTATCTTGAACACTCTCAATGAAACTAATAGTTAAGGGGAAAGTTTCGACGTTTAAGACAGGTGTGAATAATATTAAGAAGCATATAATAATTAAGGCGGATTTGGGATTTATTGAGGATGGCGAATGTCCCATTAAAATTAGTGTTATACTCCTTTATTATGTATGAAAGAAGTAACTTTATTTCTTTCATACATAAAGCTTTTTGTGAAATGCACAGTGGTTTTAGTATTTTATGTCAATTTTTAATTTTTGCTAGATTGATGTGATCTGTCAAATATTAATCCTTTGCTCGCCTTTACGAGTCTCTAGTAAGACATCCTGTATTACTCAGTGCGTAACACACGAACAAAACTATTAATACTTTAAAACCTAACAGTACCTAACCTTACAGAACAAACAATAGATAACCCTAAAAGAGGAACGGATATCGATGTATCGAATAGAATAAACATAAGTGCATCGTGCAATGAAGCGATGCGACCGTGCATCGGTCAGTTGTGAACTGTTCCGATCTGGATAATACTGACTCATCACTACGGTCCATTCACTTTGAGTGATCACTACTACGAGTAATCGAATGTTTACTTTTTATTCCTTATGATACAACACTATCTAGACCGAAATTTAGCAAGCTTAGGTCTAGTTAGACCGCTTGCAGTATGAGACAAGAAACATTAGAAAGTCTACTAATTGTACATAAAAAATGTTCATAGATAATTTGTTCGATTTCCAAAAACGTAAAAATATCCTACACCTAGACTTCATAAAACGAAAAGACTAAAGACCTTACCTTATTGTCATTACCGCCAATTAATTATTAATAGCACAAACAAGTAATGTACCTAACTATTAAATAATTTTTAACAAGTACTTACAAAAAATTAAACATAAAATAACACAATAACATTCAAATAAAACAGAAATACAAAATGAATATAATAAAAATTTGCATCAAAAATGAACCTAACTATTTCGTCATACATGAAAGCAAAGTTCAACGACCGCATACGCCATTTCAAGTTCAAAAGGTCAAAAATATACTTAATTACGTAATAAACAAGGCTCACCTGCTATTTGATGTAGCAGTGCGTTATCACTCTTATCTTCCATCATGGTTAAGACATCGGAAAATACTTTATAACTTTATAAGCATGAGCTAAGTTAGGTTATAACTGGCGTGAGCCTGACAACGCTTTGGCGCCAAAGCGAGGCAGGCGAACGCGGAAAGAACGCGTGGGTGATCACCGCGCATGCGCCCCCGTGACGTCAATGGGCAACCCCCTTCTACACAATCAACACCCACTAACTTTAATACTAAGTACATTAATTACTCTACTTTACATGAATACGAACAGAGTAGATCTTATCTAATGTAATCGTAAGGTTATTTTAATTTACACGCACTTTCATTAACTTCCCTTTATTTTTATCTGTTTAAAGACTATCATCTATCTCATCTCTTCAATAAAGTTAACAATCGATAGGAACTTACCGATACAAAAAATTGTAAATGTTTATTTCTGAATATAAGATGTGCTTCTGAAACATTTCATAAGCTATGAAATTCCAATCAATTCAAAGGAAATTCTAGCATGAAAATAAACATTAGGTATTCAATTATGTAATTTCTACACTAATTATTAAATATTCAAAATGTCAAGGTATTTTTATTGTTCTTAAATTTAATTCGAGAAGAGGATTTGAAATGCCAAAAGTTTGGTTTGATTGGAGGAAATATACTGGATGGTGGGGTCGACGGAGTTCACGGCCAAACCGCCCGCCACCCTTACACTCAACCCACTGAACGCCTCCTCAACCCACTCGGGTAACACCAGCGAGTCCTATTTTTAGTTCCGAGCTTAATAGTCGCAACCCTGCTCAAATAAATCTACTCTTTAATTAAAATCGTTGATACTGAATAAGATTTCCTAAATTATGCTTCAAAAAATGTAGAGTAACTCTACCTTACTTAAATCTTTGCACTTGCAGTTATATCTTTAGTAAAATGGTAAAGAGAATTTGTAATACATAATTTTATGTTACAAACCATGCCAAATTATACACAACGTTTAAATGTACACGTTAAATATAAGTAATTAAAAGTATAGGTACTACAAAATATGTCTCCGTGTGTTGACGGAGTAAGAATACAATATGTCACCACCCCATCTCATCCCATGGGTGTCGAAAAAACCGACTAAGGGACTATCCGTGAATATTATCTTTACGAAATAAAAAGAAGGAAAACTTGAAATTAAACCCTATACCAATCCGTCTGGCCAGCAGCGTGGTATTAGTAGGCCAAGTATCTCTTCGTCCCGGGAGGAAGCCTGTCCCTGCAGTAGAACATTAATGGGCTATTATGATTATGATGACAAAATAATTTACAAAAGTAACAAGGTTACTATACCTTTTGTAATGTGGACTAGTAAAGCCTTCTAATTTTAAGTATACCATATTCATCCGTTTTATGTATTAGTAGTATCAATATTTGTTGATATTGTGTAATCATACTGTCAATAAAAAAAAGGTAGAAGTAATAAACAACGTTAACCCAATATACATCTAAAACTAGACTACACCGTGAAATTTACGCCGTCTACATTGAGACGAACAGCTAGCGACATCTATGTAAGAGGTTTAAAACAATCTACTCGACGCTAGGTGGCGGTGTCGCGAGTTTATGTTACTCTATTAAAATTGTATGTATTTTTTTATCTATAATAAAAACTCTATGGAATCAAAATCATGGTTAACTTTGTAATAAATTATAATTATTATTGCAGTTTTTTTTACAACAACATTTTTTTTAATCATTGCAATAAAATTTGCCACAGTCCTACATCCAAAAATAAGTAATTCAAAAATATTAAATAACAGTTGCGTATTTTTCTAACTAAATAAATTACCTACTTAATTAAAAATAAGTTTATACCTACGCATTTCATTTAACAGTATAAGTGAAGCTTATTAACAACAATAGCTAGCAGTGTGGTCATTGGCATTGGACTAGCATTGTGTTGATGTTTAACGGTTCCTTTTACATTTAATAAATTATTTTTTTACACAATTGTAACAGCTGGAATGTATGTGCTTATTACAATGTACGACATGTTTTTCACGCACATTAAACAGATTAGAAAAGAACGTGAACCTAATACAAAACATTTACATATATCTGACGAGCTCGAACGCGCGTTTTTTCAACCGACTTGCTTCAAATTTTTCGTCACTGCTCAGCTCCTATGTGTCTTAGCGTTATGTTATACAGCCTATAACCTGCCCAGGAGTATGGACTACAATCGTACCAAGTTTGGTTAAAATGCCTTCAGTAGTTTTTGACCCATGCGTGCACATACAGACAGACAGACAGACAGACAAAAAATTTATTGATTGCATTTTTGGCATTAGTGTCGATCACCATTCATCCTCCAATATTAATTTTTAACATTATTCAATGTACAGAATTGATCTCTCTACAGTTTTATTATATAGTATAGATGTAAGATTATTTAAACTCATATCTAAAATATATCTTTTTATAACAAACAATATACAACGTAAACAATTTTTGACCTAAATTTTAAATATAAAATCCCACCTAAACATATTACGAATAAATTGTAATTGGTTTGGGTAAACAATAGGCTACCACGAACCGATTTCGCTACAGTAGGGCACACAAATCGGATGGCCCGGAAAGTTCGGCGGGGTAGGCAGAGCTGAGGTCGTCGACCTCGCTCCCTAACCTACTCTGAGAGTATTTAGAGCACGTAGGCCGCGGCTCCCGCTTACCGTCGATACAGCCTGCCACATCTAGGTCACCACTGACTCATGGTATGACCCACTATACTTAATCATCAACTCTTAGCGTAACAGTTTCTAATGTGTTCTCCACTATATTTATTATGTGCCAAATTATTTGTTAACTTATTTATGTTTATAGTTTTTGGCAATAGTTTCGTAAGACGAAAAATCTTTGAGGATTTTGCAGCTGTGTATAGTATCTAGTAAATGTCACAAAAACTATATTTTACTGTAGTATTTAATACTTTAAAGATGTTTTTTTTCTTAGGACAAAGTTCTAAAACTTTAGCAATAGTCGAAATAAGACAAAACCAAAAGTAGCTACATTTTGAAAATAGAACATTACCACGGAAGGTTGGTTACATTGTAAAACCTTTGATTTGAAAATAAAAACTATAAAATGACGTAACTAGTAACATTGAAGTAAACTAATGAGTGGGAGATTCAAGGTGCGTTCATTTTCAAGGTAAACAATTGAATTGATTGATAGCAGACATACAAATAAATGTTTATTTTCATATACATATTTGTTCAATATCATTACAGTCCGCATTTATTATTTTAAGTATTTTGTTGCACTATTTTTACTACTTCATAAATATGTATTTAATACTTTTATGTAAAGTCAGGCTAAAATTGTTAAAAACCCAATACTAATCCACCTGACTCGTATGGTAATAGTAGGCGAAATATCCCCTAACTTTTTAAATACCTACCGTTAGTTCGAATATATTTTGAAATTTCCCAAAACAGGCATTAAGTATGTTATCTGCTTAGCCGCGAACATAATGATTCCATGAAACTAAGTCATGACCCAGTTTTTATATAAAAAAATCAGTTGAAATTGCGGACAATGTAAGAATATGAGAGGTGAGTGAATAAAAAATGAGGTAATGAACACAATGTTCAATAAGATTGTGTTCGGACAACGAACGGCGGGTTACTGTGTCGAATATAATCATCATTATGTAGAACATAACTATGACCGCTAGGTAATTTATAATTTGTGCTTAATAATTTTATAAATAACATAATTACATTAAAACCTAACAGAGAAATAGTGTCCTACTGCAAAGACAGAGGGAAACATGGCTTGAATATAACCACGGTAGCCTTCTTTTGTTTTAGTAGCTATAATATCTTTGAAATTTCCCATAGACGCCTTTTACTTTATCCACGGTATAAGTTGGAGTGATAATCATATCGAATAATATTTATAGTTACCTAATTTATGTTTGCAGACAATTAATTTATAATATTGGTGTTAAGCTTTAATTTAGGACAAAACAATAACAGTATTGTAGACATACAAACAACTAAATTAAAAGGATTAGTGAGATAAAATTGTCATGAAAGAATGACGTCATATGTTATTGATAATAAACGACAATTTATGTTTGTAAATTTAGAAAATATGTTATGTGCTGTTATTTTTATATTTTAAGAATCAGCGCTTGAGATAAATTTTTCACGGAAGTATTTGCAGACAGTGAAAAATAGTCACAAAGAAAACCTAAATTTGACACAACTATACATTTTCTGTCCCATATGATGATTAAAACCAAAGAACTACAAGTCATAGGACGAGGAGACGACTAATGAATCTGATTATGATAGTATACCTAGTAACAGAACTATATTTTGTTCTCTGTAGAAATGCAATAGTATTTAGCAACAACATAACACATCTAGGTAAACCATGAGAGCAGTAATACGTAAATCAGTTAGCAAACCGTGGTTGATATTGAAAGCACCGTTTTAGTTAGTAATTTCATAAAGTAGTTATGTTGAAACGATGGGTATTTTCCGCTGAGTATGCCTGGACGAGAGGTCCGCGCGATATGACGCGAGCGCTGAACAAATTGGGGTCAGGGCGTCGCGGCCGTCGACCCGCCAGCCTCTCGCAGCTGCCTCTCCCCCCTACCGACCTCCTCTCCGTTCTACCCCACCGCAACCTTCACACACCCCAATACCCTTACATATATTACTTATCTAACTATATTTCAACATTTTATGTAGATTAAAATTTTTAATAATATTTTTTTAGTACACTCATGTAAATGTGTCAATTTTGAAAAAGTTTAGTGGATTTTGGAATCTATTCTGACAATAATTAAATACCTAATAATAGGCTTACAGGTTATTAGAAAAGACTAGAAAAAGATATATTAGAAGTAAAAGATCTATCATCTCTACAAATTACTATATAGTAAAATGCATAAAGAATTAATTAAAAGAAGTATGTATTAATAGTTATGTGTTCGATATGCAAAAGTTATGTATGTTGCATAACGACTTTCTTCATGCCGTCCGTCACGTAGAGTTAAACGAACTCACTCTCTTTTCTACTTACAATAAACTTTCAAAAACACCTCATTCATATTCAATTCAATACGTCTGAATCGATTAGGTACTTTTACATAATAAACAATATATATTTTTAAATTCTAATCGCGTATTTAGACTGATTGATTAACACTTAATATAAACGAGAGCATGTCGTAGGCAGTGAACGATTGACCGATGATATTATACAGATTTGTTTTAACATTTTAAATTAAACAATTAAGGTTACCTACATAGTTAGTGTGACGTTACAGGTACGGATTTAGTGTGATTTAAACAGTTATTGTGTGTGGGGAGTGAAGAGCGGAGCGCGGGGCGACGAGCGTGACCCAATTGCGCGGCTGGGTGAACGAACTGGAGGCCTTGATCGCAATACCGCGCCCGCTCCCGCACACCCGCGCCTCCCCCGCGCCTTCTGTCTCTACGTCACAGCGCACGCCACACGCAATACTATTGTTTCAATTAATACAATTTGTTTAAAATTCATGCTTCATAAAAATATAAAATTTTACGGTCACACTATGTTTGTAACCACGTGAAAGAAACAATGTACACATTTCATTGTTTCACACTAACGTAATCTATTACATTTCGTTCAAGAATTTCGTTGAATATTTTAAAATTTAATTGCTGCGATATTTCTGTGTTGTTATGTGATTTTTTATGATTATGACTTTTTTACGAATAATAATTGTTGTTCATAAGGTCTGCTCTTTTGTCTGCTAAAATCTCCAAAACCTATTTAGCCCTAATAGTAAAGAAGTAACTAGAACATAAGTCAGGTGTTATGTAAACCTAGAAATGCCTATTCAGATGAAACAAAACCTAGAAATATATGCCGCTTGCTTATTTTGTTTAGTCTTATAGACAAGAGTGAAAGAGACAGTTAAATCTAGTCAGCAGCTGCGCATACGGAATAGAGCATGTCTTACGAAACACGGATTGTCGCTATTCGTGGTTATAGTCATGCCACGAGTGAGAGTGAGACGACAATATTTCAAGGCTTCATGTAGATTATTATTAGAGTATTGGCGCTAGGTTATTCTGAGGCGACCTAGATAACACGCGGGGCCGTTGACCGCGGGCCCTCCGACTGTGCGCGCGGCCTCCAAAATAAAATGGCATTCAGCGATGGGCTCCACTTGCGAAACTCGACTCGACTCGACCATCATGTCGAGTTACAGATATTCACAATACACAACTCATTGCAAATAATGCAACCATTATAGATTGACTAACCTCCATCATGTGGATGAACCCATTATTAACTTTACTATCAATGTAGAAAATAGTAATCAGAATAATTTGATACTAAATATTAAATTTAAGTTATTATATTAAAACTATGATATAAATAGAACTACTTAACCCTATTTTAATATTGTGATAAGTAAACAAAATCAACTAATTGTAGTAAAAATAAAAAATATAAGAGATCATTATAATTATATTCAAATTAATTTATGAATATGTAATTATTGTGAAGTCCGTGTCTGTGTGCATAGCGCCAGTAGGAGCGAGGATAGCGGTGTGTGGGGGGAGGTGAGCGCGGGGCGGGGGGGAGGGGGTGGGGTGTCGGTGATTAGCGACGTCGAATATAGCCGGGAAGGCCGAGGGCAACGAACTCCGCTTGACCTAGATCCACAAGCCGCGCCGCGCGCACTGCTATACCCGCGCGCACTGCTATACCCGCGCACACTGCGACCAACGCTCTACTCACAGGAAAGTGAAAAGGACATGCTATACTCCTTTATCACAACATCAACTAATAATTTAAAATACAATCAAAGTAAACAATATTACGTCACAGCGCGCCACAGGTAACTAATTGATGATGGAAACGAGAGACGTCACTAAATGATAATAACATAATCTTCACAATACGTAGAACAACACGAAAACTTGAGGACCATTGCAAACATTCACATCACAGTAAACAAGAGTTCGAGTAGATGTTGAGTGTCAGTGATAGTTGACAGATGTCAGGATCAGCTGATCGTAGTGCTCACCTGCTAGGACTCTGCCGAGGAGTACGTCGGATTCGTCCGGTGTGGGTGCGGCGGCGGGGTCACTGGGGTCCAGGTGGTGGTGATGATGGCACTCTGTCACAGTCATGTCGTGCGGGTGTGGGTACGCGGTCGGTGGGAGACGCATGAGCCGCGCGGTAGGGGCGCGTGCGGCCGGCGACGGCGTTAGCACGAATGGCGCGCGACACAGCCGAGCTACGCCGCCCGCTGCTCGCTCGTAGACATGCTACGCGCCGCCCGCCCCTAACATACAACCTTAACACACCATGCATCAACCACCTGCCTCACTGACACCATACTCATCCATCACACTATCAACATTATGTTTACAAACTTATCTCCCAACGATCTTTCGCGGTTCTTATCGATGACTTTCGTAATTTAGAAAAAACATCTCTCTATTTTATTTCAATCTATATATGAAAACTTTTTGTGTCATATATCTATGTAAAATACAACTTTTAAAGATGAAGTTAAAGTAATAAATGATAGAACTAAAGAATAGAGGTTAAATTCAAGAAAGCAGCTGCACTTAAGTCAATTCATAGCCTGAGGAAAAAAAAACAAATGAGACTTCCTGTACCTTATGAAAATCAAATAAAAAGTGACATTCGTCATAACAAATTTTCTTATTATTATTAAGAAGCTTATTTACATTAGTAAAACTATTTTGTTACCGCATTTAGCAGTTAAAAGCTTATCTGTTAATCTATATATTTTTTCTAACTTATTGATTTGCTATCAGTTGTCATATCCTTGAGGGATAAGAGATGACCTAGCGTTTAGCCTCGTCTTAAACGAACAGTGTTGTTCAGCAAATATTTGTACAAACCTTCACGCTTTTGTTATTACTAGAACCTAGTACACAAGGTAAAAAAAAGTATTAAAGTGTGTTTATCCGTTGTCTAGTACCCATAGTACAAGCTCTGCTTAGTTTGGGACTAGATGGCGTTGTGTGAAAGTGTGAGGAAAAAATTACAAAAGTAAGAATATGAACAGATATAAACATCATGTGTGGAAACCGCAGGATAAAGGAGACAAAGGACCACATAGAGTGGAAATACTTGAAAAAGAGCTATGTCAAGCTCTCTTACGTAGACTGACTTGTATGGATATGATGATGATGAATTTCGTAAATCACCTACGTCCTATGACGTATGACTGGATAAAAATAAATATACGAAAACCTATTTAAACTGTAATTACTTCGGTATTCTAAGCAATAAAACGAGCTCATTTAAATATTACTAAGGCAATGTCCACATCAATTACTAAATATTATTAGTTATAGAACAATATTTCACCAATTTGTTATTCAATACTTATTCAACTAGCTTGCCATAGGTAACAAGTATACTCAATTACATGGTGTGATATAATTAGAACTAACTTAATACCTACCACTGAAATTTTCAATAAAAATTAGCAGTATGGTATGCTATAGTAGCGAAATTACCAAAGCTCGCATTTGTTATTAAATTCTGTCAATAGTTTAAAAGAATGCAAAATTCTTATAAATAGTGTATCGGAAACACCAGTACAACCCAGTGAACTGAAAACCTAAATCTAGAATTGGCGAATCAGTCGTGAGCAGAGAGTTGCGAGTTTATAGGCCAAGGCAACCAATTATACTGTAGGAGTCCGCTCTGACCGTACATTATTACCGGCTGCTGTAAATATCACGTTTTTACGACTACCAATAATGAACGAATGAGTTTTAGATTTATTACTTAAACCTTCAAATATCTAAATATTGTTTAATCTTAGTTAAACATAATGACATTCATTGCCATCGGTTATGGCTTATGCATTTGTTCAATTGAATATAATTAATATTATTATATATAAATCTCTTATGATTTATATTTTGGTCTATGCTTGAAGGATTTCCATGATTTCTGAAAGGATTGATTTATGCAAATATTAACCATTGATGTAAATCTCGGTCAAGAACTCTGATTGGCCAAATGAATTATGGACAGCAGTTATAAGAGTTGTTAATTTTATTCCTTAAAAAGTTACTGAAACTAAGGTCAATAATTAAATTGGTTGACACCCAAAAATAGTTAATAATCCTAGATAACATTAAGAGTGAAATTAGCCCCGAGGAAACAACATCTCGCGACGTCATTAACATAATAAGGTAAAGCTTTTTAGTGTAACTTACTTAAAACTTAATAAGAATATAATATGCTTTAAATACATTTACTATTAATGCATTTGTTACATCAATTTGCTAATCAGTGGTATTACAAGGCCAGTATTCCCTTCATAGCTATGCTCCTTATAGTTATAACAGGGCTGTTAAGAATAGCCAGAAATATCTTCCCAGAAATAATTTGCCAAAAAGATCATCATTACTTAATGCACGAGTGAAGTATGACTTCCATTAAATTGTTTAACCTTACAATCGAGACTGCAGTAAAACCTATAAGTCATTGCTAAATGTTTCCCATTAATTTTAAACTTATTTCAATGGAACAAGGTTGACAATGCAACGGCAACAGTACAATATCATATATGTTCACATAGGTTTTAAGTAAAATATGCAAACATCAGTCAGTGCATGAGGTCAGAGCTCGGGTTAAGCTGAAGCCGGGCAGCATCAGGTCGTACTGACGTCAGCAGCGGTCGTCGGTACCACACCCCTCCCTCCCCCCCTCTATCATGACCTCCCTGCAACCCTCGCTCCACATTCAGACTGCAACTACTATCAGCACCGATCTATGCATATAAATGGCGAACATTTTACTAACGCGAACATTTCTCTGATTTCATTTAAAGTTTATTGTATTTTTTAACATGTTTGAGTGATTTATTGACTAGGTAGTATTATGTTAAATTAAAATTTGCATAGAGTAATGACATTCGTTTCTAATAAAATTTTATTTGTAGTTGATGTAGCAATAAGAACTTATTGAAACTATTGGAAAACGCGAGTACTATGGTGGTCATGAAAAGACTTCACCCTGTCGCCATTTATTTCCCGGTAAATGGTATCCCCATCCTGTCATCTCACGGGTGTCGCAAAAAGCGACTAAGGGAAAGTCTTATAACACTGATATATCTTTTCAATAAGAATGAAAGCATAATATTTATTCAAACCCATTGAGTACAAGGTGAAGAATTACGTAAGAAACCAATACACAATAAATAAAATCAAAAACCTCTTTTAAAAGGAAATTTTGACATAAAACTCATCTTGCCAGCGCGTTATTAGTAAGCCAAGTTTCTCTTCGTCGCTTTAGAAAACCTTTCGCTGAGCTGGATCTAGTTAAGAAGATGGATCAAATAAATAAATAAATATTCACGGACATCTCTACACAGCGCCATCTGTTCCCAAAGTAAGCTAGGCTTAATCTGCTTGTGTTATGGGTAACACAACAACGTACTTATATATATTTTTTGTAAATACATACATATGATACATAGAAACACTCAGACCAATGCAAATACTTAATCATGTTCATGCACACAAATATTTTAGCGAGAATCGAACTCGAGCCCTCTGTGTAGCAGTCATGTTATATAACCACTACGCCACAGAGGTCGTCAAATAATATATCTATCTAACATAACATATCTACACGTCTCATCAAGGCCATCTCCTGTGTCATAAGAACCGACCAAGAGAAATCTGGCAGATATTACTTATACGAAAAAAAGGAAGAAAACTTAATTGTAGCAATCATCTGGCCAGAGAGGTATTAGTAGATTCCCTCTGCCATAGGAACCTGTCCTGGCATTAAGACTTACTATTAATTGATTTATTAACATTAAACTGTTTAATTTAAAGTCCAATTGTATGACAGAAACATTGTTCAAAGTACTAAAAGCTATATATTTTGTAGTAAAACATGTTACAGTTTGCTCATAACGACAAACCACAGCTTAATAGCTCTGAAGGACAGTTAATTAATAAGAGAACATTTGAAAGCAAGGGAACATTACGTTACTAATTAGTTAATGAACGCAACGTGTGACGAAAAGCTTCTGTGAGTAAACGGTCTTGTATAAACGCATGTACTACAAACAAACATGTAATATTTGCAACATTATTACAAGAAAACATGTTGTAAAAGGGAATGAGTAAAATTATGTACATACTAGACGCTTGTAGAGTCCTACAATTAAGTTGAAACGTGCTATAGAACTGGACTTACGAGGTTCTTGACCTCAGCGTGGAAAGTGGACCATTATGACAACACCACTTTCATTTTCGCACAACTCTCACCGACGAGAGTTGAGATCGAAAGTGTACTACTTTAGTGGCTGCGTGCGCGCATCTAACCCCCCCGCGCACCACACTCTCCCTCCCCTCGCCCAGAGTCGCTTGATACAACTTTCCTATGTTGGACGCGCTTTCTTCTGATAGAGCCGCTGAGGCACTTGTGCAATTCGCTTTCTAATTGCATTGTGATTGCATTGTGACTGATGACTACTAAACATCATCTCACTGCCCCACTTTCTTCGTGTATGATATTCGCTATTATAGTTCATCATTATTTATTGGGAAACTTTGCCTACTAATAGCGCACCGCCCAGTATTCTCGCTCTTTTTTTAAAAAACCACGTATCTGAAGTTGAATATTTAAGACGTTCTGGGGTAGGGATCTTAGTCTGTGGCTACTGGCTAGTACGAAACAGGAACGGGTTTGATTTCACTCAATTCAAGTCTTGTGCCTAGCTGTTTTCTTTGTATAATGTTTACAAAAATAAGTATATGTATATTCAGTACCCTTAGAATAAGCTCTGTTTAGTTAGAAACTATGTATAATGTGTGTAAGGCCAAAGAAACAAAGAAAGCTTAATAAGTTCACTTCATTGCTAAAAGTATTTTTAGTTTAATTTTTCTTTATCCCTACAAATCCCCAATTCAAATATATACTGTAGTAGAATGTTTAAGGAATGGTTACAAAGACAAAGGGTTGATCTATTCTAGCTGAAAACACATCGGCTCATCATACAACTTTAGTATGTTAGTGAAAGTAAGAGTCTTCAAAGCCCTGTGCCAATAATGGTATGACAGACCACATTTCTTCAATAACCTGCTGTACTATAAAGTAAGTTATACCATGATATACAATGCAATACGTGCAGTTTTCTACACATTTATTTTCGTCCTAATTAAATAATTATTCATTAATAAATTGTGGTTTAGTCAGAGTTCATTGACACGTAAACTCACTTATAAAACAATTAAGGCAAGTAGGACAGGAACACGGATTTATTAATAATTATTATTTCAATAGAAATACGTGACGCAAAAGAAATCTCATAACATTATGCCCATTCATTTTATATTATTTACATTTATTTCTACTAACGGATGTTTGTCACAATTATTATTGCTGTTGAAGTATATTTTATTTTCATATAACAAGCACAATTTCATTTTCATTCATAATTAACTTTAAATTACTATGTAGACAAAATCACATAGTATTAGTATTTTACGTGCAAATCTAGTTTATTGGTTCAATGTATTTAAATTACACACAGAGCTTAAGACAACAAGACGGAATGTAGTCCTATAAGTCACACTTAGCCGCTATAAATGAATATTAAAACATTAAAATTACGTTCACAAATAGTACACGTCCCGAATTAATTGCTAAAACAGGAAATTCTTAAACCAAAATGGTTCATCAGAAAATTGACGTAAGTAATTTGATTTTAAGTTTAAATAAACTCATTTAATGTTAAATCTTTTAATTAATAAGTGACCTCTAATGTGAAAACCTTAAGCAATAATAATTAACTACACACATTAAAATTAGTTAACATGTTTCAATTAACTTGAGATAATTCTTTCATTGGTAAGGTATAAACAGCTTTTAAAGTACTTTATGCTGTATATAAAAGTCTTTTAACAATTCTGAAGTTAGATCCACACATTTAAATTTTTAACCTACATGTACTCCGTTCTACAAAACATAACGAAATAGTACTTAATTAAAAGGGCTACATTTACATAGTCACCCAGAATGAAAATTATTTTGAAACAAGCAGGAATAAGTTCAGTGACATAATGAACTTATCCTAGTTTCTAAATCACTTACAAAAAGAAAAAGATCTTATTTTACCATGCTCTATGGTCAAGATTTTCTCTAATTGGTTTCAGGACCCTTTATCATAAAAATAAGTCGATAAATTCTATATTTTGGTCCGTAACCACATACTAAAATCAAACATTTATTTATGTAATTTATTGAAATACATTTTCGCAACCCTACGCAAACAGGTCACCGGTCACATTTTAAACGATTTCAATAAAAGCTCTCGTACATACCTACATTTATAAAACTTTTGGTTTCTCTCATATTTTGATAGCACTTCAAATATACATACGTGTGTAGTAACAATACGCCCCTAGGCAATGAATTCGATTGTGTCAGATAAAGGTAACCGTGTCGCTGTGAGGATCTAGGTTTTGAGCACATAACTTTGTTGATCTGTATGAACGAACGTTGGCAAAAATTTATGTATGTCAAAACGTAAAGAGGGCGACTGTACGACCCACTCTTTTTAATATCAAGCATTTTTAAATTATATCCGTGTGGTTACGAACTACTAAAGGCAATTGAAGAAAATATCAACAAAGATTTTAAAAGAATCAAATGCAAACAAAGGCAACTTAAGGAAATTTCGCAGATATAAAACCCTATACCAAGCCGTCTTGGCAAAGTAGTATTAGTAGGTATGCCATGTTTCCCTCCATCACAGACGGACACATGTCTCTACAACGAGGCTCTACATTATAATAATAATTAAGTTACCAACTAAAATGGACCGTCAAATTTCAGATTATATCACCTTTGTTACAGTAAATTGGGGCAAAATTACATCATGCTAATTTATTTATACTATAAATGTACCTTTAAATTGACCTGTTTGATCCAGTGACAGTTAATGAATAATTACATTTATTTCGTATTAACTAACGAACGTAACAAATAACGGTGGTTTGACATTTTTATTGCTTTTTAATAAGTGGTAACCATAATATATATTATGTTTGGTATAATTGAGGGACCGCAAAGGTCTCTTAAATATATAATGATAACTAAAACCTTAAAAACAGAAGCTTACAGTTAGTTTGAAAATATCATTATTTTATTTTGTTTTAATTCTTTATTTACATCTTTTTTGTATTAATATAGAAACTTTTCCTTTAAGGTTATAAAATACTATTCGAACACATGAACAGATTGATAATTGCGTTATTATTAAGGCAACCCTATAAACTTTCCGCTTATGTTGTCAGACTAACCAGCGAATATTCTAGACTTGCTATTTCGGTTTCACAACCATGTCACCAAAGTTTTCCCTCCAACCGCGTGTAGTGTTAGTACACCGAATAGTATGTAGTACCTAGTACTACGTGTAGTGTACGCAACACTAAGTATTATTTAGTACATAATTATATATATACTTTTTTTCTCATATATTAAAAGCTATTATTAGGACAACCCTATAACCCTTATGCTTATGTTGTCAGAGCAATTAAGAATATTCTAGACTCGCTATGCTGGTTTCACAACTGGTCACGTCATAAAACTATTTATTAGAAAGAAAAAAGCGAGAGTTTTCATATAATATTGGCATACTAGGGATAGGCAAAAGAAAAGTATTTAAACAAACTCTATTTTCACACCAAGTAGAAAATAAATAGAAGAGACATTTCGTCCACACATACTTAACACTATAGTAATAAGTATGTGATAATATTGGTATATATACAATAAAGTGTCAATTTAGATGTGCAATGTGTAAGTGTTATTCTTTATAAACTAAAAGTAAGAGGTTCGGTTTGGCTTGACGGCAGTGCGCAGCCTTGATCGCACTGAATTGGCAATATCCTGGAGCTACGAGAAGCCCGATTGGCGAAACCTTGCCGACCTGCAAAAGTCGGTCGATGAACTCTGCAAGGCCGGCTCGCTGCCGCTTTCTTTGTTCGTGGTGTCGCAACTCGGGGCTCCGGCCGCAGCCTCGGATCACTTTATTAAACCTTCACTCATCTAAATTATAATCTGTAGTAAACATTGTACGTCACTGTACTCCCGATGACCTCATTTGTAACTGTGCCATTGTTGCCTTGAGATCACTGAAATATTGCTATTGCTGTTTTTAACCAAATCATAAAACTATAGACATCATTTCTGGCGGTATTTTGATTTATAATTACATGCGGTATTAGGCCAACAATACAGACATTCTGAGGGTATACCATAAAGCAACTAAAAGACTTTATTATTTATCTGAAGTAAAAAAGGATAGCTTAAACATGAAAGCAGGCTCCAGCCGGTCTGGCCCGCGCGGTATCTTTGGACGAACGGTTATACATAATTTAGATAAAGGTACACGTATCATATTAAGAGAGTATAATGTGTATACTAATAAGACTTTAATAAAAATTATCACAACTACAGACTACTAGGCGTTTTTCGACTAATATTTGAGTTAGTAGCTGTTCATTCTACCTTGTAAATAAGACCCTAGATAAATAGTCAACATCGATGTAAGTAAATATAACTTGGCAAAATATTAGCAGAGTATTACGTGAATAGCACTTGATATGTAAGCAAGTACGTTACGTTTACGTAAGATGGGTCCTATTCAATCACTAGTTACTACCGTCTGCCGGTTATATAAACTACTACGTGTATTGCTCATAGTTCTTCGCGAATAACAATAAAACTCTTCATTGTTTCAAATGAACTACATTAGCTGAGGTGATGTCACTTCAAGGAAAAACTATTGCAGATGGTACTGAAGAAATATGGAACTAATGAGTCGTTCGTTCGTTTGTACTAGATACAAGCTCGAGGTCGTGGGTACAGGATATTTGTGTTGTACATAAATTAATGAGCTGTGTCTTAAAGTGTGTCATTGTGGACACATTTAATCCGTATAATATGATTTCTTTAGAGTATCGTATATAAAATTTATAATATACCTACATAAGTACATAATATAATAGACATAAGGCTGAGATGAAAACTCGACTTAGACACAAAATAAATAAATATTGCCCATAATAAGTAGGGCTTCCAAGACACAAAGTTAGAATTGTAGTGCTAAAGTTACTTTTTCTTTCCATGGACTAAATGCTTCTATAAACAAATTAATTATAACTATGGCTGCAATAGAATAAGCCCGATACTCTAGACCCATCTGGCAAGCAAGTTTTGTGGTAGGGTACATTCATCTTTTATAACTAAAAGGAGAATTTTAATGTATTTGATTTAACCTTTTCTGCTATCATGATTGGATTTCTGTGGGATACAACGATCATATTTCCATTTTTTTTGTCTTATAGGTCCTTATGTACCTACTAATGTTATATTAGTATTATAAGGTTATATATCAGCGTCGTGTCGGCACTCGGTATGTCGTGTGATCAAGCAGAAATAAAGGCCATGCATTTACATTTGCTGGTTGAGCGTTATTTCGCAGTTATCGTAATAGGTTCCATGGCCAAGTTGCAAAAAGCAGGCGCGTGCGCAGGTAAGCAGTCGGCGCTACAAGCGCTGTAGGAGGGCGCGGGGACGAGGAGGACCACTTTCACCCGGCGAGGCTGCGCGGACGTTGAACCCTCATGTCCTACTCCGCTGACCCACTATCAACTAACCAAAATACTATTCACTTTCATTTCATCCAAGTCTCTCATTAGGCTCGAGGATGCGTATTGCTCTCCTCATACTATTGCACGATTATTGCGACAATTTATGATCATTTTGGTATTCGTTTACCTATTGCTGGTGCGGTGGGATCATCGAACTACCACGGAGATAGTGCCGCAAGTAGAGAGCGAAGCGGTGTGACGGCGCATTGCATAACACTTGTTATTGACGAGAGTGAAAGTGGTGAGCCACTGTCTCCATACTAATGAATGCGAAACCTCGCTGCGGTGTATGCAGTACTGGGTTAAAGTGTCACACCGCCTTCCACTACGTCACTTTCCAAACTCTTATATAACAGCTTTTGCTTTTGAATAGGGAAATTACAAACAATGCCTATCATGAGACTTCATTGTTTGTTTTGAAACTTTTAGTACCCACTGTTCTTTATTCTCTCGCCAAGAAACTCAAACAAAAGACATTTAGGATAACTACTTTGTTTACAAATATTTGTAGCGTAAACAGTTATACAAAAATATCCAAACGCAACCTATATCTAAAAAGTACAATGTTCCATGATATAGATTTAAATTTCGCGCCATTTGTGCATTCGGTAATTTCCGTGGATGTTCGGTCGTACTCGGCCTAGCTTCTCTTGTAGTGCTCTGCAGCAGCGACCTCGAGCGGCGCAGGGCAACGAACGCTGACTAGGCCGAATGTATTACAAAGTCCGAGTCGGCCGCGGCCGCTCCCTGCCACTCTGCCTTTGAGATCCAGCCTAGGTTTGCCTCTTACCGTACGTTCATATTTAGAGCCTATGTCTGTAACTCATTACATCAAGGTGAAACAAACAGCCTGTACCTTGTGCTTAAGTAATTTGTACAACGATTGTTATAAACATATCCATAGATCATTCTATTAAGAACATTGGATACATAACATATTGTTATTAAAACATTATTTGTAGCTAAAGCGTTCTCGTTCACTTCGTTAACATATGAAAATATTTGTATACGTATTTCAACTTTATCGTAATTTAATGTTTCAATTTAATGCCGTAGCAAAACATCACTTAAAATACATTGAGTGGCCGTAAAAGGTTGGTTGTAGCGTAGTTGTAAAACAGTTCATAATATTTAATAAGCTCGCTGTAGTTCAACGACTCGAATGGTTTTACTTTCAACGACGATGTCGGTACAGTGCACTCGAAAGTATAACGACATTTCATTTAAGATTTTCTATCTTTTATATGTTTCAACATGGCTGTAAACAGACAAACTATTTATAATATAAACCTCGAGTTTCAAATATGGTAGAGAGGTAATATAATGTCATTGTAAGTATTATATGCCGAGGTAGAGTTTAGCTATGACTAAGTAATTAACAGTAAGGTGATTTAGAATATTCATTGTCACCACCTCATCTCGAAGGGAATATTAAAGGTCATCGAGCAACAATGTACACCCGGAGAGATAAAAAACTTGAAACAAATACCTCATCAGTGTAAGAGATTGTACCAAAAGGTATGCAAGGTTATACAAAATAAACATATTTTCAAAACAGACGTCTTAAATAGTGTCAAGTTAGCGTGAATCATAAATGTGTAATATTAAAGTACTATGAGTATGATCAGGTACAGAAGTAATGTGCAACAATAATCCACGGGTTGTTAAATTTGCTAGCATTAGAATTTGCGCGCGGCTCACGTTCGCAAGATAAGTCAGTCAGGGTCGGCGCGGTGCCGACGGCCGGCCATGCACCCGCGGCTTGCGACACTACTCCCCCCCCCCCCTGCCCCCGCGAGCGCGACTCACACTCCCGCACCGACCCGCAACAACTCTGCCCAACATAAACCATGGGGAAAACAACAACACCCACGCTGCTGACGTGTCCTTACAAATTTATTATGAATGCATATTGCTGTGCGCCAGTTCCAAAATGCTGTTGCAATTTATTGCGAGCGTAACGTCTACACATGTACAAACTATTAGCTAATTAGTTTATTTGACATGCATTTTGATTCCCATACACTATTTATAGTACATATAGTACATATAATTTCCAGAAAATTAAAAAACAGAGAAAAAATCAGTACTAAATACTTTGTTAAATAACAATGGTGTTGAGACGAATAATTTTCTAATTTAAGAATCGACTCTTAATTGCGTCGTCTTATAATTATTATATAGTAAGCTTTCCTTTTTGCTTATGTTTTCTTTTAATTCTCAACTCTCACAAAGACTCATACATAATTGCCATAACTTGGGTTCAAAGATATTTTGAAATAAGTAGCTTTACAATGACAAAGGTTGATGACAATACAAATAAAAAAAGAAATAAACAAACCGAAATTAATGTTTTTTTATACAGTTTATACATATTATTTACAGTTATAATATGTAAACAAAGTAAGAACCTACTTAGTTTGAATGTCGTTAACCGCTGAAAAATAACAGAACGGTTCAATACTGAGTAAGTTACATGGAATTTAAGTTGTTTACGTGTTCCCTCACATTACTTGGACGTTAACCGCGGGTTAAAGTAATCGAACATACTGGTAGCTTGTTGCTTTCTTAGATTTATGATAAACATTGTTGAAATTTGGTAAATTGAACGAGAATCAACTCGTTGCTATTTCAGTTGCGAGTTACGAAATTGTTTTTCGAACTCTTATGGAGGGTCTTGTTGACCTAATTACTTATATAAGATTGTTTAAATATTTTTATTGTGTTTAAGGAAGCTTGACCTACTAATAATACAAAGGCTTTGGTAAAGGATTGGTGTGGGATTTCATGTAGTTTTTTTCCTCTGTTGTTTTCGTAGAGATAATACTTGTTCATTTGAAAATCAGTTAATCTTTAACTAAAATTAACCATACAAAGTAATACCAATCTTTATATAAGCAATTAATAAAATTAACCAACAACTTAATAAAACCTCTTTTAACACAAACACATTCCTTAAAAAATAACCGCCATACACAATGACTATAGATAATAAAAAAATAAATCCTGACTCATAGAGAAGGAGTTTACTCACGTAGTAAATAAAAAAAGTTCTTATGTAATAATAAACAAAAGAATAATTTTAATGATCGAGCCTTAATAGTAATTAAACCAGTAAATAATGATTGTAGGAACAAATATAATGGTAGTATTTTGCAGTGGGTTATGATTAGAGGGTGCCATCGTGGAGTGGAGGTAGGTAGTCGTAGAGGGAGTGACCTATTTACGGGGCGACGACCGAGCTATATTTAGCTGTGCCTTCCAGCCCCGGCGGTGCATCCTGCATTATTTACCATTGCAATCGTTATCGACTATACGACTATACACGTCATCGTTTTAGAATAAATCTTATTTACTGTCTTAGGCTTTTTTAAAGTACGTTGTATAAGGTGAAACGTTTTCTTAAACTGCTATACCTAGTTTAAGCAACATAACATTTGTCTTATAAACCTTTTTGTTACTGAAAGAGTTGAAAACTTGGGCTTACTAGTACTACATTATTAGGTGGATAGGTAGAGGGATAGTTAGGTTGTCTTTTAGGATGATTTATGAAACTATGCTTCTCGAATCGCAGTATTAACAAAAATGTACATAAGTATTTTTGTTATAAATTGTCAAAAACCACAACAAACTCTACTTAATTTGGGACTAGATGGCGTTGAATATTCTATGTATAAAAAATACAGTAGATAAAATTTCAAATATTATAAATAAATTTTTATATAATATTTTAATGCACATTTTTATATTTCTTATTAGTTTCGTGACCATGAAATTAAGTTAAGATATTCAACATAGACCCCTGACTTGTCTCTAAGAGGTCACGTCCACATTAACATTAAAATATTAATTCCATTTGGAAGTAATACTAAAATGACTAATACAAGTATAATGAACAAAGCTATTAATACATATATGATAACAGATAATCTCCTACCTGTTTTAATATCTTTAGGAATTACTTGTTCTGCATTACACGAACACGTACGCACAAAAATACATCAAGCTGTTCTTTTCATTCTAAAATGGGTCTTATTACCAGCGTATAAGGTGTACGGGGGACAAAGTTGTGTGTTGCCATGTACACCATTGTAGAGCATGTGCTTACCTGAAACAAACAAAAATATTTATTAATTAAAATGAAAAGATTGTGATAGAGTCTTCTTGTCGCTATTTATACCCTTAGACATATACAAGAACAGGTAAATCACACCATTTTGCACGCGTCAGTAAATTTAATTTTCATCAAGTCTTTGTAGAGGAAAGTTAATACAAAACAAAAGCTATAGACGCTTCTAGAAGTTAAAGACTTGAGAACCACTCAAATTAGGATCCTGTGTGGAACTTGAACTCACTACGTCATCGCGACCACGAACATTACCCCTTTCAAGTGAACAGTGTATATTGCTCGCCAGCTACCGTACTTCAAGTCTAATAACGCCCGATAACGAGAAATGTACTACGATAATACTTAACTCTCACAATAACCTAAATGAACGCAACATGTCCTTAGTGATTCCCTAAATGTAGCTTGATAGTGGTGAAACTCGAAGAGACTGACACATATCAAATTTGGGTCACGCTCTAAATAGAACTGAAGTTAGCAATTTGTCTTCCGGAAAAAATCTTTTAAGTATTTAGTCCTGTTTACTTAAATATTTAAACGAATTTTCTTTAATATGCTATCATAATATGATGAGATTTTTATTGTTAACTATTGGCTTACATTATCCTTTAAAATTATCTGTTGAAAACTCTATATTTTACCGAAAATTCCCATTACTACGTTCGCAGCCAATTATTCATAATTCTCATACTCGTAGATCGTAAAGTTGAGAAAAATAATAACAAAACTGTTTCACTAAATCTTATTATTTTTTATATATTATTCCTATCAATATAAACCATGGATTTATCCAATCCGTACATCAATGTACTTACACCAGGCTCATTAAAGTCATTAAATGAGATTAAAATGTAAAATTATTAGTTAGTAAATAACAAGGTCTTATTTCTTTATTTATTTTGCATAAAAATAGCTAGGCACAGATGTAACAAAAAAGGATTAAACCCAAAAATAAATATGAATTGGTAGAAGAGTATCATTTTGAAATTTTGAAATCTTCTGGCAAGCAAAGGATTTCGAAATTTTCCATATTCAACTACGAGTATTATGTGTACAAAAAGCAGTGATATATTGTATTTATTTCCACAGTGACTTCATTATCTTACACTGAATATAAATTATTTTCTCAGTCGAAAAAAAGACAAAAAAATAATTTATTCAAGTGATGAGTTCACGTGTTGGTACCGTTCAATAAGAATATTCTCGAAAAACGACCGCGCAGTCGACAGGCTTTATATATACGGGCATTATGTAGATATAAAATTAGCTTTTCGTACAGAAATCTGCTGATATTTTTAAAGGTAGATCTGTGTACAGCAGTAGACAGAGTATGTCAGAATGGTGATTAAAATGTAGTGTGCTTAAAATAGAAATCTCTTATGCTGTAAGCAGACTTACACCATCCTAATAAGAAAGACCTTTTCTCGTGTCTCTTATCAGCAGCTCTTTTGGATTTGAAATGAGTGATGACATTATACTTAATAAACGATCAAACAAGACAAATTGTATTGTATTGACTGAAGCGTAAATGTTCTTTATGTTTTAAATATTTGTACAGGACCCAAGCCCAAGCATAGTTCCTAGTTCAGAAGTTGCCTTTATAAAAAAGTCAATGTGAAACAAGTTGTATATTAAGAACAATAAATATATAATTATTAGTTTCTTGTTATCCATCTGTTTTGTCATTATGTATTTTCCTTGACCACTTCTGACTTCATACAGTATTGACTAAACATTGTTTACCTATATTCATATTCCTAGAACAAGACTGAACCTATTATTATCGTACAGTGAAACACTTGCGAGCTAGCTCGATGATGTTGAAGTCAGCGTATTTGCCTAATTGATCAAATACATGTAGTTCAAAGCATCATTACAAACGATTCTGTATCTTATATTGAACAAAGTTAAGTCGAAAATCACATGCATAGCGAGGGCGTTCGAGTCATTACGTTGTCATCGTCCTAATTTTGCAGTGTCCTCGTTTTTGAGGTCAGTCTCTAGCGGGGCAACGAACTCGTGCCCTTATCGCGGCGGGAGCTGCGGAGCGCGGGAGGTAAACGGCTTCACGACTCTCCGTATACACCAATAGTAGGTACTACTATTGTGTGATAGATGGCGCTTTAAAAATATTTTTTATTAATTTTATATCTTTGTAATTATTTCGTAATAAAAATAATAATTACTGTACAATTATAGTACAATGAACTATTGTAACAATGAATGCAAATTAATTGTGTGCATATTTGAGTACACGTATTAGTTTACGTAATAGTAATGTATTAGTAAAACGCGTATTTGATATAAGAACGTAAACGAGTTTACTACGTAACGTAGATTAGGTCAGTGCATCCCTATCGATGCGGAGTAGACCGTCACGTCAGCCGGCGCATACGTTTCGTAGTATATTCGTAGCGAGAGAGGCTACACTACGCACACACAGGCGCGCTACGTTCTCGTAGGTACGGGCGCAGGTCGACGCCCGACAACCGGGGCAGCCTTGCTCTGTCCTCCGCGCCCTATTTCTGTCGCCACGGTGCACCGCTCCCCCCTCGCCCCGCACCTCCCTCCAGACCCTCCACGTTCAAAATTACTCTAATTTACCCACATTTAATATAATTTTACGGGTCTACTACACAAATTGGACGTCAATTGGAATTTTGCGTTTGTATATTCAATTAAAAAGCATTTGATTTGTAATATTTTCTTTATTGGTAGACCTTAAATCTAATATAATATTATAATTATGTACTTCGATCTTTGTCTTATATTTGACAAGCAGATATACAAAGAAATAAATATAAATATTTGTATAAGTATAGCATTTTATATTGATGTCATCTACATAATGTTATTTATGTATTGGGCTCCGTCAATGGGAACACGTGAATAAAATATTTTTAGTTTGCGTACCTCTTTGTTCCCGTATATAAATAATATATTATTCTAATAATAAATAATTCATTGTTGATCTTGTTTTCTCAAATTTAATTTTCAATTCTTATTTTCTTTTATACGATATCTATTTTAGTGAATATAATAGTCAATAGGGTTCATATTTCTTCTCGTCCATATTGCACGATATTGGTAAAGCATGACATAAAATGGAAGGTTTTATTTAAAAAGAGACTTATGATTAGGCCGTTAAATCCAACCTCTTTACTGCTTCAACCTTCGTTTGAGAAAAAGAAAACAAAGGTTTGATATTCTTCCATTCTTAAATTAATTCAAATGTAGAACTATCAATTACATGATATCATTTACATGTTTGCCGTTCACTTACAGATGACACTTTGTAACATTAACAGCTTTTATAGCACATGTTATTCTCAGTTTGCGTTACGAAACTCACCCTTAATACAGTGACGAGTTGTGCGACGGTTGTAACAAATTATAATTATTAAAAGCATTGTATAACACATTCGATTGTAATCGAGTGTCGTCAGTGCGTGACACTTATGTACAGTCAACCTCTTTGATTTCTGTACGATATGGAACCTTATCGCAATAAATCAACGATTTCTTTATTGGATTTTTTTTGTATTACAATTTAAAAAATTAAAAGTAGAATCTGATTTAAACCTCATTAGAATAATTAAACCGAAATTAAAACAAAGTAGTCAATCATCTGTTGTCTTCAAAGGAAAACTTAACCAGCGTTTCTTTTAAAACAAACAACAATTTATAGCGACAAAGTTCTACAATGTCGTCGAAAACAAATTGTTTAGTTGTACGGATACATAACGCTATACGCGTACATACAAAGTGTTGTAACTATGTATGTGTGACGTGTCGACGCGGGCTGCTCGTGACGTTTCTTGCGTCAACTTTTACTCGCACTTTCTCGTTATACTCTTGCGCAACCACACAACGCAATACTGGTTTACTCAACACGGTGACAGCATTTCTCCTTTACTAATAAACAATTTAAAGTTAAGATATATACTAAGTAATGATTTAATACTTCAAGAATGTTCATAGAGAACTAACTTGTACAACTCGTATATGTAAATGACCTTAAACTTATTATAAACATAGATTCTAGAGCGTTTAATTTTTAAAGCAATATCTTTACTTAGTTCCTCGAATGAAAAATATTGTCTTTGATTATTACTTCTTTTATTACTTAAATAATGTGTCCAAGTACCTATTTATTACTACTTAATAAATGTATTTGATTTGGTACATAAACAAAATAATTCTGTATAAAGTTATCTGTATAATTATTGGAAGCAAGGGTCGAAAGCTAGTAACAGTCTATTAGAAGCAAGCTGTAGAAACAATTCAATGAAAAGTTAGTGGTAGGTAACGGGACGACGGAGGGAGACGGCTGAGGTGGAGGGGGACGCACGCGGTACGTGCCCTAGTTTCGCGCGGGTGTATGAACTCTAACGAGGTAAGGCCACCGACCGAGGACTGTGGCAATCTGAATTGTACTTTCACGTGTTGTGTTAAGTATTCTTTTTGTTTAAATGTTTAAATTCTCGATATATCGTAACGAAGCACCTATCTAGTAATATCACATGGAGTTGGGTGTGTGATGCTAGATCCAGCTGCGGCGCGACCTTCACAATTATCGCCCTCGTGAGATCCGATATGCTCCAGCTATACTAGACCCTCTACACTAACAACCTCCTTTTTTATACAACTGAAAATTTATCTCATGAGTTTTTACTTTTCATTATAGCAGTTTTTAATGTCCCAATGCTAGCACGGCCATCATCCTGTGACTGAAAAGGCCTTAGTATAAGGTTTTATATCATTTTTTTCTTCTTTTCACAGGACAGGCTTGCCTTATAGGGTCGCTGAATAAAAGCATTGTTTTTATCTTTATTTCAATATATTTTTTTAATTCTGTTTGAGAAGATATAATGTAGAAGAGTTTTCCAACCCCTATAAGATGAGTTCAGGTGGTCACATAACATCAATAGCCAATATATCATTTTGAATAGCAATATAGCATTCCAATAGCATGCTAAAATGAAAATCTACCTAGCACTTAAATACAAATAGAGTTGCTAGACTATTCAGCAATATAAATTTGAATAGCATTGACCGATTTTGCACTGAATTGCTGACGTATACGCTCAAATACCTTCGTTATTCCAATCACTATTGTTATTGTACTAAACCTAATTAAATACACACTTTAATGTTTGTACAGCTGTATGGCGGAACGTGAGGGCCAATTAATTTTATGTAGTATACCTATATAATAGTAGTATAGTATACCTACGGTCCTGGAATATTCGACTGTAGGGATAGGACTCTATTTATGGAAGGAAACATCAGCTAAGAGATTCAAGCTGCGCTGGTCGAACGGGTTCGTGTCGGGTATTCTGTCAAGTATTCCTTCCTTGTTTGAAATATTGACTGTTAAATGGGAATATCTAATCATTCCCTTAAAACTGTTGTATTTTTTTTTTATTTAGTAATTCTTTAACTTAAAAAACTCATAAAAATAATTCTACACCTTGCTGCTCAAACACATTGCTATATAGTTTTTTGTCCAGTTTTCCATAATAAAATAACTAAATCTTTCTCTTAGTCCTTATTTACGACACTCATGGGATGAGGTCCTCTATTCTTGGTCCCTACAACACGAACAAACATAATTACTTAAACCCATATAATAGGAAAACCGTGTATAAACTCCAGTTACAATATTAAATAGTGTTCTAGCTAATAGGTAGGTAGCAGACAAAGGCTTAGTTCATATGTAGGTCACCGGGAGAGTCTGCATACGACGGTATTTGCGCATCACAAACACTCAACATACCAAAATAGATTTCTACAAAATATTCTCAC
Organism: Schrankia costaestrigalis; assembly: GCA_905475405.1. NCBI lineage: Eukaryota > Metazoa > Arthropoda > Insecta > Lepidoptera > Erebidae > Schrankia > Schrankia costaestrigalis. The sequence goes on from FR997832.1 coordinate 10,106,429, forward strand.
CTTCGTTGTATTTAAAGTGGTATGTGTCAAGAATATATGTAATGTTCTTATTATAAGGGATACTAGTATGCTTACGGTACTTTAATATTATGGTCATAGGTGTCACCACCTAATATAATTATCATGACGATTCTTAGAAATTGCAAGACCAGAAGGAAGTCTCAAATTAAAAATCAATGCAGGGGAGGTAGATCAAGTAATCCTTACATTGATGTAGGAATGATGAAGACCTGTCCATACAGTGAGATGACGCAGTCAAAAAATAGCCTCCATCAAATATTATGTCAGTAGGAAAAACCCGTAGAGTAAGTTTGCATAAAAAATTTCATTTCACTATTAAAATCTTGGCAGGCAAAAGATCAACAACTACTATCAACTTCTATAAAGACGAAATTATTTAATTTTTGACATCCATAACACAAGAAGTTAGTATTCTTTGTACGTCATCGCAACTTACTTATAGACTAAACATAACAAATAGGTGAGTACCACTTTACATTTATAGGTCAGAATGTTGTTTATGGTATAAAAGAAGAACATAGATATAGACGTACGTCAGAGTGACTCTACGACAAAGGCAATCGCCTGAGTCTCATGAATAATACAATTGTAATGGTATATGGGTCACGCTGTTGTTGGATACGTAAACAGTTGCAGACGTAACTCGAGGGGACACTGAAGTAATCTTAGCTTAAGGTCTAAAAACTAGGACAGGCCACCAATGGAGATGCAACCGTGACGGCCGTGGGTGGACAGACAACTATGTAGAAAGACCTTTGTTATTAGACAGACCTCGCTTTCAATACTACACGATACAATGAACGATGTACACTTCAACGTTCATTAAGAATTTTGACTGACAATGCGTTTATAAGATATTAAATTTTGAAAGATTATGTCGTAAATATGTTGTTTTTACCGTAATTAGCGATAGAATAAGATTTCACGAAACGATTGAAATAAGTACCCTACGTATAAAATGGCTATCAAATATTTTCATTAACTTGTTACAATATTTGTATTACAATATTTCAATTTTGTATTGCTTAAGAGCTGTCTCTAGTTAGGTTATTCAGAGTATCGATCCTTTATTTTTCACTTCTTGTTATTCCTATAACAACCATAGACATTAAAAAGATAAAAACAAAGCTGCAATTCACAGAAAGACCTGCATATTTGATCACTTGTAATAATCGTGTAAAATAAAGTAAGCACATTAAAACAATAGATAAAATGAGTTAGCAACAGCACATAGTGTACGGGTAGAACATTCCTTTCTAATAAACAATGTGCATATATTGTAAAGGATAATTCATCAATACAATGCATGTAAACAACCTGTATTTAGAACAATAAACTGCATCAAGAACAAACGATAATTCTGGCCGATAATTAAGTTATTTATCTCATTATGTTTTCGAATAGTAATTATATTGGAAATAGCATAATGCTGCACGCATTTTATGAAGAACTATAGTACCTACTGTCACTGATGGAAGCCGAATACAAACATCGAGTAATTTTTACCTACTATGAGATGTAAATCAGAAAGGTGGGTTATCAGATATCATATCAGGCAGACGGGAAAAACTAAATCAATTGGTCATAATGATACGTAGACTCGCTCCAACTTTGATATAAGTTTAAAAACAGAGTTTTTATTCTAGTGCACATATTTTCGTTTTCCTGACTGGACAGCTTGTATTAAATTATAACAATTTTAAAGTTTATGTGTTTTATTAATCACGTTAACACAAAAAATATGATCGAGATTAGGAGATTCCTAAAGCAGAAAACAGAAAAGAGAAGACTGACTAACTAAAATTGACAAAAATACTATCTAAATATACTTTATTGCCAATATATTTAACTACTATATGTTTCAAATGACTTTGAATCTTTAGGTATAGTATAAAAAGCACCAGTCATTCGATGCATTTAATCTAAGCTCTACAAAACGTAATCCTTTAGTCAAATAAGCAGCTGCTGTTATTTAGAAAATAAAATTAACTGTTTATAATTGCTAAGTAAACAAAATTATTTTAATTAGTGTTGGTGAAAGAATACACGGTGTCATTGCCCTTATGGTTGTAACTTTCGCTTAGATCGTTAAGTGCCTCTGATATTAGCTCCACGAAAACCAAAAGAAACCTGACAAATCGTCATCTACCATGGAATTAGTAGAACTTTAGGTAACATAGAGAAAAGACTAAATACAGTCAGACAAATATAATTATGCTTAGTACAAATGTCTTTATAAGCAAAATAAAACTTTGTTGCCGTTTAAACGGTGCACATTAGACTAAGTAAGTAGAGTTGGTTATATTTTGATGTTCAAATAATTTAACTATAATATTAGATTGGCATACTGTATAACAGTGTACTGTGGTAATAGTTAGTCGTGTCACTGGAGGTTAGATGGTCACCCGTGCCCCGCCGCCCGCGTATGCCCCGCCTCCGTCGCCTTGCAGGAGCAACAAACTCTGCAAGGTTGCGCTACGACCGACTCCGCTATCGCTGGCTACAGTTACGATATCGGCCGCCCTTCTCCGGCAAACTACTTTATTTTATTACATTGCTGTCATATCGATATTGTTGCTGAAGGTCTTAAGGATTGTGGTAAGCTACTTTATGTGAACAATTAATTAACTACCTTAAATAGAATAATGAAGTAAGTAACATCCATTCTGCTATATTTTTTCCAGAACTCGTAAATAAATTGATCACGCTTAACGATGTTTAGGTAAAAATAAAAGAAATGCCTTCGTACTTAATAGAAAAAGTAATAGAACAAAACCTTTTAAAATATTATTTACTTTATTAAAATAGTCATAAAGAATAAGATCAACTTAATAAAATATGAAAATGAATATAAGCTTTGATTAGCTGATGCCAATGAGGCAAAGTGTATATTTTAAACTGGTAGCGCCATCTATGAGCAAATAGATAAAGTGCAGCTCTACACTTTTCAATTTTTCTCACTAATTCTTTTTATACCTATTTATTTTTATCTAAGATTATCTTTATTTAATTAATTAATTCGTTGTTTTTTTATATTAAGTTTTTTTTTAATGAATGATTTATTTATTTGTTTTTTTTTTAATCATAATATAGATCTTATTAAATTATCTTAGCTTGCTTCAATTTACACGCTTAAAATTTAAAGTATAGAAAAGTAATAGGGTTATTATTGTTTAATATTTAGGTACTTATTACAAGTAAAATAATTTGTGTTTGCTTATAATTGTATTAATTATTATTCAAATCAACGGTATACCATTGCACGTAAATAATATTATTGTTGTAAACATAACATATTAATAATAATGTTATATAATTCTAATACGTCAAGCGTACTTATGTATTTATCTAAATACTTAGAATCATAGAGGATAATGTGTCGATAATACTTTCTTTGACCGATAAAACATTCACTATCGGGCAAATTAAAGTCAAAAATGTCGTATGTACACTTATTGTTATACTTGTTGTTGCACCCGTGTATGTCCCTTTTTATTATTATCATTAACATTTATTATATTACAAACAAACAAAATATAAAATGTAAAATACTTGTATAAATTTATATTTATTATTTATAATAGATATTAGGGCAATATTCTGCTCTTTATTTTGATCTATTTTAAATCATTGTCTAGAGATCGATTTTGAATGTAGAAAATTCTTCAGGAATTTTTAAATAATTATTTAATGTCAACCTAAAAAATGCAATAGTTGAGTTGTAGCTGAAGAGTTTTTAAAGTGCATCTGCTATACGTATGTTAGAAGCTTTCAGTAAATAACCAGTGTCACTGTACTCTATTTTGGCACCTCCTAAAATGGAATCAAACAAAACCTATTGACAGTTCATTACTTGTAATTATTATTCCCCTCTTTTGTATAAAGATAACTGTTCATATAGTTCAACAGTTTAATTCTAAGACTAAAAATATAAAGGCCGTATATAATTTATTATTCAAAAATACCCGTAGAATATGAGTCAGAGAGTCATTTGTTTCATGTAAGGGGAGCGACGACCGCTCGCGAGTGACGCACGCCTGCCTGCCACTCGAACTCACGCAACAGGCCTGACGTAGCTAGGGAGACTACTTCATTTTGTTTGTTGGTACTAATCCGGATTTACAACCTACATTCAATAACAATTGCGTTTTTATGTCGTTGACTGATGCATGCATGTAAATAAGTACTTGTTGAGGTTTTTTTAACATATGAATGGCTTTGTTAACCGTGATGATGTTAAAAATAAACAAATAATGTACACAAAACCTACTTATAATAAAAGAAGGGATATTGTTTTGTGTAATCTAAAAATATATCTCTCGATTACCTAATAATTGTTTTACTAATATTAATGTTATGTAAAGATTGAAAATTAAAAAAATCAAAACTTTAGCTTCTTCTTCTACTGATAAATTGATAAAATGTACTTAAGAAATAAATGATTTTGAATAGTAAAATACAAAGGTAACACTCCTGTAAATAAGAAAATCTACATACTAAAAACTATAACATTTGGTAATAGAGTTAATAATGTATGTATTCATAATTCTGTACGACCAGGTTCTCCTTATATCTAATTTAATCCGGAAAAACTAACGTCTAGAAAAGAAAATTTTGTGAAAAATTATCACACAAGTAGCGCCATCTATGAATGTTGGCTTGAAACCTTAAGTTAACTTACAGGCTTCGCGAAGCGCCATCTAGTAGAAGTTCCTTGAACTACGTAGGCTGTATATGGTTCTTGTTTGGAAGAAAGTAATGAAAATGCTACTAGATATCGCTTTTCACAATAAAATTCTACCATAACAAACTGAACTTAAGATGCACAAAATTATAATTAATTTTTATATTGCAATATTATTAAATTCTAGTAAGAGTCAATAGAAAAGATTTTTTCAGTAGACTACTAAGGGTTGGTTACATAGTTTACATACCTATACCTATTAATATGACTGTTCATGTAAAACAGACTTTTGAAGTAAACAACTAAATGGAACTTTTAATAAGCCTTTTATTAACTTGAGCTCTTTTGACCCATTATAAATGTTTAGAATATTTAAACCAAAGTCATTGAGACGAATTTTCAGTAAACTATGACTTAATTTGATTTTAAAGATGTATCAAATTATTACACTAGCGATAACATAGACAAAGTTCAAAGCGGACATAGAGGTGTTAGGTGTTCGTCACGTAGACTATACAGATGTCGTCACGAGACTCGCTAAATGATCTGATACAGCAGATTCAGCTGAGTTGATAATTGCGCGATGCAAAATGATGTGTTTTGCTCCAACTTAAATAACTACGTAATGTAACCTCCAGCCGTCTTTCGGACTATCGTCCGGAACAAATACACGACTGACCTACAAACATTCGCGAACACTGAAGATAATATTAGCCATCCTTTTTTAACCTCGCCCATTCAATATGGTGCGGAAGAGATGGCGCATCTTGTTACAATGACGAGCCTCCGTTCTCAATGTCAAGTTCACCGATTATTATTAGTGTTCAATGCCACAAAACACACGCAAGCATTATGGCGGATCGATCGTTGTCAGATGAACAAATATTCTGAGAGTTGTTTTTCTCCAAGATTTTTATTGAAAATTAGGAAATGAATAAGATTAGAGAGGAAATTGTTGTAATACTGTAGAATAATAGAACCAAATAAAGTTGATATAAACATTTTAGTTTTGTCCAATATTTGCTCACATGCAGTAACACGTGCTCATATGGTTCTTTGAGATCATGTTCTGGAATTAGATTTAAGAACGGTTTTTTAATCTGTTTGCTGTGATGCAAGATGAGCATTATAATGATTGTGTAATGACTTTGGTAATCTATTGCAGGGATCTTTTTTTTTTGAGGTGAAGCTAGTCTGGCTTGCGTTTGATACGTTATATATATACATGGTATTCTAATATATCATTTGAAAGCTTGTATTGTACCTACTATCCGCCTAACTTCCAGCTCAGTCATTTTCATGTTTTAAAATGTTTTTTTTTGTTAGCAGACTTATGTCATAAAGCGTATAGGTAGAGTCTAATGCTGAGTTTGTGCAGAGCTTCGAGATCTAATTTTGGAGTCTCAATTTGGCAAAGTTATTAATATTCTTAACAATGCAGTAAGTATCTTAACCCTGAACTTGCCTTGAATACTAGTTTTACGTCCTTTGTTAAAAAATATTTAAATTAGTTATAATATGATTCACATGACCTACCAATACAATTTAATTTTGCAGTTTTACAATTTAGAGGCCAACATTTCTGACATTGACATTCAACATATTATATACATATAAAGTTATATAACTTAAGTATACTATTTGTAATATTTTAGATTTCATGAAACTACGTAAGGTTACGTGCGCTGAAGGCCGTGAGAGCCTTGAACTTAGGTATAATTTATTCTTAGAGTCAAAGTCACATCGGTCAAATCGTTTCGACCATTTGGCTTCGTTTATTATTTCATGCCTGCCTTTGCCCTATAAATGCTTAATAACCTACATGTACCTAAAACTAATAGAACCTACATGTTGAACTATTAAATTTCCCTATAAATATTAGGTATAATTTTTTATTAGAATATAGTGTGTAGCTAAGAAGGTTGAAATTCTTTCCATTTGAAATAAGAATGAAAACCCCTTCTTGTACTACGGGTATTTTAAAATTTAAGGCACGGAGCGACAGTTCCAGTTTTTGGAAGCACAACCATAATGTAGGTACCTAAATGAAGTATCCTTTATAGAATTGGTAAGCCTCTAAATTATTTTTTATAAGCTCAGTGTAGCTCTGGATGTCAGAAGTGATGTGATGAATTTCGATCATAAATAGTTTTAACATGAAGTGGCACGCATTGTGTTTCGATACTAAAATAATTAATAAAACACATTTTTAGCTACTCTACGTTACGGCAACATACATAGCCAGCATTTAACCGACACAAAGGATACTCTGGATCTCGGATTAGGTACGAATATTAAAAAACATAACTAAAACAAAACCGAGTTCTTAATTTAATTGTATTTTTTAAAATCTAACCTTTAACATAAAAAACATAGGAATGACATTGATACTATAATTTAAAACGTAGTCGTGTGACTTTAGCAATGATAAAAACGACCTTTTTATCATTGCTAAAGTTTATATAAGCATAAAAATAATGGCACTTCAATATAATTAAAAATTAGTATAATGGTACTAAATATTATTGTCTGTTAGTGAGGGAGGTGGTTGTTGTTTTGTTACAATGTAGTATTATTACATAGTGGTGTGTAAGCCATAGAAGTAACATTTATTATTTAATGTAAAGAACTGCGGCTGCCGTATACCACAGGCTGATGAGTATCGTTTGTGCAACGACTCTCTTCAGCTTGAATGTACTTACTTAGGGTGCCTTAATTTCCTGTTAAAATTCCCCCACTTTTACAGTCATGAAAAAACCACAGCGACTAAGCACAAGCACAAGAAAAGTCTTCTTCTAAACAAGTTCGTAGTATAAGTCGTAAGTTTTACTATTCTATAACGTTAAGTAAAGGAAACGAAATTGTGTAGGTATTAGTCAATATTAGGGGCATTAAGTCGCGTTGCAGTTTCGTCTTAGGAGGGGTGCGTCGCGACGCTCCGGCTCGCCACGCATTCCCATGCAGTATTGATCGGTTGTGACGTGACTCATGCCGCCCTTGCCCGACATTCAACCCACCCCTACCCCCACTGCACGCGTTATCGCCACTCGATACCTATAGACGTTCATATTTGAATGTATTGTATTTTTAGACTGGTTGCTCAGAGGGTTTTTCCTTTGGGTTTCCCGTTAGACATTCTGGCTCCGTCATTCTAACATTATTTTATATTCGTTTATATTTTTCCTAAAAATTGCAAAGGACTGCATTGAATTGCAGTACAAAGTAAATATTTATACGTGATTATAATAAGTGTTAGATTATAGAGATATGTAAACGCCAAACTAAAGCTCGAGCTTTAAACAATATAACAGCAAGAAAAAGTAATTTTTAACCTTAAGATTATTTCTGGTTTATCAGAAGTTTCACTACATAACACAAAAAAAGACAGTTACTGCAATAGAAGTTTTAAAAGTTGTTACGATGAAGATGGAATTCAACTTCGAGCCATTGTGTGAAAATGTAGTTGTGTGAAGGTGTGGGAATGGATTAACAGTTTGTATCCCAAAGTGACGAGCCACTCTGGGCTTTATGACTAGCCTGTAGCTTACCATCAGACAAGTGTTTTTTTTTCGTTTTATCGGCATGTCTTAAAGTTTTTTAAAACCTACTGGATATTCGTTATTATAATTTAGTTCACGGACACATAGACATGGGCATTTTTACAAGACCAGTATTTTACCCTTGTATTTGATAACCCTAGTAATTTTTCGCACGTTAAATAACGTATACTTAAATCTTAAATATTTCTTTAGAGAGGTGCCATGTAAAGGTTTCCCATTGAGCATAATATAAACTTTACCAAGTTCTGTACAATAAGAAGGCGTATACTTTTATAATTTAACTTATTGTTTAGAACCTTAAACGTTTTATATCGTAAAATTTTCCTTTACATAACCTTTTTATAACAAAGTTTTCTTTCTTAATAACACCATTAAATAAAGTTCCAAATTAGTGAACATAATATCGAAGTCATTCAAAACCTTGTTATATAAAACAATCTAATCTGTATACATTTATCTTAGTGGCGTCTACTTATAAAACAACTTACGTATAAAACGCACATAGTGTTTTCCACACAAAGCAACACAGTCCTGGCCCCTTTCACTATACCTACGTCTTCGTGTATGATAGCTATAAGCAAACTACCCTCATGACCAGGGCACGAGGCACCCTACTAACTTTTATTTTGTTATTAGATCGAAGGGAAAGACTTAAGGAGGGCCCAAGTTTATGCCACGACTGCACGAAAATGTTGTGTCGTAATTATACTCAATTTTGGCTTCCTACATTTCGTATTCCTAATTCACATGTTACGAATACAAAATATTACTCAAAACACGACTAAAAAACATTTGCCAAATGTCGATATATCGATGCAAGAGGAGGAAAACTTGATAAACTGTAGAGCCAGTATGCCAACGACAGTAGCGACACGGTGTCACTTCACAGAACTACGTTGATCCCGATAGTACAAATCGCTACGCTAACTAAAATCCGTCTACGTTCAATTATTGTATTTTTAATTTTCAGGAAGTTTATACCTCAGGCAATAAGTAATAATTCAATGATTAAATATTAATTTTAAGTTGGTCCAAATAAGCAATTGAAGTTTAATTCAAATTTAGGTTTATCTAAAAATATAGAATCATAACCTTTCTTTCTTTCGAGTCATATTTTATTACGAAAAAAAAAGGACTTTCTTTTTATTACAAGCTTTATATTATTTTCAAATTACGTAATACCTTAACCCTTTTTAATTACTAGGGGAAGGATTATTTACTTAACAAGCGAGATATAAAATATGATGATAAAAATCAGTGTGTTCTCTTACGTCAGAAATCACGCGAGCTTCCGTAAAAGGGTGGGATAATTCATTCGATGTACCATGTACCTTTAAGGAAGCAGACTATCGCACGTGCTTCGTGCTTACATTTAGTGTGCACTAATTTAGAATGCTAAATAAAGAACTTCGTAGTTCGTAGATAGATATATTTATGTAGATGTCTTCAGTATGCTGATGATGTGTCATTTATTATAGAATGTTCGTACTGCGTTGTACATGTACTGTCTTGTAGATTGTGCAGTCAAATTATAGTATTTTTGTTCTAGCGAATTGCAGTGTGACATGTGTCTTAAAATACAGAATTAAAATTAGAAATTGGTATGAAAAATAAACATTTAAATTATTAAATAATTTAACTATTTAACATTGTAATGATAAAAATTTGTTTGCTTGGATGAACGCGTTGTTCTCAGGAACTACAAACTGATCTACATTCAATACTTGTATGTTAGATATTGCAAATAGAAAATAGGTTGCTAACTGGAAGAATATGACATACTACTACTTAGAGGTGAGCCCAGGTGGAGATTCAAAAAGAAAACATTTATTACATGCAAAACAATACCATAAAAAATGTAGACATTTTGTACCTACATATATAAGATTGAGTCAGTGTTGCAGACAAGAGCACAGCGATGATCGTGCGACGTTGGCATACACTTTCCCGTTGCGCGAGGGTATGGCTGCACGGATCGATGCCGCCCCACGTTCACGGTCAACGCCCTCCGCCCGCCCTACGCTTCCGCGTCACCTCACCCCTCCCTCCCGCACACCCCCGCACCTCACCCCCTCGCACTAAATATAGCCACCTTCACGACCCTTCAGCGGAGAGTTACGAAACACAATTAGCTTCACTATTTCGAATGAGACAGGCATTTCGTTTCCATTTGCGGGAAGTCACCAACTGCTTTAGTTTGGTAACAAAATCTATAATTAGGTTACTGTGTGTTAACGATTATTCACTATCATTTTTTTTGTAGTCGCTTTTGTTAGTAATGCATTTTATAAAAGCGGTGTTCATCATAACAGTCATTAATGTGCTATTGGTGAATAGGGCTCTACTAGTGAGGTTAACTTGGCTGTAGAGGATTTTGTTTCTAGTTTTTATTTTCCAACAACGCTATCAAGACCAAAACTAAGCAGAACTTGTAACTAGATAAATTGTTTTTTTTTGTAATAAAAAATACTAAACAAATACATAACGATTGACGAATTTTACTTAATAAAAATAAAATTCAATTCAATTATAATTTTCCTTACACGCGGGACGAAATAAGACGACATAAGAATATTATTAAATTGAAATATTAGTAATACAGTTAAAGTAACTCTACCTTAGTAGCCTGGATATAAACCGGGAGAAGTAAACTAGACGCGAAACGCTTGCATCATTCTCTCTACCTATTTCTCGCGCCCCGACCGCTACACAGCGATCGATATTTATAAAGAGAACTTTCTTTCTCGTTCATGCTGAGAGAGCACCCTAACCTATTTCAATGATTTTGCTTTGGTGCTTTGCTCTCCGTGTAGTGACGGAGTACATACATCTCTACCCCGTCTCAGGTCATGTGTATCGTAAAATCCAAGTTAATTAATTATATATAATAATCCAAGTTAATAAAAGGAAAGTTTCCGCATAATATCTAGGATCAACAAGAGGCTGAAAATCTAATTAAACCAAAACTGTAATATTTTATAACCGTACCTACTTATACCTTTCCAAACAAAAAAGTTTTACTTAAATAAGTCAAATTATAAAGTTTAGCGGAATAAATCTAAAAAAAACAGTTTTGAAGGCTTCTTTTCGTTTAGGAATCCATTAAAATTATTACTGAACTAAGGTTAACAAAACAATTTCAAAGGAATGTATTCAAAATAGCAAAAGTACGACGCAAATGCTTTTCCACTTAAGACAAGTTCGATATAAGTTTCACTTATTTATGTTTATTTACGCATGTAGTTCAATATCACAAAGGCCTGTTATAAGGAAATTGCCTATTGTTGTTAATTCATAGACGTGTCTATGAACCTTCAATGTGTTGTTTAAGTTGAACTGGAGACTTCGCCTCCCGAGAAACTGAGCGGACGTTATGCTATTTGTCAAACGATAACGCGTTATACAACAATCTTGTTAAATATAATCTATCGATAAGTATATCACTTAGTGACAGCGTTAATTAGGAACGGTCAATTGAGAGCTTTTTTAGAACGTTCTTACTAATTCTGCGAAAGACTGTTGACCACTGTTGAATAGAAAAAATGAAATAAAACATTTATTTAAGTTCATTGGTTACTTGTAAAACACAAAAAAAAAAACATTTTAATAATCAAAATTTATCATAGGACCTTTTATATGGAATGTGGCCATAGTTTTGCTTCGAGCTTTCCGTCTCGTGCAAAAATACTATGCTTGTCGAATTGTCACTATCCGACTTTTACAAGTCCCAAATTACGAAAAGCAGAGGTTAAACACGCTCTAATATATAAATAAGTAAACTTAAAAACTGCTTATACGTGATTCCAAAACAAGCTCTAATGCAAAATTTTTCTTTACTCAAATAGATACTTTATTATAATGATAGTTAAGTTTATTTTTCAGGATCTGAAAGAAAACGCTGAACTCTTGATGCTCTGCACTGAACCATAAGAATTATTACACCTTAGTCGGTTTTTATATAATGGGTTTGGTGTTCATATCAGATGTTTTCTTTTGTAATAGGTATATTTGATTCTACTAAATCAGACATAGGTTTAACATTAAATATCTTCTATTAAAGTAATAAAGTTTGTATAGGATATTGTCTCATCAAAACGTAATCGTATAGGGAAATCACTTTATGTGTGTCTTTTTTTTAGATTGTGATTGGGCAAACCCTAGACGAACGTACAGTTTTGGATGTCTCTTGGCTGGCATGTAAGTGACGACGGTGACGACTTTAAATCAAACTAGACATTAGTTCAATAATTAATAGTAAACATTGCCTCAAAGAAATTCTTAAATTTCAGTATAAACACATACAATTACACTTTCGAGAAATACTTTAGTATTGTAGAAAATATTCATACACGATTTCTATTCATTTTTTTAAAATTTTTACATAAAAATTCTTTTTTTTTTACTTATTTGAGATACGTATCGTAAAAGCAAGAATTAAAAAATACAATCATACGAGCCCTGATTAATAGCGCTTAATATCTATTATTACTAAGTACTATTAAAACTGGCATGGTTTTTAGAGTTAATCATTATTGTCAAGCGAAATTATCATATTATGTGTAATTTGCCAAAATTCAATATATATTTGTCCATAATACGAAGTATAACCCTACATTAGTATAAATATTTAAACATTTCAATTCTGTTAATGTTAGTATTTTCGATCGGAAAATATAACTTATTTACGGAAATAAAACATACCGTGTGAACTTAAGCTTAATTTAAAAGAAAATATACCTATTCCTAAAATAAGTACGTATAAGATCACCTTGGCGTTATATAACAACGCTGTAGACAAATAATACAAAAACTGCGTCAGACGCGACGAGGGTCCTCAGACATACCCTAAATATCTTTAGCTATGTAAGTACATTGCAGTGAGTGGGTGAGCAGACTGCAGGCAAAGCCAACTGAATCCCGGAAAACTACCGACCCAGTCTAGACATGGGGGCACATCCCCTCGACATCGTATACCACCCCTCTTCACCCCGCATACCCCGCGACCCGCTGCTTCGTCCCGCTTCCCTGGCGCTTTCACCACCGACTTGCCGACATTATAAAAAGAGAACAAACTGAAGCTTTTGAGTGACGCGGTATCTCACATGCGAACAAAAACACCGAGGGAAATGAAGATGAAAAATTATGAAAACGTGTTTTCATCTACCTTATGTAATGAAACCCTTGCATACAATGAAGGTACATGATTACTAGCTAAAAGTGTAACTTGCGTTGAATCCTACATATTCAATGTATGTTTAGTACATACGACATTATTAAAGCAAATTAATGCCATAATGTAAGAATGCCTTCAGTGATGGACGGAAGCTTGGTTTACGAGAACTTACTAATGCCACGCTGGGCAGACGACTTGGTTTTTCATCAAGTTTTTCCTTTAATAGTGTTTTACTTAGTCAGCTTTTTTGATGAACCGTAATGATCGGGTGGAGACACCATGTATTATTACTGTGTATTACGACGATAACAATTTTATTAACAACGCTTTAATTTGCTTTGTTTTATTGCTTACGTAGCTTTAAATTGTTAATATGTATTATTATGTATTAACAATATTATTAATATAAAATGGTAGTTATGTATTCAACTAGTTAGTACCTATGTACTTCATCATAACATAATTTCTTGAAAATTTCAAAGATTCTTGAAAATGCAATCAGTTAAATGATGATTGGATACTAGTTTAATAGCCATATACAGAAACTTGAGCTTTTTTAAATATAATTTTTATTAAAAAAAATTAATAAATACTCGTATACTGTAATATTTAAACATAAGTGTCTTACTAGCAAGTTATTTGTCTCGCTAGAGTCGTGCGATTAAAGACAAAGAGACTTTTGGAAAATTAAACTGAATTTTTATCATAACTTGACAATTGAAAACAAAATTTCCCATATTAATTGAATTTAGACATTGGAACTAGTTAGTATAACAGTACAAAGGATTTGCCCCATAGCTATCACCTTGAACAAGGTAGACAGTACAATATGCATGATTGACTGTGCTGCAGTGGGTTAGTGAGAGTGAATTACATCCGTGAGGGGGCAGCAGGCTTTATGCAGGCAGGGGGGCTTGCAGACAGGGCGGCTCGGTGGTGTGGGGCCAGACGGGAGAAACCCGACGCACCTCGTTTCCGCACCAAAGTGTAGTGTAACCGAACATATACAAATATAAGCTACTCGCAACAAGGGTAATCGTAGCCTACAATACAGTCTGGTACACTGCAAGCGCTGACGGTACACGTACAACCCTTTTACATTCTTTAAAAAGCTCTTCAGAAAATATTCTCATTCAGAGGTATTAGTAGAGACAGTGCTTTGAACAAACACATGCAAGCTTCTTGATGTTTTATAGAGTTGTTTTGTTAGATGTAGGCTGATACGTTGTCCTAGTACCTAGATGTAAAATAGTTATGTGATTGCTCAAGACAACGTCGTTACTTTGTGTTTTATAGAAGACAAATATTTACGACAAAAGATCCTATCCATCGTTTGTATTATATATAGTGTATATTTAATATTGCTCCTGAATATTACATTTTTTGTTGTATTAGACGTAGTGCATTAAAAATTTTATAATGATTGTTTACGTTTTTAGCAAAGCAGATTTGTAAGGCACGTAGCGCATGGCATACCGTTATATCTGCATAGGGGGGAAAGAGGAATGATTTTATGAATGCATGATTTGCGGTTATTCTGTAAAATGCTAATAGTTATTAAAACTTACTTACTTATGTTTACTTACTTACTTAGAAAAAAATAGAAACTAAAATTCAGTCAAATCATACATCATGGATGCTGTTACCCCTTCAGTCAACTGTTTAACGGATTTGGCTACAACTTTGGAGTTATATATGACTACGGATTACATCTAATAAGACATAAATATAGTTATATCATGATGAATAATAAAAAGACTATGTAATAAAACTGTTTACTATTTGAAAGAAAGCTTTACCTCAAAACATAGTACGTAAGTATTTAGTCAAACAGTTTAGCTCTACCTTTTGTTCTATAAATCGCATGTAATATAATGTGAATATAATACGATAAATTTCCTGTTGGTTGTAATGTAGGTATAATCGAGTTAGATAGTGTGTATCGTGTCCCTGACCGAGCGGGCCTTGGCCGCGGCCGTCGACTCGCACTCGTGCCGCAACACTACTATTTCTTACTTCTCATTTTAATTTCGACTTATACTCTATTCTCGAACACATTACTTGTAAATTATAGCGTTTCATTATTATAAATATTAAGCCATATTGTGACCACGGCCGGTGTTACCTGTACCGAAACGTCAAGCAAAATAAAGGTAAATAGCATTGCTGCTTTAATCTCCCGTTTTTATAATTATTTCAAAAACGTCCAAGAGTAAAGAAAACAGCATATGATGTCGTTACGTATAGCAGAATATGTCTTACGGCAATTTTGAATCGATAACAGACGTAATAGATTCAGGGTTATATAGACTGTTAATCATTGATCGTTTTGCCGCCAAGGATGTTTAGACGATTCTATCGGGCTTGCCGTCTTATTCTTGTTCTATTTAATCGTCTCAATTTATGTGTGACAATTTACAGGGAGACTGCATATGGGATACATATTGCAGGAAGTAGGAGATAGGCGATGGGCAGTAAAAGTTCTAAGTTCAAAATAATCTAAATAGCAATCTTAAGAACGTTGTACATATCTACCAGAGAACGTTTAACGAATGTAATATCTTAGCAAATGAAGAAAACTAGTAACAGCTCACCTCTTTGTATAGCCAGCGTGATATTATATTATATTATGGGCCATAGAAAGTTATCCTTAAATATTAAACACTAAAAAAAAGGAGTTAGTGTAGGCAATGCTTACTTACACGAATAATATCTTCTGTATATAAGAACTTGTCACAACGAGAAGTCTCCCTTTTATAATTACGGTAGAATTACAGCGATAATCTGCTTATGCAGATTAAATTGAGTTCAAGACAAGTACATTTTATAGAATAGACTACTAAGACCGGCCGACAGGAGGTATGAAGTAAGTAAATATAATCTAAATAGAATGGCAATACGATTATGTACGCTGATTTTTTTAAAATAATTTATATAATAACAAATAAACTTCTGAATCATTTATTTATACAGATTTTCTGGGGTAGGTAGTTTTGTTGAGACTAAAATTATTTGCCAAATTTATTATTATTAATTATTTATTTATTTTGATTGTACAAAGTAGAAATATTATGTTCAAGGATATCAGTTGGCTAATTTCAAGATGTAATTTTTTTAAATATTTACTAATAAAATCGTCCTGTATGACATTTACTCCAAAATTTTAAATCGGATACACATGTCTAGGCATGTTAATAGAAAACTCTTTCACAGTCGACTTAATAAAGTATAAACAGTCAGTAATAAACCTTTATTTTTTTCAATTCCCATAATATTGTGTAACTACTCATAATGTAGTTCACAATCATATTTAACGGTTATTAACAAAGTTCAACTTTTTATCAAGATTGAAACAATAAGTTAGCTTTTTGTAAATAGAAAAGTGATTGTTAGGTGTGGTGTTAGTTTTCCCAGGGTGGCGCGAGAGGCATGGTGCGGTGAGGTCAAGCGCCGGGCGAGCAAGGGCGGGTCGTCGAACGCTCCCCGGCGAGGACGAGCGCTCGCACAGGCCCGCACGCCGCGCAACGTTCCCTACTCTCGCATCAGTATGCGCAAACGCATCACAGCGCAAAAACTGCCCGCACCCGCGACACCGCCTCCACAAGAACATTACTGCATTGATATCGTCGCATAATTCCACGCATTATTTTTATTGCCGACATACTTAGGTATGCGTTTGAATTATTTAAACTGAATCGAATACAATAACGAAAAAATAAAAATAACGATTTCATTGAACCTATTCCTTATATTTGCTTTTTAAAATTGTACTGACTTGTGAGTAGGTTTCTAATGTTTATATTATCTTTATTGACAACAGAATAAAGGTACAACTGGAATAAATAATAATAGTCCAATATTACCATTAAAACTTTTAAACTTTTCATTTGGTGATACTTTTTTCCTGTCAACGACGTCAAATTCTGTAAAGAGACTGCAAAGTAAACTTAAATTAACATGTCATGGCATGATGTACTAGTTAGCTGATTAACTAGCAAGTTGATTTACATGTTACAAAAGTAAGTAAAAACAACCCTCAAAAATTAAATTGATTTAAAATCAACATAAAACTATTTTCCTTGATTCCCTCCAAGAAAGAAACACACAAAAATAACAAAAACCTCTTAAAATTAACAGATGACAACTGTTATGTACTTACTTATTACTACAATTAATACGAATTCATTCAATTTACCAAGTCGATCCAAGAAGTGGACAGATAAATAAAAGTAAAAATATACGTAATAACATATACAGAGCCGTACAACTCTATGGTAGGAATTACAAGCACCACTTAAGACTGGTTTTCCGGATAACTAATTAGACACCTGTTGGTAGTAATAGTATGGTGGCCTGAGACTAGTATCGGTTAGCTGCACATTTTCACTCACACTTTCCACGTCAAGTCGATGCACCCCTAAGGTACTTAGTTAACTAATACTTAAAGTTATCTCCGCATTTCCGTATCTACGAGTATAACTAATTTTACTTTATGTTATGCTTCGCGGTTTTGTAACTTAGCCAGCTTTTAACGTTTTCATAACAGCTCGTAAAAGTGCAGTGATGAAGGAAAACTGGCCTGCTAATTAGCGGTGACGACCGTATGTTCAGGTATTCAGAAATGAATAAGTGCGTAGCTTCTTCTTTTATAGGCTTTACAACATCCGCTGGATGATATTGTCTGGTTATGTGTTGTATTCTAATTTTTTTTTCTTTACTTCATGTCACTCCGGAGTTGGAGTCATATGCCAACTAGCTCTTTTTGCCAACGATCGCTGTTCGCCAACTTGTTTCTTTATTTTTTTTTGTGTCAAATAGTACTTGATAAAACGGATCCCGTAGACATTAAAATTGGTTCAGTATTGTAGTTTCTCTCGCAAAAATATCACATTTCAGTATTTCAGTAAACAAAATTGCGTATTATAATCGGTATCAAAGCTCTAGCTAAAAAGTCGGTTTATTGCTTAGAAAACAATTCTCTATACACTCCAATTTTTGGCGGCCGAAAGTATATTAAAACTTCTTACTGCTCATTCTCAGTAGAAGACGTATCTTTTTAAATAAAACAACATTAATAAGAAAGGCAGGTACGTTCAGTTGTACACGAGGTGTAACGGTCACCCCCGTACGATGACACGCGCAGGTCCCAATAACCACGGCTCCCTGAATTGTAAATCATTTTGAATTCGTCACTAGTTTAACATACTGTATTTATACATGTTAAATTACTTACACTGTTAAACAATGATATCATTTTTTGTTATTTTGTGGTAAACACGGTTGAAAGCTTTATAACAATATGAATCAGTATCCCTCTGTAGGAAAAGGCTTCCTCCAATAAAGTAAATGTTAGCCTACTAATATCACGTTATCTAGACGAATAGGTATAGGCTTTTCAGTTTTCATTTTAAAATTAAAATATTTTTTCACATATATAATTACGCTAAAGAACAATTTATTCATAAGTATAAAACAAATGACGGCTTTTTTTTTATACAACTGCAGAAAACATTTAAAAATGTTATTCCCGTATAATTCAAATCTTTGTGCAAAGAATTGGAATAAGTACATACATATTTGTACGGTATACCAAAATGAAACTTTCCTAAACAAGTGCAAGTGGTCTACGCACGTAGCCACCACGTAGCAGTGGGCTACGAGTCTTCTAGCACATTCGCTTACAACGCCCGCGTTCACTTGCAGGTCACTGGCACTGCCCGGCCACTGCACCCGACTTGCTTAGATACTTCTAACATTGCAACCTTTTTTTTTCTATTGCTAACATTCCCAACCCGGCTGCGTTCAAACCACTTTATTATACATGTATATTGTGTATAGCCAAAGGTACAGAGCAAGGTATCTGGAAAGGTTTTTACCATGAAATGAAATTACTTATAGACTTGAAGAGTGTTAATAATATTAGTAATGATTTTATATTTGAAAATTTTAAGTTTGTAATAGAAAAATTTTGACACATTCAAATTAGAGAAGATTTTTAACAGTTGTTTTATAATACCAGTAATGTGATTACTTAGCTGTAGATTTCTCATAAATAAATTAACAAAATACAATCTAATTTTGTAAAAAAGTGTCGCCCTCGTCTAAAGTTACATCAACTAGGAATACATCATCCCAAGAATGTCCTACAACGCTTAAAGTCCACAGATTTGTTTAACGAAATCAAAAGTACGAGAAAAGCTTGAAATAATAGGTATTACCTAAACATCTGTCTCATAACGTATTAGTATAGTTAAGTAAGTACCAGTAAGCTTAATTTCCCTTTGTGCCTGCTGTTAGATATCGATGGTATGTTATTATGATTAAGGTTAGGCGAGATAATTTAAATTATTAGTAAATAAATAATAGGTAGTTTTACTTGGCTACTTTCGAATAGCAAATGAATTTATTGTTCAATTGCAATTCAAATGGAACCAAGTCTACATAAAAGTTTACCTTTCTAATATTCATCTAGACTGTTTAAACAAAAGTTATTGAAAAAGTAGAAAGTTTATAATATTACTTTGTACTCATCTTTTTAATGTTAAAAGTTATCTGCCTTAATTGATGTTATACATTTTTGCATTAGTCCACTTTAATCGATCATAACATCACAATGCAATGAAATCCAATGTCCAAATCCACAATAGTGGAAATATTATTGAATAACATTATCACTATTAAATGGATGAACCACATGGATGAAGAAGAAAGAACTCAAGGTGTAGTAAAAGCTGACTAAGTTAAAGTTATATATTAAATCTACGCTAACGTGAAAAAATACTTTATAGAAAACCCTAAGTATATCAATCCTTATGGCCATCGTGGTTTTACTAAGCAAAGGTTACCTCTAAAACTAAAAGAATTTCCTCTCCGGAGTGGGACTTTATTTGGTCTTATGATGATAATCATGATTAAAAAACAAACTTGAAAAAAAATTATCAATGTACCTATTTTTACTTAATCGTTACTTTATTGTAACTCGGGCTTTACAAGCTTTTATAGTTTAAATAAATAACTAGATATTGAATACAAATACAGATGTATACAAACAATAGGTATGCACATAGTTGAGATCACATGAATCACTTTCGCGGCGGGAGTGCGTCCGCGCGCCGTCACTGCGCCGACGCAGTTGAATTGCACAGAAAGTGCAACGCCCCGGTGAACTTCGTGTCATTAACTGGGCCATACATCTACTAATACACTTAATTTTATGTTGCATATTTGAACTGCGTTTTCAAATCCTAAGATATAGTAAATTGTTTTAAATGAACAATTGGTAAAATTAGCAGGATTATTTTAATGTACCTTTTCGCACATTATAATAATCCACTCATTTTAGGGCTCTATAATACACAATATAGATATTTAAGGGTAAATCTAAGTATATATAGGTAATAAAGGAAAAAGACATTGTTTGCCTACTGGGTAGAAAGGAGAGTATTCTAATTTCTCCTAAGTAAAATTTTAACTACTAAAGTCAAAATGTAGAGTAATACATTATACTCGTAAAACAATTTCACATAATTAACCACATTGTAGTTCATTCAAGTTCAATCATGTTTTCCATGATTAGTTCTCACATTACAGGTAGATGATTAGTTAAAGCGATCTACGGGAGTGGTCGAAGCTATCTAACTAAGCAAGCATGCTCTGAAATAGTCAGGACGGGATCTATTTCCCGGGCAGCTGCGTGCGTTCGTTGCCCCTGCGCAGGGCGTTAGAAGTGCAACGATCTCTGCAATTATCCGCGCAACTCTAAACTTGAACTGCGAGCAATGTGCCGAGCGTGCACCTCACCTTCGCTGCATAGAAAGCAACGCTTATTACGTCTAACGCTCACTGCCTATCGTCTCGCGTAATAACCGACTAGCTAACCAATAAAAGCGAGAGCACTCCTACTTTAATATGAAGTTATATGAAATTGTATATTATGGTTATGTATTTTCCAATTAACATGATTGATACATATTTTAATATATATCAATATACGCAATCTTATATAAATCTGAATTTTTGCTTAAGTAGGACGCTACTTACAAGAAGCTAGGATACTCTCCTTTACTTTCGAAATAATCAAGAACCATGAATGTACTTAAAATGATTTTAGTCAATACATAAATTAATAATAAATAACAC
Source organism: Schrankia costaestrigalis (assembly GCA_905475405.1). Lineage (NCBI taxonomy): Eukaryota > Metazoa > Arthropoda > Insecta > Lepidoptera > Erebidae > Schrankia > Schrankia costaestrigalis. The sequence continues at coordinate 10,128,006 of FR997832.1, forward strand.
AAGCATTGACTTGTATTATGTTTATATTCAATGATCAAAGTAAAATTGGTTCCCACGTTTTCCCACATTCAAAACTCGGCCCAATAACAATACATTAAATGATTCAATGACAATAAAGAAAAATATTTGCATAAGAGAGTGTTATGATTTCTCAATCAAGTTGTATACATCTTGGACATTATAATTCGGTGAGTGTTATTCAAAACATGATGGTGAAATTAAAACTTATTTTTGTCTCGCGATGTAGAGCCGCCTATACTACGGCTGTTAATTAATATATGCTTAATGAGAACTTATGATTTAAACATTTCTTGGTATTATTGGTATATAAAATTAGTCTCGACAAAAATAAAAAAAGTTTTCAATTATGTTTTAATTTATTTTTAAGTGAAAAAATCCGTAAAATATATCTACGAGTATTTGTAGCTCACTAATTGATAGTAAAATTTTAAATAGCTGTAGTAGACACCTCATACGTACCACATTAGGTTATTATGTAGAAATACTAACATATATATAGTAATTTGTATGTTTTAAGAACAAAAGTGCATTTATAACTCTTGCGAAGCTGTGTTGCCCTGGTACTTGGTTGCACTGAACTGCATTCTCGTTCGAGCGCCGCGCGGAGTTGTTTTTTGTACAGTTCACATAATCAATCCTTTTTCCTTTTTTACTAATATTTGCGGTTATATCTGACAAAAAAATTATAACGTCATAAAATTGTCTCGAGATAGATATTACATGAAAGATAAATATAAAAACCTTAAAAAGTAAAATAATCTGTTTTAGTAGCATGAGCATAGAAAATATAAATAAACAAGATTTAGCAGCAGGTCATTTTAGTGACACTATTTTAATATATAGTTCATAAACGTTATAGTAAACTGTTAAGTTTCACTACAATCTACTAGGATTGCTGAAGAGGCGAAGAGTTTATACGTGCCAAGAAAATGGCGCAACGCATTCGCATGCAGTTCGAAAGAGGTAGAATTGCCTGCGAGTGTAAAAAGGACAGCCTTATAGTGCATATGTGTGCAGTAACCTCTGAATGCGATAATAAAGTATAAATTGCACACTGCGTATGTATGCGTTCCGATACGTTCACAGATTTGATTGGTTGTCAACTTTATAGTAGTAGAGCTATATTTTCTTGAGTTTTGAATGTCAGGTCGGCACTGATGACATTGTATTAGGAGAACTATTTTAGTCTTATTTCAATAAAAAGATTAGATCATTCTTTACTCATTATATTAAGTCTTATTACCTATTTAAATAATGTTCTTAGTCATTTAGAAATGGATATTTGGTACGTTTCATTGAGTGTGTTTACACACACATACACTATAAATGTATATCCATCAAAATGTTCCTTAGTAATATTGTATGTTGCATTATGCATGTACATAACGAGTGAGTGCAAGTTGTTACGCGTAATTGACGTCGGCGGTCGGTGACGAAGACAGGGCAAGGTGAACGATGTGGACAAACAATCTCCTTGCGCGTTCTGTACTCCTAGTGACAAAGGTTCTTTTAGCACACAACCCTTTACTAGTCCTAATAACTGAAAAGGACTTGTTCAACTAGTATTGTTTGTAAATCATTTTGGTGAATAACCTCCGACAATAGCAATGTTGTATTCTTCTACGTTTTATGGTTGCTTAAAAGAAGATTATTTAAATTTATTTAGTTTCAATGAATGTATGATTTCTTAATAGTAATAACGAGCCCTATCAGTTATTAGCTTGGACATTAATAGCCCTTTTTAAACGATTTATGCAACTTACCGTATAAGGTTGTATACGTATTTACGGATAACTCCTTACAAGTTTATTCAGAACCACTTCCACTTGATCAACATAGGTTAATTTTTGCAAGCGTCTTCAAGTTATACTGTGCTTCTCAGTGACGCTGCAGCCAGGATCAAGAGTTATAATAAACTCCTAAATTATAAGTAACTTCTCATACATCAATGTTGGTTTTTTTTTAATTTTAACTTGTATTTAAAAGTGGCTTTTGCACTCGCGGGAAATGGCGGCATTCGTCGTGATATACACTTTATTATACAGGAATATGAAAAAGAATGACGTCAACTTTACAGTTTTTAATTTAAATCTTTGTTGAAATTGTAAACAACATTCATATTATTATCACGATTTCCAATTCCTGCCATCATTTGCCTTGCCACATTTGTATTTGAAGGCACAAGTATTTGTTATTCAATTCAAGACTACCCAATTAATCCGACTTCAAAACATTAGTGCAGTAGAGCAGCAATTGTTGAGGATAACAACATTCTAAAATGTTTGCCTAAAACATTCGAACTTTACAATTTTTAATAGATTTTAAATTATCGCGATTTCTATACATAATACTATTTTTACGGGTCTTACTCGCGGTGTTACTAATTATCCTAGATACTAGTTATATAAGAGTCGGAGAAAAACCTAGGTATTTATATAACTAGTATCTAGGATAATTAGTAATACCGCGAGTAAGACCCGTAAAAATAGTAATTATTATGTTTACAATTTTTTTCTTGTTAATTGCAATTATTTTCTTTTTTCTATACAACTAATCTGATTTGATAAAAGCAAACAGTTTCGACGAAACAGTAACGAAATTTGTACTGATTACACAGACTATTTACTTCAATGAAAATGTTTTACAAACCTTTTTGGTTGAGTTTGAACGGAGCACGTGACACGTTTAGGGAGCTATTTATTTTTACCCGAGCGAGCGTTGACCCAGTGTACAAATAAACGTGTAGGTAATAATATCATTACTGAAACGTCTTGTCTCCGCATACATAAAGAATTAAATTGCCAACAACAACACTAAAATAAAACCATCTCGGCTGTATTTTTATTTACTGTACAGTATTGGTCATTTTTGTTTCAGGTAGAGTCAAAATTATACCGAAGATTATTTTGCTTTTTCGTTTCTTCATCAACTAAAATTTTGTAGCTACTACAACATTTTTCTTATAAGGTTACCTAAGGTATCTTCATCTAAGGTAGTTCTTTCAAATATATGAAACTAAATGGTTATTTACCAACGGCCAGCATACCACACGTTAGAAAAGTAAATGAACTCTATTTTTAAAGCACTGTTTTAAACGTAAACAAATATCTATGCATGTCGTCTGAAATGGCGCAGTTATAAAGGGTGCACTTGTTCCTAGATACAGGAAACCTTGAACGTGGATATTAAATGTAATTCCGGGTGCATCCCCGCTCGCATCGATCGGCCGTGACCATGGCAACGCGGAGCGGAGTGCGTGGGTCAGGGGCGCGAGCTCACCCGCCCGCTCCGACCACACTCCCTCCATAACATCTACTTTATAGAGACGGTCTCTTCCGTTTAGAATTTATGTACACTCAAGGAATTTAATTGATTAGCAGTTTGCACAATTTTGAAATCAGTCAGGTTACTATTTACCGACTACAGACGACTGATGACGAACCCCGACATCTTGGCAGTCGTAAAATTGAATGGACAAGGTGTATATACCTAGCCTTGTCTATCTCTATCTATGACAGACAGGTATTTTGAAATTCTTTAATTTTATATTGTTGACAGACCAAAGTTCGTGACACTAACCCCCGGTTTTCGAATGACTGATCAAGGAAAAATCAACTAATCAAGTGTCAAAACTATCATTTTCAGGAACTAAAATGACAGTTTTGACACTTGATTAGTTGATTTTTACATGATTATTTATTCGGAACCCGGGGTAACTCGAACTTTAATGTATCGATAATACTGTCAAAATTTATTTTTTACTCTTTGGACAGAATGGAATTTTTGCAAGTTTGTAAACAAAGGAGTTTGAAATGCGATTCTTACTTATTGGCTGTATATTATCTTATCTCTATTTTGAGGTGTAATATCTTTCAAAATATAATACGACTAAATTACGTAGGTTGTCTACCTGCTAAACAATTAATTTCCCTGACCGTACCTACTGTCCTACAATGTCTTAGGTTTCTTTTTATCTATCTTTCTGACCGAATTTTACATATGATGCAGGCATAATAGCATAAGCATACACAAATTGCACATATTACCTTTATTTTGAAATATGATAAAAGAGTCTTTCCTATCGAAGCAAGGCAATAAACCATCATTTTAGTATTACGTACATATCATACTCATTATTTTTTCCGAGAAATGAAGTAATATTCTACCTATTTCATGAGCAGTAACATTTCTCTAGACAAGGTCAAATACACCTTTGATGACTTGCCAAAATTGAGATCAATCACCTTGAGATGCCAGGTTTTTTTTCAGGGCTACATTACACGGTTACCGAATTACAATCCAACTCAAAGTTTACCTTGAAAATTAAAAATTAAGCCTTGAAAACTCTGTTGAGCTTTGTACACAATACATTTGACTATTATATTGTTAAGTATTATATAAAATACACAACAATATTATATAACACTACTGTGAATGGTCGCAAATCCGGTGATATTTTTTGTAGTAATCTCAATTTACCTTGAAAACAAAAAACATAAGTTATTTGAGCAAAAACTTATTAATTAACCAAAGCAACGATGTATACCTACTACGATTACGTTATGTTTTTATTACGTTAAGGTATAAGGCACCTTAAACAACGTTTGTAACATTGCTGATTTCTTATCAATGACCTTCATACTCTCTCGGACTTGCACAATATAAGAATATGTGTACTAATATTTATTTTTCTCTTGTTCGAATTCGACCGAAATAAACTACATCATTTTAAGAAGAAAATTCTGTTTTGTGAAAATACACTGTTATTAAGCAGAGATGTGTGTACGGTAAAGTACAGGAATGATGATAGAGCAAAAGTTGTGCCATAAACATAACTCTTCACGCACCTAGCTGCTGCCATCACTAAAATACCGAAAAATCTGTACAGTCAGTGTGGTAGAGGGATGGTTAAGAAAGGTAGATCTATCCTTCTTTACTATCATCATCGTATCAGTCATTCGTCGTCCACTGCTGGTCATAGCCCTCCTCCAGGTATTGCCACCTTGTGATTCTTATATTTTTACTTTATATCTTAGTTAAACATTCTGGGTTTAAAGTTAAAAATTAGTATACCTACCTACTTTACGAGGAGCTCCATTGGTTTTTCTTATTCAAATCGATGCTTAATCGATGCTATGGTTATAATAAAAAAACCTTTATGAAGGTATATTTATTCCATTACAATAAAAATTATAGTAGAGGAATAGTTTTACTATAGGTAGTCTTATGAATGTATAAGTTCTGTTGTCATCTATATGTAAATCGAACTACATGGCAATTGTTATCTAATTTAGCGTTTATACCCAACTAGTGTAACCAATAGATATGCAGAAAGCGTCACAACAGCTTTAACCAATTTCTAATTGAAAATTAATGGTACACGTGCTTCGAAAATATGTGTGGCCATGACCTCTGCTCGGTCATAGCAGCGAGGGTGGTGCGGCGCGGGGAGCCGGGTTCAAAGCGAAGGACACCAGGACTGCGCGAGTGCGGTGCCACGTACTCTTCAACACAGACTATATATTCCACAATATTTGTATTACTATGTAAAAATACTGTACGGAAATCACATCAGTGAGCAATTAGTTTTACGAATGAGTTGTTATGAAACAGTTTATAAGCGTTGCGAGTGACGCCGCTCCGCGACCTCGGCCAAGGTTGCGAGCCAACACTTCCCTGTGTACTCAGTTGTTTATAATGTAGATTCTTGTGTAAATCTATACATGGTACGTAACATAATGGCATACAGCTCTATTAAATCACATGCTTCTTTATTGTTACATGTTGTAGTTAATTTTAACTCTATCATCCGAATTTGACTGCTATTCAAATATTAACAATTTATTGTTTCTAAAAATGTTAACAGTTTCAATAGATAAATAATAATATATACTTAACATAGTAAACTAAAAACGTAATATTATTCAAGGCCGGTAGAACTAAAATAGAAACAAATTAAGCAGAACACACATATTAAAATGAGATATGATACATAATTAGATATGGGTAAGTAGGTATAAATCTGCAGTAAAGTATCAGCAGGAAGTAATTTGCTCACACAGAAGGTTATGGTGATAACACATCATGTGTCGACTCTTCGCGCTTATGTACTGACTATGTACACATACACGTGTGTATACATACATAATTGTATGTATGTACAGTATACAGATTACGCGCAAGTCGTACCAAGCAAATCCTGATGCCATCTCATCGGTACTGGTGAAATTAATAATAATTAATAGTAATAAGTATATTTACAAATTTATATGTTTTTGCTACTGCAAAATTAGGAGACGTAATAGTCGATTATTACTTAAATGTTTAATATGATCTTTTCACTATTTTTTTATTTCCTCGCTAATAATAAGGTTTGAAGTAGAGAAGAAACAATTAACATAACAGGCAATCAGAGATGGGTGGTACCGTAGTCCTGTATCTCTACAATTTAACCTGCTTTTAAAATTGACTAACACCAGCTGGTTTATTTGATGAAATATAAAAGGACTAGTTATGTTTTAATCCTTCAACTGATAGAACTTATTGTGTCACACTATCTAGGTCATCTGAAAGGGTTCGCAAACAAGTAGGGAGCAAGGGTCGTGAGCACCTGCTGCGCCCGCGACTCTGACATTGCCAGATAAGATACGGCTATTATTTTGTCACTGCTATCGGTTCAATGTCACAGTGACCTTAATGACACCAAATGACGCGGTGGTACATGTACGCCGCTCTGACCTTGCGTTATTTATCTAATCTTATTCGCGAAAATATTGTTAGCAGGATTATTTTCCATGTGTGTTTTCGTATATTTAATTGTAGACAAAGGATTTGAAAAGGAAAGTGTATTAATATTTTACCTATTTATATGACAATGTGACGTTCAATTTTAAATTCATATATCACTTTCAATTATTATGACAGTATCATTCATCAATTTCATCAATTAAGGAGCTGCGAAAACCTTTCGTATTGATTTATATTTTCTCGTCTTGTTTTTAATGAACAAAAATAAGATATCTTCAAAGTACTCCCAATAATATGAAGTACTGATATTAAAAGGGAAAGCATACTAATGACCATAACCTTGATGCGCCTTTTCATATTATAAAAACAGAGTGATCGTAAAATATATTTAGATGACGGATCGCTACGAAATGAGCACGCGCGAGTCGGTCAGTAAAACGTGATCATATTTTTCACCTCCAGCTGATCTACAAACGTTAAAAAAGAAGTACGTTATAAAACTTTTTTGTGCATATTAAATTACCTACCTAAAACTTTATAAAACAAACTATTTGATTATAACTTGTTGTCTATGCTGCATTAATGATGCAGTGACATAAACGATTGCAGTTAAACCTTTTGCTTTCATTTGTGTTTTCGAATAATGAACAGTATTTGTCGCGCCTACCTCAACATAATTTTAAGTTGTACGTAATTGACTTTGAATTACTCTTCAATGAGTGCATACATTTAGAGGACACATTATAGGAAACCCGCTTTATACTTAAATTAATGTCGCTATTATTTCGTATATAATTGCACTATTATTTTTTTATTTATAAAGTCATCCTGATACAATGCCCTAACCAAATTAGACATAACATCTAGAGGACAAATTATGGGTCAAAATAAATATTTATATTACGTCAATTGCATAATTTGCAAAGCAATAAGTAGGTATGTAGGAAGAAATAAACAAAAAATGCAAAACGCACGTCCTCATCTTGTTTGTTTGTATTAATATGCATTATAATGAAATAATCAATGCAATACAATATGTAATTTATTAAATAAGTACGACCTTCATCATTTGTCGTCATCACCCGGAAATTGCTGTGTGGCAGTAATACGCTGTTACAATTTTCCGAAGCAGGAAGTATGAATTCGCAGTGGCCAAGGCGATGTAAAATTATTATACGCAATCGTTTTGATATAGGTATTACCTGATGTTATGAAGGTTAATAGGAGCGTTACCTAAATACATCTAGATCTTCTTCATTTTTAATTTTTATACCTATAAATGGATTGGTTTTGTTTTCTTGTTTAATTAAATTATAGGTTTTCGACACCAGCTCATAAATTAACTATTTCTAGGACGTCCTTCACCGGCAAAGGGCAAAAGGGGCGGCTGGTCGCATTGCTGTAGAATTTTATCAAGTCCTCTTCTAGTATGTACTTGTTAGTAGTTTCTCTCTTAGTCATCTTTAACGTTTTCAGGTTAAAAGATGTCCTACTGACCGGCTATCTCCTCCATCGATGGAGAGACACTTCGCCTACTCATTCTCAATCATATACTAGGCAACGGAATTAGTGTTCGATTTCTTATGAGTATCCCTTTTCTAGCAACTTTTTGATGCATGAGAATTTCCCTTAGACGACTTTAATGACTTCCACTGGAAGACAATAGATGGGTTAATAGAAGATTCATGAAAATAATAAGTAGTTTTTATTTGTAGAATAATTGTTTCCGTCTTCTGTATTTTTAATAAATGGTATTACTCTAAACATTTTTGCAACTCTCTGCAATCTCTTTGTTTTTTTAACTTTTAGGAATTTCTAAGAAAATCTTTAGGTGGCTTTCATAAAAGGCTTGGTCCTTATGGTTTCCACGAGTAGCGTCTTACTGATTACTGTAACTACTTGATGGGATGAGGACACCAAATGTACCTACAGAAATTCTATCTAAATTGGATCTCTAGACAATGTCACCAGTTTTATCTTAAACTCTACTGAGCTGGAAAACCTACTAACACATTTAAAGATAAGGAATAGATTTTCCTTTTATTTATTTATGAACGTTTCAACGAATCATTAGTTTTTCTATAAATGGAGCTGAATTACACCAAACTTAACATGAGTTAAATTTTGGAAGGTTTCAATGACTGGACTTTATTAGTAGTTGCTCCAAATAATTTCTTAGTTAAAGTAAAAGACTGTGTTAGCGGTTACTCATTGTTCCCTATTAGTCTATTAAAACTATTAAAATGAACTATGTGAACTCAAGTCCTTAGCAACCAATGTAAATTAGGTATGTACCTACGTATAGAGCGTTTATATACTGTTTATTACATTGAAAGATATAAACAATAAAGTTTTGGATCGCAGATAAATTAACAAACTTTCTTTAGGTACTTGAACTTCGTAAGTTTTCAAGGTTGAAATAAAAGTTATTCAATCTGTAAATGTTTTTGTAGAAATATTATCTTCTTTGTACGCATTTCAAATCAAAATTAGTTACGGAGATCGTTCAGAGTGAAGGTATTTTTAAATAATATCAACTTTATTTTATCATTCTATTTATTAAAGAACAGGATTTCTAGTCTTTAGAAATTTAATACAGCGCAGATAGTTCTTAAATTATTTGCTGCAAGTTACAAAAAGTTATATTTCTTTTTCTACGTGATACCGAGTGTCATGAGTGATCTGACTCTGGCTTACAAAACCAAGATCAACAATTTGACCAAGCTAGCTGTTTCGATGGGTTTGAGACGGGGTAGTTTTTTTTAACGTTTAATGTGGGATGCCTTTTCGAGGTCAATCCGGGAGTCCTGAAAAGATTACGGTGTACCGTCTAAATCGGTATACCCTTCTCAACAAGAGTCAGGACAGCGAAAAGACTGCTATTACTCAAGCCGGCCCCGGACGAAATTAGACTTAACGTGAAATATTATAACCACTATCCACACGGGCAGAGCCGTATGATCACCTGGTCGACAACTAAGACAGATCGTCTAAATATTTTGTTCATTATGCATTAGGTGGTAAATTAAATATGCGTTACGTGAATAATTAGGGTCGCGGCTCAAGACTGCAATTAGGTGGAGGACCAACAATAAAATATTCACCACGTCGTTTTGATCCCTGGTTATCATAAAAGACGACTAGGGGAGATAGACAGACAGAATGTCAGAGCAATACAAGGTAAACTCGAAACAAAGTATATATGAATCGATATCCGCCCGTAACAGGCCCTTGAAGTAAAACGTTCAAGTAAATAAAGACGCAGTTTCATCTCGATGGTAGCATAATCGTCCACTAAAGTAAAAGTTCCAGTAAGTAATAATGCCTTACATTCATAATGAAATTTGAACCTTGATAAAAAATATTAATCCCGCTGGACACCGAAGTATTCACAGGTCAAGTTCTCCTTCGACCCTGAAGGAGGCCCTGCAGCAAGATTTAACGAGGTGATATTTTATAGAAGGAAACTAATAGCCCGTGTGGTAGGGAAAACCAAGTTTCCTTGCAGAATCAGGATCATATTTAGTCTGTTATGCAGAATAGACTAACAGGGCCATGAGGTTTGTGATGACGAGCGCGGTGCAGAAGCTCTCAGAACTTTATATTTGTAATGCAAGGAGTTCTTCTGTACCTGGAACAGCCAGTTCCACTCGTCGTTATGACGTACTAAAAAGATTTAATGCAGTATAACGTCTAACGCAAATAACACGTTGACTTGACCTTCGCAACAATTACTGAACGAACTAAATGAGAAAAAAACCTTTATGACATTAAATGCATTTACTTAATCCGCAAGAAAAACGTGCTCCGATGTTACGTCAAAATAAAAGATAATGTCACATGAAGATACACGTTTGTCGCTCTACTAAATGTGATGCTATAAATACTTAAACGACATACAAATAAGTTTTGATTTCAATAAATAACAAACTTTTAATATTCCGTTCTATACATTCTTTTAAGTTCTATAAGAGATCCATACAAATAAGCGTGAATTTGTTAATCAGATGACAGTCTTTTTAGTTTTTTTTAATTACCAACATTAAGTTTATTTGTTTATTTTTTGCGTGTTCCTCGTAGCACCTCTACTCGATGAATTATCTCTCAAACAGGACCACTAAAATAAATAAATATTGTTTGTAAACAACTTACCTAGGTCAGGAATGGAGCTGGATGGCTCTTCGAAGGAAGGTGGCTTATGCAGACGTGGTGGCGGCGGTGGAGGCGGCGGTGGTGGCGGTCGCATGCACTGGATCACTGAGTGCGTCGGTGTCATACTTGGCGCTGCTAGAAGCACAGGAGCGCGGAATTCCTTGCCCGGAGGTGCCGGCAGTTCTAACCGCCTCACTCCGGGAAGCATTTCCGTCTCGTACCCAGCGTCCATGGGTTCTCGCTTAGGAGATAATTTAGGATAGCACTGCATAGTTCCACAATACTATCAGAAAGTCAAATGTAAATAGTTAATTAACAAAGTCTTGTTAAACTAAAGATATATAATAGAATAAAACTAAACAAATCCACATATTGTTAATAAAATTCACAAGCAACACGGAAATCTTCTCTAAGGAGACATTAGCGCATTGTTTACGATGTTCAAGTTTAAGGGCAAGTGTATACTCGTAGAGGGGGCGCCGGTGTGTTGAGCGCGTAAGATGCGTGCGCGGCGCGCCGCGAGTTTCGCGAGACTCGTTCGCTCGGCGCGGCCAACTTTCTCTCACTGGCGTGGCGGGCGGTCGCAGCCGGACGAAAGTGAATCTGCAGCGAGCGCCCCTCGCCCTCGCGCCCTCAGGTGTCCCTGCACCGCCCGCCTAGCGCCGCGCGCCTGCAACGCCCATCCGACATCAACTTTAACCTTAACTCTGACCTTTACAGGAGTGCACTGCACCCTATATACAATACCTATACTATACTAATATATTAATAATACATTAAACTCTCATTCCATTTCATTACTAAGTTATTAGAAAAGAGCTAACTCAAGATAATACCATGACCGTTAAATCAAATTCATTTTATCTCTCCTGGCATACGTGCTCGTCAACTTACAAAACTATTCATGTTGATGCAGCAAGCAGTATCATTTATACAAATATTATGTTGTATACCACAACATTAAAGCAAGTAAGACTATGATTAAAATTTTCGTGTTTGTTATTGTGTATGTAATATGTACCGCGTGACGACCTTGATCTTGACAATGGTGACGTAACAAGATAGCAAACATATTATTTATCATTCAACACGAACGGTTAACTGAACAAAGTTAAATTTAAATTAATTTGAATATCGTAGCATTTCTATTAACAGAGCACATTAGTTTTATATTTTTGAGTACCGTAGGTCATAAAAGAGGCCGTCATGGGAGGACTATATACTAACCATTTGAAATTTAAAGTGCATTCTACATAGTAGGTTGTACATTTTCATTTCTTTTTAGGACTGTGTTTCCCCTGTTTTTCTATCTTTCCATTCTACGGTGATTTTGATATTTGAGATAAGAAAAACAAAAAGTAAACCTTATCTAGTAGCTTATAAAACTTAAGAATAGAAAAAGCGAAGTGATCGAGGCTTATCAGATCCTGATCTATTAAATAACCAAGTGGAAAAAAAATCTGTTCAATACCGACCCAAACCTACGACCAGTCTAATGACGATTTTTTAAATAAAACTATCGTCGTGATTAAACCATCAAAGGAAAATTTTCACTTTCTGCTAGAAAGGAAAATTGTAAGTGACGCTAACCTAAGCAACGCAGCGTGAAGTGCATTTATCTTAACAACTCGTCTGTTACGTACATCAAGATAACTAGTCAGCCTAGGTCTAACATATTTTATCATTAATGCACAATAATTTTAACCAAATTGAAAGCTCAAATTTTACTAGATCAATAAGACAGAGAAATTAGACCCATCGTCACTGACCCTATAATTAATTTATCTCTTCTTTTTGGATTTTGTCAAAAATAACAAATATTGTAATTACGTTGATAACCTATAAAAATACTGTAGATTTGTAAATAACTATATGAAATACTTTCGTCTAAATTACTTTTATGTAAAATGAACACATCTAATTCATCTTTCACGCTCTTTTACACGCAAGCAATCATCAGTAAACTGGCAGGGTAATAAGTTATTAGCTCTCATATTCCTGTAAAAAAGTCTAAAAATGGCTAGTCACTATAACTATATTGTGGTAACATTGAGTGAGAGAAGGGAACTGTTCAGATTGAGTCGGACTTTCCGTGCTGGAATCACTTAATAAAGTACTTCTTTCTTCGAGTCGTGTTTTGTTTATCTTGATTACATAATTATGGCTTGTTGACTAATTAATTGTTCTTGACATTGGTTTAATTAACGAACCCTGCATGAGCGTTTATATTTAAAGCAGGAATATACGAACAAATTCAAAAACAAAGACTCACGATCTATTAAATAATAGATTAACCGATAAAATTATTCAGGATAGACCAATAGATAAAGATACAATAGTATCCAATATTTATCACCACCAGGGCAAGAAAAAATGGAAATATTTCGAGATGACCCATGGCTAGTAGTGACCGTCTTTTGACTGATATGATCATAATGAACATTTCTCCGATTTGCGAAGCTGGCCGTTTTTGCTAGCATTATCATGACTCTACTTACATTCTAAAATTATGCCGGATTTATAGAAATCATCGTAGTAAGCTTTTTCGGGGGCCAAGGGACATTGTACATTGTTACAATAATACAAGGTTCATGAGCTTGAAATTTTAATAAAACCTTATTTCTCGCTATCGATTATGACGAGCAAAGCTAGAGTGGGCCGTAGGAAGAAGTTGTAGCTTCAAAACATTGACGCGTATAGCACAAGATAGAGAGAAGTTATGACGTTTAATGTTCAAACTCAAGTGATCGAAAGGAAACATTAGAAAATTTTATTGGAAAATAAAATGCATTCAACGGTTAACTTAAAAATGAAATTATATTTCAACTTTTTTTTTGTAACATGGTAATAAAATGTTCTATTTGCACCTAACTAACATATTGGTATCTACTGCGTGGTAATGTAATATGATAGTTGGTGTCACTACCCCGTCTAATTTGAAAAACCTGACTTTTCATTAAGCAGCACATAATTTAACATCTGTAAAAGAAAGAAGAAAATTTTGAAAAGTACTTAAAAAGTAATTTTGCTTATCACTCAAAGATAAAACAGTAAACAGTCAGTTTGATATAAAGGCCCTTTTCTTTCAGTAGGACATTAAGGTAACTTCTCTGTTGATTCGCTGCGTAAAGACTCTGCCTAATATCCAATGGCCGGTTCTTCACCAATGATAAAGAAAAAAAATCTTATGAATTTAGCGTACCAAACAGGTTAAGTTTTTAATATTTCTTTGCAGTAATAATACAGTATGCTTCATTAATGCTCTCATAATACATGTTTAGAGTTCCAAGTACTTTTAAAATACTATAAATTTGATTATGAACGACAAGTGACAATATGTTAACACGTGTCAATATGTTTAACAGATAATGTAATACTTATGCCATTTTCAGTATGAAATAACCTTTACAATTTTCATGAACAAAGGATTATTACCAAATCTAAATAGATTAATATCTTAATTTTAACCCGGTCAATGTGAATGTCGATAGATAAGGAAATTACCATTAGGTATTATTTCCGCGAAGTTGTAGAAGTGATACAGTGTGCTCGATCGATGCTCGAGGGACGCACGAGCACGCTCGCTGATAACGACTGATAACCATCTAGTAGATAACACAGCAACTGGACTGAAATGTTATGTGCTTTGTATGACTCCTTTTTATCGCCGATTTAAGATAGTACACGATCTGTTTTATCATTCTTATGACGTGCCTGATAGGGTAAAAGCTGATACAGCATAATGTCAATTGATATGCAGTAGGTACTTCGTGATTAGCCTTAATTTATTTTCCGTAAGATTCATTTCTTAGGTCGAATTCAAATGAGTCATTTTCCCTTATCATGATCGTTAAACCTTTTATATTTTATTTAGCAATTTAATAAAAATAATTATTAAAATTATATTTTTCTCAAATAAAAGAAATAAGCTATTGGATTGCTTCGACTTTTAATGCAAATTATTTATATCATTTCCATAACTCATTTGTAATAACCTTCTCTTCCTACTATTATTTCTATCTATGTGAGATTTTCAATGAATGTAATACTAATAATAAAAACAAGAAACTGACTCTAAGATCAGTTGGTTGTTAGCATTAGTGGCGAGTAGAAGGTAGGAGATATTCAGACTCTCTGAGCTAACAATGTCATTAAGGGATAAGTTTTTTAAAGCCTTTTTAACCAGATGGACCCATATGTGGTTATATGTCAAATTTTTCTTTATTTGTTATCAAAGATATAATCTGTATAGCTTCTCTCTTAGTTTATTTTCACAACACCTATTATGAAATTAAGAGCTGACTCCATTATATTCTCGTCAGTATACTCCGTCACCACATGGAGATTTACTAAGGTTTAGCTTAGTTTAGATTAAGATTTTTGATAATAGAAGTCATTATTTCCTACATTTAATACATTTTACTCTTTTAACTAAAGGAAATGTAGGTTACTATACCATAGCGTATAGGGTACGAAAGGTTAGGGTTTCTCTCTAGTAATAAAACTAGTACTCTCGTATAAATTATGTGAACTTAATGATCATCGTATATTACATGCATGCGTGCAGCCGTTTAATTAAAGTAGCTTTTTAAAAGGAATATTACTTTCTAACAACGTACTAAAAATCATAATTTATAAACAATTTATAAAAAAAGTTAAGTGCCTTCATACTACTTACAGGTAAGAGTAGTAATAGGTTATATTCCCTTATTATCTCATGCTTTTAGATAATTTAATCTATACTAATATTATAAAGAGGTAAAGTTTGTGACGTTGTAGGGGGTAATCTCTAGATCTAATGAACTGATTTTAAAAATTCTTTTTGTGGCCATTTATCGAGGAGTGTCATGGGCTATATAATATCAGGCTATGACTAATAGGAGTGGAGCTTAATGAAATATGTTTGAAAAACGCGTTTTTTTCACTGCCCAACGAAGTGGGCACGGGTCAGCTAGTTAGGTATAAAATAATACCTTATCGTATCTACAAAACTACAAACAAATACTCTAGTCAATTTCGTTTGAGAGTGCAATATCGAATATAAATATGAATATCTCTTAACAAGCATTTGACCACTCATTCATTTATTTTCTATTATCTAGGCTGCTAAATAGTACTATCATAATTTAAGATAGTAGAGTTTTTTTTACAGTAGAGATAGAGCATAATATCCCAAATACCATACATTAATTACTACCATACATCACTAATTTTAAGAATTAGTAATGTCTGTACACTAATAAAATGGTAAGTAACTAATTTAAAAAAAAACTTTTTTTCAATAAATTTCTGTATTACTGTAATATAATATAATTTTAAAACATGAAACAAAATATAGTTAAAGGTGTAAAATGCGACTACGAGTATAACCGAATGAATCGTAAGACAAGTTCAGGTATGTCCCCACAGAGTAAAGTGGACTAGCACGGACTGACCCAAAGACCGCCTTCTCAGACTTTGATGCTATAGTGCTTCTAGTTTGTGCAAGAGTCCGCGGTTTATGTACGAAACATTTGCGTTTCTGATCTCCTAACACTGGCCAAAATAACTTAATACCTTCTCCTAAACCACTAGAACCTGTTTGTTGCATTTGTCTTTTATTGTATTAATTAGAATATTTTTCTTCATAAAGGCATAACTATAATATGACCGATTGGTGGAAAGCGTCTGATGGAACATTTAAAGCAGGCCTATACGCCTCGACGTCTTTTTGCTGATATAATGTTAATGAAATAAAAAAAATGTATACATTTGCATGCTATAAGCTTAGCATCAATATTTTTACTTAGTAACAACAAATACCTATATCTCTTACGTGATTAAGATAAACAAAACTTTGACAAATAATAACATGTTATCTAACTAGGACACTGACATGTGTTGTTCACTGGTTACATGTGTGAAAAGTTTAAATTTTCTCCTATTTAACAGAGCATTCTGAAACATAAACATAAGAGTGCGGGGGCGGTACAGGGAGTAGAAGGCATTAGGCGTGCGAGGTGACTTTGTAGAGTGAGAGGGGGTGTAGTGCAGTCGCAGGGTGCGCCGCTCCGAGGTCACTGCCACCGGCGCGGCCCACGGCCGGATTCAACGTTCACGATTATTTTGGCGACAGTCTCACTGAACTTTGGCTAGAAAATTAAAACAAGAATAATGCTATTATACAAAAGAGTCAGTTCATTATATTTTTGGAGATATAGACGCAATTGTAGACGTTATACTCAGTCATTAACACATAAATGCAGCGGTTTCTGAATTACAATAATAATTAGAGTAAATATGGTATAGCATACTCTTTCTGTCCTGATCCTCAATTATAAATCTAAATATGTAGAACTAAGACGCTCTACCAAATCGTTCAACAGCGACAAGGTAGCGAGACGTTGTAATAAAAGGCCGTTTTTTTTTATTAAGTATATAATATTTTATTAATTAATATACATTTATAAAATATTTTAAAATTAGAGTTTATGCTGCAAAAAATCGTGGTTTGCTAAATTATTAAAAAAAACCTCGCACACAATGCATTTACATTAATACATTACCACTTAAATGTCATCTAAGTGTATGAACGATGTTAAAACTGTTAAAACCGTTATAACAAATTTTAATAGAATAAAAAACAGCAGTGTGCTTTTCCATGAATAGTTTTATGGCTTAGTGTAGAGTGAAAGTTGGGAAGCATGGAAGGGCACCGGGACACGGTACCAAGGGGTGCTGGATGGCTGAGACAGTGGTACGCGGCGTGTCTACCTCGCACGCATGCGCATGCATGCACCACCACGCAACCCTCCATGATACACTTGGATAACTGCACTTACACCGATTTACAAAAATATATTTATACTTAAATAAAAGTATTAGTACTGAATTAAATTAAATATTATTCATTATCCCGGATGTAACAGGGTGGACTCGGGTGGTGATGATGATTATTCCTCACGCCGATGAGTCTAAAACTATTAAATATTTATGTTACTTACAATATTAAACTTAAAATAAATAATGTAGTTAAATATTGAATTTGTCGTAATAAAATATAAGTAATTCCCCTAAAGAATACATTCGATTCGATACAATTTAAAAACACTGAGTAGCAGTCAAGTATTAACTAATGAGCTGTAAGGCGACAGCTTTTGAATAAAACTCACCGCTTCTTCCATACTCAAGGAGTTTGGGCAGGTGAGATCATCTTAAGAACTCCAGGTCAACGACAGAGTCTTGGTGGTACTACTAATGGCCACTTGTGCCGTTGGCCACCCAAATAAATTTCCCCCGTTTCATGACTACCATCGGTAGTTCTGGGATTGAATCCATCAGGTTCAATGAAGTCACATTCACTTGCCCTATTCAATAAAAACCTTTGCACTTAAGAGGCTGCCAAATAAACAATAAGTTCAAATAAAAGTTGGCATTGCTTCTATTGTTAAGTGCTGTATCATGATATAGCCTAATCAATATTTCAGTATATTAACTCACATATTAAACACCTTAAGCAGTCAGACCTTTGTTGTAACTAGTCTCCTGCCTTCATAGACCTAGCTCTTAGAGTATATTCCCTAATACTGCGATATGGTAGCAATGGCAAAACATTGTGTACCTCCTTGGACTGTTACTGTGATACTTAACTGTACCTAATAGTTCTTAATTTATTCAATAAATGTAATACTTTGAGAACAAACAAAAACATATTTGTTTCGAGTAGAGGCGTCTGGAGAGGCTTCTAGTGCTGCGCCTAGAGCTGCCTCTGGAGCGGCTACTGAAACGGCGTCTATTTTTCGAAAATGCTAACCTAATATAAAAAGTACTGCTTACTTCTATCGTAAATGTCAAAAACTTTCTCTTATAGTCCTGTTTTCTTTAAGTAGATTTATATACGTGTTATATCACTACCAAATCGCTAAACAACTAGTAATACTAATAATATTTACCATAAAGTAATTTAAAAAATATATTTTTTTAAGTTAATGGGTATGTGCATCGGTGTAAATTAATTCTGTCGCGGCAGACACTGCCACAACGGGCTATGGCGATCGATATGGGACATACCTCTTAGACAACCTAGCTCCATTATTCATTTTCTTGAAATAAAGTCTTGTTACTCCAAACCGCTAAATACCCGCTACGTTTTTTAAATATAATATAACAGCAGCAATACTTAATATTGTAAAAAAGTTAATTAAAATACTTGGTAAACAAAAAAAACATGAATTGCTCATCAAACATAGTATTATTCAAAATATTAGAATCAACTTTCTTGAGATTAAAACCTAAGATTAAAGCTTTATGACTTTAATTTTCAAAGATATTCGAAACCAATTTAGGCACCGAGGTTGTTTACAATTAGATGGTTTTGAAGAGTTCATATAATTTTATAATTCTTGGGAACCTTGAGGAGTGCAACGGCATCGGAGGAATGCCCTCAGGAGGATAACTCAATGTCGGGCTCTAGGTGGCAGTCGTCGCCCTCGCATTCACTACCCCCAGCGGCGGCCGTCGCACTCTACCCTGCACCTGAAATACTACCTCAACCTTGTAAAATTTTGTAAATAAACAATCGTTTTCTGTAAATTTATTTTATTGGATATAAATATTTGGTTAGATTCGATCAATATAATCTATTGATCGTATTTAGTTTAATAATGTCTTTGGGCTCTTTCAATTTAGCCGTTTCGTGCCGTACGGCTGCCGTGCGTTTTCGAACGGCTAACTTACATTCGTTTGTTTTCTTACAAATCTTGCCGTGCTGCGAACGCTCGACATTATAAATATTGCCATACGGCTGCCTACTGGCAAGATTTGTATGAAAACAAACGAACGTACGTTTACCGTTCATGCCGGCACAGCCGGCAGCCGTACGGCACGAAACGGCTAAATTGAAAGAGCCCTTTATGTATTTAATACCAACACAAAGATTTTTGCTAAATATGCAGTATCATATGTTGTTAAATAGCTGACTCATGTCGTGTCTTCATATCTTCGATCAACAATTATGTCGATGTGTTTCTTTAATTAGTTGACTTTTATGTCTAACTAAAAATAAAAATGCATAGGCTTTGTCTTATTCAAAATCTAGTTTGATTTTCAACAATAGACTACGATTACACGTACTTGTAAAGTAAAACGATTTTGATTCTCCAGTGGTTTTAATATTCGTGCATTATTTTGATCACGCCATCGTAATTTTATAAATTGTCTTTACTACTGAGTTTACCTAAAAAAGAGTTAAGTACGTTTAAAAATTATTTATATATTTCAAATTAATTACTTTTTGGAATTTCGTTATTGCAAAATAGGGTGTATAAAAGATGGAGGCTAAGGGTGGTAGGTGGAAAAGTTTAACAGGGGAGAAGAAGGGAGGATTATTCAGCACACGATGAGGCCGAAGTGTGCGCTGTCGTTGACACGAACCGAGGACGCGAGCGCCAAGGTCGTGCGCTCTGAAACAGTGGATCCTCGGCAGTAATACCTCAAAGAAAAGTTTATACCATCAGTTGGTACAAATATACTGCCATACAAACAAGAATAAATGTATGTATTCAAAATATCAAAACAGTAGGTACTTTAGTCTCACAAAATATGTACCTACTAATCTACTAAGGCGTGTAAAGAAAGGAAGGATCACATCGGTAGTGGATTAGAGGAATACGTTTTATAAACAAACTTTATTTAACTTTATTTCATTTATAATCTAACTTAACAATAAAAATTGTAGGCTTGGACTGTAATAATAGCTTTGGCAAATTTAAAAATACTGACTATTTGCATTTGACTACTTGAGACTCGCGATCAAATCCTAACACTACAAAGGTTAGTTACTATTGTCTGTATGTACCATACATTACATCAGATGTAGAATACATCGCTGGGGAGAATATTAAGTTATTGAATCAATAGTACAGTGTACTTTTTACAAAGAGACTTTCACAATGAAAACTTTTAATCTACAAGCTAAAAGTATTTTAGTTAAAAGCATTGACAATGGTAAGTACCTACTGTAAGTTTTTCGTTGAAATATACATGGAAATAAAGTAGTTCTTTAGGAAATTAATATGTTATTAGAAAATTAACTATTCCTTAGAATCCAATAACGTACTCACCGAATTTGTTACTTTTTTCGGAATATCATCAACCTATGAACCTAGAGGGCAATAGAGTGGGGGCTATGTTTAAAACCTTCCTTAAGTTATCAAATCAGAACCGCTGAAGATTAAGGCAAATTACTTAAGTAAACATTGTTTTCTCCTTGTTTTCATAGTCTACTGAAAATTTAAGCGTGTGGATTTAACGAAAAGTCGTTCCATATGTTTTGTTAAGGATGTGAACTTACGTCATATAAATAACGATTTGTGCAAGTTTTGACATCTAAGTAAAAAGATTTATGTATGTGTGGACTGAGGGCCCATTTTTTTTTCTGCGGCTTTTTGTAGATTAATCAACAAAAGTGCATAGTTAAAGTTGTTGAAGAGTTTGTTAAACGAATATCAGAGTTTGTTAAGACTTCATTCCAAAGATATATCGCTTTAAGTGGGTCCCTCAGTTCAAACACAAAATCTCCCATAATTAGATAGGTAATGAATTAAACAACAATTTTTTGTTAAAAATCCTTAGTTAAACATGTATAAAAGTATAAAAAGCATTGAAAAGCCTAATATGAGTAGATAATAAAAAATAACAAACGTTTTAAAAGGTCCACTTGAATTTATCTCATAATTAATAAATTATAGCATGAACATTAAATATTCCTAAGCCAACCATTTGTTAAAAGGGCAAGGATAAATTTAAAATTAAAGAAAGATCACAAACAGTGATAATTATTGTTATTTTCAAGTTTTTAAGTGGTCCCTCAGTCCACACACTATGCAAATGCTAATTGTTAAATATATAATTAAATACAACAAATACGAAAATGGGGAGCCTTTCAGTGCATAGTTAATTTTGTATATTATCGATCTGTATTTATCTTATCACTGGTTTTATAATTCTTTTACGAAAAATTTACAAAATATGTTTTTTGTACAAGTAGAGTGTCCATGCAGTCAAGAGATAATCAAGAACCATTACATACATTAATGATGTTACATTACGTTTTAAAGTTTCTGCATAGTCATAAAGTGTGAGATAAAAGTAAATAGTTGTAATTGTGTTGGGCCGTATGCGGACCGAATTGAGTGCTATTTGATGCAAACGTAAACAAACAATAAAAAAATACATGTTCCTGTTAAATTAATGATTTAAAAAAATATATATTACAAAGTAAGTATGTACCTAATTTTTAAATTTTCCAAAATATTGACATAGAATTCTTATGGTCCCGTATTGCAGTTAATAATAAATTGATAAAAATGTTAAAAAACATAATAATTTAGTCTACATAACTTTTGAAATATTTTTTTTATTTTACTTACACTCTGACCTCTTATAATAGCAGTAGATATTGACAGTTTTATTCTAAATTATTTATTTACATAGTAACTCTTAAATCCATAAAAAGAAGAACCATATAAAAGAAAGAAGAACTCTCAAATCTGTGGTAAACTGTCAGCTTGTTGATTATCGTGAATTCGGGTCTGACTCGTGCACCGAGGGTTCCGTACAAACAAATATTTATATATTTATTTTCGCGCCAGAATGCGATGACTTCACGACTCAACTTTTAAAAATTTTACGACGTGACTTAGCTGTCAAAAATTATTTTTCCAGTATAAAATAAATAACCCTTAAATATTTATTTTATTTTGTTTTTAGTATTTGTTGTTATAACGGCAACTAAAATACATAATCTGTGAAAGTTTCAACTTTCTAACTGCCATGGTTCATGAGATACAGCCTCGTGACATACAGATGGACGGACGGACAGCGGAGCTTTAGTAATTGGGGTTCCATTTTTACCCTTTGAGTACGGAACCTTAAAAACTGTGGATTTCGTGTTACAAACAGACACTCCAATTTTATTTATATGTATAGACATACAGATATGTATTACGATTGTAGCTAATTAATAATATAACCTGTCACTTGTCTTAAACTTAAAATTTTATTACATTTTAATTTTACTGTATTGCAAATTGTATTGTTTTATTTTTTACATTTAAAAAATGATTGCAATTTAGATTTAATTGATTAATATTGTGTAATGTTTTGCTTGCCGTGGCAACTTGTAATGGAATCAGCACTGTTGCTTGAGCTACTTAAATATTGTATTATTTCTGATTGACTTTGTGTATGTTTCGTGGGTTATCCTAATTATAAATAAATAAATATCTAAATTAATAATAAATGACATTAAAAACAAATATACAGTCGTTTTCTTAAAACGTGGGCACCCCACACCAGACTTAGTATGAAAATTAATAAAACAGTTAAAATGACAAAAAATATAAATAAACCAGACACAAGATAAATACAGATCGATAAAATACAAAATTAACTATGCACTGAAAGGCTCCCCATTTTCGTAATTGTTGTATTTAATTATATATTTGACAATTAGCATTTGCATAGTGTGTGGACTGAGGGACCACTTAAAAACTTAAAAATAACAATAATTATCACTGTTTGTGATCTTTCTTTAATTTTAAATTTATCCTTGCCCTTTTAACAAATGGTTGGCTTAGGAATATTTAATGTTCATGCTATAATTTATTAATTATGAGATAAATTCAAGTGGGCCCTCAGGGATCTTTTAAAACGTTTGTTATTTTTTATTATCTACTCATATTAGGCTTTTCAATGATTTTTATACTTTTATACATGTTTAACTAAGGATTTTTAACAAAAAATTGTTGTTTAATTCATTACCTATCTAATTATGGGAGATTTTGTGTTTGAACTGAGGGACCCACTTAAAGCGATATATCTTTTAAATAAAGTCTTAACAAACTCTGATATTCGTTTAACAAACTCTTTAACAACTTTAACTATGCACTTTTGTTGATTAATCTGCAAAAAACCGCAAAAAAAAAAATGGGCCCTCAGTCCACACATACATAAAGATTTGATCTTGGAAGGAAGGTGCACGTAGAAGTAAATAATGGTGTTGAAGACGACTAATATTCAATCTCATATTAGCTAGTACAATTTTTCACTGTTCATTTCTAGATCAATTAGGAAGCGTAGTTATGTTCAGTTAGTTACAGTTCTTTATCGATTGCGAAAAATAAGTTAAACGACCGTTGATTCCTGTAAGTCTCTAGAGTAACTTTACAAAGACAAATTTTTCAAGAGTCCTTTCTATCAAACGTGATGTAATAGCACTTTTCAATCGTAGAATTTGATAAATTTTAATACCTACATTGTTTTCACTGAGTTCTGTCCTCAAAATCGATATAACTGGAAAAGTTAATAACCTAATAAGTGATTTTTCTTATATTTACTGTCGGTGCTTTCTTATTCTACATTTTTAGAAGTTGAATATTTGCATTAAGCTTTTTCACTCTACCATGATAGAAGTTTCTCGAAATCTTTAAATTTCTTAAATCCGTTACTGGTCCCAGGAAGTTTTAGTTTTGTCCGGGACTCACTGGGTCTTAAGCTCGGTGCGTTTGCGAGCTCTTATGTTAAAGAACTACATTTCAATATTACCATTAATTAGGGACCTTCAATGTAAAATCTTTCGCAAAATGTACTAAATATTTGTTTGTGATTTTCTGTATGTTTTAACAGACTGTGGCAAAGCTCTACATGAAACAATAAAACGTATAATTCATGTTTTATTTATTCATTGCAACGGATAAAACATGTATGTATGTAAAAAGCATTATATTATATTTAGCTAATATAGTATCAATACAAAAGAAGGAAACGCGAATTAAGCCCTCTACCAATTTGTCTTACCAGTGTGGTTTTATAATTTTCTTCCATCCTTGGAGATGGTCCAAAGCCCTGCCATGTACTCGTATTTCTATCATGCTTTTACAATTTAGGTATTGACGCAATCATAATGTAACGTGTCTTTGACATACTTTTAACCCTCACCTTATATCCTTATATCACATAATACTCCTTATCTATTTAGGAATAATTTATTTCAAAAGATATTATCAAAATACATTGCGAATAAACCGATATCGCGACCTAGAAATTGTGTAGCCTACGTGACCAAACAAAATAACAACATTTTAAAAGATAAGTATAATTTTACTGTCTCGAGGGTATGGTGGGTCACTTAGAACAATCGGTCAATAATAAAATCAGAATCAACTTTTTATAATTTCCATGTCTCTAAAAAACTCCCTGTGACACACTACTTGTTTCTTAGTGAGTTAGTTAGAAAAAATATTGTGAAACACAAGTACATTTACTAACTGAAGATATACACTGAGACAAGCGACATTCTCACATATACTTACATAGTGAAAATACGACCTCTGTGGCGTAGTGGTTATGTAACATGACTGCTACGTAGAGGTCTCGGGTTCGATTCCCGGTTAATGCAAATGTTTGTGTACATGAACATGATTGTTTGCATTTACAAAATAAAGTATTTATGTAAGTATGTATGTAGGGGAGTAAGGGGAGAACGGAATCAACATCATATCCGACCCAATTGCCAACCTCACCTGCACGCGCTTCGGCGGCGACAACCAAGCGGTTATCGGGTGCTCCCTGCTAGACAACAGACGAGGCTCTGGCGACCGAGTTGATGGCGGTATAACCATCCCCCAACCAGGAAACTGGTTGGATGAGGGCACAGCGGCCCTGAGGTGTAAATGACCTTGAAAATGTCTGCCGGTGGAAAGCAACGGGATACTACCACCGAGTATAATTCCTAGTAGATCAGCTCTGATCATAAATAACTATGAAAGGTACAATGAAAGATATGGCCCCGAGTCTTCGGCGTCCCTTAAATGGGACAGGGGTGCTAAGAATCACCGGAGGCAAAGACACACAAAAATTTTTGAAGATAGCAACATGGAACGTGAGCAGCCTAAAACAACACGGTAAACTCGACAACGTTATAAAGGAAATGAAGCATTTGGACATCAGGATAGTGGGGATAAGCGATACTAAATGGCCGGAGAAGAATAAATTTATGACAGCAGATGGGAGTGTGTTATACCACTCTGGTAGCGACGTTGGAACAGAACGCTATGGGGTCGCTATGCTACTTAATGCAGAAACTGCCAAAGCTGTGAAAAAGTTTGTACCTCTCTCGAGTCGAAGCATGTTATTAAGTTTAGAAAGCAAACCTTGTAATATTAACATCATACAAATATACGCACCAACAGCCGACAAGCCACAAGAACAAATGGAAGAACTCTATAACGAAATAGAAACGCTTCTACAATACACACAAAGACATGATATCAACATCATAATGGGTGATTTTAATGCCAAAGTAGGTTCCGAAGAAACACCTGGAGTTACAGGCTCTTGCGGACTCGGTACAAGGAACGATCGAGGTCAATTGCTTGTGGATTTCTGTCAGGAAAAAGAATTTGTGATTACCAACACACTGTATAAACATCACCCCAGGCGTTTGTACACGTGGACGTCGCCACAACACACTGCCAATCACGTGGTCCGCAACCAAATTGACTACATCACAGTGAACCAGAGATTTCGCAACTGCGTTAAATCAGCCCAGACATACCCAGGTGCCGATATTAACTCAGACCATAACCCAGTAGTAGTCAGGATAGGATGTCAAATCAAAAAGCTGCATCGGAAAGCAATTACTAAGACCGACATACATAAGATTCAGAATCCACTGATAAGACCCAAAGTTCACAATGCGATAAACGCATGGGCTCTAGAGAATTTGAAGTCATCGTCTGTCGAAAAAACGGTCCAGAGCCTTAACAGAACCGTCTCAACTATCAACGAAAGTATTCTAGGTCCTAAACAAGTAATGAGGAAGGAAGCATGGATGACAGATAGCATCTTGGACCTTATGGATGAGCGCCGTTTACATAAACAGAAGGACCCTGAACAATACATGAAAATCAATAAAGAGATTCGGAGGAGGATTCGGGAAACGCGTGCAAAATTCTATGAATCCAAATGCCAAAAAATGGAAGAGCTATCTCGGAAATTTGACAACTTTAACCTTCATAAAGAAATCAAAGACATGACAGGACAACTCAAACGACCAAAGCAGCACCAATTAGTTGACGACAATGGAAAGCTTATCTCCGATGTAGAATCAATGAAGGAAACATGGAAAATTTACATTGAAGACATGTTTAAGGATGTGAACAGACGAAATATCAAACTTCTTGAAGATGATACAGGGCCTCCTATTATTAAATCAGAGGTTATCCAGGCTCTTAAAAAAGCGAACACTGGAAAATCTCCTGGACCAGATAATATTCAGATAGAAATCTTGAAACTCATTGAAGAACATTTAGTAGATTCTCTTACCAATTTGTTTAACAACATTTATAGTTCTGGTGACCTACCAAAAGAATGGCTGAAATCTACCTTTGTAACTCTTCCAAAAAAAATCCACCGCCAAAAAATGCTCCGATTATAGAACCATAAGCCTCATGAGTCACGTTTTGAAGTTTTTCCTTTCTATTATTCATGAAAGGATTAGAGTTAAATGTGAAGAACAACTGAGTGAAAATCAGTTTGGCTTTAGATCAGGCGTCGGTACGAGGGAAGCATTATTCGCGCTAAACGTTCTTGTACAGAAATGCAGAGATATGCAAACAGACACCTTCATATGCTTCATTGATTATGAAAAAGCTTTTGACCGTGTTCGTCACGAGGTACTTTTGCAACATCTGATAGACATAGGACTTGATGGCAAGGATGTGCGTATCATACAAAACCTATATTGGCATCAAACAGGGATAGTAAGAGTGGACGGAGGAGAAACTGATGAAGTGGCTATATGTCGCGGTGTCAGACAGGGTTGCATATTGTCGCCGCTTTTGTTTAACATTTATTCGGAAGCTATAATGTCTGAAGCTTTGGAAAATAAAGAGTGGGGTGTCGTAATAACCGGTCAAGTTATAAATAACCTACGGTATGCTGACGACACAGCTCTTATTGCTTCCAATCCGGAAGATTTACAAAACATAGTGAATGCTGTTAACGAAAGCAGTTTAAAGGCTGGTCTTCCCATAAACATATCAAAGACAAAATACATGGTGATATCGCGTGACCAAACCCTTGATCCTCGTATAACAGTTGCAGGAGCACCGATCGAAAGAGTCCACAGATACAAGTACCTAGGCGCATGGGTCAATGAAACCTGGGAGTCCGAAAATGAGATCAAGACCCGAATTGAAATAGCCCGTGCGTCTTTTAATAAAATGAAAAAGGTACTCTGTAACAGAAAACTCGACGTCCATCTTAGAGTACGAATGCTTCAGTGTTACATCTGGCCAATAGTATTCTATGGCTGTGAGGCATGGACGATTACAGAGCACATGCGTAAAAGACTAGAAGCCTTGGAAATGTGGTTTTACCGACGTATGCTCCGAATAAGCTGGGTTCAAAGAGTCAGGAATGAAGAAGTACTTCGGCGTGTCAAGAAATCCCGAGAACTCATGAAAATCATCAAGAGAAGAAAAGTAGCCTATCTGGGACATGTATTAAGACATGAGCGCTACCATCTTCTCCAGGCAATAATGATGGGAAAGATTGAGGGGAAAAGGCGCGTCGGAAGAAGGAAAATGTCTTGGCTCCGAAACGTTAGACAATGGACCGGTATCGCCAACGTAGAAGAACTGTTTCGTCTGGCGAGGGATGGCAAGAGATATGCAGAGCTGACGGCCAACCTCCAGTAGTGGAGAGGCACTGAAAGAAGAAGATGTATGTTTATCCGTTGTCTAGTACCCATAGTACAAGCTCAGCTTAGTTTGGGACTAAATGCCGTTGTGTGAATGTGTGAGGAATATTTATTTTATATTTATATAACAACTGTTCGCCATGCAGTGCGTAATGATCGTATATGCGGTTCCTAGACACAATGTGTTGATTTCGAATCCGACGCAATAATTAAGAATTACATTGTGCGATCTAAAAACATGTTCCTTAAGTCAAAATATCCTTTGTGTCCTTAGTTTAATTAATTATACCTTTACCTATGTACAGGTGACATAAAAATGATTAAAGTGGTTTGTACAAAAAAAAATGTTCACTTAGGAGTTAAAGAACTCGTCCCATAGATAAGTATTGTATAATTTTCAAACTAAAAAGATACTTGAATTGAACCCCAGAGGTTTAATAAGTATTTTATTTCATTTACTTATAATTTTAGTTTATTTTATTTTAATACGAAATCACAATCTATAATTACCACCCAATGAAGAACTTCTACTTAAGAAAGACATTACGATCATAATATCGTTACAAGAGAGGAAAACTTTAAATAAACTTTTTATGTGCTTGTCTGGGAAGTGTGATATTCTAAGTAGACTAACTTTTCCTTTTTCACATATTATTATGCTGAGTTAATAAAATTATTTAAAACAATGGTAAAGTACTGAGTCACTAATTGTCGTATCTCCAGTGTTCGGATCTTATTTAAATACTATTACTTGACCTGTTTGAATTTTGAGGGAATAAAAAAATGTTGACTAAATAAAACTCAATGAAGTTTTTTAATAGAATAGAATAGAATAGAATATTTATTTATTTTGCAAATATAGGTAGGTATAAAATACATTAAAAGATATTAAAAATAAACATATAGTTCAGCTATATTTTACCTTTTGTAGGCATGCAAAATTTAACATATTATAGTTAGGAAAGTAAATTAAAAAGTTATTTTGCAAAAGTTTTTTTAAAATGTACAGAACCAAAGTCAATTAAGAAGTAAAATAAATTAATAAATAAAATAAAATCTAATAATGGAAACTAATACTAATAGGTATACTAAACTAATACATTCTTTATTGTAAAAACTTTTTGTCAGTAAGGAATTCGGTGACATTATAATATGCTTACTTATTAATTCATTCTTTATTACCTTTTTAAAAGATGGCATTGGTAATTCCCTTACACTCTTTGGTAGATTATTATACATAATTGGGGCCATGCAGTATATACTTTTACGGAGTAGGGCAGTTTTAGCAGCCTTCAAACAAAGACGCATGTTGTCTCGTGTAAATACGTGTAAATCGATTATATGTAGTACAGTCAAATAAGGCTTAATTAGGGGCAAACCTCGGAATGGAAGCGAATAAGCTGTAAATTTGCATAAACCTTTGTTTTGGTGTACTAATGACTGGTAGAAAAGTCTCATATGATCACGTGTCTGCGTCATAAGTTATTCAAGGTCAAAGGTCACGAAAATCAGTTTTTTCCCATTATCTCGTTTTCTATGGGAAATACGCATTTAACGTCATTATAAATATTGTAGATCATAAAATTGTCTACAAAAAATATCTGAACACTTTTCTCCTAAAAAGCATCGCTTTCGAGATATCGTGACTTTAGAGCGCAGGAAAGTCGTATTTTCGACTATATGCACACACTAGCTTTTTCCCGTGATTTCGCTCGCCTTTATAAATATTATGAAAAATAAGGCTTATTTCAATATATAGTAGCATATGCATGCTTGGTCACAGCCTAATCGGTTTGAAATTGACAAGGTTACATACAAACTTCCATCCCCTATCTTATCCCTTTAGGGGTAGAATTTATCAAAATCCTTTCTTAGCGGATGCCTACGTTATATCATCTACCTGCATGCCAAAATTCAGCCAGATCTGTCCAGTGGTTTGGGCTGTGCGTTGATAGAACACTAGGTATGTGGTAGGAGTGTTCCTACTGGAGAAACCACGTTAATAACGCACGCACAGCCCAAACCACTGGACAGATCTAGCTGAATTTTGGCATGCAGGTAGATGATATAACGTAGGCACCCGCTAAGAAAGGATTTTGATAAATTCTACCCCTAAAGGGATAAGATAGGGGATGGAAGTTTGTATGTAACCTTGTCAATTTCAAACCGATTAGGCTGTGACCAAGCATGCATATGCTACTATATATTGAAATAAGCCTTATTTTTCATAATATTTATAAAGGCGAGCGAAATCACGGGAAAAAGCTAGTGTGTGCATATAGTCGAAAATACGACTTTCCTGCGCTCTAAAGTCACGATATCTCGAAAGCAATGCTTTTTAGGAGAAAAGTGTTCAGATATTTTTTGTAGACAATTTTATGATCTACAATATTTATAATGACGTTAAATGCGTATTTCCCATAGAAAACGATATAATGGGAAAAAACTGATTTTCGTGACCTTTGACCTTGAATAACTTATGACGCAGACACGTGATCATATGAGACTTTTCTACCAGTCATTAGTACACCAAAACAAAGGTTTATGCAAATTTACAGCTTATTCGCTTCCATTCCGAGGTTGAATGCTTATTTTACTGGAGTATTAGAATTTAATTTTACGAATAAAGCAACTTCTAATATGTATAAACAAGGTAGTGTTAAAATTCTATGTTTTTTAAAATATGGCAGGCAACTATCAATCGGTTCAATCAAAATATTATGTTTCTTGTGCGAAGTTAGAAACCGGAACTTTCCTGGAAGTCAAAGTTAAGAGTAGTTTTTATGAAGTCCTCTTACAACTACATCTTTCCATTTCCTGAAAACTATTTTGTTATTATTATATTTATGGAATAACTTAATTCCTAAAAGATTGAGTTAGTAATATGATTTACTAACGGTCACATACCATTATAAAAGATTAGATAGAAGACTCTAAGTCAGAATAAGGTTCAATGCTAAGACCTAAGTAGTACATCTAGAACAATCAATACAGCTGTATTTAAACTTGGCGTATAACAATGCTCAATAAACAATGAACGAGACATTGTGAAGGTCCTTACTCTACAGGTTCAAGGCTCGGCGGCCATTACTTATATACTATCGTTATCACATGTCCTCACGAGTACGTCAACACTGCCTTGTACTACACATAAACAATTGCAGTAAATTATATTGCACACTTGCAGTTTCCTAAGGATTCCTAAGGAATATTGTTATATTAATGTATTATATTAAGACAAAGAAAACTTAGAAAGATAAACAGGTGTATTATCGTCACTTTATAATCGCAACTTACCTAAATGTAACAGTGCAAGTGCATACCGGATTCAACATATCACATACTTATAAATTAGGTACCTACATAGAGCTATCAATTTCATCGATAATAAAGTTCATCGACCGCACTAAAATATGTTTACTTTCTTATTTCAGGTCAATAGCGAATTCTAGAATGGAGAGGGCTGCAGTAGTCTGGTAGCCCCCACAAGTAAGGGTGGAAGGAGGGTTACGGTGCATCGTACGAAAGGGCAACTGCAGATAACGCAGGCAGGGCCCAGACAGTCAACGTCCCGATGCATTCCCGGGCCCGCGCCCCTCTCCCGCGCGCCTCTCTCACTCCAACGGGAACCCGTATCCGGCGCGCCACTGCCACGCACCACGCTTTTTGCAACGCTCCCATCGCGTATCGGCCGCTCTTCACTCTCCTCAGTTCGTTGAGCTAATGAAATCGATTACGTTGTCGCATACTTGAGACAATCAAACGCATTGACCCTATACTTTTTAATTGATTTCGACAATTTCTTATATACCATATGGTTTATAATACTACATATATTTTAAAATTAGCGCATCGAATAGGCCACGTGGATAAATAGCCTAAATAAAGTACACAATGTTACTGTAAATTAAATTACAATTCAAGTTCGCCTCACAACTTATGAAATTGTAAATGTTAAAAAAATGGTAAAAATTAAAAAGAAATCACTTGGTAAATAGACGTTTTAATATAATAATATACACGACATAATCTTTGAACCGATCGCAATTATATTATTTTAATAATAAAGCCATCTTAAATTATTTTATTTCTATTTTCCAAGGGACAAATGAAATAAAAATTTTATAGCGGTTGAACTTTCGCTATGTACTAAACAGGCATTGGAAACGAATAAGAGTGAAGTCGTATTAATAGCAATATTTTTTTATTTATTTTTATTTGTATAGTGCGATATGACTGAATCAAACTGATGGCAAGCGCGAATACAGTTTAGGAATTAAGGAAGGTATTGATAAAAATTACTCCGTATTTTGCTGATCTGGTCAAATGGTTTTTTACACTACATTTGAAGAACCCCGTGATGAAATAGGAAAATTGGCTTTGACTCCAAAGACCAGCACAAGTGGTCCTCTCGTGGATAGTGGACAGGGGATGGGGTTTTAGCAAGATCAAATAACTCTCCTGATATTTTTTTGTAGTCATTCAGTAGTAGGTATATGCAATAGAATTCGATAATTAAAGGATCGTCCTCTAATCCCCCTCTGAAGTAAGTAAGTTGCTTCCATCTGTTTTGTAATGTTTTATCCCTGATTCGCCCGATTTCTTACGCAGCATGGCAACTATAAGGGCATACTACTTTTTTTCTAAATTAGTCGACTCACCTTCATTTCAAAGTTCAATGACGCTTGTACAAAAGCAAACCGCTCTCATATTCTTTTACAAAATGAATAGTGTAATGTTAGACAAGATGCGGTCAATATCCATTCATGAAGTTACGCTAAGAATCTTATGTTATCTAGAGTAAAATGCTATAGTTACATGTTATTATTAGAAAACATAATAACTGTCACGTAAATAAATATATTATTAATGTCTTCCCTTTCTATACAAATCAATAAATATTCCTCACACATTCACACAACGCCATCTACACTTCTCATCAAAAAAATCGAAACAGTTGCAAGTTTGTGTTTTATAAGGATTATCTGAAAAATGTGTATATTTAGGAATATGTGTTATATATCATTTAATAGGGAATTTAATGAGGTTTTCAAATAATGATGTTAATGTTCTAAATTCAAATTAAATTTTCATAGATTTCGTATTTTGTTTAACAAGTCGTATTTGCCCTGTACGTAGTTTGACGGAAAATGATAAAATTAGGCACGTAAATGAAAAAAAAAGCTAGAAAACGTTTATTTATTAACCCGTATCGCGCACCCAGAGTTCCTCGCTCCCCTTATTACTGCGTACATGCTTTTTTTACTCGCAAAAACCGCCAAGTGGTGGCATTGCTGAATTTTGGACTTAGTCAGGTTAATACGGCTGAAAGATTGCATCTTAGCGTCTCGTCTTTTCATAGAATTTGCACACGCTATCAAGAGACTGGTTTATTCACGCGCCGTTAGAGATCTGGCAGAAAACAGGTAACTTCTGACCGAGTAGATCGATTTATAGTAACACCTTTCTTACAAAGTCTATGCCTTAATGTCTTTCAACCGCAGCAGCAGCTTCATGATGAACCTATGGTGGCTGTAAGTGACTCTACAATTAGAAGAAGGTTGAAGAAACGTGGACTTGTACCGAACAAGCCAGCAAATAGGGAGGAATTACCTGCAGATCTTTAAAAAGCGCGCCTTAACTTTTTACGTAATTACCTAAATTGGTCATACATCTAGTGGAACAAGTTCCTCCTTTCTGATGAGTGCAAAATTGTATTGTATGGTAACGATGGAAGGACTAAGGTCTACAGAAGTGATGGAGAACGCTTTGCACCATGCAGGATTAAAAGAAAAGGCCATCCATGGTGGCGGTTCATGGACTGTTTGAGGAGAAATTAGTGGCAACGACAAGACAGAGTTAGTCTTTGTGTTTGGGTCCCGTCTGCCCTTTTTTAACAGTCATAGGTACATCGAACAGTATCTTGAACCTCTTGTGATGCCCTATGAACATTTATTTGACCCCGGTTTGACATTTATGTACGAGGATGCTAGGGCAAACACCGCGAGCGTTGTAAGAGATTATGTTACTGAAGTCGATATCTCTATTATTGATTGGCCAGCAAGAAGCCCGGACATGAATCCGATTAAACATCTATGGGATGAATAAAAAAGACGAATTAGTGTAAAAGATCATGCCTCAAAAACATTTAGTCAGCTTTAAAATGCAATCCAACAGGAATGGAATAGAGCGCCACTATTTTAGATCGTGACTCTCATCCGATCGATGAAAAACCGTACAGAAGCAGTAATGAAAGGTCGGGAATGGTGTCCAAGTTATTAAATAAACGTTTTCTAGCTTTTTTTTCATTTACGTGCCTAATTTTATCAATTTCCGTCACACTACGTACAGGGTAAAAACGACTCGTTAAACAAAATACGAAATCTATGAAAATTTAATTTGAATTTAGAACATTAACATCATTATTTAAAAACCTCATTAAATTCCCTATTTAATGATGTATAACACATATTCCTAAATATACACATTTTTCAGATAATCCTTATAAAACACAAACTTGCAACTGTTTCGATTTTTTTGATGAGAAGTGTAGTTCCAAACTAAGCTGAGCTTGTTCTATGGGTACTAGACAACCACTGCATGTATTGTCTGCATAGATTTTTCACCTGCATTTACATAGTTAACCCCAAGACATTTTAGATTTCTCCACATTACTCTCCATGCTAATAAAACGTGCAATTGAGTGATTATAAATTTGAACAATGATGATAATTATATTCTTCTCACAATCACACAAGATTGTAAATAATGTCTATATTTATGTTATTATTTTTTCTTAGCTTAATCGAATCATGTTTTTATACCTTAATTTTTCTTCTAAGCATAATGCTAAATAATTGCTATTTGACAATAACTAATAAATTAATATCAGCTATTACAATAACCTAAGTTTTGTGATAAATACGTGAAAACTAAAATATTATTACCCTTTGAAACTATAAATAACCAGTCTAAATGCACAACACTTCTCTTTTTTGGCCTTTTCCAAGTACCTTCTAACTTAAAAAGACAAGAGTAAATTTAACTTAACGCTACAGGACTCAAGGTTCCCATAAAATCAAATCAATATTGTGATTACTAAAATTAAAAGAAATACAAAACCAATATCATATTCACTCGATTAGTACACTTTTTTAGTACAGCAGTTTCTATACTTATGCCTAGATATGTAGTTACTGAAAAAATCACGTAGGTCGATCAGTCCTACATGGCTCCGTAAGGCAATAAAATCTTGCATCTTTCTTAAAGATCACTATATATTTATGTTAACGCTGTGAGTCACCTTAGGGTTGTTATGGTAACTGTAAGCCCACCCCTCCTAAGAAAGTAATAGAGTAATGACTCAACATATCTTCAAATTCAGAGAAATTTCCGGTATTGATTGAACCACGTCATGTCTATTCCCATGATAAAAACACAGTGACACATCGTTTTAGTCACAAGTAATTTGTACCATTGATGTGTTTAAGGTTCCTAGGAATAAATAAGTATTTAGTTTTCTTGTACTAGTACGAAGCGTTGGCCTAATTCGTTAAACTGCTAAGTCCATTTTGGGCAAAATTCACTTTTTTGGCTACCCACAAAGTTCAGCCTATTATCTACCGTTATGTTTAACAAATAATGGCGATATTAGCCTAAAAAGATGAGAAAAATTATGTTCGAAAAACTGCTCTTCGATCACCAGCCAATCGCCACAACGCAAACCTGCTAAGTCCTACTGAGCCCTCAGTTTTGCACTGAAAATTTTCCCAAACCCACTTTCCGTTTGCTATGCGTCAAATGTAGGGTGTTTTAACCAAATTGTTAAGAGTGTATACAACTACTTATACACTAGGTAAGTTATATATTGTTTTATCTGTAAGAGTATTTTCATTTAAAGTCTAATTGAAATGTTTTTAAATAATATACTACTCAAAACAAAATAAGGACCACTTCTTTATTTTGAAATTAAGTGTTATTTTTTTTAAATTCACTTAAAACATGTATTGCCGTTTTAGTTAAAGGGGTTGTGAATACATTTTTATCACTCTCATTTAGTTAAGGGATTAAGTGTATATTTTTTTCATTTTGTTGCCACTTAACTTTACCCAATTTTAACATGAACTTTTTTAACTCATTTTACATTTGTTTTCTGCAGCGAACAGTGTTTTGTTGATAGCTAATGCCTGTATCAGTCTTTAACAACAAGAAGTCGAAAGCTCCACAACATAATATAGATGTGGTTACTACGACTAGGGCCAAAACATTAGGCCAAGAATGTCCATTACAGCGTTCAGTTGCTTTGGAGCTGGGTTCTTTGCGAAGGACAATACAGATTGCTTGGCATCGCTTTCAAAAGACTAGAAGGCTGATATCAGGCATAGTTTGGGCAAGTATAGTGCAGGAAGACCGATACATACGCTTGAGTGCTTTTAGAGAACGATCTATCACTGCCCGCACTTTGCAAAGTCGCCTGTGCCCGGGCAACAGGGATATTGAAGATCAGGGATTTGGAGGTCATCAAATTATCAGAAAGCGATTGCAATAAAAGCAGCAGTTCACAAGAAATGCGGGTTACATTAACGCATTCTCATCGTGCTAACCGATTAAGTTTCGCTAGGTAGTATCTGAATTGGGCCATGAGTCATTTAATAATGATAACCTTTGCATAAGGGTGTGGATAGGAGATGATGAGCGATGTTTTGATGCATGCTTCCACGAAAGTGACATATTCGAGGGCCCAATGTTTTGGTAAAGGGAGGCATTAGCCTAACCGGATGAACAGACCTTGTAATGTTAAATGAAGGCACAGTATCAGGTCAACATTAGATTGAGGATGTCATTAGGTTCCATGTGATGCCATTTGCACAAAGAGTAGGAAGTGATTAAGTTTATGCACGGCAATGCTCGGCCCCATAAAGGTAGAGCCACCTGAGAAGCCAGTATAGAGGTTTTGTTGTGGCCTGCGAATAGTCCAGAACGAAATTCCATTGCAATAATCACTTTTCCTGTTAATATTTCAAAAAAGAGCTTATTTCAGTTCTCTAAACTGTAAATGAAACCAAGTTTTCATTTACAGTTTTTAAAATAAGACTTTGTAAGTAGAAGTAGTTTATGCAAAAAGTCTATCATTTATAACACTGTTTCCTAAAGAAGACTAACTGTTTTGATTTTCAAATTTTAATTGTGTAATTTGGAAGTGTTTTGTTTTATAATACTTAATAAATATTCTGATAATTAATTGAAGTAGTTTCACTGCACAACTAACTTATCTTAAATAATACAGTACTAAACTTAAGTGATAAACTGCCAAGTCCTTAATCAAATTCAAGTTAATTTTGATAAGCTGCTAAATAATTATTTTCTTGAATTTTCTTAATTGGGTACAAGTTATATTACTAATTATATCTTTAAAATAACAAGTAAAATTATAGCCACAAACGGGATTTTCAGAATTTTGATTGCCAAACAAATAAATAAATTATTCAGTTTTTTCTTCCTCCTGTAAACTATGTAAAAACGGACTTAGCAGTTTAACAAATTAGGCCAACGCGAAGTCGTCTAATACACAGACAGGCTTTTACGATATGTAAAGAAACTCGGTGTATAAGTAGGCAGATTTTTTATAAAACATAATATGACACCAGATCCTGAAGAAAAGCGCAAATGTGATATTAAAGACAATTATTCCTAAAGGAATATAATAAACCTTGGACATCGGGACCTTTATTCCTAAAGGAATATAGTAAACCTTGTATTCGCTTCTCCTAAAATATATCTTGAAAACATAATGTAAGTATCTTCTCCTGAAACAAAAAACATGATTTTGTTTTATTCAATCTGGCTTCATGTATCATTAAATTTGGTTGTTGTATTAGTAAGTAGGGTATTAATTATTATTAGTTTAGACTTAATACCCTAAGAGGTTATCCGTTTGTACAAATGCTACTTTCAGGAACTATTAACGTGGATACTATTTGTGTAGGATAGCCTTGAGAAAGCCTGCTAACATGCTACTGTGTACTCACAAACTTATGTATACGTAGCTAAAATTATTAAACATTTTACCTCAATTAGCCTATCGCAATTCGCCTACCGAGTCACACCACTATTCAATTAGACTAAATAATGCACTGTTTTGTCTGTCTGTTCATGGACTTCCAGGGTCCCATAATCTGACCCAATTTACAGAAAATTGTTACGAATTTGTTGAAAAACACGAAAATAATAATGTATTTTCAAACAAATTTATTTCATTCCACGCCAAACTTGAGTACCTACTTGTACGATCAATTACGCAGCCTGTCGTTACCGGCCTTGAACTTTCTAAGCTCTGTGACAAGGTCACCAAGTTGCTTAAAAACAATGTATAATTATCACGGATCCTTTATTTATTTATACTGAAAGATTTACTTGTAACGTTTACTCAATTCGTAGTAGGTAAATTTGTAGACTTTGCGTCGACATTTATTTATTTATCTTAATAGGCAGAAACGTATCACCTCTACGTATTGGAGGCACGTACGGCCTACAAAGATTAAGTTGACCATACAATTTTGTGTTAAGATTCCCTTCTTTACTAGAACCAAAATATAATATTAAATATTCTTTACACTTTCATATAGCGCCATCAAGTCTCAAGCTAAGAATAGCTCTACTACTATTAAGTATAAGACAACACTTGTATACATTTTATTAATACATACTATTATAGATCTCATCCAGACCAACTCAAATAATAAACATGTTCATGCACACAAATGTTGACATTGCAAGCAAATATACTACAATTTAGTTAGATTGATTGGTCTTTATTCCCCAGAGTTTACTAATAGTATTATGATTATTTGTATCTACACGCTTGTATTAAGTCACTAGTTGTTTAACAAATTAAAATAATAATTATACATAGATAAATAAAAAAGCCATGTTCCCAGTAGAGAAGACAAAGACTATGAAATTCTATGTCCTACGATCCTTACAAACCTTCATCTACAATCATACATTCTTGTATACACATATAAGTCATAGATTTCTGAAGGATGTCATCAATTACGTCCCTGTAAGTCTTTCTGAATGTCCCTAAGCAACGTTACCTACGAATATCTTTGCATCACACGACACAGTGGCAAAGTGGTTGTGTACGCAACCACTGTGTTTAGTCGCAGGTCAAATCCCTCACCAGACATTTATTTGAGCGTTCGACAAATAAATGATCCTCTTGATCATGATTGTACTTTGAATTCGTTATTTCATGACTGTAAAAGTACCCGCGAAACAGGAATTAATGCCGGGGCTTTGTTGTCGAAATGGTATTGAAATAATCATTTTATTAATTTTTTTGCTAAATTTTGTCATAAATATGAGTACTTAACATTGAAGATTGTATTAATTAAACACTAATTGTCTACGCTGACCTCTTTTAGGATTAAATAGCAACCAATTTATGAGTCAGAGAACTTTTCAGTGCCCGTGTGAAACGGTGAAAAATCTACGTATTATTTTGCTTAGTGACTAATGATGAGTCACTAAGCAAAATAACACGTAGATTTTTCACCGTTTGGCTACAATTAATAAATAAAATATTATCCATAGTGTTATCGATTATTATCATCAGTGAATAAATGACCGTTGAATAATGAACTCTAATTTATTATCAGTATTATCACACACTTACTTACTCTCATTATTCTCAGTTATTTATTCTCAGACCAAATGCTCTGTTCAGAGCGAATTTTAAATCAAGTAAGCTATTTCCTTTTTGTTGTCCGTGTGGTGAGAAAACATTATTACCACTCCTCTTTCCGTTGTTGTCATATAAATCGAATGATATACTAGCTACAAGCATAATATCATTGCAAATAAAAGTAACCTGCAATATAATAATCCGTCCTTTACTAACTCCCACATTTAAGGGCTGGTGAAAAGCTGTTCCTTTTAGACCGAATTATTTCTACTTATACTATTGCTACCTTATTATCTTTGCTATGTTACAGTTGTTTCATTTATATTTTATAACAAAGTAAATTAAGTCGAGGATAAAGAAAATACATTAGCTTAGAAATAGTTTTGGAACAAATAGTAAGCACCTACGCATTTATCAATATAAAAAAACGGTCAAGGCCGTTCTTTGAATTAATAGTTTTGACTTTGAACCAAGCACGCTCAGTTATTTAACCACCTCTTTCATTTTCAATACTATTATGTATTAATACGTTATTTATATGAAAGAGTTAGTTTAGTTAGTAAACATCTCAGGAATTGATATATAAAGGAGGCATGGAAAGCAGAGGCGGTGCGCGGGCGAAAGGGGCGAGCGCTGTCGGAGGCTGCGCACCGCGTGTCAAGGCCGCGTCCTCGACCGTGACCATCACCTCCCCCCGCGCCTTACCTTGCCCGCGCCTTCCAATAAACTAGCTGCCGCTTAGTATTTACACAAATAGGTATCAACTACAAATGACGTATAAATACTACAACTAATATTAGCATAACTTATTTAGTACCTACTGCAATTTTTAATAGGGTCTTTTGTAAAGCCGCAATCATATTTAAAGTAGTATTTAGGAGTATGTATGCCTAATAATTGTATTTTACAACTTCAGTTTTTGTAGTCTGGTTAGTGGCTTACTTACTGTCGAGAATGGTTTAAGCCGCCTCTAGGCTTTTAACAACGGCAGTTGAGATCGACTTTTTAGGTGTCCGTAATTTATAACAACCCAAATACAATTGGTATAGCCAATGTATTATTATTAGTAAGACTCGTTGGCTAACAAACTCCAATGGGACTTTCATTGACTGATATTATTACTGCAATAAAGCTTTTGACATTTATTTTAATATAACAGTAAAATAAATAATGATTTATTTGGGACGTAATCTGTTCTTATCTAATACTTATCTTTATAGGTAACATATATTACCTTATTTTTAACAGATTCCAAAAAGACGTCACAATAAGTATCATTCATTTTTGTAAACTCGCAACAAAGTCTTTACCACGTGCAACGCCACCTACCGTGTGGAGACCGGAGTGCAGTTGCTTTTAAATTATAAAAAGATAGACAGAAACTTTATCAAAATTTAAATAGTCAATGCTCATGTTTTTTGCCCAGGATAAGTCTTAATTGTCCTATAACCTTTACATAGCGTCTTGAAAAAAACTTGCTTGATTTTTACTCTAAAAACGTCATTAATATAATTCAACCTATATTTCCATATGAGCACTAAATAAATATAAAATCCACATAAAATCCTAAACTTTGTTAACGTTAACCTGACGTTTGGTCATCTTGGTATTAGTAGGCCAAGTTTCCTTCTATCGCTTGAGGAGGCTCGTCCGGCCCATTAGTAAGCTGTCATGTTAGATATAATTATAACTACCCTACCCACGCAATTCCATCTGCGTCACAAAATAAATACATATTTCAGACAAACTTAAAGACATCCTCTGTAGATGCATTATATTACAAGCATCGACATAATAGCAAATATTATTCATTGAAGATTACAAGCTGTACCCATCTTCCGCAATTTGAGCTTGAGAAACAAGTTCAATAAGACCCTTTTTGTCGATAGCTCCAATAATGCAAACACCTTAGGCAACGTGTCCTTTGCTTTAATCTACTTACTTGTTAAATAAAAAACTTAACTACGGAAATATTAATTGCTAAAAAAAAGTTAAATTGTACAAAAACAAAGTACCTAATATATTTCAAAAAGTCTTATTAATAAATTGAGAAGTTACATCTATTAGACATTTTGACTCTTACCTAAATAGGCTACCAAAACTCTTCTTTGCTACAATATAGTCAGAAGAACACTTTA
Source organism: Schrankia costaestrigalis (assembly GCA_905475405.1). Taxonomy (NCBI): domain Eukaryota; kingdom Metazoa; phylum Arthropoda; class Insecta; order Lepidoptera; family Erebidae; genus Schrankia; species Schrankia costaestrigalis. The sequence goes on from FR997832.1 coordinate 10,170,493, forward strand.
CTTTTAAATTGTACATTTTATACCTACTATAAGCAGTTAATTAATTGCATAATAATTAATTCCATTTGCTAAGTACATGATTAACTTACAAATGAATATGACACTGCAACACTATTGACTGCTATGTGATACAATAATACATTTAATAAATATAATTTTGAGACAATAACTACGCAGGGAAGGAATTTTCGGTGGGTGCGCCAAAGTTCACCTAAAATTTCAACTCCTATAATTGGAAGTCCGAAAATGTTCTTCCTAACATTTTTCATCCTAACAATCGCAATTCCTAATTTTTTTTGTCCCTAATGTTAATAATCAGAAGCATTCAACTTCATAATTTCAGTAGCAATAAACATCTATTATACTATTATTTGTTTTCCTATATTTTCTCAACATAACCATCGTTTATACTATAATTTAAAGTCATATCTTTTTTGTTTTGATTTCTTTTTATTCATAATAACCAATATTATATACATTAATTTTGCGTAACTTTGTTGACAACATGTAGGTATAACATAATATACCAAAGACCAGAGCAAAACCAGAGTCCCTCTCCAATCATTCAGTCAGGATCCTGAAAAGAAATGGGTCCTATTTATAATTATTGGTTAAGGTTATGGTAGAACTGTGACGAGCCGAGCGAGCGCAGCGAGCGTGCCGCGGCAGCGGCCGGCGAAGTGCCAGAACCGGATTGGTCCTTTACTTATTGGTTTAGTTACGGTTACGGTAAACTCTCAGGCCATAAGCATAACCGTGCACGAGTTCTGTTTTATGGATTTCATTCATTTAAGACGCTACTTTGAAAATTTTCGAGTTGAATTCGGCCGTGGCCAGAGGGGCGCGCCCCTCGGCGCGCGAATGAGACGGATATACTCTCGCTCACGCGCCGCCGCGCCGTGTGCGCCGTCGTCGTCCCGCCGGCCCTCAAGGACACGTTATCGCTCTGTGCCATAGTACAAATATATACAGTATTTCAACTTCATAGAAACGGACGACGAAACGTGAGTTTATACCTACACGCTCACGACCGCTGAGGGAACAGTCGCTACTGTGCCGCAGTAACGAGCGGACTGTGTGTTATAATTTGAAACTAAATATATTATTCATATGTCAATTTCAAACAAACATGGCTGATATAAATACCTACCTTACTAAATGACTTAGGTATTTAATATTATAATAGTATTTTGTGTATATCACGAAAACGGTTTGTTGTACTTAGGTCAATAATAATGAAAATTTAGCCCCCCTTTATGTAATCCCCCATGCGTGTCTTTCACTTTGATCTAGGTAAATTTAAGCAATGACATCGATGTCATTTTTTGAATGGATTGGTGAAGTGACCTCGATGCCTTTATTTTAACGTTAAATAGATCTAATAGACCTGTTTAAAGTTTGGTTTTGGTTATCGATAAATTCAATTTCAAACAAACATGGCCAATATAATAAACACAGTACCCGGCCGTAAATATTACACATCGACTTTTTCTCTGACGCTCTACGAAGCCGAAATTGACCGATTGTATTTTTCTATAGGTTGATATGCAATATAAACGGCCCGGTACTGTACCTACTTTACCTAATGACTTGTTAAGTACCTTCTTAATATTATAATTTAGTATTTTATTTATATCACAAACATGGTGGATATAAATACAAACATATACATGTTTCTTTAAATTAAATGTATCAATCATAAAACAACACGTTTTTTACAGAACACTTGTTATTTATTTAAATATAAAATAGAAAAATAAAAAGTATTAATTTACAATTACAAAACTAAATGGAAACACAAAGTAGATCGCATGTTTACTATTGTTTACGTACCGCGCACCCGTAGGCATTTATAATAAATATTCGGCCCAGTTTGACTACTGGTTATACTGTGACGTCAGTCCGCGGTAGGTAACAGAAAATTCTGTTACAGAAAAACCTACTATCTACCGGTCTATTATGTATATACATGTAGCCCCTATTTTTTTTTTAATTTACACCCGCGCAAGGTATTATGAAGGCACAAAACACATCCAGATTTAGAACAATAATTTGGGGATCACAAAAAAAATTTGACCGCCTCGGGGTATCGGTCGCAGTGCACGAGGTCGCGGGTTTGAATCTCACGCAAAATAATAGAACTTTAAAAAAAAATACAATAGCCCCACTATGTATTGTCCTGTGTCGCGGGGTATTTACAAACATTTACTTAGCTGACACAAAGAACATCCAGACTCAGGACAATAATTTGTGGATCGCACAAATAAAATTGTCTTACGTGAGATTTGAACTCTAGGTGATTTTCCACCTGAGGGGCGAGACGAGGCAAAATTTGAAATCTTTATGTAAAAATGAACCGTATTGCTTAGGAAATAGAGTATATATTAACTTTGTAACAAAAACACTCGCTTCTCGCGATAGGCCTATTGTTGTTTGTTGCTACTTTTTGTTTGTGTAAAAATGAACCGTATTATTTCTCATGTAGAGTTCAAAATACATTAACAAGAAACACATGTCGCGATGTCAATTTTTGGTGGAAACAGTTCGGTGTGATTTTAATTCTCGTCTCGTCTCGCCCTTTTGGTGGACTCTTCATGCTGACTTACGATTACCGATTACTGCGCCCGCCACTGCCTAAGGCAGACAGTTTTTTTGTGTGATCCACAAACAACAGTCCTGAGTCTGAACGTTCTTTATGTTCGTTTGTTTCATGTTTGTAAACGTTCCCGCGGTGGAGTGCGTGAGAGTTCAAATCTCACGTAAGAAAATTTTTTGTGTGATCCACAAACAACTGTCCTGAGTCTGGACGTTCTTTGTGTTCGTTTGTTTCATGTTTGTAAACGTTCCCGCAGTGGACTGCATGAGAGTTCAAATCTCACGTAAGAATTTTTTTTGTGTGATCCACAAACAACTGTCCTGAGTCTGGACGTTCTTTGTGTTCGTTTGTTTCATGTTTGTAAACGTTCCCGCGGTGGAGTGCGTGAGAGTTCAAATCTCACGTAAGAAAATTTTTTGTGTGATCCACAAACAACTGTCCTGAGTCTGGACGTTCTTTGTGTTCGTTTGTTTCATGTTTGTAAACGTTCCCGCAGTGGACTGCATGAGAGTTCAAATCTCACGTAAGATAATTTTTTTGTGTGATCCACAAACAACTGTCCTGAGTCTGGACGTTCTTTGTGTTCGTTTGTTTCATGTTTGTAAACGTTCCCGCGGTGGAGTGCATGAGAGTTCAAATCTCACGTAAGATAATTTTTTTGTGTGATCCACAAACAACAGTCCTGAGTCTGAACGTTCTTTATGTTCGTTTGTTTCATGTTTGTAAAAGTTCCCGCGAAAGTAAAAAGTATTATTTAGATCTTATCAGGAAGTACCTACCTACCTAAGCTTGCAAATAAAATAGGTACGTAATATTATAGTACGTTTCAATTACGTGATCTTGACGAAAACGGTTATAAAACTTATAACACTTGAGTATATAGTCTAAAATCGCTTATATAAACAAACGCTTGCATTATCAAAAGGGTCAACAGTAACTAGGTACTTAGTTGAGTTATGGCGAACTTTACCTAAGTTTTATAAAAGACATAACTACAAAAATATTTTACGATACAATGTTATCGAAATAACTATTATAAAATAATACTATTATTTACTGATAAAAGAGAACAAAGTATTAATAAAAACTTAGGTATAAATATTTTAAACCTAACCTATATATTTTACCTATAAAATTACGCGATAAAATTCAGTACGAACGGTGAGTCGACATGCACAGGTCCGGCGTCGAAGAGGGCCATCGCCCGACTGAATCGTCGACCGTACTCATTCTGTATCGATCGTTAACTTATCGGTATAAGGTCTGAAATTGCGATGCGCCCGCAACGATCCGGAGCGCTTAGAAATTGCTAAAATCTTATTTGATTCATTAAAAATTATTGGTTGTAGTTATGTAATGATATTCTACAGTAATACTAATATTGATGTTACGAATGTATTTGAGTAATTCCTAAGCATAATGATAGTGTACTTTCCGTGTAATATGTAAAAAACTGTTTTTGTAGAGGTGTTTTCAAAAATAAATATGATCGAGCCAAAATCAAGCTATCGCGTTTTGGTAATTACAAAAACCTAGTTAAAGGTATCAATTTACCTATATTAAAATTCTAGATCAATAGGTCTTTTCATATTCCTGTAGTAGTTGATGAAAGATAGTGCATTTTATCAATGTATCATCTTAAGACAAAAATATTCTAATAATTTTAATAAACAATAATTTAAAAAAAAAATGGTTTAATGTAAAAATGTAAAAAGTTGTTGTTATGTAATCACAAGAAATAGTATAAAAACAAAACTTTTTATTACTTTCACTTGGTAAATATTTCTTTCTAAGTATGAGAGAAAATATTATGGTGAAAATGTTTAGGGATAAAAGCGTTATGATAAAAAGCATTAGAAGAGTTTAAATATATTTACATAACGATATTATTAATAACGACTTTCGGAAACATGAGTGTTATGAACATCGCCGGTAGCAATACAAATAGTATGAATAAATACTTTAGGATTAAAAACTTTAGGAAGAGTGATCATTCGGATTACAAATCGTTAGGAAGAACATTTTCGGAAGAAGAACTTTAGGTCAGGCCAATATGGACCCATTTTCGGTGTAGCGACGGAATAAGACTACAAAACATCACTTTGTCTCCTTCCAAGGCTTTCATTATAGGAGATGGGACTTTTTCTTAACAGTCAATATCTCTTGTAATGAAGGAAAACTTGATACAAAACCCGCAATCAACCCGTATAGCTAACATAGGGTGTAAAGAGATAGATCGTTCCAGCAATGTAAAACGTTCATGAGCTGCTATGAAATACTAAGGAATATAGAAAACTCAACGAAATATTGCGCAAAGTTTCGTAATATGACTATATTATTTATTAATTAAATCAATTATGACTTAATAAAAGAATATTTTCCATAGTTAAAACTCAGAATACAGAAACGTGACTAAAAATCTTTATTATCTTGTGTGTTACACAATTACTCATTCCAATAATAACATTAATTTCTTCAAACATAAAACATAGATTAAATAATATTATCCATATTGACTCTTTCGTCAAATCGCACATGGTACATAACGTGATTGATAACATACAGTTATGTTTATGTCTCGTGAAATATCAGCTCTTATCTACAGTATTTTTTAATTTTGGATTAAAATCAGCTTCGATACACGAATATGTGTTAATCAATATCTCGTGACTGCATATTTGATACCCTTCAAAAGTATATGATAAAGAAAATAAGCTTAAGAAAAGCGTAGGTAAATAAAGCGTCGATGAAGTCCAGACAATTGGGTAGTCTGGGGTCTCTCATCGTGATTTTGCAAGGACATGGTTAAAAATCTACCTAATGAATTTTCCGAGTAGTAAGAAAGTAATTATACATGAAATGAAATGTTTATTCAGAATAATTACATACATAAATTACAAAATTATCTTACAGGCTAATTAGATTTAATTAAGTGGTGAAGTCATCTGTAGCCGAACTAGGCAGAGCCTGTATATCGGCTATCAGTGCCCAAACCCTCGTGTATTATACATTAGTAGCCAATTTTAATTATTCATTTTAATATTATACAAGTTTACATTTTAATTAAATTTAGAGGCATCACATTGTTTATTTATTTTGTATTACATTTGATTTCCTTAAACAAACAAAAAGGCATAGATAAATTTAAAGGGGATATAATATAATAATAATAAGTATATATAATTTTATAATTTTAAACAGTGTTTGCATGCGGGCCCTCTTATTTGTGTGGGATGTGAGTGTACGTGTCTGGTGTTTAAGAGGGTGTGTGTGTATTGTGTAGTGTTTTGTTTTGAGTACAATAATATATTTATAAATTTTGTCATAAAAGACGAGTTTTTGTTAATTTTTTATTATGTTGCTATAATATGTAAAATTAGTTCAGTTTGTTCATATGTCAGGCTTCTTAAGTAATCAGTAAGTTTTCTCTTGCATTCAAATTTAGTTAATGAGTATATATTAAGAATTCTGTTCAATCTGTTGTAAATTAGTGGACCACACGCGTGAGCAAAGCGTTGGCTAAATTTAGTTTTATATTGCTCAGTTCTTTCGCACACTAAATCTTTTCTTCGTTTTTGTAGGAGTTGTGGATTATACTTAAGTTTGCTGTGTTGTAGGAGGACAACACTAAGTATGTATAACTGTCTCACCGTCAGAACCTCCCAATCTTTGTATAGTTCTGTTGTAGGGAATCGGATCGGTCTGAAAGAGGCGACTTTCAGTACCGCGCGTTGGGCGACCTCTACAGACTTCAAGTTTGTTTTAGATGCTCCTCCCCAAGATGACACGCAATATGTTAGGAGCGATTGACAAAGTGCAAGGTATACCTGCTTTAACAATTTAAAGTCAGCAATGTGTCTTAGGTTTTTAAAGATATATATGAGTTTTCGTATTCTGCAGCATAACAGTCTGATATGTTCTTTAAAATTCAAATTTCTATCTATGGTAACTCCCAAATATTTTATTGTATGAACTTGTTCCAGTTCAGGGCACTTGCAACTTATTTTCGAAATACAATCATGTGATTTTATTTTTCGGACTGTTTCTTCTCGAGATAAATTTTTTATGCTAAAGCAGATATATTTAGTCTTATCTACATTTAGTGTAAGAATATTTTTTTGGAGCCACTTTTCTACTATATCGAAGCCACCCTGCGCAGCGATAAAAACCTCTTCCCATGTGTCAGCGGCAAACGAAAGGGCAGTATCATCTGCATACGATATTATTTCACCATGGGGAAGTTCAAGACTTGTGAGGTCATTAATGTAGATTAGGAATAAAGTTGGTCCCAGTATACTTCCTTGTGGTACACCATGTGTGACCTGGAGGTGTGAGCTTTTACTTTTTCCCACACGAACACACTGAGATCTACCAGTCAGGTAACTTGCAAGCAATTTATGTTGAGTTCCCCTTATTCCCAATCTTTCGAGTTTGTCCAGAAGGCGGGAAACGGAAATCGTATCAAATGCCTTCGCGAGATCGAGAAATATCGTGAGACACTTTTTCTTGTTATCTAAGTTGGAAGTAATAAAGGTAATAAGTTTGTTTACTGCTTGCTCTGTTGATTTTCCTTGGCGAAAACCATATTGGTTAACTGAGAGCAGTTTATTATTTTCTAAGTAGTTAATTAGGCGAGAATTTATTATCTTTTCAAATATCTTTGATATCGCAGGTAAAATGGATATCGGTCGATAGTTATTGAAACGACTTCTATCCCCACTCTTATAGATTGGGCAAACTTCAGCTTTTTTGAGTTCGTCTGGGAACACTCCATCCTGTAGACAGTCATTAATAATCTTTGTCAGAGGCGGTACAATAATGTGTCTATAGGTTTTCAAGAATTTATTACTTATATTGTCACCACCACTGGCACTGTCTGATTTTGAATTTAAGATTAAACGTTCAACCTCCCCTTCCGTTGTGTCTATGAGTTGAAATGATTTCAAACTACTGGTAGTTGTGGCTGTATTGGTTTGGCAGTTGACAGTATGCGTATTTTTTTGGTGTATTTCGTTTGCTAGTGAACTTCCAACGTTAACAAAATAACTATTTACCTTGTTCAATGAGGTTTCAGGAGTTGTTGAAAGCGTTAGTAGCTCTTTCGGATGATTTCTAGTTTTCGATGAGTAAGTGATCTCCCTAATAGCTTTCCACAGCCTTTTGTTATCTGGTTGTGCATCTTGTAGTTTTTTCTTTTCGTACTCTATTTTAATTTTTCTTAACAGTGCATTGCAAAAGTTTCTGTATCGCGTGTACGTAACTTTTAGGGTTAGATTATCGGGTGAAAGTTTTGATTTTAAGTGCAACTTATCTCTATTTCTTGTGCATTGTAGCAGCCCCTGAGTCATCCATGGTTTTATAATTCTGTTACGCTTAGATAAAGTGATATATTTAGTGTTTTTTTCGATTACTTGCTGTAGGCAATTAGTAAAATAACTAAAAGATAAATTTGGATTTGAATAGAGATAGATTGAGTTAAAGTTAATATTTATAAGTTCTTGCTCAAGGTTTGTATAGTCAATTTTACTCATTGTAGCTACAGCATATTGGTGCGTTTTTTTTATAGGCACACACAGTAGGACTGGATAGTGGTCAGTTAGGTTAGTAAGAAGAACCGAAGTATTTACTGGAAGATTGGTCTTGGCTAATACGTGATCCAAACAAGAACTGCTCTGATAGCGGGTTACTAACGTATGAGCCGGTAGAAGTCCATGAGATGCCACTAATGTCAGGTACCGTTCCCCGTTTAGGTTTATTTTGTTAGGACTAATATCGATGTTAAGGTCACCTACTATAAAAATTTGTTTATAGGCTGATACTGTGTGTAGCAAAGTGTCTAAGGATAACAAAAAGTTATCAATGTTTTTGTAAGATGGAGACCGATAAAAAGCTAGTATTGCAATTTGTTTGTCTATTTTTATGACTAGGCAGTTTGAATCTGAAATTTGCGACTCCTCTATTGTTAAACTAAGGTTTTCCCTATAGTAAATTACTACGCCATCATTTTGTTTGTGGTTTATTTTAGTCCCGACATGAGAATACCCTGGTAATATTGGTATAGCTGAATTTCGTGCGAGCCAACATTCAGAAAGAATAATAATATCACATTTTAATTTCAACCTTGTCAGTAGAACTTCTAGTCCTGGCATGTTGCAACTTATGCTGCGAATATTTAGCGTGAAGATTAGTAAATTATTTGGATGCGACGGAATTAGTTTATGGCAATTTTCAACATTAGTTTCTTGCGATAGCGATACAGACACTCCATCAATATTCTCTATTAGATTTATCAAATCATTGAATTTGACGGTAATTTAAAATTATCCAAGAAACGGTGTTCGGGGTTAAAGTGTAATTTATGTGATTCACTATGATAACCAAAAGATTTAGGGTAGTTTGTGGAATGCGATCTTATAAGCAGTGCATAATTTTTGTGTTGCGTAACAGAGTGTAAACTTAAGTAAGCTATATAGTAGGTAATAACTATAGAATAGTATGCAGATAGGACTGTTGTGATGTGAGCGTGTGTATTATTAATAAAATTAGGTATTGTGTTTATTATCTGTAGTTTAATGTATTGTGTGTAATGTGAAATGACATGGTCACATGAAATACATGGTTTACAGCACATTATTTTAAAATTTTCTTATTTTATAACAATAATTCCTGCGATTTTTTCCTTACTCGTATTTTACGACACCCATGGGATCAAAACGACGTTACTACACAGAGAACCAAATGCGACAATATGGAAAAATAATTCAAAAAACAAAATATCAATGAAGTGGTAGTCAATCAACCTATTTGTCTTGACTAAAAAAAATATAACTAGAAATTAAGTAACTTAGACTTAATATAGGCCTCACATAATCAACACTTAAGTGAGGAAACACGCAGAAATTGTTTAGTATACAATTATTTATAAATTATACGGCTGCTGTGGTTATCTGTTGCTGAAGTTCATTACTCGCCACCGGGAAACCTTAGGCAAGCTATAGCGCATATCTTTCAACTATTATTATCTAATACTTAATATGTTTAAGGGGGAACATACAAACAAAGAAAGTTAATTCCTCCTTCATTAGAAAATAAATACTCAAAACTATAGATGAAATCGTTTTGTCTCGTTATTATCTAGTCTTATTGATTAATAAAACAGTAAAAAAAATATTCATTTACAAGTTATGAGGCTTCAAAGTTCATACTTCTATGCACATTTTATGACAACTTTTAGCGTAATAAAATAGGATTAAACGTTTATAAAGGTAAATATATTTTGGGAGTAGGAATAGATTATTTATTCGAAAATTCAAATAATTTTATATTGACTAGATACATTCTAAAGTTTGTACGCAATTACCTTTTTCCCAAAACCATTTTAGGAAATTTTACCGTGCTCGTTTCCGCCATCGACATCTTGCATCTCGCCTCCACTTTCTGCACCCCTCGGGTCGGCGGAGGGGAGGTACGACAGCGAGCCGACCGTCGTCGAATGTTACCGAATATTTTTTTTTAAACTTCAATAAACTTTAATTTATGTCATTTATGACAATTACGTATCGCTTGCCAGTAAGAAGTTTCGTAATTTCTTTCATCAAAGAGATCCAATTATTATCAGGTGCATAACCAGTTAAATAAAATACCTACATCAGTGACATTCTTGACTAAAATCAACTGTCAAATTTTTTTTTTGTTCGTATGGGTATGCTTCCCATTTGGTCCCATTGTCACCAGATCTGGATCTGAATGACGGGATCCCAGAGAAATCGAGGGCATCTCTTGAAAATTGTAGGGACGCATTGTGTAAAATCTTGTCATACATGTGCATCTCTGACGTCACTACCAAATAATCAAGAGTTAGAACTGGTCAGATCCTGGAGACCACCGAGAGTCGAGGGAACACCTCAACGGCATATAGCAGCTACCTTGTGTTTGGGCTTATTTTAATTGTATTGATGAAAATTTTACACAACTTTACACAAACATGATCTTATGATGAAGACAACTGCAGAAATTTATTTAATACTAATCTTAGAAATTGTAATCAGCATGGTTTTTAACCGACTCCTGTTGAAGTCGGTTTTTTAATTAGAAAATTATATGATTTTTCTTCTTTTTTTTTAAATCCAGCTAAAATTAACTTCATGTACTGTATGTGAAGTAAGATATTATTGTGTACTGTATGGAACCCCTATTAACGATGCACGGTCTAAAAAACTGCCTCAAGAATAAACAGGTTAACTTAAAAAAAAAAAAACTATAATGTTTTACGGTGTCATACCTACACCACTTACAAGATAAATTGATGTCTCGCTTGGTGTGTCTTCCGCAACAAAACTTACAATAAAATATTTTTTAAAAACCTATTTTAGTTATCTTTATTTACTCCTGATTTATTACTTTTTAGGTAACTACCTACAGCTAGTATTAGTGTCAACCCTAACAATCAAGAAGAACAATATTTATATTTTGAACGACATTTTGATTTGTAATAAATACAATCGAGCGCGTGTGCGTGTGCATGTTTCTTACTGCTTTTCTATGAGTTGTTCTCTTTCTCACGCGACGTTTGGTGAAACAACAATGTTTTAGGCTTCGCCGACAGCTGAGTTGGTTTTGAAAGAATGAGCCTTCTTAAGTATGGGTAAGTAGCATAACATTTTTCTAGATTTTTATAAATGAAAATGATAAAATATGAAACAAACAACGGTTCGCATAATGTCTGTCACAAAGATCAATTTACATAAGTACCCTAAGTACCTAGATTCTGAAAACTAAGAAGTTTTTACTTAAATTCCAGCTTAGAAAAAGGTTACGATCAAAGAAACTACTATGATCGTAGATCCTTAAGCTAAAAAAATCCACTTTACTACTATAAAACGATTGAATAAATCTACAAACAGAGGAAAATAAAATTACCTGAAAGTCGTGCACGGAAATAGGCTTCTCAAAACTGACTCTACTATTTACCTTATTGATTCTTCCTCTATTTTCCTTTTATGTGCAAAAGAATTTCCTCTTCCATAAGTAATTAGACAGGTTTATTTATTTATTTTAATGTAATAAATTATATTTATAAATAAGAGGTATCGAGCACTTTACAAAAGCGCGCTTTAACAAGAACTTTCATTTCCAATACAAAATAAACCAAAGAATATTGAGACAAATTACTGTTTTTTTTTTATCGCAAATACAAAATACTTCTTAACATTTTTCTGTCTACAATAAATAATGGAAAATTTTAAGTCTGGCTCTACATACCACGTTAAACGTTCCAAACAACAATAGGTACGACACTTAGTTTTTCTAACTAAAATGCCCACTAATCTAAGTTTACATAATACAAACTACAGCTCTAACTGCTTTTGTATAAAATAAATGACTCTAGGCCCTCTTGAACAAAAAATCGATAAATTTTATTGAAAATTTGTTTAGCTTTCGAATTTACAGCAACTCTTTTAATCTGGTCATTTTTGAAAGATTTTATTATGAAAATTTTAAATTTTTTTCAATACCACACAAAGCAATTTCAAAAGTTGTGATTTTTCCTTTGTTTTTCCTATCGTTGGAGATAATCTATTCTAAATAGGGTTTTACGTAAGCTTCTAAGCTCTTTTCTTGAATTGATATTTATAATTACCCTTTGCGACAAGCTTAAGGTTAAGCTAGATTATGATAATGCCTGTAGGTATAATTCTGCTTGTATATGTACGCGTCAAGTTACGCACATACTTCCTGGGCCTCTACTATAGTCATCTGATGAGTCTGCGAGATATTAGTTCGAGTGACTTTACTAGAGTTACTTAACTACATTAGTCAATAAGGTTATTGGACTATGGCTTTGACTTTACGTCACCTATGGTAGAGATGGGGTGGCGACACGGAGTATTTTAACCCGTCACCATACTGTGTATTTTTCGAGGGATACTTGGCTACTAATTTTTTTGTGTGACTAAATGTTTTTTATTCCTTTTTGGTATTTTGAAATTTTTTAGGTCATCCTACATCTTGGTGTGTATGCTCTTATTTAACTGAATAAAGCCTATTCGGCTTAAGAGCGTTTATAGGCCTCACTAGCGCCGCCAATTGAAAAAAAATCATAATTCGCAAATAGGATAAATAATGTTAAATGTTGATAACAAAGTCTTGAGAATAGGCAATAAAGTATTTAAATAACACACTCTCAACACTTCAAATGTTTTTCAATCAAATAAATATTGTATTATAAACAAAAACGGCCGTTTTTTTTTCGAATTCGAAATTTAACTAATTGAAAAACATTTAAAGTGTTGAGAGTGTGTTTTACAAATACTTTCTTGCCTTTTCTCAAGACTTTGTTATAAACATTTAACATTATTTATCCTATTTGCGAATTATGATTTTTTTCTGTTGGCGGCACTAGTGAGCCATGTAAAGGCCCTTAATAAGTTAGAGGAACAATAATCGCAAGATTAGTCAATATAAAAGAAACCCACGCAAAGCAATACACGTGCCACGTAGTGTCATAACGCGGTGAAGGTCGTAGGTCCCGGACCAACCCTCTGAAAATAAGTACTTCGGACGACGACCCCGAGGAAATCTTCCAAGGCACCTGACCTTGACCTTTACACGCGCAAGCGCTGTCACCGTCACATAGTGCCCTGACCCTGATACAAAAGGATCACTTTATGTATTATAAGTAACATACAGCCTATATTTATGTTCCATACTTGTAAACACATAAGGTATTTTATTCGTTTCCTGTTTCCTGTATTTGATTCCCAAGTGCTTTCTATCAATCACTTGGCAAAATGGGATCAAAGTAATGGTGGAATGAAATGAAACAAGACCGTGGTCGCCTTCTCGTTGGATGATTACTATGATGGGAATAGTATTGTCTATGGTGTGAAGGAGTAAAAATATCTGATCCCATAGGTGTAGTAAATGTTTGACTATGGGAAAGTTAGAGAACAGAAAAGACCTCTATGAAAACAAAAGAAGGAAAACTAGACATACAACCGCAGTAAGGCCTAACAAAGTATTTTACCACCACCTAATATCAGCGTTCAATATTGCAGTTCCTAACAGCCATTAATGTCCCACTACAGGGACAGGCCCCTTCTGTAACGGACGGATACTTAGCCTACTAATACCACGCTTGCCAGACGAATTGGTATAGGGTTTAATTTCAAGTTTTCCTTTATTTTATTTCGTATAGTTCGTTTCGTATAGTTCAAGGATAATAGGTTTTTACTTCAACCATGGGATGAGATGGGGTGGTGACTTGGTGACATACCTATTGTATTCTTACTCCATAACCACACGGAGATATTGCAGTGCAGAGTTAGAATTATCTGTTACCTCGTGCACGGCAGCAGCTTATGCGACCGTCGCTCCATCGTGCCAATTTCAATCCATAACCAATTCAAAATCGTTTTGATACAGTACCAAAGTGTGTTTAATTGCGTATGATTTTATGTATTTAACTACTTACCAAGGAAAATGTAAATACTAAAACCTTTACGGATATAGGAACTTTTGCGCCTACATTAACAAAAAGTGCATTACGACGGTTTATAATTTAGCAATCTTGTAACAGTCAATTGTTTAACAAACCTTCAACAGATGTAGATCTATGCTTGTAATGGTAATAAAGTGCTAAAGTGTGTCCAATTTAAAAGTATACATTTGATGTCACTTTTAGCTTTGTAGTGAGGTGATTGAGTTACGAGTAATACGATAATCGATAAATTCGGAAATTGAAACTAACTACGTGAGAAGGTCTCATTTCATAATGCCAACTTTTCAAAATGCTCACCGCTCGCAAAATGACTACTTTTCACAGTGGCAACTTCAGGGGTCCGGCCGCTCTACGAGAGAGACGTCGCGTCGCACTCGCAACGCGCTACGAGAGAGGCGTTACTTACTACAGAAGCGTGAGGATACCTACAGTCCACATTTGCCGACCTCTGTGGCGTAGTGGTTATATAACATGACTGCTACGCAGAGGTCTCGGGTTCGATTCCCGCTCAATGCAAATCTTTGTGTGCATGAACATAATCTTTTGCATTGGTCTGGGTGTTTTACTATGTATTTACAAAAAAAAGTATTTGAGTATGTTTATTTGTTGTCTAGTACCTATAGTACAAGCTCTACTTAGTTTGGAACTAGACGGCTTTGTGTGAATGTGTGAGGAATATTTATATTTTTTTTATCATATTTTGTGTTCAATCCGTAATATGACACAGCGTATAGTGAAAACGTAAACAGTAATAGAAAGTTAAATAAGTACTATTTTACTAAGTTATTCTCATATTTTAATGTTAACATTTATTCATACAACTACTTTTTATTTTTATTATTTATTTATTATACATAAAAGAGTTATATACATTTAATTAACTTAAACGTGTCACTTAAACCACTAGAGTTTGTGTGTGACACAACATTCATCGACATAAGTTACTACAATTTTACTTACATGAATATTACTTATTATAACAACATAATATTATCACTCACTAAAAACAGTTTCACAATTCAACACAAAACACTGACATCTCTTACAAACAAACAATACTCAACATTATAATGTTGACAAGAAATGGAACATAAGTTTAATTTTTATATTTTTTTAGGCCAGTGATCGGTTTTAAAAAATTGTTCCTTAAGTATCACATAATTTACTTTTTCAAATATTGGTAAAATTTTACAGTATCTAAAAAACTGTGATTCCTCTGTTATGGTCTCTTTAACGTTAGGTATTATGCATGTACTTATGCATGTATCTAAACTTAGGATAGTTTTGAATCACTTTTTTCCTAAAATTTTTACTAGACTTATTAATCGACGAAGTAATCATCACGGCGCTTGTACACGGTAAGAAAAATCGCCGGGCCTACGCAAGAATTCGTGTCGTTTCTAAGCACGACCTGTGTACACAGCGCCAAGAACTATTTTTTTCTTTGACAGATGTAGGTGTTGAGTGCCCCACAGCTTTGAAAAGACTCAATATCAGTCGTTTAGAACATGTCATAGACGTAGCACAAGGTGTTGAGATATGGGCTAGAGGATTCTTCTTCTTTTAATGGGATAATTAATCTCCGTTGGAGGTGTCTAGAATCATCGTTTCTAAGAAGCTTGCGACAATTAACAACTAAAGAACAACGTGCGGTTTTTTTGTCGCTGCGTAACCCACAAGCCCCGATATCCCTTCTTGCCTCGTAGGTATTGTAAAAGGTTGAGGAAGTTAGTAAAACATAAATATACTATCAGCAGAGACCTCGAGAAGCATCTTACTCCAATTCTGGTCTCGTATTACGAGTAGAGTAAAAATTATCTAATTTTGTAGGAAATAAGTAAATGCTTTTAATTATATAGGTTAGGGTTGCGAGATGGATCTCAAGTTACACACATACTTCCTGGGCCTCTACTATAGTCATCTGATGAGTCTGCGAGATATTAGTTCGAGTGACTTTACTAGAGTTACTTTACTACATTAGTCAATAAGGTTATTGGACTATGGCTTTGACTTTACGTCACCTATGGTAGAGATGGGGTGGCGACACGGAGTATTTTAACCCGTCACCATACTGTGTATTTTTCGAGGGATACTTGGCCTACTAATACCACGCTGCCACGCCAGATGGATTAGTACAAGGTTTTATTTCAAGTATTCCTTCTTTCTATTTCGCAATGATAATAATCACGGATAGCCCCTTAGCCGGTTTTTACGGACCCCATGGGATGAAAAGGGGTGGTGACATATTGTATTATTACTCCGTCACCACACGGATTAACCTAATTCGCTATTACCCTTACTATGATGTATATCAATAAAAAAAGATCATTTCATATTAGAATATTGAAAAAGCTGTCTAGAATGTGTTTTCAAGAAAGATTACAAAAAATATATCGTTCACTACTTAGCCTGCTTGTGTATTATGTAGTTAATTTTGCCTACATATAATTCACTATTACATTCCTTTCAATAAATTTAACAAAATAATAGAACACCTATAGAAATTTTACCTGATTGTATTAAAAATGGTTCTGTAGGTTAAAAATAACAAAATATTAATGAAAAAAAATAAAGTAGAGAAGTAGGGATAACAATGCAATTTAAGCCGAAACCTGCATTTTTGTTTTTACCATCACTACAGTAGAGTTGCGATTTAAAGGATTCATACAACAAATATTCCCACTTCTATTTTAATGTACTTACCCAATAAAACCCAAAAAAGCGAAATATAGTACTTATTGCTTAAGGTTTTGTAATTTTCCATGGGATATGATCCTAACTCGCTATTATGCTCAGTAAAAGAAATGGAAGGAAAAGAAATGTACAATTTACACTTCCTTAATATTACTTACTTAAAATGTGCGTGTGCTCTGAGGGCCACTTTCTCAAAATTTATTATAATAAAAACGTCAAAGCTACAAATTTTAATATAACCTCAAAATTATTTACATAGTAAAAATAAAGTTGATTTTCTTTTAGAGTAAAATGTATTGTTTTTTACCGAATGGTACAGTCACGAGCAATAATATGTACACATTTTCGCATTTTGTAAACCAGTTATCTAAAGTTCTGCCAATCCAAAATTGAAAATTCGAAGATTAATTCAAAACTGTACGGAACCTCTTCTAAATTACGAATTCATTTTGATATTGTAATGTCTAGATAAACGTGCAGATAGTTTAGAAAATTTGAAAATGTGTACATATTATTGCTCGTGACTGTACTGTACTTGTTGCACAATGTTTTCTACAGAAAGAGGTACTTCTGTAATTTTCCTAGCTATCATACTTTAGCGACAAAAAACAAAAACAAAAAAGTGGAGGACTGAGGGTCCGAATTTTCACAAAGTGATAATTTTTTACCAACATGATTTTGAGATCTGTTATTGCTTTCACGAGTTTTCACAATATATTTCCTATAATACAAGATTATAAAAAGTAGCAAAAAGTTTATGGTTTTGTTATAATTAGCGTATAAACTTTCCACCTGAGGGCCAATCTTGAAAGGAGATGTACAAAATAATACGATGTATTCTTACATTTTCTTGTTTTCATAATTTTTGTTTGGGTTTACGTTAAACTTTGGCGTAAACACTTTTTCTTTAGTGCCCTTAGTTTAGCCAGTACAAGCGGACCCTCAATCCTCTATGTGTGGACTGAGGGTCCAACTTTAAAGCCTATAACTCGCGTATTTGATGTTCACAAAATCTGATTCCAACTTTCACAATATTTTTGGAATGTTCACTAAATCCTAAGCATGTTTTCAAAGGATTTTGAGAAAGTGGCCCTCAGAGCACACGCACATTACTTAAAAATGTCCCAGGGCCGAGGCTTTTCCCGTTTTAGAGGTAAACTTGACCTGCCAATGCCTGGATTCTTATCTGGATTAATATTTTTTTCCTCGAATTTCTAATTTATACGGGATAAACTCTCTAGGCCACTTTATATAGCACTTACCCGACGAGCATAGGAATATGTTTGAAAAAAAAAAATTATAATTTCAAAATAAAGCATTTCAAATAATTATGACGTTAGTAATTATAATTGTTATTTTCAAGTAAAGCTATGAAACCTACATGTAGAGTTTTAACTGACCGTGGGCGGGCGAGCGCAGGCGGCGCTGCAGGGGAAGCGAACGTTAACCCTTTCTGCAGTTCATTCGCCGTCTGGCCTCACCCCTATAGGCCGCCCACCCTCCTTTGCCGCCGCCGACCCGACTGCACGCTTGCTATACTGCAAGTCAACATTTTTTACCTATTAGGTATCTAACGCTCAAGTATCTGTATTATACAAAATGTAAAAGTTATCCATTATACACACATCAAAAAAGTCTAAGCAACATGCATGATATTACAAATTTACCATTTATATTAATTTATTTTACCATTTATTTTAATTATAACGTTGTATTTTATTTTTAAAATAATATTTTTAGGGTTCTATGATGTAAAAATAACAGCTGTTTTCTTTATAAGTTCTTTTAATAACAGAAATTAACAATATTAGAATATACAGGTACATAAGAAACTAAACTTTTTTTTTACAAATTGAAATTTCTTAAGAAAATGAATTTATTGTGAAAGAATAGGACAATTTAATACAAAGTATGGCCTCCTCTGCTATTCAGAACTTGTCGGCAACGATTATTCATTGAATTAATGAGACTGTTTATGTCATCTTGCGGTATTCGCTCCCAATGGAATTGTAGCAAATCCTTCAGCTGTTGGGTTGTTGTCACTCCGTCCAAGTCCTTCAAAACACGTCTCTGGAGCATGTCCCATGCGTGCTCGATGGGGTTGAGGTCTGGCGATTGTGCAGGCCAGGGCAATACCTGGATGTTCTCCGTTGCCAAGTATTCACTGGTTCGCCGAGCTGTATGTGAACGCGCATTGTCATGCATTAACGTAAAATCGGAGCCAAAGGTTTGTGCAAATGGATGGACATAAGGTCTGAGAATATCCTCAACGTAATTTTCAGCGTTCATGTTTCCATTTACAAAAACGAGCTCAGTTCGCCTGTTCTTCATAATACCCGCCCATACCATAACTGTTGAGCCGCTGTATGGATGAACTTCCTGAACGCACCTGAGTCTTTCAGTATTTCCGGGTCGACGGTACACTCGCACCCTTCTTGTATCAGGCCTAAACCCGAATCGCGACTCATCGGAAAACATAATTTTATCCCATTGTTCCTGGGTCCATGTTATGCGTTCTCTACACCATTCATTTCGACGAGCGCGATTCCCGTGACGTATCGGTGGGCACCTGATAGGGCGTCGAGCTCGTAGGCCGTACTCATGCAGTCGATTTCGCACAGTTTGGGGACTTACATCAACACCACTTGAATTTTGTAGCCTCAAACTTATCTCTCGAGCGGTTAACATCGGCTGGCGTCTTGCAGTCAGTTGTATGTACCGGTCTTGCCGAGTGGTTGTACTCCTTTTACGGCCTGGATGCTGTTCAGCGGGTTCCCCTGTATTATTGTAGCGCTGCCAAAGACGACAAATAACACTTCTATGAATACCAAAATGTCGAGATACCTGAGATTGATTACTTCCCGCTTGCAACATCCCTACAGCTCTTTACATTTCATCTGCCGTCAAATGACGTCGCTCCATGACGTAAAGAATATCTAACAATTCAATTTTGTCGCCAACTGTATTTAAATGGTTGGTAAAATTATAAAATCAAGACTAAAACGTAGCAATTAACATGCACTCAAATTCAAACAAATTCGCAGTCATTTGAATTTTATGAAAAAAAACAAAACATAATCGAAATTTTTTTTTTACAACCAGCCAGTATGTCATCAATAACAAAAAAGTTTACTTACCTATACACTTTGAGTGAGTAAATACTTAGAAATTAATTAATATAAATGGTAAATTTGTAATATCATGCATGTTGCTTAGACTTTTTTGATGTGTGTAGATTATCATACTTTTTAGTGTAGGTATAACAAGAATGTAAGCCACCTCTTAGAATTGGTAGAATGGCATTTTTTAATATATCTTGTCTATAATGGCAGTTAATTTAAAGTCAAATTACAACCAACATCATAACGGTGAATATTCAGAGATGTAGATGTTTACTTTGTGACTTATTTTTAATTGGCTTACATTATATACATATTAAAATACATACTGTGATATATTTGTGATAGTCTAGTATAACAGTAGTAATAACATATAGCAGAGCGATTTAGCTGAAACCACCTTGCACCTACTTCCACGGAATAAAAAGTAACCATCTTTTTTGTGCATATTCTTTGGAACTGTTGAATTACCACGGTACCGAGAGGTCAATCAATATGAAATAATTCTTAAAGTGTTCCATGAAGTGTTCTATCAAAATCCAATCAGCTTAGGCCTGAATTAGGTATATCATCACAAACTGGGTGTTGTTAGGGTTTGTTTTAGTCAATCCCTTTTTAGTTCTAGCAACGATTAAACTTACTGGCTCACAAATAATCCCCAGTATTCTGTCGTATTTTAAAAAAACATCTGTCTAAGAGCGTTTTCCAGCATACCAATAAATGCTCAGTATTACCAATGTTCTGACCATTCACAATTTTTTTTTTTATCTACGAGTATACCTGTAGCCTTAGTATAGTCTGAGTTTGTCAATTCCAAAGAAGTTGTACCTACTTGTCAATGCGAATTTTAAAAGTTTTTTTAAATAATTGAAATTAAAATAAAATGTTACAAATAACATAAAATGTGTTTGTAGATATTTTTGTACAACTACTCAATGTTTTGACTAATTTAAGAATTCCGTTTTTGTTTCCGTTTTTCCAATTCGCTTGCTGGAAAACTTATTATACATTTATTTAAGATCCCTTTTATTATATTATAGTTTAGCAGCTTCTGTAATAAAACGTACCTACGTACATAATTGACATCAAGGTAGAACAATAAGTACTAGATAGGATAGTAGGTTCGCTGTTGCGGACTAAATTCAATAATTCAAGTAGTATAATTTCATCAAAAACAACTTCAATCGTAGATAAGTACTTAATCGATCATTTAGTGAAAACTTTCATTTAGCCATAATATTAAATCTATACATATACCTAAATAAAATTGGAGTCTGTTTGTAACATGAAATCCCCGGTTTTCTACAAATTGCATATCAATGTATATGTTACGGGCAACGTGATTAACTGGGCATTATTAATAAGGACCGGCTTTTATTAATAATGCCCAATAACGATGGCCAAAGTGATAAATTTATCACTTTGACCGGCCATGGCCGACGGCCCGTGGTCCATGTAATAAGTTAGTGTTTGAGATAGCTTAAAAAAAGCTAAAATCGTAATCCCTAACAAGTTTACTATAATCATCTCTTTCCATAACGTTCGCGTATACGAAATCGTATATTACCTGATCGTCTATAATTATAATACTTGTGTGTCATAAAAAGGAGTACTATAATTTATAAGATATCCTAATTTTTCTTGCTGTAAAGTCACATGTCCTTAGATAAAATTAAGCCAAAAGTCAGAAACAGTTGGTTAGGTTAGGTTAGTATGGCGACCACAACGATTTTTTAAAACAGAAAGATTTTTTAACTACTATGTCCAATAGTTTATTTTTTGTTAACTTTTCACGAAAATTTTGTAAGTTTAATTTCATTTAATAAACAAAAACACTACAGTTCACCTATTTTATTACTTTGCACAAGATAGGGTAGGCATTATTCATAATGTCCGGGAAAAGTGATTAATTATGCTGTTTTAATCACATTGTCCAATTGAGTCGGGCATTATGAATACAGACCGGCCATTATTAATAGTGCCCGGACTTATCAAATTGCCCGTAACATATACCTACTTACACGATACCATTGCCGAAAATCACAATTAAACATTTTTTGTCTGTCTGTCTATCTTTCTGTCTGTCTGTCTGTTTGTTCCGGGTAATCTCCGAAGCCGCTGGACCGATTTCGATGGGAATTTCACTATTGGATTGTAAATTTTACGGCGCGTAAACTGGGGTAGGGTAACGGCCGGTCCTAATATCCGATCTCAATCCATTTTGACCGATCTTGGATCGAGATTTTAATCCATTTGTGACAAGAGGTGTTGCAATAACCAATCCAAAGATCGTAATATCAATCCAAAAATTTAATCGATCGGTGGGAGGAGTGTAATCCATTTTTAGAGATCTTTTGATCGACCTCTCTTTGAAAATGACAAGAGCTGGGTTTCAATAACGGTTTATACGTTTTTGACAGATCTGTTTACATCAATCTTAGATTAGTTTCGGCAATCCTAGAATATTGGTCGATTACGTGCAATCTTTTAAAGTAAATTGTATTGTTATTATAATATAGATAAAAAGAATAGGTATCTAGGTACTAAAATGAGTCGCAATATAATATTTGACAGTGATTTAGAAGCCTTGGAGCAACTTTCCGACTGGAATACCGACGACGAGAATGTAGTGGCACATCGTAACATTTACTGCAGGGTTAACCATACACAAAGCCTCACTGATTCTGAATTATTATTTTTTTATTTTAAAAAAGATAACTTCAGCACTAGGTATCATGCCCTGTGTCGCGGGGACCTTTTACAAACATCAATTAACGGACACAAAGAACACCCAGACCAGGACAATAATTTGTGGATCTCACAAATTACTATCCTGCGTGGGGATCGAACCCACAACCTCTTGCACGGCAGCCGCTTGCGCTACCGTCGCGCCACCGAGGTCGTCATTCACGCACTTCAATTCAAAACAAAAATATTCAAGTCTTCTTTCTTGTTTGTTTGGCGGGCGACACCTTGACAGTTGACAATGACATTGTGTTCCGTTCTTATAAAGTTGGTACGTGGTATGGTGTAATTATTATAATGTTTAAAACGTTATTTATTTATTTGTGAATAAATCTTATTTTTAAAGATAATAATATGTTACTATGCAATAAAACCTATATTATACTAATGTTTTACCTACTCTCAAAGTAAGTTATAATACAGAAGTTTTATAACAGAGACTGCTTCAAACGAAACGCAAGAGAGGGAATGGATCGATCTCCAATCTTTTACTAAAATCAATCGACGATTGCTCTCTCTTGTAATTGGGATGCAGATAGATGATCGATCGGCTGATTGAGGTCTATCTTAGATTAGAAGAATCTTTCGATTAGGGATTCGATATTAGGATCCACCGTAAGTTGTCCTACAATGAACCATGTAAAATTTGAAGGCGCATAACTCTCTCATTTAAGCTTCGAAATGATTCAAATTTTGTACAAAGATAGGTAATTTATCTAGCTTTAAAAGAGCATTGACAAATTTTCAATATTATTTATGCTTTTAAAAATAAAAACATAAATATAAAAATAAATATTTGGATCATTGTGTACTCTAGGGTGTCCACATTGAACCGGGTTAATTTTAACATTGAACCACTTAAATTTAAAAAGGAAATGTATTCAATAAATAATCAGGGTAAAAATAAAACGTCCATTTCTTATGTAATCAGTCTTTACTTGTTATAGAGTATTCTTTAAATCATAATTTGGTAAATATGTTTCTTGTTAGCAAGATCATCTTTAGTTGTGTCTAAATACTGTGTTATATAGCGGCGCAAAGCAGGATATAATGCAGCTTTTCTGATGATTACAGCTTCTCTATTTAATTTCAAAGCTCTTAACATATTGGAAACAGTGTGTCTATACTTCCCATTTGGTCCCATTGTCACCAGATCAGGATCTGGATCCCAGAGAAATAGTGGGCATCTCTTGAAAATTGTACACGCATTGTGTAAAATCTTGTCATACACGTGTATCTCTAACGTCACTACAAAATAATGAAGAGTTGGAACTGGTCTGATAAAGGAGACCACAGAGAGTTGAGGGAACTCTTCAATGGTATACAGCAACTACCTTGTGTTTGGGCTTATTTTATTCGTATTGATGCTGCTTTACACAATTTTACATAAACATGATCTGATGATGAAGACGACTAAGGGTCGAGGGTACTTCTCAACGGTATATAGAGCTACCTAGTGTTTAGGATTATTTTATTCGTATTAACGAAAACTTTACACAAACATGATCTTAATGATGAAGACGACTGCAGAAATTTATTTAATACTAATATTAGAAATTGATATTAGCTTGGTTTTTAACCGACTCCTGTTGAAGTCGGTTTTTTAATTAGAAAATTATTTTTCTTTGACTTACTTTATACCGTGCCATTCTGTAACAGATAGAAATATTGACCAAAGGAAGTAATTATAGTAATATTAATAATGATAATATAAACAGGTAGGTAAAATAATATCATGTAGATTGAAAGTTTCAATACACTATCTAACAACACTAGCAAAATGGACCACGTCTTGTTCAATGTATACGCCAAGACAATTCTTGGGGTAGGTACATAATCCGTGATTCATTGAGTACCACCTCAACATGGTTCAATGTGAGACATGGCACCTTTTTATAACTAACCTTAAAATTTAAAACTGAAATAAATATAATTTTGAAATTAATTACAGTGCATAGATAAGCTAAATAACTATATAATTAGGTGTAAAAATAAAAAAGTCGATATTTCTTAGAGAAAAATGCTAAAAAAAATAGTAATTTTTTTTTTAAACTTACTTTTGTGACAGTGTTTGAAAAAAATGCTCCTCACACATACACCTCTTGCGCGATCTGCCCGCTAACTTCTAAGCGAAAGAGACACGTCTATACCTATCGTTTGCACAAATTAACACGATCTGGCCACGTCGCATTTTGGAAATATGGCGCTGGTTAAGTGTAGCTGCATGGTTCATTGTGAGACAGTCGACCTACTTGAGATTTTGAAAACTATTTAGGGCTCCGTAGAAAAATATAAAAACGTTGAAAATTTTAACAATATTAATGGTTTTGCACAAATTAGGCTCTATAAGGTTACGGAGAGGTAACTGATGGTATAAGGAGTAACTTAGAATACTTTTATTTAATAGGGTTCCGCAGAAAATAAATTTAATTTTGATTACGAGACTTTCTAAAATTTAAATTTAAAATTATAGTCAAAATTATAGTAACATTCAAAACCAAGGTCAAAATAAAAGTAAAAGTCAAAATCAAAAAAACATATTTCATTTGTACATATAGGTAGCTAAAAGTTTTTCAAAATCAAAAATATAGGTAAAGATAGACCTGAACATTCACTTCTTAGGGTTCCGTTTTTCATCAGTACGGAACTCTAAAAACAAAAAGAATACAATCGAATTGAGAACCTACTCCTTTTTTTTTAAGTTGGTTAAAAACAAAGAAATAGAGTGTAATACTTGTACTTGTGTTGTAATCTTGTACTTGTTATTGTGCTTGTACCTACTTGTTAAAGTTATTTTGTTTCTGTAACAATTTAGATTTTGCTTAAAACTTGGCACTCATTTAGATCTCCCTTATTTTTAATGGGAAGCCCACACAGCCAAGCATAATTTTTATATTGAACGTGGCTCTTCCTTTTTACATTTATGTTTTTGGTAGGATAACATTACTTGTTGTAAAAAAAAACTAGGCAGGTATAGGAATTTAATGTTAGCGCGCATTTATTTTCCTTTTTTTTTTAACTTTTTATGGTTTGTTTTTTTTTATCTTTTTTGATTTTTTTCTATGATTACTCACAAATTATTGAGCTAAATTCCAAATTTCATTCATCTAGGTCATTTGGAAGAAGGTTAGGTTTAGGTCATATAAGTCAGCCACAGCTAAAATACGTAGGTATACGACATTTTGACTTTCATATTTTTCTAACCGTTTGAGTAAGCTTCATTATTTTTGTGCTTCTACATGTTCATATCATATATAAGGATATCATTACGAATTGGATATAAACACGTTATTTGACGTTCAAGAGGTTTTGAGTTATAGAAGGGTCAAAAGTTGCGCCAAATGGTAGGTTTAAAACGCCAACGTGTGTTACAATCGGCGCTGGCTAGCCAGTTTCATTGCTTGAACTTGAACCTGGCTTGACACGCTGGCGCGTATCTAGAAGTCAGCTGACGACCACGGCCAGTACAACCTGTGCCGAAACGTCAAGTAAAAAATAACGGTTGACTGGATACCATGCGCGTTAATATCCCGTTTTTTATCATTTATAAATAATAGGTACTACGTTCAAAATGCATCGTAATTCGCTGCTGTAGGATATTTTACCGTGAGTTTACCTACTCAAAGTGTCGTAATTTTATTTAACAGGCTACAAGTTTCTGTTTAAAAAATATTACAAGTTTACATCAAGGTGGAAAATTGACAAAATGGTTTACAACAGCCACAACTTTAATAAAATTTGTTTAGATAATCTTTCTTCAGTTGGCTATATTTACATATTGTAAGGAAAACAGCTTTATGAAACTCATAATTATATTTTCACGTTTACACGTTACTCCGAAACCATAAAACGTAAAAATTCAAATTACTTAAGTATATCGAAACATTTACCTACTTCGTCCAGCGAAGTTTTTCTCAATAATCCCATTATTTAAAAAAACATTTTGCTGAGGTAACGTTACGCCAGCAGAAACTGTTTTTGTCAAATATCTTTAAAATTAGGACCGAACTAATTCCAAAACCTACACAGACAAAATGCAAGTTAAAATTTAGCAGTGTCAGAAAATACTGGCGCTGCCATCGCCTAAAGCATGCTCATGCTGCCATCTTTCAGAAACTGTCTCAAAGTTTTTATAGAATATAAGGACAATAATAAAACAGTTAAACCAAAACAATGATAGATGGCACTTTACTAACATTCTTTTGAATATTTTACACGTTCAAGAATTTTGGATTTTTATTAGTTTTCCTTGATCAAAATTTCTAATAATAGGGTGTTAGTAGAACTTACCTCAAATCTTAACTCAGCTACTTAGACCTTTTTCTGTATCATCCATCGATAAGGAAAATTTTAATTATTGAGAAACCGTGGTCTTATACGATCCATCGATCGGAGATATAATTTCTTTTGTTACTAAAAAGTCTAAAGTGGTTTTGCTCAATCTTAAAGTTGGCAGAATCGTCACCGACGCTGAAGTCAACAATTTCATGAAAAGAAAATAAAAAGTTATTACAAAAAGAAATTAAAGTTTTAATTGCGGGACAATAACAATAGTAGTAAGATCAAACTAAATACATAATAAAAAATGTTGTTATAAAAAGCTAATGCATTTCCTTCAAACGATTTGTGACTATGCATGTAAGGAGGCTTTATAACCCCTTCTTTCTCGACTTTTTTTGGATTTGACAAGCCATCAATTTAAATTAATATGCTGAATAAATATTAAAAGAAAAAATTTAAATATTTGATATTGAAAAACATCAAAAAATTTTAGCGTGATCTTGCTGTTAAAAATATTTTGTCTATGCTCTTGTTGCAACGCACGCAGCATGGCCGTGAATGAAATAGACATTGTGGCCAGAAAAAAGTAGCTGTCAAACGAATCTGTCTTCTAACTACAGCAATTTCATGAGAAAAACGTAGTTTATCTGTATATGTTTGTACTCAAAATTATATAAATAATGCCGAAGAATAAAGGAAAAGGTGGTAAAAATAGGAGGAGAGGAAAGAATGAAAACGAAACAGAAAAACGTGAGCTGGTCTTCAAAGAAGACGGACAAGAGTACGCCCAAGTCACAAAGATGCTCGGTAATGGCCGCTTGGAGGCCATGTGCTTTGATGGCATAAAACGTCTGTGTCATATCAGAGGTAAACTAAGAAAAAAAGTCTGGATAAACCAAGGTGACATAATATTAATAGGTTTGCGAGATTACCAAGACGCTAAGGCTGATGTCATCTTGAAATATACACCTGATGAGGCAAGGAATCTGAAGACTTACGGAGAATTCCCAGAGACAGTACGAATCAACGAGACAGTGGTTTATTCTGTGGATGGTCTGGATGAGGATATTGAGTTTGGTGATGAAGTTAGTTCAGAAGATGAAGCTGATGCAGTAGATGCTATATAAAAGTTAGCACTGTATATATTATCTACAGTAAGTCTGTGTAAATTTGTTTGCTGTTATGAATAAACATGACTTTGTGATTTTTTACATTAGTTCTCCAAATTATTTCATAGTATACCTTATTTTTTTAAGTTTCTATTTGGTATTCATCAGTATTTTTCCGCAACATTATTGTAACACATTAATTTATAGCTCATAACTTCATTAGACTTCTTGAGTTTATTTTATCCAACATGGAATTATAGTCAAATTATTGTGCAACATTCCTTGAAGTTGAACCTGTTTGTCTTAGCTGAAATTGCAAAAAGGAATGTATATATACCTAAATACCTATTAAATAATTATATCAACACAATACAAACTCTATTATTTTCTCTTATACATTTCTTTTCTTTAAAACAACATAGGATCTACTACCAGTTTTATCTTGTTAAAAACCAGATTTAGCCTTATTGATGAATAATCACAAGGCTCCTTATTACTTAACGTGGTTCTGTACAATCTGTACTTTAAGCTACAATTGTTGAGCTTCATGGTCATGGGGGAATACTTATTTTAGTCTTAATTTTGCAAAATATAACAATAGATTGTGTGACATTGTCGTCATCATTATTTGTTTTCATTTCTAGGCTGTGATTTACTTTCTAAAACTTGCGGCCAGAATAAATTACTAGGATGTCAGTCTTCTTTATAAGGAGCCTACTCACTTTAGTACTAATTTTTATGTTATCTTCATAAATACATTATTTATATTTTTTTATGTTTTGTGATTCGTGTAAATTATTATTATACGACTTATATTATCAATCTGAGAACTTGTGTACTTACAAGGCTGTCTCCTACAATACTCCTTATTATTTCATTTAATTTTTGATCTAATTTACTAGGATTGTACATGTAATGATATCAATATTACTCTTTAATTATCATGGATATACATCTTTAATGAATAAATTTACTAATTTCGTTAGATTGTTAAGTATAAACAAAACCAACATAAGAACAAGCCTTTCATGATTATTTAACTCACCAAAGCAAAAAAACTCAATTTTTCTCATTGGTCAGATCAATTGGTTTTATTGGTAATTAGCTAACAGATTTACTGGTTTTTATATTGACTCTTACTTTTGATTTCAAATGGACATCCTTATAATATGGACCACAACACTCTGATTTTATTAGTAGACCAAAAAGAATAATTTAAAATGGGAGACAGTAAACAGCAAAAGAACTCATTACATTATACTTATTATATTAGGGTAAACTTTAAGAAACAGATTCATAAAAACCAAGATACGATATACACTTGAACATTTTGCGATTTCCGATTTTATTATTTACCATTCATAAATTATATTACTCAAAATCCGTTTAGAGTGTTTTACTTCTTAAATTAATAAATATGCATCATATTTTTATTTCAGTAAGTTTCATATTTGGGACTACATTGTAGTCCTATCCTGTATGGGTTAGAAACCCCTCTGAGGTTGTGAGAGAAATATATTATTATTCTGAGGAGCCTCAGGGGTCACTTCGAATTTTTGCTTTGGAGCCTTGCTTATGAGGCTGTTCTATAAACCAGCTTTGCCATTTACGAAAGACCACTTGACTCACTAACATGCAATACCATGTTATATCAGCCAAATTAAGAGGTTTGGGATTACAGATACCTCACTTTGGGATTACTGATAGTGGTACTCTCTTTGTGAGCAACTACCAGCAGAGAAATCTTCTTCTTTGTTGTCGACTATACAGTGTTTTAGGGACCACATTATCTGTGCCAACAAAAAGCTTCACCTTTAGATTTTTAGCGCAACATTCCTTATAAAGTGGCATGGGATGGGAATAAAAATATCGAGTCACTTTAGTCTCGTCGCCAGAATCGGAATAGGTTGTCAGCTCTGGTCAAAGCCTTTAATGAAAGTTAAAAATTAAAGGTAAATTTTTATACTTGGTATCCACCAAGTATAAAATTTACCTTTAATTATTATGAGATGTGAGAGAGGTCTCGGACAGACAGAGATGCTGAAATTTCTTATAGGTATACCTACTGGTTTATGGAAGACAAATGACCAGCCATGACATGGTCCTTAAATAAATTGTGCTTGATATAGACAGTTGTTTATGATGATACCTAACTACTTTCCTACTACTACAGCAGCCCTCATATGCCATGGTAAGGTAAATCTAATATCGAAATTTATTTTCCATGAATTTTCGCGAATGCAGTTCGTGTAATATTATAAAATTTTAAGTTTTACCGATTCATAAATAGGAACGTCCAACCGAAAGATTATCCCCTGCATTTTCGCTACCTACAAAGATATGTTTTCTGCTCCTTTACTCCTACTGACTTCTACTTACTACTAGTCGAAATAAGAACTCTAGTGATTTTATTACTGGGGTAACTTCTTGGCCAGGACCTTGTCTCCCGTACAAGGCCCTGACTAAATTTGTGTGTAACTACCTACTACGGTATCATCCTCATAAGAGCCCATTAATGTCCCACTGCAGGGACGGGCCTTCTCCAGTGACGGAGGGATACTTGGCCTACTAATACCACGCTGGCCAAACGGATTGGTATAGGGTTTAATTTCAAGTTTTCCTTCTTTTTATTACGTAAAGATAATATTCACGGATAGTCCCTTAGTCGGTTTTTACGACACCCATGGGGTGGTGACATATTGTATTCTTACTCCGTCACTACTATAGATGCTAGCGGGAAAAAATCCGAATAATTCAAGTTGATTAAATCGGAATAATACCGAAATATACCGGAACTTTAGGATTTTTTCAACGGATCGCACTGTCACGTGATTTATTTATTTTATTATATTATATTATTTATGTGCTATAAAATTTATATTATTATGTTTTTATTTATTATGTGTATAATTATAATTTATAGGTAAGTATAAATAATTGTAAATAAACTATTTATGCATTTTGTCTGGTACCGATAGTTTTATATTATTATTTTAGATTAGTTTAATATTCGGGCGATATATTTGACGGAAAATTCGATCGAATCTTTCACTCACTCGCGGGGGGAAAGCTCCTCCGCAAAGCATGTCCTCTCTCTCTTACCGCACCAGGCACCGCTGCCGAACAACTCGAGAGTCATGTCACAACGTGAACCACTCACGTCATGACATGAGTCGTGCAGACGGGTTGCGCACGTGAGGCTGCGGCCGGCGCACAAAGTTGTAGCGGCGCCGGCGCGTCGGTGATCGACGATCGATGCAAAATACTATTTTTCAGCAAATAAAACATAAAAATATTTATTAAATAAATTTGAATAAATCCGATTTTATGAAATTTTCCCTGATTTTTTCCGGTATTATTCCGTATTAATCAGAAGTTTTGCAACTATAGTCACTACACGGAGCCGTACCGTCACTACGATAAACTATATTGTTATTAAAGTGATCGGTGTGTCTTTCAACATCCTTACCGCCGCCGCTACCTCGAATTTAGCGGCGCGTAATTACATCGACTCGACTTCTCTACTCCAAGTTAACTTACAGTATGGCGTTGAAATGTAAGCTTTATTTCTTGTTACATAGATGGTTTAACATACATTGTAAGACTATGATCTATGACGCTTAGACCACGCTTTGTTCATCTATTGACTGTCACCGACCCGTTTGCCCCGTATTGCCGACGTGTCGTCAACGAGCTTGCAGCCACGGGGCGACGCGTTGACTGCTTATCCGTCCTTTCCCCTATCTCCTTCATTTCGAGGACTGTTGCAAGACAGAGCTCACGCAGTTTATAGGTTCTCATTATCATCACCCAGGCTAAGGACCAGGGGAGCTAGCAATGAAGTACCTAGACTAGTAATAGAAAACTACATTATGTTTTTAATTTACCTTGCTACTGGGGCTGCTTCAGCACCCAGTGAAATTACATGGCTACAAGACTTACAAGCTTTAGGGTAGGCAGGGATTTGGCTACTCTGGTATTGCTGACGTCCCTGAGCAGCGGTTACGACTTAGGTACCATTACATTGGTCACTTGCTCGTTCCCCCTTTAAAGCCATAAAAAAACCTACTTGTAAGACTGTTGTTGCTTTAAAAATATGGTTATATGCTTCTAAAATCTAATGAGGATAAAATAAGAAGACTCTTAGTCCACTACATGTTTTTTATAGATAGGTAATGATGCGCGCAGACACATCAAGTCCAAGGTAATAGATCTCTCTTGGCCGTCAAGGGTCTACACCACTAATGATTGGTCCAGAGGTGGTGCTAGCACAAAAGACTTCCTTGCAGTAAGATTTGTACCTCATAATATGATATATTAATTTATCTAAGGCACAGAGAAATATATTGGAAGAGCCGATGGTAGTTCTTCGTCGTTTGCCAACTTGGCCACTTCCGTACTAGAGATCATTTTATGGGATTTTTTACAATAATTAATTTACGGACACAAAGAACATCCAGACTCAGGACAATAATTTGTGGATAGCACAAATAATTGTCCTGCGTGGGAATCGAACTCGCGACCGTCGCGCCGTCGAGGTAGTTATTTACATCTTTATCAATTATTATAGTGCAAAACAATAAATATGCGAATTATTCATAAAGTAACCAGCACGCACCACTAGTTTTGGGGCCTGTCACCTGGAGCTAATAGAATTCACTTCACTAATCGTCGAATCATACAATGTTTTTAAAGACGTACTTTCTATCTGTAGTCGCATCGTACATACAAGCGTGTTTCTGTTTGACGTTTACGTTAGTACAGTACGGGGACATTGATAATGTGATTGGCTTTTAAAGAAAGACAGCAAATCAATGAGTAAGAAAAGTACATCCGATTACCGAAAATAGCTGAATAATTTTAGCATAAGTTTTAAAAATTATCACATTAAAATGTATCTTATAACATTCAGCATAAGGTTGAAATTATAAAAGATTGAATCCCTACTTACTTCTATTTGACATTGTATGTTTCATCACGTCTTACTAAGTGACAATGGAAACGGAAACATTGCACTTCGATAAAAAGTCATTGCAGTGCAACAAAATATAGCACTTATTATTAACATCATAAAATACAATTTCAAAATCATCAATAAATTATAATCTCATTTTCTCGCTTCCTCATTGTTGTCTGTCTTTATTTAAAAACCAATCATAAATTATCAATGTCCTCATACTGTACATATTCTTATCTATGTTGACGTTCCACCCACACCCCCTATTGTATACCTTGTTTACCACTATACCCTTTCCACTATATATAACAACATTTGACAGCTTGACATTAGTGACGTTCAGCAGTAAATCGAATGTAATGCTATTCGATTGCAAGCTATTTCAATAATTAGCGTTTCGATTTACATAATATAGTTGAGTTGTCATAGTTTTTATATTTCTTTTGTAATTATTTTACATTAGTACGGTTTCAATCTTTATTCTCGTTGGTTAGCTTTGATTTCAACAACTGTCGGTCCTTGGGCAGTGTTTTTGTACCCTATCTATCTATCTCATCTCGCCACCGGTGTCAACGATTAGTTCCTAATTCTTAATTTTCCACGTGCGTAATTTTACCAATTCTTTTATGGACAAATTCTTCTTTATGCGCATTCTTAATTTTACCTATTCTTAATTTTCCGAATGCCTCATTTTCACAATTATAAAAAGTACGAATTCGGAATATTTCTAATAAGTACCTACCTAGTCACAAGTGCAAATATGAATTTATATTGATTATATTATATAGGTACTTTAAATATAAATCTGAAGAGTTTGTTTGTTTATTTGATTGAACGCGCTAATATCTAAAACTACTGTTAGGAATTGAAAAATTCTTTCAGTGTTGTTGTATTCTTTCGCTCTGTAATGTGTGATACATACAAAGTTGCAAGGGGTCAGCAAATTACACAACTAATTTAAATGAAATTTAATTAAATGGAAGTAGAGTATGTTTAAAGTAGCCTTACGTGCGGAGTAGCACGTCTTTTAATGAGCTGAATGGCGGTGGTTCCAAGTTTTCGCTTGAATCCGAATCGCTGTCTAGACCCTTCATAGACTCTTCGTATAATTCTGAAATTGGTTTCCATTCTGTGCAGCAACGGTTTTTTAATTGATTAACAGCAAACGCTACTTTATTTTTTGAAAAGTCTGGTTTGCACGTATGGCTACTTTAAGTTCATTTCAGAGTTTAGGGTTACGGATGCATTGCTACTTATTAATTATTTATAATTAAACCTTATTACACAATGTGCATAACTGTACTTTCTTGTGTAAAAGACAGAATTCGTACTTTCTATAATTGTGAAAATGAGGCATTCGGAAAATTAAGAATAGGTAAAATTAAGAATGCGCATAAAGAAGAATTCGTCCATAAA
Source organism: Schrankia costaestrigalis (assembly GCA_905475405.1). Taxonomy (NCBI): domain Eukaryota; kingdom Metazoa; phylum Arthropoda; class Insecta; order Lepidoptera; family Erebidae; genus Schrankia; species Schrankia costaestrigalis. Next base: position 10,204,910 of record FR997832.1, read on the forward strand.
AGAATTGGTAAAATTACACACGTGGAAAATTAAGAATTAGGAACTAATCGTTGACATCTCGCCACCTCCAACGTGGTCTGTATATCTTTATTCTAATTAATATAATAGTTACTTATGTAAAGGGAATAATAATAATATAACATCATTGTGTAAAGGCACCACGACTTGTCCAAAATTAAAACCCTTTTTCTGTCGTACACATCGGTTAATTTTAATTCTTTGGAGAGATTTGGGTATTTTTGCATATTAATATTTGTTATAGTTTTTGTTTTTACATGAACTATGTTGTGGATGTGAAGAAATAAAAAAAATAGGTCGCGTACCCATTTCTTGCTGTGGATGTCTTATTAAGTCGACATATATTATATATTATTATGTATAGTGTGATTTAGCTAAGCAAAATGAAGGGAAAACTTTATGTACCTACAGGAGGAAAAGGAAAACTTTGTAATGCTATGATTAAATTAATGTTCTGTGTAATGTGTAATAAGGACAGCATTATATTTACGTAGGTTGGTAAATACACACGTTTCTACTCTGTAATCCTTTTTTTTTTAAATATAAATATAACATCATTGCAGGTAATTAACTATAAGGCAACCAAAAGCACAAAGACCTATAGACGAAGTGTAACCATAAAGAATGTAATATTTAGATTTTTTGATGTTGCCATTCTCCTCCATACGCGAGTAACAGCAGAGCAGCCATATTGAATTTTGTTGTGCTTCGAAAACATTGTGAGCACGTGGACTGTTGGAATATATTTAGTGAAATTTGGCAGTAATAAACTATATCAGTTATCATATAATTTCGGTTTGTATTCATTAACTGATTCTAAAGTGAAAATATTATTTTATTTTTTATCTGAGTGAGTACCTTTTCGTTTTTTTTAGTCCAGCCGGCGCGTATGATTTTTCATTTAGATTTTGAAGAATGTAATCAATTCAATCTCCAGTTTGACATCTAAATTATTAATAGTTGTTGTTTATTACTTTATAATTATAAGAATGGTATTTAATTATTAACAAAGTTAGTGACACAGTTTAAAAATTGCGTAACCTTTCATTTACGGTTCCACATTTGCTTACGTGTTGATTGTGAAGGTTTTGCATTTTACTCGTGACCCTCACCGTACAACATTTATAACTAGTGTTACGAAAAAGAATCGTGCCACATGGTAAAGATATTAATAACATTAGGCAAAGTGTAGGTAGAATAAAGCAGCATGTTCATTGTCTTTCATTTATTTAAGCCGATTGATCGCGATCGGAATAGGCTAGAATTTAAGTACATACCATGCTTACCTTTTTATTGTACGAGACCGGTGTTTGAAAATATTTATATTCTGGTTATCTATGAAAATAGGATTTCATTAAATAGCACAATCGGTACTAGTGTTATGACTATATTTAGTTTCTATCATATGTACTTGAAGAGTAAATAAACACGCGGATTAATAACCTATTCTGTCCGTGTTGACATGTTTGTTGTTTACCTTCGTAAATAATTATTTTAATTGATAATTATTTTAAATGCATAATTTAAATTCAATGAATTATCAAATTTTCTAATTCTTAATAATTCATGTGAGTTACGATTATTAATGCCATACATAAATAATATACCTATTATTATCTGGGTCAACCTTATTTCAAGTTTTGTGAAGGTGATTTGTTTTAAATTAGTGAATATTTAGAACATAATTTATAAGTTCGCAAAATAAGATCAACCTTCATGACATCAATACTGAATATCTTATTTTTTTGTGTATTTCTACAATTATTTTTTTAGGGAGAAGGGTTTAGTTCATCTTTCAGACAAGAGGATTAATTCTTTAGTATCAATCTTTTTTCTTGAAATGGCCTACAACTTCCGTATAATAGATTTTAAATAAGGTTTAAGTACACCTATAAATAAATTAGACATATAAAAGAAATTATTTTATGAAATTAACCTCAAAATTACAAAAGTTTGTTTTTGATATATTGAAGATATATAATTCTTTGTTTTAGATTATTTATAAAAGTGGCTAATTACAATGGCCCCTTGTCGTCAACTTCTTATGTGGTCAGTTCCCTCTATAGCAGTTCTGTTGGGAATATTTTGGTTCAGAAAAAAGAGAGAATATGCAAAATCTGACCCGGGTGGAAGAGAAAGAATAAGAAGTTTAAAAGAGGAACTTGCAGAAGCTCTGAATGTTCAGGCTGAAGCTATAAAGATTTCTCCTATGGGTAAAGCAGATCGTTCTGTAATTAAATCTGCTCCCATTGACATTATTCCCAATGGAATTAATTCCCAAAGATCTTCTCCATTAGAATTGACAGATGAGGAAGTTGATTTAGAAATTGAAAAAATTATTATGAAAAAGTCTATTGAAAAGGAAAAAAGAATGTCAGCTGGTCCTGACAAATTATCAAAACTGATTCTAGATTCTAAAGAACTTTCATTGACTGTTAAAGAAACAACTGTGTGCTCAACTGTTCCTATCAATTGCTATAAAAACAATTGCAACTTTTTATCATTGAAGAGTAATGAAGGAGGGGAAATTGTTGTAAATTCACAGGAAATGCCTGACCAGTCAGCAGAAGAGCTTTTGCAGCAACACAGTACAAAATTAGAAGCAACTGTATCTGAAATGAGCACAAGCAAAGATACAACAAATACTGAAGAAGATTCAAATCTTAATGATAATAACATAAATATAATTAATGAATGTGACAGTAATGAAAGTAATAACAGGTTTTCCACAGCAAATAGACATATATCTGAAAGAGATTCTGCAAATCATAGTCCAGTGGATCCTCTGTTAGCTAGTCCATCAATGTGCCACTTTTCAGACAATCATAGTGAGGTAATACTATTATTGCTTATTTTCTTAAAATTATATAAAATATCAATTGGAAAGAAAACTTGTGTTATAACAATATATAATTAAATTACGCTTGCTTATTAAATTACATTATCAACTACTTATTAATATACAGTGGTCTGTCTATTTCTATAGATTTTTTTGTCTCATTAATATATTATAAAAATAATATAATATTAATTATTACTGGAATGACTGATTTTTGGTTTTGTTATAGAATATTAAAGTATTTTCTCTTTTTTAGGGTTCCAGTGACAGCGGTAAAGGATGCTCTGAGGCAGCTAGCCCACCTCCTGCTAACATAAATATGGTTCCTAGTGAAACTGCTCTTAGAATACATCAGTTTGTTATATCACAAAGTCTTGTAGGACTTTTAATAGGAAAACATGGGTCTTTTGTTACACAAATAAAAGCTAAAACTGGTGCAAGTGTATATGTCAGAAGACACCCAGATTCTATCAAACAAAAAATATGTGCAGTAGAAGGTAATTAATTATTTTACATATTTGAAAGATTATACTTAGTGATTATTTTTTTTATATTGCATTATAATTTGACATGGCAATAGGAATGGAAAACCTAATGGCTAGTGTGAATACTCTATAGGATTGAAGGTATTTACAAAATGGCTTTACTCTTTCTCATCACTTTGCCAGTCGAACTACAAGCACTGGATTTACACTGGCTGATCTCTGACCATTATAATATGTAAATGTAATTGATTTGTATGGGTTGTCCATGAGTGACTGGTGGTCTTAAGTCTACATGCAAGTTAAAATTTTAGGCTCTTGCTTCATGGCTAATCAGTATAATAGGAATGTGCTATACCTACTTATGTAAAACCTATAAAATGTACCCTATTTACAGCTAATAAACAATTTGTATTTGTATGCACTGATATCATAGATATGTTGATTTCTTTTTTAATAATGTAAATAATAGATAACAAATATTGCTATATTTTAGGAACTCAAAGTGAGATAGAAGCAGCCTTAGAAATAATAAAAGAGAAGTTTCCTGAAAAGAAGTTTCCTAACTTTTCTTTACAAGAAATTAGTGCAGAATTATATCAAAGATTAGTGCCTCTAGTGCCAGAATTTCTACAAGTAAGTATTCTTAATTATTAAAATATTAATTTATTGTTTACAAATGTAAGGTGTATTTCTACCTGGGGCCTATTTAATAAAAACGACAATTTCGCGCTTGTCGCTAATTTTGACATATTTGTCTCAATATTAGATTTACCAAGGCATGCACTATACAACATGAGGCAAATATACTATTGTTATTTGTCGATATTTTGTTTAATAAAACAAGTTAATTACCGTCTGTTACCTATGACCTGTCATTGTCGCGTTTATTAAATAGACCCCTGGATTTAAAATGAGACACAAAGCATGTAATGAAATTTAAATTACTTTAACAACCATTGCCATTTTAATACCATTACTATTAATAGCAGTTTTTATCTATGTGTTTTATAAATAAATACCTATTCTATAATTATTCACACCTGACTTACAACAGTACTCATAAAGGTAACATAAGTAACACTCCTGTAACAAATATAGGTTTAGAACAATGTCACTAAAAATGTTATTTAAAGCTATGAATCAGAAATTAGCCATTATTCATAATTAATAATTATTTTATAAATTGAACAAAATGAAAAATAAACCCTAATTTAATCTATAATGAACAGCTTCTTTATAATGCATATCGTCAACCAGGTAATGACACAGCCTGTATAATTATCACTTGACATACATAGATATAAACATAAAATACTTTTTGTTTTATTTACAAACATTCTAAATTCAGAACACAGTAATTTTGTTGTAAAGTTATAAAGTTGGTCTAGTTAACATAATTAACTAAGGGTAATTTATGAACACTGTATGCTAAATGTGTTAGTTACAGCTTGTGGAATCTGTGAACAATGATACAATAATGACATGCCTGGTGAGTGCGGGACACTTTTTCCTCCAACAACCTCTACACCCAACATTTCCATCTCTACATGCGCTACACCGTCTTATGGCCGCCACTTATCAGAATCCTGATGTACCATCTCTGCCACGTCCAGTAAAAGGTTAGTCTAGATGATTAAATAATTCTTTAATTAGTTCAATAATGGTAAATATATCACAAAGAGGAATTAACTAATGAAGTGTATGTTTATCTATTTATACAGCTTCACATTTTTTTTTTATATGAATTTCTATTTTTCTTATTATAGAGGGTTCAATTTGTGCTGCGCCAACTGAAAATAACTGGTATCGTGCCCAAGTGATATCAACATCGGAAGAAAATGACACATCAGTCGTAAAGCTAGTGGACTTTGGTGGATATCTTACGGTCGACAACGATCAACTTAAACAGATCCGCTCAGATTTTATGACGTTACCCTTCCAGGCGACAGAGGCCATTTTGGCTTTTGTAAAACCAGCAAATAATGGTAAGTTATAATACAGATTTCATTACTCAAATGTAATCTGTATTTTTTCAAAATGCTTATTTGTGGGGATAATATTTTTCTTACTCATTAATTATGCTTTAACTGCGTTGAATGAGAGCAAAAAAGTACTACGTAATTTCTGTATGAGTGAAATTAATATTTTCGTCATAATATTTTTAACGAATTCTTCAAACTTCAAAGTTAAAAGTTTCGAAAGAGTTCGAAGTTGTTTATAAACACAATCTAAAATAAGTATAATGTTTCATCCTTATCATCCTTGGCATACATTTTTGGCTCATATTATTGACTCTTAATTTATTTTTGATCATATTTTTTCCATAATGGTAGAAACTTCTAACTTTGAAATGACTTTGTGTACCAACATACTATAAAGATAGAATATAGACATGCTCTGTGTCTTGATTTCTTTCTTACTCCTATATAGAAGATGCAATTCAATTTTTTTATTAGAAATAAAATTAAATTACCTATCAAAAGGATCTCATTTGTAACAATTAATGAGAGAAATAAGATTGAAGACTCAAGAACTTTTTGGTTGCAACCTCATTTCATAACATTGTTAATTACAAAAAATTATTAGGACCTAGAGATTTACATTTGTACAAGGATGTACAAATGTTGTTTACATTCGGAGCTTTGTTAATCGTAATATATTACTTTACAGAACCAGAGTGGAGCGGTGAGGCTCTGCGTATAATGGCTGGCCTGACTGCTGGGCAGCTGTTACACGCCCAAGTCGCAGGCTACGACGAGGCAGGCCTTCCACTCGTTCATCTCTACCTCACCCTACACCCACAAGTAAGTGTTTTTTTTTACAAAACGACAATTTTAATAAGTAGTAATTTTAAGTGTTGGACTCAGCTTAACCCTTGAACATCTACAGCAGCAAATCAGTTTACAATGCAGCAAAATAAAAACATTATTAAGTAATCAGGTTATTTTACTAATTAGAAAAACATTTGTACAATCGAAGACTTACCTCTTTTCCTTACTTCTGTAAAATCAATAGATCTTAAAATTACGTTATTTTTATTTCAATTTGATTTAAAAAAAAATTATTTGTGATGTCCGCGAGTTGCAATATGTCATACTAACTCATCTTAACATATTTATAATAATGTAAATCTTTTTTCTATTACAGCAAGTAATATTTTTAAACCGAGAGCTAGTGGATCGCCGCCTAGCGGAGTGGGACATTCCGGCAGACTCGTGAGCGCGGTGCGTATAGACTGGCTGTGTCCGCCGCGCTGGCCGGCTCCACTACTTAATATGTTAAATACTGTAATGACGCTGATTAGTTTTATGGTATTGCATTTTGTTTGACACAATGTACATATGTTTTTAGGTACGAGACCCAATATATTCACTGCTTACTAGTGAAATAAAATAGGTCCCGTTATGACGTGTGTCTCTTACATTTTATTTATATGACTCGTGACACGTAGCTTATAAATTAATTAAAGTTTCCCTTTACTATATCAATCTTTACTATTGTATTAGTTTTTACTATTATACATGGTATCAACTAGTTGCGTAGTAAGCCTATATTTCGAAAATTAACTAAGACGCTAGTGTGTGTCATACTTAAAATACCTTGATACTCATTTTGTCTAAACTACATATAACAGGAACATATAAATTACGATACGCTTATAAGAGAACTATATTATTCGTAGAATTTATGCTGGAAAACTGTTACGTAGTTACTTTTAAGATTATACTTTATTGGATACTACATACCTTTGGTAAAAGTAACTGCTCTTAAGGTTAGAAATATTTAATAGTGAGGTCTGTAAAAAGTTCAGGATGCTCATTGTAACATAATTATGATTTTGTTTCTAACTGTGCCTTGTGCATTTAACAAAAGCAATGGTCATTGAGCTTATTCTAAGCCATTTAAAAATGTATTAATGAAATTAATTTATTTGTCAATTCTTCATTTGGCTCTGCCAAAATAAAAATGTGCCTTTGAATATTTCTGCAGCTACACTTCTAATATTTGAAATATACATAAAATATTATTTGACACAGGCTCCTTTGGTTTTAGTCATTTACATCTTGTGATTTAATATCTATTTTGTCAATAGTCACTTGTGGCGAAATAGTATTTTGTGTATACGTCGCATATTATCTGAAACGAAAAACAAAGCAGCGCAAATTGTTTACTATTAGTGGAAGACTGAAAATGTATAGTAATGTACAGTTAAATACTATGTGTAAAATATGTGTAAAAAGTACAATATGTTAAATTGTGTGACTACTGGTATGAAAGATATGTTTTTACATTTTGTTATAAATTTATATTTTTGACAAGATGGGTAGAAATGTGCTACGTACGAATTAATTTCTTCCATTTGGATAAAGCATTTACAGGGCTGCTTTTTCTAAACATCATGTTAACAGATGTGAGCTTCTTGCAGTCAGTATGTCTTTCATTTATTTCAGATGGCACTAAAGAATCGGCATTAACATTTCATGTTTACCTGAGAAATATATACATAACTAAGAAGCTTTATGGTAAATTGTTGACTTATAATGAGCACGTTGATCATCCTGACGTATAGTTTTATTAGTGTACATAATAGATTTAGTGATGAGAAGCAATTTGATATTTCATTGTTGTAGTGAATCCAGTATTTTAATACTATGTTGAAAAATAGCGTTTGTTTTAGTGATTTTAAGGTCATGTATGAGTATTGTATGTAGAAAAATTGCTGAGAATGACGTAAAACAATTTTCAAGCTTGTTTAGAAAACTTTTCTATGTAACATTATTTTGTTCTTTCTCAGTTTATAAAATTCAAACTGTATTTTGCTTTACATTTATTTTTATATAAATTTAGCACAAAGTTTCATCTGGCTTTTATTGTAAGATTACTTAAATCGGCAGTAAATTTAAATTTGATTTTACAGCTGTGCGCGCCTGCTGGTGTATAGATTAATTTAGTTAAACCATCAAAACCTTTATGGTATCATTGAACCCTGTTTAATTATGATCGATGATAATCAGTCTGTACTTACTGATTATATTCAATCATCTCAAAATATCTGTTTAAATTGAGAATATATTCTAAACTTTTAGATAAAATAATTACAGAAAATAAAGCAATTCGTGCTTAACAAATGTTGATTCATAACGTTAAACTTAAAATGAATTGCGAATTTTAGTTACGTAATTATAACGTGCAGTTCAGTGATTGGCATTTTTGTCTTGATTTTCTACTTTCCTAGCTTTCGCTTATGTCCTTAATATCTTTCAAACACTTGAACAGATACTTTGGGAGGATATAATGTAAGCAGATGTTTTGCATTTTGTTTACGTCACTGTATATAACTAATATAATGCGGTTAATTTAATACATTGTTTTAAAAATAAAATATTTTCGTATTTTTATTGATTTCTCTTACACATCAAAGTACACCCTAAACATTATTAAGAATAAACAAGTTCCGCGTCATTTATAATATAACCTATGTACTTAGAACTTAATAACGCTGGTTCTGGTTGGTTATAGAGGAAATTAAGTAGTTACTGTGTTTATCTGTACTTCTATACTAATATTATAAAGAGGTAAAGTTTGTGTGTTTGTTTGTTTGTGTGTTTGTGACGTTGTAGGGGGTAATCTCTGGATCTACTGAACCGATTTTAAAAATTCTTTCTGTGTTTGATAGTCCATTTATCGGGGAGTGTCATAGGCTATATAGTATCACGCTATGCCTAATAGGAGTAGAGCAGTAATGAAATATGTTTATAAAAGGGACGCTTAAAAACGTTTATTTTGCTTCTACTGCTTAAACGTCTGGAGATATATTGAAATAATGTATTAGAGAATTGTACCTTTAAAAAAGTTTTACAATTAAGAGACTTAAGATTGTCGTAAAAATGCTAGGGTGTCGTAAAATGATGGAGGGTGTCGTAAAATGCATGGAGGGTGTCGAAAAATGATGGAGGGTGTCGTAAAACTGCTAGGGTGTCGTAAAATGCATGGAGCGTGTTGTCAAACTGCAAGGGTGTCGTAAAATAAATAAAAATAAATAAAATAAAATAGTTTTTATTTCGAACACAGGATTCATATCATGTTAGTAACAATACACTTAGGACTATGTTAGTAAACAAAAACATTCTTAAATATTAAAATTATTATTATTTTGTTACCAATTGTACGGTGGACATGCATCTACACATACATTGGTTCAAAATAGGCGAGTCATACCTTTCGGCAATCATTCGCAAAATACTGTTGGAGCTGGCCCGAACTCTATAGAGCAAGGAGGCTGTTTTTTTGCGCCATATTGCAAGGAAGTCATTTGTATGGCTTTGTGCGAACATACCTGATGCACTACAGAAGCGGGGCAGCCCCATCAGCATTCTATAGCCATTATTATATAGGACACGTAAAGCGTTGATGGAGCGCTGCGTATAGCTCGTCCACAGGCTGCACGTATAAAATACTTGGCAGTAGGCTTTAAACAAGGTAATTTTGACTGTCTCACTGCAACGTGCAAACCTGCGGGCCACCATGTTACATCGCACCGCCAACGCTCTACGTTCCCTCTCGATATCAGCTTGGTCTTTAAGGTCGTCGGTAACATAATGCCCTAGGTATTTAAAATGATACACTCGCTTAAGCTCGCATTTATTAAGTAATAAAGGAGGTATAGATTCCGGGCATTTACCACCCCCGGCCTTGAAAACCAAGTACTCACTTTTTTTTGACATTATACACTAACCCATGGTCAGCAGCGTAATGCTCACAAGCTCCAAGTAACTCCCTGAGCGCCTTGATTGTGGGACCCAGCAAAACCATATCATCAGCATAGCTAATGTTATTAACGCTTACATCGTCAATACGACAGCCAATTTTTTTTGTTACTTAGTTCCACAATCAAGTCGTTGATGTAAACATTAAAGAGCTTTGGAGATGTTATACCACCTTGTCTCACTCCACAATTCAGTTTAAAGGAGGCAGAAAGCTTACCGGCCCATCTCACATTATTTACTTGATTGTGGTACCAAAACTGAAAAATACGCAACAGCTCTGCTGGCACTTTTCTCTCCCGTAGCTTTTTCCACAATATATCATATGATACGAGGTCAAAGGCACGGGAGAGGTCCAGGAAACAAGCATAAACCGGTGTTCTACGCTGGGTGTAATATTGTACTGTATGTTTCAAGCTTAGTATTGCTGTTTCAGTGGACAGCCCAGGTCGAAACCCAAATTGGGCATCATGTATCTTGAGTAGAGGCTCCAGCTGAATATCCAACAGCCTATCGAGTACCTTTGCCATGACGGTAGCTAATGAGATGGGTCGGTAATTACATTTGTCTGTTACATCACCTGTCTTGTTTTTAATTATGGGTACAACAATTGTTTTCATTAAATCACCGGGAAGGTATGAATGACACATGCAGAGTGAATAGAACATGGCCAGAGTTCTAGGCAAATGAGGCCCAGCGTACCTGAGGTGTTCGATGCTGAGACCATCATGACCAGGAGACTTACCAGTCGTCATTTTACCAATAATCTTGGCCACATCTTTGGCGGGAAAACGAATTATATCATCCTCACGACAGACCCCCCAAAATGCATGGAGCGTGTTGTCAAACTGCAAGGGTGTCGTAAAATGATGGAGGGTGTCGTCAAACAGCTAGGGTGTCGTAAAGTGATGGAGGTTGTCGTAAAATGATGGAGGGTGTCGAAAAATGATGGAGGGTGTCTTAAAACGGCAAGTGTGTCGTAAAACTGCAAGGGTGTGGTAAAACTGCAAGGGTGTCGCTAAACTGCAAAGGTGTCGTAAAACTGAGAGGGTTTCGTAAAACTGAAAGGGTGTCGTAAAATGATGGAGGGTGTCGTAAAATGATGGAGGGTTTCGTAAAACAGCTAGGGTGTCGTAAAATGATGAAGGCTGTCGTAAAAGATGGAAGTGTGTCGTAAAACTGCTAGGGTGTCGTAAAAGGATGGACGGTGTCGTAAAACAGCTAGGGTGTCGTGAAATGATGAAAGCTGTCGTAAAACAGCTAGGGTGTCGTGAAATGATGAAAGCTGTCGTAAAAGATGGAAGGGTGTCGTAAAACTGCAAGGATGTCGTAAAATGATGGAGGGTGTCGTAAAAGATGGACGGGTGTCGTAAAACTGCAAGGATGTCGTAAAATGGCGGAGGGTGTCGTAAAACTGCAAGGATGTCGTAAAATGATGGAGGGTGTCGTAAAATGCATGGAGGGTGTCGTAAAATAATGGAGGGTGTCGTAAAAGATGGAAGGGTGTCGAAAAATTGCAAGGGTGTCGTAAAACTGCAAGGGTGCCGTAAAATGATGGAGGGTGTCGTAAAACTGCAAGGTTGTCGTCAAACTGCAAGGGTGTCGTAAAATGATGGAGGGTGGCGTAAAATGATGGAGGGGTGTCGTAAAGAGAGACTAAATGTTCTGCACTTAGTAGACATTGTTTTCTGCCCAGACTTAAGATTATATTCTTTTAAAACATAATTATATCTATACTTCTATACTTAATATTATAAAGAGGTAAAGTTTGTGTGTTTGTGACGTTGAAAATGTAATCTCTGGATCTACTGAACCGATTTTAAAAATTATTTTAGTGTTGAATAGTCTATTTATCGTGGAGTGTCATAGGCTATATAGTTTCACGCCATGGCTAACAGAAATAGAGCAGTAATAAAATTTTTTTAAAAAAGTGACACGTTTTTTTCGCCGCCCTACGAAGTGGGCACGGGTCAGCTATAGTAGGAATTTTAATTCGATTCCTGATTTGACATTAGCTACTGTCATTTTGTGAAATAATGATACCACATATAATAGTGTAGTGATGAACACAAAAATCGATAAACAATAAGTGTGTGTGCCAGCAGTTTGCCAATTAAAGACTAAATTATTGATTTTTATTTAAATAAATACATAATTATTCATAATAATAATTTATTAATTAGTAATCGCTGCTCTATTTTATAAAAAGTTAAAATTTATGTTTTTATATTAAAAACAAAACTTATTGAGCCTAGATAGATTTTAGTATTGGCAGCCTGTGTGCGCTCGTGCAGCTATCGTCATTTTGTTTATAGTGTCATTCGGCTTCATTCTCCCAGCCTGACTGCACGAATACCTATCTTATTTCATTGCGAATCGATATTAGTTTTTTTGTCAACTATTTGTTTTGGTTTTCCATCAAAATGGATCCTCAGCCAAGTACATCACAAAAAGACGTGGATGTTTTCTTGTCCCCAAGAAAAAAACGTCCACGAAAAGCTTTCACTGTTACTGAAAAAGTAATGATCCGCAACGCCTACAAATACGTGAAAAATGAAATTTCTTCGCAATTGGAGGCCTTTCAAGTTGTGGAAGAAAATGAATGTATGAGCAAAGTTGCTGACATATTGGGAATAACCTCACGCTCTGTTTGTAACGTTTTGAAGGAAGTAAATAAAGGTGCGCCGCCAACTCCTCCTAAAAAATCTGGACCAAAGCGAAGTTTTAAAGATAAAATTGATGAATTTACATTCTCTGCAATACGAAGAATTGTTCATCAGTTCTTTTACCGAAATGAACCTCCAACCATTTCAAAGGTTAGTCAATCAGTCACACTGTATTATTTTAAACCTAAGTACATCTTTTATATATATACCTAAGTAATGATTCCAAGCTATTATAAAATTTACTATTTTAGATTTTACAAGTGATGAACGATGATCCAGAAATACCCAATATTTCCAAAGACACCCTCAGAAAAATTTTGAAACATCTTAATTTTAAATTTGTTTCACGGTCACGCAAGAGCACACTTATTGATCGAAATGATATAATAACTTGGCGACAGCGTTACTTGCGATCTATATGTCAGTTTCGACGAGAAGGGAGACATATATATTATCAAGATGAAACTTGGGTTAACGCAGGTACGGCTAACATTTATACACAAAATGAATTTATATACATTTTACATTTTAATAGTAATATTGAATGTTAATGTACTATATTTACTTTAAGGTCATACTGTAAAAAAAACTTGGGTGGACATGAAAGTCACATCATCTCGACAAGCGTTTTTGGAGGGACTGACCACTGGATTAAAAAATCCATCTGGAAAAGGCAAACGTCTCATAATTAGCCATATAGGTAGTGAAGAAGGCTTCCTAGAAGAGGGGCTCATGATTTTTGAAGCAAAGAAAAATTGTGAAGATTACCATGATGAGATGAATGCAGTTTGTTTTGAGGAGTGGTTCGCTGGAGTCTTACCAAAATTAAGACCAAACTCAATTGTGGTGATGGATAATGCACCTTACCACTCCCGAAAATTGGAAACGGCACCAAAAATGAGCTGGAAAAAAGCTGAAATTCAAGATTGGCTTTTAAATAAAAATATTTATTACGAACCAGATATGGTTAAAGCTACGCTTTTAGAACTGATTCCACATAACGAGTCTTTTAATAAGTACGCTGTAGATGAAATTGCAGCACAACATGGGATCACTGTTTTAAGACTTCCCCCTTACCATTGCGAGCTAAACCCTATCGAATTGATATGGGCGCAGGTAAAGGGGCATGTAGCTCAAAATAATAAAAACTTCAAATTGACAGACGTGAGAACTTTATTTCAGGAAGGCATTCAAAAAATTACGGCTACCGAATGGTCTAAATGCGTATCCCATATTGTCAAAGAAGAGCAAAAAATGTGTAGGCTAGATACTTTAATTGACAATATCACAGACACATTTATAATAAATGTTACAGAAAGTGACAGCGATAGCGAAAGCGATGACGGCGACAATTTATAAAAATATTTACAATATTTTTTTTATGTACAGTTAAGGTAATTATTGGTTCGTCACCTTAAGGCCTATTTTCGTGTGCTTATGCAGTATGTACTACGTATATGTATACTGATTTGATAAAGCAGAGTATCACAGTCTGCTTTACCGATTGAGTAGTACATTATTATTAAATATTGCAGTCAATAAAAAAGTCAATGGTCGGCTGTCACTAGTGGGGATGACAATACAATATCGGTTACCTAGGATACAAAATTAGTCCTTCGTGAATGCTCGTGAATCGGAAATAATATTTAATACTATTTATTTCATATTTAATTTTTATATTCTGTGGTTATAGGCATAATAAATTATTATTTCAACAATATTTATGTGACTCATAAAATGGCTGTAATTTCGTAAGTATAAGAGCACTATTTTTTTCCTTTTCGCACTATTTATAACTATTTCAGAACCATTTTTTGGCATTCATGAAATATCAAGATTTTATTGTGAGTATGCTGGGCTAAGACACCATGATCACAGTTTTTATTCATTTCACACACAATTACCTATAAAAGAAAAGTCTCAGATCGTTAATTAATCGTCAAAACTAAAAATACCACTAATTTTAAACGAGAAGAATCGATCCGGAAATATTTCATTTCCATATCGAATAATTTCGCAACGTCACTATTTAATACTTGTCATAACGTTGCTACACTGAAATTGTCAAATCTGGAATCGAATTAAAATTCGTAGTATAGTAACAACATAAAAGCGTATTTTCTTAACTACAGGTTTTGGGTTCAATTCCCGCTCAATGTAAATCTTTGTGTGTGAACATAAATCTTTGCATTATACTAATGCAATTCTAGTTATTTGTTTATTAGACATCCAGTAGTTGTTACACATATGTATTTGAAATACAGTAGAACCTCGATAACTTAAAATACGCAACCTCTATAACTCAAATAAGTAATCTCTGTATTGGCCTTCAGTAACCTCTATAACATAAAATTATTTGTCAATGAGACATTTTGAACTGAGTGTGGAACGTAATACAGAAACACGCTTCTACGATATAACCGTCCACAGAAAACATGGCTCATAGAAATCTCTATTCCCAGAAAGCACGTTTCGCCGAAAACTTTGTTCACAGAAAACATCGTTCGTAGACATCTCGGTTCATAGAAAGCACTGTCAACAGATATCACTGTCCTTATACAGCACTTTATGCAGTAAACTTTGTTCGTAGAAAGAACTGTTCTTAGATACCTCGACTCACAGAAAACACCTCTGTGAAAGAAACTATTTATTTCTTTATTTTAAAAGACAACTCCCGCTCTCGAAGTCATGGCCTGTGACACTGGGTCTTTAAAAACCTCTATTTAACGTACACAAAGAACATCCAGACTCAGGTCAATACTTTGCGGATCACACCAAGAATTGTTTTACGAGGGAATCCATCCCGCAACCGTCGCGCCTTAGAGGCACTCAAATATTATTTATTAATATTTTACCAAATATTAATAAATTTTGGGGTTTGACTCGTGACAGATATCCATAAATAAAATCACGTTTATTTCATACAAAATTCCATTTTAATAAAAAAATAAGAAAAACAAATGATGAATTAAAACACAAAACCAGCTTTATAATAGTGTAAATAATTTTCAACAAAAACAAAAAATAGGTAGGTAGTTACTTTGTATTATTTTAAAAACATTAGTCACACAGCAAATTTTACAAATGAAAATAAACTAGGGATGACATTCAACATCCCTAGTTTTTACTAATATTAATAAAAAATATTTGACTGTCTCGGTGGCGCGATGGACGCAATAATGTCTGCCGTGCACGAAGGCGTGAGTTCGAAAACAATTCCTTGTGTGATCCGCAAAGTATTGTCCTGAGTCTGGATGTTCTTTGTGTACGTTAAATAGATGTTTTTTAAAGACCCCGTGTCACAGGCCATGACTTCGAGAGCGGGAGTTGTCTTTTTAAATAACATTAACAAATAACATTCACAGAGGTGTTTTTTGTGAGTTGAGGTATCTAAGAACAGTTCTTTCTACGAACAAAGTTTACTGCATAAAGTGCTGTATAAGGACAGTGATATCTGTTGACAGTGCTTCCTATGAACCGAGATGTCTACGAACGATGTTTTCTGTGAACAAAGTTTTCGGCGAAACGTGCTTTCTGGGAATAGAGATTTCTATGAGCCATGTTTTCTGTGGACGGTTATATCGTAGAAGCGTGTTTCTGTATTACGTTCCACACTCTTTTGAACTAGTGTGCAAAACAAAAGTTTTCGGTATTTACGGTTTGAACATGTTCATTACATAGTTAAATTGTTAACGTAAACAATACAATGTCACCTATTGTTTGCTTCTACGAAATTCTGTAAAACTTTTCATCGGAGGTTAGCTTTAAAATAACGGCTTACTTAAATCATTAAGTTTTTTATCATTGTCCTGGAAGCATCGCTTTACCTACTATGTGATAAAACTGACTTAAAATGAGTTCAAAAAGAAAACTAAAAGCACTAACATACGCTGATAAATTAAAAGCTATTGAAGCAGTGAAAAATGGATTAAAATTAAAAGAAGTTGCGGCTCAATTTGCGATACATGAGAGTACATTATCATTAAAGAAGAAGGTGAAATCTTAAACAAACAAGAATCAGGAGAAAGTCTTCAATGTAAAAGACGAACAAGGGTACATACATACATATTATTATGTACATACCTATCAGTGGCGAAGGGTGAATTTTTAGAAAAGGTAAGCCGAACGAAAAAAAAACTTGTGACTGTCACAAACATCAACTTAACGGACACAAAGAACAAGATCCAGACTCAGGACAATAATTTGTTGATCAAAAAGAATTGTCCTGCCTGGGAATCGAACCCGCGACCTCGTACACGTCAGCCGCTTACCGCGACCGCGCCGCGCCATCGAGGTTAAAGTGTCTTTCTATAATATTAAATTTCTATTTCGTAATCTACTTTTCTATTGTACTTCATACGTATTAGTGAAAAAATATTCTGTCCCGAACTCAAGTACATAAAGCTATTCAAATCCGAATATGTTTCTCAGTTTGGACATGTTTCTTTGATGAATTAGATAAATGACTCCACAAACTTTTAAAATCTGAGAATAAGACACAAGGGAAACAAAACGTACTATTTAATTTACAACTGCAAGCTGTAAGCCACTTAATATATTTATCATAAATAGATGTAAATAATATAAAAATATATCGTAAATGCATGGCGCCGGGCGGCGGCCGACGCACGTCTCGTTTGTATCCCACATTCATGTCTGTATTTCTTATTTTCGTTATTTAATTTCAAGAAAGAAGTTTTGCTTCCACAACAATTAATCAATAAGTCAACAATCTAATACTATTAACGCTGCCATTGTAACAGCAAATTAAAGTAATAACAATGAGGTAAGTACTTACAATAATGTAGTAGGTAGGCACCCAAAGCACTATGACAATAATTCAATCCATGCACAACACTCATAACACAAACATACTTAGTAATTACTACTTTACACAAAACAGAGAATTCTAATGTATTTGCACTGTAAATACTTTAAAATATAAATAATAGCTGAATGAAAACAAAAACAATAATAAATGTCAAAATAAAAACTTTGGTACTTTGGGTGGGAAATGACTGAGAGCAAAGCAATAAAGCAATGAACATTGACCAAAATGAATGAACACAATATCGTTCGTTCATACATCGCGATGGATCGTTTTGATTGGTCAATACAACGACGAACGAATGATGCGTCGTTTTGATTGGTCAATACAACGACGAACGAATATATTAATAATACTCAATTTCCTTAGGTAACTCGAAAAATGCCGGCTTATTCATTCAATGATCGTTCCTTATATCGACGCTCACACACAAAGATAAAATGCAATGTTTTTGCATGTGTGCGTACGACTTTCGTACCGTCTGTTTATACTCGATTCCTATTTTTGAGACCGGCTTACCGCCGCCATTCTAATGTACTCTGTGCCGCCGCCATTAGTTGACAATGCTGTAATAATAGATGGCGTTATGAGTACGTAAATAATTTTCATAATATGTATTGCGATTTACGTAGGTAAGAGAAAACTTTTTTGTTTTTTTAATTTTGTGTACTGAATGGATGTTACGTCATTGATTTATAATTGTTTATTATACAATGTTATTGCAAAAGGTAAGCCGGTAGGAATCGGGTTATATGGACCCTTCGCCACTGATACCTATATCTATATTAACCTATACCCTTGATAACTAAAAACCTCTATAACTCAAAATATTTTGCGTTTCCCTTGGACTTTGACTTATCGAGGTTCTACTGTACAACAAAAAAAATCACTTCAAGGTGTCACATCATGCACCAATAAGTAGTTCTACCTCGTGGTAAAACTATTTTGTCTAACTAGTTTGGTCAAACCATCCTATTTATTTTGCCCTACTATCCTACTTTAGTTTCGGGAACAACTTTCTACGCCTAACCATTAAGTTGTGAAACAAACTCCTGGCTCATGAATTTTCTCCATCGTATGATATTGGGTTCTGCAAGCAATAAGCTAGATCGACACAGTGATGACGACGGAGTAAAGTAATCTTTAGACTAACACCCGTTGGCTTTATTTTTTAACGCAATATTAAATAAGATATTAACAGTTAAAGGGGCCAGGCTGAAATAAGTTAAAAATGAAAAGGAGAATGACCAATAGTGGTCCAAATGTCCACCACTGACGAGACCTATGTTGACGTATAGTCCACTTAATAGAGAGTATTTTTCAGTATCACACCAAAAAAAATATGCTGTCAGTAAAAAGTTACGACTATATAAAAAGTATCAATATTGCGGTTCTTCCTCGTGGTCAAACTATTTTGTCTAACTAGTTTGACCACGAGGAATTTTGACAATTCCTCGTGGTCAAACTTCCTATCTATTTTGTTATACTTGACTATTTATTTAAATCCATTGTAGGGTGATGCTACCAATTATCAGCACTTTAAGAGTTAGTCCTACTTTAACATCGTTTATCACAGTGATGATAATGATAACAACTATAACAATATGCTTTCTTGGTTCATTATTTAATAAATAATTGATTTTTGTTATAAAAAATAGTTATTATTCATACACATTTTATTTAGATGAGTCTGACTAAATAATGACCCTGGCGCCAATTATTGGCACCATCATCGCCAATTATTGGCATTGACTAAGCCAATTATCAGCACCTTAAAATTAGACATAAAATTAGGTAGATAAATGAAATAATCCAATGTTTATAGTAAAATCTCTTTTATTTACACCTAGCCTAACAACCGAAGTTTCAGAAAAATAAATACATAAATATAAAAAATCCCAAAAAATAATAGACATTCTTTTGATCATAATATCAACACTATGAAAATAACTAGCAATGTTAGTTTCAGCACCATGCCAGGATATGAAATCCGAAATCATAGAGTACTTTTTCCAGGAATATTGAATCCTAGGCATAAAATAATCACGCTTTACAATAAAAAATATGGATTAACAATTTTACATACCACTTTGTCATGTAACAGTACCAGTGCCGATAATTAGCAATTCGCAAAAAAATTTAACCCAGATGTCAGCACCTCATTTATGAACATAAAATCAAGATAACGTTCATTTCCATTGTCAGATAAGCCTTATAAAACATTTTATTCATGAATAAAACCTAAAGATTCAGTAAAAAATATCTAAAAGATCTAAAATAAAGTAAAATAAAAAAATCTGAACTTACCTACGATCATAAGAAACTGTCAAAACAAAGTAATTTGAAGAACATGTTCCCGCGTTTTTTTAAAAAAATGGCTTTTTTTTAATTGAAGAATGTACTTTGGCCCAGTTTATAATTCCAAAAGGATCTTATTTTTCATTTCTTTAAACGGAATCCCAAATTAATTAATAGAAAGCTTATAATTTGCGTTTTAGTTGGGGGTGCTGATAATCTGGTGCAGTGCCAACATTAGGACGCGTGCCCCTAATTATCCACAAGTAGCTACGCTATAGAAGACATGGAGTCATGTGGTTAGAAGCGCCAATTGCCTGTTAACAAACAGCGTGGTGAAGACCAGCTATCGGCGTTAGAGGCAAATAAAAATCGCGCAGTGACGATTTGTCACTGGGTCGTCGAAGTCGTCAATCGTCGGTCGGACGGTTCAAACGCGATTATCGACTCATTAGACAAGAGCTTTTTAATCGCGCCATGAGCCACATGATGGGTGGCCGCTGCACTTATAAATGCATTTCATGTGTTGCTTGAAGACAGCACGCATGCAAGCGAATTTTTGCGAATTATTAGACAGAGAGTGCACTAACCAAATCGTTTAGGTGCATATGTTACACAAAGAAATGTAAATAGACAGCGGGCTAGATTCCGTAACATGGAAGCCAATGTTATCGGAGCAGATGAGTTCCCTATACTTACATACCAAGACCTAGTATTGTTTGCACTTGGGACATACCATGTAAAACTTGCGCGTAGCTACTATGGTGAACATATACGCAATGGCATAAATATATCCCAATGAAGTAGCAAGAGACGGTGTTTTTAATAATATTGTTGAATTTGGCATAGAACCTGAACATGCTTTGTTGCTACGCGCAAGAATTCAATCCAGACACGCGCGTGCAAGATAGTATTATACGTATGTAATGATACAAGGTCGAGAAACAATTTCTTACTATTATTGTTCATGTTTATTAGGCATGCGAACTGTGGGATCCTGTGCCCATGTAATGGTAATTGTTTGGTACTTTTTGTGGGCAAGACACCAACCCACGATTAGGCTTCC
Source organism: Schrankia costaestrigalis (assembly GCA_905475405.1). Lineage (NCBI taxonomy): Eukaryota > Metazoa > Arthropoda > Insecta > Lepidoptera > Erebidae > Schrankia > Schrankia costaestrigalis. The sequence continues at coordinate 10,225,871 of FR997832.1, forward strand.
AGCTGCTAATCTAAACAATATCATTGTTGATGAAGGCTGACATAAATAATGTTCATTTTTAATCGCGTGAGTTTTATATTAAACTGTAACACAAATAAAAAAAAATAGTGCAGAATTCTTGTGTTTTCTGGACATGCGTAGATTAGTTCAAAATCAACGGACAGAATGATATTCACTATATTTTTTGCATACCTAAAAAGGTAAAAAGTATGACTTTTCATTCAGTCATAACTTTTAACAGACAGCATTTTTTTGGTTGCGGTCTAGTTATATAATGACTCAGTATTTAGTAGACTATTATGTTACGTAGGTCTCGTTAGTGGTGGATATTTGGACCAAGCTCCATACATTTTTGGTCATTTTCTTTTATTTTTATTTAGGGAGTTTAAGTAAAAACGAAAGAAGTACATTGAATATGTTTGCCCAGAAGATTACATGTACAGTCAGCCCTAAAAGTAGCTGAACACATTTTAAATTCCAAAACTGCTGAACACTAAAAATGTCTTAAGTCAGTGTTGCAGTCGCAACAAGAATACAGAATTAACTTTACATACGAAACGACCCTAACATGGTTATTCCGAAAGTAGCTGAACCCTGGTATTTGTAAAAGTAACTGAACACTAGTATTCCAAAAGTAGCTGAACATCATTAAATATAAAAGTAGGTTAACAAATCATATTAAGTATCAATGTTAGTGCCTGTCAATCTACTTTTGGTGTTCTTAATGTAAAGCGAATTTTGGTCCTTTGACATGTAAAATAATTTGACAAATGTTTTAAAGCATAATTAATAATCACAATTACAATGAAAAACTCTTATTACAGGCAGTAGTTCCGGAATGAGTTTCTTTTAATTGAATTTAAACTACAATAAAATTACAACTCCAAAGAACAATGCTCAAAACGTCCCCAGCTTGTAGCACTTTAAAACCTATGTTAATTGAAAGGCAGTATTTTGATCACTTTATTGTATGACAGCAAATCTCAAATGTGTATCCGAAAAAAGTTATATCGCCTTAAAGAAACCGAAATCAGTCACAATTATGTTGCTGTTTATTGTACTTTTTCGAAATTATAGCCAAATAAAATACATAATTAACAGTGTAGAATATAAGAAAAATATAAAAGATTATTTATTTATTTATTATTTATTACGTGCCGTATATGCCCAATGACCCGATTTTTTCTTTTTTGTGGGCACGAGTAAGTAGTTTGTCTCTTGGGACATTTACCACTTTACGCTGGGTGTGGGGTGGATGGCCCTCAACCTAAGACATTTAAGTGTCATGCCTCAGGGGTACCCTCTGTGGGACACAAACCTCGGCCTGGACCGTCACCGACTAACAGGATGTGCGGAAGGCACGCTCTCTAGGAGCGAGCGCGGCGCGTATTCCTGCCTTGGCGGCGAGGACGGAACCGCGGACGTGTTGTTGTGGCTTCTCGAGCCGTATGAGCTCTATGTTGAGCGATCGCGATCCTATCACCCGGCTCTTTGAGACCATGTCTAGGTCTTCTAATTTTGGATATTCTAGAGGGGATGTACCCGGATGCCTCAACCACTAGTTGGTTGGGGTGAGTGGCAGCCATTTCAAAGTAGCGACGGGACTGAATTGCTGGTGCGCTTCTCAATACATCCAGGGAGCTTTTTCATGACATTGTCTATACCACAGACGTCGTTGAACAAATTTATCGCAGAATTCACATCAACAATGACTTGGGTAACTACGTAACAGGCAGCGGGCTACGTTCAGCACATTAACTGATGAGTCCATAAATATACTGTTCCCTGAATTGTCAAACGAGGATACTATTTTGTTTAGTTTGGGGACATATCACACTTAAAACTAGCAGCTTCCTATGTTAGCGAACATTTACGTGGCGGCGTCTGCAACATAGAAGTTGGTGCAACTCCAAGTCCAATTATGAACCAATACGGTATAAACACGGCAGATTGCACTCTTTTAAGGGGTCGAATTTTATCCAAACATAGGTCAAATGCGACCTATTACAGGTATTTGGTTTTAAATAACGCACAGGATATAAACGCCATTCAGGCATATTATTGTTCATGCTTAACTGCTATGAGAACAGTTGGTGCCTGCGCGCATGTCGTCAGTATCGTGTGGTACTATGGTATTGGAAGGTATTTAGACAATTTCAGACCAAGACATGCTCTCAAAGAGCCGGGTGATAGGATCGCGATCGCTCAACATAGAGCTCATACGGCTCGAGAAGCCACAACAACACGTCCGCGGTTCCGTCCTCGCCGCCAAGGCAGGAGTTCGCTCCTAGAGAGCGTGGCTTCCGCACATCCTGTTAGTCGGTGACGGTCCAGGCCGAGGTTCGTGTCCCACAGGGGGTACCCCTGAGGCATGACACTTAAATGTCTTAGGTTGAGGGCCATCCACCCCACACCCAGCGTAAAGTAGTAAATGTCCCAAGAGACAAGCTACTTACTCGTGCCCACAAAAAAGAAAAAATCGGGTCATTGGGCATATATGGCGCGTAATAATAAATAAATAAATAATCTTTTATATTTTTCTTCTAATCTACACTGTTAATTATGTATTTTATTGGCTATAATTTCGAAAAAGTACAATAAACAGCAACATAATTGTGACTGATTTCGGTTTCTTTAAGGCGATATAACTTTTTTCGGATACACATTTGAGCTTTGCTGTCATACAATAAAATGGAGAGATGACTAATACCTTTCGATTAACATATATCTTAAAGTGCTACAAAGTGGGGACGGTGTCCATACATTTTTGAGCATTGTTCTTTCCTGAATACCTTTTTTTAATATTTTTCCACTCTAGGAATTATGCTTTGTGTCGCGGGGACTTCACAAATATCAATTTAAAGGGCACAAAAACATCCAGACTCAGGACAATAATTTATGGATTGCACAAAATTTCCACATGGGAATGGAACCCGCGGCCTCGTGCACGATAACCTTATCCTCGATCGTCACGCACCGAGGTAGTTGAATTTAATTGTTTTATTAGTTTTGCTTATTATATTCAATAGGATGTAGATAAAAAAATAAATACACAAAACTAAACGTAGAAATTTTACGTTTTTAAATTTTTGCGCGGTAGTAAAAATATTAATAATAGGTTAAATATTATAGCTATAGGCTAATAACCAAGATAAAAAAAAACGTTGTATTAACTAAATCTCTGTGGACAAAAGTTATCTGTTCTAAAAGGTTTTACTTTAAAGATGGTTATAGTATAATAGCCAAAAGTAGGTTTTAATACGAATTGACGCGTGTAAACAGCTATTTTTGTAATCCTAGGTGTTCAGCTACTTTTAAAATACTAGTGTTCAGCTACTTTTGAAAAACTAGAGTTAAGATACTTTTGGAATACTAGTGTTCAGTTACTTTTAAAAATACTACGGTTCAGCTACTTTTGGAATAACCGTGTTCAGCGCATATGGTCGTTTCGTATGTAAACCTTATTCTGTATTCTTGTTGCGACACTGACTTATGACATTTACTATACTTTAATTTTCATATTCGTATTTATCCTATTACATTTGTTTATTATGCGTTTTGTAAATTTGACCTTCGATCATGTATCATTCGATGAAATGTACTATGAGAGTTCGTACATGTGGCTATTCGGTGAAATGGCCCATCGTCGGTCAAATAACCCGTCGGTTAAATAGCTCTTCGACGATTTTGCGTAGTAGAAATGGTTTTCGCAAAAATGTCTTTCGAAGATATGTAGGTACAGTCAGCTCCAATAATCGCTTAACGTGTTTAAATTTACAAAACTTCTTAACATTCAAAGTACCATAAGTCAGTGTTATAACAAGATATCAAAATAAACTAAATATCACAAATGGTAATAAAGGATGATAGGACGTCTTTCATTTGTCCCTATACATCATTAATATCAAAAGTCGCTGATAGTCATACTTTACAAAATTATATTAACAAATCATATTTTCAATGTTCTCGGGTGTGAATCTACTTTAGGCGTTCATAATGTTAATCGATTTTTGTATTTTAACCGCTATAAGTCATACCATTACGTCGTTGATAGTCGTTGGTTACAAAAGTAGATTAACAAGTTATTATTTGCAATGTTCTTCCATGTGAATCTTTTTTTTTTTTTTTCGCTGGGGTAAAATGCCTACGCATCCCCTTCCGTTGGGGGATGGGAGGGATATGTGGGACTCCCAGGGGGTTAGGTGTTGCGGACCGGTCTTATATTCCCCGCGGGGCGCAGGGGAGGGGCGGTGACACCGCCGGAGCAGCCGACCGGGCGCTCCACACACGTCGCCACACAAGCGAACATAACAGACGATACGTGCAAAAACTAAGCTGTAGTAATCGACGATTAAAACCGCGCTATTTTAATACAGTCCACTCTTTAATTTTATCACCAAGACCATCACAAACAATGTTTTTTTTTTTTTTTGAGTCTGACATTTTAAAAAATTTCCGTTATATTATGTACCTACTTCGATAAGAAAAATAAATGTAATATAGTTACGAAAGATTAAATATTAATAGGAAATGAATGAATGAATAGGCAAGCAATTATCTAATAGATTTTTATAGCTATAGGTAAGAAAGTTTTTTTTTTGTTTTCGCTGGGGTAAAATGCCTACGCATCCCCTTCCGTTAGGGGATGCGAGGGATATGTTGGACTCCCAGGGGGTTGGGCAACCCCCCAGTATACCCTCTAAAAGTCCCCAGTGGCACTCCTTCATCGCCTACTTGGAGGGGACCTGGGGAACGGGCAGAGCCTTTGCGTCCAGGCCCCCTCCAGCGATCCCCGCTGTAACAGGCGAGCCCTACTCTTCTTGAGAACGGCCGTGAGTGCTCCGGCCGTTCTCACCCAGATGATGGTGGTGGAGAGTCGTGCAATGGGATAAAAGGTGCCCTCGCACCTGTAACCCCTGCTCACCACCGGGGTGCGGTACGTCTGCCTTCTTATGCCCTCTCGCCTCCTCCGATGTGGCGGCGCGAGAGTGTCTTGTTGAGGCGCGGCTCCGGGGTGTGCTGCGTCGTGTCCGCGGCCGCACCGCAACCGTGGCACGATGGTGCCTCCTCCCTTCCGATCCGGTGCAGGTATGAGCCGAAGCACCCGTGCCCCGACATTATCTGCACCATCCGGAAGGAGAGGAAGCCATGCCGCCGCTCCAGCCAATCTTGAAGGACAGGTCAAAGAGCGTCCAACGTCCATCGGCCGAACACGGCGGAGGCAAAGTCCAGATAGATATATCCGGCGTATAATAGCCGGCAACGTGTGCTGCAAGGTTAGGCATTAACCACGAGAGGGCGCCCGTGACCCTCAGCAGAAGCGTCGACAGCTCACTAAAATGTGGGCTGAAGCGCCATCTGCTGTCCAGGACAAGGCCCAGATACTTCACCTGGGCCTTTATCACGATCCGGGCGCCATCAACGCAGATCTGGGCAATTCGTCCATGGTGACGCATTCAGACAGATATCGCAATACCTCGTGTCACAAACAATAAAATACAAAATCATGTAACATTCCTATCGCCTAAAGTAGATTCACACGTCAGAACCACAGTCAAAACTTTCTTATCTATTTTTCTTATCTATCTTATCTTTTTTTTTTTCTTATATATTTGTTAATCTAATTTTGTATTAAAGAACTATCAGCGACTTATGACACATTGAGATGTTAAGTGACAATTGAAAAATGTCTGTTACTGTTTTATGGAAATATGTGATGATGAGTTTATTTTGAAATTTTGTTGCATCACTGACTTAAGGCATGTTTAATGTTCAGACTAATATGTATGTACAAGCGATTTTAGGGGCTGACTGTACATGAAACCCGTGTTCAGCAGTTTTGGAATTTAAAATGTGTTCAGCGACTTTTGGGGCTGACTGTACCTTACCTACATTTAAAAAAAATGTTGTTGTAGTTTTAATCCGATAATATTGAGTTTTGTATTGAAATAAAGTGTTACATAGGCGTTATTTCAGGGTTACATTTCTTTTGAATTAACAGAATTACTGTATGTTTTGTAGTTCTCGAGGTATAAGGCGGCCGGGCTAGAACCGTCAGGCTGGCTCGGCCCCAAAAAATGCCTGTAACTTTTTCCAAAAGAGTAACATTGAAGTCGAAGTAAGTACCTACATAGGTTTAGGTCAAGGAGTAGGTACATTAGATTGGTACAAGTCTCGTTACCAAATTCCGTAGGGCCGGGCTGGCCTGACGAACACAAATGCTCGTATGCTTGTGGTGTGAACCCCAAGGATCCACAGAAGCCTCGACGGGGGCCTGCGTTGGTGACAAAAAAATGGGGGTTCGCAATTCGTAAAATTTACCGGCTTTCATAACAGCCCATTAATGCCCCACTGCAGGGACGGGCCTCCTCCCATGACGGAGGGATCCTTGGCCTACTAATATTACGCTGGCCAGACGGATTGGTATAGGGTTTAACTTCAAGTTTTCCTTCTTTTTATTTTGTAAGGATAATATTCACTGATAGTCTCTTAGTCGGTTTTTACAACACTCATGAGATGGGGTGGTGACACACTGTATTCTTACTCCGTCACCACACGGAGAATTGGCTTTGGATAGTGAAAAACTAAAATACTTAATGGACGGACCCACGATACCCCTGACGATACCACCAGGGGTATCGTGGGTCTTTCAAAAGTAAACGATACCCCTGTCCGAATGACAGTAGTGTTGTAGTGTGGAATGCGGAAATACATTTATCTCTTGTACGTAAATGACTAATGTGTACCTACTTTTAAATAGCTATTGTACTAATTGAGGGCTTATAAATGCGAAAGTTTGTGAGGATGGATGGATGTTTGTTACTCTTTCATGCAAAAACTACTGAATGGATTTTGATGATATTTGGAATATAGGTTTATATACTTATAGTATTTTAGGGTGTAGAATAACATTTAAGCTACCTATACAACGCGGGTGAGGCCGCGGGCATAAGCTAGTAACGCATAATTGGCAATACAAACTCTGGTAGGCTGCAAAGTGCTTTGCTAGTGGCAGAAGATTGGACAATACTGGTTGACACGTTTGAAACACAACAAAATCCCGGAGAATATCTGCGTGTCGCCGTTAAGATCAGACATATTCCTTGACTTGACAAATGAGATAACTAGAAATGGCTACAAGCTATATAAAATAAGTGCGAGGGGTACTCCAGCTAAATCCCTCTACAACTTAACAAAAGCTTATAATATGCAAGTGTTCCCTCCTCTATCACGCGATGGACCCGGCACCCGCACGGAGCATCCATGGAATGCTAAGATTAGGTCTTATTGATATTTTTTTAATTTTTGTGAATATGAAATTCACGAGATGACAAAGCTCTTATTTGATCATCATAACAGCCCATCAATGTCCCACTGCAGGGACGGGCCTCCTTCCGTGACGGAGGGGCATTTGGCCTACTAATACCACGCTGGCCAGACGGATTGGTACAGGGTTTAATTTCAAGTTTTCATTCTTTTATTTTGTTAATGATTACTTATTAGATACTTACTTATTATTATAATAACATAAATATTTCCTAATAAATGAGTGTCATTTGTTCAACTACCTACGTTTTTAATTTAACAAATCGAACGAATTTAATTTTATTTATTCAACTATTAACCGTGGAATTTAATTGGGTCTGTTTTTCTAATGTATGTACCCAGTTTATCATTTTTAATATTACCACGTAACAAAAAACATAAAACAAACTTATTATACAAAAATCATCCAAACAACTCGCAGACATCATCCATACAACTCGCAGACTAAACAACTCACAAACTTCATACAAACCTACAATTATTATCAAAATAAGTTAAACTAATTAGAATAGATGATTGTAATTTAATAACATAGGTCATGGTACAGTTTAACTTTAAAGGGACACTAGGGTACGGTGTAGTACGGTGGGTCTGTAGCGATTAGTGTCACAACACTATTAGTTGGGGGTATCGTTTACTTTTAAAAGACCCACGATACCCCTGGTGGTATCGTCAGGGGTATCGTGGGTCCGTACCGGGCTTCACCTATCATTATAGGCAGATAATATTTTAACCCTTTCCATGCCAAAGTCTGTTATATGAGACAATTCATTTTCGTGCCCACGACGCCAACTAAGACAAAAAAATGCGTACTATTATTTTTACTATCACACACGAAGTTATTAGTAACTATAGGTTTTTCTGCGCAATTACTACTGAACTGTTCCTTGTAAAAACTTGGATATTTCATACTTATTTATTTGTGTTTGGAATTCAGCCGCAATGCAAAGAAGAATGGGTATTTTTGTATGTAAACCGTCCCCACTCTTGTAAGTCCTGACGCAGCAACTACTTCCAATGCAACAATAACTCTTCACTCATTAATGTTGCATTGGAAGTAGTTACCGCGTCAGGTCCTGTTATGTTTATAATGAGAGTCAAAGTGGCGGGTGTACCACCGCGAATCACGTTGTACCACTTACCATAAAAAGGTACCTAGCATGTACCAATAAGTACCTAGGTCTAAAAAATAAGTACCGTAAAATAGTATCCGATTCTGAACGAAATTATTTCGGAAGAATTAAAATACACCCGCCATATTGACCCAGATCTTACAAACTGACAATCTGATGAAAAAGGGTACTTAGAAAAATGGAATGCTATAAAATAATAAACAAGAGTTAATATTATTAGAAACTTTATTACATTGATCAATATAAAAATTATTTATTTAGATATTTACTTCTAATGTCCCAGTCCACATATTTTATATAAAAGTCAACATATAAATAGTTATCTGAAAAATACACAACATTGCTCACATAACTGTAACCATACAATCATTTTTAACTAGTGTCTTAATATTTTAAAATATAAATCTAAACGTCCATTTTCCCTAATTGTTGTTATGGGCATATAATCTGTAGAAGCTATGTTAACCAAAAGTTTAACTAGTACATTAAGATAATAAAATTCTTAACTTTGTTTTGTTAAAAAAGGTGTATTCAAATTATGTAGTTTACAACAAATAAAATTATGTATGTATCGTCATTAGCAACTAATTCATTTATTTACATTCAACATTGTATCAGCCTGGTCTATCCGGTTTACAGCTTTATATACCTACATCATACTGAATAAAGGAAAAGAAATAATAAATACAAATTTACACTACAACTGACTAATATAATATTGTAATCAAAGGTGTAAAAAAAGAACGCTATTACTAGATGTTGTCTTTACGAAGTTATCTTACGAAATGTACTATAATCGCGGTCGAAGTTAAATGTTAGCATTCTCGTTCACAGAGATTAACTAATTTTGAATTATTAGTTTGTTACTGTGGTTTTCAATAGGCAAAGGTGTTGACAAACATGTAAACTGTTATAACAGTTTAAGATACACTTACATTATTTGTAATTGTCTAATGAGAAGTAGAATTAGTAGTATGGTTGTCAAGACAGTAAAATAGATAATAAATTATATATATTATTTATCCACACTAGGCCTTCCTTGGAGTATGCATTGAAAATTAATGCGATCTGTGTCAATGTATAGACAAGTGATATCTGCAGAGCTGTTGATATTAACACAATGCTTACTATATGTGGCAACGATTTGGTAATCATGTGACAAAGAATTATATTTAATTACAAACATATAAAAACATTTTTTGGTGTACTTCACAAAACTATTATGAAGCTAAATTCTAAGCCTTATATATGTTTAATAATAACAGTTACTGCCTTTACCATTGTTTATTACAACATATGTAAGTTTTAACTACTAAATGTAGTTATTGTTTGTCGTTAACATTAAGGACTTTATTTACAATCACTAAGACCTTAATAAACTTTATCAGTTTTTACGTACCTATCAAACCGTTAGTTCAATTGATTAAATATAATTTCGCATTCAAGTTATTACAATTGTAAAATTGCACCTTGTTCAATAGACCGCAAAGGGTGAGTTATTTCATAATAACTATTTTTATTAAAAAAAAGATTTCATTACAACACTTATATAAATATATACCATACATTTCTCTTCACATTAGAAATAATTTACAAATTACTATAATAACACAGTCAATCATAAAACTTAACCACTTGTGCCCAAGAATGTTATTATGCCTATGGCTGCAAATTCATCTAATAAATTGCTTAAATATGTATCTTTTTAACTCCATACATCTGCCGAATATTTCTTCATAGACTCCAATTTCTTGATGAATTGCACGGCCTCCGCTTCTGTGCGGCCGCCTTTCTCTTGTATAGCCTTTAAAACTATGTTCCTTACGTCCACAGCCATATTTTTAGCATCACTAAAACAATTTGAATATAAATTATTTTTCTACTAATCATAATAAGTTTCGGTGACGTGGTTTAGGTACTTTAGATGCACCCTTCTTTGATGCACCATAAGTAATTTATCCAAAAATACTAAATGATAATAAGCACTATTGTCCAATCGCGTTTAGAATGCAGCGAGTTGTCATTGTCCGCCGACCTAGCCCCGCCCCCTAACCAATCAAATCTTTTAAAATTCACTTAAATTATAAGGTCAAGTTCACAATGTTCAGTTGAAGGCATTGCTTTGCTGATTAAAACTAAAAAAATATTGATATTTCAGCAATTCGTAAAGATAAAAGTGGTTCGATGATTCGCAGTAAAAAAAAAGTAATTTACGATGTTTTGATTAACAGGATTTTTATTATTTTGTTCTTAGGTAGGTACCTACTTACTGCTTCACCACTAGGTATTCCTACCGGATATCGCACACAACACAGCTAAAGATAAATATAATTTAAAAATTTCTGGTTATTTTTGATAATTTTAACATTCCCAAAACTTTGGAATAATTTGAAATACACGAAGTATTCGACAGGAACGATTCGGAATTTTCCCGTAAGCATCTATAGTCGTGAAACTGGCTGCAGATTTTTTTTTTTTAAATAAGTACTAACGAGGTTACTAGTGATAGCGATTAAGAATGATATTAATGAAAAATTTTGATTTTAAGTTTTACAAGTGTATTTTCATAAATTTATTTATATGTAAGTATAAATATTTTCAAATACAATTTGTTTGAATTTTAACACCACTGTGAACATACCCTTACCCCTGATGAGTCACTGCATTCTAATCGCGTATAAACTATAAGTTTTATCTGCTGTTATAAAATTTCGTTACTTACCCACAAATGTAGAAATGTCCATTCCTGTTACCAATGATATCCCATAACTCATCCATATTGTTTTTTAGTAAATGAGTTACATAAACTTTCTGGTCTTGATCACGAGAAAATGCGAGGTTCAGTTTGACAGTACCATTCTTTTCGTATTTTTCAAGTTCCTAAAATAAGAACATATGGTAATTAATCATAATAAATAGAATAAATACTTAAAAGAAAATAAAAAATTCGTCATTTATTACGGTAATTGTACCTCTTGGTAGATGTAATCTTGATCGCGATGTCTGCATCCAAAGTACAAAATACTGTCTCCAACTTCTTTTCCTGCGTCCTTGGCATGATCACGTTCTTGTAAGAATCCTCGGAATGGGGCTAAACCAGTTCCTGGTCCAACCATTATTATAGGCGTTTGAGTCTGCAAAGGTAATCTGCAAAAATAAGAGCTATTTATAAATGGTGAAAAAAAATGCTTTTGGTGTACCACTTATTTTAACTAGGTCATGTTGACAAAAAGGTTCTCGTGAAATAGTTACTTCAGGGATTAACTGCACGAAATAGCAACTATGTTATTGTTAACAATAAAAATCAATGAGAATAATGAAAACCATTTATTACCCTTACCTAAACTGTGACTTTCTTATGTATACAGGTACACGAGGTAGAGGTTTGCCAGGTTCAGGCTTGTGCTCTGCTAACCATGTTGTCGCGACACCTTTGTTAATACGACCCGTGGGTGTTTTATACTGAACAACTACTGCAGTTACATGCACTGTCTCTGGATGCAGCTAGAAATATTAAAAACGTGTTTAAAAACATTTCTGACTGACCAACTTGCTTAGTTTAGTAATTATTTTATTTAGTAATATCATTTTAATGTAAACGGTAATTACCTTAGGACTTGAGGATATTGAGTAATATCTCGGCTGCAGACGAGGCAACAATTCACACAGATGATCTAGTGATGGCTTACATGATGGTATATCTTCAAGAATATGTACTATGTTTCTGCAACCTTCTACTATAAACGATTGGTACATTGCTTTACCTTCTTGAGAGTTTGTAGACATAAGTAACAATTTCTTTTTGTCCTGAAATCAAATTAAAGTTGCAATATTAATTATTGAACAAATTTAAATATGTACTATAAAACTCAAAAAAATCCATAGTTATCTTACTTCCTCATCAGTGCAGTACTCCACAAGCTCTCTTAATATATGAGTACGTGGCTGCGCTGTGATTTCAACATAATGAGAGAGTGCAGTGCGGAAAGATGTAGGGCAGGGGAATGGATGTTTCTTGCTGCTTTCCTGATCTGTGTTGATGAGTGAGAAAATTTCATCTAGGTTTGCTCCACTAAGCTCTCCCAAACGTTCCACAAGCTTTGTGTCATTTATTGGGTAAACAGCCACATGGTCACCTGAAAACATATATTTTAATGATAAAAAGCTTGCATAACAATTAACACAATTATTGTGATAAATATATGCAAATATAGGTACACTACTTGTGTCCAAAAGGGGCCATAAAGTTGACTAAAGAAGTTTCAGCAAGCATAAAATCAGAGTCAATTAAGAAAACTCAACTTCCTCATTGAAGGAGCATTGCCTATGACTATGACTCTTTGGCAAAATTTTATTATGGAACCATACACACTGTTGTTTACAAGTAACACCAACCAATAAGGTGGCATAATAAGACTACATCATAGTCAGTTTTCTATTCTTAGATTGCTGAATACTTGTATAGGTAAATATTATTTGTTGTACAAACCTGCTTCATATCTCATTTTAGAGTCAGAAATATCCAATTCTACATGGAGACACGATCTATCACCACCTTTGTGCAATTCTTTGTTAACTGATATTTGTGCTAAGAACGGATTCTTAGCATCATATGGTCTGCAAATAAAATAATCATGTTAAATTATCTTCTATGCTACTGTAGTAGCATTATTTATGTATTTGCATGAATTATACTTACGGCCGCTGTACTTGCAAGGAATGCAACCTTGCAATTTCTCCTTTGAAGATGTTATTAGTAGAAACTTCATCAGGTGCATGTGTCACAAGTCTAAATTGACGTGTCAGTTCTTCTTCGCCTGCACTCTCAATATTGTATTTTTCACACACAGCTGGCCAAAATTTGTCTTTCCATGTAATGAAGTCATCTTCAATACTGTAATTAAGAATAAATAAAAATAATGTGCTTTTCACTAAGAATTATTTGTTATTTGTAACTTTGATCTGGTTGCTATAATCTTAAATGGGTTTTACAAAAATTTAATATTGACGTCGATACTAACTTTGCATCATCATCTCCAAGACCAAGCTCATAAACACGAGTGGCACCAAGTTCTTCAAGCCTCTTGTCTAAGTAAATAGCAACCTTGTTGTAATGTTCATATGTTTTATTGCCCAGACCAAATACCTGAAAATAAAATACAAGTATTAAAAAGGTACATATTTTTTATTGTTGATTGTTATTAATATATTTAAGTTCGTACCATATAACGAAACTTCAATGTAGATATAACAAATAACCTTCTGTATCCATAAAAGCGAGGTAAATGTAGAAATAAATTCATAATTACAAATTCATTTACGTAGTAGTTTTAGTGTTGAAGAAATCGTGCGCCAATTGAATGGTTTATATTATGTAAATATATTTTTTTTTATATAATAAAATGTTTTATTATTCAAATTTCAAAATGTAAAATTATGGCAAATTAGACTTATTAAATCTTATCGAAAAAATAATACACTATGTTACACAACGCCAATTCTTACTTATCGTACATCATATTCATAATACGTAAACGGTAAATGATAACACAAAATATATTTATTACGTATACTTTTTCTTCTTTCTCTCATTTATAATTATTTAATTAAAATTAATAAATAACCTATCTCACTAAAACACTGTTGCCATGAATCCTGATCGGATCGACTCACAATCTGTCAGAATTGACATTGACAGCTTTGACTTATAATGCTTTGTAGTATGGGTACTGGGTTTTTGAGCCACACACACAACATTAATTTAACTAAAATGTACTATTTTACTAATTTAGGTTGGTAATCAAATTGTTGGTTTAACTAAGCCAACACTTTTAATTTTATTTAATAGGTGTACTTAATTTACTTTATTATGGGGAAGCTAATAAAAATATTAAATTTTATATAATATAAAATTTTTGTTATCACTAACTTTGCGGAAAATATTTAAGAAAAAATCTAATAACAATATAATTTAGGTATAGGATTGTTATAGGAATTTTGTACACACTGGGATAAATAGTATTATAATAATATGACAAAACAATATGTGCTGGTTCCCGTTGCACATAAGCTAGCACAATTGATAGACAATTTATTAATGTAAATACGAACTCGGGTCCTCCATGCAGGCGGGATAACTCAAGTCATCATCGCATCTCGACCCTTGTGACCATTTCATCTACCTATTGTTGTCTAAATTCAATCTTATTCATACCTCTATTTATCGCTGCAGACATAGAAGTCAATAGAGCTCTGTACAATAATACCTATCCTTTGTTAGCTCCTATTTGTAAAACGCATAAGGACTGATGAATATCACGCCACCCAAAGCGGATGTACAAGATATTTAAGAGCACTTGGGATATGTATGGTGTAGTAAGTATATCCGTTTTGTTTATTTTTGTTACGGTTTATTCCTTAAGGCGAAGAGCTGTATCGTAGTTCTAAAATAAGGACGTTGGGTTTAGCCTAAACCTATGGCGGCGGGAGCTGTCTGCCTAAATAGTAGTCTGATAGCCCCGAGGCAGCGCATTACGTTATCTACTCTTAAAAAATACATGCGTGGAACACGGTCGCCACCATTTCTTATCATTATGGTGCGGCTTGGGTAACACTTAAAATCCCTGTTCTGGGCAAAGTCCTCGCAAACGCAACCTAGCCGTTTCCTCACGACGGATTCGGCACAGAAATTTGCACTAATTACGTCAACCGGTATGACATACCTTTCTAGCCACTCGTGAAAAACAGGTCTTAGCCACAATCGTGGCGTGTCCGATTTTGTAATAAACATTATTTGTATGCCGCCAACTTTACCTACTTTAGCCTGTTTTAGAGGTCAGTATCAAGGTCTGAATTTTCCTGCATGTCTTATAGACGTTATGGTGAATAACAAATATGTTCAATAACCATGCGAGTTAACAAGATAAAGAAGGTAAATTATTTCTACATTTTCGTGGATTAATAATAAATAAACATACTAAACTACTAAAATTAAAAACATATACACGACCTTGAAATAGAAAAATCGAGTTTTAACAATACAAAGGTCAATTATGTGTAACTACGTAATTAATTTGTTAATTTTAAGTTAAATTGTTTGATCACGGAATAATTTCGAAAAAAAATACTAGAGAGGGGGTAGAAATAGACAAATAGCTTCAGAGTTAAAAGATAGTGTTAAGTATTACATTTCTTTGCGCGTCTCTTATTCTACAGTATATTGACGGTCACAGAATACACAGTTTAAATAAATATTTCGTTACGTAAGTACCTACACATAAAGCTAAAGGTCAAGGACCGCGCGGGCACGTGAAATAGTAACATAGAAAACAACTCTACTTATTACCATTGACGGAATTTATTACCTGACAGACAACAATGCTGGAGCAGCTATTGATCCATATTTATTTAATAAAAAATAATAATAAAAGAGTTTTTGTAGGGTTGTTTGCTATAATCTTTGAAACTTCTAGTAAGTATAAGTAGAATAATTTAATATTGAATATACATAACAGTCATCACCCTTAAAGGAATGGAGTCTTCATAAAATGACAACTCGGGTTTGATTTTGATACCATTGTTTGAACATGAATGTTTACATTGGTCTGGTAATTAACGTATTTTATCCGATGTAAACTAAAAATAATTTGGAGGGACAACAATAACGTTGGACAAGTCTATAGGCGACGCAGTGCTCCACGCGAGTATGAAGTGCCATAGAAATAATAGTCGGTACAACTACGCAATACATAAGATAATAACACTTACGTGGTATCGTGTTATATAAATCCGTTTACAATTAATAGTTAACAAAAGATACGAAGTTACATTCTTTGATTAGATTTAGATATACTTGTTAACAATAATACAGAATAGGTAAGTACAGGTACAAGGCTTATCACATTTTATTTATATTTTCTATCATAGATGTATTCCTTTTTATGTAGAAATCGATCAATTATATTTTTGACTAGCTAAATTTTTTAGTAATTACCATAGAAATTCGGTCAATCTGCTATACCTAGCCATAATGACGCAAACAAAACAGGTTTCAGTTCTTACTATGACTAAGCCCGATTTACACATCGTCAAGTACAGTATTAAGTTATTGATTAAGTTGATTTGAGTAGATCAGCATCCTATTTTTTGGCGAGTTAAGTACGAAGTAGCCCCCTCTCTCTTGCGTCTCACCAACATAACTCGGCAAAAATAGGATGGAGATCTATATAAATCAACATAATCAACAACTTACTACTTAACTCGCTACTGTTCTTGTCGATGTGTAAATCGGGCTTTAGTAGAATGTAAGTGTGATAAGTCCAATGGTATGTTTACATCTGGACATCCGGACTATTGATTCATGAGCCAGATTTATTGGTTAATAAAATAAACTAAAATAAAATACTTACAGCATAGTTTAAGCCAGTTAGATTTGGTTCTCCATTTTTTAACCATTCATAGAATTCCATAGAATTGTCTGTAGGGTCTCCTTCACCGTACGTTGCCATACAGAATACGGCCAAAGAGTTGTCGATTTCTTGAAGTTTCGTTAATTCTTCCTAAAAACAAAGTGTACAAATATAAAAAGATTTAATTAAAACCAGAGTCATGATTCATAGAATGATTTAATATTATAACAGACAATGACGTGACGTGAGCAGTGCCACGAGAAAAAGTCTGTGCAGAATAAATGAAATTGATTATGATCAGAGTGATAATATAATGTTACTGGAAAAATAACTAAGTTCTCTACATAGTATTTAAAATAGTTCTTTTACGAAACAGGTTTTGTTGAAAACCCCATAGAACTTGTCTATACACACACACAACTATAGGCCGACCGTTTATCTCAGTCCCCGCCTGCGGTATGAAAGGGACGAGGGCGCGGGGTAGCGGTGTCCGTTATGGTAGCGTACACAAGAGCTATATCGAGTTGGTTGCTATGCCAAATAAAATAAGTTTTTACAAAAAAAAACCGACTTCAAAGACAAAAATTGCACTAAAAATTTAAAAATAATTAGTTGTATTTTGGTTTTGCAACATTAAATCAGACATTCTTTTTACTTAATTATAATCTAAAGAATAGGTTCATTTAATTATTGTAAAAAGTATTGTTAAGGATATTTCTTGAAGAGTCTACAAATATATTTATTTGTAGATTCTTTAAAATATAATCAAATTATTACAAATAATGTAATATTATTGTTATTTTTGGAGTCGGTGTCAGCCACTATAATTATATTCTATTTTATATTCCTGACTTAAAATTTAAAGAATGATGGCGTCGTGTTATACACAGACTAAAGACTAAGATGAGAAAGTACTACGAATCAAAGACTTACTTAAAATTAAAAACCATTTAAAGTGATCAGAATGTGTTATACAAAACTTTATCAGTTACTTAATAGGTATATTAAAACGTTTGAACGTGACACAGGTATTTTAAAATATATTTATTTAAATATGATAAAAATAGTTATTTAATATTTGTTTAATTTTTAAACCAATCCATAAACAATCAACAACTTTATGTCATAATGTCGAAGTCATATAATAATATAATCTGTAATTCGTGGCCGCCATTCCATTTGCTTAAGTATTATCGTATTTCGTTGGCTGACACCGACTCCAAAAATAACAATAATATTACATAATTATTATTTCATTATTACATAAAAATGAAAAACCATTTCGTTTGAAATAAAATAATTTTAAAAATATGTAATTGCCTTTTTTATTTTGTGTCTTATTTACAATTTTATTGCATAACACCTTCCTAGTTCAAAATAGTGATTGCTTCAAAACCCTCTAAAACGGTATCGGTTACTTTCAAATTTCACTAAAACCTAAAGTTAACTTCTAAGTCCCCTAAAACGAATCTATTTTTGCAAATAACCTAGTTTTTCAAATTGTTTTTATTAAAAAACGATGTTTGTTGGGATTGCTAGATTACAATAATAATATAATGTTAAAAATCGTACAGAATTAAGGTTGTTAGTAAGTTTAAGACGTTTTTCATGAATTGTCGACATTTAAGAAAAAGCACTTTAGGTTAGGGGGTTTTGAAATTATATGACTCATATATACATTAAAACAGGTATGATTTAAACATATTAATTTGTAGGAATCAATCTTAGAAAATATTTACAGATAAGTAATAAGAACAATAATAAGAGTTTTTTTTATTTTTACACACTACCATAACGGACACCAAGTCAGTATGTCAGTATGACACTAGTGCAGTAAGCTAGTTCGTCTTTTAAACAATTTACAAATTTCAAAGATGGTGGTGTCATCTTGCCATTTAAACTCGTACTTTCTTAGAGAAAATATGCAATCTAAATTATTACACAATTTAAAGCCTGACCAGAAAAATAAAAAAACCTCTCCAGATATTTCGATGGGTTTAGGGTATAATTTCAATATTTCCTTCTTTTTATTACATAAAAATAAGCTAGCTAAAAATTAGAGCTGTGTTGTGATGTGATGTAGTTCATGTCACAGTATCTAGATGGCGCCGTTTTGCCAAAAAAATCAAGAGATAGCTCTCTCCTCTGTCCTCGCCCCCCGCGCACCCCTATTACCGCAGGCGGGGTCTGAGTTAAACGGTCGGCCTATAGCCCTTGTTGTTAGATTTTTAGATACAGATTATTTTATTTTATTTTTGCTCTCTTTTATCATGCCTTTCTTGTATGTAATAAATATTATTTTTGTTTTACACCTTTACTTGAAGCAAACAAAATCAAAACACCTATGTAGGTATATCTACTTAATTCACTTTTTATACCTATAATTAGCAGGTTTGCTAGCCTTGTCAACTTTAGCAGAGCTTATAACCTTTTATTAAGCACAAAAAATATCGTGATATTACTCATGGATTAAGTTGTTTGATTAATTGCATGTTAATTCAAAACATTTTGTTAACTAAAATATTAAAATTTTAATAATATACATACCTACTTATTACAAATATGTCACTAAACATCTTGTGAGCCTATCCTCTCGCATTGGTTCTAAATGTCCCAACTTTTCATTAATTTATGCAACTTAAATATTTTAGGTAGTTTTACAAAAACTTTGTATTCGGAAAAGCCAGGAGAAAAACAGGAGTGGTGAACTCCTGTTTTTCCAGCCATGAGAAAATGGTTAATTTTGTTTTTATATTAGTACATACAAAGCACCGCACATTTTTTTACACAAACCACTTTTTAACCATCAAAAAGCTTTGAAGGCTTTTTTAAGTCTAGGGCAAAAACTAAAATGGCTGTGGTAGGTAAATATAATAATAATAATATAATCTATTCACACACACAACATTACCTTACAACATACGTACCATATGTTGTAAGGTAATGTTGTGTGAATAGATTAAGTATAAAAAATACGTACCATATCACATTCTTCAGGATCAGCAACCATGCCTTTCATCTTATACCGCATACCCTCTTTGGCAAGACGGCCTGCGAACTCTTCAGCAGTACCTGTTTGAGATCCATAGAACACGACTAAACTTCTCCCTGATGACTTCAATTTTGTAATGAAGGAGTTCTCTGTAACCTGTATAGACCCAGCAGCTCTGAAAACAATAAAAAAACCTCTTTAAATACGAGTCCAATAATGTTCTTACCAATGTAAGTATAACGTTTTAGGGAAATCATAATTTTTACAGCTTTTAGAATGTGAGAGTTTCTGTAATAGACCATTTTTCCATAATGTCAATGTAATGTTTAAACAATTTAATGTAAGTATAAATCTTATTTGAACTAAATGAATCAGGGTCCGTGTCGCATATCGAACTTAAATAGATACAAGTACTTAAACGACAATAGACGCATCAGTAATACTACTAACAGATAACTAATATAGGTCAGTTACCTACGCAGTATTGTGTAAAACACAACAAACATAATACATTACAAAGAAAACCGGTTATGTTCGCACTCGACCGTCGAGGCTTCCTTGTAAACTTTGTACTTGCGTACATTAATCACGGAAATCTAATTTCGAAGATTAGATTGAGGCAAAGTCACAAAACCATTTAATTTAGTAACAAAAAACTTAAAACTAATAGTCTTAATATTTCTTCTTAATAAAATTATAACAACTTTGGTGTACCGTTAAATGACTAACCTCCTAAAATGTAAACTTAATTACTTGAGAGCTGGTATAAGTAGGTATCCTGATTTATTTATTTTATGAAATTTGTATGCTATAAGCAAGTAATAAAATATTAAATTAATTAAAAAATAAACTGCCATACAAATTAACACACGCAACAAATACTAGTAGGTAATTTCATGTCGACTGGTAAAAGGTTATTATTTAAAGGTTAATATTTGATTCAAAAAATAAAATCCCAAGGTGTGCTAGCAAAAAGCTGGTAATATAATTAAACAAAAACGACAAAAATACTTCAGCTTAAATGGCCGCTTTATACATCCTGCTTCTACCACATCTTACTACACTATCACAAATGTGAAATTTAATTTCTTTAAAATTCAGATAATTTAATACACACATTGAGATTTTTTTGATCAATAAAATATTATAAACAAGCCTATTATTTGAACCTGATTCTCTACATTACATGAATACTCATACGTATCGGGTTCTCAGTGTGATTGCATAGGGTAAGAAACATTTATGACCATGACAGTTACAACTCAGATGTAGGTTACATGGGTCTCTTCACTCTCTTCTATACAACGCGTTAACAGTCACTTCCGGCCAAGTTACCTGCTCTGCCTTTTCTTTACGCTTTGGATATTTGAGACAGAAAACGCGCACTTCTTGAGGAATTTAAAAGGAGTAGGTACCTTTACACCTATTTTCACTCTTTGCCTAAGACACTATGTGTTCATCAAGTATTTATGGTTGATTTGTGTTCGTGACTCGAGTGCGGATGTACTTTAACGGCGCTTGTACACGCTAAGAAAATTTGCCGTGTCTACGCCAGACAAGACAAATCTTCGTGTAGACGTCAAGAATTTTGTCTTTTTCGTACACGAAAACTTTTTTTGTCTTCCGCAGACAAGACAATTCGGAACGTGTACACGCCAGGATTTTTTTCGTACAGTCGTCAGACGGGCGTAGGGCGCGCAAGTAATAACAAGTGTGATAATCAGTGTGAGTTTCCTTTAGTAAAAATGTTAACTATACTACGAATTTTAATTCGATTCCAGATTTGACAATTTCAGTGTAGCAACGTTATGACAAGTATTAAATAGTGACGTTGCGAAATTATTCGATATGGAAATGAAATATTTCCGGATCGATTCTTCTCGTTTAAAATTAGTGGTATTTTTAGTTTTGACGATTAATTAACGATCTGAGACTTTTCTTTTATAGGTAATTGTGTGTGAAATGAATAAAAACTGTGATCATGGTGTCTTAGCCCAGCATACTCACAATAAAATCTTGATATTTCATGAATGCCAAAAAATGGTTCTGAAATAGTTATAAATAGTGCGAAAAGGAAAAAAATAGTGCTCTTATACTTACGAAATTACAGCCATTTTATGAGTCACATAAATATTGTTGAAATAATAATTTATTATGCCTATAACCACAGAATATAAAAATTAAATATGAAATAAATAGTATTAAATATTATTTCCGATTCACGAGCATTCACGAAGGACTAATTTTGTATCCTAGGTAACCGATATTGTATTGTCATCCCCACTAGTGACAGCCGACCATTGACTTTTTTATTGACTGCAATATTTAATAATAATGTACTACTCAATCGGTAAAGCAGACTGTGATACTCTGCTTTATCAAATCAGTATACATATACGTAGTACATACTGCATAAGCACACGAAAATAGGCCTTAAGGTGACGAACCAATAATTACCTTAACTGTACATAAAAAAAATATTGTAAATATTTTTATAAATTGTCGCCGTCATCGCTTTCGCTATCGCTGTCACTTTCTGTAACATTTATTATAAATGTGTCTGTGATATTGTCAATTAAAGTATCTAGCCTACACATTTTTTGCTCTTCTTTGACAATATGGGATACGCATTTAGACCATTCGGTAGCCGTAATTTTTTGAATGCCTTCCTGAAATAAAGTTCTCACGTCTGTCAATTTGAAGTTTTTATTATTTTGAGCTACATGCCCCTTTACCTGCGCCCATATCAATTCGATAGGGTTTAGCTCGCAATGGTAAGGGGGAAGTCTTAAAACAGTGATCCCATGTTGTGCTGCAATTTCATCTACAGCGTACTTATTAAAAGACTCGTTATGTGGAATCAGTTCTAAAAGCGTAGCTTTAACCATATCTGGTTCGTAATAAATATTTTTATTTAAAAGCCAATCTTGAATTTCAGCTTTTTTCCAGCTCATTTTTGGTGCCGTTTCCAATTTTCGGGAGTGGTAAGGTGCATTATCCATCACCACAATTGAGTTTGGTCTTAATTTTGGTAAGACTCCAGCGAACCACTCCTCAAAACAAACTGCATTCATCTCATCATGGTAATCTTCACAATTTTTCTTTGCTTCAAAAATCATGAGCCCCTCTTCTAGGAAGCCTTCTTCACTACCTATATGGCTAATTATGAGACGTTTGCCTTTTCCAGATGGATTTTTTAATCCAGTGGTCAGTCCCTCCAAAAACGCTTGTCGAGATGATGTGACTTTCATGTCCACCCAAGTTTTTTTTACAGTATGACCTTAAAGTAAATATAGTACATTAACATTCAATATTACTATTAAAATGTAAAATGTATATAAATTCATTTTGTGTATAAATGTTAGCCGTACCTGCGTTAACCCAAGTTTCATCTTGATAATATATATGTCTCCCTTCTCGTCGAAACTGACATATAGATCGCAAGTAACGCTGTCGCCAAGTTATTATATCATTTCGATCAATAAGTGTGCTCTTGCGTGACCGTGAAACAAATTTAAAATTAAGATGTTTCAAAATTTTTCTGAGGGTGTCTTTGGAAATATTGGGTATTTCTGGATCATCGTTCATCACTTGTAAAATCTAAAATAGTAAATTTTATAATAGCTTGGAATCATTACTTAGGTATATATATAAAAGATGTACTTAGGTTTAAAATAATACAGTGTGACTGATTGACTAACCTTTGAAATGGTTGGAGGTTCATTTCGGTAAAAGAACTGATGAACAATTCTTCGTATTGCAGAGAATGTAAATTCATCAATTTTATCTTTAAAACTTCGCTTTGGTCCAGATTTTTTAGGAGGAGTTGGCGGCGCACCTTTATTTACTTCCTTCAAAACGTTACAAACAGAGCGTGAGGTTATTCCCAATATGTCAGCAACTTTGCTCATACATTCATTTTCTTCCACAACTTGAAAGGCCTCCAATTGCGAAGAAATTTCATTTTTCACGTATTTGTAGGCGTTGCGGATCATTACTTTTTCAGTAACAGTGAAAGCTTTTCGTGGACGTTTTTTTCTTGGGGACAAGAAAACATCCACGTCTTTTTGTGATGTACTTGGCTGAGGATCCATTTTGATGGAAAACCAAAACAAATAGTTGACAAAAAAACTAATATCGATTCGCAATGAAATAAGATAGGTATTCGTGCAGTCAGGCTGGGAGAATGAAGCCGAATGACACTATAAACAAAATGACGATAGCTGCACGAGCGCACACAGGCTGCCAATACTAAAATCTATCTAGGCTCAATAAGTTTTGTTTTTAATATAAAAACATAAATTTTAACTTTTTATAAAATAGAGCAGCGATTACTAATTAATAAATTATTATTATGAATAATTATGTATTTATTTAAATAAAAATCAATAATTTAGTCTTTAATTGGCAAACTGCTGGCACACACACTTATTGTTTATCGATTTTTGTGTTCATCACTACACTATTATATGTGGTATCATTATTTCACAAAATGACAGTAGCTAATGTCAAATCAGGAATCGAATTAAAATTCCTACTATAGAAAGCAAACAAGTATGATACCCTACTACACCGCTCCCCGCCCCTCCGCAACAACGTTCGCCGTGTCTTGTCTTGCGCAGACAAGAAAAGGAGATGGAAACTTTTGGGCTAAAGCCTGTACATTACTGTACAGAGTAAGGATATGCCCTAAAAATCTTTTCTATTTTTTAATAAAATAATAATAAAATTACTCAATTTTATTAAGATTCGAACTTGAAAAAAGTAGAAAAGATTTTTAGGGCATATCCTTACTCTGTACAGTAATGTACAGGCTTTAGCCCAGAAGTTTCCATCTCCTTCAAAAAAAAAATATCTTGGATTTCAGATTGCCAAAACTAACAAAAGATTTAGCACGAGACTAATAAGTGTGAAGCTATAAATTGATAATACTCTCATTTCTGTTTAATCTTGGCCCAAAACTCTTAGTGAAGGTTTCATTCTCCTTTTCTTATGCATCGCGCCGGCGCTGTTCACACAGGTCGTGCTTAGAAACGACACGAATTCTTGCGTAGGCCCGGCGATTTTTCTTACCGTGTACAAGCGCCGTAAATCGTAAATATATTTTTTATAAAATCGTTGCATTTATCATCAAAATATTTGAAAATAATAAGTTGCAAAGGTAAGAAAACAGTGTTTATCTAAATTAATATAAAGTTGTCACCATGATTTTGTAAGTTTTAAAGGGTACAGTATCACTGTTTATGCCTTGTCATTATTACTTTAAAACAATAAATCTGTTTTTATTTATATAATCAGCTGTTTACTGAAACACGATTACTTACAATTAATAATATAAACTTGTTAACAGATAACATAGAAAAACAGCGTACACATCATGACTTGTGATTATAATTTAATAATAATATTATTAAAACTTTGTACATTCATATTATGAATGTACAAAGTTTAAAGTATAATCCCAAGCTGTTGGTTACTACCTAACCCGCAGCTTCGGTCGCTTTTATATTTATAAAAAACTAACACAAAATGTGAATCTGTGTACGGAAGTTAAGGCGAACGAGTGACACATTATATTAAAACCATGCTTTTTCCTACGCAAGTAATCCATCAGAGATTTTATTATGAGAACGTCAGCTACTCATGAATGTTCATGCTATAAGTGCATGTTAATTGAACTTTGTACAGCTATGGGCGTTTTTGTTTGATAACAGGGAATTATTTAATCGGATTAATAAACATAACTACATGAGGTCTAATAAAATCAATCCATTTTCAACATAACTTCTGTTAACACATTAGTAACATTAAGTGATAATTAACTGACATAATGTTTAATTAATAAAACATCTATTTAAATATACAATTGCCCTTGTAATCGAATGGATAACATTCAGGACAATCACGAGGTCATGGGCTAAACTTTTCTAATTACGAAGAATTCATTTGATAAATAAAACATGTTGAGTATATTTTTTATATTTTGGTAGGTAGGTAGGACCAACGATATATCGAAGTGCTGCAGTGCCTATACGAAAACGCACCATGTCGGTTCGTCTACAGGGTAAATTATCAAACCCTATGATGTGATGTCATATTATCCCCGAAACTGTTTTCCGCAGCACTGGAAGATGCTTTTAGGCTTTTAGACTGGGACGGACTCGCCATCAACATAAATGGCGAGTATATCACGCACCTTCGATTTGCTGACGATATCATGGTCATGGCTGAGACCATGGAGGACCTCAACACAATGCTCGATGACCTCAGTAGAGTCTCTCAACAAGTGGGTCTTAAAATGAACATGGACAAGACCAAGATCATGACAAATGTCCATGTTGTAGCCACTCCAATAACGGTTGGAGGCTTTAAACTCGAAGTTGTCGACGAATATATTTACCTGGGACAGTAAGTCCAGCTAGGTAAGTCCAACTTTGAGAAGGAGGTCACTCGTCGAATCCAACTCGGTTGGGCAGCGTTCGGGAAGCTAAAACGTATCTTCTCGTCCACATTACCGCAGTGTCTGAAGACAAAGGTCTTCGACCAGTGCGTGTTGCCAGTGATGACATATGGTACAGAGACGTGGTCACTAACTATGGGCCTACTCAGATGGCTTACGGTCACTCAGAGGGCAATGGAGAGAGCCATGTTGGGAGTTTCCCTGCGTGATCGAATCAGAAATGAGGAGATCCGCAGGAGAACCAAAGGGACCGATATAGTGCTCCGGATTGCCCGGTTAAAGTGGCGGTGGGCAGGGCACATAGCGCGAAGAACCGACAGCCTTTGGGGCAGAAAGGTTCTAGAGTGGCGACCGCGTACCGGAAAACGCAGGGTGGGGAGACCCCTCACATGGTGGACCGACGACCTCGTAAGGACGGCGGGAAGCCGATGGATGAGGGAGGCGCAGGACCGCACAAGGTAGCAATATTTCGAGGAAGCCTATGTCCAGCAGTGGTCGTCCATTGGCTGAGATGAATGAACGAGGTAAGTATAGGAACGAGGTATACTTTTTATGTTTTGAAAAGGTTAGTATAAATGAAAGCATCTTCTATTTTGACAATGATTGAAATCAGTTTATTAAATATTAGGAAACTGCGATATTTTAAAAGAAAATTCAATATGTAAGTATTGCTTTTTAAAATAACTTTAATCATTAAAAAAACCTCTGGGAAAGATTAAGAGAGGGGAGTAAAACCACAGTTTGTACCTGTTCTAAGTTCGTCATCATACGGGACAGAATATAGTTTCATAATTTGGAGAAATGTTGAGTACCCTTTATGCAATTTCCAAAATAATTATTCCGCGGTAATTTACTTAAAATGAACTTAACATTTATATTAATCGCTTAAGTAGACTGTGCTATCAAGTTCAATAATTAAGTAGTCATCATGATTCATTAAATTATTATTATGCATACCAGTTTATCTTTAATAGTTCGTGTTACGATAGCGATTTGATTGAGCACCCGAACAACGAACTGTGTCCTCTACGCAGCGCCGAGTCGATAGCATTTATTTGTAAGACTGTTACATAAGTAGGAAGTAAGTAGGTATTATTATTTGCTAGGTCATGATGATATAGAACTTCACGTGCGCAAATATTACAGTATATTTTGTTACTAAAACAATCAAATACTGCGCATTTAATTATATTATCTTTGCCGAAGATATGCTTGCATACGTGAGACTTCCAGCTCTTTGAAAAATTAAGTTGGTGAGATTCTTAAATTGATTAAAAAACTTCGAGTCAATTGATATTTAAGTTCTCTATCTACTATCCCGCTGAACTCACGTACTTCAATTACAATTCAACTATGCCGTTGTTTCAAATGGAGTAAAATAAGTGGATGCTAACATCCACATACATAAACTGTTTGATGTTTTCAAACTTGCTATCAAAGCGGTGACACTAATAAGAGGTGTCACATGTGGAGCTAGCCCTGAGCTAGATTAATTTTCACACACTTTTTATTTTAGATACCTATGTTTAGTTTATATACCTCAGTGTAGTGTCAGTTTAGACAGGTCTCTGGATGATTTAGATTATCAGATTAGATTCTCATTTTCATCACTCTCTGGATCATTTCCCACTTTTTTACAAAGACATTGCAATGTATTAAAAACACACAGCAATAATTCGCTTTACAATGTCAGTAGTTTTTTATTACTTAAGTTGTTCTTTGCATATTTCTTGCAAGCTATTTTTTTATATTAAATCCTTTTGTTTTTTTTTGTCTACACTCATGCATAAGTCATAGATTAAATCATCCACACGTCAACAAAAAGACGTCCACCGCTGGAAATAGCCCTCCCCTAATTGTTTCACCCTACGCATGATCTTATGTATCCCTCATCGTTCACCTGCCACTACATTTATCAAGTAGAAGTAGGTCCATCAAGTAAGAGATCTGACCACTCTATGTTCTTGAATGAAACATATAATTACTTATTTTAAATAATTAAACATAACTAATAAAATTATTTCAAGTTCATAGAAGTCAGCCACAAAGTCTATTGTAAATATTAGAGTACTTTATGATGTTTTCTGGTCAGATCATTTTCCACTAGAGATAACTATTGATATGGGCCAATTAAGTTGTAAAATTCAAAACTTTGATTACTATTCTGATAAAGTGTTGTGGGGTGAAAGAAATAAAAGTCAAATAAATAAATATTCTGAGATTTGTTTCGAAAGGCTTAGAAGTATAGACTTTCCTGTAGAATTTAGATTTTGTAGCAATCACCGCTGTTCCCATCCTAAACATAAACTAATTATTGATAAAATGTATGATAGCATTGTTTGTACTCTGAGAGAGGCAGCAATAGCGACTAATAATCTTAAGATGCGAGGTAATAAATATATTGTTGGTTGGAATAAATATGTTAAACCACTTCACAGTGACGCTCGACTTTGTTTTCAAATGTGGGTTTTAAATGGAAAAAGTAAAAATGGATTTTACTACGAAAATATGAAAGAGAGTAGAAAATTATTTAAATCAAAAATAAAATGGTGTCAGGATAATAAACAAAGAATAAAAATGGATATTTTGGCTACACACGTTAAGACAAAAGACTTTTCAAAATTTTGGAAGCAAACTAACAAGTTGAATTCAAGGCCGAGCGTCCCTGCGAGTGTGGATGGCGAAAGTGACGCGGAAAAGGTGGTGAGTGTTTTTAAAAGTCATTTTAAATCTACTCAGCAATGTTTATCGCAGAGTTTCGATGCTGGTATCCGAGACGGTGAGGAAACCACAGCCTTTACAACTAAACAGGTTAAAGAAATAATAACAAACATGTCGCGTGGTAAATCTCCAGGTCATGACGGTATCAATATCGAACACCTGCAGCACGCTGGTGTCCACCTGCCGCGTGTGTTAGCAATGTTATTCACTTTTTGTGTAGGGCACTCGTACTTACCTGCAGACTTTATGAAAACGGTTGTCGTACCAATACTGAAAAATAAAACAGGACATTCTTCGGACAAGAACAACTATAGACCAATCTCACTGGCTACCAGTGGCGAAGGGTGGATTTTTATAAAAGGGAAGCCGAAGATTCCGTGGACTTTTGTTCTACTTTATATTACTATTATTCTGTAGTTCATAGGTATTCGTGAGAAAATGTTTCGATTTTACCTAGTTGTCCCGAACTCATAAACTTAAAATACGAAAATGTTTCTCTGTTTGGAAGACTTCTTTGATCAATTAGATTAATTGTTTATATTGCTATATCCTAAATGATTCTACATACCTACTTACTTACTTTTAGAATCTGAGAATACTGTCTGTAAGCCACTTACTTATACGTATCGAAATGAGATAATTGTATTAAAATGTTTCGTAAATCCACAGCGCCGGCGTTTCTTATATTTATAATTCAATTTCGAGAATGATGTTTTATCGCACATCACATAATAGGATAGTCAATATAATATAACACTATTAACCTGTCCCTTATAACAACAAACTATTAAATTTGCTGAAAACAATACAAACAAGTACTTACAAAAATATTCCATAGGATCCCAACGCACTACGACAAAAATAAAGTCAACCAATGCACAACACATAATACACAATCATAAATAATTAAACATACAAATTTTACTACTTTAAACAAGAAAGCGAATTTTATAACCTATTTGCAGAAAATAAATACAAATATCTGTTTTTTCTTCAAATGGTCCTATCGTTTACCGATGATTCTGCCAAAGTCAAGACGCAAGCCGTATAAAAATATAAAAACAAATAAATATAATTAAAAACTAAAAATTCAGAAGAAAGGCTGATTTCTATCAGATTTAAATAATTGATAAAAACAAAGGAATGTCAATGGCAAATTAAGTACTTAACGTGAAATGAAATGAAACTTCGTTACAATTGGTCGGTCCACTGGTTGCAATAGTGCTTTCTCGCTCTCGCAATGTTGTAGTTGTATCTTTTATCCTTGTCATAAGCCGATGGCCACCGGCTTATATGGTACCTTAGATCGACGAATACAAAGTGTCACGTGACCGTACGATTTCCGTACAGTCTGTTGTACTGGATTCCTAATTTCGCGACCGGCTTACTGCGCTCCGCGCATGCGCGCTTTAAGTACTCTCTGACTGAACCATAACAAGTTGTTAGTTGACAACCTTTAATTACAAGATGGCGTTATGAGTACGTAAATAATTATATTGAAAATTATTATTACTGTAATTATTATTGCGATTTACGTAAGAGAATACTTTTTTGTTTTATATTATTTTGTATTGAGTGGATGTTGCGTCATTGATTTATAATTGATTAATAGACAATGCTAAGCGGTTTTTGCAAAGGTAAGCCGGTAGGAATCGAGTTATATGGACACTTCGCCACTACTGGCTACTACTATAGCAAAGGTAATGGATGGTCTGCTTGAGAGAAAGTTACAGGCCTCCCTAAATATATGTGATGCTCAATTTGGTTTTAGACCGCAGCTGTCCACAGAAAGCGCTGTACTTTGTCTTAAGCACACCGTCCGTTACTACACAGAACGAAAAACCCCCGTTATAGTTTGTTTTTTAGACCTTTCTAAGGCGTTTGATACGGTTAGATATGACATACTCTGGAAGAAACTGGCATTAGAAACTAATGACTTTCCCAGAGAGTTAATAAGTCTGTTTCAGTATTGGTACGATAACCAGCAGAACCAGGTGAAGTGGGGGGGAGTACTTTCGGAGGCATATGGGCTGGGGTGCGGGGTAAGACAGGGTGGTTTGTCTTCTCCTGCTCTTTTTAATCTGTATGTTAACAGTTTGATTGGTGAGCTCAGTAGTAGTGGAGTCGGCTGCTCTATCGATAATGTTTCATACAATAACATAAGTTATGCCGATGACATGGTTCTGATGGCCCCGTCAGTCGGGGGGCTCGGAAAACTCCTCAGAATCTGCGAGAGGTATGCATTGGCCCATGGCCTCAGGTACAATGTTAAAAAGTGTGAAATATTAGTATTTAAATCAAAAAATAAAAGCTATAATTTTCCTTATGTAGCTATTGAAGGCACTCCACTAAAGAAAGTGACAAGCTTTAAGTACCTGGGGCACTGGGTTACTGAAAATATGTCAGATGAGGCTGACATAGAAAGAGAGCGCAGGGCTCTAGCGAGGAGAGCGAATATGCTCGCCCGTAGATTTGCACGGTGTAGTAGTGAAGTTAAACACATTCTTTTTAGAGATTATTGTCTATCCTTCTACACCTGTTGAGTATACGCAGAGGTCGCTTACAGCAGTTACAGCCCTACGCGTACAATATAATAACAGTTTCAGGATGCTGATGGGGCTGTCTCGGTACTGCAGCGCGTCAACAATGTTTGCTGAGGCTCGAATCGATAGCTTTCAAGCTATCATGCGCAAGCGGGTTAGTTCTGTGTGGCGCCGCGTCAGAGACAGCTCCAACAGTCTCCTGGCTGCGATAGGGAGTCGCTATTGCTGTCCAATACTGAGACATTGGAACAGAGTAAATGTAGGTTCGAAACCTCCTCTAGTTAATATAAGATAGATTTAATTGTTAATGTTTTACTAACCCTAGCTTTAAGTTATTTTTAAGTATCAATGTAATAACTATAGTGTGACCACAGGAGCTGTGCACCTCCTGAGGTATGCGCGCGGCGAGAGGGGGGTGGACATGACATGACAGTACATGATAAATACTGGTATAGAATAAACAGTCTATGATGTAGCTACTAGCGACATCAGAATCTGACGCAATATACTTAAGTTATTTGGCTGGTACTGGTCGCTGCACGAGCGGCTGTAGCAGTTTTCTATTAAAAGACAGTTTTTTTAAAAACTCCAAGAAAGTATTTACATTGTTGTATAGTTTTAAGCGTAAATAGGAACATTATTTGTGTTTTTATAATGTAACTTTGAGAAAAATGACATCTAGCGGAATGTATCAAATACTCTAAGAACATGAAATTCTTAAAGAAAAATATAATGTTCGAATTGTTATGACACTGCCGTCAAAACTCGTGACAGCAGGTAGGTGTCCGTTATGGTAGCATATACTAGAGCTATACATTACAATATATTTAGTATATTTATGACCCTTGTCCTATCTCATTATAATTGTATAATTTATTCACTATAAAATTATATATCAGCATAATACTAGCATAGAACTGTATTTGTTGTCGCAATTTTAGCCGCTTTGTTTGTTTACAGTATTTGTTTAGTCAGACACCATACCATAGACAACTGATCAGTCATTCGATCAGTTTCATTCACTATCTAGCAGTTGTGGACGGCTTCATGTAAAAATGACAATGTAAAGTTAACAATATTCTGTCATAGGTTTTTTATTTATTAATTATTTGTACTGTTTTATTTTATCTTATTTTAATTAACTTTTAAGTGTTTGGCGTCCGTGACGTCATAAACGGGGCCAGTCAGAATAACAGCGCTGCAGCTGTCATCGTTGCAGCATCATGCTGAGACTGGTCCTAGTTTTGCACCTCATGTGACTTTTTATTATGTTTAATTGTAACTTTAATATTAATTCTTGTGTTGTGCAGTGAGGTGCAAAATAAATATTTTTTCTTTCTTTCTTTCCATATCGAGTTGGTTACTATGCCAAAAAACTCTGCATAAATAAAAAAAAAATCCGATTGTTAAGATTAATCTGTCTAAAGTAATTCCTAGGAATACTGTAGTGTTAACGATTTCTAATTCCTCATCATTAATCTTAACAATCGGATTTTTTTTTATTTTTATTTATGCAGAGTTTTTTGGCAGAGTTCTTATTTATCACCTGCATATTTTTAATAAAATATGAGTATATTTGGGTTACATTGTGATCAACTAAGTAAGTGTTATATATTACAGATATGTCTATAAAGTCGTCAAATTTGTGATTTTTATTAGTTCATTAATCTACAATAAACTAATACTGACTTACGAAGAACAATGTAAACAATGAGTAGAGTAAATCAAAGTGCCACGCGGGAAGTAATTTTTAAAGTTATAAGGCGATGTTTAGCGGAGCACGATTCTGGTCAACTTTTATGCGATTTGGATGATGTTTATGGGCGAACTGCAACGTAATCTGTTTTAAGTAATAAATTCACTCCATTTGAGATCTAGAGACAAAAAACAGGCATTGTGTACATAGCACATTTTTAGGTTAGATATATTCATTGTAAGTAAGAAAAATCGTAGTACGACCATTTTTGTTGATACATTATCAGTTGCATTAGTATAATTCAGTCAAGATTTATCCCTATATGTCTATATTACGGTTGATATTGATAACTAAACTATGTCACTTTCGCATCGACTGATCTGTCTACAAAAAATAATTAATTGCAATATTTTATTAAATTTTATATCATTTAGCTCTTAGTGAATCCATGTTATATGATATCTTGTTGGTTAATATTTAACACTGAATAAATTTTAGTTAGGTATTGTAGTTATTCTTTCCATTCCATTAGAATTATTAAATTAAAAATAACAGATTTAAAAATAATGAAAAGCTTGAAACTCCTGGTAAACACAGGCAAGGCCGGCCAAAGAAAGAAATGTATGTTTCTATATTTCTGCTCTCCCCCACAAAATACAATTATGTTCCACAGTAAAAAAGAGGTATATAACATTTTTTCTTCTTTTACCTGTATTTTGTTTCTAGTTAGCCTTTTATTGTAGGTATAATCAAATGTTCAATTTACATAACTTTTGTAAAATTTCGAGTTCCAACCCTCAGAAAATTGCAGATGATAGCTAGAACTGAGATGGATTTTAATTATAGTCTTGAAGTTCTACGCAAAACTTTAAATGCAATAGGCTTACCTACAAGAAATGCCCTAGTATTATAAGTGCTCTAATAGTGTAGTGTTATTTGAACAAAATTGTTTTGAAAACTATTTTGTCAGACTAAATAGGGTTGCTACGTGTTTCATATGTTCTTTATCTATGGCTACGTGTAGCACAGTGGTGCCCTAATTTTTTGTCAGGACTTTATAGACAGACTGTACCTACATTTAAAAAAAAGTAATTGTAGTTTTAATATTATAGCGTAATGAAATAACTCCAGCCCGGCCCCTAAGAACCGTTAATATCTCCGATAATATTGAATTTTGTATTGAAATAAAGTGTTACACAGGCGTTATTTCAGGGTTACATTTCTACTGTATTAACAGAATTACTGTACCTATGTTTTGTAGTTCTCAGTTCTCTTGTTGAGATATTCAAATCACTTGTGAGCATATTATCTGTACCAGTACTATGAACATATATATAACATGGATTTTTTACATACTCCAGTGTGAATTTTCATAAAGCATTTACCTACACTAATTCAGTCAGAATTTCACGCATTATTTTTACATAAAGAATTTTTCAAAAGAAAAGTTCCGTTTCTATCAGAACTATCACGTGTACGCTACCATAACGGACACCTATTTTTTCTTCGTCCCCCACCTCGCCGCTCATACCTCAGGGGGTGCACAGCTCCTGTGGTCACACTATAACCCAATGTATGGAAAACTTTTTTCTGAAATAAAAGTATATAATAGAGGAAAAAATCTAGATTGGGGTAAGTAATTAAGTACTTAACCTATAAGGTGTTTGTGGAAATAAAGATATTGCTCGTTAAAATATTGCAAAGGCTTCCTGTGAATTTTTGTTTCTTTAGTTCTGTCCCACGTTCACTTCGTTGATTCGAGGAAAAACCGTATGTACTAAATATATGTCATTACCTCCATTTAAATCTGTAATTTTTCCGTTTTCCTGTATCATGGTATTCATGGCGTGATATTAACCTTGTAACATTCAATACAAAGATATTTTAAGTCGAATTAGTTCTTTCAAATCTAAGTTCGCAAACAATCTAACCTTTTTAGCCTTCAAACATATAATTTTGCATTAGATACAAGGTTCAGGATACAATTATAAGGAACCAGGAAATCCTTAACAATTACATACCTACTTTTTTTATTTAGTATCACGTAGTACCTGTAGTACTTATGCAATGAACGCTGCAAAAAGTAGCAATATAAACAACTTATTTTATTTTATTATTTTTTGTTTAAGTTCATGTTTTTTGTTTTTCACATCAATTTTATATGTTTGATTCCCTGAAGATGTGAAACGTGCAAGCGTCAGCGGCTAACAGTCACGCAACTGCCTATCCTGGAAGTAATGCTCCATTTAAACGTCGATATAAGGTTATAGTTTTACATTCCAGCGTAATCAGGTCAGGGCTACAATATAATTAGGTCGATAGCTTCTATTAGTAATTATCGAGTTACTTAACTGTGATGTAAGCACCGATTTACAAAGCTCTTACATTTTTAGTACGCTATGAACCTAAAAATATTTATGTACAGAAAATATTTTGTTTGTCATGCTAAGTATGCGGTTTATCTGCGACCCTAGCATATAGATGAATATTACTAAAGATTCTATTGTATGTTAAATAAAATAAATAAATGCCTGGTTAAATTACGTACATACATAATTTTAAATAGTTTCTTATTATAGGAAATAATAGTTATTTTTTGTAGTTTTAATGATATTATTTTAATCAATTGTATTGTATTTTTTATTAATGAAACAATTCTATTAATAATTAAATTATTGTTTTATTAATTAGCAAATTACTAAAGTATCAAAAATTTACCGTAACCGGTAAGAAAAACTAATTGTAAAATCAAGAGAATTAGATACAGATAAGCACATTCGATAGTTATTTTAAGTATAGGATACAGAAATGAATAGCTAAACGACGTGTTTTCAATCCATAAATCAGGACATAAACTTTGGATCCCAATTAATTTGTTATACTTAATAATAGACCTAAAATAATTATTATATAATTTAGTATTACCTAAAAGTTTCATCTCTTGCAAACTACTGAATCGATTGATATACACATACCAAAAGAAGCGACTAGGGGTTATTATAAGTTACATTCAAATCGGTCATCAGTTTTTACTCTATATACATACGTAAGCCATAATACCATTTCTCTAGCCTAATGTTTTATGAAAATTTTTATAGGGCTTGTTTCCGTAAAAGTACAAGGAGGTTATTTTCAACCGACTTCAAAAAACGGAGGAGGATCTCAAATCGGTTGTATTTTTTTTTTTTTTTTGTGTTTGTTACCTGATTTCTCGAAAACGGCTAGACCGATATGAAAAATTTTATTTTGTTCGTATGGGTATGCTTTCCCATTGTCACCAGATCTGGATCTGGATGACGGGATCCCAGAGAAATCGAGGGCATCTCTTGAAAATTGTAGGGACGCATTGTGTAAAATCTTGTCATGCATGTGCATCTCTGACGTCACTACCAAATAGTCAAGAGTTAGAACTGGTCAGATCCTGGAGACCAGAGAGAGTCGAGGGAACACCTCAACGGCATATAGCAGCTACCTTGTGTTATACTTATTTTAATTGTATTGATGAAAACTTTACAAAACTTTACACAAACATGATCTGATGATGAAGAAGATTGAGGGTCGAGGCAACTCCTCAACGGTATATAGCAGCTACCTAGTCTTTGGGCTTATTTTATTCGTATTGATGAAAACTGTACACAACTTTACACAAACATGATCCCATGATGAAGAAGACTGAGGGTCGAGGGAACTCATCAACGGTATATAGCAGCTGCCTTGTGTTTGAGCTTATTTTAATTGTATTGATGAAAACTTTACTAAACTTTACACAAACATGATCTGATGATGAAGAAGACTGAGGGTCGAGGGAACTCCTCAACGGCAGCTACCTTGTGTTTGGGCTTATTTTAATTGTATTGTTGAAAACTTTACACAAACATGATCTGATGATAAGGAAGATTGAGGGTCGAGGGAACTCCTCAACGGTATATAGCAGCTACCTTGTATAATTCGCTTATTTTATTAAATTGATAAAAACTTAACACTAACATTATGAATGTAATCGCAGGTAGGTATGGTTTAAGACTTGAACGAAGTTCTTATTTTAAATTAAAATAGGAATTAATAACGGATTATAAATAGACAAACAAATTGTTGAATTGCGTTTAATTTATTTTAAACTTATTCTTTAGATATAACAAATTGATAATAACAATTATTATATTTATTTGATTTATTTTTATTTACTTAATTATTATTACCAATTAACCACGCCGAGACGGTGGCTACGCTTTTCGATCTTCTCCATATTTAAAACTTTTTGCATGTAGGTCCTTTTTTGTGAAACTTGATTTACGTTGTTTACTATAGTGTGACCACAGGAGCTGTGCACCTCCTGAGGTATGCGCGCGGCGAGTGGACATAATAGAGTACATGTTATATACTGGTATAGAATAAACAGTCTATGATGTAGCTACTAGCGACATCTGACGCAATATATTTAAGTTATTTGGCTGGTACGGGTAGCTACACGAGCGGCTGTAGCAGTTTTCTATTAAAAGACAGTCATTTTTAAAAACTCCAAGAAAGTATTTACATTATTGTATAGTTTTAAGCGTAAATAGGAACATTATTTGTGTTTTTATAATGTAACTTTGAGAAAAATTACATCTAGCGGAATGTAACAAATACTCTAAGAACATTAAATTCTTAAAGAAAAATATAATGTTCGAATTGTTATGACACTGCCGTCAAAACTCGTGACAGCAGGTAGGTGTCCGTTATGGTAGCATACACAAGAGCCATATCGAGTTGCTTACTATGCCAAAAAACTCTGCATAAATAAAATAAAAAAAACCAATTGTTAAGATTAATGATGAGGAATTAGAAATCGTTAACACTACAGTATTCCTAGGAATTACTTTATACAGATTACCCCCTTACTCATAAACGCCTCTTAAATTTTAGTTAATTGATTACCTTAAATTCTTACGGTTTTGTTTGGTATAAGTTTGATTTTACAAATAATAATCTCGCTAAACAGTGATTAAATTCCTTTCGGAACATGTCATCCGAATGTCAAAACACCCGTTCCCAAAACATCCGTTCCCATTACAACCGTTTCCTTAATTATTTGTTTTCCAAATTGCAATTTTCCCAAAAGTAACATTTGGTTTGATATCAGTTTCTCCAAAAGAACTAATCCCAAAAAATCCGTTCCCGTCACCACCTTTTCCTTAATTATTAGTTTCAAAAACATAGAATACGAGCCAGAGAACGGAAAATAATTGATGCATTCGAGATGTGGTGCTGGAGACGCATGCTGAGGATATCCTGGACCGCCAAGAGCACCAATGCATCGATCCTTTTGCAGCTTCGTATCCAAACACGCCTTTCCACCATCTGCCAGCAGCGCATTTTGACCTACTTTGGCCACATAATGAGGAGGGGTAAAGAGAGCCTCGAAAAACTTATCGTTGTTGGGAACACGGAGGGCAAACGAGCACGGGGACGTTCCCCAACCAGATGGAGCGATCAAGTGAGAGGCCCATCATCAACCACGTTTTGCTCTGTTGCCCGAGACGCTATGAACAGACACCGGTGGAGGCAGATCATCGAAAGCCGGTGCAAATCATCCACATCCGCTGGTGACCACGATCCTCAGTCATGAGGAGAGAGAGTATAAACAAAATGTCAAACGGGTCAATTTAAACAGCATTATAATATTAGTTGATCTAAATTGAATAGATATATTAATACTATAATTTAGTTATTGTAACACACATTTACTTAAGCCTGTGATTAAGCTTTTCTTATGTGTGTAGTGATAAACGGATGTGCTAAGAATTCGGCTATTAGTTATAAAAGGGTGTCATTATAAACTGATGTTTTGGGGCATGTATGCAATGAGAAATGAGTATTTTTGCATACTGTCATTTTATGAAACTGTTATTTTGAAATGGATGTTTTGGGAACGGGTGTTTTGACATTCGGATGACATGTTCCGAAATGATTAAATTTAAGAGGCGTTTATGAGTAAGGGGTGAGTTCTTATTTATCACCTGCATATTTTTAATAAAATATGAGTATATTTGGGTTACATTGTGATCAAATGTAATATATTACAGATATGTCTATAAAGTCGTCAAATTTGTGATTTTTATTAGTTCATTAATCTACAATAAACTAATACTGACTTACGAAGAACAATGTAAACAATGAGTAGAGTAAATCAAAGTGGCACGCGGGAAGCGATTTTTAAAGTTATAAGGCGATGTTTAGCGGAGCCGATTCTGGTCAACTTTTATGCGATTTTGATGATGTTTATGGGCGAACTGCAACTTTGATGGGTATGTAATCGTGTGACTGTTTTTCGTAATCTGTCTCAAGTAATAAATTTACTCCATTTGAGATTTAGAGACCAAAAACAGGCATTGTGTACATAAGCACATTTTTAGGTTAGATATTCATTGTAAGCAAGAAAAATCGTAGTACGACCATTTCTGTTGATACATTATATCAGTTGCATTAGTATAATTCAGTCAAGATTTATCCTAATTTGAATTTTAATTAATTGCTTTATGTCTATATTACGTTGATATTGATAACTAAACTATGTCACTTTCGCATCGACTGGCCTGTCTACAAAA
Organism: Schrankia costaestrigalis; assembly: GCA_905475405.1. Classification (NCBI taxonomy): domain Eukaryota; kingdom Metazoa; phylum Arthropoda; class Insecta; order Lepidoptera; family Erebidae; genus Schrankia; species Schrankia costaestrigalis. The sequence continues at coordinate 10,265,737 of FR997832.1, forward strand.
AATAATTAATTGCAATATTTTATTAAATTTTATATCATTTAGCTCTTAGTAAATCCACGTTAAATGATATCTTGTTGGTTAATATTTAACACTGAATAAATTTTAGTTAGGTATTGTAGTTATTCTTTTCATTCCATTAGAATTATTAAATTTAAAAATAACAGATTTAAAAATAATGAAAAGCTTGAAACTCCAGGTAAACACAAGCAAGGCCGGCCAAAGAAATAAATGTATAGTTTCTATATTTCTGCTCTCCTCCACAAAATACAATTATGTTCTACAGTAAAAAAGAGGTATATAACATTTTTCTTCTTTTACTTGTATTTTGTTTCTAATTATGCCTACATTTATTGTAGGTATAATCAAATGTTCAATTTACATAACTTTTGTAAAATTTCGAGTTCCAACCCTCAGAAAATTGCAGATGATAGCTAGAACTGAGATGGATTTTAATTATAGTCTTGAAGTTCTACGCAAAACTTTAAATGCAATAGGCTTACCTACAAGAAATGCCCTAGTATTATAAGTGCTCTAATAGTGTAGTGTGTTATTTGAACATAATTGTTTTGAAAACTATTTTGTCAGACTAAATAGGGTTGCTACATGTAGCACAGTGGCGCCCTAATTTTTAGAGACAGACTGTACCTATATTTATTTAAAAAATAATAGTTGTTGTAGTTTTAATATTATAGCACAATGAAATAACTCCAGCCCGGCCCCTAAGAACCGTTAATATCTCCGATAATATTGAATTTTGTATTGAAATAAAGTGTTACACAGGCGTTATTTCAGGGTTATATTTCTACTGTATTAACAGAATTACTGTACCTATGTTTTGTAGTTCTCGAGATATTCAAATCACTTGTGAGCATATTATCTGTACCAGTACTATGAACATAAATTAACATGGATTTTTGACATATTCCACTGTGAATTCGCATAAAGCATTTACCTACACTAAATCAGTCAGAATTTTACGTATTATTTTTACATCAAGAATTTATCAAAAGAAAAGTTCCCTTTCTATCAGAACTATCACGTGTACGCTACCATAACGGACATCTATTTTTTCTTCGTCCCCCACCTCGCCGCACATACCGCAGGGGGTGCACAGCTCCTGTGGTCACATTATAGTCTCTTTTGAAATGACATTGTAGGTAGATTTCCTACATTCAAAGGCGTTTCTCCCTTTCTTCGTTTGTTTCATTCAATCCCCGCTGTCTCATATTATTATAAGCAGCGCGTTTCGTAGGTCTATCTATATTCAGACAAAGTAATGTCCCACTGCAGGGACGGGCCTCCTCCTGTGACGGAGAGATACTTGGTCTACTAATACCATGCTGGCCAGGCGGATTGGTATAGGGTTTAATTTCAAGTTTTCCTTCTTTTTATATCTCAAAGATAATATTCACGATAGTCCCTTAGTCGGTTTTTACCGACACCCATGGGATGAGATGAGGTGGTGACATATTGTGTTCTTACTCCGTCACCACACGGATTTATAGAATTGGTATTCACTAAAAATTTAGAAATAAAATTAATTTTCACAAAAAAAAAGAACCGACTTCAAAGACAAAAATTGCACTAAAAAGTAATAAATAATTACTTGTATTTTGATTTTACAACATTAAATCAGCCATTCTTCCTACATAATTTTAATCTAAAGAATAGGTTCTTTTCATTATTATAAAAGTATTGTTAAGGATATTTCTTGAAGAGTCTGTAAATACATTTATTTGTAGATTCTTTAAAAGATAATCAAATTATTACAAATAATTTAATATTATTGTTATTTTTATAATACTTTTACAATAATGAAAAGAACCTATTCTTTAGATTAAAATTATGTAGGAAGAATGGCTGATTTAATGTTGTAAAATCAAAATACAAGTAATTATTTATTACTTTTTAGTGCAATTTTTGTCTTTGAAGTCGGTTCTTTTTTTTTGTGAAAATTAATTTTATGTATTACTCTGTGACTCTAGACGCGCGTTGTTGTGATATTTACTACTAAATTATCGATCCGAGTTGCGCAATGTTTATACCATATTATAGATTGCTTGGTAACTGACTGGTAATAACCACATTATATGTAATAACTTCGAAATTGCACAACATACCAATCAGTGTGGTGTGTGTGACGCTTATTTGAGCTGTGTACTTAACTACGAGGTAGTAATATTATGTCTTTTTCGATTATCAAAATGATATTTAAAATTTTCGATTGTAAAAATCAAATAAAAGCTTTAGTTCATAATGCGAATAACTACAGTTACAATTTTATTTGTCTTTTTCTCCCACATGTCATTCCATGAATGAAGAGGAAAACGGACAAAAGATAGAAAACTAGACATAAAAACCATACACCAATGCTTAAGGAGAGCGTGGTTTTTGAGCCACCGATGCTTCATAATATTATACAGTTCATATGAATGAATTATATAATTATCATAGTGTATTTTTAAATAGTAGATACGTCCTCAGTTTATAGCCCTCTCAGAACCAACGAGCGAGGTTGTAACCTGGCTGATAAACAATTAATTCATTTCCACTTCAATTGTGTTCTAAAGTATAATAATGTGTATTGTCCTTGATTGTTATCGACGTCTATCCACCTGTCTTTTATCTATAGATAAGTTATCATTACCTAACATAACGTCATTCTATGTAAATACGATGTAGAATGAGATAAATGTTAAATCAAGTTAGTGGACGAAGTAGGTATAACTATAAATAATATTTTGGTGTTACTACATATTAATTAACGCTATCGTTTATTTAAATATACTTAGTAAAAAAAATTAATTATCTATTTTATAACTAGTTTATACAAATAAAGGGGACAAAGTCAAATAAGGAATGTTCTTCTCTCTCAGATTCCCAAACCGGTCTTGTTTTTGAACTCACAGCTGGTGTTAGAGTGCTACGCAGTCCTTACTCTTGTCAGCGACACGTGAAATAAACACATTTTTTGGATTATGTGAGACTTTTATTTTATAAAATGAAGTTTGTACTTAATTTAAACTTGGTTTAAAGAAATAAAGAGATAACAAGATCTTTACGTTCTGGGCGGCAAATTTTTAAGGAAAAGTGTAGTAGGGAGAGTAGAAGGACCATTGTTTCCTAGTGTATCTGAAGACAAAAAACTTCTTACTAAAATGATTAATTTTCCAAGACCACAAACCGCGTCTTTCCTAAATGTCTAGATATAATTAAGCTTTGAGAAGAATTCTAACAAAAAACGGAAGCTCACTTATCACTAAATCTTGTATTGTAACGTATTTTTAGAACATATAATACAAATTTAATTGAACACGGGTCCTGTTAAGTAAGTATATAATAGCGTTTCTCTTGGTACTCACATTTACGATTTTACCAAGCTGTGGAACAAGGCTTATCAGGATCATCAACAAAAGAATATAATTTCCTTATTGTTACTTTCCCTACTTTCCTAAGATAGACAAAGACAAGACAAGTTCTATAATTTTAGTACACTATAGCTAACCTATTTTGTAATAGAACTTAATTAAGTAAAGTAGCCTTATATAAAAAAAAGAATTACTCTACCCGATGTACCTGACCTTTAGGATAAATGTTAACTTCGTTGACTCTAAAGTTACTCTATTTAGGAGACCGAACAGAATATCATTCTAACTGACCGATAACATTTTTATTGCAAAATAAAATTGATTTTTACAAAAAAAAAAAACCGACTTCAAAAACACAAATTGCACTAAAAAGTAAAAAATAATTAGTTGTATTTTGGTTTTACAACATTAAAATCAGCCATTCCTTCTACTTAATTTTATTCTAAAGAATAGGTTCTTTTAATTATTGTAAAAAGTATTGTTTAAGATATTTCTTAAAGAGTCTGTAAATATATTGATTTGTAGATTCTTTAAAAGATAATCAAATTATTACAAATAATGTAATATTATTGTTATTTTTGGAGTCGGTGTCAGCCACGATAGTTTATATACCTACCATTTTTTATTTCTGACTTAATATTTAAACAAACATTATGGCGTCGTGTTACACACAGGCTAAAGACTAACAATTACTTAAAATTCGCATTAGAAAATGAAACGGCCGTTTTTGTTTTAAATGCAATATTTATCTAATTAAAAACCATTTAAAGTGATTCGAGTGTGTTAGAAAAGGCAATAAAGTTTTGTATAGCTTTATCGTACTTATTGCGTTGGCTGACACCGACTCCAAAAATAACAATAATATTACATTATTTGTAATAATTTGATTATCTTTTAAAGAATCTACAAATCAATATATTTACAGACTCTTTAAGAAATATCTTAAACAATACTTTTTACAATAATTAAAAGACCCTATTCTTTAGAATAAAATTAAGTAGAAGGAATGGCTGATTTTAATGTTGTAAAACCAAAATACAACTAATTATTTTTTACTTTTTAGTGCAATTTGTGTTTTTGAAGTCGGTTTTTTTTTTTTGTAAAAATCAATTTTATTTTCAAATTTTTAGTGAATTCCAATTCTATAAATCCGTGTGGTGACGGAGTGAGAATGCATGTCACCACCTCATCTCAACCCATGGGTGTCGTAAAAATCAACTTAGGGACTATCCGTGAATATTATCTTTGAGAAATAAAAAGAAGGAAAACTTGAAATTAAACCCTATACCAATCCGTCTGGCCAGCGTGATATTAGTAGGCTAAATATCCCTCCGTCAGTGGAGGAGGCCCGTCCCTGCAGTGGGACATTATTTTGTCTGAATATGGGTAGACCTACGAAACGCGCTGCTCATGAGACAGCGCTGATTGTATGAGACTGTAGAGGTGATAAAGAAAACGTGACGGTTATTTACAAGACTATTTACTTAATGACACAGAATGAAAGAGAATACAGAGTTATTAAGTTAGTTAAGTTCACAGCACTGAAGTTAAGTTAAGTTATACAAGAATAAAAAACAAGATGTAGATTAGCTAGACGTAGCTTAGACTACGAGTATATAGGAGTAGAAAACAAGATGTAGATTAAAATCTAGAGATCGAGTTAATTGCGTACGCATGAAGCGCGGGCGAACGTGCATTCGCCGTCGGTCTACGTCTCGCACTGTCGCTTGCGACTGAGCGGTAGCGGGCGGACCGGTCACCGTCGGGTCGCGGGGCGCGCGGAGAGTGCAGCGCGGGCGCCGCCGCGGTATGTTCATTGGTGCGCGTCACAGGTCACAAGACTTGACGCGCCCGCCTCGGGTTCGATTCGATGACAACCGAAGAAAGGAAGAAACGCCATTCTCGAAGTAGGAAATCTACCTCCAATGCCATTTCAAAAGAGACTAGTGAACAACGTAAGAAATAAGAATCAGCTTTCACAAAAAAGGACCTACATGAAAAAAGTTTTAAATAGGGAGAACATCGAAAAGCGTAGCCACACCGTCTCGGCGTGGTTAATTAGTAATAAAAATTATTAATTTATTGTGCGACATGCACACTAAATTGATAATTTAAATAAATTGACATAAAAATAAATCAAATAAATATAATGGTTATTATTATCAATTTGTTGTACCTAAAGAATAATTTAAAATAAATGAAATGCAATTCAAAAATTTGTTTATAGTCTATTTATAATCCGGTATTAATTCCTATTTTTAATTCAAATAAGAACTTCATTATTAAGTCTTAAACCATACCTACAATTACAGTCATAATGTTAGTGTAAAGTTTTCATCAATACGACTAAAATAAGCCCAAACACTAGGTAGCTGCTATATACTGTTAAAAAGTTCCCTTGACCCTCAATCTTCTTCATCATCAGATGATGTTTGTGTCAAGTTTTGTAAAGTTTTCATCAATACGAATAAAATAAGCCCAAACACTAGGTAGCTGCTATATACCGTTGAGGAGTTACCTCGACCCTCAATCTTCTTCATCATCAGATCATGTTTGTGTAAGGTTTTGTAAAGTATTCATCAATACAATTAAAATAAGCCCAAACACAAGGTAGCTGCTATATGCCGTTGAGGTGTTCCCTCGACTCTCTCTGGTCTCCAGGATCTGACCAGTTCTAATTCTTGACTATTTGGTAGTGACGTCAAAGATGCACATGTATGACAAGATTTTACACAATGCGTCCCTACAATTTTCAAGAGATGCCCTCGATTTCTCTGGGATCCCGTCATCTAGATCCAGATCTGGTGACAATGGGACCAAATGGGAAGCATACCGATACGAACAAAAAAAAAATTTTTCAAATCGGTCTAGCCGTTTTCGAGAAATCAGGTAACAAACACAAAAAAAAAAAAAAAAAAATACAACCGAATTGAGAACCTCCTCTTTTTTGAAGTCGGTTGATAAAACGTTCGACCAAAGCCAAGGTCACACGTATCTAAGTAGTCAGGTACATACACATAAAATGAATAGTTTACAAGAGAGTGCAATGTCCCTTACGATTTAGGTATACTTATATTATGAATGACATTAGTGTCAACGATATTTTCAATTTGCACGTTTTTAATAATTCTGATTTGATAAGGAAGAAGATAAGATTCCTTTTTAAATATAATTATATCAACATAATGGAAGACAGTATTAACATAAATAGGATATATCTTGGCTAGAGTTTTAGATTACATTACTTACTACCTAAGTATATTAAATAACTGTGGGTATCAGATACGTTGAAATGTGATTTAATCATATTTCTTTTTTTCTTAATTTTAAATTGTCGGTAACCATGATTGACATGAAAATAAATTATAAGTTCACACACATATTACAAGTTTATAATTATAAGCAATTAGTATCAGTTTTAGCAACTAGTTTACAAAACGTAAGTACGTTGTTACGGCTGTGAACTGAAAGTTACCTATATGGGTATTTTAATTCTCAGGGTAACCTCTCACTTCCGGTGCTGTTTGGTTCGATGGTCCCGGAAGACAGTGGTTAGTTTAAATGTCGTCGCTTCTCTCGCAGTGTTGGTTCTGTCCGTCAAGGAATCAGTGGAAAGGGAGAGCACACGGCCTTGCATCTAAACCCGCAGATATGAATGACAAAAAAAGTAACGAAAAGCGTTACTTTTTTTGTCATTCATATCTGTGTTTGGCACCTTTTTCACAGTAACTTTAAAGTTGATAATGATCTGCAAAAGTGTACGAATTAGGCAGTATACTAAGAACTTCTTACCTAATTGTATAATCATTTTTGCGAAATGTTACACGTACTTAAGTATATTAATTATATAACGTAATAATTATTATAATGGCGATGGCGCATAATGATAGTAAAGATTAAATATTAAAAAATATTTCCTGACTAACTTTTTGACCTTCAAATTTGAAGCATACACGGATATTTAATTATATTTAACAGATTAGATAGTAGCAAATGGCGATACGATGTACTTACAAAAATATCAGAAAAATTAACTTTTTATAGGAAGTATTTTCTGTCAACGTGGCTATTTAGCCACGTTGACAGAAAATATTAAAATATTATAATGAAGTATATTATAAAATTACACGTTGTCAATGTCAGTCAGGTACGGCTGTGTAAAGCAATTATGTCCAGTTTTGGAGGTCAAATGTACCAGTACCTACCTTATTACATTACTAGTCAAATACAAAAGTGAATCTATTTATGTATAAATATATATAATAGATATAAATATGAAGAGTACACAAATACTTTAAACAACTCAATTATAGCTCCTGTAGAAATGTTTAAGTTTAAGTTTGTTCCAGTGGCATCGTTTCGCAATAACCTTGTGCATTATAAAACTAGGTAAGTACTTAATATTCCACGACTGAACACTGTCTCCCAAAGTACAAGCCCTGGCTTAGTTTGGGAAATAGTATCAGTACCATATGTGTCATATACACTTCTCTGTGACTATGTAAGACCGTAATTTATTGTGAAATATTCTGTGTCAATAAAAACTTTTTTATTTATTTTTATTAGCTTGTAGGGCACTACATTTGTCTAGTGTAATCAAATGTAGGCTGTTAGGACACTACATATCGGAGATTGGCGAGTCCCGACCGCCCTACATCATTAGTGTCCTACAAGATGCAGTGCACTACATGTAGGGTAGTGTAATCGGCGCTTTAGCACTTGAGTACTAAAGTGGTAGGTAGAGCACTCAATTTGAGAATGTACTAAAATGATATCGGTAGTCTAAATGGATTCATCCATTTAATTTAAGTTACCACTAGGTATAGGACACGTCAAGCAAGACGTGTCGAGGGATGGGTGGGTAGACCCATTATTTAATTTTACTGTCACATATCCGTGATTTGAAAGGTTCGTTTGCAGTCAGTCCTGCTAATAATAATTATTAATAAATAATTCCTAAAAGTATTAAATACTTACAACCAAAAAACTATACCGGGATGTCTCGTTACTAAAGATGAATTCTAATTTCGGTGAAGTTACGCGAGATAAAAAACATTGACATGCAACCAACGCATTTAAAATTAAACTTAGGTATTGTGTGAGATTATAAAAAACGTTAGTAGGTACCGAGTATCAGATATAAAAACTTACGGTGTCTGTTTATATGAATAGTTAAGTAGGTGCGCAGTATTTTACCTGTGCTCATGATTGTTAAAACTATGCCTTACTTAATTTGGAATACATTTGATATTTTTAGCACAATAACTCTCCCGGATTACAAATTACTTTGTTTTATATTGTACAACTACTTAGTATGTTAAATTAGGTGTTTTCATGAGATATGAAAAAATGTAGAATCTTTGAAGTCTAATTAACTGGACAACTATTAATTATTATCAATGACAATAAGTAGGTATCACCAGCAATGCTTTTTGGTATTCGCAATTAAATATTTGCTGTTTATGGATATTAGATGTTGGCTGATAAGTCTAAAGGATGATTCAAGTCACTATAATATTGTAGTAAGAATTTCTTTACAGAAATAAAGTAAGTAGGAAAGTAAGTATTGTAATACAAAAAAAGTCTCTTACAATTAGTGATAAGGGCACATGGAGTTCTAGTTTGAACAACACAAGTACAGGTACCAAATCAAAGGATGTAATTAGCATTATTATGAATTTTACATTTTACACACGTTTCTCATTTAGAATTCAATACCACCTTTGGATACTTAAGTTCTGGTCCTCTGAGATAGGGGCATTATTAACTAACGAGATAGATAACCTCAGTGTGAAGGAATTAAGTAATGACTTGCCATTAGTGAGCATAAAAACAGACTCAAGCTAACGAGAACGAGGGCTGTGACAATAAGATACTTACCATTAGGAAGCTCCAATGGAAGTAGGCAGAATATAAAGCTACGTAAAGAAATTGTCGAAAACTGTAGTAAACTGGCTCATAGGTAAAAGGAAAGACACACTTTACAGAAATAAAGCATTTTAATACAAAAAAAAAGGCTATCTGTAGTAGACGAGTACTAGGCCATGGGTATATGGTATATGTTATTTAGTAGCTGTTTGAACAAGACAGGTACAGGTACCAAGTCAAATGAAATAAGAATTAGATGAAGTACGTAAAAGTGGAAGCTATTAGGAGGTAAGTTACTTCCTTAAAAGGTGTTAACAGTCATACTATTCAAAAATGATTGAAATTGTCCAAAAGGAATAAAGTTTACCAGGTAGGTAGTCGCATAATAAAATCGCACAGACAGTAGGGAACTCGTTAACCTAGTCTGAGAATCATGGAATGTGTTTGACAGTTCTCATATCACGTCCGCAACTGCAATCGGCTGCTGATCGACCTTGACCTATAGATTACAGACTCTGCTTGGCATAGCAAAGTGCTACTTTATTTTTAATAACATCATTTCACAATCCATACATGACCCCAAGAATCGTTAGTGATAGTGGCTTGATACATTTACGCCGAAAATGTATAAGACCAATTATTATTTATGTAACGTAATACTATTTGCGTTTAAATATAATTATGTATGTGCTAAATAATGTACTTGTTTTAATTAAAATGATTTTGGGTGGTATATAAACGCACATCAGAAATAATACATTTTGTATAGAAAAATAATCTGAATTCGCATCAAAAATACTGATTGAGCAGCAAAATTCTCAACTCAAAATTTTACTAAGTATATTAAATTAACATCAATTTATCGTCGTGGTGTACCGCTATTTATCTTAAAGTAAGGCTTTTTTGTAAGAAAAATTGAATAATATTCAATTTTTTTTTTATTTGGCTGCGCAGTTAGTATTTTTGATGCTACATGATTTTTTTTTTCATATTAGATAAAAAGTGATGCAGTATTGATGTACATTTTCGAATCATTTGCACTAGGTACTAATTTTGCTAAACGTTTTGTTTATTTGTTGTGAAGTTATTTATTTGATGTAAAAAAGCATATAACTGATAAAAAAATAAATTGATGTGAGATTATTTATTTGATGTGCAATTAATAATTTCCCAATGATTTTTGCCTCTATTTTCATCATATTATTATAAGTAACATAAACATCATTCTTTATGTTATATTACAAGTAAGCAGCTATTCAGTATATTTCTCGTTAATTAGTGAATAGGTCACACGTAAAATCGCAGGTTTCAATTTAATAATTAGTATGTATTATGCTTGCGCAAATTGTTCAGACGTACAACCTTAGTACTTAATACGTATTACATAATAAAACAAAAAAGTATATTCGCCTGCGAATTTATTCATTATGAATCTTTTAGTTATGCTAATTAGTGCCAAAATTAACGTTGCTGGTGAGGAATAAAATGCTCCTTATACGAAGTAAATTAATTTAATTAAATACCCTAAATTATCCAGTATTCACGGTTATTGTATATTTATGTCCCTATTTTCTATTAATCTAAATATTGCGATTATCTTTAAAAATATATGCAAAGACACGTCTTACTTAAGAGGCCTACTTACTTTTATAGTTCGTAAGAAAATATTTGTATATGCGTTAGCGTAAAAGATATAAAATACATGTAATACAAAAAATATATAAAGCTTGTGTTTATGTAATAAGCAATCCAATATAATTAGCTCCAAGTGTTTCTTCACATTTAGTATACCTATTTCACTAATATTAGTTCAGTCACCCGTACCACAGTACAACATAATATTATACATATTCGTACTATGCCCGCCCGTACAGTCGAAATCGAAAGACGTGATTATAGGTACGATTCATTTCAAATCATACTCTCATCAACTAAATTCAATATAAACTATCACCAAAAATCAACCCTAAATACTAAGCTGGTATCTACTCCTATAAATACCAAAATATAATGTTATATATATATTAAGGCTTAGGTATATTTTTTTATTTTGTAAATAATTGGGATCTACAAACAAAATTAATAAATTTCTTAATTGAATTAGAAAAATATTACGAGTAAGTAACTAAAACAAACCAGTTGTGACACTTGTGACAAAACAAACTTAAACCAGCTGATGATCATTTTGATACTTGAGGCTCCGCTCAGCAACTGACTATGTATTGCGTCATTTGAATTCAAGAATCTCAAATCGGTTACGTAGTAATTCTGCGCAGATGGTTCGGGATATACGTATTCAACTACTTGGCCCCCCACAGTAGGTATGAGTCCGATTACCCTCTTGCGAAGAACCAGCCATAAATAATTCGTAATTTACTTTTTGTAAAATACCTATGAGACTAACTTTATTAACTAGAAATAACCTAGGACGTTGATGTATTACGGCTCAACGTTTGTGGAACATTTTGCACCTACTGACAATATATTTATGTTCATTTAGAGTTTTTTTTCTTTAACAAATTATATTTTTTTTTTGTAATGCGATTAAATTACCCCCTACCCACATTATATTAACATAATAAGTTAATTATACGATACAAAAATTTGCAGCAATGTTCAAGGTTAAAAGTACCTCCTAGGTTAACGATTTCGTCTACAAATTGGTTGTAATTACCGGTTAGGCGTATGAAATATTTGTAAAAAGATACATTTATTCCAACTTTATAAAATCCTCATTTTGAGCGATTGTCTTTGATAATAGTAAAATTGAAAAGAATATTTTTCTCAAGTCCGTTCCTGTGTTTTAAGTTTCATAAATTATTATTCACACACTACTTAAATATTTTATAAGTATTAACTTTTAAATGATATACTTACTGAATTGAATATTTACTAAGCAGAATTTCATCTTTTTTATTTTCTTTTTTTGAGTTATAAAGCCACCAAAGTGTGCCTCCCAACAAAATGACAAGCACAATTATATCGAATGTGCTAAATAATGATCCACCAGCATCAGCGGCTGCGGCTGCTGCATCCTCTAGGACATTTTGCGCGATGTCTGACATTTTGTAGGTTAAGAGTCTGTATTATTTACGTAGGACACCAAGTTAAATAAGGTCCAAGGTCACTTGACAAACGTAATATACGAGAAAAGTTTTAAATCAGCACATCCGGCGGCCCCACACCTCTTTACACTTTGTACACTACACTGACACTGAATGGACAATCACGAGTGACGTGACTCGACGACTTTATGGTTAAATGGTTAATTTCTACTTTAGTTGGAACGTGCCGTCGCGACGAGTGAATGAGACAGACTACACATGGTCCGCTTAATGTGACAGAGATAGCCAGAGCGAATGAAATCGAGTTGTACGTATGTAAAGTCTATTTTTTTATCTCGGACACTAAAATGACAACTACTAATGTCAAACGTAAAACTAATATAGCCAGCTTTTAAGAAACAGTGCTGTCCCTGTGTTTCGATTCGTTTTGTAATTATTGTAAAATATTTACGGTTGTTAGTATAGTCGAGAACTAAATGCCTTTATCACCTCTAGAGTTAATGTTAGTTGCATTTCATAAAACTATTAGGGTCAATATCGCACAACAAAACATCAGCTAAATCATGACGATACTTTGACATAATATCAGTTCTCATGTATTAGCAAATAGTTGTTAGATATTTATAAAAACAAATAGTAGAAGTTGCTGATAGAAGAGGTAGGTACTTTATACTCTTTCCATTGGTATACAACATCCTATAAAATAGTAAATAGTTTTTCTACAAAACATGTGTAATACATAAACATACATACTGTTGGTGTGCTTAACAAATAAATAAATAATTCGAAGTAATTATTGACGCTATAGTAAACGATGACTTTTTTTTTTCTTTTATTATAAAAATTAAATTAAAAATTAAATCTAAATTCTTTAATTTTTCGAAGATATTCGTGACGCCATGAAATGATATCTTTTCGGTCGATTAACGCGCTACGTCGTTTTCTGGTCATATATTTAAATTGCAGGTGTTTTAATATTTTATATAATGTGCTTCTAGAAAAGAATGGAAGTTCGGGGTCTTTGTTTACAACTTGCAGTATCTAAAAACAAAGAGTTGGTTAAAGTAATTATGTCTTCAAGTAATAGTTTCATTTTATTCTAGTTTTAACGAATAAAGAATAAAAACCATATAAATATCAGTACAAGAATAACCTTGTCCAGGGATGGTGATTCGTTTCTATAAAAGAATTGATGTTTAATTAAGAATTATATATTAATTTCATTATGAAACAAGATTATGATTATTTTATTATGCAGACTCAAAGATTAATTGTACTTACAGCCAAATAAAAATAAATTATGTACCAAAAATAAATTTTGTTTCATTTACTTACCTGAGTTTAAAATTAGAATTTGCACATTTTATATTATTACTTCCAAAAAACTGTATAAAATTTAAATTTATCGTTAACTGTTGATAGTGGTGGTACATCACCATACATAAATTGCACAAAAAAAGGTAACAGTAATGATATTTTAGTATTCGAGATTAAAAAACAGCCTATAGTCTCTATTTACCGTAATCGGCGGTACTAACCTATATTTTTATCGGTAAGTACCGGCTGTACCGCATCACTATTTATTAGTTGTAAAAAACAGGCAACACATGAAATGTCATTTTAGTATCTGAGATAAAAAAATAGACTATAGTTGGATGCATAAATAACCGAACGAAACCCAAGAAACGAATGATGTAAAACAAGAATGTCAGATTCTTTTGGTATTGTTCTTACACCACGTGCTCTTTTTAAATTAGAAATAGTGAACTAGTATTTTGTTATTCTTGTATCGCAATGATCGGTTTATATTTAAACGATACGAAATTAGCCGTAAAAATATAATCACGTAGGTATATAATTGTGTGTTCAGGTATTCCATAAACTGAACACTACATTAAAAAACGTATGCATTTATACTTCAACACGTCTCGATGACGTGGACATTACTACTTAGTGCAGGCAGGCAGACCGATACGAGTCGTTGCTTCTTGACCGCGTTGCATTTGGTTACGCCATTGGCTGTCAGATTCTAAATATATAAGTACGTAAGTTATCTGAGAATCCAAAGGTATATCAGAAACAAAAGAATATGTCGACAATAGCATGCATAAAATAAATTTAATTAAGTACGTTAATATTTAAGTACCTACACATTTAGTGCTGCTTAGTATTCATACAATTATTTTTTTATTATTTGTTACTATTTATTCCACATAAGTACTTAGTTGTTACTCTTCTTACTTATTTTGATTAGTTTAAGAGTAAGTAATTGCTACAAACCCTTCTTTTATTTAGGTATGCGTATGACGTTGCAACTAAAATAATTGTTTAGTTCTTTCCTAATATTGTGCTCATTTGTAGAAGATATAAATGTCGGTCTAGCTTTTGTATTAATGTTCAGTCCTCTTTGAGTAGATACATATATTTTTACCGCACTCATGTAGAACAATAAAAACTTATGATAAAATTATTTTTTTATTCTTTTGTGTATCCTTTACGTGTTTATGGTAAATATACACAGTAGGTACCTACTATGCGTGGGCCTCATTTGCACAATACTTAAATAACACGTAAATTAATCTAAGATTAACGGTGTAGGTAGGCACCTAGGCTCTAAAATATTATGGTTTTACCAGTTCTTAGACAGATAGCTAATACGGTAAAAAATATTTTAGGCAATTTTTCTCTAAAATCAATTTTAGGCATATCCGCAAATAAATCATTTAAGTAGGTACCTAAATGAAAAGAAAATTTTACCTTTGTGAATGCTTTTCGCAGTCAACAAATCTGAAAGTACCGTTCATTTATAGGTAAGTACATATAAACATGGATTCGTTTAGTAAATTTATAAGTCCATGCAAAATGTTTGCCTTTGTAGCCTGATCGATTTAGCCTACGCAGAGTTACAATAAAAACACGAAATAAAACCAGTTATGAAAAAAAAATAACCTAATTGAAAACTATAAATGTAAGTATAAAGATATTGTATGTACCTATAGCTCTAGGTAATTATTAGTTCTTACGGGGTGTGGTCACGTGGCGACTGGCGACCACGGCTGCTACGCAGAGGTCTTGGTTTCGATTTCTGTTTCATGCGAATCTTTGTGTGCATGAACGTAAATGCATGCATTTGTTTTTTGTTTGTTGTTAGTGATATCTAGTAGTGGGCAAATTGTATCAAAAAACCTGATATCGAGTTACCTTAAAAATATTTAATAAAAACAATGATGATTATTATTATAGCCCGGAAACATTGTTACCATATTACGAAAATACAAGGTCTACTTGTTTCATTGAAACTCTAGACAAGTCAAATTTGCACTTAACAGTTACGTATGGTTATAATAACTATGTAAGTGCAACATTTTGGATACATTTGTGTAAGAATGTAGTTAGTAGTAGTAAAACATATTTTATGTTTGTGTCTAGATGATTTTCACACCTTACGATGTATTGCATAGCCTATATCTGTTCCAAAATGGTGTTACTATCCTATCAAATATATTGGTTATTGTAAAAGCTGACTAAAGGGAAAGTTACCAGATATTATCTCTACGAATACAAAAGAAGGAAAACAATAGCTTTGCTAAACAAACTAGGTGCTTTTGACTAATGGTTCAGCACAGCTAGTAATAGTTTGGGATAGAAGGCAGATATAAAACTTCCTCAATAATAAATAAGTACATATTTTATTAAATCATACCTCGAAAGACCTACTGTAAACATAAATGTCCATACGCACAAGCAGTGAATTTACGTACCTATTTAAAACGGGAAACGAACCGAGACATGTTTAATCGCTAGATTAGATAAATCGGCGTTAGATCATCAAATAAAAGAATTGGAGGATTCACACAGAACCTTTTATAATTTACCTACCTAGTTTAAACACGTACCTACTAAGTACCTATTTGATATGGTAAGTCCAAGTAGTAGTATGTGCCTACTAAAAGTCTGGAAAATTATAATAATTTGACTTATTTTGGGCACTTTATAACAGTGAGTACGTTGTACTCTTTTAGTTCCAAGATCACTTACAGTTTAGGTCAGGGTCGCTTGAATTAGGTATCTACGTCCCAATTCTTATTTAATCAAATGATGTGTGTATAGAGTCCGACTTCACTTTGTCATCGCTCAAAATGAGTGTATTGCACTTCATACGATTGTGACAACATGTTGTTTCCTCGTGTAGAACAATTCGGCAACTCTCATCTTTGAAAAGTACACAAGACACTATTAACTCCTATTTTACCGTTTGAATTATGGTAAATTATGTATACGAATAAAACATATGAATAATAAAATATATCTCCTAGTAAGTAGGTACAAGATTAATAATAATAAAATAAAATAACTATAAATAAATAGGTATAACAACGGCATATACCTATATGATTGTGGGGAGAGACTCTGGGCAAACGCTAGTACAATCGCGTTCCTGTAATGAGTTATTTAGTCAGTAGTCGCTCAAGTTACAAAATTGTATCCCCACTTCACCTAATATTTTTAAAAATATTACTTTTCTCCAAGTACCGTCTTGTCTGGGAATAACACTGGCGCTACAGAACAACCTCTACATCATAGGGAATAACATTCGTCATGTTCTCTATTATAGATACTACAATGAGGGAGTCATTGACAACACTTCGAAACAAACATCCAGATCCAAGCAAATACCTTCTGAACTAGGTATTTATTTTCTTGACTCCAGAGCAGAGGTACAGACCTGCTCCATAAAGCACAGCGGACCGTAGAGTAAGAAAGAGAAGGCTACGCACCTCTAAGACCGATTTGCCAAATACCTACCTCATGGAAAAAAGCACTATTTCGTATAATCTTCAATCATGTCCTCTTTTCCCCTTTCTACAATGGATGTTGTCCAATTAATATGACTAAAACAGGATAAAGGAAGGCAATATAGATACAAAGTTCCTTTTTATACCAATTAAATAGTTTTTTACGTAATAATTCGAATACCACGGAATATTCATTATCCTGAACATAGATTAGATAATACCTACTTTGAATTATAATTAATTTTATGTCATCGTTATTCGGCTTTTAGGCAAAGATGCTCCAATGGTATCGTCTGTGGTATCGTTCCTTATAACAAAAGTGTGTGTATAATAAATAAGATTACCTAAACTATAAAATGAAATGCTAATATTTTTTTGTAAAGTGAAGAAAAGAAGGAAGTATAACGAAAACTATAGGCTGCATCCGTACCTTATCTTATGAGTAGTAAATGTAGGCTTATTTCTATGATTTATAAATAAATTATAAGTATAAATAAAGTCGCACAAAGATGATCGTTAATTACTTAGTCCTCCTGAACTCTTTTTTCCTTATACAAACTGACTAAGAAGTTCCCGTTTTATACATTTCCATAAGGAAAATACTATTATTCGGAGCATAGGAAATGCTTAAATACCTAGTTAAGTAATTAACCATCTAACTTAAGACAATGATTCCAGAGAAACTTATTAATAATTTATTATCTTTATCGTTGATCAGAGGTTAATAAATTCAAACTATTGTTACAACGAGCAACTCTCATAATGAGGCCACATAATTAACTACAATATAATGAAAACATAAATATGTAAGTATTTATACCTAAATGAGGACTATAGTAAACACTCACATTTTAACAAAAAGAATCAAAATCGTAAGTCGCTCGATTCTAACATTAATGAACACATTCCCACAAAGCCAATAGGTACATGGGGTAATGAAATAATTGCCTTAATCTTCTCTTTAGTATAAAAGATCGTAAAAGTCAAATTCAAAAGTGTAGTACTTATGCAGATTATTAAAAATTGAAGAGCCTTAGTCTTTCAAAATGCAACCACCTGTTTTTGGAACGATCTAGTCTGTTTGTTGAAAGTGAGGGTTTAGAACTTTAGACCTTGATTTTACAAAACTTAGGTAGGTATTCACTTATTTTAATTTTTTATGCAACGATGTACCCAATACAAACGAGTTTTTAAAATATTTAAAATATACACATTAGCAATTAACTTATAATATTGTGAACAGATAAACCAGTTGCATTAAAATAGAAACTAGGTAAAGGTCGTTTTATTTTATAGTGAATGTGTAAAACCTTTTCCTCGGAACCTTTTTATTGTGTTTACTTTAACATTTACAAAAATGTATGTTATCCTACTTATTAATATTATAAACGTGTTTGTAAGTATGGATGTCTGCTTACTAGGTATTTACTACCAAAATCGAATTAGAAAATTTTTAACTGATGGTTAAAGTTGAGAAAATAGTTTCAAGTAAGTAAATAGTTTCTTTTTAAATTTAACAATCTTAATTATTTACCTACCATACAATGCACACAAATAAACTTTAAAACGGATGGAGGAATATACTGAATAATTTATCCGCAAATACGTTTTCATACTTGTGTTGTGACAAATCATATCAGTTCAAATTCAAGAACAACCGCGTAGTCAAATATAAATACTTACGAGTAGGTTGGACAGCACCATCACGTTCGTAAAAATAACAGTAGTGTGTGTAACACCTCAGATTTCAAACAAAATCTAAGGTAATATAAATAAGTAGGTAAGTAATCCGCGTGAGTACTGGAATGTAGAACCAGGTGTATCCAATACTGATCACGATGATGTGTCACATCATGTCTATACATCGATCTTTTAGGTGAGGCAGTGATATGCCTATCCTATGGAATTCTTTACGTCGATTATGTGGTTGCAACCTTCACGAACCACTTGGTTGTATGCCACCATAACAATTAAATATGTATGAGCAAGACTCGGCCGCAATTTATGTGGATAGGGCACAATGCCTACATGAAGCCGAAAATTTTCACGATCAGCTCTAACAAAAAATCTTAGGTTTCCAATCTATATTTACCTGCATTACATGCTTATACAAAATAATAAAGTATTCAATATATACGTATAGATTTAAAATACATGATGTTGCGGAAAAAACACTTCGTTCACTATTTTAATATGTATGATTATGTGACGCAATCACAGGTCAGCAACTCAAGGTGATGGCCAGTCAGGCAGCTTCAGCGTGTCGTGTGATTGCGAGGCCCGCCGCACGTATTCATTACCGGGTATGATTGTAAGACAACACTTTAGCAGTTACATGAGTTTTATACGTACTGTTATTGATATATTTTTAATTATGTTTAAAGGCAATTTTTCCTTACTATTGTTATTCGCATCTCATGGCATTCAAAGCAAATACTGAGTACCTTTAAGTATTTGTCTAAACCGTTCTAATAAATACTTAGTTATAATCTTGAATCTCTACAAGTAAGTATCAAGTTTAAGTTCTTAAAAAAATGCTAACGTGATATAATTGAGAGTTATATTGCATTGGAAAACAGGACAACATTGTAAAACCTTATAATCTATTTGAAAGTACCTAACTGTCTCATTATATAGCTAGTGAGTTCGCATCAGATTGTGGAGATTCATGTTACCAAGACGACTCCTATTTTTCTACGTTGGAAAGAGGCTGCCTTTGCCAAGTTTGTCACACACACTTCAGTCAGACAGCCTTTTTGTTTAATGTTTTTTAATAGAGCTTTCTTTCAAACTTGACCCTTGTGGTGACCATATTACATTCTGATTATATATCATTGAGGTAATATGTACTATGTTATATATAGACTTATTTAGTACCTATAGTCTTTACAACGTGAATTTAGCCGGACTAGAAGAGTGAGTACTGAATTCTAATACCTAGTTATTTTACTCTTTGGAACTGAATTTAAATTGTTTTTTCTCTTATAGGTAATAATAGTTTGCTTTTTGAATGTTCCTTAGGTGTCGCCCTCGCCACCTACTTAATAAGAAGAGGTGACAAGACAAGCTAACCCACTCTACAATAATGACACGGCATTATCGTGTCTAAAATTTCTCTTTTACTAGCTCTTAATTTCACGACAAATTGGGTATATATTCGATGATGTTTTTCACAATGCTCGTTTGTGTGGTAAAAAATAAAGTAAGTAAGTAGGTACATATTTTTACACGAACCAATGATAGATTTTTTTATGGATAATGTTCGAAGAGGCTGCGTCGGTTTAGATGGGACTTCCACTGGTAGGTATTCAAATTTTATAAGGCACAATACTGCCTACTTTACAAAAAGCCTTACCGCCAAAGCCCGCTGTGTTTGACGATAGCTTCAAATGCAGTAAGATACATCACCTTTGACCTAAACGATCGTAAACTATATGGAATGACGTACTAGGAGCCGGATAATGTGTTTTCAGAATACGCTCCATCATTATAGCTTAGTTAAATATATGAATAACTAGGTAGCTGTAGCCCGCGACTTTGTTCACGAAAACAACATTTGAGTATTTTTGTACTACTTACTCAAATATTGTTTTTTACATCGCTCGCTATAAAAATCCCTATGACGGACGTGGTAAAAGGACTAGCTGTGTCTTTACATCAACAGCCGCGACTAACGTTTTACGTGCCCTCCGAAGCACGGAGTAACTTTAATGAAATGCCAGTGAGTGGTCATCCAACTATAGAATATCCTCGCCGACATTGCTTAACCACCGTTATTGTTTCTGAATCAGTGTGATCGCAACTCGGCTAGGCTGCCAGTGATAATGCATTAAAAATAACAACTTTTTTTTTCTGTGGGTCCCTAATAAAATAAGCCTTAGTTTTCCCTATGTCAACAAAGATCAATTGATGGTGTTTTAATAAAATCAGCTATCTGCTGCCTAAAAAGTCCTGTGAAAAACTTATAATGTTAAATTTTCTTGGTTTTTGTAATTTCTTCCGTTTTAAATTTTCCTTCAATAACCTGACCAGGAGTGTGGAGAAAAATTGTACCAAGTTACTTCAATATCGGTCGAGTATTTTTTGTTTATGTAACGAACATACACAGCTGACAGACTGATTACATTTTAGGGATTAGTATAGAAATAAGAAAACATATTAATTTTATAGAAATAGCAATGTGTTCAAATTTATAAAATACATAGCTAAGGTTTTCTTCCGGCATGCTACTTGCTATACTAGCGCTCACGTCGTGGCACGGCATCAGCAAGATTGTGCTGTGCGGCGCATCCCGTAGCAGCCACTCTGACATCGATCACTTTTGCTGCTCCGCCGTGCGGATTCGTAGTAGTAGGTAAGTACTTACTACTAGTATTTAGGGTGGGTCCAGTGCCACGGCCCACGACAGACATACCACTTGTAAATAGGTATACAAAATCCTTTGATCTGAAAATACAAGATCCTTTTGGAATTATAAATTGGGCCAAACTACATTCTTCGATTAAAAAAAAGCCTTTTTTTAAAAAAACGCGGGAACATGTCCTTTAAATTACTTTGTTTTGACAGTTTCTTATGATCGTAGGTAAGTTTAGGGTTTTTTTATTTTACTTCCTTTACATATTTTTTACTGAACCTTTAGGTTTTAATCATGTATAAAATGTTTTATAAGGCTTATCTGACAATGGAAATGAACGTTATCTTGATTTTATGTTCATAAATGAGGTGCTGACTTCTAGGTTCAATATTTTTGCGAATTGCTAATTATCGGCACTGGTACATGACAAAGTGGTATGTAAAATTATTATTGTTAATCCATATTTTTTATTGTAAAGCGTGATTATTTTATGTCTAGAATTCAATATTCTTGGAAAAAGTACTCTATGATTTCGAATTTCACATCCTGGCATGGTGCTGAAACTAACATTGCCAGTTATTTTCATGGTGTTTTTTATTTTTATGTATTTTTTTTTTCTGAAACTTTGGTTGATAAGCTAGGTATAAATAAGAGATTTTGCTATAAACATTGGATTATTTCATTTATCCACCTAATTTAATGTCTAACTTTAAGGTGCTGATAATTGGCTCGGTCGATGCTAGTAATTGGTGATGATGGTGCCAATAATTGGTGTTAGGGTAATTATTTAGTCAAACTCATCTAAATAAAATGTATGCATAAAGACAATTTTTTATAATAAAAATCAATTACTTATTTAGTAGTGAACCAAGAAAGCATGCTGTTAAAGGCGTTCTCAGTATTAGGGTGATGCTACCAATTATCAGCACTTTAAGAGTTATGCTTACTTTAATATCGTTTATCTTTAGTGATAATACTGATAACGCTTTTAACAACATGCTTTCTCGGTTCACTATTAAATAAGTAATTGATTTTTATTATAAAAAATTGTCTTTATGCATACACATTTTATTTAGATGAGTTTGACTAAATAATTACCCTAACACCAATTATTGGCACCATCATCACCAATTACTAGCATCGACCGAGCCAATTATCAGCACCTTAAAATTAGACATAAAATTAGGTACATAAATGAAATAATCCAATGTTTATAGCAAAATCTCTTTTATTTATACCTAGCCTAACAACCGAAGTTTCAGAAAAATTAATACATAAATATAAAAAAATCCAAAAAATAATAGACATTCTTTTGATCATAATATCAACACTATGATAATGTTAGTTTCAGCACCATGCCAGGATATGAAATCCGAAATCATAGAGTACTTTTTCCAAGAATATTGAATTCTAGGCATAAAATAATCATGCTTTACAATAAAAAATATGGATTAACAATTTTACATACCACTTTGTCATGTAACAGTACCAGTGCCGATAATTAGCAATTCGCAAAAAAAATTAACCCAGATGTCAGCACCTCATTTATGAACATAAAATCAAGATAACGTTCATTTCCATTGTCAAATAAGCCTTATAAAACATTTTATACATGAATAAAACCTAAAGGTTTAGTAAAAAATATCTAAAAGATCTAAAATAAAGTAAAATAAAAAAATCTGAACTTACCTACAATCATAAGAAACTGTCAAAACAAAGTAATTTGAAGGACATGTTCCCGCGTTTTTAAAAAAAATGGCTTTTTTTAAATCGAAGAATGTAGTTTGGCCTAATTTATAATTCCAAAAGGATCTTATTTTTTCATTTCTTTAAACGGAATCCCAAATTAATTAATGGTAAGCTTATAATTTGAGTTTTAGTTGGGGGTGCTGATAATCTGGTGCAGTGCCAAGATTTGGACTCTTTCCCCTATCACTAAAGATAAACAATATTAAAGTAAGACATACCCCCTTACTCATAAACGCCTCTTAAATTTTAGTCAATTGATTAGCTTAAATTCTTACGGTTTGGTTTGATATAAGGTTGGTTTTGCTGATAAAAATCTCGCTAAGCAGTGATTAAATTTAGTAGCATTTTATGAGTAAGGGGGTAACTCTTTAAAGTGCTGATAATTGGTAGCATCAAATAATATGCTTTTAGTGCTTTTTCCTTTTGTTATTTCATTTTAACAACATTGAACTATAGGCCGACCGTTTATCTCAGTCCCCGCCTGCGGTATGAAAGGGACGAGGGGGCGGGGTAGCGGTGTCCGTTACGGTAGCGTACACAAGAGCTATATCGAGTTGGTTACTATGCCAAATAAAATAAGTTTTTACAAAAAAAACCGACTTCAAAGACAAAAATTGCACTAAAAAGTAAAATTAGTTGTATTTTGGTTTTGCAACATTAAATCAGACATTCTTTTTACTTAATTATAATCTAAAGAATAGGTTCTTTTAATTATTGGAAAAAGTATTGAGAATATTTTTTGAAGAGTCTACAAATATATTTATTTGTAGATTCTTTAAAATATAATCAAATTATTACAAATAATGTAATATTATTGTTGTTTTTGGAGTCGGTATCAGCCACGATAGTTATATTCTATTTTTTATTCCTGACTTAAAATTTAAAGAAATATGGCGTCGTGTTATGCACAGACTAAAGACTAAGATGAGAAATAAGTACTACGAATCAAAGACAATTACTTAAAATTCGAATGCGAAAATGAAACGGCCGTTTTTGTTTTAAATGCAATATTTATCTAATTAAAAACCATTTAAAGGGATCAGAATGTGTTATACAAAACTTTATTGCCTTTTCTAACGATTTCGTAGACAACATAATTATCTAGCTGACAAGCTGTAGTTGTTTAAGTGTTGTAATTTAATTTAAATTTAATTTTCATACATCAATATTGTCTTTGTCACACAATAGGTAATAGTAACAATAAATAGTGGATAAGTAGTTTTAAGAAAATATTTGTATGCCATTGAAGGCTAGACATAGCGCTCTAAAAGTAAATTGTAACATCATATTTTTCCTATGTTCTACAAATAAATGATTTCATTTCATTTCAAAAACATTTTGCATTATTAATCCTATTTGCGAATTACGATTTTTTTCAATTGACAATACAATACAAGAAAAGAACCTATTCTTTAGATTATAATTAAGTAAAAAGAATGTCTAATTTAATGTAAATTCAATTAGACATTCTATTATTATTTTGTAAGAATCAATCTTAGAAAATATTTACAGATAATAAGAACAATAATAAGAGCATTTTTTATTTTTACACGCTACCATAACGGACACCTAGTCAGTATGACACTATAGTGTGACCACAGGAGCTGTGCACCTCCTGAGGTATGCGCGCGGCGAGAGGGGGTGGACATATAGAGTACATGATAAATACTGGTATAGAATAAACAGTCTATGATGTAGCTACTAGCGACATCTGACGCAATATACTTAAGTTATTTGGCTGGTACAGGTCGCTGCACGAGCGGCTGTAGCAGTTTTCTATTAAAAGACAGTTTTTTTAAAAACTCCAAGAAAGTATTTACATTGTTGTATAGTTTTAAGCGTAAATAGGAACATTATTTGTGTTTTTATAATGTAACTTTGAGAAAAATGACATCTAGCGGAATGTATCAAATACTCTAAGAACATGAAATTCTTAAAGAAAAATATAATGTTTGAATTGTTATGACACTGCCGTCAAAACTCGTGACAGCAGGTAGGTGTCCGTTATGGTAGCATACAAGAGCTATATCGAGTTGGTTACTATGCCAAAAAACTCTGCATAAATAAAAAAAAAAAAAATTCAATTGTTAAGATTAATGATAAGGAATTAGAAATCGTTAACACTACAGTATTCCTAGGAATTACTTTATACAGATTACCCCCTTACTCATAAACGCCTCTTAAATTTAAGTTAATTGATTACCTTAAATTCTTACGGTTTTGTTTAGTATAAGTTTGATTTTACAAATAATAATCTCGCTAAACAGTGATTAAATTTAAGAGGCGTTTATGAGTAAGGGGTGAGTTCTCATTTATCACCTGCATATTTTTAATAAAATATGAGTATATTTAGGTTACATTGTGATCAACTAAGTAAGTGTAATATATTACAGAAATATCTATAGTCGTCAAATTTGTGATTTTTATTAGTTCATTAATCTACAATAAACTAATACTGACTTACGAAGAACAATGTAAACAATGAGTAGAGTAAATCAAAGTGGCACCGGGAAGTGATTTTTAAAGTTATAAGGCGATGTTTAGCGGAGCACGATTCTGGTCAACTTTTATGCCATTTGGATGATGTTTATGGGCGAACTACAACTTTGATGGGTATGTAATCGTGTTACTGTTTTTCGTAATCTGTCTCAAGTAATAAATTCACTCTATTTGAGATCTAGAGACCAAAAACAGGCATTGTGTACATAGCACATTTTTAGGTTAGATATTTATTGTAAGTAAGAAAAATCGTAGTACGACCATTTCTGTTGATACATTATCAGTTGCATTAGTATAATTCAGTCAAGGGTGTTTCTTCGAAATTCGATTCTTTGTCTGATTCATATGGGCAAATTTTTTTTTCACGTTTTGGCTTATAAAACATGTTTTTGTCAAAGATGATAACCTAATATACAATGTCTGAAAAAGGCACACTTTTTTATGAAATGGTTTTCGAGATAATTAACTTAAAATTTTTTTAAGGTCATATAAATCAGAATTAGGAACAAAAATGAAATTCTAGTTATAAAAATCAGTCATTTATTTATTAAAATCATAGTTGATAATCACAATGATTATCACCACACCTAAATCTAGTTATTAGAAGCATTGACAACTTGACAATATCAATCATTATCCGTGCCGCCATATTAACAATATGTGTGAAATTCTGATTAATATAGTATTTTTACCGTATGAATCAGGTACATATAAATCAAAATTTTGCCTTTTAACATCGGTTAATCACTACACGTATACAATTAAGGATTGCTATTTATACATAGGCTTTTAGTCCCCAATTGAATTATATTTCCAACAGATTCAAGTTTGAAAACCATTTAAGTTAATTATAACAGCCAACATAGTAATCAGAAACACAGGTGAACCAAAGTAATATGAATCAGATATTTACATTTATAACTCCGCAACAACACGAACCAGCCGCATGTAACGTCGTGACCACGTCAGCAGAGTCCCTGGCTACCAACAGCACTAGAAGGGATCTCCTGATGTTTCGTACTTAGCTAGATACGTTCGAGTAAAGCGCGCGAATATGAATCAGACTTTTGTGCCGGACACTCACAATTTATTTTTTTATTAAGAAACTATCGCAAATATTAGTACCATTTTTTTTTGTGCAAAGAAACAACTAATATTCTATCGTAATATTTATAACGCACATCGATTCGTTAATAAGAAAAAATGTTACTGTTACTAACGTTCAAGAAACTGGGGTACGGACACACCATATTAATCAGAAGAACGCTTTTTAATTTTTTTTTTTTTTCAATATATAAAAAACTATTATTAAAAAACAATAACGTGTGCAAGATAGGTAACTGTCTATACTATGTTTAAAAAATAATTGCAGTTTGGTTGGTCTGTTAGTTACAAAGAAAAACCTCCAGACATCGAAAATGTTGGGCTTGAAGAATCACCCTCAAGATTTATCCCAATTTGAATTTGAATTAAATGCTTTATGTCTATATTACGGTTGATATTGATAACTAAACTATGTCACTTTCGCATCGACTGGTCTGTCTACAAAAAATAATTAATTGCAATATTTTATTAAATTTTATATCATTTAGCTCTTAGTGAATCCATGTTAAATGATATCTTGTTGGTTAATATTTAACACTGAATAAATTTTAGTTAGGTATTGTAGTTATTCTTTCCATTCCATTAGAATTATTAAATTTAAAAATAACAGATTTAAAAATAATGAAAAGCTTGAAACTCCTGGTAAACACAGGCAAGGCCGGCCAAAGAAAGAAATGTATGTTTCTATATTTCTGCTCTCCCCCACAAAATACAATTATGTTACAGTAAAAAAGAGGTATATAACATTTTTCTTCTTTTACCTGTATTTTGTTTCTAGTTATGCCTAAATTTATTGTAGGTATAATCAAATGTTCAATTTACATAAATTTTGTAAAATTTCGAGTTCCAACCCTCAGAAAATTGCAGATGATAGCTAGAACTGAGATGGATTTTAATTGTAGTCTAGAAGTTCTACGCAAAACTTTAAATGCAATAGGCTTACCCACAAGAAATGCCCTAGTATTATAAGGGCTCTAATAGTGTAGTGTTATTTGAACATAATTGTTTTGAAAACTATTTTGTCAGACTAAAAAGGGTTGCTACGTGTAGCACAGTGGCGCCCTAATTTTTTGTCAGGACTTTATAGACAGACTGTACCTACATTTAAAAAAAAATAGTGGTTGTAGTTTTAATATTATAGCGTAATGAAATAACTCCAGCCCGGCCCCTGAGAACCGTTAATATCTCCGATAATATTGAATTTTGTATTGAAATAAAGTGTTACACAGGCGTTATTTCAGGGTTACATTTCTACTGTATTAACAGAATTACTGTACCTATGATTTGTAGTTCTCGAGATATTCAAATCACTTGTGAGCATATTATCTGTACCAGTACTATGAACATAAATTAACATGGATTTTTGACATATTCCACTGTGAATTCCCATAAAGCATTTACCTACACTAATTCAGTTAGAATTTCACGCATTATTTTACATAAAGAATTTGTCAAAAGAATAGTTCCCTTTCTATCAGAACTATCACGTGTACGCTACCATAACGGACACCTATTTTTTCTTCGTCCCCCACCTCGCCGCGCATACCTCAGGGGGTGCACAGCTCCTGTGGTCACACTATAGTGCAGTATGGTAGTCCGTCTTCTATACAATTTACAAATTTCAGAGATGGTGGCGTCATCTTGCCATTAAATCTCGTACTTTCTTAGAGAAAATTTGCAATCTAAATTATTACACAATTTAAAGCCTGACCAGAAAAGTAAAAAAACCTCTCCAGGTATTTCGATTGGTTTAGAGTATAATTTCAACTTTTCCTTCTTTTATTTTATAAAAATAAGCTAGCTAGAAATTAGAGCTGTGTTGTAATGTGATGTGTAGTTCGGGTCACAGTATCTAGATGGCGCCATTTTGCCAAAAAATCAAGAGATAGCTCTCTCCTTTGTCCTTACCCCCCGCGCACCCCTATTACCGCAGGCGGGGTCTGAGTTAAACGGTCAGCCTATAATTCGATGTTTGCCTTAAAGAACACAGATTTTCTATTGATGGTGTGGTCAAAAGGTACATCTAACCTTTGCAAAAAATCACATCTAGGTAAGTAAAAAAAATACTTTTGTAAGATTACATATTTAAGTCAGATATTTTTACTTTTTCTCACAACTTAAAATTTAGACGTTCATGTTAACCATGTGGAGTGTTACAGTATTTGCTGTAGTTCAGATTCGAGGACAACCACTGACGAATTTGTATCCTGGTTAATACCGATATAAATGAGCCATACCTGCAAAAAAAGAACAATAATTGTAATGCAATACATAGCACAAGGACATAATTAAATTATTTATTACATAATCAGTGTTGTGAATTTGATATCATTATAGTCAATGAGATTCCCACAAGTTTATCATCATAAGCATGGACCATTTTGAAAATATTGAAATGGAAAAATGTTTAAAAAACTGTCTCGGTGTAGCGACGGTCGCAGAAGCGGCTGCTATTCACGGGTCGTGGGTTCAATTCCCACACAAGATAATTGTGTGTGATCCATTGAGTCTGGATGTTCTTTGTGTCCTTAAATTCATGTTAGTAAAAGTACCCGCGACACAGGGCATAATCTTTAATGCGCGAGTTGTCTTATTATGAATGAAAAAATAGATTAAAATAAAAAACAAATTATTCACCTTGTTGTTTGGAATTTCAGCTGTATAAAATCACGAATACCTGGAATACACAAAGAATATTAATTAGTTTATATTTTTCTACAGTGTATAAAAGCTAAAAGATAGAAACTGAACTTACCTAAATTTTGGTTATTTTCATTTTGTGTGTACCTCCTTTGTATAGTTTTATAAAGGTTATATTTATTGAAGAAAGATAGATAAGGAAGTAATGTAATACATACAATGGTATAGATAAATTAAACAAATAAGTAATTTTTAAGTTTTTAATCTTATAAAATATAGCGCAGCACTAGTTTATATGATGCCGATCTTGTTGGCAACATCTAATGCGTCATAATCCCTGGCCAGTCGTACGTACGCCTTCTTTTTACCATCAGGCCTGAAAACATTACACTTTATTAATAATTGAATCAAATAATTATCAGAATAAATAAAAATTAATAGAAATCAGAAGTGTGTTATTTTGATATCATTATATTTCAATGAGATTCCCACAAAAATATCATCATTATAACTAAGTTATCATAAAATCCAATGGTCATATTTAGGTGACCACCTGTTTAATTAACCAAAACTTAATTTTAACATTTTACAGCATGCTATAAGTAAATCAGTTAAAGTGTAATCAGTTCATTATTCTTACCTGATAAGGGTATTAACTTTAGCAACATTGATGTCATAAAGTTTCTTGACCGCAGCCTTAATGTGGTGCTTGTTAGAGCTTGTGTGAACAATAAATACCAAAGTATTATTATCCTCAATTTTTTTCATGGCGGCTTCTGAAGTCAAGGGATACTTAATGATATTGTAAGCATCCATACTGGAATTAAAAAAAAACAGTACATTAGCATTAAGTATGGAACATGTTAAGTGTTGTCATTAATAATATTTGTACTACCTATGTAGATTAATGTATATTTTTATTGGCATCCCCTATTCCTATTATAAGAATTCTCATTTACTTTTCTTGTTGGGCAACTTGTGATCATAAGAAACAATATACTATAAATAAGAAATAATAGAGTATAACTATTTAAGTTTTTTTTTTTTTTTTTTTTTAAAAAGAAGGCCTACCAAAATGACTCTAAGGTGCCTGATGTTAAGCATCCATTAGAGTCCAAAAATGGCGAGCACCATGCCAGCTACAATAATTGTAGAGGCATGAATGTCTCCACTATGGCGGCTTCAGAAGATGCTTTTTCACGCCTCGCTTGAAGGAACCTGGATCGTAGTTTGAAGGAAACACGTGGGCTGGCAAAGAGTTCCACTGTTTGGTGGTTTTGCACATGTACGAAGTGCTGAACCGCTTTGTTCGGACTTGTATGGTTTCTACAGTGTAGCGGTGGCACTTACGTCCGGATAAGAAAGGAGAGGGTGGAACCAGTTGAAAAAGTTCATCAGAACACTCGCCGTGGTACAGGCGATAGAAGGCCGCCAATCCGGCGATGTCCCTACGCAGCTGTAAAGGCTCAAGGGATTTGGATACTTCTGGGCACCCAATGATACGCACAGCTCGCCGCTGTAACCGATCAAGAGCATCTAGAAGGTACTGTGCAGAGCCATCCCAGAGGTGAGAGCAGTACTCCACGCAGGGGCGAACTTGAGTCTTATACAAAAGACACAGCTGCCCCGGCGCGAAGAACCTCCTCACCCTGTTCAAAACTCCGAGTTTACGTGATGCTGTTTTGATAATGCTCTCGATATACTCTTTGGGGTTAAGATCTCGGCGAATGTCCATACCAAGGATACTCAGGTTTCCTCGAAGCGTTAGTTGAGTGTTCTGAAGAGAAGGAAGGGGAAGGAATGGAGACCGCTTTGCAGAAAACGCGCACGCCTGTGTCTTCTTGGCATTGAACTCCACCAAATTCTCTTCACCCCATTGAGATATGAGGTTCAGGACCCGGTCGAGCTCAATGACAAGCTTGGCCGCAGGGTGACCAAAAAAACGGCCATGTACTGTGCTATCATCTGCATGACAATGAATGTTCCCTAGGTTCAACATATCATTGATATGCAGAAGAAACAGCGTGGGCGATAAGACGGACCCCTGGGGCACACCGCCGTTTATCTTCGAGAAATGGGAGGCCGAACCGTCGCAGAGGACTCGAATACGGCGCTCATGCAGGAACGCGGAAATCCAGATGCACAGTTGGGATGGCAAGCCGTATGCGGGAAGCTTGGAAAGAAGAGATCGGTGCCAGACCCTATCAAAGGCCCTAGATATATCAAGGCTGATGGCCAGCGCTTCACCATGCTTATCTATAGCCTCACCCCAAAGGTGCGTGACGTGTGCTAGAAGATCACCCGTTGATCGTTTCGCTCTAAAGCCATATTGACGATCGTTAATTAAAGTGTGATCCTCCAGGTACCGCACCAATTGAGAGTTAATAATTTTCTCTAGCACCTTGCAGAGAACTGAGGTTACGGCTATAGGTCGATAGTTTGATGGATCAGATTTGTCTCCCTTTTTGGGGACCGGCTGAATATTCGCCTCTTTCCATGCCACGGAAACTATTCCAGTTGAATAAGACAGGCGAAACAAACGCGTTAGTACAGGAGATAACTCGGCCGCACAGTTTTTAAGCACTACCGCGGGTATACCGTCCGGTCCACTGGCTTTCCGAACATCGAGCGAACGTAGTTCCGCAAGAACGTCTCTCTGCCTGATTCGGATGTCAGGCATCAACGAATCGCAGCTCGTTATTGTCGGCGGAGTAACACCACTGTCGTCGACCCTGGAGTTGGTTGCAAAGAGATTCGCTAGCAGGTTTGCTTTCTCTTGAGGGTCGTGGGCCAGTGATCCATCGGGATATCTCAGCGGAGGTAATGAAGACTGGCAAAAATTTGCTTGCACAGCTTTGGCGAGTCGCCAGTAATTACGGCTTCCAGTAGGATGCGATAGTAATTCCTGCCCAAAGCGCTCAACGCGCTGAGCATCCGCCCTTATGTAAGCCCTCTTGCACTCCTTAGTGGCTTTGTTATAAGCTGCTTTTAGGCGATCGACGTCTGGATCGTTAGAGGTTCGAGCTCTGCTCCAAGCACGGTAAACAGTCTGTTTATGAGCAATGGCATCTTTTGTCTCACTATTGAACCAATAACGATTTCTGTTGGAACTGGTGACATCTCTGTATGGAATATAATATTCCATACCCAGAATGATTTCACCAGTTACAGCAGAGGCAGTTTCCGACGGATCCCTATTTTTGAAGCACCGTGTAGCACAAGGAATAGATGCGAAATATTCACGCATCCCATCCCAGTCTGCTGACGAGTAATGCCACAACCGTCTTATCGTTTTTGCAACGCGGGGAAGAACAGCTGAGGGCACTGAAGTGCAGACCAAACAGTGATCGGATGAACCTAAAGGGGCACAGACCAAAACACTGTATTGATCTGGGTGACTCGTGAGCAGGAGGTCCAATAAAGAGGGCGCCTGACTTGAAATATCCTGTATCCTTGTAGGCTGGAGTACCAGTTGAGTCAAGTCATGCGTGAGAGCGAATGCATGGGCAGTCCGACCCGCATGGTCAGTTCTAAGAGACCCCAACCACTCCTCGTGGTGGGCATTAAAATCTCCCAGAAAAACCAGTTCAGCGTTCGGATACCGCTCCTGAGCTTCATCTGCCGTTCGACTCAGATGGTCAAAGAGATGAGTGGTCTCATTATCTCCTTTGTGGGATCGGTAAAGGCACACGTAGATACGGCTCAAGCAGCCAAGATCCACGTGCACCCAAAGGACAGAAAGGGAAGGATCCTCAAGGCAGCGCAGCCGACGACAGCAAACATCCGCCCTAACGAAAAGGCATACCCCCGCTTTAGCGGAAAAATGCTCCTCCAGCACGTAGCCTGGATAGTGCAGATATGACGTGTCATCAGGGCGACGTATTTGCGTCTCAGTCAGAAAAAGCATAGCCGGTTGTGCCGTCTCAAGATGATGGTGGACGGCATTGAGGTTTGAATGGAGCCCACGGATGTTAGTAAACTCCACCTCGAATAGCGGGTTGGTGGGGAGTGAAGGGGCCGCTGTTTTACCAGATATCCTTTTATGTATTGCCATGGGTAAAAAATGGAAGAAGTTTTAAAAGAAGAGGGCATGAAAAAGGCTGACTACCTCCGCAGCAGCGCAGAACAAGACGCAGAGAATTGTGTCGTCATTTGACTATGTGGTGAGGCGTTTGCCGATCCGCCAGACGGAAGGGCTCCCGTACCCTCTCGGCAGTGGTCGCCTGGTCCCACCATCCGGTCACCAACCGGCACGACGAACCACTCCGGGATTATGCGCGACCTGGTAGGGCAGCCTCCTAGGATGGTTAGTCCTAGTTAGGCCCATGTACTATTCCGCGGGCGGCCAGCGGCACCACCGTTTCTACAGGTCTCCCTGGCCGGCGGGTCGATCCACGCCCCCCACACAATGACTTCACGGATATTCTGCTGGTCCTCCACATGCTGCAGCGATTGCCCACCTTGCATCTAATCCGGCTTCCTCAGTAACTGCTGATCCCGGAACGCGATCCCGCCGAAAGGAATCACTTGACGGTCTTTGCACAGTTAGAGGGGTGGTACCTACCCGGGCCACTAACGTGTTCCACCAGTAGAGCAGAAAATAGCTCATTAAGTCTCTTAGCCGACTCTTACGGCACCCACGAGAAGATTTGGGGAGGTGGTTTGTATTCTAATGCCGCCACCTCACAGCAAAAGTGATATTCAGTTTCACAAAACATTTTGTAAGAAGTATCTGCGAATGAATTAACTTGCTTATCAGTAGTAAAAATAAAACAGTTAAACAATACTGAACGAAAACATTAGTGATCACTTAAATATTAGATTTGTAATTTAAAATAAAACCTGATGTTTATGTATCAAAAATCCACATGAAAAATTGCAGGAATGAGGTCATTACTTTCACATTATTTATTAAACTGACTACTACTTGTTCTTTATTTACTAAATTTGTAAATTTTGTAATTTTTATTATATGATTGTTAGTTTAAAAAAACAGTACTAAAGTAATTTTCTTACCGATTCCTCTTAGGAAGTGATTTCCTGGGGTACTTAGGGTGCCTGGGAGGTTCGAAAGTCTTAGGTCTACGGAAGTGCACAGATGTGCGTATCTTGCGAACTCTTTTGCCATGTTCACCCTTAACAACCTGAAAAAATACATTCATTTGTGAACCATGGTAACCCTAAATTGGTGTTTCTTACATTTGCAATGTCATCCACAAAAAATGTAAGAAGAAAAGAACCATACTAAAAATATTTGTAAACTCAAACTACTCCCATTAAATGCCTCTATTGCATACTAGTGCATGTTGCATAAATAAAATCATCATAATTTAAATGCATTTATATAGAATGCATCTAGATATTTCTAAGTAAAGGATAACTTCACCAAAACACACTATTCTTAACTATACCACCAGCATCATAGTAGGTTATAGGTTTTGATTTTTTCTTCACTTAGGGTAAATTTAGGACTTGTATGATAAAGTAACAATAGATAATAAACAAAACATTGCTTACCTTCCTCTGTGCTTTTAGAGCCTTAGCAACAGGCTTCACCACCGGTTTCTTTTGTCCTTTAATACCAGTTTTCTTGGGCTTAGGAGCAATCTTCAACTTAGCAACTGGTGGTTTGGGCTTGGGTTTCGCAGCAGAAGCAGCTTTTTTAACTGAAGGTTTAGCACTGGACTTGGTCTTCAAAGCAGCTGCTTTAGCTGAGCCAGGCTTCGCTGTTGGAACAGAAGCAGTCTTCTTCTCTGCTGGTTTAGGAGCACTAGCAGCAGCAGGCTTCGCAGCTGGAGCAGAAGCAGGTTTAGCAGCAGCGGGCTTGGCCGCTGAAGCTGCTTTGGGGGCAGCTGCCTTAGGAGCAGGAGCCGGAGTTTTAGCAGTTGCTGGTTTTGGTGCACTGCTCGTAGAAGCAGCTTTGGGAGCTGCCGCAGGGGTTTTAGCAGTTGCAGGTTTCTTCTCCGCAGGTTTGGACCCAGCGGACCCTAAAAATTTCAAAACATAAATTAACAACATGTAAACCTAACCTCAAACTTAATCGAACTATGTGTCACATTAATACAAATAAATTTAAAAAAGCACTTAAGACACACTGAATTATTAATATTATACCTAAATGAAAATAACTATAAGCACAATGTACAAGTTAACAAGAACTACTACAGGATCCACAACAATTACCGCGTGGCTCAGGCACTGTCAGTGAGATTCAGAATCGGAACTTGAGTTGAGCAGTATAACTTTCTATGAGATAATATTTTCACCGAACTTAATAGAAAAGGTTTCCAGATAAGAATACAACAGCAAGAAGACTCATTTACTGAATTCTATTGGAATAACATAACATACCGGATTTCTCTGGTTGCTTCTTGGGAGGCATCGTGACAGAAAAGATGGTGGACCTTTTTTAGCTGTGTTGCCAAATGGCAAAGCTACTCGTAAATAAAATTTGACACTGGTAATTATTCTACAAAATGCGTTCTGAAACTTAAACAGAAGCTCATAGACGTTCAATCTTTTACAGCTATGTAGTTTGGAGTAACTTAACAAGCTGTAAATAAATCGCGTCGCAGGTATAAAAACTGTACGCATAGTATAAAAATGATTCGGGCCCTATATTAAATAATTACTTTTGGGTTCGTATTAAAATGAGTGATGCTACAAATTAAATAGGTAAGAATATGTATTGCCATATTCTTTTATTTTCCGTTTAATATCTTGTCTGTTATGTAATAAATAGTTCACTATGTAGTCATAGGCACGAACGTATAAATACGTCCGTGGTCATAGGTAATAATCTGACTTAGAATATGTCCAGCATTTGACGGCTAGAATTGGCTGATATGATGATGATGATAGGTATACAGTTCACCATAAAAACAGCTATACTTTTATAACTTAAGATCAAAGATTACTTTTTACGATTACTACACATAGGTATAAGTAGCTGCTTTTAATTATCATCTGAGACTTTTTATAAGTTTTCTTTACGTTTTAGCTTGTTTTGCTCTACGTTTTAACTGCCACGACGACAAACGTATATCGACTATATAGGCGAAAACTTCCAATAGCCTTCTTTTAAAGACGCTCGCGTTCTTTTTAATCATTGACTAGTCAGATTTTTGTTTAAGGCTAGTAATGAAAATGATACACGCTGACGCTGACACACGCCCATTTCGAATAGCCTCTTATCCATGTATCGTACGTAATCAAGCAATACATCCGTAGGAAATAGATAGCACTTGATGTGCACCTCTTAACGTTTTTATACCTCTTGTCTTCCTAATAATTAGATAGTCTGCCCGAGGTACGCAAGGAATTTAACGTAATCTGTCCTAAAAATAGTTGTCAACTGTCCTATAGTAAAGACATTTTGTAATCTGCAAGTTGATAGAGTACATTTTTTTTTACCTTAACTCAGTCCTACTGAACGACTGACTATTAATGGTTTTTAGCTTGCTGCGCCTGCGTTACTAAGGTAAAATACCTCGTGGACACCAGCAGGTATTGCGACCACGTCGACACCGAAGCAGTTACATAGATACGATGAGTCTCTTAGCTAGTTCTACGGGGTTTATCATAGCAAATGTCGAACAGACCTTGTGAACTTGTTCTTTCGAAGATAATGCCAACACTGGTGGATAACAAAAATAATAACCTCGTCGATACCACGAGCAAGTGCAATTCTCAGCCATCACGACCGTTGGACAAGGCAGCCGAGTTCATCCTTCCTTAAAAATTTGGCTCTTCCTAGTTTGTTACGTATACGTTTTACGTACTTTTTAGGTATTTAGAACCTTTGACCTGTATCATTTCTGTATATCTGGGTTATCTATTCATAAATAATATCTTCCATCTCTTTATGGAGTACTCAGATAATAACGTGCTACCTATACTTAGTATGTAGGTATATCAATTGTCTCAAACCCCATAGTATAAGATCTCTTTAGTTTAAGACTTGATGGCGTTGTGTGATATGTGTCAAGGATATTATTCTTATTTCTAAATACCATGTACGGGACCCGCACAAGGAGGCGGCTGAGCGCGCGCGGGAAGAAGACCCTCTCGCGCCGCCATATCGAAGGAAGCGAGAGTGCAGGAGAAGGCGTACGTACTGCAACCGCAACCTAATCCATCCCGGTGGTGAGCAGGGGTAGAGATGGGCAGTGGGTAAAAACCCAATGGGAAAAACCCAGGTTTTTACCCATTTTGGGTAAAAACCGGGTATTTATGTGGGAAAATACCCAATGGGAGGGTTTTTTCATTATTTAGCGAAACTATCATATTTTTAGGACAAATGCAGTGAAAATTTGCGATGCGTAGGTGCATACATTGCGCCAGCATAATAATATATAGGGCACCAGCTGCAGTTGCCTGTTGTCCGAAACGTCGTAATGTGTAGCTTGATTCAGGAATTTATTTTAACAATCTTTTTTTAAATTTATTTTAATCATTTTTCATTATTTTTATAGGACTTTTTCGGCGCATTGTGATAGATAGTTACCTAATTGCAAAGATTACGACTATTGAAACTTTTAATAATCTTTGTTCAAAAAATAATAAAAGAATGGGATATACTTATTAACATATTTATTACACTTTACAAAAGTGTTTTTTTATAACTAATTTTTATTAATCACTGTTGCTAGATGTTCAATACTCAATACTCAATATCTTTATTGCACTCCATATGTTACAAATAGGTGTTATGTTTAATATCACAGATACAATATGGACCCTATTGGGTATGGCACTTTAGAAGAGAGGAGGATGCTAGATTTTAATAATATTATTATATTAAATTAGCAAACTTAGTTGTAAATATATATTTATTATATATTATATTCTAGGTATTCTTTTATACTATAATAAGTTATGTTTATTAGTATTTGTTTTGACTTTATAATTTGTTTTAAATATATTATCCTATTTAAGTATTATGTTTAAGCATACAACTGTATTAAATATGTAATTATTAAATATTTATATAATTATTAAATGATATTTGTGTAATGTTTATTTCAATAAATGTACCTATATTATTCTTATTTTAGGTCTGTATAGTCTAGATATTACTTAATAATATAATAAGTTGTGTTTATTAGTATTTGTTTTAACTTTATAGTTTGGTTTAAATATACTATCCTATTCAGGTACAATGTTTAAGCATACTACTGTATTAAATATGTAATTATTAAATGATATTTGTGTAATGTTTATTTTAATAAATGACATTTTTTTATTTTATTTTAGGTCTATAAAGTCCAAGTATTTAGTACTATAATAAGTTATATTTATTAGTATTTGTTTTAACTTTATTGTTTGGTTTAAAATTAAATATATTATCCTATTTAAGTAAAAATGTTTAGGCATACTACTGTATTAAATATGTAATTATTAAAATTTGTCAGCTGTTGCATTAATTATGTAATTAATACATGGTAATATGTGTAATGTTAATTTTTATATATGTATATTATTTTTATTTTAGGTCTTCATCGTCTAGGTATTCTTTTATACTATAATAAGTTTTGTTTATTAATATTTGTTTTAATTTATTTATAAATTTTGTATAATGTGGTTCATTGATAAGGGATTCTGGGAGTTTTATATATTTTTATTGCCATTGTATATGGGCTTTTAGAGTGAAGGGTTAAGTTAGAAGTAGGTAGCATTAGGCGTTCTTTGTGTCTTAGTGATCTGCTTGTATGTCTGTCTCCACGTTTAGTAAACAGGGTTGGATTGTTTCTCACAAATTTGGATAGTTCCAGAATGTAGATGCATGGTAAGGTAAGTATTTTGTGTTTCTTAAAGTAGGGTTGGCAACTATCTTCTTGATCTATGTTAGTTAGGATACGGATTAGTTTCTTTTGAAGAATAAAAAGGGAGGGTGAGTCAGTACTATTACCCCACATGATAATTCCATAGCTGAACCAGGAATATGCATAGGCATAGTAAGTACTTAACGCTGTTTGGAAGTCAGTAGTGTTTTTTTATTTCCCTGAGAGCATAGGCAAAACTAGATATTTTTGAGCTATGGTATATATAGCTAGATATGTTGAAGGTCGATCTTAATTTATTAGGCTATCTAAAGGACTTGACAACGGCCTGGATGTAGATAAAGGATCGTCATCATCGTCATTGTCATCATCTCTCAATCAATCAACTAGCCTAGCCTATCGCAGTCATAGCTGCTAGACATAGGCCTCTCCTAACACGCGCCACAAACTCGGTCCTGCGCCTTCCGCATCCAGTCCGACCCAAAGAGAGATCTTTTGCTTTTCCTTTTTGAGATCGTCGGTCCACCTAGCTGGGGGGCGTACTACACTACGTTTGCCGAGTCGCGGTCTCCACTCTAGGACACGTTTGCTCCAACGGCCTTCGATCCTTTGATAGATATGACCAGCCCATTGCTACTTCAGCTTGCTAATACTACGAGCTGTGTCGGTAACTTTGGTTCTTTGTCGGATAACCTCGTTCCGGATTTTATCCTTCGAGAAGACGCCGAACATAGCCCGTTCCGTAGCTACTTGCGCGACTTTAAGTTTGTGGACTAGCCCTGTGAGTGTCCATGTCTGGGCACCGTATGTCATTACTGGTAGGACGCATTGGTTGAAGACTTTGGTCGAGGAGAAGACCCGACGTAGCTTGCTGAATGCTGCCCAACCTAACTGAATCCTGCGAGTTTAATCCTAAGTTTTTGACTGTGCATATGCGCATGCGCGCTAAATGTTCGTTCAGTAGCTGCTGAAGTACTAGGAGCAGTTAAAATACGTTCTGCAACCCTACTTAGCAATATGGATCAATCATAACTATTTCTTACAGTAAATATACTTAGAAAATCTAATTATATTAATTTGAAATAATAAAAGTACAGGGTTTGCTAATTCACAAATATAGCACCCAAAACTTTTATAGTTTAGTATAACTTACCTATATTATTAAAGATCAAACTTACCGTTTATTAGAGAAATAGGTATCGAAGTCCGTAAGAGTAGCAGTAGTTGTCGGTCCAAAGCAAATCACGTATTTTATCACCAGGCTATCAAACGTCCACAAAACAAAATCCAAGGCGTTAATTAACCAACAAATTATCCCAAGTGCGCACAGTACGAAGCCAAAACTACGTCTGAGATAGATAGATCGCCAACGCGAACCTAGTTTTGGGTTACAGTAGCGCCTACTAACTCGCTCAGCCTGAAGTTAGCTATCAGAGAAGTGAGCATATGTACAGAAACCAATAAAACATTCGCTCCCCGCCATTTTGTTCCAAAACTGACATCTGCGCAGCCATTTGCAACAACTTCA
This sequence comes from Schrankia costaestrigalis, assembly GCA_905475405.1. Classification (NCBI taxonomy): domain Eukaryota; kingdom Metazoa; phylum Arthropoda; class Insecta; order Lepidoptera; family Erebidae; genus Schrankia; species Schrankia costaestrigalis. Next base: position 10,306,490 of record FR997832.1, read on the forward strand.
AGCCGGCCGATTTTGTTTGGGCGTACGGTTCTTGTCGCTAAAAGCGGATGAATACACAAACAGACAGTGTTTTTGTTTAATTTGGTTCAATTTAATAATACAGCATAAAGTTAAACGTATCTAATAGGTAAATGATGAAAATGAATTCTATTAGATTTGCTTTACCTGTAGAATTAGTACTTAAATAGTACGTACTATTTTGTATATACATGTATAACACGTTACCTACATGTTACATATGCTAAATTTAAAAAAAACCCGAATATTTACCCATTTGGGTAATTTCCCCGTGTTTTTTTCCCGGTATTTACCCTATTTTGGGTATTATGTATCATGGGGGTGAGAACTGGAGCACTCACGGCCGTTCTCAAGAAAAGAAGGGCCTGTCTGAGGGGCACTGGACGCAAAAGTTCTGCCGGTTCCCCCAGGCCCAAGTAGGCGATGAAGGAGTGTCGCTGGGGACTTTTAGTGGGTGCACTCCCGTCCCCCGACGAGAGGGGAGGCGAAAAAAAAAATTTGAAAAGTGAGCGTGTGCATGTTTCTTACTGGTTTTCAATGAGTTTTTCTCTTTCTCACTCGACGTTTGGTGAAACAACAATATTTTAGGCTCCGCCCCCTAGCAAGTTTGTGTCTGTGGAATGCGAACCCTTAACAGTTGCTAAAAGATACCAGACTGATTGTATTTCGAGCGAAAGAGATGATTCTACAAAGCCGAAATTGACCGATTGTCTCTTTCCACAGGTCAATCTCCAATATTTACCGCCGGGTATTGTATTTTATTAAGTGAAATACGTGTATTGTTACATTATATATAGCATATGTATTTTACATAAATAAGTTATTAGTATTATTACAAAACACGATACATTCTTAATAATCAATAAAAGAAACAATTTGAAAATATAATATTTACAAATTAATTAAGTATAGAAATCAAGTGACTCATTGAGTCATGCATTCCAGTAGAATTTGTCTGTAGTTTTCTTAACAATGTAAGATATATAATTGGAAATTATATTAAATAATTGGCTGTATCAATTGTAATCACTTGGTGCTTGACTAGAACAAGCAGTTGTCCTATGAAATGATCCAATATTAAGTAATGGTGTGTTATAATTCACATTCACTGAAGCTTGCAAAGGAGACTGACTGACTAAATTATTATTTGTTAAAATGGGCCTTTTCCCTATTATCAAAGGAAAGCATTCATCAGGAATACCAGTTAATGCACCTTGTACCCTCTTCATGCGATTTGAGCATTCTTCAAAATGGTCAGTAATATACTTTAATCCGGGACTTGATGTGAAGTTATAATGTGTTTTAAGATTTTTATCAATAACTTTTAATCCTTCTGAACTTGTATAATTTGCTTTTTCACCACTATAAAAAAATATATCAATATCAGTACCATTTTCCATTAGCTGGCATTTTGCCAACAATGTATACAATGTTATTTTTGGTGTTTTAGCTTTGACCAACTCAACAAAACGTGAAGCATATAAATATTTCTTCCAGTGCTTTTGAGGCAAATTATGATATGTAAAAACCTCATCAGGAGCAGGATCATGTTCTGAATTTGCATTATGACATTTGTTGTCTACAGTGTATATAATAATTCTCATACCATCTTTTGATATTTTACATATTTCTACTATTTGTTCTTCTCTGTCTTTGCCTTTCTTTTTTATAAACTCTACAATTACTCCAGATGGTTCAATTTTTAATATGGCATTTCGTGTTCTATGTGAAATTGCAGGTAAGCGCTCTGCACATAAAGGAGGAACACTTAACATATTACTCTTAGATTTACTGTTGCATGTTTTAATCAAATTTTCCTTATTTTCTTCAGTGTTTGTGTTAAAAACATTGTCAGCTATTTTGCTTTTAAGTTCTATTTTTCTCATATTTTCTAGTAATGAAAAGTTGCTATTGCATGGACTGTCCCCTTTAGGAAATGAATTAGCTGAATTTTTAAAATTGAACATTTCAGCAGACCCTTTGTCTGTTGCCACATTATGATTACTGCATTGTCCCGAATGTGAGCTACTATTAGATGTACTCATAAATATATTATAAGGGATTGGCTTCTTATTGTCCATACTTAAATTGTAAGCTTTTCCAAAACAATCCAGGGGAGGCTTTTCTTCATTTTTGAATTTGTTACTGTGTTGTGTGCTGTGCAATGTTGTAAGAAAACCAGAATCCCTTGATATATCCTGCCGTGGAGCATGTGGTATGTCACTGACATTGTTTAAAAAAGGGTGTTCCATTATTCCTTTTAATGTAATTCTCTTTGAAGGGTCTTTACAGAGAAGTTTCTGCAATAAATCCTGTGCTTGTATAGACAATTGAGGAGGGATTTTATAATCAGCATTAATAACTTTATTAAGTGTAGTTTTAACATGCTGTGTATGAAAGGGTGGGCTACCCACTAATAAAGTATATAACATACATCCCAGTCCCCATACATCTGCTGGTAATCCATGTAACTCTCTTGAAGCAACTTCAGGTGATATATAATTTGGGGTACCACACATAGTAACATGTTTTTCATCAGGACTTACAAGTTGTGTTGCCAAACCAAAATCTGCTATTTTAACACTCAGATCTTTGGTTAGTAATAAGTTGTTCAATGATAGATCTCTGTGGATTATATTATAAGTGTGAAGATAAAGTACTCCACTGAGCACTTGCTTAAATATATCAGAAGCTGCCTTTTCAGAGAGGCTGTGAGTTCCCAATTTGAAATGCTTTGCTAACTCTCCATTATGTGCTAATTCTAAAACTAAGTAAACATAGTGTGCATCTTCAAAAAATGTATATAATTCTAATATGGCTGGATGTTTCAGACGAGAGTGAATAGTGACTTCTTGTCTTACTCTGCCTATCATACCAGCACTTGCCATTAGTGCTTTGTCTATCATTTTTATAGCTACATACAATCCTGATCTTCGACATTTTGCTCTATATACATGAGCAAACCCTCCTTTGCCAAGATGTTCTAGAATTTCATAATCCTCAACTTTTTCACCAAACATTATTAGTTACTACAATATTCTAGTATCGTGAATGAAACTATATTTTCTAAATTTTTTATTAAACTGCATTACATCCATTTTTACTTAATATACTGAAACAAAACAAGTATATAATTACAATTAGCAATGCAATAATAAAATCATGAAAAAAATAAAAAATACATGCTAGCATATTCCCCCTAAACCCGATGTAGAATTATTTACCTTTTCTATTATCCATTTAGCATCATCCAGGGTTTTATTAATAATATGCTGAACTCGTTCTGTATCAGGTTCAAATTTATGTTGTTTATAACTCTGAAAAAAATCACATACAGTTCATACCAATTATTGAAGAAAATTACATACAGTTCATACCAATTATTGAACAATAAACATAGAATATCTAAGACTAGAAGAATAATTTAAAGGTATTCTTTTTTAAAAGCAATATTACATTAACATCAACACAATTTGATATTACTAAAAATACGTAACATGCATATGAAAAAGAAACTTTGTGATCGATTGATTTATATTCTAGCAAGTAAACTGGTATAATACAACATTATATTATAGGTAGTACTTATTAAAAATTGATTATAAGTAGTACCTGTCTAACAGCAAACTTATAATGTTTACAAGCATCAGGGGGTAACTTTTCACACTGACGCAGTAAATGTTTATATAACGCCAAAGGTGTCATAACAAATTTCGAGTCATTCGCAAAACACCTAACATAAAGAGTCAGCATTTACTATTTGTTACAAAGTTTAAATTTAATGAAATTAGTAAATATATTCAATAACGTTTATCAACAATTAAGTGGCTCTTTGCTTTCCGTATGTTTATACTACTCTTTGCTCTTTGCTTTGCTTGTGCTACATGACATTAGTCGCTCAACTGACAAATGACAATACTGACATTCGTTCCTTTTTTTTAATTCGTGTTTATCGTGTTTTACAAAACAGGCTAAGGTTTAGGTTAGTGATCATGTGGCTTACTCACAAATCCATAATTTTTCAGTTGCAGATTTGCGACAGATTGCGAGTGTTCAGCTACTTAATATTAATTCTCTTTCATTCACACAAAGTAATTTTAATTAGTGCAGCTTCACTCTTTGGTAACAACTTACTATAGTAAAATAGAAAAAATACATTATATATACAGGATGTCCTAAAACCCGACGCCAACCTGAAACCGGGTGATCAGGAAAGTCAAAGTCACGCTGGTTATCAGATAAATATAAAAAAATGTAAGTTGCATGGTTTTAAAGTTATAGGCATTTAAAAAGCAAAGTTTCACAACCTGTGACAATCTAGTTGCCACAAATCTTAACTTTTTCCAACTTTTTTTTGCTGCATTACCCTGAATAATGTCTCTTTAACCTCAAGTAAAAAAATTAAAGCCTGCTGCTCTAGCTTTCAAAACAATAGGACTTATTTCTTAGAATAAAAATTATAATGAAAAAAAATGCCCTGTTTTAACTGACTGTAATGAGAAAAAAAAATATTGCGCGAGTTTGGCAAGTTATGCCAAAAGTTGGCGCATTTAGTTAGGATATTAGAATGGTATAATACTTGAAAAATTGTTGCTGCTATCATGGACAAAAAATGCTTTTTAGTAAAATTCAGGAGAATATTCATATGCAGAATAAATTAAACGGCTAAATAGTCGAGCCGGAAAGATTTATCATATCAAGTGAAAAGTAGTAGAAACTGTAGTATTAGTTGAAAGTACCAAAATGTTCATCCCATCGTATTTTAAAAAGACACGAATTACACCACACAGACATGAATTAGGTTTTGGCAAAAAATTGTTTTGGTGGGTTTCTAATATTCTCAAACAATAAAACTGATAGATGCTTGGATTAATGTAGTAAATTAATAAAAACCTTAATGTTTTAAGTTCATAAACATTTATTTCCAGAAAAATAAAAACAAAATCTGTTATATATCAGTTTAAAGATAAGTTACAATATTAAAAACTGAATATATTATATAAAAATTTTCATCAAGTAACTGTGGGCAGTGATAATAGAATATAGTCTTTTTTCTAAAATTAATCTTCGAATATTTTTAATGTCATAAATTTTTACTTTTTTTAACTTGCTTAGTTTCTTTTAAATTTTTACTAATATTTTGAGCTTAAAAATTCAAAATAAGAGTTACAATATAGCCTAAATATTCAGTGAAAGGGTTGTAAATTGTGTTATTGTTGCATCTCTATTCGCAAATGTTAAATAAATTCGCACTTCACCGATATTTTTTATCTGTGACCTCCATACAACACTCACTCATCCATCATCTTTTCTTGATTTTTGTGAAAGAATTTAGTAAATTAAAAAATGGGCGATGATAAAGTTGTGAAATATTTATGTTATAATAATCAGTCATGAATGTCTGTGAAGTCTCTAGTGTTAAGCTACCAAGTTTTAGTTTACCCGTGGAATTATTTATAGAATAGTGTTAAGTCAATAGGGTATTCTCTTGTTTGTGATTGTGTGTTATGGTACCTTGATAATGATTCGTTAATGTTAAATGTGGTATGGCACTAGTTACAATTCGGCGTTCTCCGAGTGTGCAAACACCTAGGAAAACGGTGGGTACAGGTTTTACTTCATTGCTTATAGGGAATATTTTTAAAGGTAACAAAGTTGTGTCACACTGTGTAGATAGAGCACTGTATCTTTATGGTGAGTGTACTGGAATAGCCCGTCTTGGTATCTGTTTTTATTACATTTACATGGATATTAATAGATCGCAAAACACTTGGTTCTACACAAGGTTTCTATGAGAATGATATGAAAAGCCAGATTAAAGACTTTGTTGTCAATTTTCCTGCTTTTATTCCCATGAATTCCTCAGTTCTTCTCAACCTGAATATTAATAACCATGATGTTACTACATCTAAGTGTTGAATATATTTGTTTATTGATTCTTAATTTTCTTTCTTTCAGGATGAAGCAGGGAAATCAAGTAATGATATTGAGGATGATGTTGAGAACCGTATCAGCAAGAGGTAGGTAAATGTATCTTAAAACTGAAGGCACACATAAACCTAAGGATGAGGGCAATACAGATGCATTTACAATGGAAATATTTGTAGGAGGCCTAGGCCCCACAGTGGATGTCCATTAGCTCATATGATGATGATATATTAAAACAAATAGGCATATTTTATTTAAATAACTTTATTCTATAGTTGCACAATTTAAATATTCTTACAACTCTTTTGTTACACACCATAAAAAACTTCTTCTTAGTTGTATTACTCTTAGTTATTACCTGTACAATTTTATCATACCAGTAGTATATGTCTAAAATACATAGATGGGTTTTGTTTTGCTACATTTTGTTATAATTTTTGACATGCATACTCATGTGTGGGTCACAAGTTAACAGCACTCTTTAAACAAAATAATAAGAGATTCTCAAATTGAAAATCATAAATTACATAATTTTATCACAACATTATGTGCTCAATATGCATAATATAAACATAGAAATACCTTGGTAACATTTTTATTGTAGGTATATAGTAGGAAACAACAAAAATAAACCTTGCACTGAATAATAAAGGTAAGAGGTAGTGATAGGGTATAATAATTGGTCTATGTAAAATACCTTGAATTATAATTACCTACTAGTTTTTTTTTGTTACACACACCAGAGCACATTATACAATATAGGTAAAAAAGTAGGTTTGTTTTATGCTATTGAAAAAGGAAATTATTTAGTAAACATTAAACTAAAAAAAGATTGAATGTGTTTATTTTGTAAAATGATTGAAACCAATGTTTAAAATATTTTTTGGTATTGAGATTAGTTACACCATATTCATCATTTCGGAATTTATCTAGAAGTTAACTATGCAGTACTACATAGAAGGTATTGGTTTTACTATAATACACCACATATATTAAAAACTCATTTTTTTAAAATAAATATTCCTCACACATTCACACAATGCGATCTAGTCCCAAACTAAGCAAAGCTTGTACTATGGGTACTAGACAATGGATAAACATACTTAAATACTTTTTTATTTTTGTAAATACATATTATAGATAGAAAACACCCAGACCAATGCAAACAATCATGTCCATGCAGACAAAGATTTGCATTGAGCGGGATTCAAACCCGAGACCTCTGTGTAGCAGTCATATTATACAACCACTATGCCACAGAGGTTGTTAAAATAAATATGAAAATGGTTACAAAGCATCATCGGAAATATAATGTTGCCATGGCCTTGCTAGCATTGATATTTATTACATTCCACCTGTTCTACAATATTTTATAAAGTTTACATCATAATAAGCTATTGTTAATGGCTCATTTGATCTTTATAAAATGCATTATTTAACTACAATATTTAGTGCAATAAACATCAGATCTATTCTCACCTTGCCCTTGTTCATTTATGTTTCATTCAAATTGCAAAACAATCATATAAATTGTTTAAGCAATTTCAGGTAGAAAGACAATTACATAATTTTTCGATGTTAGGGTATTTACCCAAGGATGCCTTCTACAATTTTAGTACATAATACCAACACAAATGTAGAGTAAACTAAGTCGAATACAATCAAACTGCAAGATTATTAAAATGCTTGTCTGTTCATAACAATAGATTGAACCTGATCACTCATAATAGACACAAATGAAACAATATACAGTAGAACCCGGTTAATACGATCACGCTTAATACGATTTCACGCATAATACGCCTTTTTACGCATAATACGCCTTTTTACGCCGGTCCCTGCAATTTGAGACATATTTTCATACATTTCTTAACGCTTAATACGATTCGTCATCCCGTTTAATACGCCCGCACTCAGGCCCTACAACCGCACTCGAGGCCATCCGTGGGGCCCTCTTAAAGTTGTTTTAAGAAAGCCGGTTCTTGAAATAACGTGGTTGACGTCGTGCTGAAAGAAGAACTCGGGTGCTTCTTCCTGAGATACCAGGATTCAGGAAAACCCTGCAGTATCTTCACGCTGGATATTCTTCCATTGATGACAATGTAGCACGAACGAAATTCAATCAATATCTTTGTTTAATAAAATTTATATATTAATAATAATTTATTAATGATTTAATGAATGAAAGTGATGACGCGGTGCAAAAGTTGAAAATCCTGTAATTGAGAGTTCTGTCGAATCGAAATAAGTGATTATTTTTAATAATGTATTGAATATAGGTACATAATTTCAAATAATAAGAACAAAAAACATAATAAATGTAGCACGTTTTTTTTCCTATCCCGCTTAATACGCTTTCTCGCTTAAGACGCGTTTTTGGTGGGGTCCCTGGAAAATCGTCTTATGCGGGTTATACTGTATTTAACACACTTATTACAGGAATCATTGACTACAACGGTGAGGTTACTTTAAAAAAACAAATAAGCTACTTTTTATGCTGCACAAATTAGGTATATGCATACATACACAAAGATATGTATTTTTTATGTTAAAAAATTGATTTTAAGTCCAAGATTTTTAAGAGTGCATCTATTTCATTGTCGGAGTACAGTAAATAAAATAAGATTCAGTAAAGTATCTGATTGTTTTTGAATTCGTTTTTTGGACAGGTTTTATTATAAATTAAAAAAAAATTACAAATTGAGTAGGCATATAATTCTTAATATGCAATAATCTTATAATAGGGCTAAATCAATGTTATGATATTCCTTAAACTCATTCATATCAATGTCACTTTGCACTTCTAGTATCACTCTCTATTTTATCATTGATATTTTATGTGGTCAAGATTGAGTCCTTATTAGTGTGCAAAACATTGTCTTAAATTATATGCACAACAAAAAGCCAATTACTGTTTAATAAAATCTTCGTATGACTACCAGCCATTGTCCTAATTCCTAAACTATATTGATTGTTTTCTAACATTTAAAAAAATAATATAAAACTAGTTAACAAAGAATAGGTATAGGTTCTATCTAATTTTCTATTTAATTCTATTCTGGATAATATTTCGTTAATTTTTTTTAAGCCAACTCATATTTATTAGCCTTTGAGTGGTACAAGTGGTCTGTAGAGCAAATATGTGTAAGTGGGGTTTCAGAGACGCCTGTCTCCCCCAATGTGACTGCGGCAGTCCAGTGCAATCGATGTCGCATCTACTGGTGTGCCCTTTGTACCCTGAGCGGTGTACGATGGCTGATATTTACGCGGCCACTCCAAATGCCATTGAAGTGGCCACCCACTATTCCAAAAATGTTTGAGTTCTCGACCATTGACACGATAGAAGAAGAAGAGTGGTCTGTAATTAGATTACGAAAAAAGCTACGACAGTTTGCTGGAATTAATCGAACATCGTAAATTAATAATAGCCACAGAAAGTTGATTTACTATAATATACTAATTTCGATCAAATAAATATTGCCTTTGTAGTAAAACTCATTAGAGGATCTGGCGTCTTCCTTAAGGGCGTAACCTTTAGTGACAAGTACTCTTCAGCAGTGGTTGGTTGCTCAATGGTTAGAATTGAATGGAGTTCAGAATGTTGAAGTTAAAACATCTTCTAGACGTATCTAATAGTTTAAAGCTTCACATTTATACATAAAATTTCAGATGCTAGTGTACACCTTATCAAGGACAAAAATCTGAAAGCAGATCTAATAGTTTGTATGTGACCTTAATGTTGGTTGAGTATGTTAAATGCCATCTGTTGTTTAGTATTACTAAAACGTAAATACATTGATGTTAGCATATGCGTTTTATTTAAATCTATTACTTAATTATTTTAGGATACTTATTTCCTTATTGATTTTATGTTGTATAGCAATGTCTATTAAACAACTACAACAAAACGTGTTCTTCTAAAACTGCGTATTCCTTTCCCAAACGCCTCATGTTCCTGTTCTGCGTCGTGTTTCTATATTTAATCGGTAGTTTGTGCTCGGTTCAGAAGGAAGCTATGAGTGTTGTGACGTCGTTCGACGAGTGGGCATGTTGCGTAGAGCACGTATTTTACTAGCACACGAGGATGTGTCCGATGGTACACTGTGTACCAGGATTCAAATCGTGCTAAACTGACATAAGGAAATCATTATACTCAAACATTGTAAAAAAAAGAAATCATTTGGATCATAAATTGTGCTATACATATTTGGTGACACTGTTTTGGTTCCGTACATTACTTTCTTACAATTTATTTGGATAAAGAAATGGTTGCCTTCAGGTAATTATTTAGTAGATATGTTTATTTTGATGTAAGGATACAATTTATAAATAAAATGATTGATAAGTAAATGTCCAATACAAGTAAATATAATGAAGTTTAGTGTAATTTAAGTGCAATTTGAGGATGTTTTAAAAAAGTGAGTACTAAATAATTTAAGTAAATAATACAATACAAACATTCTGTGGTTTAATTATTTTAATACTAAATACATTTAACAAATAATTTATTAATAGGAATACAACCATATTACAATTAAATAGCTTAAAATCAATCATAAAGTTAGAGTCGCAAACATGGCTTAATTTTGCTGAGAGAATTAAAGTTTAGAAAAAGGAGAATGGGCAAAAATATATGGAGCTTGGTCCAAATTTCCACCATCAATAAAAACTATGACATATGATGGAACACTGCGTTCTGAATCATTATCAGAAGACCGCAACCCAAAATATTTACTCAGTAAAAAGTTATGACCCCATGAGAACTTGTAATTTAAAAACCTTTTTACGCTTAATTATTTCACTATATCTTTTAAACTACTCGATTGATTAGGTGTATGACATTTCTTTGTAATTCATACGGTATTCTGGTTGATATAAGCTCTAAGAGCCAAAATATAAACAATGTGGCGGTCGCGGTAGGTACCTCGCTACGTCAAAAAAATCATACCCTATCATGTGGGGAATCAAATCAAATGAAAGGACTTATAGCTATCTTTACAATGCTTATGTTTATTTTAAAATATTTGTAATACTGGGAAGAATGTAAACACAAAAATATCACACAAGTTTTATTTATTCCTGTCTCACAGTGTGGAGTCTGTCCTTATAAGAATACATCTCATGTCTTCAACCACAATAACATTGTCCATTACCATGACATGGGCACAGCACCCCACAGTTCGCATTACAGAAAGACAAGAACAGTAGTAGTTTGAAATGGTTTTTCGATTATGGATCATTACATACGTAGTGTTGTCTTGCACGTGCGAAAAATACTTTTAGCACAATTGCGAACCGTCCCGATTACATTTTTATATGAGTAGGTGCGCTAAGGTTATCATTGTATACTTTGCAAATGATTTGAGATTTTTTTTTAAATGAAATATAGAAATGTTTTTACTGCTTGAAATGTGGCTATGTGCGAAAAAATTTACGGTTAAATAACTAAAAATACGTATTTTTAAAACAGTCATAACTTTTTTTTGAGTGAATATATTTTTGTCACCTCATTCTGATCATTACATACGTAGTGTTGTCTTGCACGTGCGAAAAATACTTTTAGCACGATTGCGAACCGTCCCGATTACATTTTTATATGAGTAGGTGCGCTAAGGTTATCATTGTATACTTTGCAAACGATTTGAGAATTTTTTTTTATATGAAATATAGAAATGTTTTTACTGCTTGAAATGTGGCTATGTGCGAAAAAATTAACGGTTAAATAACTAAAAATACGTATTTTTAAAACAGTCATAACTTTTTTTTGAGTGAATATATTTTTGTCACCTAATAATCAAAATTGTATGGTATTTAGTCGACTTTAAACTTACATAGCCCTCAACAGTGGTGGAAATTTGGACCACTTCTGCTCATTGTCCTTTGTATTGCCGCGAAAACGGGGAAACTATGCATAATCCAGCAATTCGTCATATTTATGCAATTTCGTCGTCTTATCTGGCTTGCTCTATTAGACCTAATTCTTTCCATCATTGAAACAGTAAATTACAAATTGAAGAATAAATCAATAATCATCATCATAAAGCAAAACATTAATGGTTCCCGGTCGGTATCTTATCTACCATAGAGAGAGCAGCAGGAATATTTATGTTTTTTAAATAAATTATTTCTGACTTTAAGTTTCGGTAACCTACGACGAGTTTATTTAGGCTTCTCAATGTTCTTCTTAATGTTAAATTGTTGTTATAATAGATGATGGATTATCAATAAAATCGCAATAAAATTCAATGATATTTTAATTAGTACAGTAGGTTCTCTGCCTTTTTTACGGCAATGTCACACCTATTTCCAGCTGTTCCATCTAAGAATAAGTAACCTCGTCCCTGTCATGAACAAGACCATGGAATTTACAGTAAATTATTAAATATTTTATATTAAATAGTATTGAAATCATTTTGATCATGTTTGTATAATAACTTTTGCTGGTACAGTAGGTACCGTGGTATCAAAGGTACTTTCGCGGTTTTGCATTAAGTATCCGTATTCTATTACGGAGGTTTTATTTATATTATAGTAGTATAAGCCTTACCTCCTATAAGACCGCAATAATTATAATTAATACTATATTATATCCGTATAGGTTTCCTCATCGGTTTCCTTTACAGTATGAGGCTACTGATAAGTTGTTTACGTTACGTATAATGATTGGTTACAGTCTTTATTTCAATATCTCTTGTGTCTCTATATGTCATATGTCTGAATTTTGCAATAATCTCAAATGGTATATTTATACGACTTCGCCAAAATGTGCAAATTCTTTCTCTTTTTTTCAATACTCTATTTAACCCACTTTCCCTATATTAAAGACCGTTTTGTATTCTTGTGCGATACACATTCAAATTCGCTGCTATCATCAGAGAAATACAAAATTTATGGGCAAGGCATTCTCCGTAAAAATTATTCGTCGTATAAGATCTGCCTTTTAGTTTAATAAAAACTTAAAGTTAAAAAATCTACACATTTTCTTCCTTTGGTGAATCCATAAATTATTGTGTCTTTAAGTAACTTCTCTTCTTGATACTTGTATGCCTGTAGTATAAGTTTATTTGTATTTATGCGCATTTTAGTAATTCTAGTACACCTCAGAATACCAACTTATATTCCCTTTCGTTTTACCCATTCAATGATTGTCCGTAAGAGATGATTACACTGCGCGATAGGACCACTTTTTGTACAATAATTAATTTCAGAATTACTTGCATGTAATTTTTTGTGAAAGTGAACAATAAAGAGTTATATTAAATTTTCCAAGGATACGCCAAGAGTAACATAAACCTCCTTTGTAATAATTAACCACTAGCTGGTATTTGTAGGTGTGTTGTTGATTTTGTTAAATTAAATTTAATATAGCTTCTCAATGACACTACGATAAAAATTGATGTGATAGATCTATTTTACGAAAAAGCGTTTTCATAATATGAAGCTTTAGAGAAATTTTTACTAGTACAGATAAAAAATTAGGACCTTAATTTATAATCTCAACTAGTTGATGCCCGCAGCTTCTCCCGCATTGTATAGGTACCTTAAATGTTATTCTACACCCTAAACTACCTATATTCCAAATTTCATCAAAATCCATTTAGTAGTTTTTGCTTGTAAGAGTTGTTATTACATCTCAGCCATGTGGTGAATAACAATAGTAGGTAAAGATGTGGTGTAGTCCGAATTGGGTAAGGTTAGAAGAGCGCGATAGGCGGCTGGTGCGTTTACGCTTTTGTCTACGTATAGTACGGGCGGGGGCAACGCAACGTTTTGGCAACGTTCCGGGCGTCACTATTTTTAATGAACCTTGAGAGAAACCGCCCTTGCCGCTTTAATGCAAGTCAATTTTGGTTCGATGCTTACTATCATCGTGAATCTATTTTTCATTCTATTATTAGCATTCTCTACCCTCCCTTGTATAGCAATATTTACGCACACATACAGTTACAACAACGCTATTTCCGGACGACCTCATCACACGTTTTACGCTTGGTATTAACACTTACCTTTTTCGAAAGGTGCTCAACCCGTACGAAGGTAGCTAAATGTCATAGTGAAGAACGCTTTGTTCAGTTCCAATAATATTATTTTTATGGGAATATATTAAAATAATATTTTCACTAATTAACATTTATTACTGAATGATATGCGATTCAATCAACGAGAATGGGTAATTTTTGTAATAAATACCTTATGTATTGAACTTGAACTCAATCGTTCCCACTTATCATGTAAGTAGTATGACGATGTGTAATACTAGAATATAATAATGACTCATGAATATTAATGTCTACAATAAATAAGTAAATTTGTACAAACGTCCGCGTCGAGGCAAGCCCGTAAGCCAGCCAGCGCGTCTCGCACTTCGTGCGCCACCAGCAGCGCTGACTGGGTATGCGCCAGTGAAAGGGAGGTTAAATGTGCCGACCGCAAGATGAATTGCAACAACTTTACTAAAATTGGCGTCATTGATATATTTCACGGTTGCATTATGTTAAAAAAACTAATTAAAAACGGAGAATGCCGTCCTTTTGACAAAAAGATAATCCAAAAAGGTTTATATATTTTAATAATCGACGACGTCCGTGTTGCTCCATAAATCTTTTTATTTTATAATGTAATCGAAAGTATTTTAGGTTACTTAGCATTTACTCTGGCAAACCATAGGGTTTAGCATAGCTGTCCTTTATCTAATATGCTTTTTATTAACTTCATCGTGTATTGGTAAACGAAAAATATAACAGTTAACGTATTGAACATACATCTTAATAATTGGCTTAACCTATTTTATATACTTAGTAATTATTCAAAGCGAAACAAAGAAGATTTTTTTATTTTAGAGAGTTTGACCTTACTTATTCGTGTTTCCTAAATATTACTTAATTTATACAAACAAGATTGTATACATAGTATACATACAAGATTATATACATGTAATTTTATTGCAGGCCTTTGATTAGTTACATTTAGTTTTGAGGCTGATATGTCATGTGGGTTTCCTTAAATGTCAAAACGAATTGCTCTTATTTATTTTTTACAAAATACTCGTATTAGCATGTCATGTCACATAATAATTTTATTATAATATTCCTCAATCATTTACACAGGGGTTCTTAATTGTAGCGGCATCTCGTACATAATGTTATGAATCTCGAAATAATATTACTGTCTCTTCACACAACCCCATCTAGTCCTAAAATAAGCAGAGCTTGTAATGAGGATACTTAACACTGGAAAAACTTATTTTTTTATGATAGGGCTGACAAACTATTTACATTTTTTAAACTATTTCTTTATTAAAAGCGCCTATGTACCTATTAAAATGATTCTATTTTAAGCTTTATTATTCAGCTAGGTGAAAACGATCATAGTTATACTTACTATGCTAACTAAGCCGATTACGCGTTTTCGTACTTAATAGGAATTCTAAGTCGAGAAGACAGACTAGCTACATTCGGTAACTGATACTTAAAGGGTCAAAGTTCTATTACAGGAATAATTTTATCACAAAGAAGCAAAAAACTATTTATATAAAAGGAAAATTTGGGTTTCTCAAGAGATAAAAAAGGTGGTTTTTAATCAAAAATTAATATTATGTCTAAGGTAAACAAAGAAAATAAAGGGAATATTAACAGTAAAATAACTTGGTCTACAAATATGCTGGCCAAATGAATTAGTAAATGGTTCGTTACGGGTTACCTTATTTTTTATAGTTCTATATCACCATCATCATAACAGCCCATTAATGTCCCACTGCAGGGACGGGCCTCCTCCCATGACGGAGGGATACTTGGCCTACTAATACCACGCTGGCCAGACGGATTGGTATAGGGTTTAATTTCAAGTTTTCCTTCTTTTTATTTCGTAAAGATAATATTCACGGATAGTCCCTTAGTCGGTTTCTACGACACCCATAGGATGAGATGGGGTGGTGACATATTGTATTCTTATAGTTTTATGCTTGACAATATTCCACACTCGATTGGAAGTCGAATGCGATGAGAGGGTTGGCGCCATTTAATTTTATTTTAACGTCATCACAGAGATAACAAATATGTTATCATTACAAATCGTAGTAAGTACCAAATGAACCTAACCCAATAGACACCAATCCATCCATCAAACAAGTTGATTGTTGTTTCAGTCTCAATGAGTGCTATTTCGCAAATAAAGGTGCAGCAGTGGTGCTGGGCGGTGCAGAGCGCGGATGTCTGTGGCGGTCACCAGCTCGCGTGCATCCCCTGCAGCCTGATATTCAACATCACCTTCAGTCCATGTTTTATTTGCTGCGCCCCGAGGAAACGCTCAAAATGGTATGAATACACAGACAATACACATTATACTACGTAAACTTAACCCTTTTCAGCTTTAGGTAGATACCGTCTTAGTAGTTTTAAATAAGCAGTGAATTGGGAGGAGTTAAAACTCGAAAACTGCCAAACACTAAAGTACGATAATGAAGTATTTCCAATAATAAATTTATAGTAAAAATACATTTCGAATTAGTCCTTAATCTTCGGATTCTTGTTTGGTCGGATTCTTGATTCGTCGTATTCTCATTTCGTCGTAATTATCTATATTAAATAAATCTATAAATTCCTATTTTTTTAATAACAAGAAGATTTTCTTCTAGATAAGTATTTTAATGATATTTTATACTCGCCACAAATACATTGCTCACACTGTACATATTTTTTTTATGTCCGTTGCTTTGCATTTTCTTCTCAGTTTTGGATGAGAAATTCAGCGCTAATAACGCCGCTGGGGAATGAATAGCCCATAAATCAAGAAATTCTTTATAAATACATAAAAAATCGTCAAAAAAGAGCCAATTTACTTGAAAAAAATAAATCAATTCTAAGTAAATTGTTTAAATAGTCTTCGTGTAGGTATGGTATTATTACCGTTTTCTTTTCAATTTATATTGTAAATATTTTAATGAAGAAGTGGAGGCTCGGTAATATTATAATTTCATTTTATGTTGACATTATGACGAATCAAGAATCCGACCAAACAAGAATACGACGAAAGAAGAATACGATGATCAAGGACTAATTCGACATTTCTTCCTTTATACTTTTTAGGGTTCAACTTGTGCAACGTGATTGATAAGTATGCTAAGAACAGTTATGATTGAAAGTTAATTCCATATATATTTTTTATTTTACCTAAATTTTTTTTTTGAAAAGACAACTCCCGCACTAGGGATCATGCCCTGTGTCGCGGGGACCTTTTACAAACATCAAATTAACGGACACAAAGAACACCCAGACCATGACAATAATTTGTGAATCTCACGATTTATTGTCCTGCGTGGGGATCGAACCCACAACCTCTTGCACGGCAGCCGCTTGCGCTACCGTCGCGCCACCGAGGTCGGCGAATATCTATCTCTATTGTTATTTGTCTATCTATATTATTTTTAAAGCTTTTTATAAGTTTAAAAATCTTAAAATACTTAATTCTTAGGCGGTGAAACTGGAAAGTGCACACGCGGGTCGAACCAGATACCTAGTAGTTGTATGCCGCAGCAACGAGGCAGCGTTGCTGGGCATCGACTGCAATGAACACACCACCGTTGGACTTGTTTTACGCGTTCTTGCTGATACGTCTATTAAACTAGATGGCGATGGGTAAGTTATCTTATACTGTCACTCATTCGAAGTTAGGGAAGTTTTTTGTCAGTTAATTCTTAAAAAAGTTTGAACCGAAATGTAAACGGTTTATTCGTCATACAATTATATTATGTCCTCTGCCTCAATAATTGATTGAAAGGTTATTACATCAGTGGCATGTACACTCATACGTGGCTGAAGTGAGCAAAGTCGCAGTTTCGAATCCCAAGACGAATCTGATACACAATCCTCTAGTCCTGTTACACACAAAATATGCCTATCTATTGTCTGCAAATTATGGTGGTGTTATGTAATACTACAGATTTAACAACTTCTATTTTAATAAAATTTGTTAATCACTATTTAAGAGGCCATCTGTCTATTTCGGCCCCGATTCATCTAGAAAAATTCTGATCTAGGTTCGGACCCAGCGAAATGGTAATATGAAGGCTCGTAATAGAAACGTTTAACGACTACCGATTAGTCGGATTATTCAGAGTCGTAAATGAGTTATTCGTTACCCCTACAACTACAGGCTGGCCTTGAAGAGCCCAAAAATACGGAATAAGAACCAAAATCAGTCACAAACGTCTACTTAGGTGGTAATTTTATATGAACAAGTTTTACTAACTATATCTGCTAGCTACTTTTACTGTACAAAGAACAATAACTAATTAGGGATTCATTGTCCACAGAGGATTCAGTGTATGTGTGTGCAATCAACAGCACATATTCAAGCCGGTATCTGTACAGGCCATGTGGTGAGTGTGACAACCGTTATATTATTCTAATAACGCAGTAATTGTTCATATCTATATTAACTTATAATACATTTGATATAATCAGTATCTAATTAATTTAAATGATTAAAAGTTTAGGTTTAGGGTAATTAAATAGTTTGCTTTTAACTTCTGCACCACTTAGTTTAACGTGATATTATAAAGACGTATAAATTATTACTCTATTCCTTAAAATAAGTATTTACGATGTAAAAATCACCAGAACACACACAGAGATGTAAACATTTTTATTAGAGGTAAATTATTTTAATTTCATAATTACATTGATTTACTTAATTGATTTCAGGTCCGCTCTACAAACATTACACCGCGCGAGTGCACAAGCACGCCAGCTAAATCATTTCTCAGGTGGCACTTCGCACTCGTGGTGTTCTTACTATGAGAGCCATGTGGACTCGGATCGGTCTTGTCTCAACGAGTGGCACGCCATGGATTGCATTGAGTCCCGCCGACCACCATCACCTGATTCATTGAGGCTCAAGTAAGTGACTACATTATTTTACTTAATTAATATAAAAATTATAATACTTTTATCTAGCAATAAACGTTCCGCCTGCATGAAAAAGCATCCTTATATGTTGCAGTTTTTGCAATGCATCTTTTTTTAAATCTAATCGCGAGACTATAATCTTTGTTGATGCACAAAACCAATTGCAAAAAAAAAATGCTTTTTAATATAAATATATTATGTTATTTCACTTTTGAGTGTGGAGAGTACGATGAGATGACGACTGGCAGATCAGTATGGACGAAGAAAGTAAACAACACAGTTAAAACAACTGAGTTAAATAAACCAGGAACAAAAATATCTAAGTTTAATATTTGGAACCAGGTTAGAAGGATGATGAGCAGCGCATTTTAGGACTATCATCATAGCAGCCCGTGAAACACGAATCGTTTACTAGTACAGGAACGAGCTTCCTCCATCTGTATATTCCCTATACTTGGCGTACAAATACCACTCTAAACAAACGAGTTGGTTTTGAGTTTTGTCTTTTTTAATAGTAATTGTCCTTTCAGCGGCCTTAATATAACAATAGATATAAATACCCACATGATTAAAGAGGCTGAGGGAAGACATGTTTTCTTAATCAGCGAACGCATGAAGTTATAAAAGAGGCATAACTAACTAAACTTCTACACACGTAACAAGCACCTTGTAATTATAAAATTGTTGGATACTGCATAAAACAAGCATCCTACACAGAACTATTATTAGTTTCCTGTAAACATAAAAGGAACTTAGTTTTTTTAAGTGGAATATATTTACTGTAATGTAAGCAACATAATCATAATTACACATAAATTGCCTAGACCTAGGTCGTGGCCTAGATTAACATCGAACGTCGGCCGATGCGTTAATTATGATACATTGTTAGCATGCAAAGTTTGAGGTAAATCATTTTAGTGTTACCCACTTTTAATACTCTAATTGGCTACTTATTTTGTATTGCGAATAGCATCTGAATCTGTTTGGTTCACAACCCATAAAAAGTAAAAAATCGGGCTAGTGATTACTGGTTAGCAACGACAGACATTGGCTTGGTCTTTCTCTAAGTCAACTAAAGCCAAAAAAATGATTAAAAAAACTTGACCAACCCTGTATCGATCCAGCTTGGGCTGGGTGGTGTTAATATGCCTGTTTTCCCTCCGTCACTGAAAGCCCTTAAACTATTTCTTTCATAAAATGTTATTATTGAATAAGATATTTTTGTCATAAAGTTTAGCCATGTCTTTTCCACGAATAGTAAGAGACATGTTATTTGTGATTTTGTCTGCTCTTGTAGGATAATGGTTACACATTATTTATTTATCGATTATTTGCTCAGTAGGGTAATACACTATATTAGTTTCTCTACTAAATATAAGGGTTGATTATTAAAATTAAGTATAATAGTAAGGGACCCAAAGTATGGCAAAATATACATATATTTAAAAAAAACTTTATTTTTCACAGACCCCGCGAAAGGAATGAAACTGAACGAGTTATTCGTTGCACGTTAAAGGAGATCATGATGAGTGTGGATCTGGACGAGGTGACCAGCAAGGCTATTAGAGGTCGACTTGAAGAGGAACTTGATATGGATCTTGCAGAATATAAGTCGTTTATAGATCATGAGATGCTCACCATATTGGGACAGATGGACGTGCCGACAGAAATTTTTGACCATGTATACCTTGGCTCGGAATGGAATGCTAGCAATCTGGAAGAGTTACAGCGTAATGGGTAGGTAACTCAAGTAGATTAATGACTATCAGAACTTA
Source organism: Schrankia costaestrigalis (assembly GCA_905475405.1). Classification (NCBI taxonomy): domain Eukaryota; kingdom Metazoa; phylum Arthropoda; class Insecta; order Lepidoptera; family Erebidae; genus Schrankia; species Schrankia costaestrigalis. The sequence goes on from FR997832.1 coordinate 10,327,116, forward strand.
CAATCGAACAAAATTAATACTATTTACACACCATAAACTGACTCTTTGGGTATGGGCCTCCTTTTATAACACAAAGGAATTGGCACAATTACACTATACTTAGAATAGTAGGTTATTGAAGACAATGGCTAGTTCATTCTTCTGTACCGGTTTTTGTACGTTTTTATCTGATTCACTTTTACGACACTCTAAACAGGTTACAAAGGTGTGACACATACAGATTTTTTTAAATGTAATAACTGAAACTGTTAATCTTATTTGACATGTCTAAAGAGATAATTCCAAAGCATAAACTATAGATAAATAGGGCAAAAAATCAGAATAAAAGCACAAAGTCTAAAATTATTCTCAATGTTCATTTCATTCATTATTGTTTATTGTTTGTTACAGAGTGAGACACATACTGAACGTAACAAGAGAGATTGACAATTTTTTTCCTGGTATGTTTGACTATCTTAATATTAGAGTGTATGATGACGAGAAGACTGACCTATTGAAGCATTGGGACAATACATTCAAGTACATAAATAAAGCCAGAAATGAAGGTTCCAAAGTACTTGTTCATTGCAAAATGGGTATTAGTAGATCAGCTTCTGTAGTGATCGCTTACGCTATGAAAGCATTTAACTGGAATTTCGAGAAGGCACTCAAACATGTAAAGACGAAAAGGAGTTGCATTAAACCAAATACAAACTTTTTAAATCAACTTGAAACATATCAAGGTATTCTGGACGCTATGAAAAATAAAGAAAAACTACAGCGGTCAAAATCTGAAACAAATCTTAAATCACCAAAAAATATTTCTAAAACAGAGAATAAAGTAATGGATCCTACACCATTGGTATTAGCTTTGACTGGCTCGTATTCAGGCCGGCCACGCTCCTGGTCACCTGACACTAAAGTCGCTTCTGAGCTGCTACCTCCTCCTCCACCAACATCTGTTTCTTTAGAAAACTTAGCGTTTGAGACCCGCCATATGTTAATGCCATGTGCGAATGGAAGTTATAGTGTTTCACCTAATCAAATTATGAGGCTGAAAGAGGAAGGTGCGCCATCCGTAAAACATATAGTAAATGAAATAGAAAACGCAGCATCAACTGATAGAAGAGAAGTAAGTAGAAGATATCAGAGATTAATATTTGGTAACCAAAGTGACACACAAGGCAACAAACAGCCAGAACCATCGAGCGGATCCGTTATTCAATCTACGGATGCGTCCAGTAAACCCCAGCAAATATCACCATCAAAGAATTTAAGTCAAAAGTGTCCCGAATCGAATAACGATGTGGAAAAAATACACACATGGGATCCAGGGGAATCTACATGGCGTAAAAATGATGATCATCGGACTGGTAACATTAGTGATAATATAGTGAAAAGTGATAGTGGAATTGTAGACGTAAAAACACATAAAGTGACTAATAGTGACACGATCGCAAATTCCATAGAACGTTCTAACGTAGAGTGTGACGAGAGACGAACCGTCGACGAGGAAGCCCCGACACCCAGCCGGCAGAGCTCGTGGAGCTCGTTCGACAGCGCCGTCGTGCTCGACCTGTCGCGGCACTCCTCCTGGGGCTCGTACGACACGCGCGCCGTCAGGCCGCTCAGGGACGACCTGCCAAAGCGTAAGGATGACCGCGTCGTTAAGAAGGACGAGGCCGAACGAATTGTCGATCCGAAACTACCCTCCGACCTCGCCATCATCACCGAGCACACGGAGGCTCGCTCGGGTGGGCGGCGCGCGGATAATGAACGCAAATTTAACGAAACGTGTGCCATATTGAGGGAGCTGGCTAATGCTGCGGCGCGCATGGAGCGGGCGAGAGATCGGGGTGCGTCTACGTGGAGCGGGCGTATGTCGGCCTCCGCCCCTGTCGACACTTGGCTGCGCGGTGCGGGAGCGCTGCGGCGCCGCCCCGCCTGCGCCTCGCACGGTGACCTGCCGCGCTCCGCCCCTGGCCTTGTCAGCAACCTCAAGAAGGAGTTTGAGGCGCGTGCTCGGTCGGTGACCTCGCCGGCCGCCCCGCCCCCGCCCGAAGACCTGTCCGTGAAGGTACTCGTGGACCGGTACGACCGGCCCGGCCGTGCCCGCGATCCTGTGGAAGTGAGGCGTGGCCCCGGTTCTAAGAAGTGCCGGCTGACGTCGGAGGGCGAGGCCCGAGCGAGGGCGCGACCGCCGCCGGCTCCGACGGTGGTCTCGCTGGCGCCTCTGGACTACGGCGATATGGTCGTATCAACTGTGATGTCGAAAGCTCAAACTAAAAAACAATTGCAACATGGGAAGACCCACCCGTTGACGAGGCTCAACTTGAATCGGTCGAATAACAGATGTTCAAATCCTGTATATAATACTATGTAGAATTATTAATGTTTTTTATTTATTATGAATTCTTGCCAAACTCGATATTTTATCTTTCTAGAGTTTTATATACTATATTTACAAAATGAAATCACAGTGTATTTGTCTATCACTTAAAATTGTATAAACGGCTGTTTGTGAGTAGAGAAATATTAAAAGGGAGAATAAATTCAATACAACTGATGTACAACTTACGTCAGCGTTTATTCTAACTAGTCCACACTAACCAAAAAAGTTACTTGCTCAACATCAAAATAACAAAATATGTAAAATACCTTATGATTTAAAAAAAAAAATATTTCTACACTTCTAGCCAGGAACGTTGTGGGTAATAAATGGATCTTTATTGTGCCCAAAAAAAATAAAACGCGTTACTAAATAAAACCGTATGCAGAAGATTATAAAGTTAAAATTCATTTAACTGTGCGAAAAAGTAAGTAGGTACCTAAGCATTAAATTATTTATTTTATTCCCTGTCCATACCTTTTCAACTCTGCATCCTTGCAACAAAACAACATTACAGAGAAACAAATGACTAACCAATAATCACCAGATAAATAATTATTATGTCTATCGTAACTTGTCGATTGCGCAACCTAAATTAAATGTATCTCCCCAGTAAAGTTGATCAAAACAGAGATGTAAGATCCATTATAAATTACCCATGACGCTGCTGGCTGCTGGCAGAAGGGAAAAACTACTACCAACGACAGTACTGGTAGTGTGGTGGAAAATATTAGTGTTTGGGAACGAGACGCGACGTTGTAAGACGCAACATAATTTGATTGAATTGAACCTTCTAAAATGTAGACTAGAGTTTACTCGTCATCTCCACCGTCTTCGCTTCCCTCACTGCTTATTCGACTTTTATTTGTACCTCTGGACACCAAAAGGGGCAGTGACATTTTGTCAGGGTCTTCTACAAGGAACTAACATTGGTGTTCTAATAATAGTATTAGAAAGCCAATGAATATAAACCTTTGGAACGGGATTTGTATTTTTTTTTTTTTGGTTCGATGTCGGGACAGCTGCCGACACGCTAGTAGAACGCCCAGTGTGAGCTGACCAACCATGCCGTGCCCGTGGATGCACGCGGTCAAGCAAGACTCTTGCTACCTTCCGCTTTTAACGCGATGGTTCGGGAATGCGAGAGCTTGAGTTTTCACCATCTAGCCCCAACTCAGTTAAGCTCTGGTTTTCCATAGTCTATAATTCTATTAATTATATATTATTTTGTCTATAATATAAATAAGAAGTATAAAATTGATTATCGCGACCCGGCACATATGATATTCGGTGGCTACTTGGGTTCGCTACTTAGCCAACGACAGTGTGACTATACATTTGCAGATAGCATCGGCGGACGCGTCTGCCGAGCGACGTTGGGATGATTTTCTCGTCTGAGGTAAATATTTGACGTTTAGGTATACATCGGCATCCGGCACTTATCAGTTAGTTGTCGGTTTATATAGCACAGATCAAAGGGTTCTAGCGCGAGCGAGCGGTCTGTCCACACGTTACACCGTTCGGTCTCGGATCGGCCAAAATCCGACACACCTGCCACTTGGTTCTGCATAGTAATGGATCGCTCCAAAGTAAGACTTCCCAAGCAAAAAAGTAATAAAATAAGGGTTTTTTTTCTTTCGCTTGAAATGATGTGAAATTTTCTTTTAGATTTAGATTTTATAATGTGTGCGTTCGCCCAGCAAAAAAGTATCGCTTTACAAGAATTGAATGATACAGATAATTAGACCCTTATCCCGTATAAATGTGCCCCTAAATTAAAAATTCGAGCGTCCAGAGGCTCCAGAGTTATTTAAGAAAAACAAATTCTGCTGCACGAACGTTCGCCCAGCAAAATATTTTTTAGTTAATGGGTCTAGCTGAATATAAAATATGCAGAAATATAGCTTGTATTCGAGCCTAGATGTGCCGTGAAAATAAAATTCGAGCGTCATAAGGTTTCAGAGATTTTACAGTTTTTGCTGGGCGAACGTTCAGGCGATTGCTATATTATCGGAAACGGCTGGACGTGAAGTCAAAATTTTTTGTATACGGATAAAGCATAATTCGAGCCTCTTTAAGCTGAAATTAACATTAGTATAACTAATACGGCTCAAGAGTTATTACTTGATTACTAAAAAAATTTTAGGAGGCTCTATCTCTCGAACGAAGTAAGGTGCGGTTTTCAAGTTTGTGTTGACTGGTACCTGTTATTGAATCACATGATCCTGCAAAGTTTCGCCATGAAACTACCTAATATTGTAGAGTTTTTAATGATTTTCCTCTTATTTTGAGGTTATCTTCAATGAAATTAGTTACAGCCCCGAGACACTAGCTTTCTGTAAGCTGGCATGTTATACGTTTCAACAAAAATTAAAGCGCTTTTTGAAGAATACATATGCATAAAATCAGGTGAATATAGCCATTAATTTAGATGTTATGACTAGAAACCACGATCGACATCTTTTGATAGATTAACCGACCAAATTCGAATGGACATTAAAAAGCGGCCGCACGATACTTCAAGCTATCCTTTCACACTTACTCGTATTATAATGAAAATTCAATAGTACAGATGCGTACAGAATTGATAATATGATATTTTTAATTTACATACTTTTAAAGTTAAGATTGGGATACGTGTAAGGGTAATTAATAAATGAGGTATAGTACACATAATATTCATCGACCGCCTTTTCCAACGAGTACTGTGCTACTGGAATAATGGAATGGAATAAAATACAAACTTGTCATAAGAGATGTACGCCACATGCAATTATTTATACTTGCGACTAATTTTTTTTTTTTTTTTTTTTTTTCATTTGTCAAAAAAGCTATAACGTCACGACTTATTTTCCCGCCAAAATTCTATAACATAAAATCAAAATATAATAAATGATGATAGTAAAAATGTTTGGTTTTCTGAACATTCCCTTTACATGTACTATAAGACCTTGCTTCATGCCAAATTTCAAGTTTGTAGGTAGACTGGAAGTAGCCTGTAGGTTTTACCCTTGCTCGTTGAAAATTTGCGACAAAAACGGCGAAATCTCTTGATTGCGTTAGATAAGAAGTTTGATTTTTTTACAGCTCTTAGATGCAACATACCTTAGTATTTAGTGTAAATTTCAGCTTGCTACCTCTACGCGTTCCTGAGATAAATGGTCTTGACAGACAGACAGACAAAAAAGTGATCCTATAAGGGTTCCGTTTTTTCAACGTCGGTATTTTGTGAAATCTTAAAAATTGATCTAAGTATGATTATTTACATAGTAAATTTAATTAAAACACAATGCCAGTTTATTTATTTTATCGAGGTAATACAAATAATAAGTATGTATAAGAAACAGTAAAATGTAAGATACAATATTAGACCTACAAGTTTTTAAACTTAGACAGTACAACTTAGATACTAGGTACATAAGTATATACCAAGACTGTTTATGGCAAATTACAAAATATAATATTAAGTATTTTGTTTTATTTTCTACCTAAACTGATTTCCCTAATCCCTACTAACTGTATAAAAAAACTCATTCATTGAACATAAACATGTTTATACACCATGTTTTCATGTCCTTAATACATAATATTTCCCGACCTACAATTCTGTTCGCATCTGTACTCGAACTGTCATTATAATACGAGTAAGTGTGAAAGGATAGCTTGAAGTATCGTGCGGCCGCTTTTTAATGTCCATTCGAATTTGGTCGGTTAATCTATCAAAAGATGTCGATCGTGGTTTCTAGTCATAACATCTAAATTAATGGCTATATTCACCTGATTTTATGCATATGTATTCTTCAAAAAGCGCTTTAATTTTTGTTGAAACGTATAACATGCCAGCTTACAGAAAGCTAGTGTCTCGGGGCTGTAACTAATTTCATTGAAGATAACCTCAAAATAAGAGGAAAATCATTAAAAACTCTACAATATTAGGTAGTTTCATGGCGAAACTTTGCAGGATCATGTGATTCAATAACAGGTACCAGTCAACACAAACTTGAAAACCGCACCTTACTTCGTTCGAGAGATAGAGCCTCCTAAATTTTTTTTAGTAATCAAGTAATAACTCTTGAGCCGTATTAGTTATACTAATGTAAATTTCAGCTTAAAGAGGCTCGAATTATGCTTTATCCGTATACAAAAAATTTTGACTTCACGTCCAGCCGTTTCCGATAATATAGCAATCGCCTGAACGTTCGCCCAGCAAAAACTGTAAAATCTCTGAAACCTTATGACGCTCGAATTTTATTTTCACGGCACATCTAGGCTCGAATACAAGCTATATTTCTGCATATTTTATATTCAGCTAGACCCATTAACTAAAAAATATTTTGCTGGGCGAACGTTCGTGCAGTAGAATTTGTTTTTCTTAAATAACTCTGAAGCCTCTGGACGCTCGAATTTTTAATTTAGGGGCACATTTATATGGGATAAGGGTCTAATTATCTGTATCATTCAATTCTTGTAAAGCGATACTTTTTTGCTGGGCGAACGCACGCATTTTTACAACCCAATGGGACCCATGCGATAGGGACATTTTGTATTCTTAATCCTTTATTAAACAAAACGGAATTTCGGATTTAAACTTTTAATAAAGGATATTAGAGAAATCAAGGATATTTTCTTGTAACAATTACAAAACGAACGAAAATAACGACGGACAGTCCAATTGCAAGTGTGAAACCTTCATTGTGTCATACACCGTTTAATTCAAAATAAATGCTCTGGGGACCGAGACTACTACGAGTAGGTACATACTGAGAGTGTTAGACATGCAGGTAAAGAATATGCACAAAGATCCATGACTGTGTGAAACCTTAACACGGTTTATTATTATTTATGGAGTGACTTATGAGTTACCATTTCTAAAGAAAACTACTTATAATATGCTTATGGATAGAATAGCTTCACGTGAAGTAAATAAAGCACTGGGTATATTAACCTTTTGACCGCCACGGTCGTAAAATATAATGTTTTAACGAACAAGCGAACTATGTTTTTTTTCTGTTATAATTTTTAGACATATTTGCTATATTATTACACAAAACACTTAACAATTACCCATTCCTTAATGGAAAAAACAATGTAAGAACACCATGCTAAATGTGCAATTTTGTGAGCACCGTCGTCAAGAGAACTAGTGATGGATGGGTAAGGATAACAATTACCTACTATAGTAAAGTAACTATATTTATAGTATACTAAAGTAGTATTACTTTGTTTTCATAAACCTTTTAATATAAAAATATTAAAAGGTTTATGACAACAAAGAAATACTACATACTTTACTGAATAATGATGATTATTTCTCGTCTACTACTGTCAGATACAATAAAAATAGTAAAACTAAACATTATTTTAGTCATAACTTTGTTAAAGTTATGACTAAAATAATTGTTGCTTTAAAAACTAAACATATTCAAGACTAAGATAAATATTACTAAAGTTCTAATATCATGTGCGTGTGGTGTGAGTGTTCTTTTTTAAAAGTAAGTCAAAACATGACGAAATTAAAGAATAATTTAGGAAAAAATTGTGAAAAGACAACGGCGTTGATAAAAAAATTGTGAAAAGCATAGAAAAAAAGTTACGGTCAATTAATTAGAACACTCAATCCGGCGACCAGAAAAAATTACTGCACCTTGTTTCTTAGAAACATACAAACAATTTTGTTGTGAAATAATTGTACAGATTTAGTGAAATATATTCCCAATTATTCAAATGTTTTTGACTATTTATTTCGATTTTATAAAGGTATTTGTAGAACACTCAATCCTCCTATAACGCAGATTGAAGTATTAAAAAATCTTAAACTATGGCTTAATAATTTCTTGACTTTGATACTCTATTACACGAACACTATCCCGGATCAATTTGTGAAACACAAATCATCATAAAAAATATACTAGTTTAAGAGAAAATTAAGCAATTACTTTCTAAGAAATGTTCCGTGTGAGTGTTCCATGTTTTGGCGTACATGAATTTAACCCAAACTTGTATGTCAACCCAGACTATACCTGAAATTGTGAAAATGTTTGTACTAAATTTTAAAACGTCTTCTGAACTTGATACGGTTTTATTTTAACAATTATTAACTTAAATAAATCTCAATCATAAATTCTATGCTATAAAGCTGATCAGGCTGACCATAAATTTAATAAAAATAAAACTGTACTCTTTGTGTTTTATTACAATAAAATATAGTTTATAATTTAATGCATCTTTGTTTTGCAAAACTAAAAGACCATGAGATAAAGTCGTTATGACTAAGAATTATCGGAAATATGTCTTGAAGGATGGTACATTTGACTTGACCACCAACAAGTTGCTCTTCAATATAAGCTTTTTACCCGAAACCCTACCCTGTTCTCGAAAATAGTAGATGTGTATGTAATATTGAAATCGATACACCATACTCATATGAAATAATATGAGACTCTCGCTCGACACGGCACGTATTGTAAGGAGGTTCCTATATCTGGAGCCAGACCACCAGAACCAGATGCTTGTGGGTCTATCTTTTTTATATTTAAAAATGTAATTATTTAAAAAAAATAAATAAAGAGAAACATAATTATAAAATTGACTCCCTTAGTCAGTTTTTACTACACGCATGGGATGAGGGTGACATAGAACAAAAATGTACTTGTAACTTTTAAACTATCGCGTTTCATTATTATAAATATTATATAAACGGGATATTAACGCGCATTTAATTTACCTTTTACTTGACGTTTCGGCACGTCTTGAAACGTCAAGTAAAATAAAGGTAAATTAAATGCGCGTTAATATCCCTTTTATATAATATTTATAAAAATGTACTGTTTTATTTTAATGTAAGTCATGGTCAGCCTAGTCAATTTTTTAGCTAAGAATTATAATTTAGTTGATAATTATTAAAATAAAACCGTATCAAATTCAGAAGACGTTTTAAAATTTAGTACAAACATTTTCACAATTTCAGGTATAGTCTGGGTTGACATACAAGTTTGGGTTAAATTCATGTACGCCAAAACATGCAACACTCACACGGAACATTTCTTATCAAGTAATTGCTTAATTTTCTCATAGACTAGTATATTTTTTATGATGATTTGTGTTTCACAAATTGATCCGGGATAGTGTTCGTGTAATAGAGTATCAAAGTCAAGAAATTATTAAGCCATAGTTTAAGATTTTTTAATACTTAAATCTGCGCTTTATGAGGATTGAGTGTTCTACAAATACCTTTATAAAATCGAAATAAATAGTCAAAAACATTTGAATAATTGGGAATATATTTCACTAAATCTGTACAATTATTTCACAACAAAATTGTTCGTATGTATCTAAGAAACAAGGTGCAGTAATTTTTTCTGGTCGCCGGATTGAGTGTTCTAATTAATTGACCGTAACTTTTTTTCTATGCTTTTCACAAAATTTTTATCTACGCCGTTGTCTTTTCAATTTTTTCCTAAATTATTCTTTAATTTCGTCATGTTTTGACTTACTTTTAAAAAAGAACACTCACACCACACGCACATCTAATATCTAGTACATTTTATTAAAAACTAAAATTGTATAAACCGTAAAACGTTTTCATATTACATTAAATTAAAATCTACAACAAAATGGTTAACGTATATAACGGGTTTTTCTAGCAATAAACACTATAATTAAATTATAATTATTCACATAACTCTAGTAACATAACGTAATTATTATATTAATTAAATGGTGCTAATAATATCGTAAAATAAATATCTCACCCTGGTCCATCTCTAATACAAAGGCGGCAAAGTTTAAAAGCGCAGTGCTCTACAAGGTCTTCACGCTAGTGTCGTATATTACACGAAGTGGATCAGGTCACAAACGATATTAGTGTTGTGCCCATTGATTTATAAAAAACCCAAGATGCACATTTTCAAACAAAACTAACAGCCAAAAGTGTCACCAAATTAAACATACGCAATAAATACGTATAGTAATATCGTAAACATATTTTTTTTTCAAATTCAATCTTACACGCATGACATAAAGTTGTATTTAAAAAGTAATGCACATAAAGCAATAAAATTTAATGATTGACGTTTGCCGGTAGAACAACGCGATACTAATTTAAAAAAAGTGCACAATGCGCCTATTTGTTGCGGACGTTTTTGGGAAGTAAAGTGTGTATCTTTGGTTTTTTGTAAATCAATGGTTGTGCCTTAATTATTTCAATTACTATTTATGTGCTCTTGTAAAACTTATTTTTGGTATTTGTTTATTAATTTTCCAAAAACAATAAAATGTGTGTACCTATATGAATACAATTTAGCGGTAATTAGTAATTATTTTTATTCGTAAGCCATGTGTTACTTTTTTTTAGGTATTAAATGAAGGAAGTTTGGTCGTGGCGTTAGGGAGTTTTTCTGTATTGTCGTAGCGATCAAAAGGTTAAAATTACACCTAGGGAGGGTAACGTGTATACTAGATTTAAAAAGCCTGGTTGGGCATTAGGCTTCTCTTTATCAATTGAGTAATATTCAATTTATCCAAAGTCTACAATCTGTAATCTTTTTCCCGCTATGTAAGCAACACGTGGAACTTGCGAGAGCTCGCAGAGTTTCTTGTATGTAGTATCTGGTTCTTTTTTTGGCTTTCTTCTTACAGTGCCAAAATCAAAACTATATATTTCGCCTGGGTTATTTCTAATAGAACACTCCGTCTGTAAAGAATTAATGACATTAAAAATAGTTTTTGCATGCGACTTCGCTCGCTACTAAGTATGTGCAAGAATATGTTCGACAAATTAATCAACCTAATTTGATTACTTCCTTTAGCTGTGCAGTAATAAATTATTGTCCTTCCTCAAACATTTGATAGAAATTTTAAACGGTCATATCTCCTAAACGGATGAATATTTTTCAATAAAACTTAATTGTTTCTGTTTAGTAAAATTATGAGTGAAGTCGTAACCTGCCAGTTTCAGTCATTTTCCTAATTTCTCAGGTCTCCCTAATCCGTTAGTTTTCCTTTCCCGAAATTAATCTAAAGTTGATTCGAGCTAACCCCTAATCGAGAAGACCATTACTAGTGCAAGACTTTCCGGTCGGACAGCTATAAATAAACCGACCGGTTTCGGTTTCATTATAGCTGTTAAGCTGAATTACATTATCATAGATAAAAATACTTACACTTTTCATATTTGTGTCAACCACCCGTAAAATATTAGATTCGGATCCACCACACACCATTAAGTTAGTTTGTTGTACTAGCTTTCCACAATATAATTTCGAGGGATAATTATCTGGTATTATCGTGTCGATCAATTTACATGATCCATAATCCCACAACTGAATGCAATCGTTTTCTTGCCAGGAACACGTAAGTACCTTGAAAGGTAATAATAAAGTGTTGAAATCTCATAGACTGTGATAACCTGAACAAAATGATCTGATATTGCTCTGAACATCAAACATAAAAGTAGTTATCTTAAATATAGAGGCGTTGACCCAATTGCTAGCATTACCAGATTGTCAGCACCCCCGGCGAAAACTAAAAAAATTAAGCTTTTTATTAACTGATTTGGGCTGCCACTTAAAGGAAATTAGATTAGGAAACAAAGGTCCGCGCAAACTTGTAGCTTGTAAATGTTCACGGTCTAATCTTTGAAATTATCTACCTAATTTTAAATATGCTCTTCCAAGGATAAACAGTAAATGATCAACAACGTTGAAAGGTATGCTTGGAAGACTTTTTGTAGGTAGGTATCTATTTTATATTTGTGTTATTTTTATAAAAGTCGAACATTTTTTTTCCCTACCAAGTCCGAATGATTCCGACCTAAAAACATACCTGACAAATATTTTACTTACTGTTCGTCCAGCTTTATCAAAGTCTAAACCTTCACCGCATATGTGGACACCTTGAAAATATTTTGTCGCATACGGCTGTCTATCATCCCAACAAAACACAGTGTCATCCCAACCCCCTGATATTAGTTCATGGTGTGACTTTGGGTTGAAGGCGCATGCATATATACGTGAAGTGTGACCATTAATCACGTTTCTCTGTTGACTAAAAAAAAGGAAGGGTAGATGAAGATATTTCTACTTATACGTTTTAAAGACATTTAGACTACCAACCAGTGACAGTCTACAGTGACCAAATGAATTTGGCTTGGGTTTTTTCAAGATTTTCTTTTGTTTGAATAGTAATTTTTCAAATGTAGTTTCTATTTAATTTTAACACTGACTATCTCATAGAGTGCGCAGAATCTAACGTTTTTATACAGTTTCATGTATAAATACCGATTTTTATACTGAGAATAAATGTGTTGCATAACTTTATGTGAAGGGTAATAAATTGTAATCATACCTGGAATAGAAAGCTCTTTCTTGCGTTTGAGCTTCTTCGTCATACATATTAACCTTTGCGTCATCTCCATATGTAACGAATTTACTGTAACGTGGATGATAACTTATACCCAAAGTTTGTCGTTTTTCACGTATAGTATATAAACATTGGCTATATTTGAACTTCCAGCATTTTATACAACCGTTAACATCTAAAAATGTTTAAGTGCGTAACTACACCTAAACTTACATTTCATTGCAGATAGTAAAAACGGGAAGAGTAGCTAAAGATAAAGCGATTCTAGTTTATTTTTAGAAATACTAAATAGCTGAATGTTTTCTGTTTTTAATGGTTCGGTAAAAGATACTTTTTAAGGTACTAACATGAACATAATAACATATTTGTGATTGGTTGCACTTTGCTGACCGGTCGATGCTTGATTGCGGATACAGGACCAGGGTACGAAAGTGTTTCATCATCAACCAATGTATATGTACAAGCACCAGTACTACATGAAAAAATTCTTATAACTCCATCACTAAAACCAGTAGCAAGGTCGTGTACGTCTTCAGTAAATTTGCAACACATCATTTCCTTATTCGTATCTCTGCGAACAAATATACTTAGTTTTCAAAACTGTAGGCGTGTTGGTGAAACTGTTTGTTGGACGGTCTTCAGTGCCTAAAGGCCTACGCAGACCTGGACGGCATGGCAAGGGATTTTAATTTTTACTAATGATATGAAATACTAACATTCAACCGTACTGTTACAGAAATACGATATAAATTGCTATGCTTTAAAATGATGCCGCGGCATTGAAAGGGATTTTATCGCACGGCATTGTTCATTTTAAAGCATAGCAATTTATATCGTATTTCTGTAACAGTACGGTTGAATGTCCATTAGTAAAAATTAAAATCCCTTGCCATGCCGTCCCGGTCTGCGTAGGCCTTAACTTACTTTTAACCATAACCTGGATTGGCAGATAATAATAATGATGAAATCATTTGTTTTGGTTGCCTTGGTGAGCTTACTAAATCAGAAAGTAAAAATACCTAGTACTCACTATCTTTGCTTTCTGATTTAGTTCCTTCCTAAATTAGTTTATAGGTAACAGGGCGTATTTGAACCCCTTTGTTTTTTTCGCGTACAAACACCAAACTAGGTTTAAATTGTAGACTTTGATACCGCTTTTCTAATTATATAAAAAAAAATGTACTTACCTACCTACCGGGAGAAAAAAGATATTTGGGTGTATGTGAGTAGGAAGAACCAAATAGGTAGGTTAGGTACTAACCATTATTAAGTTTGTAGAAAAATGAAATTAACGCGACAGTTTTGAATTATAACGGTTTAATAACACCACCATACACCAGACAAAAAGGTAACCGGCTTGAAGTTGTTGCAAATCAGCTGCGCAGATGTCATATTTGGAACTAAAGTACCAGGAACGTGGGGAGCGGGTGTTTTTATTTGTTCCTGTACGTGCGCAAACTTCTCTGAAAGCTAACTTCAGCCCAGCTAAGTTAGGTAGAGCAAACTGTAGGTATCCAGCAGAATAAAAAACATTTTTATAGAACGTGATTTTATTTTTGTACTATTTAGTTACATTACAAGCGTAATAAGGTGAACAGTGTTGTATTAATCAGACTACTGTTCCAAGTTCCAAGTATTATCGAAATAAGCCCAATAGGTTACTAAAATTGTTTGAAAAATTCTTTGTTTAATGCCTTAAAACAATAAACAAAATATTCATTTTTCTCCTTTCTCCCATACCTAACAACAGTGGGACGTGGGACCTATACCAATTAGTACCTGTAATTTGTAGTTCATACCTAGCCATATTTCGTTCGTGTACGCCATGGGTATCATATGTCCAAACAAAAGGCCCGTTTACCTTTATGCGTTTAAATTTTATTTGTATTTAAATGAAAAAAATCATTGTAGGTAATGGTTATCCGTTTGAACTAGATAGGTAAGGTATAAGGACTTTCATTTAGAGTCTGATTGAGCCAGCGCACAGCGGCATAGGGCTCTCGTAGGAAAATCTGTACAAACAGCCTTATTTTATTTGTTTCTTAAGTAAACGAATAATTGCTTTGCCTTTTTTACTCGTGCAGGCGTGAGGCGTGCTCTTAATTCAACTGAGGTACGAGTACTAGTACACCGTAGCTATAGGTACTATTTGTAGATTGCGTTTTGAAGGCAGGTATTTAGGGTTCCCTATTTTACTGCGAAAGTTGTTAGTTCGATTTTTATTATATCGAACACGGTATCGCGATAATTTAGTAGTACGATATTATCATACATCGAGGCTTTATTGGTGCCATGTAACGCTAGTGCGAAAAATCTTACTACGATTACTTGTTAGTTCGGTATCTTGTTAGTTCGATAGTACACCGGTTCGAAACTCCTATTGTTTCATGACATATAATTAATAACTTTATTTTAAATTATGGATATTAATGAAATAATTAATTTGTCTTTTAAAAAATATACAATACCAATATATTAAAATAATCCTAATCTTTGATAGATGAGGAATATTAAACCTCACTTTATATTTTATTTTTAAAAATAAAATCAGACAAAATAAGTACCTACATCTATTATTTTACTGTAAAAAATAATTAGCACCTTTTTACCAATAAACTTTAAGGGAAGCCGAGGTCATATTATAGGCACATTCATAATAAAAACTTATAGAAAAACATAAACCAAAAATAAAATAAAATAATATTCATATTTTCAAAAAGGTGCCAATTATTTTTTACAGTAAAATAATAGATGTAGGTATTTTGTCTTATTTTACTTTTAAAGATAAAATATAAAGTAAGGTTTAATATTCCTCATCTATCAAAGATTAGGATTATTTTAATGTATTGGTATTGTATATTTTTTAAAAGATAAATTAATTATTTTATTAATATCCATAATTTAAAATAAAGTTATTAATTAAATGTCATGAAACAATAGGAGTTTCGAACCGGTGTACTATCGAACTAACAAGATACCGAACTAACAAGTAATCGTAGTAAGATTTTTCGCACTAGCGTTACATCGCACCAATAAAGCATCGATGTATGATAACATCGTACTACTAAATTATCGCAATTCCGTGTTCGATATAATAAAAATCGAACTAACAACTTTCGCAGTAAAATAGGGAACCCGGTATTTTACAACACAAAAAAAAAATCTGCTATAACTATAACGACAACCGCGTACTGCAGCAAAAGTGAAGGCAAGTTATAAAACGGGATCGACCCCAAATAGCCGATAGATGAGGAAAAACTACAGACAAGACGTAAAAGACACTTAGTCTGGCTCATTTATGATAAGGATGAATAAAATAAATGAGTTGTAAATGTGTCATAAATTGATTCGGATCCAATTAACTCGTCGGTTTAGTCCGTCTGGTGACAAATACAATGTGGTGTAGGTAAACCTCCTTGTATTTTTGTAGTGTGGGTGCACTACATTATCCCACGGGTGTCTCCTACAAAAACAAAACAAGTAAAACCTTTCCTATCATGTTATGCCATTCCATCTGGTAAGTATAGTTTCCCTCCTGTATTGAAGAAAGTTTTTTCAAGGTACCTACAACAGTAACGAGGGCACAGTCTGTTGTGCTACACCGAGTTTCCTATTGCCCCTGTGAGTGCAGCGACTTGGCAGAAACATGATAAAATAAAGTAACAATGATCAAGAAGACTTACCTACCTTTTTTAGGCGTTGCAAAAACTGTTTACCTACTCATTTTACTTAGTTCACAAATTTAAAATATCAATAGAATTTGAGTAGGAGGACGAGTTAGAGGTACCTATAAGATATATCTACATGCATATTCCAAAAGTACCTACATTAAAAAATATCGTTATTATAATTTCTTTAGTAGGTGCACTCGTCAAATTTAAAGTGAGGCGGGAGGAGTAAACGTAACTACCTTCCTACATATTAAGCGGGAGGGGAGGAGTGAACGTACCTTCCTACATTTTCATTAACCTACTTATAAAATATTAAAATTAACTCACATAATTGAAAGTACATTAACTTTTCCGTTGTAAATTTGATTTTCTTGTGCGTTACATGATATTTTTTCTAACTGAGGGGTGCTTGAGTGAACACTTATTGTTTCCTTTTGAGGAACAGCTTTTTTCAAATAGATGTTGGAAATAGCAAAACTTTTACGTCCTGCTTTTTTGTTGGCGATTGGACCTGCAGGAGATTTTCTTTGAGGATCCATTATTCCTAATTTCCTTTTATAAATAACAATTTTGACCTACCATGGTACCAAATAAAAATAAAAAACCTGGGACAAATACAGACCTATACTAAACCACAGATTATTTAGTCCAAAAACCGTAGAGTATATAGGTAGGTAGGTATAGGTATACAAAGAAACTGTCATAAAAATAAAGTAAGTTAGGTATACCCCTTCCAGCGTAAGTTTGGTTTTTTGACAGTTCACGTCCATGAAGTTTTATATTATTTCCGCTTATTTTTCGAACAAATAATATTGCATTTCATGGACGAACCCATGTTTTTTTCAGTTACCATGATTACTTAGTGATGGACACTCATAACGATTACCATCATTATGAAACAAATTACAAATAATCGGTAGAAATAAGTGCTATGAATAAACCTCAACTCTTCTTAATACGTTTATAAAATGTAATATGATATTTTAGATTAGCTATTACCCGCGAATGTGTCACGATTCACGATAAATTATGTATTTTAAATAATACCTAAGCTAACTATAATATTATCATTTTAAGCTAATTCTCTTAACATAGATAAAGAAAGAAACATTAATAAAATGATAATGTATTGATGTAAGATCCAAATGTGTAAAATAAAGTCATTTGAAAAATCAAAAATCGCGAAATTGCTTACAATCGAAAAGCATTACTTCGAGATACTGCTGAACGTCACTAACGTCAAGCTGTCAAATGTTGTTAAATATAGTGGAAGGGGTATAGTATGTATTTAAACCTATATCTTTACCTAATATTAGGTATAAAGAGGTAAAGTTTGTGTTTGTGACGACTTTGTAGGGAGTTTAATCTCTAGATCTACTAAACTGATTTTAAACATTCCTTCTGTTTTGAATAGTCTATTTATCAGGGAGTGTCATAGGTTATATAATATCACGCTATGACTAATAGGAGTGGAGCAGTAATGAAATATGTTTAAAACAGGGACGCGTTTTTTTCGCCGCCCAACGAAGTGGGGACGGGTCAGTATGTAGTTATAGGTATACCTATAGGTATAATGCCTTCAAATAACAATAATCAGTATTGATTATGTATGAATAAATATACTTACGTTGGTAATAGGTATTTAAATAAGAACGATTATGTAAAAAAAACTATAGTCTTTATCAGACAGGAAAGGTACGGTGACATTTGATCTTTTCCATGTTACTTAGTTTACTTTTGTAGAATTTAAAAATAAATCTATCAATTTATGAATCCAAACTGATAAAAAATTAAAAATATTATTTAGACGTTTATATACACACATCAAAAAAGTCTAAGCAACATGCATGATATTACAAATTTACCTAAAATTTTTTTATTTATATTAATTAATTTCTAAGTATTTACTCACTCAAAGTGTATAGGTAAGTAAACTTTTTTGTTATTGATGACATACTGGCTGGTTGTAAAAAAAAAAATCGATTATGTTTTGTTTTTTTTTCATAAAATTCAAATGACTGCGAATTTGTTTGAATTTGAGTGCATGTTAATTGCTACGTTTTAGTCTTGATTTTATAATTTTACCAACCATTTAAATACAGTTGGCGACAAAATTGAATTGTTAGATATTCTTTACGTCATGGAGCGACGTCATTTGACGGCAGATGAAATGCAAAGAGCTGTAGGGATGTTGCAAGCGGGAAGTAATCAATCTCAGGTATCTCGACATTTTGGTATTCATAGAAGTGTTATTTGTCGTCTTTGGCAGCGCTACAATAATACAGGGGAACCCGCTGAACAGCATCCAGGCCGTAAAAGGAGTACAACCACTCGGCAAGACCGGTACATACAACTGACTGCAAGACGCAAGCCGATGTTAACCGCTCGAGAGATAAGTTTGAGGCTACAAAATTCAAGTGGTGTTGATGTAAGTCCCCAAACTGTGCGAAATCGACTGCATGAGTACGGCCTACGAGCTCGACGCCCTATCAGGTGCCCACCGATACGTCACGGGAATCGCGCTCGTCGAAATGAATGGTGTAGAGAACGCATAACATGGACCCAGGAACAATGGGATAAAATTATGTTTTCCGATGAGTCGCGATTCGGGTTTAGGCCTGATACAAGAAGGGTGCGAGTGTACCGTCGACCCGGAAATACTGAAAGACTCAGGTGCGTTCAGGAAGTTCATCCATACAGCGGCTCAACAGTTATGGTATGGGCGGGTATTATGAAGAACAGGCGAACTGAGCTCGTTTTTGTAAATGGAAACATGAACGCTGAAAATTACGTTGAGGATATTCTCAGACCTTATGTCCATCCATTTGCACAAACCTTTGGCTCCGATTTTACGTTAATGCATGACAATGCGCGTTCACATACAGCTCGGCGAACCAGTGAATACTTGGCAACGGAGAACATCCAGGTATTGCCCTGGCCTGCACAATCGCCAGACCTCAACCCCATCGAGCACGCATGGGACATGCTCCAGAGACGTGTTTTGAAGGACTTGGACGGAGTGACAACAACCCAACAGCTGAAGGATTTGCTACAATTCCATTGGGAGCGAATACCGCAAGATGACATAAACAGTCTCATTAATTCAATGAATAATCGTTGCCGACAAGTTCTGAATAGCAGAGGAGGCCATACTTTGTATTAAATTGTCCTATTCTTTCACAATAAATTCATTTTCTTAAGAAATTTCAATTTGTAAAAAAAAAGTTTAGTTTCTTATGTACCTGTATATTCTAATATTGTTAATTTCTGTTATTAAAAGAACTTATAAAGAAAACAGCTGTTATTTTTACATCATAGAACCCTAAAAATATTATTTTAAAAATAAAATACAACGTTATAATTAAAATAAATGGTAAAATAAATTAATATAAATGGTAAATTTGTAATATCATGCATGGTGCTTAGACTTTTTTGATGTGTGTATAATTAAATTTCTTTTTCTTTTTTCTTTTTTAAAAAGACAACTCCCGCACTAGGGATCATGCCCTGTGTCGCGGGGACTTTTACAAACATCAATTAACGGACACATATAACACCCAGACTCAGGACAATAATTTGTGGATCTCACAAATTATTGTCCTGCGTGGGGATCAAACCCACAACCTCATGCGCGGCAGCCGCTGGCTTTACCGGCGCGCCACCGAGTTCGTCAAATTATATGAAATGTTTGTTTTATATTCCATCTTCAACCCTAATATGTAAAATAAAAACATAAAAATTTTAAAATCGTATGCGCGACTCGGAACGAATGTCAATAGAGATTGACACAATAAAATTGTTAAAATCGAATGGTTTTTTATAAAATTGATTAAATCGTTTTTTTTTATAATTATAGAAATTAATATAATAATTTCAGTTGTCTTATAACTCAATATTAGTTTTTACGAGGATAGGCCGCAAGTTTTTTTTTTGGCGGGATTCGTACGTCATAGCGGTAAAATCTTGATGATGTCATTATTAAAAGAGGCCTGTGACCTGTGACCACGTAACTGCCGATGATTGGAAAAAACAAAAATCTAATACTTCATGACTGTGAGAGGAAGAGACATCAAATTAGACAATTCAGTAGATTTTCACTTATTATGTCATGTAAGTGACGAATCAAGTAATTCATCAAGCTGTTCATCAGATGAATCACGCATTGATTCGGCATAATTAATAAATATTTATAAAAAAGATTAGTTTCTTATTTTGTACCCATAATCGATTTATTCTTGTTTGTAAATTATATCGGTTAGATATAGAATCGGTAATTTTAAAAACGATATTAGTGTTACTACATCTCTAGTAATGACAAATACTAAACGTCACCGTACCCATAAGATCTGAAAAATAGTATAATAGGTACCTACCTAGTTGTAGGTACCTACTTACATTCTTTTTTTTTACTTACCGATTGTAGATCAATAGCACAAACCGTCATTTTTCGGTAGTTTTTAGGGTTCCTTTATCTTTGATATAAGGTAGGTACAGTCAGCCCCAAAAATTGCTGAACACATTTTTAAATTCCAAAACTATAAATAAAAATGGAGTGTCTGTTTGTAACATAATATCCACGGTTTTTTACTAATTGCTTATCAATGTTACACAATGATGATCAATGTACACACTACACGATATCAATGCCGAAAATTAAAATTTCTTTTTCAGGCTGATAGCTGATGAACAAAGCTTTCGTCTTTTTTCAGGGTTCCGCAGAAACAAAAAATAGTTTTATTTATAATGTATCTTCACTGGCGGCCACTTACAGCCCGTTGCGGTCACTGATTTAGAAACGACAGGTGACGGTGGTTAAGCAACTTTAGCGAGGTCATTACATAGATGGGTGACCACTCAGTGATATTTTATTTGAACATCTCCGTACTTCGGAGGGCATATAAAACGTGGGTCCTGACTGTCGTTGTAGTGAGACAGTCGTTAAGTCACGTCAAAGGGCTTTTAAATAGTTCCACAGAAAATACAAAAAAAGGTATGTATTAAATATTGTTTTCGTGGACGAAGGTCGCGGGGTACAGCTAGTAATAAGTAAAATATAATAGCTATATCCAAGATAAATACAGGTTATCAACTAATCCTCTGTAGACAAAACTTATCTATTCTAAAAGTTTTATTTTATTTTTTAAAGATGGTAATAGTATAATACCCAAAAGTAGGTTTTAATACGAATTGACGCCTGTGTACAGCTACTTTTGGAATTCTAGGTGTTCAGCTAGTTTCGGAATACTAGTGTTCAGTTACTTTTTAGTGTTCCAGTAGTTTTGGGATTTAACCCTCTCACAGTGCCGCCAGCAGACACAATAGTAAAACAATGCACGTGTACCATATATGGTACACTGCACTGGGAACGTGCAAATGTGTTCAGCGACTTTTGGGGCCGACTGTACATAGGTCTTCAAATATGATGTTGAGGTTTGTAATATACATTTTTTTTCTGAACTGTTTTCGCGAGAGATAGGTACATACCTACTTGTAAATTTGTAAAATGTGTGACTATATCTTAAAGGCATATTAGACTGAGGCTCCTTTGGTGTAGTATTTTGTGAGAACCGGCTTTAAATAAAAACATATCGGTATAAAGGTAGGACGAATCCGAAAATAAGTGTTTTAAATATTTCAGCCAGACGAAGTGCATTTATAATATTATTATATCGTCTCTCTCAGGAGTCTTAGGCTGAGCGCAGACTTGGAACACGACAGTCTTAAGACAGACTATTGCTTTACAATATGTATGAATATGCGCACACTTGGAACAAAACGTCGTATAGACAATATTGTCTCAGATAGACAGTTTTGTTTTATGTGTGCTACGTATCGTAGTCAAAACTGTTTCGTTTTAGTTTTAAGACAGACTTGTCTATATGAGGCAAGTCAGTCTTGAAACAGTCTAGTCTCCAATGTGCGCTCAGCCTTATACTAGCAATGTTGATTGTTTTATCATAATCAATTTCGATTAATGATACCTACCTAGCTTAAGTTTTGTCCTAAATAAGGCAGGCAATATGTACATGGTCATCGGAGATCGTAATTAGCTAAATATTAAAATAAAACAATATTGCAACGCTAAATAAATTTTATTTCATGTCAATAATTTTTCACACTCAAACTTTAATGTACAACTTAAAAAATAACATCAAATCTGTCTAGCGTTAGGTAGAGCTTTATCACGGAACAGCAAAATATATTATAGAGGTGTTTACTTATTTCCCTATTTCATTACGAGTGCTTATCATTACCTATACGACAATTTTTGAAATTACATAATTATATATATATCCGTATTATATTACCATTTGTAAGATTTTAATTGTGTAATGAGAATACATCTATATAGGTATAGATATTAGGTGTACCTATATGTTAAATACATTTAAAGGAAGAAAATGGTTACAGAGACAGTTATTACCTATTTAACTTATGCATGGAAGGAATACAAATACTTGAAAAATAGGTAGGTAGATCTGAAATAATTATCGAGCAGGTACCAGCGTACCTTTTAGAAAACTCAATGAAATGATAGCGATATAATTATGTTTTAATTAAATCGACTGTTACCCTATGTTCGCAAATAGACAGAATAAAGAATCGAAGAAGAAATCTCAATAGCACATCTCTTCCCGAGTGTGTCGTAAACTTCTATTAAACTAAACCTTGCCTTCTATCAATGGGTTATAACCTGCAAAAGGTTATTTACAGGCTAATAAAATGTACTAGGTAAACACAATCTTTATTGAACCATATACGCGCCACATAAACTTGATAAAGTTCAGTTAAGTATGTTATGTTGAGGTGCAAAATATATCACAATGGGCAGACAGATTAGTAGAGTTTAGAATCAACATTTCCTTGCCTAAGACACATTGTCGTATAACATACATCTGTATCTTTTCCTCAATTGAATTTTACGACACGCTCAGGATACGACTCTTATTTCGTCACCGCACGATAAGGTAGGCCTATGATAGAGGAGTAAATGTCTTTAGGCTGATATGAAGAAAGTGGCTAGCTAAATGGATTGGCGAAATATATTAAGTACTTTGAAATACAAGGGTCACAATGATAAATATATTGCATAATATGTGAGTATTTAACCATTCTCAAATTAGAGCTATTTTACCACATACCACTTTAATAGGCACCTAGTATTATAAATTTAATATACATTTTATACAGAGTTTTACATTATTTTTAGAATAAATATACACGGATTTTATAAACTTAACAAGCTTTTTGTACTTCATAGTTTGGTTAATATTAACATTATTAATCGAATCTGTTTAAATAGTCGTTTTCTACCTAGACAAACTATGTAATTTGATATAGATACCATTATTCAGTATTCTGCGAAAAAGGCGTTTGTTTCAATAGTAGTAGTATACCAACAGAAAAACTTATTTAATTACTTAAATATTAGGCAGGTACCTATATTTTATAAAACAGTTTTCTAATTTGTAATTGATATTTAAATAACCCATGAATGGAGTTTAATAAATTTAACAAACCAAAAAGCTTTACTTTCAGTTATACTTCCATTATTTTTATAGGTTTGAATGAATGGTGCGAAACTATTTTACAGATGTTTATCTAGATCATTTTATGTGGGCACATAAATATTTCTGCTTATACTGCAATGTGATAATGGTATTGTATTTCCAGCACCCAATTAGCTTAAAAAAAATAGGTACTAGTCAAAAATTAAGGTAGCCAAATTAATCACTCGACTTTGGCTACATCCAAATTCTTAAAGTCTGTTGGTGCATTGTTTATGAAACTTTGTCCGTTAAATTTTACGAGTAGGTAATGTTACAAGTAAAAGCACTTTTTTTAATTTGTGCTTTGTCTGTATGCGTACTTAGAATGGCACATCATGTTTGAGAAGTATTTGCCTATTTGTACAAACAACATGATTTAAAAATCTTAGGTTGGTACAGTCACCATCAGAAATTTCGAAGCAAACTAGGTGACCAAATATTTGTGAACAATTTAAAATGTTAAAAAGTTGTATACGCTACAAGTGATCATTAATATCTGAACATTTAACAATTGAATGTTTTCTCACTTAACCAATTCATATTCAGATATTTATGGTAACTTGTAGTGTATAGAACTTATTGGCATTTCCAAATGTTCAGAAATATTAGGTCACTTTGTCTGCTACGAAATATTTGATGGTGACTGTACGTCAAAGTGGCCGTGTTTTAAATAGGCAGTAATCTCACACGTTTTCAAGTTCACATTCGTTTTTATATTTTAAGGTTATTAATCACCAACTCGTAGCTGTAATAAACATAAAAAACGAGGGTTTTCTAATAAGCTTGTAATTAACAAAGTATTAGCTCAAATGACGGGACGTTAGCTTAAAGAAAGGTAGTTTTAGTAAAATACATATAAAGTCTGTACTAGTGTATTATTCAAAAATAACAAGTAACAATATTAACAGTGTCAGTAAAAACTATTAGTTTAAACATAATATTTACCTAAAAAAGAGATTGGGCAAAATTAACCCAGAACCAACAGGAACGAAATATATGCCGGGTTAATAGTCTTGCTATGAGAAACATTTTAATAAAAAAAAATCTCCCCTAGGTGCTGTCCAACTGTAATTACACACAATTAAAAAATAGTTATTTTCTATTTCATAACTCTAATAAAAACAAAGAAATACATGTAACGTTATCTAATTGATATTAACAGACCGACCTAACCATTCTATTGTCTTTACTCGCTACAAAAAATACATAAGCCTGCGTCATGCACAGATTCAGGTATTATTTTACTTTTTCACTCTTACACCACATGTATTACGGGGTGTCCTACGTGGGCGAGGAAAGCGACACGATGCGACGCGATGCTACACGCGACGAGTGTTCTACATGATTACGTCACGTCTCGTCGCAGACCGTCACATAGGACACAAGTAGCGTACACCGTTGATTTGATGGCGTACGTCGCGTTCGTCGACCACGTTAGGCACCGCGTTACACAGAGATGACACTTTGTTAAATTAAATCATTTAGGTGAATATGTAGTACAGAATCGGGTATCCACAATATGCGTACGTTAGGGAGCTGTTCTCATATGATAAGTGTAATATATTATTTAGGTCACACTAGACATGTAGGCATAGAACAGCCTGGAAGTCCAATGGATTTCTTTTCATTAAAAAAGACAACTCCCGCACTAGGGCTCATGCCCTGTGTCGCAGGGACTGTTTACAAACTGATGTTTTAGTTGATACTAACGGACACAAAGAACACCCAGACTCAGGACAATAATTTGTGGATCTCACAAATAATTGTCCTGCGTGGGAATCGAACCCACAACCTCGTGCACGGCAGCTGCTTGCGTTACCGTCGCGCCACCGAGGTCTTTGGCCGATTTCGTGATTGTTTGACTTATACATGGTTATCCGCATGGTGATGGAGTAAGAATTCAATATGGGGTGGTGACCCCATCTCATCCCGTGGGTGTCGTAAAACCCGACAAAGGGACTATCCGTGAATATTATCTTTACGAAATAAAAAGAAGGAAAACTTGAAATTACACCCTATATATATTAGTTCTGTTGGTCCTGGGTTTTTTTTGTATGAAATTTGCCCATTGTCCTTTAACCAAGTACAGAAATTAAAAACAATCCTTGTAAATTATGTCTGTAACGAAAAAAACACCTTTTTTGAATGATCTGAATTACTTATTAGAAAAAAATATATAAATAATAAGAGCGTAAGGCCTAATTCGCACGAGCGCATTTAAAGCGTTGCGTTAAAATACGGCGCCGGCGCTTTTTTAAAGCTCGTGTGAATAATAACACGAACTTTCATATATTCTATTCCCTTAACGCCGAAAATAGAACGCTGAGCGATAAAAAAGCGTCGCGTTTTAAAATCGCTGCCGTGTGAACATGTACACAGAAATGTATTTGTTCTATTTCAAAGCTTTTTTAACGCGCGGTAAAAAAGCGCTCGTGCGAATTAGGTCTAAGCCGGAATTGACATTGCACTCTCCTATGTAGGTACATATTGGGTATTGCAGCGTGTATGTTGTCATATAGTTTCAGTGTAAAAATTGGGTTATTCTACTAATAAAAAGATATTAAAATATCAGAATAGAGTAATATTTTCAAATGATGTTCTTAGGATTTGAAAGATGCCAATATTTATTGAACAAGAGAAGCGAGAGATGTGATGATTTTGTGTACTGATATATTTTATAACTTTTAATAAATTGAGTTAACAGTGAAACATATTGTATTATTTAACATTGTCATTATCAATGAAATTTACAGTTCATTATACATACTATATAATAGGTACAACAAAAACTAACCATTGCTTTGGATTTAAAATAGTACCTATCTAACCACCTCCTACTGAATAATATTTTATTCAGATCGGTACCAACTTTATGAACAGGAATAAGATTTAAGTTATATTAAAACACGCAAGCGTTTAATTAAACCACACCCAGATAACAACAGAGAAAAGTTATCTATAATGTCTACACGCGTAGACCTACTTATATCATGAATATATTCGCAGCTTGTATAGAGTGCGAAAATTTTTAGACCTTGAAGTCTCATGAATTTGAGAAATTTAATTTACAAGAATTTTTAGATATTTATTTTTACAGCCAACGCAGCGTAGCGTGATACTATATTTATATTTTGTTGTTAATAGGGAAAATGCATGTCACTGAAATACTGCTCAATTTTTTTTTACTGCAAATATTTTCTTGTTGTATAAAAATATAATTGTTTACAATTTCTCATTAAGGATGAGCAGAAAATTTTAAGTATCATTAAGGATGAGCAGAAAATTTAAAGTATAGCAGCTCCTTAACTACGTAACATCTTGAACGTAACTGTCAAACTTGTGGGAACCAACAACTACCCACACAGTAATAACCGGTACAGCCGACAGCGACAGGGGACAGAAATAGGTGTTTTTCAATATTTTAATTTTTTTAAATGTCTTGTGGTTTATGTACCTAATTGTTTCTTGAAAGGGGATGCCTTTCGTCCTAAAATTTAATTGAACATTTTACTTGAAAAATATATGACCATAATACACTTTTTAATCTTTTAAAATGATGTAAGTAACAAATAAAATCTCACAGACTACATAAAAATACATGCATATTCCCTAGCAGTTTTAAGTAATAAGTTTAAAGCATTTATTTATAAACAATTATTGAGAGCTGGTTATGAAATTAGGCGCACCATACACAATTATCTCGGTTTTTAAACCATTATTTCATCATTTGTAAATGAGTACCAATATCTTCAAAATAGGTACCTTAGTATTTTAACATATCCTATTATCGAAAGTTCTAGGTACTCGTTTCGAATAAGAATGTGCCTGAGCCTGCGCCATATAGTAAAGTCACAAGCGCAACGCTTAAATCGAATAAAAGATTGTGGTTTTCTTCAATATAAGACTAGTTAAGTGACGTCAAATATAGCACAGGCTAATGCACATTCTTATTTGAAACGAGTAATAGGTATATATAACTTTGAGTACCTATACACCAGTTAACAATTCGTAATATTTTATAATGTTATTTTATTAACTTAATCACACTGAGTTGCCCAGTATAAATATTTCGCATAGAAAGAAATATTGTATCCAACACTGTGAACACGCTTGTACCTGTTTGGTTTGCGTTTTGGGCACGATACTATGGCCTGGTGTACAATTTTGCTATTTAATAGTTGTAAACACTCACACAGTGTGTATGACATGACGCAAACCTACAAAACATTACTCAAAATATGTAGGTATGCAGTCAAAACATAAATATTTTCAAACGGACCTTAAGCACGCGTGACATTAGACTAGATAATATCTACCTATTTATTGAACGAGTGAAGTTGAAACCTGGCTCTATTGATGTTTTTTTACAGTAAATTTTGCAAAAGAAATTATGAACTTTTATCGCATTCGAGATAAACATTTAGGCCTCCCCCACAATTGGCGTCGGTGTTCAAGCGACGCTCACACGACGCTCAAGTATTTTTAGAGACTATGCTGTGACAGACCGAAACAAAGCGGGCAGCGTTGATAGCGGTCGAAGGAGTAGCCTGAGGGCCAGATTCAGAGACCGCACTTTGACTTTACTTTAGCAAAGTCTAGTTATTTTCTCTGAATTTGAAAAACATTACAATTAATCTTTCGCATGAAAAGTTTACTTTGGGAAGATTACTTTGAAAGAAAGTAAAGTAACGACTCTGAATCTGGGCTTTATATCTCGTTTTTGTATCAAAGTCGAACTTTCCTTCAAAGTAAAGTCAAAGTGCGGTCTCTGAATCTGGCCCTTAGTGTGCATGAACTTTTACCTTATTTATTAATTTAGGTTTATTTAACAAATGTAAGTTTGGTTAGGTACAGACTTTTTTCTACAATAAACTTGCAGTAAATAATTCAAACTTATTTAACAGTCAATATTAATTATGAACATGATCTGCGTTAACAGTATTTTATACTTTTGAAATTCAACGATTAATAACATAAGTATACCGTATCTTCAATAATTTGATATTAAACTTGACCTTACTGATGGTGCTTACTTACAAAATTAGAGTTTACTATTAATCGACGTTAATCTTATGGGATGGAAAAGAAGATAAATATGTAGTGAATAGGGCCTAATGCAACTGGGCTCATGCACAAAGCGATTTGAAGACCCGAATTGTTACATAGCTAGACTAGGATTTCATTTAATAACTATATATACTCATAGACGAGAGCAGGACGCAAGGGGTAGGGGGTTTTTACTATCACGCCAGGTGTCAAGTTCACAAGCCCTGGTAGTACCTACTACTATCTGCATCAAATTTTGCAGAAAGCTTAATCACAACAATTCTAGAAATTGTGGCTATTTTAGAGTTCAGGCACACAGTACGACAGCAAAGTGAAATTCAACCAAAGGTGTAATATATCAAGGAGATTGACATTAAACCATTCCTCTACAGCTATATCTATGTATACCCATTTAGTAAACAATCCCACATTGCTTAGTAACAAAAATATTCTATTTATTTCGTCAAAAATAGACATCTGTCTACAATTTTCATACCCACATCCATCTGAGGAAACATACACAATAAATTTATAATAATCAACATTATTTGTTAAACATTGATAACAATTGATAGATATCTATTTTTTACTATACATTGTATGAACTTTCAACAGTTTGTTGTTAAATTATAACATTGCTATTAATGTACAAAAGCACAGTAGACTTATTCTCCTATTATATTTAATTAGCTCTTTTGCTTTGGATTTGCAGAAGCATAAAATTATTTAGCTATAGGTTTTAATACTCTTTATTTATGGAATTTTTAGTCATGTTTTATAAAATTTAAATATCATGTAAACCTTCACGATCAGAATGTCTAATTAGCTAAATGTCCAATAGCGCAAAACGCCTAATGAGCAGTACGTCTAAGTAGCAAAACGTCTAACTATCAGATGGTCTGTGTGTAGCAGGTGTATAGCAGAACGTCTATTTAGCAAAAAGTGAGGTTTTGAAAATGACTGGATACTCAAGCAGAAAATTCAACACGCTCATTGGTACTAGATACCTACACTAGATACAGACTCTTGGTATAATATACATCATTGAGTATATTATTAATAACTTTTTAATGGTGACTGACATTGTCATGAATGAATTTTGTTTGCCTGTAATTGCTTTGCTTTTCATTACAAATAGAAATAAAATAGTATCGATTTCTAATTTTGATAATGGGCGAAGAACTATTTTTTTTTCATCGAAAGTCATAAGAAAAAGCGTGTGCTGCTGCTGAATGGTCACAAGTACAATTTAAATCTCACAAATCAGGGAGAATTTGTTATTTGATGGTAATAAGAGAAGGAAGATTGACATCATGTTTAACAATTAATACAAAAGAGAGCTGCAAAAACTAGAGGATCAAAAAGTTAGTGCCTTTGAATTTTTAATGGACCTTGGCAATATTAAAAAGATATTAGGTAAATAAGCCAATTTATTTTTGCACTAATATTGTAATAATACTTAAGACAATACTAACCACATTTTGTAACAAATAAATTTAATGTATTTTTTACAAATGACTTATTTTTTTTATCATGAGTGTACATATTTAAAACCTGACTTTTTGCTAAATAGACGTTCTGCTATACAGACCATCTGATAGTTAGACGTTTTGCTACATAGACGTTTGGCTAACTAGACGTACTGCTCATTAGGCGTTTTGCGCTATTAGACATATAGCTAATTAGACATTCTGATCGTGAAGGCATGTAAAGCACATTTTTGAAAATTATTTGTTTAATTTTATAATTACTTATTAAGTGATGACTTCATATTACAAAAGAGAAGTAGTTAAGTTATAGTTTTTAGTTAAACAGAATAATAACAAATTATAATCAAGCATTATTTTACTAGTAAATAAATATCATAATAAACAACCACAGTTGGAGCTCATGTATTGGTAACTTGAAATTTCAAGGGGTCCTCATTTCGGTCCTTAATGGAATTTAAATATCTTTATATTATACTACACAATTATGAAAAAGAAAATATATAAATGATTCTATCATGGTATACACATATTATGTACTATTTTATACTTTGAATAATTTGTCACACTCAACGCATATTGCAGTCAGGTCAAAGTGAATGCAGCTCAGCTATGAATATTATTGGTGACCTGGCTGCAGACCACAGATAAGTCTTATTTTTTCAAAATTAGATACCTTGTATCTATAACAAAACAATTCAGATTATAAAAACACATTTTCTATAAAAAATACTACACATATTTCTAGCATACTTTTACAAAATCTTTTTGTAATATGAATAAACATTTGTTAATAGGTGTAAAAATTCCATCATTTCAAATAGGTAAAAAAATTAGAATAGCAAATAAATAAGTATTGTTATATTATTAAGTAAATTTAGCATTATTACATAGTTCATAATCTGAATTGAGTTGATCAAAGCAATAATAATAAAGTATTAAATTAATATAACATGATTTAATAGAGCAAACAACAATGATGAACTAAGCCATGACAGATATTGTCTTGACTAAAATGAAGTAATGATAACATATTATTATGATAAATAAACTATTGAATTTTCATGGCATAGTGGTACACATGAATTTTAAGTGTGAACCTATATTTAGTTTATTAGTATGTTAAATATAATTTATAAGTAAAAACATTTTGCACTGACAAACAAAAAGTACAACAACAGTTATTTCATTACCAATAATGATTATATTATATATTTCTTCTAGACTTGAAATGTATATATTATGTCTAATCCATGATACTGTAATCTATTTGATTCATAATAGTAAAAACTTCAAAGAAAATCAACTATAACACAAGCATTTCCATAATAAATTAATAACATCAGTAGCAAACCATGTATGTAAACCACTCTCTATACCCACAAACAACCCTTCATTAGTATTGTAGAAAAAACAAAGGACATTATCTAATTGTTGCTACAATCACAGAAATTATTGTGAGCTGTGTCAATCAGATATACAAGATCAGACAGAGTGGCCTTGGGACTGATGCCTTTGTCCCCACTGACTAGAGGGTCCCTGTGCAGAATTACCTTGTTGCATCCACGAGAGGAAGTTTGGTGGTCCAGGAGGTGCTGATGAAGCAGGACCAGCAAAAGCACCTTGATCAGAGCCACCGGACGGTATGTTGTTGATAAGGCCCCAGCCAGCTGCTTGATTCAATGCAGCAGCTACAAGAGCTTGATTTACTGGTAACCCACCCATACCCAGGGGCATGCTGCCCCCTTGTGCTTGGCCACCTCCGCCTGTAACTCCAGTTTGTCCATGTTGACCTGATATACTCAGAGCTTGCATGTTAACCATGTCAATATTGCGGTTACTCCATGAGTTATTATTAGAAGTATTATGGGGATGTCCTTCCTCATAGCTCCGTCCTGGTAAATTGCGCTGATTAGATCCACTCTTATTTTGTTTAGGGGAAGCATTAGAAACATTGACAGAAACTCCTTTGATTATGTGATCCTGTCCACAAAGACTCTGTGCAACCTCAGGATCTAAGAAAGTAATAAAGCTAAAAGCCCTAAATGGTTTTGGTATGAACACATCTGTGACTTCCCCAAATTGTGAGAAATATTCTCTTAAATCATTAGCTGTTAACTCTTCAGTACAACGACCAACAAACACTTTACAAGGCATTGAAGCAACTGAACCTTCTTTAGAGTTAGGTATTCGCACATCACACCATCTTCCATCAATCATATGTCGCTGTGCAAGTACTCTCATCTGTGAGGTATAAGAAGCAAATCTAATGAATGCGAATCCTTTTGACATACCAGTTTTCGGGTCCCTTTTTAGTTGAGCCATTAAAACTTCTCCGAATTTTTCAAAATATTCACGTACAGTTTGCTCTGTGGCTTTCCAAGGTAAGCCCAATACTATTAAATCAGAGCAAAGATTATCATTGCGTTTAGTCTTTGAAGCAACTGCATCTAAATTTTCTCCTGATTTACGTTTGGTTTCTTTTGGAAAGCTACAAATATACAAATGATTACCCCATCCTTCTGGGGGAGGGTACAATCTGCCGTCTCTTAGTCTGATGCCTCTGATGTTTTTAGTTTCGGGGTGACGATATTTCAAGCCACAACAGCCTGGAAATTGCGCAGACACCGTTGTTAACATTAAAGTTCCATCGTCTTCAATTGGTAATTCTATGGGTTCTTCATTTTCATCTTCAGCCACGGGCAAGTACTCGAAGGACATTATTTCTTAATCATGAACAATATGAATAAAAAAGAATAAAAATAAACACAGATTTTACACTTATCACTATACAAATGTACAATATTTAAGTCATTTAAATAAATAAAATTAAATAACGTCACCTACGGGTTATGAACCCATTGCAATTTCCAGGTTGAAAACATAGTCCGATAGAAAAGTTTTTATCTATTACCGAGGTGAAATCAAAGGAAACTTTTTTGATAAAAAGTATCAAATAATAGTAGTCACGCTATAGTTATAGACAACTTTCTAAATCTGACGTTTTACATCACGTTAGTGCTGCCGTCCTACCAAATAGAATACTTGCCATGTTTAAAGGTAAACATTCACGGTCGCACCATTTGCTGTTATTTCAATTCGCAACAATGTTAAAAATATTGAGTTTTAGGCCTTCCTAACGTATTGGATCAGTAATTAATTAATCTCTTTGGTTCTCTTCTACCTTGACCAGCACATGACCCGCGCCTGGCGCGGGATCAGCCCAGCTATAATATTATTATGCTCTATTAATACACAATGTCGATCCCTTTAGTTTCCTCTTTTATGATCCAATCCTACAGGGAGACTCCCAATATAATCTTTTGCATTGTCCTCCAATGGAGTGTATATCCTCCAGAACACTCGTAATCAGAGACCACGTTTCTAGATCTTAAGGCATCACTTGCAATTGACACTGGTAAAAGACTATACTTAAGAGACTGTGGCTAAACTATATCTCTCTACTACTAATACTCATTCTGTATGAATATTGATGTCTACTGTACTGTACTGCACGAGTATATGTCTACTATACGATACAGGCGCTGTAGTAGTAAAGTATTTTATATGTAACATTTTGTCACCAGCACCTTTGAAGTTCCACCTCAATGCTTATCAGTTGACGCTTCCAGACCAATGCAACCTAGAAAGATGGAAAACACTACCTAAACATAAAAAAAAATACTCATTTAAGAGGCAATCGCAATTAATTGACACTGGCTAACTACTTATTAGTAGACTGAATAACGCTAATAGACTAAACATGCGGGAGCGCACGTGACAAGACAAATTCAAGCAAAGAAAATGGCTAGCAAGCGCCGAGTGTACCTATTATGTGTTTACTTTTTATCGAAATAAAATGTTGAATAAGATTATAAAATTACTGATGCAATCAATCATGTTTTATAAGGGTTATAATATGAGGATACAATGAAAACTGGCCAAATCTAATTTGCTTTAAGATCACAATTTTTTAAATAACACTATTAATTTGTTTTATGTATTCAATAAAACACAGAGAGGTACTGTCATAGAGTATAATAATATATATGGTAGGTACTGTATTACTTGATCATTGATGATGATGATTTACAAAAATGGAGATACCATTATTTTAACGGCGCGGCGAAGCCTACAGCTAAGGAAAATTTTTGTATTGAACTTGGTTCTCCTTTTTTTCGTTTATATTATTGTTAGCTTAAGTTTACCAATATTATTAAAGAAAAACAGGAAAGGTACCAACATCCAGTAATACAAAAACAATCAGCTATACTTGTTTTGGACCTGGCGAGCCGCGCGGCTTGGCGCCCAATTTTCGGCTTGGTCTATAATATGAAAGGAGGCAGAACTCTACGGTGAAGTCAAGCCTCATAACAAAGATTTCGTAAAGTACACTCTGTCTATAAAGTCCTGAAAATAAATGAGGCCGCCACTGTGCTACACGTAGCAACCCTATTTAGTCTGAGAAAATAGTTTTCATACTAGTAATTTATTGAAATAAAAAAAGGAATTTTGAAACACCTTATATCTAATACTCAAGTAAGAAATTCACACAGCTCATAATGAGATAATTCATTTCATTGGTTGAAACCCTAAGTGATTGAGAAATTTGAATAATTATAACATGACCTTTATAGAAGTAAAGTAGTGTTAGCCCTTTAAACATTTTAGATGACGATGTTTTATTTCTGTTTTATATGTTTTGAGCCATAGAATGTAACATAATTTAGTGTAAGAATTATGAGCCATAACGTAATTTTTGACTTCTGCAAAACAATTATGTTCTATGGTTTTAATTTTAGTGCTGCTACTATATGGCTGATGCCACATGTATACCAAACTTAAAAAACTAAACTATAAATAAGAATCGATTATCGATTAATCGCTTATTATCTAAATCGATAAATCTCTTAATCGATTTCATACACCAACCCTAAACTACATGGGTCAAAATTCACCTATTAGAATGGTATGGGTATTAGAATAAATTAACGGATTGAATCAGAGTAATAAAAACGCATGTACACAGTTAACAAGGAGATTTATTCATCGCTTTCATCATAGGATTTTTTAAATATTCGATGTTGAGATAACTTTCGTCGCCACCTTCATCGTCATCACTAAAGCTTTCTTTGCTGCTGCTATTATCGTCAATATTTGCCCACAGGTGACGTCCTCTCTTGTAGTATTCTGATTGGAGCTTCTCAACGCGATGGCAACAGTTTTTCCAAGTTTTAGCTGTGATGCTGCTAAAGGCCCTTTTTAGAAATTGCCAACATTTTGTGACCTGCGAGAACATAAATAGTTACTTGTTAGTGATGATTTTATAAAATATTCTGTTATTTTATATATCAATTCATCATCATCATAATACTTGGCCTACTGGTACCACGCTGGCCAGACGTATTGGTATAGCGTTTTATTTCAAGTTTTCTTTCTTTTTATTTCATAAAGATAATATTCACGGACAGTCCCTTAGTCGGTTTTTACGACACCCATGGGATGAAATGGGGTGGTGATATATTGTATTCTTCCTTCGTCACTACACGGAAACTACTGATTTACTGACTATACTAATATTATTATTGAAAAAGATTTGATTATTGGTTTATTTGGAGGGGCGTATAGGGGGCAAAGAGGAGTAGAAAGGGAAAATAGGCTAGAAACTATTATTTTAACTATTTTATACAGTTAATAATGATAAAAATTACTATACAAAAGAATATGCTTTATTATACAGTTTACCTTGTATGAAGAATGATAAATAATGTCTTTCCTTAGTTCTTCAGGCAAATCTCGATTTTATATTACTAGGGCATTTCTTGTAGGCCTATTGCATTTCAAATTTTGCGTAGAACTCCAAGACTACAATTAAAATCCATCACAGTTCTAGCTATCACCTGCAACTATCTGAGGGTTGGTTGGAGCCTGAAATTTTACAAAAGTTATGTTGATTAAACATTTGATTATACTTTTACAATAAATTTAGACATACCTAGACACAAAATACAGACAAAGAATGGGATGGAAAGAATAACTGCAATACCTAACTAAAATTTATTCAGTGTTAAATATTAACTAACAAGATATCATTTAACATGGAGTTACTAAGAATTAAATAATAAAAAAAAAAAAAAAATATTGCAATTAATTATTCATTGTTGACAGACCAGTTGATGCGAAAGTGACATCCTTATTTTAGTTATCAACCGTAATATAGACATAAAGCAATTAATTTAACTTCAAAATTGGGATAAATCTTGACTGAATTATACTAATGCAACTGATAATGTATCAACAGAACAGGTCGTACTACAATATTTCTTACTTTCAATGACAATCTTACCTAAAAATATGCTATGTACGCAATGCCTGTTTTTGGTCTCTAAATCTCAAATGGAGTGAATTTATTACTTGAGACAGATTACAAAACACAGTAACACGATTACATACCCATCAAAGTTGCAGTTCGTCCATAAACATCAGCCAAATCACATATAATTTGACCAGCTTCGTGCTCCGGCAAACATCACCTTATTACTTTAAAAATCACTTCCCGCGTGCCACTTTGATTTACTTTACTCATTGTTTATGTTGTTCTTCGTAAGTCAGTATTAGTTTATTGTAGATTAATAACATAATAAAAATCCCAAAATGAAAACCGTTCCGCAACTTCTACTCGATGACAGCTCATGTACAAGTCTATTTTGAATTTCAGTGTTGCCAGACACATGAACAATTTAGTTCCTCAAACTTTAATTTCTTGACTTTATAGACAAGCTGTATGTATGCCGATGTCACTAAGGTCTTTTTAAAATAGGCAAGTATAAAATGTTTATAAAGTATAGATGTAATGTGCTTGCGCGCATACTGCAAAGATTATACACTAATACTGCATACAGGATCGTATAAACTCTACTTTTGCAGTAGTTAGAACGACATATTTCTTGAACTGGACTAGTAAGTAAATATCCATAAGCACGCTATTTCTTGTGCATAAATTAAATTAAAATAATAAATATTTGACACCATTTCTATTTCTCCAATCAAATCAACCTTCAATAAGCACACGACACAAGAAGCGAGCAAGTCAGTCAGTGTATGGGATCTTTTGCTTGTCTATGAAACTGTAAATAAAGGAATGGATTAGCCAATAGATAGGGTTGACTGTTTGAAAATTGTGTTTTATTAAATGCTGAACATAGAAAAATATTAAATGAATTAATTGTTCTTTTTGATTTATTGCAAAATACATTAATAACTGTTTTATAGTGTATCTTCGTTCTTTTAGTGTAATTCCGAATTATTACCGTAAAAAAAAGAGAAGTGGTACTGGTTAAACTATTTTGAAGTAACATAACCTACATGTGTTAAACACAAGAGATTATTTGATAAGTTACAGTGTAATAAAATCTTTTAATATGTTGTTATTTGTCTTCAATATTTGATGCTTAAATCTAAGATTGATATGGATGATGACTCTAAAGATTTTAGAAGAAATAAACCTCAACAAAAGTTGTATAAACCTGGTAGTGGACCATTGAGACGTTCAAGTTATGGTTTGGACGCAAAAATGGATTCAAATGATTTACACAGTGGTAGTAAAAACAGGCACCAAAATTATTATGGATCTCAAAACTCAATTGTCGAAGACGTAAACGAAACATACAGAGGAACAAATATGCGTCATAAGAAGCCAGAACAGCAGCTTTATGTGCCTAGATCAGGTGATATGATTTCTGATAATGATAGACAATGTAAAGTAAATATGAGGTGTGATAATTCTAGTCAATACAACAATAGAAGAATGTCTGATAATCCAGACAGGTTGGGTCTGGGTAGTGGTACAGGGTCTTATAATAGAGGTGCCTCTAAAAAAGATAGAACTTTTGCAGATTATCAACAAAAAGATGGTGCAAGAAATGACATAAATTATAATAGACAATATAGGCAAACATCTGAAACAAGGTCAATTTCTCCACATTACCAGGATTTAAATTCTTTAGATCGAAATAGAGATAGTAGAAGTATGGAAATATCAGCAAATAGACATACATTATCTTCTGGTGGAAAACCTCCCTCTGGCAGACGCAATTCCTCAGGTTACACATCTGATACTTCAAGACCTAAATATATGGTAAATTTAGAAAACATGCCTCCAAGATTTAGAAAAAAATTTTTAGAACAATCTGGTCATCACAGTTTTGATAGTGTAGATCAAATACGTGGGGATAAATATGCTTCTAATCATGCTGTACAACCATATTACCAGGACTCTCATCATTACAATAATTCTGTCGCTACATGGTCTCAAACTCTAGGATCAAGAGGTAGAGGTCGCTTAAAAGATAGTGAGGGTTTTGATAGAGATAAATTCAGAAAAAAGTTTGAAATTGAAAATTCTAGGAAATCTACTCCAAGTAGCTCATACTTAAATCTGTATGAGACAAATTCTGTAGATAATAAACATATGAATGAGAGTATTAATACTGGACCCAGTAGCACTGAGAGTCAGGAATATTATGAAGGTAAGAAGTTGTGTTGCCTTGTAGTATAATTTATACAATAACAACAATTGATTCATAATAACAATCTAACCAACAATGCTCAATAAGTAATTAGTTAGAGTAGTTCCCAAGATATAGCTTTTTTATCCACTCAATCTTTCCTTAGTGTGCTATAGGAAAGATTTTTATTCTATTACCATTTAATAAAGTGTATGTTTTGTATGCATATAGAATAAAAACAACAAAGAGAGGTTGGAGATGTTGGGGCAAGATAGGAAACTATAGGAAATATCACATGTACTTATTGAGCACATTGAACATCAAAGCATATGGCCATTATGATTTTGTGAACAACAAACATGATTCATTGGAATATAGTTTAATGTGTACTGTTGTATTTAACTATAAGGAAATATTTATTTATTATTTTGGAAATTAAAAAACAAGACATTTTGAAGGTGGAAAGATATTGCACATAGTTCTAAAAGTAACATAAATATTATCCATCAACTTCACATTGACTGTAAGAGTAACATTTTGGTTAAATAGTAAAATTAAATTCCGTATCTAATAAGCTACATAGTATGTATGTTTCACACACTTAGGAATTACTAATGTCGATTGAATAATACTTTTTCAATTTATTAATGATAGGTATAGGATATTAACCATTTGTAATTTTTATAACAATGGCAGTAAAATTTGTTTCAAAACAGGAAAATTAAACCATTGAGATGCAAAGCAAGGTCATAGATGAAAGTAATGGATTGTTTATATAATTTATTTCTTCTATAATATTTCCACTTTACTACCACGGATTATGATTATTTTTCTGTATTTTTTAAGAGTATATACCTAATTACATAGCTGTGTAAATTCATTTTAATGCATAAATTGATTAGGATGCAAATAAATGTTAGCAACACGATTTTAGTTTCTTTAGACATATTTTATTCTTAATCATTAGTTGTCTGAATTTTTAATGGTTGTCCCTTATATTAAAAATAATACAGGCATGTCACATACCAAATTTCATAACATAATTTACTGCTAGGTACATTTTGGTATGCATTTGTATACTTAAACTACTAATAAATACCAGGATGTGTACTAGCAGATGAGATTGTAGTAGTCATATAGGTACGGCTGCTAGTAATTTGCTTCAACCGGTAATCAAGTGAAGAAAAAATGCTTGCTATAAGATCTCATCCTTGAATCTATAGTATGTATGTATAGAATTTTCTCTTTGTTTCTGTTACTTATTACCTTTTTTATTTATTTTAACAGCTTCAGAAAATGGTATAAATCAACAAGTTGATGCTGAGTGTAGTAGTCAGATGGAGCAAAATAAACATGAGACTGATAATGAACAAGATAGTAAAACTACATCTCAATTAGCTACAAATTTATCAGACACATTTAATTTGGTAATGTACTATTTATTTTATTTCTTTTAATGATTAATACTATTCAGTGAAGAGGCACATGTTTGTATTTAGTAATGACATAACAAAATACATTAGTAAATGACTTAGATATAAATACTCATTTTGATTTGTTTTTACTTTTTAAATGTTTGTATAGAATAAACTAAAAAACAGAAGTAATCAATTGATGTAATCTCTTGTGTCAAACCTAACTGAAACAATTGGTGTAGTCTCTTGTATAAAATTTTCTCTCAAGGATTGTTTAGAACCAGTAAAAAACACACAAGTCTATACAACTATTAAGTACCTCAAAGTCTATTGATAAAAAAATAGGCACTGGGTTTTTAACTTCCATGCAGGCATTCAGGGTATCATAGTAGCTGATTAATTTTGTATTTTATTATTTTATAATATACTTTAAGCAGGCAGACAAACAATTAAGCCTGGTATGTCAAATAAGCCTCATGGACGTCAGCAATGGCATAGCACAGCCAATCCCCTATATTTTGACTAAGCTGACATGTAAAGCTATAACTGCAATTGGTTTAAAACTTGAATCAAAACCAATTGATGCATTCATTGTAGTATAATAAAATTTTATTGCAACATATACATGGCACAGTCAAATTATTCTGATGATGATTTTTAAGTGATTATAGCTAAATCTAAATCTGTAAAATAACAGCTGGCATTATTTATGACTTTTAGGACTGGACAGAAGAAGTAGAAAAGAATATTAAACTTGATGATATGGATGATTCGTCTACTAGTTTTTCACAAAAACCAAAGCCTATTCAAGAAGATACAAAGCCTGTAGACACAAGAGAGTCTAAACGTAGCGGAAGATCTCGGCGAAAAGATCGAAGGTAAAAGAAATACTTAGTATAATACTATAAAATAAGAAATACTCATACCATAAAAATAATTACTATTAAATGCAGTTTTAATCTAGGATCAGTTTGGTATTTTAAAGGTTATTGCAATAAGCTTGTAGGTTTGGTAAGTCTGATCAATTGCCCCTTTTATGCATAAGAGTCGGATTTACATGCTGTAGGAACATTTAACTCTTATGCTATAGTAAAAACAAAAAGACGTGTTTGTGCTGGACACAGTCCATGTGCACAAATTTTCAGCCTGCCAAATTCATTAACCTACAGCAATGAAAAAATAATTTAATTAAATATTTGCTGAAACCATGGTGAAAGAATGTGTACTGTTACTAAAGTGTATATTTTTATAGAAGTTCGAGTAGAGGTATAAGAAATTCTGAGAAAAAACCTGAACGTAGCAGGAAAGATAGCACAGCTAGTATGCAGCAGGAGCCTGAACGACATAGAAAAGATAGCAATGTTAGCATACATCACGATATAATTTCGTCCAGTTTGAAAAATAGAGAACGTGAAAGAAGAGACAGCCATAAAAGCAATCGGTCTTCTACAATCGGAAATAGTAGAGATGATTTAGATCGATGGAGATCTTTGAGATCTTATAGCAGAGAGCAAAGTACAGAAGGGTTAGTTAATTGTCTTTGTAAAATATTCTTTGTATTTTATTATATTAGTGTTTATTAAATAATTCTGTTTCACAATTTCAGAAGAATAGTTTCGCAATGTAACAGTAGAGATGCATCAGTAAATCGTGCAAGTAGTCCAAGAGATAATGATGGATTTAGAATACCTTCAGCAGTTTCAAAATCACAAGCATGGCTCTCGAATAACCAGGTAAGATTAATGTTACCTTTCCCTTGTATAATTTAACTGCACATCAATATGTAACCATTTGTGGCTGAAACTATTACGAGATGTTTTTCCTTAATATCTATGTATATACATTTAATTTTATGAAATTAACAGATCATGTTATCGAAAGAAGGTTTCTTTTTGTCCAATTCTGTCTTACCAGCCTTTGAATGTTCTACTACAGTGACGGTCCTTTCTTTTCTATTTCAAAGACAACTATTTGTGGATCACGAACAAATACCTTGCGATCAGACGCATTTCACACGGCTACCACATTTACACCAGCTTTGCCATAGGTACTAATTGTAACTATATCTTACTAACTATAAAATTGTTTTAGAAGAAAAATAATGGTACTTGGTCAAACGGACGTACATCAAGTGTTGAACGAGGTCGTCAGTCTCCGGCGCCGAGCGTGGCCAGTACGACGGGAGGCGCGGGTGAAGGTAGCTATGAACTAATATGTTTTTAATCGACTTTTAAAAAGGAGGAGGTTCTCAATTCGATTGTATGTTTTTTTTTGGTGTATATTACCCGATTACTCGAAAACGCCTGAACCGATTTCAATAAAATCTTATTTGTTTGAAATGGTCTACTCCAAGAATGGTCCCATAGAAATTTAATCAAAACATAAATAGTTATTTAGTTTTAATCTAAACAATATTAAATTTCTGTATAAAGTCAATGTTAATGAAATTGCGTATTATAAAACAGTTTCTATTCGAAGTCGGTTAATTTATAAATTCGAATATTTATATGTATACTGTTGGCATGTTAATGAAATAATAAATAAAAGGTGGAGGCGCGAGACGATCTCGCAAGCGGTCGGGACGTCGACGGGGCTCAAGACGGGACGACACGAATGGAGCTAATAACGTGCCCACTACGACTCCTACGCCCGCGCCCATACCTTTCGCCCCTTCTCATGCATCTTCGCTCAACTGGCGCGAGGAAATACTTGAATCGAAGAAACATCCACACGATAAGTATGCACGCTTGGTACATTTCCTCTAATGTCTATTTGTATTGTAATTAATCAGAAGAAGATGGAGAAGTAAGTCAGCAGTACTGATTCAAAGTTAGACTGAATGAGAAGTAGAGTTTTGGCATATTTATAAAGTATTATGATTGCTATTTTGACGACCTTCAAATTCTTGAAACGAAACCTTGTGTTAAGTTTATGCGCTATACTCCTGTCTAATATAATTTCCTTTCCTTGTAGACATTCGGAAAATGCTAACACGCGCAATAAGGCCAATTCTGAACACGCTACGCCTGGTCTGATTATGTTGCCGCAGAGCTCAATAACACATATGCAGAAAGACGCAGCGTAAGTAAATAGACATATTCATAATATAGGATTACGAAAGATTTAATTGAGTCGAACATACTAGTAATCAACTTTTATTTTATAGAAGAGGAAATACAACAGAAAATCAGAAAACCTTGTATGATCATCAAAATCCATCAAAACCTATAATTGTTCAGACTAGCCCAACAAAAGTGGATATCCGAATGGAAAGAGGTAAGAAATACTTAAAAGATCATAGAATCTAACAATGTCTATCTAAATTATGTATTCATCACGTGATAAAATATGGTTTTGCTGTATCCACATGTGGTTGAGTTGCAATTTAGAATTAAGTTATTTGTAATATTTATTTAAAACTATCAAAAATTGTAACTTGTTTTGTGGATTAAATGAATAAATAAA
Organism: Schrankia costaestrigalis; assembly: GCA_905475405.1. Classification (NCBI taxonomy): domain Eukaryota; kingdom Metazoa; phylum Arthropoda; class Insecta; order Lepidoptera; family Erebidae; genus Schrankia; species Schrankia costaestrigalis. The sequence goes on from FR997832.1 coordinate 10,370,984, forward strand.
TAAATAAATGTAAATCAAAGAATCAAAGTTGAAACTTTATCGTACTGACCAACTTGAACTTATGTTCAGCTTATTGCATTGGTTGCCGACTTAAATGAGTATATGTACTCAGGTCCAAAGGAGAGCTCAGGTCGTGGCTACGAGGCGGCGGACGTGGCGCGCGCCGCCCGGCACCGCTCCCTGCTGCAGGAGGTGGACCGCGCTGACGCCATCCTGCAGGCCTACCTGCTGCGCGGACCTGTCGGCCTGGCGCAGCACTGGCCTGACGTCACTGAAACTAGGTAACCATGTACTTCCAAAGCCATCACATACCTTAGTTGATTGTTAACAGTTTGTTTAATACTTATTATTTAATACTAATTTTATTTAACAGGCAAGTACTTTAGTTTGCTAGTCTGAAATGTAGTATTAATTTTAATATTAATTAAAGCTACTTCTTGCAATCTTACTCTCTCTAATTAAGGGGATACATTGACAAAATGCACTATCTTTCATCAACTACTACAGGAATATGAAAAGACCAATGAAGCTAGAATTTTGATATAGGTAAATTGATACCTTTAACTAGGCTATTGTAATTACGAAAACGCGATAGCTTGATTTTGGCTCGATCATATTTATTTTTGAAAACACCTCTAAAAAAACAGGTTTTTGCATATTACACGGAAAGTACACTATCATTATGCATATGAATTACTCAAATACATTCGTAACATCAATATTAATCTTACTGTAGAATATCATTAACATAACTACAACCAATGACTTTTAATTAAGAAAATAAGATTTTAGCAATATCACAGCTCTCTGGATCGTTGCGGGCGCATCGCAATTTCAGACCTTATACCTACTCGTTAACGATTAATACAGAATGAATACGGTCGACGATTCAGTCGGACGATGGCCCTCTTCGACGCTGGACCTGTGCATGTCGACTCACCGTTCGTACTAAATTTTATCGCGTAATTTTTAATCGTAGGTAAAATATATAGGTTAGGTTTAAAATATTTATACCTAAGTTTTTATTAATACTTTGTTCTCTTTTATAAGTAAATAATAGTATTATTTTATAATAGTTATTTCGATAACATTGGTTCGTAAAATATTTTTGAAGTTATGTCTTTTATAAAACTTAGGTAAAGTTCGCCGTAACTCAACTAAGTACCTAGTTACTGTTGACCCTTTTGATAATGCAAGCGTTTGTTTATATAAGCGATTTTAGACTATATGCTCAAGTGTAATAAGTTTTATAACCGTTTTCGTCAAGATCACGTAATTGAAACGGCCTCAGTGGCGCGGGCAGTGCGGCCCGGTCGCGGTAGTGGCTTGCGTGCACGAGGTCGCGGGCTCGAATCCAAGCAAAAAAGTTGTTTGAGCGATTCACAAATTACTGTCCTGAGTTCGGATGTTCTTTGTAAAAGTCTCCTCGACAGTACGTAGGAGTTGTGTGAAACTGAAAAAATCAAAGAAATAATATTAGGTACTCACCTATTTTATTTGCAAGCTTAGGTAGGTAGGTACTTACTGATAAGATCTAAATAATACTTTTTACTTTCGCGGAAACTTTTACAAACATGAAACAAACGAACACAAAGAACGTCCAGACTCAGGACAGTTGTTTGTGGATCACACAAAAAAATTGTCTTACGTGAGATTTGAACTCTCATGCACTCCACCGCGGGAACGTTTACAAATATGAAACAAACGAACACAAAGAACGTCCAGACTCAGGACAGTTGTTTGTGGATCACACAAAAAAATTTCTTACGTGAGATTTGAACTCATGCATTCCACCGCGGGAACGTTTACAAACATGTAACAAACGAACACAAAGAACGTCCAGACTCAGGACAGTTGTTTGTGGATCACACAAAAAATTTTCTTACGTGATATTTGAACTCTCACGCACTCCACCGCGGGAACGTTTACAAACATGAAATAAACGAACACAAAGAACGTCCAGACTCAGGACAGTTGTTTGTGGATCACACAAAAAATTTTCTTACGTGATATTTGAACTCTCACGCACTCCACCGCGGGAACGTTTACAAACATGAAATAAACGAACACAAAGAACGTCCAGACTCAGGACAGTTGTTTGTGGATCACACAAAAAAATTTCTTACGTGATATTTGAACACTCACGCACTCCACCGCGGGAACGTTTACAAACATGAAATAAACGAACACAAAGAACGTCCAGACTCAGGACAGTTGTTTGTGGATCACACAAAAAAATTTCTTACGTGAGATTTGAACTCATGCATTCCACCGCGGGAACGTTTACAAACATGAAACAAACGAACACAAAGAACGTCCAGACTCAGGACAATTGTTTGTGGATCACACAAAAAAATTGTCTTCATTTTTATTCATTTTTACACAAACAAAAAGTAGCAACAAACAACAATAGGCCTATCGCGAGAAGCGAGTGTTTTTATTACAAAGTTAATATATACTCTATTTCCTAAGCAATACGGTTATTTTACATAAAGATTTCAATTTTTGCCTCGTTTTCCCCCTCTGGTGGAAAATCAACTAGAGTTCAAATCTCACGTAAGACAATTTTATTTGTTCCATCCACTAATTATTGTCCTGAGTCTGGATGTTCTTTGTGTCAGCTAAGTAAATGTTTGTATATACCCCGCGACACAGGACAATACATAGTGGGGCTATTGTATTTTTTTTAAAGTTCTATTGTTTTGCGTGAGATTCAAACCCGCGACCTCGTGCACTGCGACCGCTACCCCGAGGCGGTCAAATTATTTTTGTGATCCCCAAATCATTGTCCTGAATCTGGATGCGCTTTGTGCCTTCATAATACCTTCCGCGGGTGTAAATTTAAAAAAAATAGGGTCTACATGTATAAACATAATAGACCGGTAGATAGGTTTTTCTGTAACAGAATTTTCTGTTACCTACCGCGGACTGACGTCACAGTATAACCAGTAGTCAAACTGGGCCGAATATTTATTATAAATGGGTGCGCGGTACGTAAACAATAGTAAACATGCGATCTACTTTGTGGTTCCATTTAGTTTTGTAATTGTAAATTAATTCTTTTTATTTTTCTATTTTATATTTAAATAAATAGGAAGTGTTCTGTAAAAAACGTGTTGTTTTATGATTGATACATTTAATTTAAAGAAACATGTATATGTTTGTATTTATATCCACCATGTATGTGATATAAATAAAATACTAAATTATAATATTAAGAAGGTACATACTTAACAAGTCATTCAGTAAAGTAGGTACAGTACCGGGCCGTTTATATTGCAAATCAACCTATAGAAAAATACAATCGTTCAATTTCGGCTTCGTAGAACGTCAGAGAAAAAGTCGATGTGTAATATTTACGGCCGGGTACTGTATTTATTATATTGGCCATGTTTGTTTGAAATTGAATTTATCGATAACCAAAACCAAACTTTAAACAGGTCTATTAGATCTATTCTAACGTCAAAATAAAGGCATCGAGGTCACTTTATGGATGGGTGACCAATCCATTCAAAAAATGACATCGATGTCATTGCTTAAATTTACCTAGATCAAAGTGAAAGACACGCATGGGGTATTACATAAAGGGGGGCTAAAGTTTATTTTCTTTCTTTCTTCTTTCTAAATTTTCATTATTATTGACCTAAGTACAACAAACCGTTTTCGTGATAAAAAAAATACTATATTATAATATTAAATACCTAAGTCATTTAGTAAGGTAGGTATTTATATCAGCCATGTTTGTTTGAAATTGACATATGAATAATATATTTAGTTTCAAATTATAACACACAGTCCGCTCGTTACTGCGGCACAGTAGCGACTGTTCCCTCCGCGATCGTGAGCGTGTAGGTATAAACTCACGTTTCGTCCGTTTCTATGAAGTTGAAATACTGTATATATTTGTACTATGGCACAGAGCGATAACGTGTCCTTGAGGGCCGCCCGGCGGGACGACGACGGCGCACACGGCGCGGCGGCGCGTGAGCGAGAGTATATATCCGTCTCATTCGCGCGCCGAGGGGCGCGCCCCTCTGGCCACGGCCGAATTCAACTCGAAAATTTTCAAAGTAGCGTCTTAATTGGGTCTATTCAATAATTTGGAACCTGTTATTTGTATATTGCAGCGTTTTTGTGTGACCTATACAACAAAATCATATTTGAACATTTTCTTATGTATAGAGTTAATATAAATATGTTCATAAAAGTTTCATGAGGGGTCCACCTATAGCAATAATGATTAAAAAGAATATTAAGATGTAGTTAAATTGTCAAACTTTAGCTTAAAATAACATAGGCATAATTGCTGCCTTAGATTAGAATAACTATCATTTATAATTTTTTTATTGTTATTATTTTTACAGAGCCTTTCTGCAGAATGCGCTGCATAAACTACTCATGTCGGATCTCAAATACTGTCAAGCGGATAACATCGAGCATCATTTTTGGAAGATATTGTACTACAATTTTATAGAGCTTTTAAGAAAGAGTTTTACCCAATTAACGCCAGAAGATAAACCGAAAATAGTATCATTGATAAATCTCATTATTGAAGAAGGCAACGCGTTTTTTGAGAATTTAATTCGTATGTTAGAGAAAACTTATAAGTTTAATATTGAAGATTACATAAATGATAATCATGTTATACCACCTAAAGGTCTAGGCTATGTTGGCTTGGCGTTAATATCAGTACAAAAAATATATGTATTTCTGGGCGATTTAGCAAGATATAAGGAACAAGTGAATGAGACAAATAATTATGCTAAGAGTAAATTTTGGTATACAAAAGCTCAACAGATAAATCCAAAGAATGGTAGACCCTATAATCAATTAGCTATTTTAGCTATATACGCAGTGAGTGTTCGTTTGTATCTGACTATTACTTTGTATAAGTATGTATGTTTTGTGTAGTATTGACTGACAAGATCGTCTGTTTTCAGAGAAGAAAATTGGATGCTGTTTATTACTATATGAGAAGTTTAATGTCATCAAATCCATTCCATTCAGCAAGAGAAAGTTTGTTATCTTTGTTTGACGAAAATAGGAAAAAGGTAAAGTTTCTCAAAACATTCATCTATATCAAATTAAGACTGTCTAAAATACACTTTTCAAAAAACTGTACACAGTATTCATACAAGTTAAAAATGTTTTCAAATGACTCTTAAATTGGATCATTTAAAGTTGCATCAAAAATATACTCGGTCATGAAACAAATATTCTAAAACTTGTTGATTAATTATCTTATGCGATTGATTGAATATAAATTAAATTGTGTGGTACACAGTACGAGGCGGCAGAACGTAAGCGTCGCGCGGCGCTGGAGACATCCGCGAGCGTGGACAGTGCGCCCGCCACGCGCGAGCTGTGGGTGCGCCCCGCGCCGCCGCGAGACACGCACCTCGCCGCCATGAGCTCCGTCGAGGTAGCTATACTCGCATATCTCATAGGCTACGGCTCATACTGGCCTCAAAGTTAACCTTTTTTGCAATAAATGTCCTATTGTGAATTATCATCTGATCATGATGTTGTCGTAACGTAAGCTTTACGTAATACCTTTGCCTACTAACACCACCTACCGGGTTTTATGCCAAGTTTTTATTGTTTTGATTTTGTAGATATACTTAATATCTGCTAACTTCAGTCGAATTTTACGACAGTCTTGGGATAAGATACATTGTTGACATCGTGTGTTCTTTTACCGTCCTTTTACGAAATGATAGCATTATAATAAATTTGTTGTTGAATTGAAACAAAGTTAGTGTTATGTGAAACAAAGTTATAATGTAAATGTTTGTAAATGAAATTAATACTAACATTGTTTGTTCTGTTCCAGTTAAACAAGAATTTCATTACCAGTTATCTACATGTTCACGGAAAACTCATCACTAAAATAGGGTAAGTTAATAAATTAGTATGAAATGTATATAGATATATAGTATCTTTCCAGTTTCTAAATTAACTCTATCACTCATTTGCAATGTTGATCGGATCGGATCGTAGTAATTCTGGGAAACTAAATAAGTAAGTGAAATCTTGTTTCTAAATAAAAGTACTTAACATATTTAAAAAATAAACATTTACTTTTAGTATATTCTTTTTCAGATCTCGATTATTTTCTTTATTAAATATTGTTTTAATAAATTAAATTCATTACTAATTATGTTTATTTAGCACTTATTCCATAATGATCATAAAACAAAATATCACACCTTACTTTTATCGTTTAAGAAATATTTCATTGTTATCGTAATGTGTATTCTACCTGATAACGTGGTTAGCTCAACGCATACCATAAAAGAAACTATAAATTCGCTAATTGATGGTTTCTTATTTGCCAACTTAATTTTTAGATTCTGACATGTTATTTAGCTACTTTATATTAAGTTTATGGTATTTAAGAGCCATGAAATAATAAGATCTACCTGTTGTTAACATAATTGTCTCTCTATCTAATAAGCATTAAATAATATATTAAATTCCTACTAATCTTTTTTTAATTTCTAGAGTACCTTACTCGTTTTTTTTATTACTGTCGCGCATTGAACAATCCCATAATACGTTACTTAATGCAATAATATTGCTTTACTACATTACAGTGTAAAATTTGAATATAATATAACTTTCACCATGTAAATAGGTTTAAGTGTTCAGTTGTGTGAATGGAACAGGACTAAGTTCTGCATTTTTAATATTAGTATTAAAATAACTTTTATTATACTAATTGTACATAACATAAAAATATATTATTAGAGATAATTAATTAAGGTGTGTAGTATATTTCCATTTTATCAGTATATATTTTAAAAATAAGTTTGTCCTCTAGAATGGAGACTTTCCACGAGAGTGCGAGTATGATGTTGCGGCAGTTCCGTGCTCTATTACATCGACAGCCACTGCCAACACCCGCGGCGCGCCTTCTACAGCTCACGGCGCTCAATATGTTCGCTATAGAAATTACGGCTGCCGCCAGTAAAGGTTTGTGATGAAAATTTTATACTAGATTTTTAATTGTCTCGAGAATTAAATAAATATGTTGCGATTAGTTAACGTTTGTTTCGTGTTAAACAAGGTGTCAATGCCTACACTGACAGCTCTCAGTGTCGTAAAGCCTGTAAGTAAAGAGATATACCAACGTCAACAGCTGATTTAGTCCTGTCTTCGTTACTGGTAAATCACACGTTAGAGCGCATACTTTGCTCGATAGCATCTTTTACACAACCTGCTTTCTAGCGCTGTAGGTGGCGAGTAAGTTGCTTTAAGATGTTTGTTAAACCACCAATACCGTTCAATATCATTTGAGTACGGCATGTAAAACGTTCTCATGTTTTTAGTCTATGAGCGAATGAGGTTTACCGTTAATCTTTTCCGGTGATGGGTCTTGGTTGGTAAGCCAACCAAGCCTTTTGTGGTACATTTTTGTCCGCTATGGGTTCTGAAATGTTAACGCAATTTAAAGAAAGCTTCATGAAACGGTTTTGGTATGACCAGGAGCCTGGACTTAAGGACAGTATTTTCCAGAAAAAACCGTATGATATAACTGGCAATTGAACATTCCTAAGTCTTATGTTCATTTTAAATGTTTTAAGTAGTAAACAATACTATTATTTATATTGCTGTGTTACCCTGAATAATGCACCTTTAAACTCTAGTAAAAAAATTAAAACCTGCTGCTCTAGCTTTAATATCAATAGGACTTATTTCTTAGAATAAAATGTAGAATGAAAAAATGCTCTGTTTTAAAAGACCGTAGTGAAAAAAAAAGTACTACGCGAATTTGGTAAGTTATCCCAAAAATTGGCGCAATTAGTAATAATTTTAAAATAATATTATACTTGGTAAATTGTTGCTGCTATCATGGACACAAAATGCTTTTTAGTATAATTTAGGAGCCGATTCCAATGCTGAAAAAATTAAACGGCAAAGTAGTTAAACCGGAAAGAGTCACCATTTTAAGTGAAAAGTAGTAGAAAATGTACTATTACTTGAAAGTACCAAAAATTTTAGCCCATTGTATTTTAATGACTGTATACATTTGCATTCGCACGCTACGATAATGCATCTTTAAATTTACACTTTCCTTTCGTTAGTGTGTCTGCTTCAAGTTAAGCTGACAATACAATTTTAAAACTAACAAGATTATGTATATTTACTTATTCTTTGGTCCACAAATATTATTTTTTCTTTTTATATATTTTGTGTTCGTTATCTTAAGAAGGCTCCTTCTGTCAAAACCAACTCAGCTGTCACCGGAGCCTAAAAGATTGTTGTTTCACCAAACGTTGCGTGAGAAAGAGAAAAACTCATAGAAAAGCAGTCAGAAACGTGCACACGCACACGCGCTCGATTGTATTTATTACAAATCAAAATGTCATTCAAAATATAAATATTGTTCTTCTTGATTGTTAGGGTTGACACTAATACTAGCTGTAGGTAGTTACCTAAAAAGTAATAAATCAGGAGTAAATAAAGATAACTTAAATGGGTTTTTAAAAAATATTTTATTGTAAGTTTTGTTGCGGAAGACACACCAAGCGAGACATCAATTTATCTTGTAAGTGGTGTAGGTATGACACCGTAAAACATTATAATTTTTTTTTTTTTTAAGTTAAGCTGTTTATTCTTGAGGCAGTTTTTTAGACCGTGCATCGTTAATAGGGGTTCCATACAGTACACAATAATATCTTACTTCACATACAGTACATGAAGTTAATTTTAGCTGGATTTAAAAAAAGGAAGAAAAATCATAAAATAAATAATAATCATAAAATCTGGAAATTATAGTTGACAAGAAATGATACTTGATCAGTCATTCAGATACCGGGGCGGGGGTGAGTCACGTAAATATTAAAAAAAAAATACAGTTTGTGCAATGTGACAGCCTTAGCTATGCTCTATTGACTATTGTAATAATAGGTGAATTTTGACAGTTGATTTTAGTCAAGAATGTCACTGATGTAGGTATTTTATCTAACTGGTTATGCATCTGATAATAATTGGATCTCTTTGATAAAAGAAATTACGAAACTTCTTACTGGCAAGCGATACGTAATTGTCATAAATGACATAAATTAAAGTGTATTGAAGTTTAAAAAAAAATATTCGGTAACATTCGACGACGACGGTCGGCTCGCTGTCGTACCTCCCCTCCTCCGACCCGAGGGGTGCAGAAAGTGGAGGCGAGATGCAAGATGTCGATGGCGGAAACGAGCACGGTAAAATTTCCTAAAATGGTTTTGGGAAAAAGGTAATTGCGTACAAACTTTAGAATGTATCTAGTCAATATAAAATTATTTGAATTTTCGAATAAATAATCTATTCCTAGTCCCAAAATATATTTACCTTTATAAACGTTTAATCCTATTTTATTACGCTAAAAGTTGTCATAAAATGTGCATACAATTATGAACTTTGAAGCCTCATAACTTGTAAATGAATACTTTTTTTACTGTTTTATTAATCAATAAGACTAGATAATAACGAGACAAAACGAAATCATCTATAATTTTGAGTATTTATTATCTAATGAAGGAGGAATTAACTTTCTTTGTTTGTATGGAATTGCGATTGAATTGTTTCCCCTTAAAACGATAAATTATTTTGTTCAAGGAAGGTAATTTTGTAAAATAATTAAACCTCACGTAAAGTTCGTGCATACTTATTATGTCTTTGACCTCTACCTACGCCTACGCTCTAATTTTAAAGGGTATATCACCTTCACCAGTGTTTAAAGTCTTATCTAATATGTATTAAAATTAGTACCTACGTATAAACATAATCATGTAAACCAATGAACGTTCACTGCTAGACATAGGCCTCCTTCAATTTTTTTCCTTTTACGCGGCTCTGTGCCTCTCTTCCGTAGGTTTCTCAACGCCTTAACCAGGTCTTCTGAAATACGTAAAGATATACCAACAATTATTAAGTATAATTTTAAGTTAAATATCATTTATACTCATTATATCAACAGTGTTACCTAATGTAACATAATATACACTTCTCATCAAAAAAATCTAGACAGTTGCAAGTTTGTGTTTTATAAGGATTATCTGAAAAATGTGTATATTTAGGAATATGTGTTATATATCATTTAATAGGGAATTTAATGAGGTTTTCAAATAATGATGTTAATGTTCTAAATTCAAATTAATTTTTTATTGTATTCGTATTTTGTTTAACAAGTCGTATTTGCCCTGTACGTAGTTTGACGGAAATTGATAAAATTAGGCACGTAAATGAAAAAAAAGCTAGCAAACGTTTATTTAATAACCCGTATCGTGCACCCAGAGTTCCTCACTCCTCTTATTACTGCGTCCATGCGATGTTTACCCGCAAAAACCGCCAAGTGGTGGCACTTTGCTGAATTCTGGACTTAGTCAGGTTATTACGTCTGAAAAATTGCATCTTAGCCTCTCGTCTTTTCATAGAATCTGCAAACGCTATCAAGAGACTGGTTTGTTCACGCCCCTTTAGAGATCTGGCAGAAAACAGGTAACTTCTGACCGAGTAGATCGATTTATAGTAACACCTATCTTACAAAGCCTACGCCTTAATGTCTTTCAACCGCAGCAGCAGTTTCATGATGAACCTATGGTGGCTGTAAGTGACTCTACAATTAGAAGAAGGTTGAAAAAACGTGGACTTGTACCGTACAAGCCAGCAAATAGGGAGGAACTACCTGCAGATCATCGAAAAGCGCGCCTTAACTTTTTACGTAATTACCTAAATTGGTCATACATCTAGTGGAACACGTTCCTCCTTTCTGATGAGTGCAAAATTGTATTGTATGGTAACGATGGAAGGACTAAGGTCTACAGAAGTGATGGAGAACGCTTTGCACCATGCAGGATTAAAAGAAAAGGCCATCCATGGTGGCGGTTCATGGACTGTTTGAGGAGAAATTAGTGGCAACGACAAGACCGAGTTTGTCTTTGTGTTTGGGTCCTGTCTGCCCTTTTTAACAGTCATAGGTACATCGAACAGTATCTTGAACCTCTTGTGATGCCCTATGCACATTTATTTGACCCCGGTTTAACATTTATGTACGAGGATGCTAGGACAAACACCGCGAGCGTAGTATGAGATTATGTTACTGAAGTCGATATCTCTATTATTGATTGGCCAGCAAGAAGCCCGGACATGAATCCGATTAAACATCTATGGGATGAATAAAAAAGACGAATTAGTGTAAAAGATCATGCCTCAAAAACACTTAGCCAGCTTTAAAATGCAATCCAAGAGGAATGGAATAGAGCGCCACTATTTTTGATCGTGAGTCTCATCCGATCGATGAAAAACCGTACAGAAGCAGTAATGAGAGGTCGGGAATGGTATCTGAGTTATTAAATAAACGTTTCCTAGCTTTTTTTTTAAATTACGTGCCTAATTTTATGATTTTCCGTCAAACTACGTACAGGGCAAATACGACTTTTTAAACAAAATACGAAATCAATGAAAATTGAATTTTAATTTAGAACATTAACATCATTATTTGAAAACCTCATTAAATTCCCTATTAAATGATATATAACACATATTCCTAAATATACACATTTTTCAGATAATCCTTATAAAACACAAACTTGCAACTGTTTCGATTTTTTTGATGAGAAGTGTATAAACTCTATACCTATTGTTATTGCCTTTGACTTCTGTTTGACATTCTATACGACCGACGCTGGAATTTATAATTTAAACATGCTATGACTGCAAGTTATCAAGGCTATACCCCTTCCACTATATTTAACAACATTTGACAGATTGACGTTAGTGACGTTCAGCAGTATCTCGAATGTAAACCCATTCGATTGTAAGCGATTTTGCGATTTTTCAAATTACTTTATTTTACACATTTGGATCCTTACATCAACTTACATTATCATTTTATTATTGTTTCTTTCTTCTATGTTAAGAGAATTAGCCTATACCTTAAAATGATAAAATTATAGTTAGCTTAGGTATTATTTAAAATACATAATTTATCGTGACACATTCGCGGGTTATAGCTAATCTAAAATAACATATTAAGTACATTTTATAAATGTATTATGAAGAGTTCAGGTTTATTTATAGCATTCATTTCAACCGATTATTTGTAAATTGTTTCATAATGGTGGTAATCGTTTTGAGTGTCCATCACTAAGTAACCATGGTAACTGAAAAAAACTTGGGTACGTCCATGAAATACAATATAATTTGTTCGAAAAATAAGCGGAAGTATTACGAAACTTCATGGACGTGAACTGTCAAAAAGCTAAACTTACGCTGGAAGGGGTATAATAAATTAATTTCGTAATACGAGAGTTAATGTCATATTCCGTTATTAGAAAAGGGCAGGGCTTCATTTACTGAAGCAAAACATGGTAATGATTGACAGACTAACGGAATCGCGTAGGGTAACGTATATTTCATCGGAATAGTAAAATATACTTAGGAGGCTTTCCTTAATGGGATTATTAAAGCTTAATGGGTTTTCTGTTTTAAGCTGTAAGATGTTATTACAATAGGATTGTTTCCACTTTGCCACTTAGGTGGTCTTGTGTGGTTCGTGTTTTCATTATATACAGAGTTTTCGCATATATTTTTTCGGGAAAAGAATAAACTAGTCCGTTAGTGTTGTCTTTAATATCTATGTTTATAGTAATATGAAGTAGTAATTCAATCAAGTGACATCTATTTTTTTTATTCAAAGTTCCTGTAAAAAGTCATTGTAGCAGGTGTTATACTGTTTTCGACCGATAAGTGGACATGATGATAATAATGCGACGAGACCGTATCTTGTGTCATTTGCACTTCCGTTGTCACCCGATATTCCGGCAAAGAAATAAAGAGACACCTCTGTGAACAGAAATATGTATATGAAGCCTCGGTAACCTTAAAAATCAATATTGCACTAGTGGTATACGCTTAGAGCCTTATAACTCTTATTTTTACTTACTTTTTAGAAGAAGTTATAATAATAAATAATTAATTAATAGTTGGCATGAAAGGAGAATGTTTTTTTTGGGCTAAAAAGTCAAAGTCTGTCCCCAGGTCACCAACTAGGTTCATTACAAAGATTGATACGTAAACAACATTTTCTTCTATGGAACGAACAAAATTCGTCCCACAGAAATCTAGATATCAGCTGTTCAAAAAATTATAAGCCCTGTGGCACTCCAAGCAGTTACAGTCTGTCCCCAGGTCACCAACTAGGTTCATTACAAAGATTGATACGAAAGCAACATTTTCTTCTATGGAACCAACAAAATTCGTCCCACAGAAATCTAGATATCAGCTGTTCAAAAAACTAAAAGCCCTGTGGCACTCCAAGCAGTTACAGTCTGTCCCCAGGTCACCAACTAGGTTCATTACAAAGATTAATATGTAAACAACATTTTCTTCTACGGAACCAACAAAATTCGTCCCACAGAAATCTAGATATCAGCTGTTCAAAAAATTAAAAGCCCTGTGGCACTCCAAGTAGTTACAGTCTGTCCCCAGGTCACCAACTAGGTTCATTACAAAGATTGATACGTAAACAACATTTTCTTCTATGGAACCAACAAAATTCGTCCCACAGAAATCTAGATATCAGCTGTTCAAAAAACTAAAAGCCCTGTGGCACTCCAAGCAATTATCTACTAAAAAGCCAGTCTGTCCCCAGGTCACCAACTAGGTCTATTACAAAGATTGATACGTAAACAACATTTCCTTCTATGGAACCAACAAAATTCTTTTTCAGGGCTTTTCATTTTTTGAACAGCTGATATCTAGATTTCTGTGGGACGAATTTTGTTGATTCCATAGAAGAAAATGATGTTTACGTATCAAACTTTGTAATAGACCTAGTTGGTGACCTGGGGACAGACTGGCTTGTTAGTAAATAACTTTTGCATGGAGTGCCACAGGGCTTTAAGTTTTTTGAACAGCTGATATCTAGATTTCTGTGGGACGAATTTTGTTGGTTCCATAGAAGAAAATGTTGTTTACGTATCAATCTTTGTAATAGACCTAGTTTGTGACCTGGGGACAGAGTGGCTTGTTAGTAAATAACTTTTGCATGGAGTACCACAGGGCTCTTAATTTTTTGAACAGCTGATATCTAGATTTCTGTGGGGCGAATTTTGTAGATTCCATAGAAGAAAATGTTGCTTACGTATCAATCTTTGTAATGAACCTAGTTGATACCTGGGGACAGACTGACTTTTTAGTAGATAACTGCTTGGAGTGCCACAGGGCTATTAATTTTTTGAACAGCTGATATCTAGATTTCTGTGGGGCGAATTTTGTTGATTCTTTAAACATGTAATAAGCTCAATGGTATAAGTCAATGTACAATGGTTACAAACGTGGGGTCAGCAATTTTTATTTTAGCCCAAAGCTCCTAGTAAAAAAAACATTCTCCTTTGATATAATTTAAATATAATAATGATACAATAATTAAAGTGGAGTATATTCTCTATAAAACGCAGCCTTCTTCGCTTACTCAAATTCAATGTTTAGGAAAAAACATAGATGTATTAGATTTACTAAATTAATATATAACATGAGCTGTAAACGTGGCTATTTCCTGCGGCTCTCCGTCCGGGCGCAGTAAAGGTTTGTAATTACAAATTACAAGTTATTGGAGGTTGATGCACTGCACTCTACCGCGCCGCCTGCGCCCGCGCACCGCACAAATGCACACATTTGATGGCGACAGGTTCAACAAACTGACTTGGCGTCGGCACGGTGACGACCACTCTTTTACGCCTTTACACTTAATGATGTTTTGAATTATTATATAAAAAATTATGGCTTATGAATCCCGACCTACTATGGATTCTAAAAACAACGGATTAACATATTCATCTATGTTTTAGTACGAAATACGCTGGATAATGTAAACATTCTTGTCAAAACCCAAGTAGATCGATATAATTTGATTAAAAGATAATTGCACTGGAGATCTCTGTTTAGCAGTCAAATACTTTAACCAGAAACCCTAAAGATCGCCAAAACATCTTATCAAGTATAACTTTTATTGAGCTGACTGAAGCTGACTGACTGTCAGCTTGCGACCGCCGCCAGTGCAACCTGTGCCGAAACGTCAAGTAAAATAAAGGTAAATAAAATGCGCGTTAATATCCATCCCGTTTATATAATATTTATAATCTTATCAAGTAGATTTCTACTAAAGATTATCTAAATTATTCACAAAAAAAAAGAAACTTTACATATTATAAAATGAAGTCGTCTCCATTCTGTATTTATGTATTCTCCGATCTCTTTTAAACTGCGTAATAGATTTCCTAAAATACTCCGATAAATGTATAAATAAATCGGTAAATGCGAGTCTGAGAATATCTTACTACGCAAACACTGTGGAATCTATTGATGATAGAAAATAAAATAAGTATATGTTATACGATAGGAAGTAACACATTCTGAACTGTAAAAACCACTTGAAGGGGGTTAAAAATGTGATCACCGTGATGGAAACTAGACTTCACTATTTAGAACTTTTGTATTAGTTCTTATCCAAATAAATTACAGCATTTTCAAAATTTCTTTAGAAATTGTACATTTAGTTTTATCAATATAGGTACAATAGTCATAAATATATTATAAATTTAAAAACTTTATGAAAAATAATGAAGAAAAAGCTTGCAAACCAAGGCTAGGTCGTTTAGAATGATCAACAAGGAATTCACAAGTAAGATACGTCGGGTTAAATTGAATTGGATACGTATAAAATATAATTAATGACATCAAAGATGCTAAATAGAAGAACATCTAACACTAAGCTTTTAAAAAAAGTAAGTTATCATTGACAAAGTCTTTTTATTTCCATCTTGAGGTTGCAAACATCATTGCATTTGAAGTTACGATGACACATGTAACGAATTTCATGAGCAAGATATTTTTCTTTGCTGTTTATCTAGGTGTTTGTTAGGCAGTATAGAGTTTTGCGTTTGCAGGTGCAATCCGTGCTGTGTATTTTTAGATGCCTATTTATATCGGACCGGCTCAGAACGACCGATGAGCTGTCGGTGGATGATCCAATGACGACGTGTTTCTATCACTATTCATGAACGATTAATTTTTATTTTTCCCTTTTTTATGAAACAAGCTTTTGTTTTTGTATCTGTCCATTTCATACTCGTGTAGTAAATATTTAAGAAAATTGAAATGACATGAACAGAATAATAATTTCATAGCATCAAAGAAGCACCAATGCATTAATACTAAAAATAACTATTGTAAAAAAAACTAATTTGATTCTACCAGGGTCGCGTGTGTTTTATTTGGATGTTAATGTTAGTCATAGTAAGAATGATGATTCAACAGGTAGGATGGTCGAGCTGGTTCCGGTTAGTTCTGATCGTTTACTGATTAATGCAAACTGCTTTGCGTGAAGTGGATGAGAGTCACGATTGTGCACACATACTTAATATACCTATTTAACTGTAAACATGGATTCTCTGTTTCTATTTTATATCGAAAAACCATTTGTTATAAGAGATACCTCCTCGTGGTAATGGAAAAATATGCACGGTGTCCCTATCCCCTCTTTCCTGGGTGTCGTAAAAATTAAAAGGGAAAATTTTCTGTACGATACATACGGAAAACTGGGCGTAAAACACTTCACCAATTTATATGCCTAAAGCTGTATAAGTAGGACAAGTTTCCCCCTGTCCCTGGAGGAGGCCCGCCCCTGCAGTGGTACATTAATGAGCTGTTAGGAAGTACATATAACCTTCCTAATAGAGAAATATTCATTGAATTGAGGAATCTGCTCATATGGGAGTTTATATTTAACTATCTTTTGATGGACTTTATGTTCTAACTAGATATGGCTCTGAGGCTTTAATGGTGTTCTTTATACGACAGTACCCGCATCACTTAGCACTTTAAAACCTTAGTGCTAGCAAAATAAGCGAAAATAAAGTTCGCATTAATAACTTATTCCTATTAAAAACTTAATTAGGAAAAGACGTTAAAATAATATGATGCTTAATGTGCCATTAGATAATAATGCTCGCGGCTCAGCTATAGGCAGGATATCTGCTCCCTAGTTTCGAGGTGTTTCACTAATATACATAAACACATTTTCTATAATACGATTAAGATTTTTAATAAAATTTCTTTTTTTTGTTAACAGATGGTAAAAATAGCGCCTCAAGATCGGCATGGCTAGAATGTTCACTGGGAGTTTCTCTACTTATGTTCGGAGCTATGCTAGAGCGATGCTGCGCACTACTTCCTGAAGCGCCACAGTCACAACATCATGCTGACGCACTTCTACTACTGCCTGCTATTAAGGTTAACATTCATATTATTCTCTCGACTTATAAAAAAAGGTGGAATTAATTCGTAGAAAGAATCCATAGTGCAAGGAACGGCTGCTTACAAAAACAACTTCCGTGAGAAAAAGCAAAAACGTTAATTTACTATGTATATATTGATTTCCTTGTCAATACATTAAGGTCTTCAATAATTTAAACCATTCAAATGATGTAAAAACGTGTGTAAGTTGTCCTCAATACTTCGTTAGTTTGCCTCACTTAATGTAAATAGAGAAGACCCTGATTACTGTTTTGTATTTTTATATACATAAAATAATATAATTTATTATGTTATTAAAAATGACGTAACATTTGCATAGCTACTGTACTCTAGGCTGAATGTTAGTACATACATTAAAGTTCAAGGTAACGGGTGAAAATGAGTACGGAATTAATTATTATTTTAATTAAGTATCAAGTTATTTGTTTTGTGTCAATTGCAGTAAAACATACAGTTACTTGAGTTATCTCAATTTTCTTCTTGCTTACATGTATGTTTATGATTTAATAATGTGTCTTTTAGAAATTTCTACTTTTATTTATTAATCGAGGTGTTACGAACAGTTCTAATTTATTCAGGAATTTTGTTTAATTTCAATTAGATATGTGTGTTTAGTGGAACACTTATTTTAGATTGTTTTTTTTTCATTTTTAAGGTGTGGTCCGACTGGATGTTATGTCACAGTAGCGTTTGGAATCCACCACCGTCGTTCAGCAATTTCGACATAGGGTAAGTTTTAAATTACATTTAGTGTATTGATATCAGAATCTCTTTTACTCATAATCATAAGGGAAATTATTTTATGAGGGACTGCGGGAAAATGAATATTTGTAGTGGAAAATGATGAAAATAGTTTTTTTTGTTCAGGTATATGGTACTTAAATAGATATGTGATAAACTTAAGAATTAGTATGGTTACTAGAAACCCTGACCTTAAAAAAAGGATTTCGAACTCTCGAATCCGCATAATAACCGATAGCGCTTCGGCACTCAAAGCTCAGAATAAAACCCATGTCACTTCGAAACTAATATTGGAATGCCGCAATGCGCTAGAGCGGATTGCGACTTCCAATGGAAACTCAGTGACTTTGCAATGGATAAAAGGACATAGTGGATCACCGGGAAACGATGCGGCTGACGCAATAGCAAGAAGGGGATCTGATATGACGGTCTTCGGACTTGAGCCTATCACACCCATCCCCTTCAGCCAAGTTCGCAGCTGGCTACAGGAGTATACCCGCAAACAAACACAAGAGCACTGGTCAGCAGCACCAGGATGCAGGCAGTCGAAGGAAGCCATGCCATTCCTAAACGACAAACTGACCAGGCGCATACTGCGTCTGGACAGAAATAGCCTGCGGCTGGTGACTGAAACCATCACCGGTCATTGCTCGCTAAATAAACACTTTTACACCATAGGCATAACAGATAGCCCCCTGTGCAGAGCATGCATGGAGGCAGAGGAAACAGTGTCACACGTGCTCATTGAGTGCACGGGTGTCGCAAATATACGAAGAGACACACTAGGAGCCCCGAAATCAATCACAGAATGCCTAAACAAGATAAGACACCTTATACGCTTTTGGAGGGAGGTGGGCTGACTGGAATGACAAGTGCCCTCACGTACAATGGTCCACCTCAAGGACTAAGTGCGGAAACCAACCCCAAATAACTTAGAACTTAGAACCCTGACCTTATGCAAAGGGTCAAAATAAGAAACAACTATTCCAACCTTTAAATTTCATCAATCTTCAACAAAGCTGCTTGATTTGAATTTGTGATGATTTTATTTTCTGTAGATCCGATAACGACCCTTGGGATTGGCTTGCGAAGCTTATGAATATTCTGGAAGCTCTCGACGACAAGTCAATAAAATTCGACAGCGAAATGAAAGATGGTGAGTACATTTTAGACATTCATCGACCCTTCTTAACTTCACCCTTACCCTGTCATATATTATGATGTATTCTCATTGTTTTACTATTGTGTCTACTCGCGTGTCAGGGACCCTGTTAAGATTGAAATAACCAGTGTTTATTCAAGATGTCTTTTAGTATTTTGCCAGAGTTTTACTGCCCTTAGTCGAGAAAACAAATTGTCACCTTACATTATGTAGAGATTCGACAAGCATAATTTTTACTTATTATCAGGATATTTTATTATTTGTTATCAGGATATGTATGTGTTCGGCTACCCGAAGACGCGTCTCTTGGCGGGTTCACGCCGCTCATGTACATGGAACCTGCCGTAGGATGGGTTCGCGCCGACCCACCACCGCCCCATCACGCCACCGAACACGCTCTTAGAATCAACAAACTACTATTCTTTGGAACTGAGTAAGTTTATATTTCAAAGATTTGTAAATATTTAGTAGTGTGCATAGGTAAAGAAAATAGTTATTCATATTTTATAATAAAATAAGTAGTATTATATCCTCTGTAAAATAGGTATGGATTTTGGTACACGAATTAGGTTTATATAATTTTACTCTACAGACATTGCTTACCCAGTAACTATTACCTAGTACAGAGATATAAAAATGCTTGTAATATGGTTATTTAGAAGACACAAACAATAACATTATACGCGATCTAGTAGATACTAACTGGTTGTGGAATAAGACTCCTTATACAAATAAAGATAATAAAAGAATGGGTCAAAAACTTGATCACTCATTCTAAGAATGAAGTATCTTTTTACGAAGAAGTCGTATTGCTAATTAAATGTATCAACTGAATGACATGACTAGTTTTTCCTCTTGGAATAACCATTCGCAATAACAATCGATTACATTGATCTTGTGACAAATATAAACCGTCTGTGTAAGCCAATCAATCTTTTATGTAAGGCTGTAATTATTTTTAATAACCCATTATATTATTGACTAACCCGTTTGAAAAGTCTGTTAAAGTAGCCCAATTTTTAATTTAACTTGACAATAACGTGCAAAGGATTTTAATACCTTCTATAAATTAATCTCAATTTCAATCAATGGATGAATTAAAATAATTCAAGTTTATATTTTTAATTCAAAAGAACTTTTCCCGCCAGAGTCGTTCACGTTTTATTGATTGATTTTTGGACACTGTTCGACTCGACCGGCATATTTTGGAATAAATGATTATGTAATCAGCCAAATTGGCATAACGGTAAAATAACTGCAGTGAAATTGTTTTCATTCCGCCTACATTCCCGTTAATTCAAAAATGTCTACAAGAAATGTAGACTAAGTTTACAAACTAGTAAAACACTCATTGGAAGTAATAAACCTTGAGCTTGACCTTACTTGGCAATGTTACCAATAAAAATTAAATTGTTATTAACTGAACGGTAAAAATATTGAGCATGGCATACTCTACAAAAGTGAGAGTAGGATAAAAAAGAGGCGTTTCTTATGAATGAGAGCTCAATTTATCTTAGCGTTTCTTTCGCATAGATACAATAGTGCGTCATTGAGTAAGGTTAATGGTTATAGTTATAGAGCAGGCTGACATAATTAGAGATGTTTGGGCGCCCGTTGTGAGCCATACACGGCTATAGTAATTGTTCTTGTTGCTTAAACGTGTTATGTTTCTCATTTAAATTAATGAATTCTTTGCTTGAAATTTTTATAGTGTGACCCATTTAACAATGTTGTGAATTTTTTATAATGCTAATAAACGATTTTGCCAACATATTATATGTAGTAAACAATCGGTAAAGAGGTTGTAAATATGAACTATTTGAGGAAAATGTCTATTTTTGTAAAAAATGCTATTATAATTTATTCCTTTAATTCTAAAGCTTCATTTAAAATCATAATTGATAAAATTATGATTTAGAATGAAGCTTTTAATACAGTACGTTTCAGGATAACGCCTCAAGCAATAGCTTCTCGAACATGTTCAGCCGTAAAAGATTCCTTGCTAGATTTAATAGCCGTGTTGTTGCTTTTTACTTAATTGAACTAAAGACTATTATTAAACTTATTTAATAACCTTTTATATAGATGGATAATTAATGTTATAAGTCTTAACAATAATAGCTTTGAACTGAGCTTTAATTTACGAAAAATACGTTCTCATTTCTTTTCAAAAGTGCATATTTACCGTAATTATACTTTGGTAACCTCACTGATTCATATTGATTATTTTATTTAAATTAATATTGTAGATTTTAATAAATACTCGTGGTTTCCTATAGTCGAATTTTGTTCATCTCCGAGGAGGTATGCCATCTCGTGAAGTAAACGCTTAAAAGTCTATGCTAATCTATAATAATTGTTTTGTGCTTGGCACAAATAGCTATGTTTAGTTAGATGAAATTTACTACGCTAACTGAACGGGCTGATAGATTGATTTTAAGGTTTTATTACTTTTCTGCTCGTATTTTTATCTGTCAAATATTTTTGTTCGTGCACAGAAACTATGCTTAGTTTGGGACTAGGTGGCAATGTGTGATTGTGTGAGGATTATCTATCTATTATCAGTATCTATGTGTATCTTCTTTGTTTCTAATTATGAATTTTTCAAAATAACTAATATTGTTGTTTCTTTGTCAGGTACCTAGTTGGTGTGGAACCGCCTGTGTTACGTCTCGAGTACCCAGCAGATACTGCGCCCCGGTACATCAGTGCTGTGCAACGTGTCCAAACTACTCATCCGCCATTACAAAATTTGGTACATACGATATTATAAGTAAACCTATTATTACCAAGTCTGTCTGTAAAGATTTTCATGTTTGATTTTATTTTACACATAAATATAGTTTTTTTAAATCTGTTCGTGTATTGTATGTATTAATAATTTTTTAACTGGTTTCTTTAGACCGAAGACATCGAGGATGAAGTAAAAGGAAATAACACACGTAGCGGGGCTCAGAGTCTAAGCGAAGAGGTTGAAGTCGAAGGTACAGATGAAGCTACGCGCAAGTTGCTCAGAAGAAAAGAACAGCTCGAAACTAGAAAAGCTACATTGGAGAGACATCGACAAAGGATGGACGTATGTATTTTATTTAAATTGTAACATGCCTTGTTAAATTTTATACAGTTTAAAAATATCGTATACTTATTTAGGCAGCCTTATTACTATTTTGTCATAAATATATAATATGTAAAGTATGCATTTAAAATAACGTATTAATGTAAAGTCCTACTAATATTATAAATGCGAAAGTTTGTGAGGATGGATAGATGTATGGATGGTTGTACCCTCTTTCACTCAAAAACTACTGAACTGACTGATTTGATTTGATTTGATTTGTCTTATGCAAAGATCGACGTCTTAATTTTACTGTGTTTAAATAAACAAACTAATTAACGTTTTTATTATGTTTTGACATAATTAATACATTTCTTAATGTCCCTTTTAGTGTATAAGAAAAAAGAAATGAAAATAGATAATTTTTGAAATATTTTATTACAGTAGAACTGTTTCTGTTTTATAATAATTGAGAGGATAGTAAAATAAAAAACCGTGTATATAAATATTTGTTCTTTTGCAGGAAATCTTACGCGTTAGTTCATCAGGCGGTGAAATAGAAGTGAGACCAAAATTATTAGTTCCTGACACGAACTGTTTCATCGACCACTTGTCGCTGCTACAGGCTGTTGTCGAAGCGCCGGAACAGCCTTATACGTTAGCCGTGCCTGTCGTAGGTCAGTTGATACAATACTTTTATGATATTTCTGTATTTATAAGAATCCTGCTCTTGTCGGTGAAGTTTTTGTCACGCCTTATCACAACATCCACACTTGATCATTATACCGGCATTAGCTTCACTAAAAGAACTACTACAAATTAAGGGTCTCTTCGTTAACAGTACCTAATGTTGCGCTAAGGCAGAATAAAACTGATTTACTTAGTACTACCGACCCGATTAACAGCCCTTTTATTAGGTAAGGCTATGTGTTAGAAATTCTGTTCAGTGGGATCGGGGCACGCAGCGCAAACATTTGTCTTGCTTGTTATCGCGAAACCACTACGATAATATTTAGAATTAAAATATTAACGTGTAAGTATTGATCGCAGTGATGTCGGAGCTGGAAGGACTGCGGAGATGTGCGCGCGTGGGCGGCGCGGCTCGTGCGGCTATCACCTGGATAACCAGCGCTGGCCCTGCGCTACGCCTCGCTACGTCACGCGGCACGTTGCTGGCGCCGCGAGCTCGCAACTACAGCGCTGAGACCGACGACCGCGCTTCTGCCACTAATGATGACCGCGTGCTCAGCACCGCGCTTAATCTGCATGCGTACGTCGCTGCCGATGCAGGTACAAATATACATCTTAAAGTTATGGGTATTAAAATGTGTGTAAAGTAAGAAAATCTATGGCCAGCTTTTAAGCCAATAGTCAAATTCAGTCCATCATTAGCGCTTCAGCATGTTTATTAGTAAGTCCCAACCTGCCAACTACATAACGATATTTTTAGGTACCATATCATTAAATTATTCTAGTTCGTAATCCTTAAAGTTAGTCCTCGCAACATAAACACCTTTGCTATCTTGTGACTGCATTAATAAAAATAGCGTGCTTATGTTTACATGTCCGGCGCCAATGCGGATTATACCTAATATCATACTATCTCGTCCATGGAAATCGTGACTAGATATATATATAGTAACTTGCATTTGAATTGCAGATTATACTACGAATCCTTATTAAAGCTTACTTCCCAGAAAAGAATACATTTTATGACGAAACAATTTTATGTTATTAATAAATTGGTAGTTATAAACTTGGTTCAATGTATTTGCAAAGGAGCTTATCAGCGTAATTGCTGTGCGGGTTCGTCGACGCCCATCGTAAGATGTATCTAATTTAAACTTGCAGACAGTCGCGGCGATGACGGAAGAGAGTCGTCGAAGGGCGGTCGACGCATACGTGAAGTGGTGCTTCTGACTGACGACCGCAACCTGCGCGTGAAGTCACTCGCGGCCGAGCTACCCGCGCGAGACCTGCCCGCCTTCGTCCAGTGGGCCGGCCTCAACAGAGATGATACTACGGTAAACATACTATTTGCTGAAGCGAAACCTGTTTAGTGCAATAACTAGACATTAGTATACCAGTAGCTACACCGCTGTGTATTCAATTTTCTTAAACTGTGAATTGCTTATGTATAGATGAAAAACGTATACACGTGCTTAGTAGTCTAACATTACTTATATGAATATACCATTAAGTACTTGTTTAAATGAATAGAAAATGTAAATTTTATGAAAATTATGATAATTTCTTGGTTCTTATATTGGTAGTTGTAAAAAAACCAACACACGTAATTAACCTTAGGCGGTATTTTCTAAAACTAAAAATTAAAGTTTTTTTTATTTCTCCGCTTACTGTTGCGATATTTAATATCGCATTGGGGAAAAATGTTTTTGGTTACGTTACCAATATTGTTTTCATATATCAAGTACGAGCCCGTAGCCCTATATTTGTTTAAGTTTATTTATTTATAATTTTAATGTTGTGTTTCAGAATACGCAGCAAAAAGCGAGTACTGAGGATTCTGCTGTCGCACGTAAGTGACACCTCAGGATAAAACTGACTACAGTTAGCTCATATTCAAATTTACTTTATTATTTACGTGACAAGCGATGTGACTTAATGTTGCAAAGATAATAGTGCTTAATAAATATAAATTAGCGTTCAATGTCTGTGGAGGCACAACTTATTGTTGTATGTCTCGAGGACTTGAACGCGCCTCATTATAGTATAGGAATTGAATAGATTAAGTAAAATTAATACACCATAGTTGATTAGAATATATTAATAGATTTTGTTAAGGGCTTTAGGATTACACCTCAGTGTTCCTGGGCTACATTTACTTTGTTATTTTTACGTCTTTTCCGTTTTATTTATAAGGTTTCAGATAAATCGGAATTCAGTGTTACTGAGTTATTATTTTTATTTACTTTTTTTTGTAATATAGCAAGTATATTTTTTATTATTTTCTAGATAGGTAATAGTAACAAAATGTACTGTATTATCTATAACTGACTAAAGTACACGATCCATGATGTTATATCATTTATATACAATATTTTCAAGTGATACAATAATTATATTATTAAATGAATGAATGACTCGTTGCACTGTTGCATATTGATTTTTAGATAATCTGATTTTAATTGATAATAAGTACATAAAATAAAATAACTTTTAATACGTTTTTTGCATGTTTGCATCGAAATGTCACGTGCCATTCATCGCTATTACTTATATTGCGGCTCAAGGTATCTTGCATTGTATACCATCACTACAAGTGCTAGTTTTATGATAATGAATTAATACAAATAAGCAAACACATGAACTTGAGTAAACTACACACTTTTATCTAATGTTTACTACTTTTTATAATGAATTGAGCAACTGCATCATGATAATTTTTATAATAAAATGTAGTACAAAAATATTTAATGTTACAAGGACACTTGATGTTTTATTCAGGTTTGTATAGGTGTAGCTTTAGATAACACGAATGCAAATATTTCATCACTTTTATATTTATCAGCATCTAAAAGTATATCTTCAAATTAACTATATTATATTGTAATCGTTTTCAATTATTTACTATTTTATCGAGTATTGTGGTATTATGTATACCTGATTATTCCTAATTGGCTGGCGTGCATGTTATACCTACGTCATACATGGTGCGTTTATTGCCGAAACCCGTTTATTAAATTAAATAAAATTTTAACTAAAACAAATGTATATTATTGTTACGATTGTTTTAGTTGCACGTGCAACAAACTAATCGGTATCTACTTTTAACGACAGGTTATAATTTTACATGTAGATAATATAAAAGTATTTGTGTATAAAACAGATTTATAATGAAAACTATATCGTTAACAAACTATTGTAACAAAGTTTTTCATTTTTGAAACATTTGATGCTGTTACTTTTGTCTTGATCATGACGTTTTAATTAAACATTGAATTACTTCATCTGTGCATTTTAATTTAGTGCCCATTTTCCTTTGACATATTCTTACGTATAAAGTATAATATATTTCATTAATAAGTTACCTACACTATTTGACGCCAATTACTCATAATAGAAAACTTTTCTAACATTTTCAAGGTTCTATTGCAGGAAAAGGACCGTTCCCACAGCTCACTGTGGAAACGGTCCTGCTTTTTGGTGGCTGTCTTGTAACACCTCCAAATTGTCACTTTTACACTCTAGTCAGAAAACGCAATTGTAATACAACGGAACTGAACCAGCAAACACGAAGATTTCTTAATTTGTATTTAATCATAGACCTGCAATTACGGTGGTAGGTGAGTACATGTAATAGTGACTTTATTAACAGCAAAGTCTACTTTGCTATTACAAAAATAACCTCCCTTATACCACAACACAGAGGACCAAGTTAAGTTATTAAACATGGCCTTAATTGTATTTAAATGCAGTAGTCAGCAGGAGGTAAGTAAATGTATTTACAAAGTGCCATCACGAATATCGATAATTTGATTTTAAAATAGAAATATCCAAATTATGGCCTAATTTTTATACTACCACTAAAGAACTAAGATAACTTACTTGTAGACTTGTTTGTTGGTGTCTTACTTAAATTATCTGTGTCCATACCTGAAAACGCATGTTTCACAAGATGTTCTTACCCATATTTTTTGTAAAACTTATCATTTGGCCTAGGCGATTCTTTGTAGCTGTATATCGAAACACTAGATAAGTATTAACGTATTTTACCAAAGTTTAAAAATTGTGTTTGCCTACTTATGCCAAATTTACTTAATTTGGCACTAGATGGCGTTGTGCAATCAAAATATCAATTTATTTTCAAATATAGTTCTTATACAACTGTCTGTGTGGACTTAGGACTGAAACACAAAATTTCATCAACCCTTATCGCACAGCGTATCTTCCGGCAAAACTATCCTTTTAAGTTGCTTTGAAATTTGAAAATTGAACCATGTGTTTCTCATACGTTTAAACTTATAAATATTATTTGCTAATGTTTAAAAAAGAATAAATAAAAGAGTTAAAATAAATTTCGTAAAGTCTTGTATTAGAAAACAATATATTTTTTTGGCAAAAAGTATAGGCGGAAAGAATTAGGAAAGGTTCGAATTAGAATAGTAGTTATACAAAATTAGGCCAGCGACATTCTTACCAATGGAACAGCACTAATGTATTATTTACTTCACGTCCATATTTAATGAGAACGTGACTTACCCTAGCAGACAACGGATAGCAAAAACTTGAAGTCTGTATTGTTAAAAGTGTGGAACTTCATAAAAGAAGTTTACCCACTGACTTCCTACCTATACCTACATAAGACATTCACCGTTGATATTCCTTGCGAATACGACGAGTGGCTGACTTATGCTTAGTCTGTCTGTCACTGGATAAAACAATTATTTTGTGTAAACATTTACTACTGTAATAAAAAATATAATTAGCTTGGGAAGAAGTTAGGCACTACTAGTTGATTATAATTTATGTTCACGTTCCTACAGGATTACGTTAATCAGCTTTTAAAAGGCTTACCAGCAGGAACTCGTATTTTAAAATGATGAAGAGAAACTTGGCCTCTAGCTACTGGATTAGTTATGGGTCTTGTATTATATATAAGTTTCCTTTCCCTCGTAAAAAAAGTTTATGGTAAGTATTAATTAGGGTGGTGATATTACGTAGTCCTCTTTATCATGTAGCTTACAAAAGTTTAGTGTGGCTCTGGCCTCTGGCTGAAGAGGTGTACAAATAAATAAATATTTTACAAGCTATTTAATAACAACACTTTAAAGTCATACATACAGTAAACCGTGTTTTTGTAGTAACGATTTGTTTACATACTTGACGATTGTTATAGACGAAGTATTTTATTTCCGTCAGAAAAAATACTATAGTAAACTACAGTGTTTTTTTAATTGAATAGGTTAATAATATTGACCGTAGATACTGCCTAAATAGAAAAAATACACGTGTAGGTATGGCTTAGGGTCGTAGCACATATATCAAAACGTAAATGAATCGGCACCGCCTTGTCTTTTTCCTCGGTGTCAAACGTCAAAAATGCGATTACGTTACGATTCCCATTAATGTGCGTTGCAGTAAGGAGTTTAAGACTCCGACTTTTCTTAATACACATTAGACAATTGTTACAGAAAATAAAATATCTTCTTATACTTTAACTACACAATTAAAGATAGTAACACGTAACACAAAAAGATTTTAGACTTTGTATAATAATCTGTTCCTATTACAGTTTATTTGTTTATTCCGTGTCTTTCTAATAGCACTAGAAATATGAGAAGATTAGACAAAGATGAAGAAAAATGAAAAACACCTTACACAAACTCTAACAAGTAGGTCGATAACAGTAAGCCAAGTTATCACATCATGTATGTATTAGGAAACCCGTCCCTGTAGAGCCCGTTTAAGGACTTACATAGTTGAATCTTTAAAATTAACGAAAATTCATCAAATAATTCTAACTTAACAGTAACGTTCATTTAGGATATAAATGTGTCTTTTACGGTGTAATGAAAACTGTTTGCCAGTGACCCAGTTTCAACACATATTATACCTTTTCCCATTTTATAAAATAGTAAAAAGCAGCTTTTACGATATTTCGCTAACATTCAGCTTAATTAATGTAAATTTGATATCTACTAATTGCTCATTCGCGACCATAAATGACAAGATTATTAAACTTGAAATGAATAATTTAACTACTCGGAAAGAGGTCGGTTTGCCACTAGGGACTTAGTTTAATTTAAGTCTTTTATGTGGGTTATCAATGTTTTATGTAGGTATTAACAAAATATAGAAATACTTATCTCATTAGTAAAATATTACCTAAACAACACAATAAAATAATGCTGCTACCCTAATGCTAAGGAATTCATATCCATAGCGCCGGAGTTTTCGTTTAAAATAAAAACGACCAAGTGCGTGTCGAACTCACGCACAAAGGGTTCCGTAACATATTGATTTGTTTTTTTTTAATTTAAGATATTTTTATGAAAGATTACGCGGTAATAAGCGGTTTACGATTTCTTAAAAAAACTACTCACTAGATCTCGTTCAAAACAATTTTATGTGTTTTTGTTTTTTTAGATTTTTCATCTTTTTTCCGCTTTGGAAGCGTCTGGAACTATTCGTATACGTCGGTTTAGCAAAAGAAATATTTTAGAAACCTCGATATCATTTTTGAATACCTATCCATAGATGCTACGCAACACTAAGGTATGTTATTGATGAAAAAAATATTTTCGAGTTTCAGTTCTAAATATGGGCCCCCAATATTTATTATTACTTTTTATTTTTGCATCAAACTCTTAATGCGGTTTACAGAATAATCTACCTACTAAGTTTCAACAGTACCTATAGCTCCTATAGTTTTAGTAAAAAATGGCTGACACGAATCTTTAAGGGTTCCGTTAACGAACCCTAAAAACCAGGAACCTAAAATACAAGCCATTATAAGACTTCCCTTAAATTTTGAGGAAATAGTTTTGTATTATCATATTACAGTTTTTTTTGTACTGTAAGGTATAGCGTAGGTACTTATATAAATAAACGTCAACACAGTCCTACTCTTTCTGCTTCTTTGAAATAGAAGTCAACAAATGATAACATATGATGTGAAATAAATGTAAGAAGACATTCAAATTCATATTATTCATATAAAATAATGTAATAAACAGTAAATCTATTCATGTTTTACTGGTGAGAAATTCCAATGTTAAGACTTGAGCAATGGGAATTGGCAATGTTCCGAGGCGAGGCTAGGCGCGCACCGGTGTGGAGGTTGTAAAAGCACCGTTATACTTATTTACCGTGCGCATCTTGCTTTAGGCGCTGCTTATTTAAAATACATACTACATGGATGCACATGTTCTATGCACTTTTGACATTGACCATTTTTATATAAAAGTAATACTTACCTAGGTATTATTGCAAAAAAAGTGGTTTGGAAAAATAAATAAAACTATGATACCGATAGGAGTTTAGGAGTGGCTTTAAATGTGTTTTCTAAATTATTTTATGTCTTAATTTATTTACCTAATAAAAACAATTCGCGGTGTTGATCAGGCTCTGTGGCGCGTAGACTTTTATAATAACTTCAATTCGATTGACACGTAGAAAATAAGAACAATCGTTAAATTTATAAATAGCACAAATAACTATAAGCACTTGCTCTAATTCATGTAGATCTACTAATAACGCTTGTCATAAAACCAATTTACATTAATATACTTACATTAATATTAATCAAAATGTTGACACAATGTTCGTCTAGCATAATTTAGAAACTTTTTTTTTTATGAAAAAATGTTGCCTCTAAGGCATTTTTTATGTAATAGAATTATTACAGAAAACAATCATTAGAAAATAAACACTTAGTTAATGTGAAAACGGCTAGTTTAGGTTATAACTTGACCACACATCGCAAAGGCGATATTCTCTTTAGCAAAGCATGCACATTTTATCTTCTTTTGTTTTCGTACAGATTACAGATAACTTTTCTTTAGCCGAGTTTCCTTTCGAATATAGGAAGGCGATGTTCTAATGTTCATAACCACTCGCCTGGCAAGGCAAAATGGCGGAAAAATTGCACATCTGGCCAACAGCTTTCTGGCGCCTTTGCCAGACAGGGGTTTTAAACTGACCAATGTTTGAAAAAGCAGATAGACAAGTGGTTAATCCATCTATCAGCGCACAAAGAACTAAATTGCTTTAATGTGTATGTATAAATACATCTCTAATAATTGAGCATAATCGTTTAATTTCGTGTTAACCATGTGTTGTACTAGTAAAGTGTTTGTGGTATAAATTATCCGATTTACACTTGAAGATAAATCCGTAATTGCACGTTGTCTTACTAAGCTACGATTTGTTGATGCTATTGTTAGGTTGTATTTATATAAAATAACTAACTAAACTTATGAATAACTCTAACATTACGTTTTCTTTTTTCTAACTTAATGTATTGTACGTTATTATTTCTTACCTTTTTTCCATTTTCACATACTTCTATTGAATATTTATTACATTCATAACACTATGCAGGACGCCACTCATTTCCCATCTAAAGGTTGTCAAGAAAGAGTCACCTCGTGTGATAAGATCGTCGAATATGCTACCTAGTGAGTTTGTGTACTTATTGTTTGTTTATATTCTATAATATCAATAAAGTTGTTAAATAAACAAAATAATAATTAATTGCCTATTAACACAATACCTTAATTGTTTAATATAATATAATAATCAAATGATTATTAATAACTTGCTTGTAAACTTTACTGTAAGAATTATAATATCCTTTAGTGATGGAAAATCAGCTTATTATAAGTACGTGCGTAGGCTATGGTTTACGGTTCGCCTTCCTGTTTTCTAATTGTTTGATAGCTATACTAACCTCGTCTAGACAAACGTAGGTGATATCTCTCTTGCCTTTGTTGGTCCAATTTTTAGATTGAAGGCTGTATTAGCTAAATACAAATTGCCGGTCATTTCATGAGTAACTTTCCTTACAATCTTTAGATTTCTTTGGTTACTTCAGCATGGTGACCCTTACTGTCACCGTTTCCTAAACTTGATTCGTCTCTGTTCTATATAAAAATAACATTGTTAGGAGCCTGCACATTTCAGCTTTGGGCGTTTGAAATGCGGCCAATGCGGGTGTTTTAAAAGCTTTGGAAATATTTTTAAAAGTTTGTCTAGTACTCTAATAAGTTTCGCTTACCTAAATATGTTTAAGCTACCATACTTTTGAATATTGACTCTACTTTTTACTGTACTGTGTATAAACGGGGGTCCAAAAATATTATTAAAACAAGTACCTATCTTGGTCGTCAACATCTTTCTACGCATCGAGCAATGTTTTGGTTAATTAAAGGACGATAATTCTTTATAAGAATTTATCAATAAATGTAAGAGTAAATCATCAAGTGGTTAGTATTTAACTATCTCGTAAAGTGTTATTAAGGCAATTAATTCTTTAGACGACTATTATAATACACAAATTTAATACGTCATAATACCTAACTGTTAATTTGAAACGGGACTTAGATATTTACTAGATTTCAACAAAATAGCCAATCAGAAATTACATTTTCTTTAATTGGCGGTAGTTATTACTTTATACCGAATAATGTTATAGCAATAGAAAGGGTAAGACGCAGAAAAACAGTATTTTAAGAAATGTTCGATGATGCTGTATAAAGCAAAATGTCGCGTGTCCCGTAGGTACTATTTTCTTTTCTAGGTAAGTTTGCTGCATGTATCGTCTATACTAGGTACAATTACGTTAAATTTTGTCTAATAATAAGTCAACCGAATATTTCTAGGTACGATATTTTGTTGACTCTTATTTATCGATAATAACTGAAGAAACAGGGACATTTGAAATTTAGTTTGCCTGGCTAATCATAGTGGTGTGAGTACAATATATGCCTAGATATAATATAGAATTCTTTACAATTATTGAATCTTCAGAAGCTAATAAATATGCAAAGTCAATGATACTCGTATGTCATTATTCATTAGAGATTCATCAATATTTAATTTAGTTTGTTATGCAGAATTATAAAATCGTCATAATATTTTCTTTTACTTTATGTAATTTTTTTTATAAAGTGTATTTAACAATTAGTTTAGTACATACCTATTAATACTTGACATAGGAGTACAGGAGCGATATTTTTTTTCTGTCACTTGACTTTTCGATGAAAGGAGATCATCTAGAATTTATAAATTTGTATATCACCGTAAAAAAGGAGTAGGTTCTCTATTCGGTTGTGTTATTTTAAAATGTCTTTAGAATCGAGAAATACTAGACCAATTAAAACGAATCTTTGTATCCTAAAAATTGGTTAAGTAATTGGAATTTACTTAAAAGCTAATAGAATTACAGTAATTTGTTAAATTAATGTGTAATCCAAGTGCTAGTCACATATCCGTATCAGTGCTTTTTTGGTTTATTAAAAAAAACATTTGTTTAATATGTAAATCTATATTTTTTGAACTGTAAAACTCTTATAAAATATAGTTCATTAATAAATGAAGTGCACCAATTACCGTGACTCCGCGTTAAGTTTATAGTAGGGTAATGAATTGTCAATGTAATCAAAACTGTTGAGGCATAAACAAGCCAATTTCCTTATAGTCGGCAATTGATTTATGTTTACGTGTACCTATAACCCTTACGTACGTCAGAATTGTGAAAATGTCTAATTGATTGCGAGTTTATAGGCTTATTTAATGTTTGAACCAAGTTTATAGGGGTGGAGAACCGACGATAACTGTTTACTGGATTCAATGAGGCCTCTTATTGGCATTACTCAGTACTCCTCGTACATCAACTCTGCTGTTGTAAAATGTTATTACCTTAGTAACGACTTATCACTAATGATCTACACAGATAGATGAAAATCTCAAAAAGTACGTATAGATTTACTAGTTGCCGTATACGAGAATTATAGACATGATGGTAGAGATAGAAGTAGCAAATTTTAAAATGTGTTTTGTTTTTGCATAGTTTAAATCTCATGTGACATATTTTACATTTTTTCCTGGATGCCAGGATCTTACTAATTGATATAGAGATTAATCTATATTATTATTTAGTATGTCACCGACTTACAGACTAATACACAAATATAAACATGTAAAGTATTTATAACGATAATAGGATAATATTAAGTGTTATACTTATTATACAAATGTGTTTAAAACGCGCATTTTTACACGCAAGCTAAGGCACAAAGGTAATTTGTAACGTATCCTCCGATGTTGAAAATAGCTCAGTGTTTTATTAATAGAAGTTGGCAACTGGTTATTAGTACTTACAAGGACTGGTCAGCACGCTAAACATAGAACATAACCCGTAACATTATTTACAGAGATACTAATTATTTACGAAAAGGTTTTAAGTAACCATTTTATATGAAAAACCTTGTTGATCAACTGATCGTTGGGGACTTCTGTGAACTGGTACATTACACAAAACGATTGTTATTGGGTCAAGATAAACATTTGGAATCCAAAAGCTGGGTAAACATAATGAAACTTAGTGAAAAATTTAATTTAAATACTAAGATTGGCATCTTAGTATTTAAATTAAATTTTTCACTAAGTCATTTAATACTCAATTACATTTTTTTGTGTATTAAATTCATTATGTTTACCCAGCTTTTGGATTCCGATATCGCTTAATCATTGAAATTCAAGGTAACAAAAACATCTTTTGTAAAGCTGTGGAAAGATTTGTACCTACTCAAAAGAATAATATTACTCGTTAAATCTTTCACTGGTTGAAATTCAATCACCGAGTAACAAACATCCATCCATCCATCCTCACAAACTTTAGCATTTATAATATTAGTAGGAGTAAAACTTAATTTGTGCAATATTGTGATGGTCAGGTTGTTATAACTTCCCTTTGGCATGGCATCTGTGTACACAAAGAATATTTTCGGCATCTAACATTTTGTATTCCTTATCACCACATTTCCCTCGTATTCATCATAACAGCGCTAATCGATTGTAGCACGGTGCAGGTACGCACGTCGCCCTTGCACCACGCTGAACAAGACAAATTGGAATAGGCTATTGCATGTCAAGTTTTCTTTTTATTATTATTTTGCTTAGATTGACTTTTAAGAAACACTGGGCTAATTCTGTGAGTATCGTTTATGGGTTGATGGTGACCGTGTATTCTTACTCCATTCCTACACAGAAACTCCTTTCCCACTTTCTTGCTACTAAGCCATGATTTGGTCGATTTTATTCACCACAATAATAATTTGGTATGAATTCATCTATTAATAGTTTTAATTGGCATCGTGTAAAAGTTAGGACTCATCGTTGAAATATTGTATCGGTAAGTGACTAATAAAAGTAAGAAAAAAGATTACATTAAAACTTTTTTGTATTCTATGTATTTGTATGTAGAGTCGTGCTCTTTGGACGAAGATAAAACTCCTGAGGACGTCATCCTGTTGACATCAGCTTACGCTTAATATATTAACTGAATAGTATCCGGTTTATATCAGTAAAGATCCCACAATCCGTTTATGAATCATCTGCCTTATTCGTGTTAGAGTTCAATATAGTTTATGAGACATACTATTTGTAAAAAAACTTCTACGCTCATCGTTATATATATTTTATATTTAGTTTTTACCTGACCGATAAAGAACGTTATGGTTTTTGTGGGTATATAATATGTATGTATGTGTCCCTTCATTTTTGGACGATTGGTAATTTCCCCGGAGTATCAGACGATATAAGATCAATATGTTGTGACCACCTGTAGCACAATAGAATTGAGCGATTTTCAAGTGTGACTTGCTTTTTATTTTACGGAATTTTATAACTGATGGTGTTGTATTATAAAAATGAAGACATAGCACCATACTATAAGCTCTAGGTCTTCTTTAGTAAAAATTTCCTTATTAATAATCCATGGGTGATAAAGGTTAATTAGTCATGGTTGACTAACTAAAATCCATGTCCGATCCGGATGGCACCCTAAACCGGCTCATCTTCCCTCGGGTCTCTTATAAAGCGAATGGCGTCAGTTCTCGTAAAGGTATAGAAGATCAACCAACCAGGTCTTCCTATCTTATTAAACGAATTTACCTCGAGTTAAACGTTTTACTGAAGACATCAGGTATTAAAAATCCGGCGCCACACATTTATATGATACGAGTGCCACTATTTACAATAAGTATTTAAACAATATTCAAATACGGAATAACATCGTCCATTTTTTTAAACAACAATTCGATGTAAGAACTGAAATCACTTAAACATACGGAAAAGTTTATTCTTAATAGATTAACGTAAACTGAATTACAAAGAACGTATATTTCCGCTGATTATACATTCTCGTGGTCAAGCTACTATGTTAAAATGCCAAAATTCGATCATATTGTTGGGAATATTAATTTTAGTCGATGATTAAATTTTTTACAAGGTAATCAATGAATCGTGCGCTAGGACGGGGCGGGTTAGCTCATCCGGCAAACATTTTAGTGGTTTTTCTGATGGAAGCTGCGCGAGGAAGGCCTTTGTGAACACGATTTTTAAGAACAAATGACGGCATAGATGAGATCGTCTAGGAGATACGCTTTTACCAGCGAATGTGAGATTACACTATCAATCTTAGAAGGTACTAGTACAATCTAAACAAATAAGAAACTTTAAATTGAAGGTCCTAAGCTTATTACTAAGTAATTATATTTTTTAGCATTC
The DNA here is from genome assembly GCA_905475405.1 of Schrankia costaestrigalis. NCBI lineage: Eukaryota > Metazoa > Arthropoda > Insecta > Lepidoptera > Erebidae > Schrankia > Schrankia costaestrigalis. The sequence continues at coordinate 10,407,505 of FR997832.1, forward strand.
TCGAAATACATACTTGAGTTTTTCGAATATGTTTGTTAAACAATTTTTGTTTTGAACACAATTCAGTAGTTATTATTTATTTTTAATAACCTTTAATAACCTTTGTAATAAATGAAAGGTTATATACGCGACATCATATTATTGTGTCACGTTTAATAGTCGAATGGTAATAGCGCGCAGGCGCACGCTCTTTAATTAGACATCAACGCAAACCTAACATTACTCTGTCATTTATATCCAATACGATATCTAGATAACGATGTACTTAGTTTCTTATATAATATATAATAGTTTTAATAAGAACTTAATTTATGTTTTATGGTTACCACCTAATGTTTGAATCGATTTTTTATTAGTTCTACGTAATGATAAGATAAAATTTGTTAACACGGAAATATTTGGATGAGACTACTTTGCGACATTGATGGGATTAAAAGTGTGGTAGCAATAGTTGTGGAGTTTTATGCTTTCTTTGTTCCTTTCTCACTACAGAGTATTCAAAATAATTGAAACTAATTTCATTCCCGACTAAAATACTACCATTTTAGCTGTGTTTTTATAATAATAATAAACTATTATTGTAGTTATGCTTTAACGTATTAGCTACGTAACTTTATTTAGACTATTTGTCGAACTTTAGTTCGTCTTCAGTTTAGCTATTAACTGTTAGGTATAAGCAGTTAGTATATTCATAGACGGGTGATCAAGAGGTCTCCTTACGTATTACAATCGATTATACAATTAAGTAATAATTATACAATGTTGTAGAACTACGGGCGGCGCGGCGCCGTCTTAGCGACAACTAAGAAGAGACTTTACTGTAGTGTAGGTGTAGTGCACATTCCCACTCGCAAGCACCTCCTCTCATTAATGAGCTTCGTTGTAAAATAAGCTGAGGGCTCTTAACTGCCATTCTGCGAGATTGCTTTTCGTGGTCGGTATCTATTAATAGTTATTTATAGGTAAACTGAAAGAATTGTAAAGCACGAGCAATGTTCGTGATGGACGTCTGGAGGCAATGCGTCATGATCGTGCATCATTCCTTCAAGAATTGCCTTGCCTGAGTAACGAGAAGGGCTCTTAAGTTTTTACTAAAATACCTATTATATATAGTAAATGACGTAAGCCACGTTTATTATGTGGAGTGTTTGTAATTACGTCTATGACATCATAAGTAGTAAACATCGCGATATCAAAATAATGCGAAACTACGTAGCAAGACTGGCTTTGTACATTCCTACGTATCTTACTTATCATTTGTTTTTAGCTCATTATTACTTTGTTGCGTAAATATACAATAACATTTATTCTCGCTCATGTCGTAGATGAACTCTAAAAGCACTGAGGCATATTATTATATTAAAAGTATTATTATTTTGTCGTTGCAAAAGTTTAAATTATAGCCATTTGACCGCTTGGAGCTTTGGCATAAACTTAACTTTTGTTATTGCTTCCTCTGACATCTATTCATAAAGTAGGTCCATAGGTAGTCCTACATCTTCATCTTTTATACGCGTTATTTTTTTGTTTATGTTTTAGAAGTCGTATCAATAACATAGTGCACTACTACCACTTGTACGATCCCCTAATGTTCAAGTTTGCTTAATAGAGGTAGACATATAAAATGTTCAAATCTGAATTTGTACTTCAGCTTGTTACTAAAATTCTTGGGTGTTTTAAAGTGTATATTTTTACTGATAAATGAGAACACAATTTGATTACGATTAATAATATTATTATTAATATCAGCTATGAGCGATTTACATATATATAATTACAGATAGACGAGCTGGGGAAGGTGGACAAAAATAGCAGTCTCAGTAAGGATACTGCCAAAACTTTGAGAGGCCAGTGGTGAGTATTATTGGACCACACAACGTACTTCCTACGGCAGATAATTGGTAACTGCCAGTACCGTGATCACTTTAGCTTTGAAAACACTTAATTAAAAACTTTATTATCTCTGGGCTGCAACTATGTTAGTGAATTGTCTAGTATCAGCCGGTTTTTACTTCCTGGCGCTCCTCGACGCGGAGGCCTGTGGTTTTAGTAGTTTTGCATTACTTTTTAGTTTGTTACAGCATAACTTGCCAGTTATCACTTTGTGTAATGCACTTTCTTTTAGATACTCATTGCTTGTTTGTTACGAAAAATAATTGTAAATTATACTATTACTCGTATTTTTTTGTATTCGAATTACGACAGCATAAGATTTACTTTTGATGTTTGACATTTTAATTTAAACACAGGTCACAAAATATATGAAATTTAATTACAATAGCTTCTTACGATATAATTATTCTATTTAATTTATCGAACAAAAATTATGTAGTTTCTTTATTTTACATGATCTTGTTAGGTAAATGTACATAAATGTATGATCTAATTTTTGTGAGCACTTATTTGTGCTTGTACACAGTACAAACACGAACTGCTAGCGACGCATTGTCATGTTCATGCAATATACGACTCACTAAATATTTAGTAGGTAAGTAGTTTTGTTTAAGTTTCCTGATCTTAACTACGTTTTGTTGCTTCAACGTCTCAACTTTACTAATAGTCATTTATTAGTTTTTTTCTAGATATTTGTCTGATGCGCAGATAAGGTCAGACGATAAAAAAATATTAACTGTATACTATTATTATAGAATACACCTATTATTAAACTGTTATCACTGATAACGCCCACAAACCTAGTAGTAATAATAGCAGTGTACCGTTGATGTGCTATTTTAATGTTTGTTTATTAATGCCTATAACAAATGACGTTTAAATATAAAGATACCTACTATTATCTAGGTGGCTATTATAAAAAGATAGTATAGAAATGATCTACCTGAATTCATTGTATTTTTTGTATAAATACAGTGGAAGAATCAATTAAGTAAACTGCAATTTTTTAAATGTAGAGAAGTGTATAGGTCAATAAAAATAACGGAAACGTCATTCGATCATTTTATATTTTTATTACAGCGTTTTTAATTAAGTTAACCGTAGTATGCATGTATGATAATAGTGTGCTGATGTCTCTACGAGTATACGTCAGCATTGGAACTAAGACCTGCTACATACTAGCGTTTGCCTTCTTTAATTTTCAATAAATCAAGCACATAGTAACATATCGATGAATATAATACGTATAAATATACCATTATATGGCTCCTTTGTATAAAGATATAAAGTCTTAATAATTAGGTTCCATTAAGATATACCTAACCTGGTCATTAGTTATTTATTAAGAGAAAAGTCAAAATTAAATTGGCATGGCATGCCATCTCAATACACTATCTAGAAATTAGCTCTAAGTGAGTAGTTTTAATCATTATCATCGTATCAGCCAATACAGGTGGACCAAGGCCTCCTTTAAAAATTTCCTTATACCTTGCGCGGATCTATGCCATCTTCATTCAGGTGTCCCACCGTCCTAACTAGATCGTCTGTCCACTTTGTGTAAGGGATTTTTAGGTACTTTCTGCCCCAACGGCTGCTAGTTATTGACGATAGGAAAAAATGTTGCTACCTCTGTCTTCAAGCAATATTATTTCAGTAGAATTTCTCAAATCTCTCAATCTTTAAAAGCCTTAGAATATCTCAAAACAATAATTAAGAATGTTACGGTGTGTTGTGGAATAGGGACATAATAATAACACTAATTCATTTAAAGATGACCTGCTATGAGTGGCAAGTTTATGAACGTCTGTAGGGAAAACGCTTGTGTTAAGGAAGCCTAAGCAAATGGTTTTAATTTGCATAATGTTACCGTTTGTGTAATTTTAAATTTTATGGACAATTAGAAAGAAGAGTGTGATTGCTACATCAATTACTAATGTTTATTAAAATAAAACTCTAAGCAGACATTTTATATGCATAGAATATATTTTTAACACTTTAATTGGGTTATAGTAGACGATTAACTAATAATACACTTTATAATTGCATTACCTACAACTAGTTTGTGTGGTCAATAATAAAATATATGATGCCCACACTTTATGTATTTTCCCGAGCTTTTGAAACTTGCATGTATGAGGTTTAAGATAAAGTAAACCCTATATTAATCCGTCTCGTCGTCATATTGGTAGCCTAAGTTTCTAACAAGGACTGGAGGAGTTGGTTTCTGTTGTGGGAGTTTAAAAAGCTGGTTAGACAATCATACTTGATTAAATGTTATAATTAAAGTTATTTAATAATAGTTCGCAAATGTGCAAAGTTACGAGACAGAAAAAAGCATGCGCATATTTTTAGAGTAGGTATGCATTGCACCAAACTAAATAAACCTACAAAATCGATTTCGCCGTTGTCTATTTTTAAGCTTTTACAAAGCTACTGTGTTCTCTGATTTACCTACTCTCTGCAGCCGTATATGGCTAAATTAGCGAAGTTAGAGTAAGAACATGTTAATTTAAATTTAATGTTGTTGTATCCACGTTAAGATAGAACATGCAGGGACAACTTTAGTACAACTTTTGCTATCCTCTTCAGTAAGACAAAACATAAACAAATGGCGCATTGCATTACTGATGCTGAAATTCATATACCGAGGTTTTGCCACAAACTTATAAGTAAATAGTTTGTTTGAGAAGTAAAATGATTGTGGGAGACAAAGAAAAAAATATAAATAAAGATTATAATTGAGTTTGTCACGGTTGATAACTATTGACAAAAACGAGGTGAAAGAACGGACAAAGTTTAAAAAGGTAAGCTTTTAGGTTAAGCGGCAGTTTGATAAAAGCGAATGTAAAAAAGTCTTTGTCACGACCTTTGACATAATATTGTTATAAAGAAATAAAATAACGTCATCCTTAGGTCATAAAGGTTTATTAAAATAATTGCTGTCCATGTTGAAAGCATTACGAATATAACTAATCAGGCTATAAATTAACATTTTGTGCCTGAAGCTGAAGTAGTTTAGTATGAACGATGCAGGCTATATACCATGGGAATTTATATAGTCATGATGCCCATATAAATTCCCGTGGAATAGAGCAGGAAATTGAATTGAGCAGGATTTAAATCGGCCTCGGTGGCGTGCCGGTAGAGCCAGCGGCTGCCGCGCATGAGGTTGTGGGTTCGATCCCCACGCAGGACAGTAATTTGTGAGATCCACAAATTATTGTCCTGAGTCTGCGTGTTCTATGTGTCCGTTAATATTGATGTTTGTAAAAGTCCCCGCGACACAGGGCATGATCCCTAGTGCGGGAGTTGTCTTTTCAAAACTAAACTAAACTAAACTAAATGCGTATTAGGAAAATTGTATATCAGGAGCCAATATCATTGGTTCCCTGTCAGCTGAGGTGCTTTCTGTCGTATAGTGGAATGTGAAAGCTTGATAATATTCGCTCTTTTGTGCGTAAAGTTAGTTATATAATATAATAATAGGTACAGAGGTATGTAACACAAATTCGAAACTAAAACTGTGTATGGGTCGGTTGGCTTGAGTGTTAATTAATTTATTGTAAGGTAAAAGCCCCTATTACGGAGGTATTTCGCAACATTTCAAAGTAAGAAACAAAAATAAGCATTTGTAAATATTTTTAACTTTGCAAAAAAATGTCATCGTCAAAAGTGGAATTTATATTTTGTATTACTGTCGAGTTTGTTTCTTTTAATGATATTAGTTATTTTTTAAAAAAGATTTAAATAGTCGGGTCGATTTTCCCTAATTCGGAGGTATTTTTTTCGTCAGAGCCTATTACTGCGGTAGACGATTCCTAATACGGAGGGTCAGAAATTATATTCATCCAAGTTCCGTACAAATAATATTTATCAAATAATTTGAATGTATTAGTAAAGTAAGTTGTATTTTTGGTATTCATTGACCATTGATTTGTATCTTTTTTAATGAAATTATTTTTTACTAGCTAACCCGTGCCCACTTCGTTAGGCGGCGAAAATAACGTGTCACTTTTTTTAGACATGATTTATTATTGCTCCTCCTATTCGTCATAGCGTGATACTAAATAGCCTATGACACTCCCCAATAAATGTTCTATTCAAAATAGAAATAATTTTTAAAATCGGTTTATTAGATCCAGAGATTACCTCCTACAACGTCACAAACTTTACCTCTTTATAATATTATATATATATATATATATATAAGTAATAAGTATAGATAAAAATACACGTTCTAAAAAGAGTTTTGTGTTATTAAAATAAGATTAACTTTTCTTTTTATGCTTAGTAAAATAAAAACAGAAATATAAAATTACATAGATTGCATAACTTTACATAAAAAGAATATGTATATTTTAAAGTATTTATAGCTTTTGGTTTTATACAAAACAAAAAAACTTACGTATCACATAACAATTCTATTCTCAGAATCGATAATCACGGTACCCTAAAACTTGTAATTTTATGTTCTATGAATAGGGCCGTAATAGGAAATCATAGATCCTAACACAGACTTACTTGGAAATAATTACCACCGCAATAGGAAAACCACTCCTGTTTTAAATAATCCTAATTCGGACCTATCAAAACTTCGATAAATGGAACAATGTAAATGTTTAATTAAACTATAACAGTTTTTTGGCTCATATGTGTAAACAGTAGTCAACAGTTATACAAAATAAATGATTTATGATAAGTTAAAATACACCTTCCTATTTTTACCCTTTCTAAGAAATCCACATTTTGTACTCAACAATTTTCGTATTTAATTCGATTTCTAACTACGAATACATACCGCAGAATATGGTTTTTAGTTTATGAGATTAATAATTATTTCAAAAAACCTTGAAACAAGTTCAATATGTTAATACATTGAAAGTTACAAGCAATTAAACATGCCAAGTATTTTTTCTATTACGGAGTTATACCACCGTATTAGGACGAATCTAAAAAAATCGTGTCGTATTACGGCGCTATTTTATTTCTCATTTTTTGGATATAAAACGAGTTACAAATATAAAACAAGCTATTGAAATAGTGAGTATAATAGTAAGAAAATGCTATGAATAAGAAATAAACCATCTTAAACGGCTTATTAATACGAAAAACTTAGTTTCTAAATATTAGTGTACCTAATTTTGTTGTTCAGCGTTTGTATGGAAATCCCTTTCACGTCGATGCCGTTACACAGATCGATTGCTTTTGATTAGTTATCCATGTTCTTTTACTTGCAAACGTCAGGTAAATCATGAAGTAATAGATGTAGAATAAACTGTTTTCGTTTTGTTGTACGTAAACTGAATAAAACCAGAATAAAACACGAAAATAGAAATACCTCCGTAATAGGACGCGATTTTGACTACCGCCGTAATAGGAGCTTTTACCTTAGATGTGATTGGAAGTCTAGATAATTAGGTGCTCCAATAATGAAATACATTCAAGCTGATTGAGAAACTACTATCAAAGTAAGAAGTTCATTTATATGTCCCAGTGCAAGGTTGGGTGTACTTCCTTTGACTTTTACTTCCAATGATTTGCGAGAAGTTAAAGAATCACTCCGAGGAAGAAGGGATGGTGACATTTTGTACGCATACGCCGTCATCACAAGTACAATATAATTATAATTCGAGAAACAGAACTGGCGAGCCGAACCGTATGTAATATTACACGAACCATTTGGAGTCACTTTTACCCCATTCATAACTCAAAAACTATTTCCCATAAACGTATCAAATTAAGACTTGCGAGATACATGTGTTCTAAATTTCATAAGTCTTTCTCAAACGGTTATTTTGATATTGATGTCCAAAAGTCATCATTTTTATCCTTGACTAGTGATCCAATAAGAAGATATGATATTTATTTATTTATGTATTTATTTATAATAAGGATATGTTATACTTACTGTTACTTATAAATACATTTCAGGACTGACCATTGAAATTGACACATTTAAGTAGATCTCACTTCTTTTGTCCTTGAAGTCAATAACCAAAGCATTTATCATAATATTGAACTTGGCTCTCATTTTACTATTATGTTTTTCATTAGATATACATTACTGTCTCTAAATACTAATAAAAAATAAAATATATAAAGATAAATTTTCTTTATTAAAATGCTCTTAAGCTTAAAAGTTGTCCAAGTGTTGTGTAAAACAAGAGTGGTTGTAGTAATAATGTAAAATCGATCAACGAAGCGCAACCACACCGATGACAAATTAGCTAATGCACTAGACGTGAGAGCACGCTAATGACAAAGAACAGCCAAAATGTGAAAGGTTTACATGTCGCACTAACTCTAACTAAATAATATAATAATATTATTTTTTTTACTCAACTTCTATTGCCAGATTGTTATCTCTTGCTTTGTTATAAAACTGTTTTTAATTTTCGAGATAGAAATAGTCTTTTGATTAGGTTACGCCAAAAAGCCTAACAGTAAGGTAGCGGTATTTTCGTTTTTAAACTGTTGTTTTATTAGTTTTAAAGTATTAATCACTTCACGTGGAGGTTAAGTGTCAAGTAATCTCAATATTGTGTTTTTGTAAGACGGTGCAATGTGAAATAAGGCATACCTGTATCTAAACTGTTATATACAAATTCACGTAGGTATATCAAATCTGATGATGTAATCCTTAAGTCATTTTGTTTTCTTTTGAAAAATTATTATTAATTAGGTTTACTATGTTTGTCTGCTTAATAGTTGCTGTCGTTCTTGTACATTTTCACAATAATGAGATTTCTAGTTTTCTTTGCAAATTTGAAAATTGGTACAGAGTCACAGTCAGACAAACAGGCAAAGATAGCTTGGCATTTTATTCACGGTATAAATAATATAAGCAGCGGACTGTATAAATATGTACTATGTATTCGATGTGGATGTAGAATCAAACTGTTACATTAAATGAGCGACGGAAAACAAGATGGAGATGAATTATGAGCGCGAGCGCGGGTGTACGTCGTCGCTTATAACAGATGACTCTGTCTTCGGTGGCGCTCGAGGTGGTCGCACGCGCAGGTGAGCCGATGTTGACCGATGTTACCCGAGCGCGCACGAACTGTTGAGGCGATGCCTTAACATGCTCCCCCCGTTGAAGTCTCTTCAACAGAAACAGGTAAGAGGCAAATTGTGTTGAATGCCCGTCGTATGACACCCTTACGAGTGCGGATGTCGCTGCCAGGAATCAGCCGAGTGATGCGTCCTAGAAGCCAGAGTAGAGGTGGTAAGGCTTTGTCCTTGATGACCACAAGATTTCCTTCTGGTTGGTGCTCTGGATCCGCGGGTGAGGCAACATGACGAGTGACCGCCCAATAAGAAAGTGAACTGGAGTTAAGGGAGTAAGATCAGATGAATCATTGGAAAGTGGAGTTAACGGTCTAGAATTTAAAATAGCCTCCACTTGAATTAGACATGTTGCCATCTCTTCGAAGGTTAAATTTGTCAAACCTAGAACTCTCCTAAGGTGGTGTTTTGTGGATTTGACTGCGGACTCCCATAATCCTCCAAAGTGTGGAGTGTACGCGGGTATAAAAGAAAAATTGATACCTGGATTAATTGTATTGATGCATAGGTCCTGTGAAAGTAAGTTAGCCAGCTCATTGAAAGCACCGACAAAGGTAGTGCCATTGTCGGAGAAAATGTTACGAGATTTTCCCCTGCGAGCAATAAAGCGGTTCATAGCAGCTAGAAAAGCTTCTTTAGTCAGGTCCGATACTAGCTCGTGGTGCATTGCTCTGGTAGCCAAGCACACAAAAACGCATATAAAGCTCTTGACAAGCCTACACCCTCGTCCCTTTCGATCAGCTATCATGATAGGTCCGGCGTAGTCGACCCCTGAATCTAAAAATGTAAACTCTAAATGTAAGCGCTGCTCTGGAAGATTGCCCATTATAGGTTGGATGGTGCTTGCCTTGATCCGGCAACACTTCACACATTGATGTGTGACCTTTTTTGCCAAGTTTCTGCCACCAATAGGATAGAAGTGGTGACGAACCGTGGCGAGTAAAAGCTGAGGTCCTGGATGCATAAGACGTAAGTGGTACATGTTAAATAATAATTTACTTAAGACATGAGAACTAGATAAAAGAATAAGATGATTAATATTAAAGTTATGTTACAAAGAAAGTGTAAGGAAAGGGTTAACTCTGGAGAGGTAAGCTTACCACTAACAGACGATTGTTTCCTTCATTTATTACAGAAGCGTAATACATAAGCCATCATACGTTGTAAAGCGTTAAGATAAGAAGAATACTTAGGAAATAAAGAATTTAAAATATTATCAGTTATATTAAGACAGTCTATGCTACGTGTATGAAAAGTAATACTGTTTCAGGAAGTTTAATAATTTTATTAGACTCTGGAAAAAGAGGCCAAGAAGATGTAGGTCCCATAAGAAATTGTGGTCCCGCCACCACAGCGAAGACGACAGCAGCTTGTCTGCTCTGAGTCCACGCGAAGCGAGGTCTGCGGGGTTTAAAAGAGAAGGAACGTATCGCCAACTCCTTACATTTATGGCCACCAACGCCGATCTAGACACAAGTATCGCGGGTGGGTTTGTAACGACTTCCGCAACTTTAACGTAGCAATGCGACTACATTTTTAAGATGTATTCGAGCCCGTCTAAGGCCAACCAACGCCGACCCGAATATCGCGGGTGGGCTCGCTGCGTGAAGGCCCCGCACAGGGTCTAAGGCCCACCAACGCCGACACGAGTATCGCGGGTGGGCTCGCTGCGTGAAGGCCCCGCACAGGGTCTAAGGCCCACCAACGCCGACACGAGTATCGCGGGTGGGCTCGCTGCGTGAAGGCCCCGCACAGGGTCTAAGGCCCACCAACGCCGACACGAGTATCGCGGGTGGGCTCGCTGCGTGAAGGCCCCGCACAGGGTCTAAGGCCCACCAACGCCGACACGAGTATCGCGGGTGGGCTCGCTGCACGCTCCATGTTAAGGCAAATAATTTAAAAAAGAAGAAGTAGTGTTGAGGTGACATTCAGACATATGACCTAACTCTCGTCATGAAGTTGACATAGGGTTGTTTTAAGTAGGCGTCTTTAACCAAACAACGTTCAAGGGAAAAAAACGTTGCTTGGAAATGGAATATGAATCATCCAACACATCTGGTAATTCTTTAAGAGGAATATTGACAACAAACCGTCCATCCGAGTCGCGATATGAGGTATCTACGAAGATATCTTCGCATGATCTCTCCTCGGACGTCCGTTTATGTCGTGGCTGTATAGAATCTAGCTCCCAGAAGCGATTTAAATCCAGCTGCAAGTCTTGTGTAAGGGTAGCAAAGGATGAGAACTTAGCAGGTAAATTATGATTATGCTTTAATACACCCGTCACAATCCAGCCTAATTTTGACTCTACTAATGTGGGCATGTCTTTACCTAGTGCAATACGGTTTGAGCCTAAGATACCCCAAAATATTTCTGCTCCGACAAGAATGTCGATGGAAGACGGAATATAAAAGTTAGGGTCGGCAAGAATTATGTTGCTAGGTAGAGACATTGTGTGGGTGTCAATATATATATTTGGTACCGTAGAAGAAATACTTTGTATGACGTAGCAATCTAAATTTAATTTAAATTTATCATGAACGGAATTTACAGAAAGTGTACAACCTTGTGTACAAAGGGAAGACTGATTGTTTATACCTTCGACATTGGTCTTAACAGAAGGAGTAGGTATACGTAGCTTTCGACAGAAGTCTTCAGATACGAAGTTAGCTGTACTTCCGTTATCCAGCAGAACTCTAGCATCATGAAGATTGCCTTCAGCGTCCGCCACCCGTACCAGTGCTGTGGAAAGTAAAACGACTCTAGATGTAGTTATGTTGTTAGCAGTGAGAGTTACGTTTTGGTTGCTAACAGGTTCGTTCTCTACATGAAGTAGAGTGTTATGTTTTTTAGGACAGTATTTACAGTGACCTAACTTACATTTCTGAGCAATGTGACCTGGTCGAAGACAATTAAAGCATATGCTAGAAGAGTTAGCCTTCTTAATCCTATCATGAACTGATAAACACTTAAATTTATCACACTGAAAGATGTAATGGTTTTCCTTACACATAGGACATAATACAAATTTAGATTGGGTAGGCTCACCAGTCTGCAGGAAATTTTTATGTTTAAAATTACTTACAGTGGTCACCTCATTCCTAGATTTAAAGTTTTTTGATTCTTCTAGTGTCTCTAGTAAGTCAGCACGATTACTTAGGAAATTAATAAATACCTCTAAGGTTGGAGGATCAGATAAGCCATTCCTGTGCTCTTCCCACTCACGATTCGTCACCTGATCTAGCCTACTGGACATGATGAAGATAATTAGAGTGTCCCAATGCTGGACAGGCTGGCCGAGAGTAGACAAAGCTCTTAAGTTTTTGTTTACAGAGTCAACAACATAACGTAACGACTTACTTGACTCTTTATTAATAGAATTAATATTAAAAATGGCTTGGACGTGATTATTGACAAGCAATCGTTTGTTGTCATACCTAGTACAGAGCAACTTCCAGGCAGCGTCATAGTTATCTGACCTAAAATCTAAATTATCTATAATAAGAGAGGCACTACCTTTCAAAGAAGCACGAAGGTAATGCAATTTATTAATGCTATCAATGTCTTTATTATTATGTATGATTGACATAAAAGTGTCCCTAAATTCCAGCCAATCATGATAGCTGCCGGAAAATTTAGGTAAATCAATTTTCGGTAATCGAACCGATGAGCTTTTGTGTGCGTGAGAAATATTAGAACAATGCACCTCGGACGATGAGTCTCCCGTAAGAAGCTTGCGAGTTCTGGTGATCAGCTGGCGGGCCGCAGCAATCAAGGCGTAATACTGCTTCTCAAATTCCTCGCGTTCCGTATATTGCTCACAGGGGTCATCCACCGCTTCCTCCAGGTCAGTCTGTAACATGTCGTATTTCTCATATAAGCATTCAAATATTGATAATCTATGTTCAATTTCAATAAGCTGTGTCTCACTTAACTTTTCACAAGACTGAACTATGTTCAAATAAGAAGAAAATTGTGTAAGCTTGGCTTTAAGCGATGCTCGCTTTTTTATGAAGCTTTTGATGTCAGCCATAATTGAAGTAAGTTGTAAGTGAGAAGAAGATAGAATATAGTTTTAAAGTTTGAAATGCAAACAAATAAATGTATAAAACACTATATAATAAGCCTTTAAAAAGGTAAACGCAATGAAAAGAAAAGAAAAAAAAATTGACTTTGAAGAAACTTTAAAAAAAAATAATAATAATGTGCTCAGTAAAAAAAAGCAAATTAATTAAATAATTAAGTTAATTAATTTCCTGCCTGAAAACAAATACAAATGACTAAATGCGTATTGGTATGAAAGTTTTGTAAGGCACTTGTATGTCAAAAAGTGCTTTGTCATGCAAGAAATTAATTAATGACGGTTTATGTAAGTATGTTGAAAAATTGTAAATGATTTATAATATTAAGAAATGATAATAATTATGTAATGGGCTATGAAATATTCTAACTACTAGTGTTTATGATTCTTAGAATGATATTAAAATTGCTACTGAAATGATGATTTTAATGAAATTAGAGATGATGAAGAGATGAAACAAGTCAATGAAGGCGAATGATATGAGTATGGATAAGCGAAGAAGATAGTAAAAATGATTTCTACTATGAAGATGATGATGATAAATGATAAGAAAAGATTTATTGGAACGGCCTCACAGTTATGTTGACGCAAACCACTGCTGATTGTGACGAGGAGATTCTTCACGTTTCTCGATGCACGACGACAATCTGATGATGTGCAACTGCTATCCCAATTCTTCGGTTGTCCGTTGGTTTGAACGCGGCTAAGACGGCTAAGATGAACCGTGCCGATATTCACGATGACCACAGAAAAGCCACGAAGAAGTTGATGAAGATCACCGTATAATAAATGTTTTTGCTTTATACACGTTTATGCACTTTAATTAAGTCCACACAAAATTTGCAACTTAGTATGACTTGCAAAAAAATGTTCGTTACACGTTGTCGTTTTAAATGTTCTATGTTCCTTTACCGGTGAGAGGACCATATAGTAAGGCGATAACTCACGGGTATAAATAATATAAGCAGCGGACTGTATAAATATGTACTATGTATTCGATGTGGATGTAGAATCAAACTGTTACATTAAATGAGCGACGGAAAACAAGATGGAGATGAATTATGAGCGCGAGCGCGGGTGTACGTCGTCGCTTATAACAGATGACTCTGTCTTCGGTGGCGCTCGAGGTGGTCGCACGCGCAGGTGAGCCGATGTTGACCGATGTTACCCGAGCGCGCACGAACTGTTGAGGCGATGCCTTAACAAGCATTTAAAATAAGATAGTAAACATAAGAAGATAAATAGTAAATATTCCTCCTTTTAAAATATCAATAGACACAATGAGTTATCTTACCATTTGATTTTTTAAACTTTTGATATTATTATGTAAGAAGTCAGTAAATCCAGTTTGAATACGATGGCATGTATGCCTTTACTAAATACCCTTGAACCTAAAGTGGCAGCTCTCGGCCGCGTTGCCAATGACCCCGTACGCAGGCGCGGGCGCCGTGCGGCTCCGCGGCCCACCTCGTTCGCTAATTGTTATGTAACAGAGAAAAGTTACGTGCAACGTCTGCTATGCATTTAAATATTTGGTATGTGCCAATTTTACATCGATGTACTTATAAATGTAGATAATGTCGTCCGTAATTTCCACGCCACTAACTAAGTACCTATATTGGGAATTGGGATACACAAACAGGTTCCGGGAACGCGAATGCCGCTTCTTGCCAATCCCGAAGGGAAGGTAAAGTCAGTGAACTTGCACGTCGCATGCTACATCTCGTTCCTTACTTCATAGTTCTTGTGATTGTAAAATATCTTTGTTATGCTGTTATTATAAAGGCAGAGTAGACGTGAATTTGTAAAAGCGAACAAAACACATTTAATGCCTGTGGTGAACAGAAAATATTTTAACGAACAAATAGGTTTTCATATTATTTTTAACAATTGCGAATTAAGTTTAGGACTTTACGTAAAGTTGAAACTTTGACACAATGCAGTTTCTTTAATCGTTTGATGTGAAGATTCTAATTCTGTTTGGGTCGTAGATTTTGTTTTTAACTTTAACGAGAGAGGTAATTTTTACATAAAACCCTATACCAATTCTTCTGGTTAGCATGGTCTTACTAGGCCAAGTTTGTCTTTGTCAGTAGTGGAGTCTGTGCCTGCAGTAGGACATAAATAAGTGTTAAGATAATGATGATTTCAACAATTTCTTTGAAGTATTCTTAAGTAGAAATAATGTTGTAAAGAAATTAAAGCTTATTTTCTTTATGGCCCTAAACATAGAACCTATTTGTTTTTAAACCATCTACGAGGTAATTTTGTATGTAGTTTGTGAATAACTATGGTACTGTATCGCGTGAGAGTCTTTGCTTTAATGTGCAGTAATGAAAGGAAATGAAATGTAGCATGGTACATAATTCTGTATTAACAAGTATCGTAAGTTCAACATAAGTAGGAAAGATGTACATACTTATGTATAAGCTGGCTTAGTAAGTGGAAAAATTTAACGTTTAATGTCTGCATAGTGTTTTGAAGAAATTTCATAAAAGTCGTTTTAGTGATTTACAATATCTCAAATAATTGAATTACTATGTGAAAATCATCTAAGAATTGGAAATTGTGAAATGTAATTATACATGCTCTGATTTTGAAATCGGTATTAAATTAGTAAATTAACTTGGTCGTGTTCTGCTAATTGCTTTTATTATTTATTATGAGTACCTACCATAAAATATCATGCAACAAGATTATGTATAGTAAGGTAAATACATATATAAAGGTTTAAAAAGTTGTAGAATCCCTCGATTCTATTAAGCTTTTCATATGAGCTGATCGTAAATCAAAATGTAAATAAAATACGAAAGGGCTAAATAAAATAATATAAAAATGGCTTTGCAAGACGCCATAATTACAGTATCTTTATAATACTGCACATATTATATGAAGATTTATGATTAATAAACGGGACAATAAAAAACGCTATAATTGTCATATTGTACGATGGGGCGTCTTCGTTAAACTGGACAGACAATTGTATCTATAACTATGGGTTTTCTTTCAAAGATCAGAACAAGTAAGAATTATTATTAAAAATAATTCCCACTCTAGGGGTGTATCGGATATATCGGTATATCGGATCAGAATCTTTGAAAAATGGACAATTAATTGTGTTTTAACTATAAGAAAGGATCTTAAAGCTATACTTGTGGTGAATTAGGGTACACTCTGCAATTCTCATTACAGACTTAACTGCAAAAGTACATGGAATAAGTAAAGCATTTTTTATATGAGCTCTTTAAGAGGTCATAGATTTCTTCTTATTTGACGCTAAAAGAGCAAGAGGTTTGATTAAGTTATATTTTTTTAATGTTTTATAATTTCAACGCTCATGAAGTCTGATACTGTAACGAGTGGAATAGTTTTACATAGTTCATTATAAATCTATCACAGGTACATTATAACATTAGCCTAGCCTATAAAATGTTACGAAAGTTCAAATTCATGTAGCTTTCGCTAAGTATTGTAAATGATGTAGTCTACAAATTAATATTATTAGTCTGTGGTGCAACCTATTCATTCCTTTTATTGCCAAACTTTAGTTATTAAGACGTCTCAACACAGATCCTTAACGAAGCTTAATCTTAATGAGTCTTTATAAGCTGAGCTAAAACAAAACGAAACTAAAAGCACGACAGTGAGCTAGCACGCAAAAAAGATTTTTTTCATTATTTTAATTCAGTCAAACCTTGAAGTTAGAATAAGTAGCAATGCTCGAAATTGAATATTGGTTTGTCACACATCCTCTGTTTGCCGATAACGTATAAATATTTGATTGATCAAGTCTGCCAATAAGTCTTACAATAACATACGATGAGTATACCTAATGTCAAAACTTTGAGATACTCTTTAACACTGCCTCATTATTTTGTGTTTTGTGTTGTTCTACAAAAGTCAAAAGATGTGTGAGTGAAGTCTATCGTAAACTTGACTCAATCAACAGAAGATTGTACGATGATGAATGTACCATTGTCCTATAGTTGTATGTCGTTTTAATTAAATAATAGCTGTAACGCAGAAGTTATTTATAAGCAGTTGTGTAATAAGGTATGCTTACAACATATTCGATGATTATTTTTTCTATTCTAATATTATTTAGGCCGCGGTTAAGGTAAAGGTAAGCGACGACAACGTCGATCGATGAGGTAAAACATTTAGAATAGTCATATGTATGGAGTTGGTAATTTGGTATGCTAGGTTCATGAAGTGTAAACTGTTAATTAATACCAACAAATGTATTTTATCTAAGTCGATCATTTAAAAGTATTATGCAAAGAGTAGCAGCTTTAGAATAAGCATAGAAAAAAGCATCTTTACTTGCTTGAGACTCTAAATAACTGGTACTACGTGGGATCCTCACCCAAATTATGTAAGTCAGTTGCACTGATCCATATTATTCTTGATAATTTATATAGCAAAGTAACGATCTACTTGTGGAACTAAGTATAATTACCGATGCTCTACTATCTACTTACAAAAATGTTGGGAAATAGTAATTCATGTAGGTGAGCGTTCGTAATAACCGTTACCAGAAAGTGAAGTGGCAATCTATAACACCAGTATCTACTAGTACGTGGTACTTGCATAGCAATTACATGCATGCTACTCAAAAACACGTGTGTAACATAAATTCAAATAAAGCACTCGATTCGTACCGCGGTTGTACTTAAACATCATAAGAGCGAAGTTGTTCAAGTATCTTTCTTCCCGTTTATACGTTGAGCAAGACAGCGCCACTGCCGCGGGCTTTTGTCCTAGAATTTTGATTGATATTTTTTGTCAGTTAACTCGGCCACAATAAGATGACAGCGGTAACAAGAGAAGTGCGAAATGGAGTTAGACGTTTTAACTGAAAGTATCAAGGTTACCAGATGGCGGGGCTACCAAAACTCGGCTAGTACTAACAGTAAACTCACGCAAAAACTTTGCACCCAGAGCTACTTACAACGACGCTCACCTTTGTGAACCACTATTTCGATTAATGGTACCGACATAGTGAACAGACAACCAAACAAATAGATAACATGTTTTATTATGTCTCGTGTAAAATGATAAGGATTTCATTAAGCCGAACGCGACGATATATCGAACACAAATTCTAGTATTCATTTTTTGTCTGCAATGGAGAGAGTAGACCGTTATTGAAAAGGAACTGGGCGATGAATCGACGGCCATTTCAATTACAATTCATTCAAAATCCAATTAGCGTGTGGATCATCAAATTAGTTAAACAATCTCGAGCACTTTCGTTTCTGTCAGGTCGCGCATGCGCCGGCGTCAGTGACGACGTGCGTCTTGTCCGGGAGTGGTTTGCTCGTCATGTGCTCGTGTTGAGGTGAGACCGCTTTCTCGGCCTCATTCTTGACCATGAGTCGGAAGGCGCCGTGTTCTCATAGTCGACAAAACGATGTATCTATGTCGATTGCTTGTAGGCGGCCTTGAGCGCCAACCATTAATTTGTGTGCAAAGCCGCCAGCGGGTTACCGTTATAGCGAGCGCCTGAATCTTGTGCCCACTCACAATATCCCCAGATATACAGTCTGGGGTACTTACGCGAGACACTCGTTTATCATACCTATACCTTTATGTTCACAATTTCCTTAATTAGCTGTGTTCAATTATTATTCAGTCTACTTAAATTTAAATCGACGTTATTACCGTTAACATAGTAAATATTTCTATAAATTAAGATCATTTAACCGGATTACCCTACGGTATTACAAAAATATAACAAAAATTTAATTTTATAACGTTGTTGACTACTTAATTGAAATCAAAGTTTTATTGACGCCTACGCGTCGCCCGCAACACTCTGCATAAAATTGTGTTACTTTTACATGATTCAAAATTTTATCGCTAAGCTAAGCTGCTAAACAGCTAGTTTTACAGCTGTCCTGGGCTTTTTCAAAAGCTGATGTGAACTTCTCTATTCAGTGAGCTAAATAGGGGAAATATCCCTCCAACAATAGAACGGGCACGTACCTGGTATACGACATTTATGACTGCTATAATAATTTTCGATTTATGTTTGTAACTGACTGTGAGTATATCACTTCTGCATAACAGTAGTAAGCTATGCACGATAAAATCCAAATAGGTCCCTGAGGTACACCTAAGTATATCAAACGTTTTAATGTATTGCTATAACAATAAGGACCGTGCAGGACCATGTTCTGTGGGGCGTGCTACCAGAACCCTATGTCCAGCATTGAACTACGATAGGATAGTAGATTACTTGATTAACTATGTACTATAACAATGCTACCTAGAAATATGAAGTAAGTAAGACTATGGGTGACATCATGTGGTACATAGTTTACGTTGTAAGTGCAAACATTGATCAAATCAAGTGATGCGGGAAGCTTATTTGATTTTCACACGGCAAATTTTTTTCTTGTCTTGCAGACACGGATCTAGGTATTACCGTAAGTATGCGGTTATAGATTTGTTTTATTGCTAACGATCGATTATTAGTTAGTGATCCACCAGCTTTAATAAGTTTGAGACGGTGAAGTTTTATTACGTTTGAGTTTAGTTCGTATTGGATAATGACAATCCAATTACTTTTATTTTAAAGACAATTAGTTATGTACTGTAAATTAACATTGCGTGGAAAAATGTTCCTGCTATTTTACGTACAAATACAAATATTTTTTATTCTCTCAAAATAGTAAGTAGATATTAGGTCTTACAATGAATACAAAAGTGTATCTAGAGATTGTCATAGTACAACCAGCCGATTCGTTGCATTTTAGCTATGCCGAGATACCAAGGACAATAGATTATAATTTCTAAGTACAACTACGAGTATTTAACTAAATTGTTGTCCCTTGATGAAGAACAAGCAAATTATACTTAATTAGCTGGACTATTCAACACAGAAAGAATTTTTAAAATCGGTTCATTAGATCCAGAGATTACCCCCTACAAGGTCACAAACACAGAATCACACAAACTTTACCTCTTTATAATATTAGTATAGATTGTTGATCGAAGTCGTTGGATATCGAACGGTTTTGATTGGATTGACAATTGTCTTCAAATATAAGTTTACGAAATAATACAGTTCACAGACCCCTGGAATACTGAATATTCTATAGCTAACGGAGTAAGGAAGTGAAAACGTAAGATAGTAATTTAGATGAAGGTCAAGCAAGCAATTATACTGAAAGATGGACGAGTGACACTGCCATATCTCCATATCTAACTTTAAAATCCGTTCTCTCAAGTTAATATAGCAGACAGAGAAGCCTAATTTATAATAGCAAGAATATAGGTGAGAAATGTAGATACACGTAGCAAAATATTTAAAGTAGGCAAGCGAGCGGGGCCAGACGCGACGCCTCGTTGCCGCGAGCCGAACTCCGCTGTGATCAGAATTTGTTTATGCGGCCTGGGAATAGCTCAGACAGATAATGCTCTCATTCTGTAACGGAAAATCCTTTGCGTTTTTAAGCGGAACGCTTTGCAACTACGAATGAAGCTGTGCATTATAAATAACTGTTGACGATTTACATACGAATAAAATTACGTCACTGTAACAAATGTTTGACTAAATCAGCGAATAGCAACAGCGGGACTTTTGTCACAAATAACTTACATAAGCTCTTAGTATTTACACGTACGACGTACACTTAAGTACATTAAGTATAAACTTAAGAGTCCTTACATTGTCTTCTGTAAATCTTGTTTAAGTATTGTAATTATGTTACGTTAGTGACTATTTCAATGATGGTTCTAATAATTATTAGATGAATCACTTCATAAATATTGTATTAAATTTTATAATTTACAAATATTTATGATAATTATGTAGGTAGGTACATACCTTATCAGCCTGGTCAACTTAACCCAAGAGATTCTTATTTCTGTCCCATTGTAAGAGTTGGGCATTTATGTTTCAATGACAGAGGGTAGTCAACGAATATTTTGTTGGTCAGATGGATTGGGTAGGTCAATTTTATTTTTTTTGACATAAGTAATATCTGCGAACTGTTCTTTAGTCAGATTTTGACCATGATCACTAGCTGACACAGAGAAGGTCGATTAAGCATTTAAAATGATATTTTCAACAAGTCCTTAATCTATAATTTTATACGGGCAAAGAAAGTTAAAATAACAAATGTTGTCTAAATAGATATTGCAAATCGAATGTCAAATTTAAAATGAACCGTTACAGTGGCATTTTATGTAAATACAAGAATCTGAGTGTTTAGTGGTAGGTAGAGCTTATTCGATACGAGTAACAGTTTACAATATTTAATTAGTAGTTTAAAGTGTATATGTAACCTAAATGAATGAACTTGACCTAAAGGTCTTAGTTATACTTGAGAAAAAGCAAAAGCTTTTTTATATTCAAATAATATTATTATTAAAGAGGTGAAATGTTGTGAGTGTGTATGTTTATCACTTTGTACTTCAAGAACGCTTTGAACGTAAGAGTTTGATGTATAAAATTCGGTGTCACTGTACCTTTTAGTCAACTAAATTTCGTCTTAAAAAAAATAAATACATCGTTCCTGTAAGACGTTGACTACACATAGTATACTATTGCGTAGCTTTGAGTGGTAGCTTGTTTGCTACTTTATTAGCAAGTAAAAAAAATAATATTTAATTATTGGTAAAAGTAGTGACAAACGAATAATACAAAATTTTCTACATGATTCCTACAGGAGGAGTGAATCGTAGAGGCCAAGTCATAGAAACGGACTCATTATTTTAAAATTAGGTACATTATCTTCGAAAAGGAGGACGTAAACCAATAAAAAAAAAAATTGAAACTTTTCATAAGTTTCTAGTTATACCTAAGCTTATATATTACATTATCTTTGCGGAAATTTGTAAAATGAAAAGTTTATTGCGTATAAACATTTCCAAATACGGTGTTCAGCAATGGAAACTAACATTTTTCATGAATTTTTTTTGCTTAATTCTAAAGTAAAGATCTTGAATGTACATAAAACAAACAAGGGAAATAAATAATAATAGTTAATTAACGTTTAATGCTTCAATAAACGATGTGAACGAAAACAATAAAGAGTAAGTAATTTCTTCAATGTTTTTTTTCACAATACAAATTTTATTGCTTGTTTATTATCTCCCACGTTCTTAGTGTAGCTTTAAATCCTAAAGCAAAAGAGCTTTTCGTCATTATCATTATATTCGCCTTTAAACCTGTGATGATAATTAAAAACTTGACTTTTAATACAACGCTGACCTGAAGGATTCTTATAGGTATGTATTTCAAGTTATCCTTATTTTATTTCGTAAAGATAACCCGTATTTTATGACGACCTTGGAATGATATGGGATTGTGACTGCCTGATTTATCTAAATACAATAGGTATAACTCAAAAGTAGGTACCTATACTTTGTTTAGGTGTTACTGTTTAACGAACGTAACGGGTTTGTATGTGATCACAGTGTTTGGGCAAATATTATAAATTGTCTTTAGTCTTAGAAATATTGTAGAGCCTATGCTCTATAGCTAGCTATAATATAAAATTTTAGTCTTGCTCTATAGCTTTTTCATAACAAATCAAGCAAACACTACCTAAATGCTTTAACCACACTTTTAATATCAATCTGACTAAAAGAATCTATCAAAATGTAGGTCCCACAGCAACAAACCCTGACATCACGATCCTTTAACAGTACAAAGTTGCCAGCTAAATTTACAATGCAATTCACTTAAATCCACGCGTATTCGCATATTGAATCGAAACTGATTTAATTGTTTCAACATTCTCAGGAAAGTTTAAGTGGTAACGGTACTACGCATCATTTAAGTACCTACTACAAGAAAACGGTACGTACAAAAAGTAATGGCGGAAGTACATAGTTTAGATGTAGCGTCGGATCATGATCATTCATCGTGTGAGTACTTCACTATCAATGTGCGATAATTAGATAAGAAAATATAAAGACAATAGATTACAGGCTTGTCTACTATGATAGCATAATACCTTCCTATTATTATTTACTAAAGAAGCTTTATAAAAGCAGTAGGTGGCGCTATATTTTCATACATTTATTTTGTAAAGTAAACTTAGTTATTAAAATTGATAATATAACGTAACTGTACTTGTACTAAAATTGCTGTAAGCCAAGATCATAAAAAGCAACAAAGTGACTGTATAGCAGGAAGACTAGGAAGAGGTCTCCTCATTAAGGTCTAAAATATTGAACTTTATGTAATAATACTATAAAGTTAGATTGTAGACTATACCCGAGATATAATGCTGACTCTTCTAAAGATTTAACACAATTTTATTATACCATGTTATAAACTAGAGGTAATAATCCCGTGAATAATCATATAATATTTTATTTATTTATTTTATCACTTTATTGTACACCAAAATAAAATACAGCAGGTAAGTACACAAGTTATCTTAAAACTAGGTGACACAAATGGCGGTCTTATCACTCGAAGTGATTTCTTCCAGACAACCTTTGGATGGAAAATGTGTAATATAATTTTTATGTTGTGTGGTGTACTGAATAGTGTAATTATATTATAAGCCAGTTAATCCAAAAATAATATGGATAAACACATTTTATACCGTTTAAATAAATTCAGTAGGATTCGGTGTACTCAGCTAATTTTTTTACTGCAAGTAGATAGTTTAAATTAGGTTCAATTTATTTAGTATTAAAGCTGACTCCTGAGGTTTATTAAAATAAACCCTTTTTACTGAACCATGAACGTTCTAAAAGCTACACATTATTTGTCTATGCTGCAATAACTTGTAGCTTTATACTTTGGAGAGTAAATTTGAGGGTTAGTGGCTCCATAACTTAGGGTTCAGTAGGGCTTTCGTAAAAGAGCTGTGTATTTTACATTAATTTGTTTTGTTAATTTATAACAAGTTGAGAATGTTTTAATACTCCATTATACCTAAGTTTATTACGAATATATTTGTGTAGCTGGCTGTTTTATAACCACTAAAAAGTATTTTACAGATACTTATTAATGTCACATTACTAAGAGTAGAACGGGCCTCCGTCTTTGACGTATAGAAACTTGTCCTTCTAATGCTAATCTGGCTGGCTGGCCAATGGATTGAGACAGTGTTTTCTGTCAAGTTTTACACAGATAATATCTGCAAACTTTTTAAAGAAGGTGGTTCAGGTTGATCAAACGATGTCTCTTACTCTGAATCTTGCCCTGGAAAATGAATTGTAGAAGACAGTACTTTTAGAATTGTCGAAGAGGGTTTTTTAAATATTGTATTTCATTAGTAAATTATGCATCACGGTAATTTGAATTATACTATTATACCCTTTACTGGCACTGATTTGTGCACTGGAGAATCCCAATCTTTTCTCCACACCTTTGTATACTAATTCCGTCATCATGCTAATTTATAAATGTCGGCAATAAATGCCTACATTTATAAATTATCGAAAATATCATAACATGAAGTTATTTTTAACGTTTGGGTTTTCTTTAGATCACATTTACCAAAACCGTGACTTGTGAAAATCCCAATAACATTAATGACGCATAAAATTGAAAAATGAGGAAAACTAAGTTCAAGTCACACCTTTTTATAATTGTATTATCTAATTTAAGCAAGCCAGCTTATGACTCATCAAATAAAAATAGTATAGGAATATAAACTATGAACACTTTAGGACCTCTATCTATACTTTCTATACTAATATTATAAAGAGGTAAAGTTTGTGTGTTTGTGACGTTGTAGGGGGTAATCTCTGGATCTACTGAACCGATTTCAAAAATTCTTTCTGTGTTGAATAGTCCATTTATCGGGGAGTGTCATAGGCTATATAGTATCACGCTATGACGTATAAGAGTGCAGCAGTAATAAAATATGTTTAAAAAACGGACGGGTTTTTTTCGCCGCCCAACGAAGTAGGCACGGGTCAGCTAGTTTTTAATAAAGAAAATTTACAAATAATAAAAAGCTAACTTTAGTCGTTCAAAAATAATATATAATTCAATAAAAGATTCGTCGTGTTTATTTATTGCACTTAATATAATTAGCGGTTATTGTTACTTAAGTAGGTACTTCCTGTAAAAAGTCTTCAATCATTATGTAGTCGTAAATATTAACCTAAATATAAAATGGTAATCGTATAAAAAAGATACAAGAACATTATTATATGTGGTGACTTCAACATTGATACACTTAAAGAAAATAGTCATACAAGGGCTTTTAAATGTCTTCTCATTAGAAACAATTTAAAGTTAGCGATTAAAGAACCAACACGCATTGCTAGTATGTCCTGCATAGATAATTTTGCACATAATTTTAATACCTGTAGGACTGACGTGCTAGAGTTTGCGTTATCTGACCACACTGCCCAACTCTTACACTGCCCAGTGCAGAAAATATTCACAATGAAATATTGGTTGGCCACAAGAAGAGATTATAGTTTAGATAATGTGATAAAATTCAAAACGTATTTGACAAATTTGTGTTTTTCAGAGATATATCAGACTGAAGATCCAAACATAGCATATAATGCTTTTTTGGAAACTTTTAAACTTTTTTACGATTTGTGTTTCCCAAGTAAATTTATTAAAATCTACATAATTAAGAAAACAAAATGGTTATCTAAAGGAATTAAAATATCCGGTCAAAAAAAAAGACACCTATTGTGGCAGAGTAGATTAAACCCCAATAATAATAATAAAAATAGTTTTAAAAAGTATTCAAAATTACATAAAAAAATTATATACTTAACACAAAAAGCACAAAATAATCACAAAATACATACATCTATAAATAAATCAAAAACTACGTGGCAAATAATTAATCGAACAAAGTATAACTTACCTAAATACACTATCAATAAAATAAAATTAAATAAACAGACAATAACTAACCCGAAGAGTATTGCAGAAGCGTTTAATAACTATTTCATTGATAAAATTCAAGCAAAATTAAATGCCTATGAAAAACCTAAGTCATTTAATTTAAGTGTAAGCTACAAATCTATGTTTATGGCTCCAAGTCTACCATTAGATATACACAAAATTATTATGTCATTAAACAATACAGGAAGCGTAGGATACGATGGCATTGCGACAAATATACTAAAGCAAGTATCAATAAATATATGTGGGCATCTGAGTCATATTATTAATTTATGTATAAAGCGCCGGTATATATCCAGATGCTTTAAAAAAATCGGTTATAAAGCCACTTTTCAAAAAGGAAGATAAGGAACTAATGGAATATTATCGTCCCATATCACTTATACCTGTTATATCAAAAATATTTGAGAAATATATATATAAAGAACTTAGTAATTTTGTTGAAAAAAATAGTATTTTATGTGAAGATCAGAAAGGGTTTAGGCCACAAAAAACTATTAATATGGCGATATATGACTTTTTATACAATATTATTAATAATATAGATCAACGTCGACCCGTCTGTGGCATATTCTGCGACATGACCCAGGCGTTCGATTACGTACACTACCCAACATTACTTATGAAACTAGAATCGTATGGTATTCGAGGGAACGTCCTAAATCTAATAGAATCTTATCTACAAAATAGAAAACAAATAACAGAAATTAATCATATTAATACTGCTAATGCGAAGGAAGAAATATTTCATTCCTCTGAGCGCATGGTTTCATTTGGCGTGCCACAAGGGAGTGTTCTGGGACCTTTCCTATTCATACTATACATTAATGACTTACCTAACAGCATTGAACAACCTTTGACACTATTTGCAGATGACAGCACAGTGACAGTACCGTGCAATAATGTAGAGACGTATGAAACTGATATCCATAATGCTTTAAAATTAGTTAATAACTGGATGGACTCAAATAATTTAAAAATAAACATAAACAAAACCAAAATTATACATTTTAATCAACGAACTCATTGCATGACACTCAACATTCAACTCAATAATGAGGTTGTGCAAAATGTTGAAACTACAAAATTTTTAGGTCTCGAAATAGACAAAAGCCTAAATTGGAAAACACATATTAATACTCTTTGTAAAAAAATTAATAAATCTGCATATGCATTATATAAATTGTCAGCAACAGTAGATATAGAGGCGCTCCTTACTGCTTACTACGGTATAGCAGAAACCCACCTCCGGTATGGAATTATTTTCTGGGGAAATTCTACTGAAAGAGAAACAGCTTTTAAAGCGCAAAAAAGCTGTCTAAGGGCTATGTTCAAACTCGAACCGATTGATAGTTGCCTGCCATATTTTAAGAAACATAGAATTTTAACACTACCTTGTTTATACATATTAGAAGTTGCTTTATTTGTAAAATTAAATCCTAATCGATTTACACGTTTGGACGAAGTTGTGCAACGCCAAAGACGAGACAACATGCGTCTGTGTTTGAAGGCTGCTAAAACTGCCCTACTCCGTAAAAGTATATACTGCATGGCCCCAATTATGTATAATAATTTACCAAAGAGTGTAAGGGAATTACCAATGCCATCTTTTAAAAAGGTAATAAAGAATGAATTAATAAGTAAGGCATATTATAATGTCACCGAATTCCTTACTGACAAAAAGTTTTTACAATAAAGAATGTATTAGTTTAGCAAACCTATTAGTATTAGTTTCCATTATTTGATTTTATTTTATTTATTAATTTATTTTACTTCATAATTGACTTTGGTTCTGTACATTTTAAAAAAACTTTTGCAAAGTAACTTTTTAATTTATTTTCCTAACTATAATATGTTAAATTTTGCATGCCTACAAAAGGTAAAATATAGCTGAACTATATGTTTATTTTTAATATCTTTAAATGTATTTTATACCTACCTATATTTGCAAAATAAATAAATATTCTATTCTATTCTATTCTATTCTATGCTGCCAAAAAAATATAACAAATGTCGTAAGCTCTAAAAAATTAAAAATTACTTTATAATTTCACCTGTCATTTTGTCACCCTCTAAACAAGTTGAGTAAGTTTTAGAAGTCTTAAGTTTACGTGGGAACAGTCACCAAAGTTTTTAATAACTTTGTTACTACTTATCACAATATGATGATGGACCCACAACGTCACTAAATATAATTGTAATGGAAGGAAGGTCTCAAAAAGTATTCATACGTAGTAAGTTAAAGAATAACATAGTGATATAATCATCATTTTATATATCGTACAAAATCATGACGACGTACACACAAAGGGCAGATGATTAAACGTCATCACATCAAACGAGGTAGGCTATCGAGCTTACGAGTATATGATACAGGTTACCATAATCATAGATTTAATATATCGAGATATTCCCAGCCGGATGTGAACCGCAACATTAGCATTATACAGCCAGGTACCAATCACGGGATTGTGTAAATTCTTTGTATATTGCAACTGAGCTATAAACTTTAGTACCCCTAAACAACTGATATTAATTCAAAGGATGGTTTCAACAAAAACAAATACAAACTTAATACGGCCTTCGTTGTACTGACAACTTGTTTGATAACTTGTATGTTTATAATAAGACATTTTTTATGTTCACTTATAATAACAGTTAGTGAACTACTCAAGTCGCTGTAATTAATAACGCTTACTAAACCTGAACTACTTATTTTCACTTCACTTTTGTAAACAAATATTTACGAAACTATATTAAGATTGATACAGTTAAGTAGAAAGTTTAAAACCAAATTGTTTGGAGGCCCCAATTCCGTTAAGTTTACATTGATAATAATTTTGCAGTGAGTTAATCGACGAGATGTGCAAGTGTGAATAAGTTTAAGCAGGCGCCTATTATGGTATTTCCGTAATTAAGAGTGCTAACAAAAAAGATAAGTGGTACCTATACATGATTACGAATACTGTTTATGTTAAGTCATACCAGCCATACAGCTTAGTCGGGGTCGTTAAACAAAATCCGCAGAGCAAGCCACGAACATTCTACAGATGAGTCAGAGTACAAGGAAGATCTGGAAGCATGCCGTCATCTGCCGCCGTACCACAACAGCCGCTTACGACGAACCTCACGTTTCTCAGTTTATAACAAATACCAATACATTAATTATATTTATTATAATATACATTTTAACATTGGTGCTAGTATTGAATTAAATTAATCAGTTTTCCACAATTAATCTATCATTACGTTGAAGGCTATAAGAATTTCAAGTTAGCTATTAATGATTTTTAAGTTTACTGAATGCTACTAACAATGTTTAATAACCGCATAAGCTCGCTATTCTGGGAATGGAGATAGTAAACCCGTTCAGTCTTTATTCCTCGGGCGGCGTAGTTTGCAACCTGTTAGTTATATAGATACATGCATAGGTAGTTACAGAATGTGGTGCGATGTGGCGGGTCACGGTACCCACAACAGACCTTGTTACGGATTATGATGTCATGCTTGTTTTATTTTTGAACCCTAAACGAAGCCAATCGCGGCATTTCTGGCTATTGCTCATGCGTGATCCGAATTCGTGCTACTCTAAGAATCGTTTACGTTTAGACAATTAATTGTTAGGAGGAATAGGTATTAACAATATGATATTGCACATAATTTAGTTTATTATTAAATATTTCCTGTAATATTAAATTAGGAACTGTTTTTTGTTCTACGAGTATCTAATACGTATGCAGTTATTTCTCTAGCGCCTCACGAGTTTTGGCTACCTATTCATTAATGTGCAACAGAGTGAAAAAAAACATGTTTTCTTAATTTAATTGCATTAACAGGAATAACAAACTCGATTATTATTGCCGAGAAAATTAAGGCTTCTGTCAAGAAGGTCTATTGTTAGCTCATAAATGCTATATGTATTTGTTTGGTAGTATGTTTGCTTTCCTGTTCTGAAACTCGGTGCCTACTCATTTGCTCTGTCATTGTTTTGGACGAACGTTTCCGCCGCTTCATTTGTTATTTATGCTCGAAGTTTTGATCATATGATTAGGAAAGTTGCCTTCATACATATGTATAGATAAGTATTAAACGGAAACAATCTTTGGAAGTTACGGCCGTTGTTATTTCTATGTTTTGTTTTTTATTTCTTTAGATACGTTTGAGATACCGTAATATATAAAGGATTTATTTTATTGTTACGGAATGTTTTTATTTTACTGCAAGTGAAGGAAAACTATATTCAAGTGTGGAGACTACACTGGAAATATATGGACTGTAATATATAGATTTGATTTAAATGTTATTGAGAAGATAAGTTGATCTAAGTGCCAGCAAGAAAGTAATCATACACAACTCACTGAGAATACATTGTGAAATAATAATAAACATAGTGGCAAGAAGTAGGTAATAAACAAAAATGAAATTTTTAATCAGTCACGGATCCAAATTTAGATATATATGCTGATTTTAATACCTGGCTATTATCGTGCAGTACGTACACGGCCTAGACATTGATACTGAAAATATATCATCATCCTATATTATTGTGTCCATTATAAACTCATTAGTGTAGCGGGCAACGGCACTCGGACCGGCCGCCAAATTACCAACATTATCAATTTATACTCGCCCGTGCACAAACAAAAAAGTCGAATGTAGATGGCCGGTTCCCGTTAACAAATTCGTATTGTGCAATGTAGGAGAAAAATTGTAACGCGTGGTTTGGGCACGCTGTTTTTGTGGTTACATTTGATACCGCTAAGGTTCAAGATGTTTGTACATACGCAAGTGCTTTCACTGCGTTCAACATCAATCATCGCGCGAGGCGGGAGAGGCGCTGCGGCTGAGCGGCTCAGGGCGCCCCAGCTGCCCTGCGACACTTCATTAAGCTTATAATTTATAATCTAACTCAGACCCCGTTATAACTGACTAGACTTCATATATGTACCAAGCTTTATCTACATTATATCCACATGTACGGTCGGGGTATTTGCCGCTCGACCACCCTTAGGCGAGAATCGCTTGGCACGCGGCGCATGCGATACGTGGCACGCCCACGTATCGCATGCGCCGCGTGCCAAGCGATTCTCGCCTAAGGGTGGTCGAGCGGCAAATACCCCGACTGTACCTATTTAATCTTAACTTTAATCCTATAATAACATTAATTAGACGCGTAAACAAATTTGTTACAGTATTTGATATGTCACTTGTCGTTGGGTAGTGTAGCTAAATGATGAGTTATAGCCGTATTGATTTATTGTTCACGCTATTTTATCCGAATAATAAACAAATACACCAAATAAGTATTTTACTTAATTGACTACTAATTTACCAAAAATCGTGCATATCTAACATGTAATGTAATACTTATATTTGTTTGAACAGTTTCAGATGTTAAAGGTTACTTCCTACTTCTTCGTGCTACGAGCTTGCGTAATATAGAGACTCGTCACGTATTTACGGGTTAGATTTTATACGCTGTACACAATTTACTTACTATAAATACCTAATAGGCAGACGATCGGCCTTCACAAGGACGTAATAAAAGGTCGTTTACGATATTTACGAATCAACCGATTTCAACGCCGTGAACAAATTATCATATCAAACGGTTTTAATTGTGATTAATGTAATTGCCTTGCAAATTCAAGTAAAATAAACTTGTTAAAAAAGCAATTTACACCGCAGCACTTGTTAACAGTCTCGTCTGGCTATTTCATTACAGTCGCCCTCCGTAGTCGATGAGAGTCCCCCTCATCGGTGGACCACAACACTCGCCCAAAACTTTCCTACCTGAGTTGAACCCTATTTCCCCTCAAGTGTTCATTCAGAGCCTTGATCATGTCTCTCTGATCTTTTTCAAACTTTGGGTTCTTTAACAATATTTTATCGTAGACAATCCCCTTTTGTAATTCAAACCGAGTTGTTGTTAAACTTTTAATCGAATATGTTTTTGTTTGAGTACTGTAATTGTCGAAGCTTGACATAACAAAAACAATAGGCATCCAACTCTACAATAAACGTTCATTATGTGACGGGAATAATCAATGGATCGTATCGTAATTCCCATATCTGATTTTTATAGCGTAAGATATTGTAACAGATCAATCAATGTAGTAGTAATTTTCTTACTTAGTATGTGCGGTGTTTCTTTATAGTGCAAAACAGTGAGAGAAGCGAGCGTTGTTAATTGAGGGAAGATGTAGTGACAAGGGTTACGAGGATGGCTGAGACTCCACCTTCTCAAAGTGTCCAAAACATCTTATCATACTTTAAATTGACAAAAAAAATGATAGCACGAAATTTAAAGGTAAGATCGTTAAGTACAAAGCCCGATTTACACATCGACAAGTACAGTAGCGAGTTAAGTAGTAAGTTGTTGATTAAGTTGATTTAAATAGATCTCCATCCTATTTTTTGGCGAGTTAAGTACGAAGTAGTCCCCTATCTTGCGTCCCGCCAACTTGGCAAAAATTGGATGGAGATCTATTTAAATCAACTTAATCAACAACGTACTATTTAACTCGCTACTGTACTTGTCGATGTGTAAATTGGGCTTAAAAGATTCATAAATTCAGTGCGTAATATATATAGGTGAAGCAAAGCAGATTTGAAAGGATTTGAAGGATAGTACATGGTGTTCCTTACCCTCTGCCTAGCAGGTAAGGACCCATGGGAGCAATGCGTGTATTTTATATGTATTTTTAAGTTTGTGTTCTGGAAACTATATTTCATGAACTGATATAAGTAGAAACAAATAAGTTATCACTGCCTAAATGTTACTGTCCAAACTTAGTAATTATTACTGTAATTAACTAGGTCAATTGTATTTACACTTTCACATCCTATCGATATACATATATCTAGGCTAAGTCCAATAAAGTAAGTAGATATATCTGACGTGAAGATAATACCATTTATATTCCTCGCGTCGTCATCAAAGTGTATTCGTAGCCAGTTTGTTATCGTATGCAATTCCAAATTGCACTTTAGTTAAACGTGAACGTAGTGTTTATAATAACGAGTTTACTTGATTAATGTTCAATAGTAGAATCATGATACTCGCGGAGATACTTCGTATGTTACTTCCTCATCCAGCAAGGATCATCAGGAGTTCGTGATTTATTGTATACTCTTAGCCTCTCTGTATCATTCATATATTTGCACTTATATTCTTGTGTTTGTCGCTATTATAGTAATGATCTCGTTCACTTAGGTACTATTAGAGGGACTCTGAGTATGCCTACTTATCTATAGATCAGATAATGTATCCGTATCTTAATGTGTAGAGACAAACAAATACATGTTGTGATAAATGGCCTCGTTATTGTAACGGTAGGAGCGCTGCATGATTTTCATTTCGAGGTCACTATATTTCTTTGTAAAGCATGTTACATGCTATTTAGATATCACAATAAGAATAATCTTTTGCAAGAATTAACTGCTTATTGATCTTAATGTGATAATACTCAGACTACCGACGTTTGTCATTTCATTTGAATAAGTCATAATTATACAAAAAATGTTTTGATATGAAATGTTTTGTAATGACCATAGACTACAATGTTCAAGGATAAAGAGAGAATGAATGGTTATTTTAAACTTAATAATAATGATTTCGACCTTATATTAACTCAGCACCTTCACCTAAAAATAATTCTAATACATTAATACAATAAACAGTTGAATATAATCTGTAATCAATGTGATATTCACTGGTGTGATATAAGCAGTCACAGTAAGCTCTTGACCGCGTCGCAAACATAAAGGGTTTGTGCATAATGCGTGAAGAGTGAGTCAGCCCCTGACGTTCTCACAAAAGCATTCGCAGGAAAGACTTATTAAGCTATTATAATAATGTCACCGTGAGATCAGAAAACATCTAAATGAGCAATAAAACGATGGATGTCTAGATTTGATATGGTATCTGTTCGTGCAATTTAAAATTCTCTGCGACTATTCTTCCAATTATCCACTTTATCGAAGTTATTCGTGTTATAATCAAAATACACGTCGACACGGATAAATAACCTACATATAAACATGCAAGAGCACTCATAACTGTTAGTGTATCGAAATAAATACAGGGTGTCGGTCGCGGGCAGCACATTACAGATGATGGTTGGCCGAAAGAAGGCCGCGGCGCGACCTTCCAAATGGTGGGCGCCGATCATTGACCGGAGCTTTGGATTGCGCTTCGTCACACTCAAGTGCCCGAACGATTCTCGGATACCTGTCCATTCCGTATACTAATTAAGTATGTTGTGCGGCCACATCCGACACGCGATTTTGCGAATTTGAAAAGCACCCAGTATTTTATATATTTTTAACAAAGATGATTAAGTATAATTGGTGCGTTATGAGACAAAGAACCTTTAGAGTTCCTTCAACTTATTGTTTATTAACTTAGGCTAATGTAAATAATAATAACATTGGGTTCATAAACAACGACTCATTTTCTAAATGTTGGAAATACCAAACATTTGCGTTTTAATTAAAACTTTTTCTTACTTTATTTTATTTTATTTAAGGGGTTAAAGTATAAGATAGACAAGAGAGCCTTTTTTATAGTATAGGAACCAGATAAGTCATTTACACCAGAATATATGAAAATGCACACATTTTACATTCTTATCCACAATGGTAAAATAAATTATGAACCAAATTGATATCAGGCAAATACCTAGTTAACGGTTATTTCGCACTAAATATGCAAAAAAATCGGTTAACAATGAAAGAGAAGCAAAATATGGAAGTTGTACTAGACTAACTACCTACCACAAGAACAATAATAATTATATGAAAGTGTGAAATGTGAATTATAAAGTTGTTAAAAGAATCGGTTTTATCCGTATAGATTTGACCTCATGTTTTGGAAAGTGGTTTTATGTTACCGTGTGCATTTTGATGCTTCAACTAATGGGATCAAGTTCTTTTGGAGTTTTTTAAACTCTAAAAACTAATCAAGTAATTTGAGATCGATCAGAAAGTATGTAGGTAGGTATGTCAGAGTAGTTTAGGAAAAGTCATTTTCAAGATTTATGAATCCTTATCATGGTTTAGCAAAAAGCGTTTTAAAGATTCCTGAGAAGAGCTAAATTTCGACGAGGTACCATAGGCTGTGTACCTAATAGAGGAAGGATTGAGAAGAGGATTGAGCCAAAGTACTTACTGAATGCAATAACATATAATTAGCAAGTATCTACACATCCAGATAACATAGCAGCTAGTAGGTACCTACATTTGCCTGATGATATTAATTTTTAAAAGCAGTATGGAAACAGGGGTGGTAGACATTCCCCTTCATCCTTATCTCAACCATAAACGTCTTACTTCAGAGGTGGACCGCTCATATACACCACATAGGCTACTTGCAATTTTTTTTAATACATAATTTTACGCATAAGCGAGTAGTTCCAGCCAGTAAGTAATGAAATAAAAGACATATCATAAATAGTTCTATTAAGGAAAATTTTCATAATAATATTATTTTGGTATTGTGGTTTAATCTTAAATTCCTGAACGGCTAATGGTCCAGGGCCAAGGAACTGTGAATTACAATAATTGATATGATATCATCCGATCAAATCGATGTTGGAAAAAAGTGGCAGAAATTTTAATAACATTAGGATGATTGACGCCTCGGAAATGACGCATCGGCTGATCTTAGAAGTAAGTACGACTTAGGAATGCTCTATACCTATAGATTACCACAAAACATTGTAATCCGTGTTCTTTTCTCAGAAACTGATAAATAACTTTTTTTTTAAATGTATTTAAATTAATTACGATAATAATTACAGTATGTGGTGTGTCTCTACAATGATATTGATGTTAGAAGTTTTTCATTACAATTTTACTGAATGTATCAAACGGATTAGATTTAAGTCCCGTAGGGAATGAAAATTGATAGCTTGATTTAAGTTGGTGTAATAGTAATAATATATTATATATATATATATATATATATAGTATATATATATATATATATATATAGTATATATATAATATTATATATATATATTCCTCACATTCCTTTTTTCCTTTCCTTTAAAAAGACAACTCCCGCACTAGGGATCATGCCCTGTGTCGCGGGGACCATTTACAAATATCAATTAACGGACAAAAAGAACACCCAGACCAGGACAATAATTTGTGGATCTCACAAATTATTGTCCTGCGTGGGGATCGAACCCACAACCTCTTGCACGGCAGCCGCTTGCGCTACCGTCGCGCCACCGAGGTCGTCAATACATTCACACAACGTCTACTAGTCGCAAACTAAGCAAAGCTTGAACAATTATTACAACTAACAAACAACAACGGATATTAATCTACATTGTGTACACATTTTTGTAAACATACACATTTGAATGAAAAACACCCAGACCTATGAAAACATGCACACAAAAAATTGCATTGAGCGGAAACCGACTGCGTGACCTTTACGAAGAAGCAATGGACTATAACAATAACTATTTTTATTTTCAATATAATACAAGTATTAATTGAAATAGGATTTGCGTATTAGCTTTTATGTAGAGTTGATAAGTTACGGTAGATCAAGAAAAGTTTTTAAAAGTTAACATTGGAAAAATAGAGACAAACCCTTCATTCCAACAAATAAAAACTATATTTTCTAGTCATCAGCAGAATAATTATTTCAGTACTTTTCATTGCTCATTATCGTTCAAAAAGCTTTAAGTCATAGAACTTGCTCACTCGTTGATCATTTGTATTTTAATATGCTTTCGTTGCGTTTAATTATTCGTACTTTTGATATCAGCAATGTATTTTGTGGCTTCTGTTCCTGTGAGTACTACTTATTAATTATGCATGCATATGTCCATATTATTAAACAAAGGATTTTTTTATACCAATATTAAATTATTGTTAATTAAATAAACTTGGTGACAATTCATTTCTTTGTGAACGACACCAAAACGTAGAGGAGGTTTTGAATTTGATAGTAAAATACAATTTTTTAACTAGTTTGTTTTTTATTGTTTTTGGTCCTTTTACGTTATTTACGTAACGTTCGTTGCTTGTTGCGTATAATATTATATTATTATCCTTTTCATTTGGAAAAGAGAAAGACATGTTATATTACTTTTAATACTATTAGCATAGCAATCTCTGTTAAGTCTATTTGAAAAATAATGTTATAATGTTCTCGTACCAAGCAAGTACCAAAGTAAGCGTTACGAAAAGCTTTTTCAGATTTGGGTTTTTTGTTTTTGTCAAATAATTCCAACAGTATTTCTTCATGTTTATACACACATATAATATCGAAGAAGTGAATAATACAAAATTAGTATTCTAAGAACGAATACATACCCAATTATGTATGATAGGTATATATTGAAACTTTAAATTAAAGTTAAAGGAACTTATGACTTTGAGGTTTAAACAACAAAACCACAAAGCAAAAAATAAATGTTGAAATGTAATTATTAGTAAAATACTCCATGCATCATTACTTAGAATAATGAGTATTTAATTTTAGTTAGAAATTCTTCAGCTTATTGTAATACTAGATAAGGAAATGAGAATGTCCCCATTAATTTAATACATGTATTCCTCATACGTTCAAACAATGCCATCTAATCCTAAACTAACATGAGGTTGTGCTTCTTAAAGTCAGTTTTGATTATCAATTATATCTATATTTAAAATCCTAAACGTCAATGCAAGAAATTGAAGTAACCTTAAGTTCAAAACACTTGTGAGCCTTTCATCTTTTTACAGCACATACGCATTCAAACACAAGACATAAATTTCTAGATCTCAACAAACTACATCTATATAACTATTTATTTAGATCTTAGTACTAGGTAGTAGACTCAGTTTCAAATAAAGCAATTTAGTTGTTTAAAAAAAAATCAAAATCGTTACTTAATTACACTGTGTTCTCTTCTTCTTATCAAGTATTATTATTCTAAATTCGTTTCTCAAAATTAGTAACGTAATTTTATCGACATTTCTACTTTTTCTGACAATAAATTAATAATTTTATTAGTTTTTTTAAACGAAACTTACAATTAAAAATCTCTAATCTAGTTAAACAATTTCCCGTCACATAAACATAGTTTTAATGATTTCCTTTATAACAAAAAGGCAAATTAACAAATTACAAGTAGGTACAAGCAGTTGAAGTAGTACGAAGGCGTCATTTAGTATACTTATTCTTAGTTTATTAAGTACGTGTGAAAAGTTTAGTTCCTTGCTCAGTATTATCACCGTTACATTGGCTGTTGACATATGTGCTATTAGTCAGTGCCTATAACTATATATATGTACCTAGATGAATAAAACAAGCACCAATGTTTACTTAACTTGTATGCTCTCGATTCATTTACAGTTTGAATATTTTTGAAGTACATGTATGTATGTTTTATTTAATACCTATGAGTTCTTTTAAGATATATTTAGAGTGGCTGTACGTAATGTTACTAAACTGTCGTCATAATATGCTGAATGTATAATATTAGTTGAGTCACGAAACTTCGTCTGTCTAAAGAAATACAATACCAGTAAAAAACTTATTGGATTATAGTTAAAAATACCTTAAAATATTATATTATTTAAAAAACCTTGCTAACTCCTTTTTCATGTATCGCACTGAATGCGTGTTTAATATTACTTTTTTTTACATAGATTGATTAAAACTACGTAAGTTAAGTGGCAAATAAAATTATACTTCCTTATTAGTGAGCAATTTGTATTGTTTATTAGCGTTTAATTCTATCCTTTTGTAAGATACTTCATCATTATTATATCGGGCTATGGATGCCCACTGCTGGACATAGGCCTCCTCTAAATATTTCCACCTTCTGCGGTCGTGTATTATTTTATCGTAATTATTTAGTGATAGTCGCATCGCGGTAAGGCACACGTGTCTCTACGTATAAGCATATTGCTCACAATGTTTGCACAAAGAGTGTAACGCCCTTTGTGTTCCTTGTTTTGTTACAAAATATTGAACACCGTTTTATTTAACACCAAGTTTCAAATTGGTTATGACACGTATTAACAACTAGACGTGTCGCTCTTATTTGAGGAGGGCTTTCGAAATGTCACTAAATAGTTCAAATGAATGCAGATTTAATTTAATTGGCCTTTTGATTATATATTTTTAAAGTTCCCTTAAAAGGTAAAAGGACAACCTTCTATACTGCAAAAGGAAACTAAACCTACGTAAAGTACCTATTTCTTAAAAACTGTTTAATAAAATGATATATCCATATAGTACACGAAAATGTTGGAAGTAATAAAATAAAAATATTCTTTATTTAAACCACCATTAAAAAGGTAACAGAAAAAAACACTTTTAATTGAACCACCGAATTAACTCATTGCTATTTATAGTTATGGTTCATGTTTTAATCTAACGCAACCTATAGATGACCTATAGCGGAGATGACCATAGATAAATAATTTATCTTGTGATGAATAATTCGCTTTTTATAATACGCTTTTTTATTATTGCTATTACAGAGCAATAAACCTAATATCGTGACCTGTATCGTAACAACATATAAACATGGTGTCAGCACCTCATCATTCCATGGATGTCGACTGATGTTTGCATATATTGATAGTATAAAACGAAACAAAGTTGAAATAAAATTAATCCTAAACCAATTTATCTAGCCAGCATAATATTAGTAGGACAAATTTTAATATCCCTCCGTCATTGGATGATGACCGTCCTTCCAGCAGAACAGTAGATATTGGGCTGTCTAAAATTTATATTAATAAACAAAAAACTTATTTAAAAAAGTTGATGTCGGTATCTCTGACAAATAACCATGACGCTAATACAGTCATTGATATTACTAAGTAAATAAAAGTTCTAAGAAACAAAGCTTCATTGAAGTTAAACTAAGAGTGTTACGCACTTGTAGTAAATAACTTAGTGGAATAAAGTGTTTATATTTTGTGGTCGCGGGTAAATAGGAAGTTGAGGAAAATGATTAAACAAGTAACGAGAACCAATTTGCAATGGTAATTTGAAGTCATTGAATGTAAAGGATGTTATAAAAGAACTTGCTACGTAATATTATAAGTAAGAGCACTTTTGTAGGACTACTTAATTTCCCGAATTTTATTTTCAGAATTAATTCGTGTTGGTTACTTATGAGACAATAAGTTATTTTGATTAATTTCCCGACCGATTGTTGAGGTGTATATGTGAAAGTGTTTGACAGTTACGCAGGTACCTTGTGGTCGACTCCCACACAATAGAAACATGTGTATGCATGAATATGAATACTATCATTGGTCTAGAAGTTGTTTGCGCTAAATATTTTTAGGAAAAATATGTTTATGTATGTCTATGTGTTGATTTAAAATGTATGCATAGTCTGCATTAATTAACAATACTAACTTTTGTTTTTTGTATATTACTAATGTAAAACACAATATTTATACTGGAATATCAATGGAACTGTAATGGAGTAGATTAATTAGGATAAAAAAATAAAATTAAAAAATGTTTAGCTTGAATGGAGAGTTTAGTTTGTAATAAATAAAATTGATAGTCGAGTTTTCTTATTATTTTACAAGCCAGTTTTGTCTGTCAAACATCGGGATTCGCTGGAATGTAACATTGAGTCATAAAAAGACTGAATCACAGATATTTACAGATAAATAAAATAAAAAGGCCTTAATATAAAAACCTATCTTAGTTTGAGTATATCCAACGTAAAGACTCCAATATATTTAGTAATCTAATCCAATCTGCTATTATAAAGTAAATATACCGAATTATGTTAGTTGTTTTTCTGAAATATAAGGATAAAACTGCGGTCTCACATGTGCAACTTGTTCTTAGAACCATGAATGTAAAACACAGATTTGAGAACACACCATTTAGCATCTGCTTAAAAAAACTGCATAGTTCAACAAGTATTTGTGAAGCATGAGATTTTGTTCAACCGAGACTTGTACAATCTTTAAGAAAACGACACTACAAAACTCTAGTATATTTCCTTTTTCATTAGGATCCCTTTTCTTTTAGTCTAAAGTTGATAAAAATAGTAGTATGGGAACGACCTTCTACATGTCAGCCGCAAACTGTGACCGCCACGCAACCGAGGCGATATTGAATGAATAACTCAATTATTTAATTAATTTGGTAGCAATAAATATGGTCACAGGTTGTAATATTATAAATTATTGGTTACGACATTCTTCAGTACAAGTAGGCATAAAACTATGCTTATTAAAAATTACAGGTAGGTAATTAACAAATATCAAATAATTAAAAGTTTACGATTACATTATTTCATTAAGATGTTGTAGATTTCGTAAGTTAATAAACAAAAGCAGCAAAGTAGCTAGCTAATGTCTAGAACCCTTATAATTAATTAATTTAACAATTGTTCATGAGGTGAGAGTTACAAATTGGGTACCAATCCTATAAGTGTAGTAAGAGAAAACTAAAGAAGATTTAAAAAACACAGTATTATTTCTAGACACTGAAAACTCGAAACAAATTAATGGTAACTAGCTGACCCTTGCCCACTTCGTTGGGCGGCGAAAAAAACGCGTCCCGTTTTTAAACATATTTCATTACTGATCCACTCCTATTAATTAGTCATAGCGTGATACTAGTCCATGGATATTAGATATGGAGTGATACTAATCAATGGACTATTCAAAACATAAATAATTTTTTAAATCAGTTCATTAGATCCACAGATTACCCCCTATAACGTCACAAACACACAAACTTTACCTCTTTATAATATTATAAGTAATATGTATAGATTACATCACAGTCATTGACCAATATAGTAATTAGCTAACACATTTTATTTATTTTATATTATAGTGAGATATTACTGTGCTAATAAGCAGGCTTCAAATTGCCAGTAATGACAGTCTAGGTGCATACTAATAGGTAATAATTTATTTATTTATTAAATCTTTTTCTGAACCAGTAAAAATAAAGCTTTTTTACTTCTTTGTGGTCTCTTCACTCTTCAGCATATTTCAGACCGGAAAAGTCAATAGAAGTACTGAGGCAGTATTAATGTGACGAAACAAAATATCAGCTAATTTTCTGATCAGCGTCATAGAGTAGGTGACGACGTTTCCTTCCGTCTCTTAAAGAGGTCAGTGTCGTGTTGTACACGTTTTTGTTTTTATTTTTTTTTTTTCGTTAATAATCAAAATTATTGATTACTGTGTGTTGATTAGGCGTGGTAAATAATAAAGATGTTTAAGAATTAAATGGTTTTAATATTATGTAACTCAAAAGAAATCCTTCTAAAATTCTACGATAGATCAGGAATTTAATAGGGAAATATTAAAACGAGCGATTAAAAACAAACTGTGCGACTGATGATGACATACTGTATTAATAACTTGAGCGGTATGAATTTGAGTAAGCGAAAAAATAACTAAACTAACGACGAATATTGATTAATAATAAAATCCAGAACGAGCTTACAAAAAGTGGCTTGTGATTAATCCATTTCATATATAAAAATTTTATCCGAGCGACTACATTACTAAATGAGCGACTGGAAATACAGAGAGGGCAACTTCTATATTAAAATAGTTAAATAATAACAAATGTTACAGCCAAAGTAATGAATATTGTACATAATAACTAGCCATTATGTATAAGGGCTACTCAATTTAGCTAAAGTGATAAATGTCGCAGAATTAATCACATTAACTAGCCATTATATATGGCAAAAATACAATATTAAGGCAAAAGTCAATAACAGTTGGTTAGGTTAGGTTAGTTTATTGACCAAAGGAATAGAATAGAATTAGTAATACCTACTACATTCTAGTTTTACATAAAAAAAATGTTTCTTGCACTCGCCGTTTTCGTATTCGTAACATTTCATTTAAGATAAAATGCCACTCAATATAAAAAATACATTTGCCAAATATTGAAAAAAATGCAGGACGTAACGTTGACACTTAAACAAATATTAAGTCGCTCAAATATTATGAAGCTGCTCATTTTGTATTTTAAGTAACTCAAATTAATGTTTGTAAGATACTGTTCTGTTAATTTCTCGTCACCTACAGTCAGTCGCTCACTTAGTAATTATATAAGCCAAATTAATTAATTTTAACACTTAAAATTGTAATTTACAGTCACTCGTTTAAATGCTACCCAATTTAATAACGAGAAATACTCGAGTTGAATGTGTTTCTCATATCGCACTAATGGAATAAACTATCTATTGTTTCTCAAAGAAGATAATCTTACGACAACTTAAGGATAAAATTAGAAAGTCTTTCATAATACATATCGCGTATGTAAAATATATATTATACGAGCAATATTGAAATTATCCCTTGAGATTAAGTTACAGATTCAAGAAATCACGTTTAGGAAATTTTAATATGTTTCTAATTCAAATTCTATATTCGCGCATGTCTGCGGCGTGGTCGGCATGTATTAAGTAGCGAAATATAAATTATAAAACTAGGGTAAGCATTTGGTGTGGGAACATACTCGTACTTGCTTGGATATCCTTGCGTCTTTACTTTTCCAAACTGTTAGAGATGTCGACGCACACATTTTAGCTTTGAAAAGTTATCTTAACGTTTTTGAGGGGTTTTAGATTGAAACAATAAAGGGTGTCCAATTCATTACAGGGTTTTTATAAAATTGGGTAAAAATTATAAATTTTCTATGAATTTATAAATTCAATATACCTAATCCAGTTTGCAAATCTATAAATCTTAAGTAAGCTTATTGATGGCTAGCATATTAAATAGGGTATTAAACTAATACAAGATTACTATTTCCGGAGTTTTCCCATGTCCTGTAACAAAGCAACAAATCAACCAATCTTTGCAAATATTGATAATATTTAGATTAAAATTAGTTGTAAAAGTTTAAGTATGATTATAGATATTCTTTATAGATATGAACAATACGCAATGTCATATAATTTTGTTAAGATAAGAGCTATTTGCTGTATACATTACTAGCCAGCGGCTTGGAGTTATTGACCCTTACAAGTGTTATGTAAAATATTTTATTATTATTCAATGTTACTTCTACATTTTACTTTTAAAAATAAATTTACCAATAATCTCTACCATATTGCTATATATTATCTTTTACCCGACTATGATGTTTTCTACGTCCATAAAATAAGTAAATTTCAATTTAATGAATAAATATGAAACAGTTCACTATGTTTAATATAGCATAGATAATGACACCGACCATAAAGGCTGGTAACTATCTAATAACTTGTGAAGTAACTACTTTAATTTTGTACTTGTAGTTATGGCGCTAAAGAAACACTAGCCTCAGAACAGGCTAACATTAATCTTGGAAGGGAAATTAGATTTTAATGGTGGTCGTATAAAATTAAATGATGTTCGCTAAATTAGGGTAATAATAATATAACGCTATGCAGATAGTTCCGCTATATACTGTTAGGTTGCTTTTTATATTATTTAAAACAATTTTGCTCTTTTAAGCTACCGCCAAATGGTGGGAGGACTAATAAAAACAAGTACTAAGAGTAGAGTCGAAAACACTCCGATAGAAATATACTCATTCACCGCACGTTTTAAGATTGATTCTTATTGAAAATTTTATCAATGTTATCAGTAATTTATCCAAAAAATAATAATACTACTTTAGATTTGAATCCAACACATCACACTAAGCAGTCAGATATTCCAACCACGAGAAAGGAAATTAAAATACAAACCTGTTTAATATTTTTATGTTGACAGTACCTACTGGTTTGTGATAGTACGGAATGAAACCGATATTTCAAGAAGATCTAAGCAAAAGGCTGTAAGTATAATTACTTAGTGTTTAAATTGTCAACAAGCTAATGGTATAGCAGATATCACGTTACAACGGGTACCAACTTGATGGGCTGTTGAACAAATGGTGGTGCGCGGACGCTATGCACAAATCTACGCAATGGATGCGCCAAAGCGGGAATGCCAATGAACTTATGACGGTTATTGACAGGTATTGCGTTAAAACAAATA
Organism: Schrankia costaestrigalis; assembly: GCA_905475405.1. Taxonomy (NCBI): domain Eukaryota; kingdom Metazoa; phylum Arthropoda; class Insecta; order Lepidoptera; family Erebidae; genus Schrankia; species Schrankia costaestrigalis. Next base: position 10,452,399 of record FR997832.1, read on the forward strand.
GAGGTTCTGGCGCTGACACAGACCTCTGTTCAATTGACCATGTACGAGTGTAAGCAAGTACCTATACGTTCACAAACCTCCTGAGAACTTCTATGTAAATAATCAGTGAGGGTAAATACGGAATTCTTGTAAGTAAGTATGTAAGTACCTTTATATTCTAACTGTTATATCGTGTTGATCCACTAGTTACGTCGAATTTTAAGGAAATGTCTCTTGAATATACACACACTAACAAAAAATAGGTAACTAGTGAAAGGAAGTTAATTGATTTCTTTTTTATAATGTTATTTTTGACACACTGTCTCTTTGATCTAGTATCGAAACGATCGTCGTATACGATAGCTTATTTAGCTAGTTGTTGCCTACGGCCTCACTCACTTTTAAGTCTTTTAGCTTAAGTTCAACGTCGATAAATGTGCATTCTAATACATCCCATTGGAATGTTACATTTTTATAAGTAACTCGGCTTTCTTTAGGTAAATCTTATCTTTCAAAGCTGCATTCGGACCAAATTGTTTCCAATAAGGTTCATCCGTTTGAGTAAAGAAGTAATAAACTTACACACACAAACATTCGTCTTTAAAATATCATTAGATTGAATTGTAGAGTTAATTAACAAAAGGTTTTGGAACTATACTTATTACTCCATAGACAAAAAAAACATAAAATTTCTTTACATAAACATGACATAAACACACTTTTTCTTCTCAATAAGTTGATATTAAAGTTTTTACTTTCAAACCTACGAAGTAACACGCAGTAAATTGATAATATTTCGTAATTTTGTGTTAAGGAAAGCCAAGACAAAAACACAATGCATCGTGACCAAAATGTGTGCATAATAACAAGTACCGTTGACTAGTTGGAGAGGTTGCCGTTGTCCAAGCTTGTTTACCCTCTACAACAGATAACACTGAGACATATTTGCGTTGTATTACCATATTTTTTGTGATCACGTTCATTAGCCAACGGCAATCAATAAAGATTTACTGAATCAAAACATATGATGAACATAATCACTATAGTACCTGTCAAATATTTAATTATAAGTACAAAAAAGTTGGGAAAAAACTTATTAAAATGTTCTTGTTATCAATCTTCTTAGTTGATATCAAACACATTAGGAATTAATACAGATGTCGCGTCGTAGATAATTTTTCATAACTGTTGGCTGTTGTAAATTCATGATAACTTATTTCGTCACATTCATTAGCTTACCGTCCAAGCAATATTCCGAAGTAAAAATTAAAGAAGAGTAATGTTTTTACAGTTTTTTCTTCTTGGACGTCCTTTTCTTGGATGTCCAGCAGGGGACGTCGTTTGGATGATAAATATGATGATGTTGATGAATATTTAACAAGTAAAATGTACGTATGTTTGTTGCTTAGTGACTGATTTCAAAGTACCATTGGATTTTAAAATTAAACTTAACCAAAGACAAGATAATTATAATATATATGCAGAATGAGATTTCACATCTACCAAAATGCGTGATCCAAAAAGCGAACGAATCTTATATAAATCAAGACGCTTAAGATTGATCAAGCAGGCGTCATATATTTTGAGGTTTTACTGCAGGTTATAAAAAAATAAAAATATTGTTGATGGACAATCTTCAGTTTATCAGATTAGGTACACTAAATAAATATACAACTGAGTGGATTAAAGTCATTAAACATAATGCATTTAACTCAATAAATAAGTAATGAAATATTTGTAACCTAATTAATTTACAACTGGCGTCAATTAGCACCCATAATATTATCAATTAGTAGCCGCAATAAAAATGTTATTAATCTCAAAATAACAGTTTGATTAGAATTAATCTATGAATGTAAATTCTTTGAATACAATTCATGTAAAAGTAATCTCATTGCATTGGTTTATTTTTAAAGTGTTGGTAATACGGTATCATGATTTAAGAGTAAGTAGGTACTCCTACAGCAAGTAGCTTGAACATGAGCTATGTGAGTCATAAAAAACTTATAGACATGTAGGAAAAGGAAACCAAAAAGGAAGATGAAAACAAAAACTAATTTAACCCAAATAAATCACCCCAACGCTTAGTCGGGTCTATTTGTACCTACTAAAAATCCTTTACTATTTCGTAAAAAAAGCTTTAAACTTTAAATAAAACTTTAACATAATAATCAGTAGGTACGATATGGTGTCGAGACAGGTCTTGACACGGGTTATTTTCAAAGCTCGCCTTCTCTCACAGGCTTACATCTTGAAATCAGTTATTTTAAGTGTTAATAAAGTAAAAACTTTATGTGACTTCTACAAGAAAATATAATATTAGCTTTGAACATTTTAAAGATTAGAGAGAGATATAATACTAAATGTTTCCCTGGTAGTAGTGAACTTTTATGTTTGACTTGTAAGCTAAATTCCTCACAAGACGGTGTAAAGGAGTATGGTAATGGCAAATGTCTGAGAAGCAATAAATCACTCATAGTGAGGATTGAACTAGTGACTAACGTTCTTAGGCCGTTACACTTATACCGTGGTGCATGTATCATGGCATAACTAATTGAACTTCATCATACCAAGCCAAAAAGGTCACGCTGCAGCGACTTGCTTCCAGTGATGAAATAACAGTTTTTTGATACTAAAGAGATAGGTAGTTGTTTATTAAGCTTTCCTTTGTTTTCATAACTCTTGTGACTCTCTCAAGAATTAATAAAACATATCAAACGAACATAAGAAATAAAAGTATTAGCGAGAGGATAATTTTCTCAACCATCCCATGCGACGCGAAGATTTCTTTGAAATTTCCATCAACACACTCGAAGTAAGTATATCAGTCAAACAAGTAATTGCTTGCACAACCGATAACCCAATTCAGAAAGACATTTATAAAGGCCCATCCTAAATTAACTGTAAGAAGATAATGTAGAGTTTAATGGCACGGCGGAGGTTAAAGTGCAGGCAAAATTCGAAGCTTTATCCGTAGTTTAGTTGGGATAAAGTCGGCTTCAGTAACACATTGCTACCTAAGTATATATCGGTCTTGGATGCAATATGGCAACTACATCTTGAGCTTAGGGGCCGAGTAGATTGCGCTGCGCTGGTATGTCAGCCTAGCGTTGAGATTAATCGTTATATTGCCTAGACTGTAATGCAGCATTGTTAATTTTAACGATGCTTTCGTGTTGATAGAATAAATTTTATTGCTTTCTTGACATCTTCATGAGCCAATGACCCATAGTCGCTTACGGTACTTTCCAGGTATGTAAGTGTTTAGACTTGCTACCTACCTCCTTCCCAAGCAATAAGTAAGTTATGAGCTCGACGTGAGATAAAATGCATGAAACTGTCCAACTGGATTCTGTATAATAGTTTTGTTCCTTGTTTGGTAGTTATTTGTATCCTTTTAAGAATAATGATTTGAATACGATGCTAACATGATTGCAGCTTTGACACGATTCATAATGTTAAAAAATAAATAAAAAAAAAAACATAAAGAGAAAAAAAAAGAAAATCTTGGAGAAACATATGCTATACAGCATAATTCTAAAGCTTTAACAGCGCTACTATTTAGTAATCTGTGTCTGGCTGGTAACTTAGCCGCTGCTTTTATGCGTTGTTCATTTCTAAACAAAGCTAAAGCTATATGGTCAAGACACTTACAAAAGCCGGACAACTTAGGGCAACTTGATGATGAGAATCAAATATTTAATATGTTAATTTTGAACTGGCTAACAATAATTTTAATATTTGTTTACTACAGAACCTAGTTGGCTGTGAACCGATTTAATAAAAACCTTTTTTTAATTTTAAAGGGTGTAATTCCATTTAGCCCCTTAAAATAACATAATGTTATGTAATTAGGATTTTATGTTATAAAATAAGTATGGTTTTTTATGAATTACCAATGTGAACGGAATGGCGTTAATATAAAAATAGGTAAAGTAAGACGGTAAAAGCAGGTTAGAAAAGAGATAACGTAAAAATAATATCAACATAAAAAATACCTACTTAAAGACAACAGTAGAAGAAAGACTATACAAACACAACCATAATAACACTATAATATAACATTATCATTTAAGTGTAAGAAGGGCGTAAGATAATTCAAAGCTACACTTATTTCGTCGTTCATCGTTGAAAACAATTTAAAATCATGAAATGCTTTTAAACGTAAATTTAATGCGCAAATTGTTGCCAAGAGATCAATAAAGGACCGTTTAAACTCATTAAATATTTGGATACTTGCTTAGTACAGTTAGTTGCGCGTTTTCTGACGACTTTAAAGTCTACGTGCGTTATACCTAGTGCTTTATTTATATGCACAGGTCAAACTTATTCAGCAGATTTGAATCTTAAGCTTGATATGTAAATACGTTTAGATATGTTAAGAATAAAGGCACTCAAGTGTGAAATAGACATCGTGGGATTTGTGTTTTGTCTAATGTAACTGTTCCTCAACATATAATTACTTTATTGGGAAATGCGTGTTGAACTAATCTGTGCGGAGTTAGAAAATAGAATGTTACCATCCTATAAGACCGGTGAGTGTCGTTAAGGATGACTAAGGGAGGCGAGGAAAGTTGAAAACCGCGGTTTGGGATTCGAGTTAATTTAAACCAGACACATTATTAATTGAAACATATGTGAGGAGTAAATAAAGATAGGACAAAACTCCCTTATAGTGCTCTTTGACGATACCCATAATACGAGATGTAACACCGTGACCTCACGGAGAACTTTTAAGTAAAACTTAATGTAGATTTCTGTTACCATCAGTACCTACTTTTGAGCGTCATGGCAAAATAAGAATGATCGTCACGCTTCATCGGATAACAGTGATATCATCACAACTTAACGCAAATCATTGAACGAGAGACAAAAAATACAATATCCCCTTATTTGTCCTTACATTGTTAGACAATTTGTCAATGTTTTAATGTAATACTAATACTTACGCATGGTTTCCTTTCTTTTATAGGTGGCGAATGGCATACGTACGGACGCTGAGTAGTGACTGACATAGAATACCTACCATAGTTATAATTATCTCATCTAATCTGATGGGTGTCATAATATTCTTTCGAAAACAAAATTTAAGTACCATTGTCATGGCGTATCTCTTTTGCAAACATCTATTTAAAAGACATAAAGAAAATACAAGCTTAACACAATTATTACAAATAATAAAGCTATTTCTGTAAGTCAAAGAGTTAGAAGAAAATGCTGTCAAATACTGTCAATCATTAAAATAACTTTAGTTAAATTCTGAAGCTCCCGTGACTGTTTCCCGTGATAGTAAAAAGCTAAGCGTATTGCCTCAAAAGTATATTTTTCTGTATAAGTTATTGGGGTCCGCTGCCCGAATCCGCATCAATATTAAAATTGGTCCATGTGAGAGGAATTCAGTATGTTTCTGCAGAATAACATTAATATAGTCGGACATGTCACACAGCGCCCCATGGTCCGCACTCCATTATTGTGCCGATGTCCACTATTTCATATTATGGTGAGATAACTGAATTTTAACACAACGGAAATAAAACAGAAATGTATTTGCAGCATTTTTGGGTTTTATCCGTCTATTTACAATTACCACCTTTTTTTATCAAAAGTATAAGGTACTTCTTACTTGGTACCTACATAGAAACCTTCATGAAGTACGGAATAATGTTGCATATCCAACGAAAAGGTATCAATATTTCAATCTGTTCAAAATTTATTTCAACAAACAAACACAAATACAAGCAAATTCAAAGTAAAGTCAAGCGTAAAGTACTATTCTACTTTGTATTAGTACAAAATCGAAAATCGACAGTTGATTGAATCGATGTTTTTTTTATTGTTTAGGTAGTGTGAATCGATTCTTTGGTACAGTTAGCTTACTCTGGAAAAGTACGCTCTACTCTCGTCGAGCGATGATAAAAATATACTGACTGACTGACACCTATCACTATGTATGAGCTAAATGCTTCTTGTATTTTTTGTTTATTTTTGTATAAAGTAACTACCTATATGAACTATTTCATTTTGAGTTCATTTTGTCGATAGTTTTGGTAATAACAAATAATTTGAAACAGTGGATTCAATTTGTTTTGAAGCTCCTTTATCTATCAAGATCTTTTACTCCTCTTACGGGTGCAGACCCGGACCTTATAGTTCTGGAAACATTACTTCCTAAAACGAGCTGACCAGACAGGTTGGTGCAGCGTTACATTATTCTCTTTTGCTTTAATAAATAGTTTATATCATCTACCTCACCATTATATCGACCCTATGTCCGGAGGAATTGTAAAAGCGTGATTTAACGGCATAAATCAATATTCAATAAGTATTACATCTGGATGATTTGTTAAAAGTAATGGTTTTAGACAGTGAACCGTATTTAATCCACTTAATAGGTGACCATTGTCTGGCTCTGTGGTAGGAAATCGATATTCAAGCGGTTATCATGATAATCCATATTATTTATGTTCATATTACGTAACTTTAATACATTTAAGTAAAGATGAATATTTGAATAAATTTACTATTGCATAATAGTAATGTTTGGGATTATAACATGGGAGTCGCCCGTGTCCCAAAATGTTTTTTTACTTCTATTTATAATTTCACACGTAGATTTAGTCCGAGTTTGCTTTATAAATAAATAGGTTTCTAGTATCTTTAGAGAAAAAAAAATGTAATAAAGACAAAGTTAAAAATCTACAGGAGGATAAATATAATTATAATAATAGGTTTATTTCTGCGCAGTCTATAGACTCATATTCTTTTAAAACATATATTGTTTAAATATTTTTTGTTATTTAGGAAATATAGGATATTGCCAACATGTAACAAAATATAATAAATAAAAAATATTATTATTTGTATTATTAAATAAGCCTGTAAACATGGGTCCAATTTAAAACAGCGGATTTTCCCATTTGTTTAATTGTAACTCCTTCCCTGATACCTTTTTTTTACTTATAATAAATTTCATTCTATTATCTATATATCTATATCTATATATCTATATACTTATAATAAAACTGTAGAGAGATCAATTACATTGAATATATGTTAAAAATTCATATTGGAGGATGAACGGTGATCGATACTAATGCCAAAAATGCAATCAATAAATTTTTTGTCTGTCTGTCTGTCTGTATGTGCACGCATGGGTCCAAAACAACTGATAGCATTTTAACCAAACTTGGTACGATTGTAGTCCATACTCCTGGGCAGGTTATAGGCTGTATAACATAACGCTAAGACACATAGGAGCTGAGCAGTGACGAAAAATTCGAAGCAAGTCGGTTGAAAAAACGCGCGTTCGAGCTATTATCATCGCATACGTTGATCATACGCCAAAAATATGTATTACAAAAATAATGGTCTTCAAAAGATGTACAAAAAAGTCCTGATTAGTATATATCTATCTTTTATATATTAGCCACAATAACGTGTTTAATCGTTAGGGTTTTCTTCAAAGTGTATTAAATACATAAATATATTGTAAGTTGCATAGACATTTTTTTTTCAAACTTCCATATTTCAAAAGTACACTTTAATATCTTATTCATTAAAAAAAATTATAGAAATCGGTTTATAAACACACAAGATATAGATGAAAGAAAATTTCCAAATGTCGCCGCGCCAGTATGAGTACGGCTGTACGGTTGATTTTTGTTTAACGTCAACCCGTGCAACCGGTGCATCTATATAATTTAATTTACATTGACTCTTAATACGAACGGACGTGGTTCTTATTGACTCTTCTCGGAATAAGCGCGCTTTAGATATTAAAATACATAGATACGTAAGTAAGTTTAAAGTAGGTAATCTATCTATCTATACTATAATAAAACTGTAGAGGTCGAAATGTCTGTTCTTTTTGAAAATTCAGATAAAAATTATCTATAAAATCTAGAAAAAAGTCAAAAAGCAACAACACTACACACTTACTATTTTTAGAATTAATGTCTATCTGTCTGTCTGCCTGTTTGTTACCGCACATCTTTAAAACGAATTAAAATATAATCTTAAGACCAATACATTGTATTGTAGCCTTTCTTAATAGGCTTAAACTGAGGTATGTTTCATCAAAATCGGATAAGTATTACTCGAGATATCGCTAGATCTCTTTATTAGAACAGTCCAATACAAATCAGTATCAAGTATCCCACCGTCACGGGAGGAGGCGCGTCCTTGCAGTGGGACATTGATGGGCTGTTATGATGAAATAAGCGATGTCATTTATTTTAACTTACAAATTTGACAATAGATGGCATTGTGCCTGTGACGTCATTTTCAGTATCGCGGTGTTAAGATTTTCCTTGAAAGAATGACGTTCGCTCATGTCTTTCAGTATAAGTTTAGACGCAGTCTTGATAGATCTGTCTTTGTAAAGGTCTGTTTTTGAAAAGGTTCGGGTTCGTTCGTTAATTATACAATTCGTTTGTAGGTAACTCTGTTTGTTACAAGGTTTAAAAAACGATTTTTCAGTGGTAAAACGAATTGCGAAGTAAGTAACATCCGCCACGCGAACGAAGTCGCGGGCACAGCAGCTAGTGTTTAATAATTATGGAAAAATCTAAGAAAACGTTCGTGTGAAAAATCTAACTTCTGATAAAATCTTCATACAAAATGGCAATTTCATAAGTAAAGACCTAATATTAATAGGCAGTTTCTTCTGTCACTGAAAAAGCGCATTCTCGCTAGTAGGTAGCAAGGAGCTACTAGAATTAAAACTTAAAAAAACAAATGAAGGTGCTAAAACTTGATGAATGTTTTAGGTTATCTTTTTTTCAGCGTAATAATCACTTATTACATAAATAAGCTTAAGTAATTTCGCAACGATCATGGGCTAATGTAGCCCTTAGGCGTTGAGTGAGTAACATGAGCGTCGACTTTTTTCTACAATAAATGAATGAGTACTTGTTGCAGTCACGAGTATGCAAAAACGTACAGTCAGCAACAAAAGAAGATTTACATTTAATTTACTTATAAAACTCTACTTATACTGAGTTATTCATGTTATGTGTTAATAGGTGTGTATGTTGAATGTATTTAAGAAAAATCGAGTAATTTAATTAGAAGTAGAGTTAATACATAGTCTAGTAGCCATTTTGTTGACTGTACTGACATTTTGTAGAATTCGAATTAAGACCCATATTAAAAGAAATATGAAGGTCTCTTTTAAATGTAATCTAACATACTTTATGGAACACGCGCCTACAGCGATCTGATAAAATTCGGAACAATGGGAACAAAACGTTATTTTGTTAATAAAATCTTTTTGTTAGCTAAAACGTATGTTTAGGGTTTGTGTTTGTTAACATCAAGCTTTAAAATAAGGTAAAAATAACAATGGCGACTAAAATGCTTGTTGGGAAATTACTGATATTTTACCTATAATATTAACATGTTGGGAAAACTCTCCTTTACCTGTTTACTCTTTGTCCATTTTTACGAATAGAGTTTGTAACTTTATCAGTATTTTAGTAATCTAAATTCTATAATATAAGATCTAACTTGTGGACTTGACTATAATAGTCGTTCAAAATTTCATATATTATTTCTTCTCAATTAAATTACGTACAGAAAACGAAGGGTGGGAACACGGTGGACCGACGACCTGGTTAGGACGGCGGGAAACCGATGGATGAGGAAGGCGCAGGGCCGCACAAGGTATTTGGAGGAGGGTTATGTTCAGCAGTGGACGTCAATAAGCTGAAATATGGTGATGATGAAATTTACATAGATTGCAATACAAACAATAAATACAAATCAACGATAATATTGCGACCTCTGTGGCGTAGTGGTTATATAACATGACTGCTACGCAGAGGTCTCGGGTTCGATTCCCGCTCAATGCAAATCTTTGTGTGCATGAACATGATTGTTTGCATTGGTTTGGGTGTTTCCTATGTATAATATGTATGTATTTACAAAAAAAGTATTTAAGTATGTTTATCCGTTGTCTAGTACCCATAGTACAAGCTCTGCTTAGTTTGGGACTAGATGGCGTTGTGTGAATGTGTGAGGATTATTTATTATTTTTTAAATATCATCGTAAGACGATGATGTAAATATTTTCACATCTAATATAAAATAAAATAAAATTATAGCACCTCTATTTAGTCAGTTGCACATAGTTATTACGTTGTAATTAACATATACATAAACTAAATCAATGTAACAGTGACATCACAACTTCATAATTTGTTGTAAACATCTCTGAGATCATACAAAGAAATTAATATGTTATTAACATAAATAAGTTCAAAAGGTCAGTTCATAAATTTAATCCTTCAAACGTAATGAGTTTCTCAGGAAAACCAAACAAGTTGTCATTATCGAGATACCCAAAAATATGAAATACCTGTAATTTTTTCTTCTTCTTACAATGCTAAGGCGTGGAAAAGCATCTGCCAAGGCAGTAATTTATATTTCTGTGGCAGTAACTAACGCGACGGTAGTAGAAGCGCCTACAGTGCACCAGGTCGCGGGTTTTTTGGGATACTTTGTGTGATCTACAAATTGTTATCTTGAGTTTGGATGATTTTTTGGGCGACATGTTCACAAAGTGAAGTGATCAAGCCCTTTTCTGGATAATAAAGAGCTTGAATGTTCATTATGTCCTTTAAATTGATGTTTACAAAGTCTCCGCGACACAAGGCATGATTTATAGTGCGAGATCTGTCTTTTTTAAAAGAAAAAAATGAAAAGTCTGTACTGATGCTTACGACCAGAGAAAGAAGAGTAAATCTGGTAGACTAATTGAAAAAAAGAAGATTAAAAGTATATCCTTTGTTTAGTAGGTGTAAGTTATTCCGCGCCCTTAGCTAGGTAAGCTATGAAGATAGATAAGTTGATATAAACGAAGCAGGGTCGTTACTCGTCTCAGGCTTGTCTTGGACGTGTGGCTAGACGATTAATCAGCTACAATGTTAAGTGTGGGAATCGGTTCTAAGCATCATCATAATTGTACGTTGTGTTTACAGGTTTTTGAACGACCGGTTTTCAAAAATCTACTTACTAAATATTAATATTGAGTACTTTTTAAACGACTGAAAAACACACATACACGACTGAAAAACACACATAGTTGTTAGTTTAGAAATTTCTTGACCAATTTAAATAAATCTAACTTTCAAGTATGACACATTCACAAAAATTGGTAAAGTAATTTGAATTTATTATTAAAAAAATTGTATTTTCGTGAATCAACGTCAACAAGAAAGCATCGAAGAAAGTATGTTGTCGCGGTAAAATTGAATTAGTATTTATGAACATGACAAAGTTGTTTGACCCTCGCTGAAAAGCCCTCCTACTTGGTAAGTGCTTTGAAGCATACTTATAAAGCATGTGCCCTAAAATATGATTAAGAGACTTCTACTTTACAGAACCAGCAAAGAAAACCTATAGGTTAGTAAATAAAAACTCTTCTGAGCAGTGTGGTATTATTTAGTAGATAAAGTTGCCCTTTAATGCTGGTGACATAATAATTTATTAACTTTCCAATAAACTTTCTTCCTTCTGTAGAACAGATAAACAGAAATATATTATACGCTAATATGATATGTACCTATTGGTTTGGGTTTTGTTTAAAATGAACGTCGAGGGAAAAACCAATAAAATAATAAAATATCCAAATATTTTTACAAACATTGCTTTACAAAACTACTTTACATAAGTTTTTATTGATTCATTATAAAAGTTCAGAATATTGTTATGGTCCTCTACCAGTATGTAAACACAACTCGCGATTTTAAGTTTCCGAAAGCGAGAGAAAAGCGCTGGGACAATTTCAAAAGACGAGACAATTTTCAAAGACCAGCTTACTATTTTGCTGTACTTTTTGTTGTATTTCGAAACACCTACCCTCTTGGACCATCCAGTGTCGGTGTCAATAACTTCTAAAAAGCATTAGACTATCATTTATGTACGGAAAAGATTGCCTGGTGCTTTATCGAAGTGCTGAACCAACAAACACGTATGTTAGTGACCCATCCAATACAATACTGACATGGCAATTCCAAACAAGTACAATGTGAAGCGTACTTGAAAACGGTAGCTACTAAAATGCAGCGAAGCATTGAAAAATAAATCCTTCGCAAGCAAGTGACAAGTTGCACACTGGTTGCTTTTATCGTACGATTTAATGAGACAAGCCGCCGTTCACTGAGGTTGGTAGCTTTTTCATTGGCTAAATTAATTCGTTGAACTCCATGCGGCGTATGAGATCTGACTAAAAAACATATGGGAACAAGCGGAAGTATAAACCATTACCAAATGTTTGGTTCGTATACTTCTCAGAAGACGGCCTTTTGTTTGATCGACCGAGACATTTTTTGGCAACGCGTTTTATTTATCAATATTTTTTTATGTTTTTAATTTAATTTCTTTTCTTTTCGCTACATTGGTACACCCAGAACGTAGCACTGATTATGAATTAAAAAAAAAAGTCTATGGGTTGTTTTGTTAGTCCGCTTTTCGTCTTTGTCTAAATAACTTCAGATCATGCTAATATATTTATTAAATGTTACCATTGCATAATGACACCGCTCCGTAAAGTAGGTTAGGCAGCCAAGGAAACTTTACATAAGTAAAAAATAGTTGATGAATGACCGTTTCAATAAAATACAAAGCATGTCTTATATAAATAATTCAAAAACGTTATTCTTTCCTACTTTTTACAACTTACAACACGCATACATTTTTCATGTAAGTTAATTAGGTATGCACTTAATTATTAATTGCACTACAAGTCCTTTCTTATTATAAAAAAGGCTATAACCACTAACTCTTATTGTGTTTTCCTAGTACAAAAATATTGTATTCGGTTAAACATTTTGTCGCAAATCCATAGTTGTCTTAATTAATGAAAATTAACGTTTCCGAGCTCAAAGGGTTTATTAAATAACGATCCCTGTGAAACCCTAAACATTTGAGCGTAATTAGAATTAATGAGAAATGGACAGAGAGGCGTTCGTTGACACAATGAAACATGATACATTACTGTTGCTTCCCTCCCTGATCAGCGAACCAAGAGATTTAGCATTTTTTTTCTTTATGTAATAAATTGAATAAGTAGTGAGTACGTAGAATGTTGTTATACTGGATTTGCCTGTGGCTTCAACCTTTGAAAATAACGCATACAAAGAACTTATGAATAAACTAACAAAGAAATTGTAAATTAATTATCTATTGAGAAGTGCTGTGTCTCCCGTAGAATATTATTATAATGTGACTAAAACAAATGTTAGTAAGTATTTCAATTTTTTTCAGTCCTGTTCTAAAGTAAATTTTGAACAAGTATGATACTATTATTGTTTAAAACAAACTATTTATGTTAATTTATTCCGTGTTTTAAATTTAAAACTAAACTGAGAATTAAAAGAGTCTGTGACACTTACTGGGTATCTCCAAAGTCTTCAAAAAGGCGTTTGATAAAATCGATGACGTGTTGTCATTTATTTAAATTAGTATCTACTAACTGTCATGAATAGTGTGTCTATAAGACCACCCTAAAATAAATTTAATAATAAACGTTAAGTTTACTTACAATCAGTAGTGAAAATAATAAAACGACGTAATCTCATAATTGTACTTTTGATTAGAATTTAAATGAAATGCTAAGATTTTGCTATGAGGATTGATTGCCAGAATATAAATTGTGCCATTAAACAAAGAATGGATACACTAAAGCTAGATAGAGCTATGACAATATAAAGTATTATTGTTAATTTACTTGTCTTCGTAAATTTACTTAACAATAAACACCTTTAATGAAGGCTGGAGTCTATAGACTTGTGTTTAAGCCCTTTGTCGCAGATAACAGGCATTCATCCTCAATGCATATCTAATTAAATGCAGCAGATTTGTTAATTTGAAAGTACGTTTATTTACCTTTACTTTTTTATGTCCCGATTTTTATTTCAGAGTCGTGAGAATTTTGCAAGACAAAGCCGTCTCAGCGACTGCAAAAAAGCATTGAAATGAAATGTAAACTTTTATGACATTCATTTTCAGCAGCTATTAGTCTAATCTACCTACTAGATATTTGAGATGTGTATTTGCATTAGTTTGAAATTTCTGTTTTTACGTTTTTACAGCTACTGATAGTATCATGTAAGATAATCGAGATAAGTACTTACTTAAAATTGGTCTTTCATGCATGGAGTTCTATTAACATTGATTTGTTTAAGTGTAAATATTCGCCCGCGTTGGTAGATGTATTATTTCTTTGGTCACATTCGAACCAATGGGTAAACGATGACGTCATCACAGATTCTATATTTTGGGCATTTCAAGTTTGAAAAATATTTGATTAAAGCGGCTCGTTTACGAAAATCAGTACATATTGCCCATTTTCTTATGACACTTTCCGCGATAGACTTTTTAGATATCAAACTAATGAAAATAAAGCACAGTCACGTTCGAGATAATGTTTTTGGACCCCACCCATGAGCTAGTACGCGACACAAAAATAAATGACTATAAAAATATGGCACAATAAAGTATTTTACAGTCCCCAGTAGCAGTAGCATTAAAAACGAGAGCAGCTTACTTAGCCACCTGTATAAAGGTACTTAAGGAGCTATGAAAAATAGTCATAACTCACTCGAAGTTAACAAACAAAATGTGTAGGTTGCAAATCCCTAGCTTGAGTTCCATACTCCACACACTTACGCTCAATAAGAGAACACCAACAGTTGGAGCGGAGCGGTCAGCTTCCGTCTAGACAGAGATTATGTAAAACGGAATATAAACTTATTCGTTTTTCACGGCCCTTTATCGCAATAGCAAATTGCATTACGGAGTTTGAAATTGGCTCTCGTTTATTTTTGAGTTCTGTTGAGAGTTATTCTCGCTATGATATTGCTAGGAATACCCTTGTTTGTGTCCCGGTGTTTGCATCCCCGTAGCTTTTCGCATCAAAACATCTCAAGTATTTCTGCATTTGCTTCTTTTATTTATTCATCTTGTTTTTTATATATGAAGGCGTTATTACGTTTTTATTTGCATTAGATGTTTACGATATTAAAATCATAAGGTTTATATTATGTACTTATATCATTTTATGTTATTTATCAAGATTGTTACTTCTTGCAGTAAAATAGATTTATAGTGCTTATTGTTTCTAATCATTCAATTTAGATGTTTATTTAAATCTAAATAAAACTATGTTTATATTAATTACCTATTTAAATAAACATTGTGTTTTTTATTCTGTAACTAGAGGATGATCCTTGCAGTGGGTCGTTTATGCCTGATACGAAACATTTATTCCTGTTTTGCACATATTTTGTAAACATTCTTTTTTCTGCATATTTCTATATTCAAGATAACATAATTCAAAAATAATAGCACTTAGTGTTTAACTTTGAAAAAAAAAACTCTACCACTCTCTGCAATTTTAGTACTTTTTCAAAAATAGTTCGGATATAGTAAATGTCCAACTTTATTAGCCAAATGTAATGATAAAATCGCCAATACAAGCCATAATATTGCCAGATGGCTCATGCGACGATTGGAAATTAGCCCACTAACATTACCCATTGTTATTATTAATGACCGACGTTCGGTGACATGCCCTTCGAAATATTTACAAAGGAACACCAAATCCGACGCGCAAATGCTTTCGTCTCTTTGGGAACCCTCTAAATAGAAATTGCGGAAACTTAATATAAATCGAATAATCCATTCTTGTGCAGGGGATGTTTTGGGAGGATAAATCTCAATCGGGGGTGAAGAGAGGTCGGCGGTGCAGCGAGCGGGAGGGTCGCAGACGGCAGTCTCGGGCTCCAGGCCGGGCCATCTGCCGCGCCATCTAATCGATAATATTAAGTAACCAACCGATATCAAAAACGTTACGCTATTTCTTTTAATTACATTATAGCCGATGTCCAGTACCTCACCTATACTATTGTTTGCAATGATTCAGCATGATCAATCTTAGAGGCATCACGTTTAAAATAACAAGAATATTCTGACTGTTCTAACTTATTTTTTGTTTACGTTGGGTTTTTATTTAGGTAACTGCTGCGCACATTTTAGTGGTAGTAATTTTACTGTCAGACCATATTAGTAACTCTTATTTAAAAACTTCTATAATAAAATGAATCCTACCACACACAAACAAAATATAAAAGTTTCAATAATTTGGAACAAAATGTGGTAAAATCTAAATCAACAAATGATTTTTGGCATTACAGTTGTCAAACGCAGATTTTCAGTTACATCTGGTAGCAACGATTTGTTGTTTGGTTCTTGTAATAATAACAATTTAGCTTAACGTATTGAAAGCGTGGTGACAGATTAAATTGGGTACGCAATACAGAAAGTCATACACACAACATATCAATGAATCAAACTGATCCACCGCGTGTAAAAGTAAATCACAGATTGACTTGTTGAACAGCAATGACCCCGTCAATGAAAAGAGTTTAAGTTAGTTATATTAGCCTTGAACAGATAAGCTTATTGTCGCACTAACCAGGTCATTGTTTCTATCGACTGAAATGTATCCTCCCTGATTTAGGAAAACTAATAGAATTGTGTTATTTTATGTTGTATCTTTATCTATTATTATTTCTGTATATTGCCATTGGTTTTCTGGTCAATTTTGTTATTTTTATTAGGAACAGTATTAGCTAAGCTTAGTTTCTAACTAGATGGCATTGTATGAACGTCTCTTCAAACATTTTTTTACGGAACTAAACAACGGTAACTTTGTAATTATTGAGCAAATTTTACCTTAAAAATGAGAAACCGTTGGTGGATTTTCCCATAACATTATTAAGTATTTAAGCTTATAAATAACCGAACTCTGTCGAGGTTTCCGAAATTACTTTAAACAACTTTTGTGAGGTAAATATAGTCGCGACGTAAGAGCGAAGTAGGCCATGTCTACTGGATGACTTAATAATGTGAGTGAATGAACTTCGTCTAAAATAAATAGTTACTCTATAAATAGGTTACAATTAAAACTCCTTTTTTACATTTAAAACTAACTCTAGATCATTTTGAAACAGCCCATACATAATGTCCTACTGCAAGTACGGATCTCCTGCGGTGAAGGAGGAAGATTTGGCCTAAATACCTACTACTCTGTCTAGACGGATTGTTTGTCAAGGTATCCTTTTTTGTTTACGCAGAGATAATATCTGCAAATTTTTGTTTAGTCGACTTTTATAACAATTGTGGAATGTGATGGAGTGGCCAAACCTTGTATTTTTACTTCATCACCATAATATGGATTTGTCATATTATGGTGATGAAGTAAAATATAATATAAGCATAATTTGGAGGCTAGATATAATTTCACAACAACGAAATCTAGACCTTATTACAAATACACATTTTGCCATGTCCACTTGACCTCTTTGCTGGTGTTGCCGCACACAAAGCAGTAAATAGTGTACATCTGCTTAATAAATCATGGAATAAACTGCCGGTTTTAGGAACAACTTCATTCAAAACTATTACAATATTGAGCACAGTTGACAATTATTACTTTTAGAAGCCAATTCATTTTTTATTATTCATTACTCAAGCAAAACTGCAAACTCATGTAGTAAAACATAATACTTAATTATTACATATTTAGTAAACGACATCCAAAGATTTAAGCCAACCATAATGAGAAAAAATCGCATTTACTCGTAGAAAATAACGTTCTCATTTGACAAAATTTGTGTTAAGAATACGACAACAAAAGAAAAGTAGTAAAATTCCATAATTTAAAGTATTTAAGTAAGTATGGCAGGAAGTTATTTAGTATTTATATTGGACAAATGTTGGACTAGTAACAAAAATGAATCACAAACACGCAAATAACAGTTGCTTGAACTGTTTGTACCTGTGGGAAATGGAACGTACAACTTTTATTTTAACTTCGTATCATTATTTTAAAAACTCCACTTAATTGACTTTAAGTAAGTAATTAAGTCTTTGGTAATAACAACATTAATTATTATTTACACTTTTTATACGACCGTTCCAAGAGGACTGTATTTTTTTTTCTTGTTTTTGTTTAAAATGTCCTTTCAATTGTGACCTCCTTAACAGCTTGACCAATTTTCAAGTTTGAGGTGGATTATAGTAGTTGTCATTTATGATTTTTTTTTAATCTGACGTACTTTAAGATTAATTATGAAGACTTGTTAATTTGAAGGCTCGTCCAGGAATTTTCAGGAATAAACAGCATAGCACAACTAAAGCGCCAAAAAGATAATGGCGGGAAAAAGGAAAGTGCATACCTATAGGTTAGTTATATTTTTAGCCTTTTCAGTCATTTCTGACGTCCATGAACGGCGGTTATCACTTGAGACCCCTATGCTCATTTGTCACCCTAAAGCAATGAAAAAAAAACACAGTCGCCAGATGTTAAATAAAAGAGCAAGGTCATTACCACATTGTTTATTAAGGTAAAAGGTGAGTGAACTAAGTAAACAAAAGAAGGCAAATATGATAAGATTTGGAGGTTTTGCCCTTTCAGTGTCGTAAGTAAAATATCTAATTTCTCTAAGACACTGAAGTATAATATTTAGATGGCTATTGTTACTTTGGTAATATAAAGCTCTGCTTGCTATTTACACCTAGTTCTGTAATCACTTATATCGTTACCACGTAATAAAGTAATAATCATATCAATATAAATTCTTAATAAATACATTTTATTCTTAGAAATACCCCGACCAAATCAAACGTCAAAAACCCATATACAACATAACAGAAAATTAATCACATAAAAAATTTAATATCATAATTGGAAAAACAAAAAACTGTAGTTGGTAACAATTTGTAATTTAAAATTGTATTGAAAACAATACGGCTAACTCAGTGCATATACGGCGTACAAAAGAGCACAGACATTTTGCTACAAAAGGATACAATTAGGTATGCCCATGCTGAAAGATTTCTTGATACCTTTAGGATTTTGTATGGGGTTTTCCTTCTCTCCTGCAATTATTATTGTTAAAAATGTAATTCTAAGAACAAGCTGTCAACAGGTCAGTGTTCTCCGTGCACGCAGCAGCTCTGATACATTATTTATGTTTTCGATATTCGGGGTACAGCGGCCTTAGGGCTCTGAACAGTATTGAACAAGAAGTTTGCAACTGTGGAATGAAAGTAAAAAAATATATTGAAAGTGCACTTCCAATAATTTTTTCAAATCAAATATGTTTTTTGTGTTAAACAATAATAAATATAAGAAAACTTCTACGTAATAAGGTTGTCAAGTCATTAACGATGACTACATTCAAATTACTTAGTGCTTATAAGTACAATTACCAACGAAAAATTATGCTTACATATTCTGTACTTTATTTATTTTTGGACAGCATTATAATGTAAATTAGTTTATTTAAAAGTGTTAAAGAGGCGATGTACATTAAGATGACATCAAAATACACATTAGTAAATCACCAAATAAAGTTCATTTTTACTTTTTGAAAACAGTTCTTAAATAAAATACATTTCTTGTAAGTAAGGTGTACCTTTTCAAGACGTATAAACCCACAAATAACTTGTAAAACCAGCTAAGTTCTTAAAAAAGCTGTTTATTTTTACAGACATTTTATACCATACGTTTATTTAATATGAAAAGTATTTGGAATCATACATAGTTTTCAAAGGCATTAAAAACTATCTATTTTATACCTCTAACTCAGTGAATCAGAGGATTTCCTATGTTTTTTTATTTACGGATGGAAATACATGATATTAAGCTTTTGTTGACGTCAAATACTTATTAGAATTTTTCAAGAAATGTAGAGCCTACTTATTAAGTACGTATTTCCCCAATCTGAACGTATTGATACAGCAGTACAGAGATGAGTCACGAGCGCAGGCGTGCGCGGTGTAAAACGCGGCCGCTGGACGAGTGCGTATGTCAGAGCCCTGCGCCTGCGCCGCCGCGCCAACATTCCACGCGATCGTTGCCTCCCTGTGTTCGTAACAATTCTGATGCAATATTCAACTTTACTGCGTCCTTGCAATGCCGTAATTCATTACAACAAGTTTAATCGCTGTCAAGTCATTTTTATCATTTTTCTCCCTTACAGGTTCTATCATGTCCTATGTCCAAGGCCACTTTGACGACCTTAATTACGGACAGTCTGGAGCCTGACAGGAATGGCATATTTAATATGATAGAAAAGATTAATCGAGGGATGTAACTAAGCTGCATTAATTTTTTTTTTTTTTTTTTTCTTAAAAAGACAACTCCCGCACTAGGGATCATGCCCTGTGTGCGGGGACCTTTTACAAACATCAATTAACGGACACAATGTACACCCGGACCAGGACAATAATTTGTGGATCTCACAAATTATTGTCCTGCGTGGGGATCGAACCCACAACCTCTTGCACGGCAGCCGCTTGCGCTACCGACGCGCCACCGAGGTCGTCAATATTAATATTAACTAAGTACAACGTACTATTTTATACTTCAAAGGTCTATTAGTATATTAAGCACCTTGTTTACTCTTAATCTGAACAGTTATTGCAAAAAAGTTAGATCAAGTATTGTATAAAACGAATTGAAAATGAAGAAGCCTACTTATGTATTGGGTACAAAAGCAAATACAGTTCTAGTGGAGCATGTTAACGTTATACAAATAAGGTGGTCAGTGTCTGTCAAGACAAGTGGCAAATTGGCGTCGTCTCCGTATTTGTTCCACACCGGCGGATCGGCGGGCGACATCGGGCGGCGCGGGAGCTCAGCACAATTCGCTTCACATTCAGCCTTGTGACTGCCTCGCCAATGTCTATGTCATTGTCGTTTGTTTCACCGGAATAACTTGATTTGCTAAATAAAATAAGACCATGATTTTATTTGTCTCTTGTAAGGACAAATTGCTGATTCTGATGGGGTGTAGGGGAATGAAAAGTAAATGTTATTGCATGGAATACTAATGGTTAATTAAAGAGAAAGAACTCGTATTGATGTGTATAGTTATTTTTACATTGAATGTGCTTGTAATGATCACTACAAAGTCATCTATTTGATATCGACTAAATTTACCGTACTAAACAGTAAAATCATTAAAACTTATACAGGATACAAGGGGTAGTATAGCAATATCTACAGATGTTTTTACCAAGTTTAATAAGCAATTTCAATCGGAAATTCTTATAGGTATTATTTATAATATGGTTATCTGTATAGACAGCTCGATAACCGATAACCTCTTGGCACTGAAGGTACCTGAGTCGATAGCTCGGTTAGAACTGCCGTTACTTGTAAAATCACACGCACAATCCTACGAGCATTGTGTTACGGCGCTTACCAGCTATCGATGCATCGGGACTGCTAGTTCTAATTATAGATATAGACGTGTTATGTTAAACTTGTCTTACAACTGCATATTACTCTTGAAGAAAAAATAATAGAAATAGTTTGCGAAAAACTTTATCTACACTTTACCTACTAAGATTCCTTTGTAGTTAATTTCGCAAAATAAAAAAAACGGTAGGATGCGAAGTCGGAGGCGTGGCGAGTAGAGCGGCAAAGGCTTAGGGTTGATGCGGGTATAAGACACCATAAATATAATAAGTATTATCCTGAAAACTAATCACCTCGATGTAGGCTTATTGTTACTTGTTTGAATCATAAAACATAAATGTTAATCGGGGAGAACAAACAATTTTAAAGTTTAAGGAATGTTTAACTGTTTTAATGATAAAAACTCATATGAAACTATATCCTTGGTAAGATAGTGGTGAGAACAGTCCTGGCAGCCCTAGTCCCGGCGGCGGTGAGGACGAAGGCGGTGGTGTGTCCGGGGGTGCGGGGGGTGGCGGGTAGAGCGAGGCTGCTGCGAGTGTCCGCGGCTGTCAGGCCGGACTAACCCGTCGCTCCAGGTCAGCGCTCCAGCCGGCTATTTATAGAGGTGCCCCTTAAACAGAGTAATTATTCATTGATTAGCACTGCGAGGAATAGGGGATTGCGCTTCTGATAGCCATCGCGCAAACGAGAATCGTCGCCGGCGCCGTGCCTCGTCCCGTCTGCACTATACCTACAAATACATTCATAATAAATTTTATTATTTATCCCAAGTTCGAATTAAGTACAGGAGCTCGGTATAATTCTTAAATTGATCTTCTTCAAACTGGTTGCTTCTTTATTACTTTGTGATATATTAAAAGGGATCCAAATGTTTATATTTAAAATATGATCTTATCCAATGCGATGCCTAAAACTTGGCAACAATTTATTAACCTCGTTTTGACACTAACAGCTGGTAAGCGTAGACGGAAAATTATTTGATACCTAACTGGATTGTGGGCCTTTTTTAGGTATTCAATCCCGTTTAGAATTGCCCTTTGTTTAAAGTTTATTATTTATCGTAGAATTAGGCAGGACATATTTCGCGCATAACAGACGGCCGTTCAGGCAAAAAGTTCTGGAATGTTAAAAGTGCACCGGAAGGAGCAAGGAGAACCGATATCATGCAGTCGACTTATGAAGTCGATGAGGCACAGTTGAAAATGGAATGTTCCAAAGCTAGGAATGAAGCAAGAGGCTTAAGATCATCAGGGTTCACTTAAGAATTATTATGATGACGCAAAACCACATTTCTAGTAAAAATAAACCACTACGAAAATGATAAGTAAGTATTAAGTTAAAATAGTTTTTGCTGTACCTATTCCACTTAAAAATGTGAGTTAAATTTAAAACGCCTGTTAAATTCTTATAAGCTTAGTTTATATAGAGCGGGTTCTGCATTTTTCCTTGATCGTTTATTTATAGGGATAGCGTACGTGAGAAGACTCAAGTATACATATAAATGCAATTTCCAGCTAGAATTAGATCAGGTTGTGCGAGCTGCTATATATTCTAAATTACTTATTTCCTAAATTATTTTATTGAAATGATATAAATCTTTGTAGAAAGTCTAAATTACGAGTCTTAGTTATTAAGTAAATTTAATTAAGATTAGATGGAACATCCTGTGAAAAGTCCTGTGTGGTGATTAAGCATACTTACCATTTGCCTTATTGTGTCGTAAAATACGACTTAGTTATATTCGACAAGCAGATTATCATTGCAAGAGAAATTAAAAGCTTATAATTAAGTTGAGTTTCTTTACGTCTTTGGAGAATACGTGCATATTATGTAATTCTATTTTACGGCTGGTAAGAAAAATATTATACCTTGATCAATTTTAATATGTTTGTTAGCAAAATATAACGATCGCAGCGTATTAGTTATATCTACATTAAATATACAGCGCAGCAACAATATATACTAAATAAATAACTGTTTGTACTTTTAACTTGGTTACTTCATATTCATTAGTAAGTATATAGGGACTGTTGTAAGTACTATTTCTTAAGCCTTAGGTAGATATCTGAAAATGTTACTAGAGTTAGTAAGAGTTTTAGAGTGTTAAAGCGTTGGTCCCTGGCATTATTGCTCTGGTAGAAGTAGCAAGAGCCTTGAGCCATCCTTTTTACTGAAACTATGCAGTTACAGCTTATACGATAAAACGATGCCAAAATTATAAGCCAACGTAATTTTATATTCAAAGTTGGCAATACACTATCACCTGAAACTTCAGTGTATAATGAAAATAAAACTAAGTTTGGTTAAAACAACATTTCTTTTTATTTCTGTAAAAATGTTCAAAAAACATATAAATAACGATAAACACACAACACATAATTTTATAATCCTCAATAAAATAGTGATTTATATTAAAAAAGTAACAGGAGAATCTCTTTAGCATTGTAAAAAAAGATTATTGTTTGTATTCCGACAAAGGCATAAGAATTTAAATTAGGATAATGGCCACTAGAATATCATAAAATGATAATATATTTATAATTTATACGCCATAATAAAAAAGATTCGCGCAGCAAAGAATACAAAAGTACATTACGGTACATACGTAGACGGGTTATAGTTTATACTGATAGTAGATACAGATAGGTTAGACATATTACTATAACAGAACCATGTTAAACGGATACATATTATATTTTATTTTTTAACGTAGGATCATACAGATGTAGTTGGTAGTCATAATTAATAACTAGGTAGCGATCTACCTTGATAGATATTATGTACTACAAAAAATCAATGAGTAACTGTTTATAATTTTATAACAAAAGAAATTTGACAAAAATAAAAATTAAAATAAAAAAAAGAAAATTGTATGATATTTTGTATAACTAGGTATAATCCTATAGATATTTTAAATATTACGTATAAAAGCCGGCATAATTCGCAGTAGAAAACTGGACTGTCTAACATGGTACAGGGACTTTGTCCTTCTGTCGCTGGAGAAATATTGTCCCTGCAGTGAAACTTTGTACAAGGATGTCATGATGAACATTCGCTAGATTTACTGATTGAACTGTGGTTTTTGCAAATAATTCGAACTTTCCCAAAAAATGATTTATTCGACTCCAAAACTTAGGCATAATTAATTTATGTCTAAGTAATTTGTGCCATTCAGGCCTAAAGTAACCACCACACTTTGTGAGAACTACTTGATCAAAGCTCGAAATGTTAATGCTAATAAAGTTACTTACAGTGTTGAGAGCAATATTTAGCAATATTTATCTTATATTTTTACCACTAACGCCACATTGCTCATAACAAGGTCTGAATGTTGTAGAGAAACGAAAAAGTAAGGGAATTGAGGGGTAAAAGTAATATAATACAATCAAGCTTTGTTTGGCCTCTCACACATCAACTACTAAATAATTTCGAGAGGGGCTCTTTCCTAGTCAATTACGACGGTAAATAAAAATAAAAATCTTAACTTTGTCAGTTTGTTTACGATCTAAGAATACCTTATTTGTATATTTGACCATATAACAATGAGTTAACTCCTTATCCCCCAATAGAACTGGTCTCTAAAAGCAGCTAAAATGCTACATAGAAAAATACTTTTAGAAGAATAATATCTTTTACAAAAGCATAACTGTCCGGCATTCAATAATACATCGAATTTAAAACTCAAAAGGAGAGGAATGTTTATGGATTTATGCTGAAATTGACCACTGTCTGAGAGGATAACGGGTCCGTAGGTAACATTTTGTCGTCCCGTGGATGTAAAATGATTAAAGGCTATCTAACAAGTATAATATTAGTGCAAGCATTTAACTCTTGAACTGAACTGCCTATTTCATACATAAAAATTATATTACACATTCTCCATCCAAAGGTTGTTTGGAAGAAATCACTTCAAGTGATAAGACCGCCATTTGTGTCACCTAGTCTTTAAGATAATTTATGTACTTACCTACTGTATTTTATTTTAGGTGTACAAAAAGTAATTAAAATAAAATAAAATAAAAATATTTCAATTTATTTTAAGAAACCTAGTGAAAGTACGCCAACTTGCCTTCTGTTACTAGAGGAAATCCATCCTTGCAGTAAGATACTTAAAGATTAGAAAGAACTATCAATGTGTGTGTCAAGTCTTTATAAAAATTAGAAAATAAACTCATACGTTTGTTTTTAAATAAAGTTCACTAGTCTAGCTTTATGAAAACAATACTCTTTTTTATATTTCTAAAAACAATTACAGGCATAGCTACATCTGCCAGATGACGTCGGCAGCTGCACATACGCCTCCTTTAAATGTTTCCAACTTGTTTAGTATTGTGCATTTCCCATACAAACCATCGATGGACAAAAAACACTTGGCCAAAATTTAAAGATTATGAAGCTGATCTTACAATAATATTCTTGCCTCCTTCAATCATAAGTTGGCCGACCTAGTTTACCTTCCTTATACTCAAAAGTAGCTCCACCATTTCAACTAAAATCAGGGCTGTCTAACGTGGATGTCTGAATTGGCACAATTTCACGACCAAAATAGGAATAAACCGTTGCAATGCAGAAAGGCATTTATAATATGATATAGGTATTTGTTTAGAGGTAAACATCCCGAGCGTATATAAATAGATCGATCTATCGATTAATACTGCGATGATACATTTACAATGAGTCATGTAAAAATATCCAGTTTTACTTGTTACTCTGTGTATTTATGCAAAACGTGAGAATGTCCTCTGAATTGGGTGTTTATGTGCTAATTATAATTAACTTCAGCTACGAAAATAAATAACCCGTTATAATTCAGTCAGTGTAAGTATATAAAATGTAGGACATCCTCTAGTTTTCAAACGATAATATTTTTCGTTTTCAACGGAATGTTCTGATGACTAATTTAATGATAAAATTTAAAATCAACAAAAACACTTATATATTTATTTTTATTTCCTTCACTATCTAGTGTACCGTTATGATTATTTGTTTATTTTATTAGTATTGTATTACTAGGTGTAAGATTCATGCTATTTTCACCTAGTGAAGTACCATTTTCTCACTCAATATCAATGAAATGTACATTATTATGGGGTGTGTGTTGACCCCTCTCTTCTCTATTAGGCCTTTTATTAATCATTTTCGTTATTGTTGTGAACAAAAGGACATATTTTAAATCAGAAAATTTAAAAAAACCATATATTAAGTAAAAAATTGTCGAGTAAAACTTTTGTCGAGAAAAAAATTAGTAAATTAATTTTCTTAGTTTACTTTAAACTCTGAGAACACGTACCTGTCGTTTAAGGAAAACATAGAGAATATTGTCAGCATCAATAAAAATTTTTGAAACTGGAACGAGACTCTACTCCCTGGTGCCTAAGAGATAGAAGAAAGAAAATTTTACACATGGATAAGTGCATAATTTTGACACAGATGTACAAATTAGATTTTTAATGCTACTTAACATCTTTATTTATGTTTGTTTTTATTTTTAGTTTAGTCGATCATTACAAACTTTTTATGTTATTTTCTTAATGGAAATTTATAGTCCTTCATCGGAATCCAAATAATTACTAGCGTTCATGTTAATAACTTGAACTAATTTACCATTGTCATAATATACGTAGCGCCAGTAATGGATTAGGTGGTATTCGGACCTAACTCACGGCCGTGTCAGACACCGTAAGGGTGATTAAGCTGAGGTGATTTACGTATCAGTGCAACTATGCCCTTTGTTATTAAATTATGTAATCATAATACAAATATCTTATGATTGAACCAAAAATGGATACTTAACGATTAATTAATTTATTTAAGTGTGCATTGCGAATTTTGGCCTGTACCTTTATATTGTGTTATGGCATAGAACGTTTTACAATAACCGGGAACCGAACCTGAGACATTTGCGTAGCAGTCATGTACCAAAAACAGTACCCTAAACAGGTCGTCAAATTTAATTATAACAATAGAATTATTATATTATGTTATTGTACTTATTATCATTAAGATATAGCAAGCCTAGTTTTATTTGTAAAAAAAACAATAATCTAAATACTTTGTTTATAAAAATTCTACAAAGAAACAGAAAACATTTAACCTATTCGTTATTTGAATTTAACGGTACATTCAGCAGTTGATCTTTTATCAAAGCGTATTATAAAACACGAACAACTTTTTACAAACGATCTCAGTCCCACAATGGATTCTCGCGGAGTGTTCTGTCAGGTATACGCCTAGTTAACAGACACCGAGATACTTATTATGCCAACTGTTTTTCTGATACCCACCTCGAACACTTATCACGTTTTATCGATATATTGGGAACAATTCCCAAGCTTGGCCGGTTTTATTATCGGAAAATTCGTAGAAGGCTTACGGCTACCCGTGAGAGCTTGACTGGTCAATTCTCTCGTTACACGCTATCGTTTTCATACTGTAGGTGACTGTAGGTACGCTATTTTATTGCTATTTATAAAAATCTTAAGTATTAATTAATTATAAATAGATTGTTCTTAAAATAAATTATCATAACAAACGATAATGTCCACGAATAATGTAAACGATGTTGTATTTATTGTACCTTTATACCTAAACGGTATTTATGTAAGTTGGTGTGCAATAAAGAATTATCTATCTATCTAATGTCCAAGTGCAATGGCAAATTTACTCTCGTAAGAAAGGGTCATGTGGCTTTTAGAGATTTGACGAAAACTACACATAAACCCATTTTTTGCGTCAAAATCCCTGTTTGGGTTGAATGGCATAGTCCCCCGAACGTGTCATTGTTTTTTAGTCAAAAGCTGTAGCTCAACGTAAAACTGCCATGCACGGATTACAACCCTATCAGTGCGATCCCGCACATTATTGACATCCCGCACATTTTGAGCTTAGATATTGATACTTAAGGCCTTCTACAAAGGAGGTGAGCGAAACTTGGCCTAGTAATACCTCGGTGGAATTTTAAATCAAGTTTTCCTTTTGATTTCATTGAGATTATAGAGCTTTCCCTGGTGGTGGTCCAAGGTGACGACAGCATGTATCAAAACACGTAGACAGAATAAATGGTATCAAAAAGAACGTATTTATATAAATACCTAAATAGAGCTATCACTGTCAGCCGTTCTGAGATCATAAAATCAAGTTTTAAATAAACTCGTTTGGCGTGACCTACATTTTAAGATGCTCATAATATAGCAACTTTAAATTTTATTCACACAAAAGCCTCTATTATTTTCTGTGAACGATGAAACTGTTTTAAGATAATTATCTGTTTGAAATTTTATTTAGAATACTTAATGTGACTATCCCATATCTTCCTGTATCTACAACAGTCAATATAGACTCTATATCCCATGAGAGTTATAAAATCCAGCTAATAGAAGGTTCGGGGATATTGTCAGCACGAAAAAAAAAATAATTGTGAAAATCATGTACAATATACCAGCTTGGTAAAACTAGGCCAAGCCTCTTCTTCCAACTCTTCTTAGGCCAAGTACCCTATCATGTACTTATAACAGCTAGACCTAGAATTAACTCTTAAGACAGTCGTCTCTCATTTGTAACTTTTAGCTCAGTATACTTTCTTTAAGAAATTGATTATTATAAAAACGTACATAACTTACAACTTTTGAAATATAACTTAGTGACTAGCATTAAAGAAAGTTTAAATAGGCCTAAAAAGAAATTTCGCCCGAGGCATTGACAATGCTTACTATAATGTAAATACATACTCATTAACCAATTACTTCGCCGTACATAATTTTGTATAGAATAGAACAGATCATTTAATTTTGACCCTCTTAATTAATAACCAATCTAAACCAGTTTGTATTATAATTTTAGTTGTGATGATGCTAGAAAATTTATTTCCCATATATTCTTTACCTCTTCAAATTCTTCTCGTCACTCTCGCATTCCACCTTCCCGCCAATATATACCTAGTTAATATACGGTTAAGAAAGGGCAAGAAGTCAAAGTTCAATAAATGTAAGAAGTAAAAAACCTATCAAACCACACTTTCATCACCAATTAAAGGCGATCCATTGAAAGGTGTAAATAACTTCATCTCAATCGTTCAAAAAGAAAAGATTCCAAGTGTAAGATAAAGAACCCATTAAAATGAAGAGAGAGAGACTCCACTGTTTGTTGTTTACATTACTAGAAATAACATCAAGCATGAAGTAAAAAGATAGTTTTCTTACTTCTAAAGACCTAGGTTTTATAACGGCGATCATGACTCTCGTTCATCGATTAACTACCTGTCAAAATAACCTGATCGATCCACTTCATAATAAGCTCCACACCTGTATACCTACATCTCACATAAAGAGGTAAACTGTTAATATATTAACTTTTTAACTGATGTTAAAGTCAACCATAATTTACTAACTTCCTCATAATAAAAGTCTAAAATTAAAATCTTATCACATAAATTGTATTTCAATTTAACAGTTTCAATAAGCTTATTTTAATAAACTAGTCATAAATAAAAATGATTTACCGATGCGACTTTGTAAGCTAATATTATTGAGATGATAATGTATGTGTATTAAGTTTTAGGCAGCGGAACTGGATGCAGTTCGCTGGGTGTGCGGTCTGGGGTGGACAAAATCAATAGTCGCTACCTACGAATAGCTACCACTACAACCGTAAAATCTGCACACATCGCGATTCTT
Organism: Schrankia costaestrigalis; assembly: GCA_905475405.1. NCBI lineage: Eukaryota > Metazoa > Arthropoda > Insecta > Lepidoptera > Erebidae > Schrankia > Schrankia costaestrigalis. The sequence goes on from FR997832.1 coordinate 10,482,327, forward strand.
TATTCGGTTCATATCCACCCCCGAATACACGCCCGACATTATTGTCTCACAAGCAGGTCGTGACGCTATCATGTACTTAATATTGCTACTTCCATATAGTCGGTAAGCACTTTTTTATGAAGGAAGAATATACCTTAGGAATATAACAATCACCGGGTTTTACCTGCCTCTATTACTTTTTATTAAAAATAATAAATTTTTGCTTCTTTCAAGCTAAGGTAAACGACCTTACCTAAGTAATGTTCGTATCTCGTAAGTTTTGGGAATATTCTAAGAGAAAAAGACAGTGAAATTAAAAAGTTCCTTAGTCCTGAAAGTGAAATATGAATAAAAAATTAGGCATTTGACTATTTTAAGGATGTGAACTACTTAGGAATTACTTAAGAAGGTGGGAGTAAGAATATCTGCCTGTCGTGTCAGAAGTCGTTCATTCTCAACACAAGTCAAATGTTTGTGTACAGTAGAAAAAAGAAAAAAATACTTTTAAAAAATCCAGCACTAAGAAGTATAACTAACTCTTAAAATAGAAAAAAAAACAGGAACTAACTGATTGTTCCGGTGGTAAATAGGTCTGATCTGAAATCAATTAAAGTCAAAAGGACAATCGTTTGTGATTCTGTATGATAAATTAGAACTAATTTTCAAAGTTGCAGGATGTCCATACTCAGCTCTATAGGCTTATAATGAATGTACAATCAAGAAGAAAAAAGCAACGTATTATTATAAATAATGTGCCACGCTTAACTAGTTTACCGGTATCAAATCAATTTATTAGCAAACAGATACGGATATATTCGGACATCTAATAAATAATTTGTGTAATCAACTGGTTGCCATACGATTTGGCACACTGATTAAGTTTAACTTAAAGAATGAGCTCGGAGAGATTTGGACGACTGAAGCATACTTAAACGGTCAGCTATCAATCATATTTCCGCTACAGTTACGTCTTAAAAAATGTATGTCACATTGCGGATGCCAAGAAAATACCCTAATAATAAATTAGCATAGTAATGTTTGAGTCCGTTAGGTTAGGATTGAGTTCGTTTTAATTAATATAAAAAAGTGGCGCCTCACTATGTCACTGGCCTTAGTCGATTTGACACTAACCATATCTTGTATTGAAGTGTTATCAGGAAAAAAACTGTTAATCCTATTAATGTCGTATTAATTACTTATTTTAAGATCATTAGCACGAAATAGCACATCAACAACATGTTTAAATTAAAAACTGTCAACGAAAAATACCTACATGAAGACGAAGACGCCATACCTACATGATTTTGTTTTTTGTAATACATATACCGCAATAATTCAGACTTATAATGCCTGCACAATGATTATCCTATAAGCCGATTAAGTGATATTTGATCAAGCACAATCTAATTGCAACAAAAATAATCCCTGCTTTTTGAACCCAATTGCTAAAAAAATAGCGATGACCTGGCTGTTCATCACATTCAAAAATTAAAAACCCACTTCCGAATTTCAATCTTGAAAAACCAGACACAAGCTTCACTAGTTCCCCCCTTTTTTATCTCCCTTCGACCAACTTTGCAAGGTCCTCGGTTCGCGCGCGTGGGGTTTGCCCAATCTACGTCTTCCGTTACGTAGTCGTCATTCCAAAATCTTTCTGTTCCACCGTTATTACACCGAAGAAATGTTATTGTTTCGTGTAAATGCGAGAGGATTAAAACATGTTATTCAAATTTAATACTTCTAGTTTGGCGTCTTAATCAGAAATTTGTAATAAATTAATTAATCCTCTTCCGGAAAATGTTGATGTATTATTTAAAACAACATTCGTACATGTAACGGTCATTATTTAATGCTAAATATTATTACTGGGTCAAATCTATTACTTGTTTGTATAGAGCCACTAATCTTATATACACGATTATATTATATTAGATACACTTTTACATATCGTCCTACACGCTTTGAGACACTGTTTCTAAAGGGTATTATTGCTAAGGTTTCTTTAAGTTCTTCATGTTGTCCTCTATCAAGGAAACCAACTACTTTCAGGGTTAAATTAAGTTTGCTCTGATTAGTTTTCTAACCGTGTACAACTACCTTAACATATTTCTCTCAATTCATTATAAAACTATTACATAAATGGAATTAAGTACGAAAAACATTCTAATTATTAGTTATTCAATTATATTTAGACCCTGTTATTCAATACAATCAATCAAGACATTCAAAATAGTAATTCGCAAAAAAATGCTTTTAATCTGTCAAATTCAAATGTCTTGAATATTATAACCGTTAAAGCTCGGTCCCTCACAGCTAAAATCTAATTTGTTGTGGAACACTTTTCTACTGTATAAATATTCTATTCTATTATAACTAATATTGTTGATCAAGAAGACATTGTTGAAACTTGCTAACGTTGTTGTTATTCTTTCGCCTGACTTGCGAAAGAGAGAGCAGCACCCTAGGTGTGTGCGGGTAGCAAAAAATTTTAGGCCTATAAAGAAATTTACGAACCTATAAGAGGTCGGACAGACCGTCAGACTATGATGAGAAAGGATTGTGTCCTTTTGTGGATTTTATAAAATGACTTCATGAATATTTGTTGTTATAAATATGAATAAATAATTAAAGAGGTATAGTGTGTCATGTCCTGACTAAGTACATACTATCAATAAGTACGGTAAGTACCAATAAAGGACCTTGTAAAACATAATAATAACGACAAAACGGAAAAAGATTAATTGTTATTACTTACTAACTACATAAAATATTATGTGTTTCTAAAAAAACGCAGTTTTACATGATTTAAAAAAAACACAAGTTAACTAGGTATTAGAACAGCAACATAAAATATTTCTATAACTTCATACCTACTGCCAGTGGACGTCCATAGGCTGATATGGATGGATGGGATAACTTTTAGCAATAATAAAACTGAAAACAACATGATTGAAGGAAAAAATAGTCTGTTAATATTGTGTACAGTACAGCGCAACAAAAATTTATCATTAAATGGAACTGGTGCTAAATAATCTTTTCTGTGTCACAACCTCTTCTCGTCCCAAAGGCCATTAAAGACGGCTAAGAGAAAAAAAAAACCTTTATTGCAATCAAATACTTCATACAATCGTAATACTAGTTAGCGTGATGGACATGATCTTAAAAGACCAAGTTTTTCTCTGTGTTTGTTGAAGAAGGTGCATTCCTGCCTATTCCCTGTATTTAAACGTTGATAAGAAATGTAAAACATCCATCATTTCACGCCAATATTCGGCGTGAAGCTCGACAGTGTCACGACAAATTAAATATTTGTTCATTTTAATGTACAAAATATTAGGGGTTTATCATAAACAATACATTTGTAGTGTTTGGACATAAGTAATAGCAGTTGACCGTTACTCCATTACTATTTTTCCGGGCTTTGGTAGAGCCGATAGCATTGGACAGGCTCTTACACATGCTATTTGAAAGAGTCTGTCAAGTTTGTTTCAAATGTCCGTCCCATTTAATGTCATTGATATTATATATTTAATAGCCCAGTCAAAATAGACTAAATTATGATTGAAGTTTGCATTAATCTCAACAAGCTGGATTTTTGGGCAGGCCTTGAAAACGTCATTACAAATGATATGTCAAAAGTCCCCATCGATCCCGCTTGTGCGTTGTTTTTTATTCGAGGTCAAAGGTCACAAATTTGCGTTTTGTGCGTATATCTCTGAAACAACGAGAGCTATCGAAAAATAATTTAGACAAAGTTTGTAGATCGTAAAATTATCTACAAAACACATCTCTACTTTTTTCTCCTAAAAGGCATCGCTTTCGAGATATCGTGACTTTAGAGCGCAGAAAAGTCGTATTTTCGACTATATGCGCACACTTGCTTTTTCCCGCGATTTCGCTCGCGTTTATAAGTTTTCAGTGGTTTGGGCTGTGCGTTGATAGATAGCTATGTCAGTCACCTTTGAGTTTTATAAATATAGAAGATTTTCGCACCACCTCTGAGGTAGGTCAGGCCAATCTTGCACCAACATTGAATCAAATACAACAGTACATTGAATCAAATACAACAGTACATTGAATCAAATACAACAGTACATTGAATCAAATACAACAGTACATTGAATCAAGTACACGGCGCTTTTTTTAACGTGTTTTCTCCAGTAGGAATACTCCTACCACATAGTGATCTATGAACGCACAGCCCAAACCACTGGACAGATCTGGGTGAATTTTGGCATGCAGGTAGATGATATAACGTAGGCATCCGCCAAGAAAGGATTTTGTTAAATTTTACCCCTAAAGGGATAAGATATGGGGATGAAAGTTTGTATGTAACTTTGTCAATTTCAAACCGATTAGGCTGAGACCAAGCATGCATATTGCTACTATTTATTGAAATAAGCCTTATTTTTAATAATACTTATAAACGCGAGCGAAATCGCGGAAAAAAGCAAGTGTGCGCATATAGTCGAAAATACGACTTTTCTGCGCTCTAAAGTCACGATATCTCGAAAGCGATGCCTTTTAGGAGAAAAAAGTAGAGATGTGTTTTGTAGATAATTTTACGATCTACAAACTTTGTCTGAATCATTTTTCGATAGCTCTCGTTGTTTCAGAGATATACGCAAAAAACGCAAATTTGTGACCTTTGACCTCGAATAAAAAACAACGCACAAGCGGGATCGATGGGGACTTTTGACATATCATTTGTAATGACGTATTCAAGGCCTGTACAAAAATCCAGCTTGTTGGGAATTAATGCAAACTGGATATCTATTTTGACAGGACTATAAAACAATTTTAAGTATATGTTATCACAGAGTACGAAAACCCGGGGGAAAAAAGGGTGTCGTAAAGGCAACTACGAGAAATTTAAATAATATTATTTGGCCTGTGAGGCGTCTTAATGATCTCTCTCATGTACTTAGTTTTATAAGTACAAGTCAAACATGGTTGATGATGATAAGGGTCTAAAAAACTTCTTACATCGATTTATGATACTAAGGTGCGCACGGGAAGGTTCAGCCCATGCTGGGCCTTCTGTCAATTTATGATGAGGTGGCACCTGACCGACTCTTCGCGCCCAATTCGGTGCAGTGGTAGCCGAAGCAGCTGTGATCAGTTCTACTAGCTACGTAGTTGTTGTCTAGACAATCATTTGTGACCGCACTATTGAATTTAAAGCCTTGTGGTATTTTCTGTCTGTTAATTTTATGTCTGTAAAATACCAACCAACGACCAAGCGACCAACGTAAAGTTTTCCCTAATGAGGCAATATTGTTTTCAATTAAGGACTTAATATCTAAAAAAGTAGGTCACAACTTTTTGTTTTACATAATACAGAGTAGGTATCATGTAACAATAGGACGGATAATTGTGATAATTTGAAGGAAAATGTACGTATACGTACATGTTTATAGTCTGTTATTTCTATTTAGTTTAAAAGGCGATGGATTTGGTCATAATCACCTGTGTCAATAAGTTACATGTACAATCACTTTGTGTAAAATCATATTGATAAAGTTATTATTAAGATGTTGTGACTTTATTACTCAATTAAATAGTTATTTAAATTTATGTCTGAGCAAAAAGAGGAAAAGTATTGAAATTTTATTTAACTTTTGTTACATGGTCATGAAATGGCTGAGGGATCGAATCTCATGACCAAGTTCAAAACGACTTTTTTGTTTGAAAGGGTCTAAAAGAAACTATATCAAAATAGTTTTGGTAATTTAAATCTTTTCTCAATAAATACCAAATTACTGTGGAAAAATCGTCCAACTCAATTAAATCAAGCATGTCTTATTATGTACCTACTAATTAAACGCTAATTTTTCATATATACTTCGTTGTTATTGACGATTTGTTACACTTAAATAATTATTTGCTGACTAATTATTAACATCAATAAATTAAGTATAACTGTTACAAGTATTATAAAATGCATAGCCTATTTATATACATTAGTTCTCGTATCACGCTAAATTAAAACTAAACACGTGTTTGATCAGATATCGTACGTACTACGTAACATAAGAACGCACATAAAAACAACGTCATCTTTTACTTTGAGTCCAATAACAAGATAAATTTTATACATACAGTTATATTAACATCTCTATTTCTCTCATCTATGAGCGGTTCACTTCTAGCCATAGGTTCTCAAAGTTCAAGCCACTCTTTCTTATCATCTGCCTCTCTCGTCCAGTCATTTCCAGCCATCAAGCTCAGATCGTCGTGACAGACGTGAATAGCCCAATGCCACTTCAGCTTACAGATTCTGCGAGCTATTTTCACCTAAACCACTTACTTTTTTATCATTTTAATCCGACAACATACATCAAAATAAGTTTAATAACAACTCTTTTGTCAAAGTATACATTATAATAAACAAGTAGCTAATTAACATGCTAAAGTTGTTACTGTCATTAATTTAGCTTCTCGTTTTACGTATTTATTTACATTTATGATGCGGTACCTTGAAAAGGTTCCTTTATGAAATTATATGACAAAATAAAAAGTAAATGGTAATTGACTTGTTTATGCGTAACGTATTTATTATATAAGAGTTGTTATAAGCCTTCTTTTAATGCTCAAGGTCAATTCGCATTATTTAATTATACCTAAGTACTATTTTGCCATAGCAATAGATATTCTATTTTTTTATGCGGGACAACATTTTTCTAATGAAAAGCGCGAATACTATCCAAAAATAAAGGCAATTGACCTCTATTGCTTTAACCACAATCATACAAATCGTCATACATGCGTGTTGGTTCCGAGTTGTAATGTAAGCACCTAAAAGTTTTTAAGGATATTTTACCAATTGTCTACCGACTGTAATAACAACTAAATGGGTTTTTTAATCATGTTATTAAAAAACCCAAATATATCATATAAATATTTATATTATTTCTTAAGCATAAAAAACGTGACACTTACATACTGACACACAGATAACAGAACAATATCAATGAAATAAATCTAATAGTGAAAGTAGTAATCAATAGTATACTATATATGCGTATGTAGGCATTTTATTAGCCTTGGCCGTTAGATTTTCATACAACACTTAACCTCCTAAGTAAAAAGTTAGGTACCGAACACAGCTCATGTTGAGAAAGTTTTTAAAATAAGATTTCGATATAAAACCTTTTTTGTGCCTTGTAGACATTTGTTACAGCAGAAATATGCTATTGTTATCTGGAATTTTCGATTCCCCTTTACCCTGTTGACTGGAAAAGAATGCCTAAGGCATTAAGTTCGCCTATATAATATAAATACAATAATATATTTAAAGTGGTAAATAAATAAAAATAGCCTGAAATAGCCTTTTTCCTAATATGCCTGTAATATTGAATCACATCACTATGAGAAAAATTTTCATGTGTGCATAATTATCATAATTGTGCAGATTTAATTGTCTTCGTAATTATATTTAATAATGGTTTTAATTTCATACGGTTTTATAAGTAGTTCAAACAATCAAACCACGAAACTTCTCCGTAGTACATTTGAGTAGCTAAACACAACATTCATTAATACCGTTTCAACCAATACACGGGGGCGTTTATTTGTTGTTGGTAGCTGAACTGATACTTACTTCGAACAGTTTATACACTCGTCGTATTAATGATAAAATGATGAAAGAAAATTGAAAATTTGATAACAGCAACCTGGTTTCAGTTGACTGAAACTTAACGATACATATTTTAAAACTAGGATTTACCTTTTTAAGACAGTAGCTTAACACATCTTAATACTACTGCAGTTACCAGTTGCTATCCAGAGGCCTACCATACTATACCACGCTTTCTAGACGGATTTCATATCAAGATCTTCTTTTGTCTTTTTAGAAATACTACCAACTTACCTTGTCGTGGTCCATCTGTTGTATGAGATGGGGTGGTGCTCTCTTACTCCACCACCACAAAAAGAATTTAAAAAAAATTATAATATTAAATATTCTTGTGGCTTCTTTGGTGATGGACTTCTGTCTTCAGTGTCGTAAAAATTGACTAAGATGACTCAACGTGGTATTAGTAGGCCAAGATTCCCTAGGATATCTGCGAACTTTTCTGCGAAAGATTTTGCGACACCTACATTATGAGATCCTGTGATGATACCATATATTCTTACTTCGTTACATCACGGAGAACAATCTACGGCAACCATTTTTATACTTCAGTAGAACAAGTAACAAGATTAAAACGTCACATCTGTACCATGTACATACACAATACAAAAGCTTGCCAAATTTCGTATCGCCGGTTTACTTTATCTATAACATTATCTTCCTACTTGTAGCTACAGCTGGTACATTATCTACGGACAACATCTCCTTTAGTGCTCCTACAAATAAAACGGAACAGAATTGACATTTCTTCTTGCTTGTTTTTGTGTCACTACATTGCAGTTTCATTCTTTGATAACATTTTGCACAGTGGTTTTACTTTTGCTGATTACCTATTTGTAAATGTTTTGCGAACATTTATGTTCTTGCACACAAAGATTTGCATTGAACGGGAATCGAACCCGAGACCTCTGCGTAGTTACCATTGAGTATAACCACTACGACACCGAAGTCATAAGAAATCTTTATCTCCTTAATATGGTATTCAAGTCAGAATACATGGTGTCACTCCATTTCATGTAGGGTTTCCGTATGCTCGCTCTACTTAAACAAAAGAAGAAAGGCTTAACATAGAAACCTATATCACCCCATCTGGTCACTGGAGAAGGGCCTTTCTTAATGTTTCCCTTTTAATTTTCAGATTACTTTAACAATTTCTTAGTTTATTAGTTTACAATATTATTGAAGGTAGAGAATACAGTGATATTTCTTAAATGTATTACATCTGTATAAGAAAGTAGTTATTAATTAATAGTTGACACGCACATGACTGTGAACAGTCCGAGGTACCTTGTGTGCACAGTGCCGAGACCTCTGACTTAACACTATAACGGTCTCACCGCTTGGCTTGCTGTGCTTATTGTAATTTGTGTGTTATGAACCCTTTAATGGTTATGTACTTTTGTCATATTATATCCAATTATTACACACATATAACCAATCTATAATTTATAATAACATTATGAAATTATTTATTTATAACGATTTTGTTTTCTTTCTCAAAGAAAATTACGCTCAATTGCTATAAAAGAAAAATCCCATAAGTCTCATAATAAGAAAATAAGTACACAGTATTCATGACTGTTTATCTCATTGATTCATAATTCATACATGTGAATGTTAATTAATTGTTATCCAATAATTTATACGTAACATGCGCATTGATTACGGAAACGGTCACGACGACGTCGCTCGGTGAGAATAATCCTAATTGGCAATGTCTAATAGATAAGCAATAAAATCAATGGGGAGGACATCGGCTGCATCTTCAATTTATGCCGATGTGGATTCGCGATGCGTCGGGTTCCGACGCCGGCCCCCGCCACCGGACCTCATATTTATACGTTAAAGCGGGCGCCGCTAAGAGTTCAAACGTGCGTCGGGCGCTCGGAACAGTAGACGGTCGAGAGAATCGCAACGCGTGGGTAGACGAGACGAGGGCGAGTGCAGTGTGCAGTGCGTGCGGGTCGTGTGTAGCTGAAAGCTCGAGCCGCGAAGCCTCCGAGCGGCGGCATCGCGCGAGCGCCCGCCTCGCGTCAGTGCCGGCCCGGCCGTGCCGAAAGCACAACGCTCCGGACTATTCTATATTACTGTTTACTATTTGGACACAATTATACATACTCTATCTACCAATTATATATCATTCATACATCTACTGCAGCACGTCCTAGTGTACGAGAATATATTCATTGTGCAAGCGTGGTAAGTCCTTTTTATTTAATAATTTTTTTAGGAATTTTAGCAATTTTCTGATAAATATTAACACAAATATAAAATAAATAACACCTCAATTTACACTTAGACTGTAAAAATAAATAAATGTATTTAATACATTGATTTAAAGCGTCCACAAGCGGAGCATCTGAAAAAGCCGGTAAGCTTTTCCGCTATTCAGGTACAAGAACATATTTACATAGTGAATGAAAACCACTGCCAAAATATAGTTTTTATTGTAACTGCAGCTATTTAGATAAAGTATTTAATTTCTCTTAGTATTAGAAAAATTAGGATATGTGCAAAAAATAAATCTTTATTATTAAATAGAAAAAATTTAAAATAAGTTAATATGATCGACATTTCGTAGAGTTTTAAAAAATGATGCCAATGAAGGTACGGGCTACTTACAACACATTATTTATCATAAAATATTATTAAAATTTAACAAAGTCATTATTTTATATCTAAAAATAAAATTTTAGATTCAACAAAAAATAGTACTTTACTGTAAAAAAATGTCAGCTGTATGTAGGTATAAGGCTGAAATTAAAATTTTAAAAAGTATTTATTCTTGATACTCTTTTACCTTTACTCATATCTTAAGAAATAATTTAAATATAATAAAAAGGTGAAAATGATTTCAAGGTTGATAATATTCAGTGCCAATTTATTGAATGATTTAAATCGGCCGAATTCGTGTAAATTAAATAAAGGTGAAATAGTATGGCGTGATTGGATCGGATAGAGCCGCGTGCCTACACAACGAGCGTAGCTGATTCAATATTTCACAGTCACCACCGCTAATCATTCATGATTGTACTTACAAAGTAGATTGAAATCAAATTTAACTATTGATGCATTACTTGTATTATTCACTTATGCATAAAACACACCTGTTGTTTTAATATTTTCTTTTAACAAAAATCTTATTATCCTTTTAAATAAAGCTAAAATAACCGCAAGATTTGTTAAAGAAAAAGGCTTGTGTAAATTTAGAGGTACAGGTATAACAAAGAGGTGTAATATGAACCACCAAAAAGTAATGTCTCCCTTATTTCAAAGTTTCCGGAAAGTTCGGCGGCGCGTACACTCAGATAATAAAACGCGGAAACATTTACTGTCTGACGCTTCATACTTAATTTTATTTTTTTTATAAATTGAGTAAATATACATTATTCGTAATTACAATTGATGACTTAGGTTTTTACCGAACATTCGAATATGTGCATAAGTAATAATGCAAAACTTTTTACAAAAACTAAACATTAATATTCGCTTATTTGGTTGTGTCGTTAAACTTCATAATGTATTTTATTTCCCTTTTATTTTACTACAATTTTATATTAGCTAAATTTTAGATAAATTATATAATTACCTCAACGAAAAATATAATCTCTTTGTTTCCCAAAGCGATAATTTAACATCAGTATATTTAATTTATTCTTCACTTAATTATGCAAAACTGTTATATTTCTGATTTAAATGAAATAAATTAGATCAACTAATAATTTATAACTGTAACATAGAGGTCGGAAGTCGGTTTCTTACCAGCTCGTATTTATCTTGCGTTGAATTGCGGGTTCCCGAGCCCCCTTGAGGCTCATTTAACAGCGAAATTTATTATTCGGGGTCAGTGTGTTGCCTCTGCGAATTCCGCTCGGAAGTTACGTTGGCTAGAATAATAAAACCACGCCAGAAGCATTGGAAATACTATAAATGTTTTTCCGAGTCGCTTGGCTATTTCACGTACCTTCCTACACTGGCATAAATTCAGTTTAGACGTTAAAGTTATTATGCGCTTCGATAAGTAGTGGAGAGTAAATTTACGTGTATGTTTGCACTTAGTGTACGGTTTTTATAGTTGTTTGTTCAGAAAATTAGTATGTGTGTAAATAAGGGTTTAGATAGTTTAGGTACAGTTTGGTGTTAGTTGATAGAAGAGTGTAGCGGTGCGGGTGGGCCGGGCGCACTCGAGTTCAAGTGCAGGGTGAAGGTTTCGCGGCTGGCTGTCCGCGGCCGCTACCGCCGCGCCGCCGCCCGCCCGCCACGCCGCTATTGTTCACCAACATAGTTAGCAAACTGTACTTTCAGCTCTTCATTCTACCTTATTGCGATAAAAATCAGGTCAAACTTTTAACTACTGCGCCGAGAACTGAAAGTATCCTCTAAGCCGGTATTATTTAACAACACTGTTTTTGCGCCTCTATTTTTTGTGCACTTTTAATTACTACTAAAATATTTATATTATTATACCTATTAACTATTTAACTAGTCCGAGAGAAAAGTTAAAAGTAAAAGAAAAGTGAAAAAGTATTATAAAATAAGTAGATAATAAATCAGTTGGTGAGTTGTCATTAGCTGTCTACTTAATTCAAGCACAGAATAAAAATGAAAGTACTAAATTCGCTTTTTAAATAAGATTAATGAAGTTTAAAACATGTCAACTGATGTTACACTATGTTGTGCTTACTTTTAACAATGATTGATAACCTTCAATGTTGAATAGGAATAAATATAAATAAATATGTATAAGAACGTGACCAAAAATATAAAAAGCAAATAAACAGTAAATAGCTGCAATTATTGATGATGGTTAGATCTGCAAGGTCGGGCTTCCGATTCTTTTGTTTTTAAGTGTTTCACACTAAGAGCGCGGAAATATGGGTAGTTGACGGGAGCTAAATAGTTATTGTTCTTCCTTCAACTAGACCTAATGGCCGTGACTGCACTTTTTGTAACACAGACAAGACAATGACTTAAAACGTAATGCTTCTTAGCTTAGTTTAACACATAAGATATAAAGTATATAATTATATACTTGCATGAACAGGCACACTATTACAAAATGATATCCAAGTCCAAGTTTTTTAAGTGCCACACAATTAGACTATAATTGTCAGGTTTTAATAACATTACTGTTAAAAACTAAGCCATTGAGTTACGGTAATTTTTGTGAACCATGCCAAGTCATAGCTGTTATATAAATGACTGCAATAAAATTGAGCAACGTTAAAATTGACCGTCCTCTTCGGCGACTCCAGTGACTCCGCATTAATGTGCGCCCGCGTCAATATGCGCGCGCGCAGTCCCGCCCGTGACAGAATGCGCTCGCGGCGCGACGTCGTCCGGCGACGAAACTGCGTGCCACGCGCCCGCCATCGCTTCCTGAGAAAATGGCAACTTATGGGGAACTGAATCTGGGCCTCACAGGTGCCAATGACCTTAGCAACCTGCCACACTCGGCGCACATGTGTTGCCATTCACATTTAATATTTACTCACATACCTCCACTTTATATAGGTTTATAGACACGTAACAATCGAAAGCCACAATGGAACCAAATGGCCAGTGGTTTTAATGACTGCGGTGGATCGATTCTGAACAGCAAATCGTAGCTAAAAAATAAACTTTACTACATAACAATGCAAATAATTAATGCACTGAGCGCTTTAAGTAGATGCTCGTTATTTTTACTATTAGTTTTGTATAAAGCGTCGTGATAGATTAAATGTCACCGAAATTGTAATGTAGTATGTTAATAGTATAAATAGCAATTTAGTTAAATGACATAGAAATAGGTAGGTAAGCGTACGAGTACAATGTGTCCGTCAAGTAGTCGGCTCGCCAGTGTAGGAGCTGAAACCGTTACCGGACCACAAAAATGTCGCAAAAAAGCTCGTAAACCGTTTCTGTTTCACTTGTTATATTGTAATTTTGTGACGTGACTTTATTTCATGGTATATTTAATGAGATTTATTAACAATAGACCTCGCCCGTGTACTATTATGTAATAATCAAAGCGTGTAGTTCGTGATTTTGTTTATTGTCAAATCACGGACCATCTTTTTTCTACATTTACTTTTAACCCTCTTTAAAATGAAGTCTGATCTTAGCCAATTTTATCAGATTTTTTTCAAGTAATATCATAAGAATGATCATTGTAATGCAGGACAGTTATTAGTTTCCGATGTTCGTATAGTTGTTGCAGTGTACAAGAAACCTCGCGACTACCACGGCTCGCAATCTGAATATCAATATTAGAATAAAGCCAAGCAACAATGCCGGTCACAATGACCAATAAAAGAGAAACACACGAATATGGTCCTACGCTAAGTCTGCTTAAAATTCACATTCAGTGGTAGCACCTAACACAGTACTCGGTGCCACCAATCGGAATGTAGGTTATGATGCTATTTAGTCCAAGATTTTTTGCCGGTTCAAGTTTTTATTACTTACAATAGGTAATAGTTATCTCTTTCTATGCCAATCAATCTCATATAAGGCGTGAAAGTATTGACGTCACTGTGCCAAATTTTGTGTTGTTAAATATTACCTGAGGCTATTTTAACGAGATCATGCCTTTTACACTTTAATTTACTGAACCTTTGTGCGCGAAAGTATCTGCCAAATTCGACACAGTGATCTGTTTTTAGTCTAGTCTCAACAAAAACTTCTCTTAGCAAAGCATATTAAATGTGCATTTTATAGACATTTAAACATAACTAACCGCTATAAATCTTCATAAATAAATTAGTACTTCAAATGTACATTTGTATAAGTACGAAGGTATTTTGCACTTAGCTGAAAAGAAATTCCACATAGAAAGATTTACAACAGTGCAAAAAGCTATTCGCGTCTACGAGCTTTGTTAAGCTGAGATATTCAAATGTTCTCTAACAGTGAGAATATGTGAATATCTATTGCAAAGACCACTTATTTCGTTTGTATTCAATCTCCAAGTATCGCTATAAAATATTAACAATAAGGATAGAGAGAGTCGATTTATACTCCTGACAAAATTTATAACTAGAACTAAAATTTATCGTTTCGATTTACCGTCTGGGATTCAGTTAGAGGAGTGCGTTAGCTGCTGCCCGAGAGTGTCTGCGAGGTACCCACGCTCATGGCACCCACACTCTAAATAACAAGACAAACAGACTTGTCCACTTTACCATTTACCAAGTAAAAATTCCCATGTTTTGTTTGAATAGGTCTTTTACCAATTAGTATTTGTACCGACCGATATACGATGTTCAACTCGGTTAAAGTTTGTCTTGTTTTCATTCAATAGTCTCGAAACACGAGTTAAAGTGTAAGACAACAAAGAAACGCCGAACCGACATCATTCACAAATTTTGTATAAAGCTTATGGATCCTTACTATTAAGACGATGATTTTTTTTAAATATCTAAAGAGCTCAACGGGTTAATAAGGTTTTGGGTACCGAAAATCTTCTATTGTTTTTTAGCCATATTTTACTTTACTTTTGGTGGTACGATATGGTTTCGTGACATAGTGATGATGGATGATGATGATCCCTTAATAGTTGAGTATTAATATAAAAGGTGCTAAAGATAAATGGCGTAATTATAAGTAGAGTCTGCATTTTTACGCTAATAAAAGTCTTAGGTAAGACTTGATAATGTCCAGGTTGTTTTATGGTGCGGAACGTGCGATGTCATTGTCCTACGAGCGAGTAAGGCGCATGCACCTCTGCCACGGTTCGCTTTGCGCCATCGCGCCACCCGCCGACGACTCGCGACACCGAGCGCCTCTCACCACCTTACTTTACTCATTTTTATATTATGTTTAGCACAGGTCCGTTACGTTTTTATTACACACCAAGATTTTCCCGCGGCCTACTTATGCTTCATGTAGACATAAATGATAGTAGTTATATTAAACAATGTTCGTTTTTTTACTTTGATTAAAATAACATCAAAGACATGCCCCATAACCTTTACTGTTTAAATATTTGCTTATGTTCTTCTTAAAAATTTGTAGCGAAGATACAGGCATCAATATTATTAAAAATATATTAAAAAGAATTTTAGATTGAAATATTCACCCCTAACCATTAGCATGAGATACCTACTTACTCTCTTTGTATTCCTTTAATCTTAAGAGGGTCTCGTTCGAAGTAATATGTCAACTGAGGCCGAACATGAATTATTCACACTACGACAATACCCAAAGGAAATGAATACCTAAAAATCAATATAAATTTCGTGAGATAAAAGATACTTTGGAACAAAATTATAAGAACTACACTTCAGTTGTTTTTTCTTACTGAATTAAAACGTAGGTAACTACATTTCGTTTGTTAGATAAAACAAAATTAGACTAATAATTAATGTAAAGAAAGTGCTCTACATAAAGCTCTAAATTCAATTAACTTGAGTACAAAAGATAAAAATGTCGTAACATTTTGTCTATACCTAAATTCTTTACGGCCTATTCCAAGATAGTAATTTGTCAAGTTAACAAGGTTAATTTCGATTCAGAGTCACTCAGAACAATTGTCGTTTGTTTATTTATTTAGGTAGCTTTGTCTACGTTTTGAGATGATCATTAGGTTATTAGGATTAATTTGTGTTGTAATACTTCCTGGTTCGTGGCGCTTCCCTGAATTTGCTTTTAAACATTCGTGAGCCGACATCTTTACCTTGAAAGAACATAGGTAGTTTTTTCTCGTCTCTTTTTTCTATGCCAATAATGATATTTTTAAGAAGTATTCATTCAATATCTTGATGCTGGAGCTAATCACGAATGCCTTAAGAGTTATGAAAAAATGCGTGCGGTTATGGAACTTTAATAACCATGTTATGATGTAATGTTTTATACGCTTCCTTACATAGATTTTATTTATTTTATAAGCTAATCCATCATTTCAACACATATCATAAAACACTGTTGTTGTTGATAATGTATGATATCATCAGGTTCACTTGTATTACCGTTAATTGTTATTGTGATTACCTCTGTCGAAGTTTAAAGGTGTTTCATTAAATTATTACGCATTATCATATTATAATACATTTAATGAGTTCCTATTTATATAGTTAAAGTAGCTGATTTAAGACGTTTAGTTATTATCTAAGTCATAAAAGGCAAAATATATTATAGATTAAAAGTTTCCTCGACAAATGGACTATACTTAAACAAATTCTTCAGCATAATTTATGTGGTTTCAACTGCCATGATGTGATCTTGAGATAATTCCCCCGTTTTTGTGACCTATTCATCGATCCTCCGCTTCTGTTAGTCGAGGGGAAGTAAACGGGAATAAATGAGTTTTCTTTATCTCGCGTCTTTTATTCAATTAAGGAATTTTAACATTAAATATACCTAATTCGAAAATAAATCAAGCTTGTTCTCTCAAGAGACAAGTATACACGACAACAGTACTACAAAACTGAGAACGGTCCTTTATTGAGCACATAAATAAGTTCATTTGATTTCCATGCTGATATATAGAAATCAAACCTATCACGATCAAAACAATGTCTCACGAACCGGCACAATCGTAAATCCCGACGCGATTATCCTATTTATTCAACTAGGTTGCTGCTAACACAGCAATGCTTACGAATCTCACAAAATTCTGGTTCACTGTCACTCGGTTTATAAGACATAGTTCCAAATTCCATCCACAATTCCAAACTATTTTGAACTACTATTAACGTAAAGTAGTATAACGAATAAGAATGTCCCACAGCAAAGACTGACTTCTTAAGTGTCCTACAGCAACTTTTTAAGTAATGGCTAAAAGCTTGGTCTACTAGTATTACGCCATAATGTTGATCGGCTTTTAATGTCGTTCCTTCTTTTTCTGCAAATTTTCTCTTAGTCAGTTCAAACATTACATACTCTTAGCCACATAAAACCTAACGTCACCCCTGGGATGACATCATTCGAATATAACACACAATTGGTACGTTTAATAAATTTCATAGTTCAGTTAAGTTGTTACTAAACAATAATCGTGCATCTCAATATGTAACTACAAATCAGTAAGCGTCTAAAGATTTTATCCACTTTAAAATGTCGAGGGGTCAGCAAAACTTCGACTTGATACAATTGAGATGGACGGACACAGGGCATTGTACCTGTTTAACTCCGTACATTGCACCGAAAACTAATATTTGTTAGGTGTTTTATTTGCACTTTTTTATTATCAACGAACTCCAAAAAAGGAAGAGTTATTAACCAACTCCAAAAAAGGAAGAGGTTCTCACAATTAAATAGAGTTTAATGATGTACGCGTTACCTTAAATGTTGGTAGTCAGCAAATAGTTCACGTATTTTTCCTTCATTTTGCTGAAACCCATACTCTCTACTCTTTCAACTTGAGATAATCCCGTAAAATATCTTCTACATAGTTATTTTTCCTTTTTGGAAAGCTAAAAGAATGAAAAAATCGATTTTTAAACATATTCGTATTGTTGTTACATTTTTAATCGTTGTTTTATTTACTCGTACTACCCACCCAAGTTATCTGTATAGTTATGCTGTATGTGGGTACATACAGCATAACTATTACAGATAATTTAATAATGTTATCATACTTAATAAACATAAGTTATGTTATGATTTAACACTAGTCATAAAATGCCATCAAGCTATTTAATGTCGAAAGATTTTATGTGATGGAAACAGCTCTGTAGAGAAACGAGTATTGTGCTACATATACAATGTTTTAAAAAGTTATATTTATTGTAAATTATCTAGGTAATAATAATAATAAGTTCCAGGTCTTAAAATCGTAGGATCTTTCAAACATATAAACCAAAGATTATGTCATGGTTGTTGTGACATCCTCACGTACGTAAAATCAGGAACAATAATTTAGGTAACACTTTAATCATGTAAATTACTCCATCTTACATTTAAGAGCACTGTACAGAGCGGTCACATAGGCAGGTAGGCTATTTCATGGTGGTTGAGTCAGCAAGAAAAAATAAATTCACTTTCGAATTCACTATCCAATCACTTAACCAACTCTAGTTTTATCCGTTTTATATATTTCTTTGAAACATACTCGTACTTTGATCACCTTTCTCGGTTACCGTCAATGTTACCCTGCATAATTAGATTGGCAACGTAAGTAAGACAACCCCGTGAAATGACAGTAATTTAATTAGGATGTACCTAAGACATGCTTACATTTTGACTCTCACCACTATTTAAATGCCCCAATACAGAGACAGGTCTCTTCCTGTGATGGAGAAAAACTAGGCCTACTAAATATTACAACCCAACTAAGAGGATCGGTAAAGGGTTATCAAGTTTTCCTTATTGTTGTACAATGATGTTGTATTTATCCCATATACCGTAGTTTAAAATTACTACGAGAAGGAATGGTAATACTCAGTTTTCTTTTATGGACAAAACGTTCTTCAATGCGGTACAATAGGTTCGTTTAATTTCATTATCTCATTTTATGAATCTGAAAAATAACACTTATTACCCGTAAATGCACATCGTCTCGATAAGTGGTTATTTTAAAACTGCGGCTTTGCCGTAACGGTACAAAACCACCTCAATTTTGGACCTGTACCTACATAATGTATAAGTAAAACAAGCTAATTTCCTGCATCAGACCGTCTTGTTTCGTGATCTTTTTGATATTACGCATTTAAAACTTGTATGGATACGTTACGGCTTTTTAAAATGTAAGAGTGCTGTTGCCTTAAACTTACACGAATTATCCTAAATAAGTGGTTACATACGTTTAAAGTAACAGTAAGTTGACGGGTTTGTGCTTAAATTTTGTACGATAAATTGTAATTTATGGATGACTCAAAATAAATACCTGTGACTACATTGGGAAAATGACTTTGGAAAATCACTAATAAGACGCTACTTATTTTTGAAATAATTAATTAAAATTGAAGTGTGTCCTGTTATTTCAGTGATTTTGAAACACATACATTTCTAAGTAAAAGACTAACTAACAAGAACTTATCAAAATTCTTTATTTCGTTTACATGAAAGTTTTGTACCCAATTTTAAAAAACACAAACGAATTCAGAACTTGTCGTACTTAGTTAATATAAATACTCGTAGTCTGTTATAAGTAAGAAGAATGGAATGTTAAATAAATTAATGTTATGTAAGTTTAACCTGCGTGACCGAGCCGTGAGAAATATCAATGAGTATAATATAGTTGACATTGATTTTGTGATTGTGTGTTAGTGAAAGAAAGTTGATGTTGAATAATGTACGTAGCGATGGGCGCGAGCGCGGTCGACCGGTGACCGCCGCCATTGTGGCTCCCACTTACTAAATCAATATTTGCGCAGATGTCGGCGCAAGAGCATAGCATGCTTGTACCGACCTAAAATTCATACAGCTTATATGGCAATGTTAGCGGTAAATTTTCTCGGCAGCTACTTGTAATCCTTCAAATGTGGGTCGGTACCGCACGCATTGGTTGACCCCGGCCTTACTATGCTGAAGGGTAATTCATTCAAATTGATCGCACATCTCTTTGGGTTCAAACATTAAACCTGCCTATACTGTTCGTGTGTGAACCTTTCATTGGCCTTCTTTCTTATAATGCTTTCTCGATATCGAAGAAACACCATTCACTTGTTGAGTAATAGCTTTTAGCACGAATTAAATTAGCTATTATTATTTTGAAGATTTTAGCTTATGTTGCAATAGATAAATTATGTTAAGGGTTCAAGTTTAATTTTAAATGTATAGCTGCTCACAGCAGTTCTTGTAAGAGATAGGAAAAGGGTGATGGTCTCAGTGCTTGTGCAAGAAATGTTTTGTTTTCTCGATAAAACTGTCTGACTGCATATCACATTCAAAGATCTTCGCCAGAAAGTGCATTAGTTAAAATAAATAAATGTTTCTAAGTTACATAAACATGACCCTTGGTCAAGCTCGGCGCACTTTGTAACATTAGAAAAAATAACTGCTAATAACGACCACGACAAAAACTCCAATCAAAAGTAAAATCTATAGTTCTAATTAATACATCATAATGATTCATTAACTCACTTTTCATAAAAAGCGTTTGTGTTTTTTTCCGAACGGTCTGTAATTTTCTAGCCGACCCTGTTAGTTACGTACTAAAGAGCGCAAATGAAAGCTCTGGTCAGATATCATACCGATATAATTACTAGTTTCCTATTTGCGATCATGTATACAATAATTATCTATGCGAAGGGAAGGTCACGGTCTCCTTACTCTGAACCCTACACTTAAACCATTTCTTTATACTAACATAAAGCAAGTTTTTTCTTCCTAGTACCTCTCAAGTGAAAACGAATAGCATAATTTTCTAAACGATGCACCACGATTCCCCTGTTATATGATAATGCGATGTATAAATATTTCATGTCTAGGGCTCTTTATTATCGTTTTTGCGCAATAACCAGTTCCCAGTAATGCAGTTCCACAGAGAAAACAGGAGCCCTATAGTTATTATTGTTATTTTTGTAGTCAACTCGGTGCACGTTAAGTAAGTTTATGCAAGAACATTCCTGGCACTCAATAAATGTATTGCGCTATTCTCACGTCAAATAACTCCCGGCTAATGACTACTTACCTGCGCGTACATCCAATACATAACAGTACATTATACAAATTAATCACAATATTTATCATCAGCTTATCTCGAAATACCTCCGAACAATTATACAGTTAACAGAAAATATTTGAATTGTTTAAGCATCGCTACGTGCCTTCGCTTGCACGTTAAAAGCTAAACTTTGACGTCGGTTTGTACTTACCATTCATACCTTACATAGAGATATGGCCGGTAATGACTGGCCGGTCGGTCAGTTATCGGCCAGACGCTCGTAAACACTGTTCGACACGAAACATTCGAACATGGCTGCGAATACAAGTCAATAGACATCATGCCGAGACCACTCACTTCCTGGTAATAGTACCTAACTGTTGTATTCTACTACCAATACCCACACGCTCACGTTGACAATGTTATAGAATTTTTGCTCAATTTAATTATATATACACATAAAAAGGATACGGGACTCAAAGGTCACTGATTTAGTGGGCAATGAGATACACATGGTTTCCTCGTACGTGTTAGGGGTGTGCGAGTGGCACGGGTCAGCGGTCGCCCTAATAACTCGTGTCAGAGAGCGGTGCCGTCCCACAGGGCGGCCGATAAGTCCTACGCGAGGGCGACTCTCGCAATAGAAAGTGAGGTGGCCTCGTATCACAGGGGATGAAGATGCATTACATTTATTCGATTAGGAAATAAAAAGACAGCCCATAACTACTTTGATAAAGATATTTAAGTAGAAAAAACAATACAAAAAAATGTTTTCTCAGCCTGTCTTTTTCTGAGTGGATAATTATTATTGTAATAATAAAGTATAGGGTACATAAAGTGTGAGAAGTATCAGTAAACGGCAACCAGGAACATACTCGGTGCACCTATAGCTAAGTAAGCAGCAGGCGACGTACGAGGGCAACGCTCATCGTGTGAGCGACGCGCCCGCGGACCAACAATCGCGAATTCAAGCTATGCCTAGCAACAGCACTCACACTAACGGTGGCTTTCTTAGAGCACACAGGTACGAGTGAGTATTTACACTGTTCACATCAGTTTTGAGCTTTCATCATCTGTGTGACAGTAAAAGTGAGTTTTACAACTACCTACGTTTTTTGTGTTACCATTTTGATAACTTGTCTTTACTCAGACTAATGACTAATTCATGAAGACCCTCACAGAACACCCGTTAAAACTGAGGGAATTTCTAAAACTGTGTTTTTTTGCAAAACCGCATGGAAATAAAATAGTTAAAACTGTTTGTACGGAATACTAACACAGGATAACGGTGACAAAGACAACTATGTACATCAAATTTACTTACATTATTCGGACTAAGTAAACTACTTAGTATGCGCACCGTCCTGCAACGCGATCAAATAATTACTCGGCGATCTTATGGAACAAATAAGTACGAAAACTTGTCGACGATAATTAAAGGCTATTTTCTTACGCTTTAAACTTCAAAGAATAAATAGTAAAACTTCAAATAATAAATTATTATTTAGGCACTTGCTTAATATATTTCTTATGCTTGCAGTGTTGACTAAAATAGACGATATAAAATTTAATGCAAAGGTCTAGATAGTTGATACTTAAAGGTATATCAAGGCACAAAATTTGCACGGGTCAACGAACCGCGAGTACCTCATGAAGAAAACTAATATTTGCCATCTTCCTACCCGCTCCCTTGAGGCACACGAACCCTGCCACGTCGTGTTACTTCCACACGGTGCTTCCACTTTTATGAAGAGGATCGACCTATCCTTTTTCCATTATTATAAAACCGTTGTTATTATGTCACATGCCACGTTTAGTGAAATGTATTCATGTATAATATTACATAAGTACTCCTTTAACTTAGTAAAAGTAATTCGTACGACAGGATCACTTTCTTTTCTGTTCATGTATTAAATTGTCATACTTTAAAATAAAAAATTGGGTAACGATAATTGGACGATAAGAGGTCACAAGTTACTTTTTATTATACTTTAAATTATAAAATTCGCACGTAGGTAAGGATTCTCAGTAGAAGCGTTGTTAAATGATTGGCATAAAGTCACGAGTACAGTACACATGTATCTGGTATGCGACAAATGCTTGCAGTGGGTACTTAGTATGTGTGTGCCTGCTTGCGTCTTCCGTTAATCGACCGCTACACTTCAGCGACAATTATCGCCTAATAACGACGTCGTGTCGACTTGTAGCCGAATCTAATAATGTCGCAGCGTCGCCATGTCCACGACTTTTATGCTAATCACTTGTAATTTACGACGACCGATAATCGCGACATGCGTACGTGAGCGCATTGTGCGAATGGCGCGCGTGTTGTTTTACTAAACTGCTTTCTGAATATCTGGTTGCGCTTACAGGCATACTTGTGAGAACATACCAATCGAACTAGCTACATTACAATACATGTAAAAGACATGCAAAATTTTTAGATCGCTATCTGTACACAGAATATAAAAGTGGTATAGACGGTCGTGGAGTAGGCGGGAGTGTTCCGTGACTTGGTGCCCTCCTGCCGAGTGACCCCCCGGTCATCGCGTCTCACATCTAGTACGCTGCCTCTTAGCATACTCTCGAGATCTAACCGTGCACTTTTATGGCAAAAATACCACTACTACTTTTATTATGTTATGACATTTTAGACATTTCTTTTTTGCTTGGTAAATTCAAGAGCTAGCTCCTAAATAATCTCTCTAAGCTCGTAAATCTCACAGGTACGGTTAGTCAGATTATTATTCATTATATTACTATATTATTTATTAAATTTTTTATTTTGAAAACGAAGCCTTTAGCTGATTATATATATCAGACTCTATTATTTAAGAAATTTTCACGTACTGATCATTTTAGATAGAGCATGAGGTATACCGATTTTAAAGCTATTTAATGTGCAAGAGATTGGTGTCAATGCTCGCTGCGGTTACAGAGTTCCGAAATTATGTGTTGGGCAACATCGCAATACTGGCACGCAGCTACGGCTGGCCACCGACCCACCGCTCGCACGCCCAATCACCCAACACCCAACACGCCCTTCCGATTCAATCACTTTACTTATTCACCGACGTAATAATAGACCCTTGATTTTCGAATTTCTTAATGTCCCTTTGGCAAAACCTTAATACCTCTGAGAACAATGGGAAATAAGTTACATTATATTTGATAAAAATACAATCTAATTATTTAGTTTTCTTTTTTAGCAGCCATACCCTAAACGAACTTAAGTTTACTTGTAGTACGAGTATACGTATATAAATAGATAGGTGAGGCAACAACAAACAGAAAGATCCCTAGTCTACAGAGCGCACGTGCGTAGCGCCGCGTAGCTCTCCGCGCTCTTGTAGATACCTAAGTTCTCTGATCAATGACACGAACGTCTCAAACTCTACAGTTATTAACTCACAAAAGCAATTAAGTGCGCCACATATTTTGGAAGCTTTCCATTTGAGTGCGTTTTAAATTCAGGTTTATTTTTAATCGTATTATTAACTGTTACTTTTGACGTCATCTTACTGGTAAAAACGGTATGCCAAATTACGCTTGAGAAGTGGGTCCCTATTGTTTACGAAGAATTAATTGGACCTCCCGTCTCGAATACACATAATGATAACATTAAGTCATTTTATGTTAATTATTTCGGTACTTACACGACCACTTAAGAGTTAATAGTTTGTTTTGATTGCACTTGTAGAAAAAAGTTAACATAAATAAAGCTATCGCCATTACATTGTGAATGTCTCTCAATGTCATGAACACGTGGTAGTTTAGTTGAGTAAATAAATAGATAGTGCTCGGCACCCTCGCCCTCCCTGCAGAGGTGACTTGCATTGAGTGTCTAGACGGAGGGACCCCTGCATTAACCATATTATATATTATGCGTATAGATATTTGCGCACCTTATACTAAAAGAGTATTTAATCATGAGGAAATAGTTAAAGGAAGGATATTTTTTCGTGCTCGAGTAGAAACAAGCAGATGTAACAATAGCTAAGGAGTAAGAGGTGCTTGAATGTAGACGGTGTGTGTACGTAGATATTTGTGAGGTATTCTTATGACAAGAGAAAATAGAAAAGGATCCCCAACGAGTCACGAAGGAGGCAGGGGTGGTTGTTGAAAAATGCGTGTAAGGTGTACACGTAATGAGTGTGTATGTATATTTATGTGTGTGCGTGTGTATGTGGTTATGTATGTGTGTGTGTGTAGTTATGCGTGTGTACACACAACTCGTGTCGCTCTGATACGTTCCCACGGTAACGTTCGCTTGAGCTATGGAGCACGGACTTACAATAATTTGCTCCATCGCCATTCATTCTTTCAGTTGTTAACTCGATTACATTTGTTGCATAGTCCCGTTAAATATAAATTGTGTTCTATAAAAAGATGTTTTTTGTTGAACACTCATTCTTATTTTCACGCTGCTGACCAAAAACAAAGAGAGTGTTAAGTGGTTTTGTTAGTTTCCAGAAAAAAGCTTTAAAAAAAGGACAGAGCGCAATAAAAAATATTTATGTCTCATGGTGCTACATCTAAATAACGGACACAAAGGAGTTTAGAGTTAGGTAGGGAATTAGGAATCATACCGTATTAACATTTTTTCAAGCTATAACTGTAATTTAAAAAGTCATGTTCTTTAAAGGCTGATGTAATTCAGCGATATACCTACATAAGCTATGAAACGAATTTATTAACAATTCATCACAGCCAATTGTGATCCTTCAACTACACGCATTTGCTTGCAATGCCAGGTTGAAGCTGTAATGCACGAGGAACTTTTAACAAATTAAGGCAATGCAAAGTAGAGTTAAGATGAGTATGCAATACAATGCGCTATTTGACATTACAATGTAAACATTTCGTTTCGATACAACTTGCCACTTAATCGAAACTAATTTGACATAATAAAGGATAACACGGACAATCAAAGGCATTATTGTAATGTAAAGCTTGAAATCGAATCTTAAACGTTTACGCTCGTGTTGACAAAATGCAAAATAAAATGTAAAACGTTATAGTGCGTTGTTCGGCTTGCTTGGTAAAGAAAGAAAATAGTATGTATTGTAATTTAGCGCTTACATTTTTAATCATTTAAATTTGAAAAAAACCCGTCTTTTAATTTGTCTATATCGTAGATTGAAAAATATAATAAAAAGACTTAAGTAAATCCTAGAAACATACGTGTAGTAAGCTTCAAACAAGGACTTCATGAAGAATGGACAGCCCCACCTCGCACTGAAATGAACGCCCAGATTCTACATCAGCGCGTCTAATACCATTGTATTAATTAATCCCTCTACGAAGTTTGTATGTATTCGTAGTAGAGTAAGCGGGAGTTTTGGTACTCTTGAATATGCTTGAACTTCTCGCTAAATACCCTAATGTCTCGCTAAATACCTAAAATAATCATTTCTCTTCAAAAATAAAAGGCCCGCCAAATTGATCCTTGTAGAGAGAGATAGAGACGATGTGTTTATTTTTTCTTTACCTATAATAAAGGAGCTATAATAAATTAAAAAGCTCCTAAAACAAGTAAAAAGACGACAAAGTTGTTTCATTTTCTCTATCGGTATGTCCACATTGAGGTATATTGAATAGCTGCGGTATTTTACCGTTGTCCTTCCATGCGACACGAGGTACTTAACTACACGAAGCGTTCTGTGTAAATAATGTAAGCACATACGTTGTTTCATTGAAAATCCTTTAAAACTGCCCACAGCCAACATTGTTTTGAATTGCTGTCGTTCTAACCACTCTGAATGGACAGTAAAAGTCGCCATTCACTCAGAGCTAAATGCACACATTTTTGAACGAAACTCAGGTTTCCGCGTTCCTTGGCCTAGCTCTTGGACGAAGTGAACTATTCAGAAATACTATGTTGTAATACTCACTAAGTAATAACTTGCTGTTTAGAGATTACTTGAAGGAGTTCTAATAGGTATTTGTGTTTAGTCTGGCATTCCTTTCACATGACGGTTTTCGCATAACACTTACCTAGTCACGCTTTAGTCCAGGTACTGCCATAAGTTCAATATATTGTATATCGTATATAAATGTATGATGAATGAGATTCGACACTTAAAAATTTTGTCTGTCTACCAATGTGAAATATCTGGTTTAGCTTTAATCCCGGGGGCTTTCCAAACTTACAAAACCGGGTCTAAGTAACTCTGACTCTTATAACAAAGTCTGTCAGTCTGTGGTCTACACAAATAATATTTTGCAGTCGCAAGCTGTGACCACTATCCGAACAAGTCACTCTTAATATAATCTGTCAGAGCTAAAATAAAAATCACTTCCACAAAAAGAAAATAAATCGGTGTCCAGTCTGAATTTTTTACTTCGTCATCGTTTTTATTACTAGTTCACGTTATGGAGAATAAAATAATTGTTTTTTTCCGCGTCATTAGGCATCTTTGCTCCGGCTGTTACTTCGTTCGTTTACAATATAAAATGTTTTTAACTATGGGAAGCTATTTTTTGTAGATTCGGCTCTTTTAACGATTTTGCATAGTCTAACTAAATGTAAGTTACCGTATCTCCATTAATATCATGTTTATTTATAGTCGGTATAACGTTTATCACGGAAACCGTACGGATCATAACCGTTCTGTTATATTTAATGGCGACTTTCGCCATCAATTTTGAGCTTATGGAGGACTTTACAAATATATTTAACCGGTATAAAGAGAGGATAGTGACCAGAAAAGTATTGTTATTTATGAATATCGAGCAGTCGATAATAACATTAAGCCGATATGATAGCCAATATAACTTATAATTTTAAATGTCGTAATCAAATGTTGAAATACGAGTATATGACTACTTTCATAAATATAACAGTACATTTATGGCTAGGATTTTTGAAAATAAAATAAATGAGAAATAGTTTTCCTTGGTAATAAATAATCTGAGATTTGTACAGGCCATAGAAAACGAAGTAAATTAGGATCATGGCAGACCTTGGCATTTGGAAGGAAAGAGATGATATCAGCTTTGTATTACTTCCTTGGACAACTTTTACGACACCCTTAGAATTTAGGATGCTATGTTTAATACGTATATAGTAGTAATATAATGTTTGTTTGTTACAGAGGGACGAAGTCAGATGGATAGGCGGCGCGCGGCGGGAGCGCTGCTAGCGCTGGCCGCGTGCTTCGCGTGCTCGGCAGCAGGTAAGACTTACCTTATTATTTTATACTAAACGACCAGTTTAGTCAGACCTCTATGGGCTTATCATATTAGCCCATAACGGTCTAAATGCAGGAGTAGATCTTCTCTATTGAGACTGCAAAATTATGCTTGTTAATACCACCCTGGCTGAACAAATAAATATGCAATTTCCTAGAAGGATAAGCTTATCTTTCATTGGAAAACAAATTGATGGAGATATTAACCACCATTTTCCACAAACAGCTAAAAAAAGAAAGTAATGTGATGACTGGGTAGGAATAAGCTGAAAGGGGAACATACAACAAGTGAAAATGAAAAACGAAGACGTTATAAAAAAACTTGAAAGTGCTTGTCCTCAAATGTGGATCAGAATCCACTTTTACTCTTATGATTCCGCTTATTACTCTTATAAACTAGGCTACACATAAGCTTTCGATAAATAGACGTTTTATAACATAACTATTCACTACAACCAGAATGTTTTTATGTCAACGAGAAATATCATTTCTTTACATATCTAAAGGAAATATGTGAAACATTATTTATTCATAATTGCTGTTTTAAGACTAACTGCAAAGCCTCTTTAAGAATGGAGATAAATTCGCTCTACTAATAATACACAGGAAAACCCAATTGATATACGAGTATGACAAGGTTTTCCTTATTTTTTATTTCTAAGAGGTAGTACCTATAAGCTTAGTTTAACCCTTAATCGGTTTTAACGGGACTTAAGAACTTTTAGTAAACAGCTACATAGCTAGCAAATCAATAAGATTGATTAGCTGTAAACACTCTCAACCTCACATTGTAAGTACACGTTAAATTTAAATACAAGCTATAATAGGAACCAGATTAAGCTATTAACAGAACAGTTTATAAATACATTATTTAAATGAAAGCAGTTGACTAAAGTAATGCATTTATAACGCTTAATATGCAATCAACATCGTCACTTAGTCCCTCTATTCCACTCTACTCATTAATATGTATGTATTTTAGTTCTTCTATTTATTGTAACCGAGTAAACATATGAATTGCAAATAACATC
This sequence comes from Schrankia costaestrigalis, assembly GCA_905475405.1. NCBI lineage: Eukaryota > Metazoa > Arthropoda > Insecta > Lepidoptera > Erebidae > Schrankia > Schrankia costaestrigalis. The sequence continues at coordinate 10,511,697 of FR997832.1, forward strand.
TATAAATAATATATCATACGGATTATGACAATAGAGTATTATTAGGAATATGTGTTCGTGCATTCTGAATTGGTAATATAGTTCTGTTGTTGGTAGAGTAATTCTTATTTATTGTATTTTGATGGTATTACTAACTAGTAACCGCCGTTGCGTTATGTTATAAGCTGATATGCGTGAGAAAAACACGTTCACAAAAAAGGTTTTATGCAGTTTGTTAATATGATTTTGTCAATCTAAAACTGCCTACGCGATTTGTAACCCAAATACTTTGAAGCAGATGTTAATAAAATCTGCACTAATAAAGAATTTCTTAAATACCTCCTTTAAATTTTACATGTTAGCGTGTGGGGTAATGAACTTTTTTAACTCTTCTCTGTCTACTGGACAGTACCTAGGTAAATAGTGAAGTCCCAATACAAAGTACAAGTACTACCAACCTGAGGCAACACCCAACTTTATCTGATTTTCAAAGATTCGGGGGTCATTGATCTCAAGTTACACGCTCTATACTTCGATTTTTAAATGCAGTTTATATATCTTATCTGTACTGGTGTTATAATTATCATCATTCAGAATTAATCTTGATGCTCATATCTGTCTCTACATTTAATTTATAACTGTTAAATGCTCTGTTATTATCATTAAATTATGTTCTTGAGAAATAAAAGATAAAAATAAAGAAAGAAAAATTACGTAAGATGTATAATTGTTAATTGTAACAAAGCAGAATAGTAATTATAAGTTGTGATTATATGAACGTGTTCCCCGGTCCGCAAATAACTGTAAAAAAGTCTGAGTACCTTACGTGTCTCTTTCTGTATGCAAGTTATTAGATGAGGCTATTTTAGTACGAAGAGAGTTAGTATCCGCAGCAGGTTCCTTCAAAGAATTCGATAGAATTTATGTTATACATAGGAAGTATATTTAAATGCGGCCTACTATGTTTAGGTCTGCCGTGTGAACTTCATCAGGCATGGCGACCACGCTACATTCATTCATTGAAACAACAATCCATATTAATGTAGTGCAAATTTTAAATTCATGTTGGCTCCTCATTTCGATTGCCTCGACCTGTGTTTCTAAGCGCACGATTTTGCATTAAGTTGTTTTTTATTGTTCGGGCAAAGCCATTTATAACGTCATACATATACGTAAAACCGATTCATTAGGTATCTCGGGAATTAGAGAGCTACGTCACGTACGACAAAACTCGGGTATGATTCGATACTTATTATTCCGTCAGGCGACTTGGAATTTGGACATTTTGACGCGCACCAACACCTACCGGCTCTACGTGGGAGTAACCCACTTAATTTGTTTAGTTTTGAGATCTCGACCAATATTATTTAAATTTATAATCAAAACAGGATATTTGGTCTAATCCGTTATATCTAAGTTCCGTTGTTTTTATGATCAATATTAATCGTGAAAGTGGAAATAGTTTAATTGAAATGAGTGTTCGCAAAAAGTGGCCGGTAACGACATTCCTGGCGACCGTTAGGTGGACGATCTGGCAGTGACGCGGTGGCGGCGCAGCGTGCGGACCCGCCCGCCATATACAGGCGCACACAGACCGTTACCTACCGACACAGCCGCGCCGTGCGCGCACTCACTGATAACGATGCATTTACTAACATTCACTATTATACCTAAGTACTTCTTGTAGTTAAGGCTACACTATTAACGTTTTAAATAGTAAAGTAATAATAACTTGCAACTTTAACAAATCTTATGCAAATTATTTAGAGTTATCTTGGGAATTAGAGGTCAAGTTCACCAAAAAATATTATTTCTTAAAGGCACTGTTTCAATGTTTTACATTCACCTATCAATAGCATCGATTAAAACTAGTACGTAGAAAGCTGAACCATTTTCATTGTGATTAAATCCAAAATTTAATTCATTTCGTAAATATAAATTTCAATTATTATTTCTATGAGATAATTTTAATTACGTACACACATTCAGAATAAATAATAATTGCTTTGAGAATGTAAGTGCATTTCTTCGCGTGTTGTGTAAATATATGTTGCCCTTAATACAGTCGAGAGAGAAGTCGCGGTTTCGATGTTAACGACGTTCTCCGTTAGTTTAATTACAGCTTTGTCGCCGACCGCTCAGCTTTAGTAATTATACGCAGTAAAACGGATATGTAAAACAACTTTAAGACGATGACCGATCACGGGTCTCGAACAATTTGCAGCTAATATCCTGCCCAGCTGTAACATGCTTAATAAGTCAGTCGTAAAAACAGCAGTAAAATATTCTGAGAAGACTTTGCTTTTAAAGCCTGTATTGATATTATTTTTCTTTTTTATATGCTTGACAATATTTTAGTTGTTCTTAACAAGATCCAATGTTACTTTCTATTTCACTCAATCTTGTTTTGATAGTTGTATCAGCGCGTTTCTATGTGAACTACATAATTATAACAGTGCCCTGCTAAAAGACTTCTGAATTCTAAAAAGCGGTCATCTTTTGTAAAAACCGAATCGTTGACACTAATATCTAACCCAATCAAAACAAAATTCCCTAGTAGATCAAGGCCAATTTACGTCACCCGAACTTTTTTACACCTCCTTCCACTTATTATAATCATGTCAGTCATTTCGTAGATTATATTTAAGGAAAAAGGAATTTGCATGAATTGCCGTATACAAATATAAGCATTCCGTGACTAGGTTGAGTGGGTTTTGGAGACCCTGCAATGCTAATCAATTGCATAGTATAAAGGTTTTAAGTCATGTTTTACTTGATTAGATAGACACGGTTATTTAGATTTTATTAGATGTTAAATAAGATCGGTTCTTGTATAAAACTCTGACTCATCAAGATTAAGAAAATAATTGAAAAAAATATGGTAGCATATTCGTATGATCCGGTGTAATGCAAGCGAAACTAATTTTACACGAGTGGAATCGAACAACGGTATGATTCGATAAGAAAAATATTACAGACTGAAAAATGTTAAATGATAATTAACATACATATTTCTTTTTAACCTCTTACATTTACATAACGATATCTACATTCCCAACAAAGCAGAACTTGTGCTTGTGTATAGATAAGCAAAGAGTTCTTACAGGATGCCAATCCTATGCTATGAGGATCTGTGTCGGGTGGTATAATTAAACCAAGTTTTTCTCCGCCATTTAAGGTGCCCTGTTAAATACAGTTCCATTTACTCTACCGCCACACTTACTGTAAATAATTATTCTAGTTGTTTGAGAGTGAAAAAATAACAAATACACGTTTAAGGCGTAGGTTGTGTGTGTATGTGTATTCACACTTATGCCTTTATAATGTTAGTTAGATTGCAGATCAGGTGATGGTTGCAAAATATGCAGATGCAGGTTGCAAAAGGGGATGCATACTAATTATTCTCTTTATTGTTTCAGCACCCACAGCAAGTAATCAAACGGCTTTAGATTTGTATGAAGGTAAGTTCTTCCATCTATTTTGGTATATATTTTAGAATATTGAGTTTTACCTCTTTATTTATTGGAAATACTGCAAAAATATTCATTACTTTGTTAAAATCTTTTTTGCTGTAAAATACCGATTCAGTAAAATAGATCTGTAAAGCAGTCGTATGAAAAAGTTTTAAGTGTTTTGCCACAGTACAGTTAACAATTTTAAACATTAATCGATTATATAAGAATCGCCAACTTGTCAACGTTTCGAGTTTATCAATTGTAATAACTCAAATCAATCTTTCAGGAGCTCCGGAAGGTTGCTACTACAACTTCCAACATTATGGCGAAGGAGACAGGATCATGACTAACGAGCCCTGCTTGAACTGCACTTGTCACAACCGGATGCTCATGTGTTACCTGCGAGTATGTCCCTTCACGAAACCTATTGGTCAGGACTGCACTGTTGAGAAGCGTGCGGATCAATGCTGTCCTATTGTAACTTGCCCAGATGGTAAGAATTTTAATTTTATAGATTTCGATTTAAATACTACCCGATGATGCAGTCAGTCAGTCAGTCTAGTCTAGTCTAATTGTGTTTATTAAATATATGTTGTTGTAGTTTTCAATCGTGTTCATAACTCAGACTAAATTTATATTCAAACAGCCAATATAACACTTGAATAACAACAATAAACCATAACGACGGGTCCTACGTATACTAATGTAACCCGCAAATTGACGAAAATGACTTTTTTGCATGAATGGCCTTAAAATAACCTATTCTTTATAAATCACTAAGAAAAAAATTAAAATTTCTTTTAGTTTCGGCGATACAAACTCGTAAGCTGATGTAAGTAACACAATTTAATGCAAGGAGACAGTCAAAACTGATATAAGTAACTTGCATTAGTTTACGTAGTTATGATCCACGTGACGCGTGAGTGTAAGTGACCGTTGCACCTGTATACACGCGGTTACGATACAGCGCGTACGTACAATACGGGTGTAACTGCATCGAATTTTACTTTATGTATTGAATTTAAAAAAAATATATATATTTACGACGTTTTGAGTGTTTAAGACCAGTGAACATAAAAATAATAACAAGTATGAAGCGTTCTCGGAGTCAATTAACCCAAATACTCATGAAACTATTTAGGGACCCAGACCTTAAAAAAAGAAATATATGGTGGTATTTGTGTCACTAACTTTTTAGAAAAACTACAAAAAAAAACCCCTGGTCCTCTGGTAAATCTGGAAAACGATCGGTGTTATAACACCTGGTAGGAGAATGCGCTACTATTGCTAAAAGAGAACTACGGGGAATATTTTGAATAAAATTTTACACTTTCATGATTTTTTTAAATCTTTGCTAGACTTTTATATATTTTAATAAATTTTGGGTAAATGAATAAATAAGCAGCTAAAATTTACGTTAGTTGTACAATGAAAGAACTCTTAGGGAGCAAATAACTTAACATTTCTAACAAAAAAAGTTAGTTTTTGCATAATTTACAAGTTAGGGCTTACATTGCTTGCAGCTATGGCTACCAAACTAAGGCAACGTTGCTTTATAGATAATATAATTCTACAAGATCCATAGCTAAAACACATTTGTCCAATACATTAAAAAAATCTCACTTTCATAAATTTGTCATCTCTTGTAACCACTTGTATATTATAGCACAGGCGTGAATAATACGTGACATTATGCAATTCAATCGATCTTGTGAAAGAGTGCTACTTATCAGGGGAGAATTAGTACCTGACAACAGCTTTTCCCAGAATATGCCACTTGGAGGGACAACAATCTTTCCACTAAACAAAAAGATAGCCAGGAAACATGCAATTTTATTGATTATGCCAGTATTCGACATGTTCTATTAGCTAACATAAATATGAGTACAAGTTTGTATACTAAGTGTACAAGCATATTATCTACGACATCATAACCAAACAAGGCATCAGAATAATATATTGATAGCTGTAGTAAACTACAGCTTACTAGCAGCAAAACTTTGAGGGTCTGAATAAATTCAGACCCTCAAAGTTTTGCTATTCTAGGTAAGAATTAGGATAAGTATGTTTCTTTGATACTCTTGGTGCAAAGGCACTACCAGCAGGTGAAAGAAAGGCTACAGGAGATGAATGAGGTACCGTGGAATCTTTTAAGTTGGACAGAGATTCGGCACGCCTTCTTGTAGTAAAATAAAACGTTAGAACGTTTTATATAATGTACGTAAACGAATCTGACTAGGTTTATATTTTTGTTAATAGAAGTCTTCTTTATTTGAGTTATTTTTACCACTTAGTAGGTTGTTGTTGTGGTAGACAATTAATTGTGCAATGTATATTTTACTTTATAAGTCTGTAAGACAACTATTTAACTAGTCTTAGTAGACGTACAGTTCTTACCTAAAAAGAATCAAACATTTTGTTACAGTAATATTTTTTTTTAAACATGGTAAAGAAAGCAGTGTAAAGTACTTTAACTAATTATTATTACTAAAAAGACGAAGCCAAGTATATATTTTATTATAGTTTATAGCTTGTTAAAGACTGATTAAATAATTTAATATCTTCTTAACCTAATAAAGATGATATTTACTATCTGAGCGAGAATCATGTCAAGTTTTTAATATTTTAAAATTAAATGGTAAAGACCTCAAAATTAGAAGTCTTTATAAAAATAGTAAACACGTTTATTTTTACACATATAATGTTAAACAATGAACCTGATTTACTGTTTTGTACATTTGTTTGTTTCATTTTTTCATAGAAAAATTAGGTTAAAACCACAAAACTACATAAATTACTGGTACGACTAGTTTGTTAGTACCTTTTAAAGTAGGGCAAGTGCTAAAAGTAGCTAAATGAGATTATTTTCCCATATTTCGAGGTTTTATGATTAACAAATTACACACATATGTATGATTAATAAGGTGTAGTTCTTTTATTTTCATTATTTAAAAACTAAGTCAGAACTTTGTAAACTAGTACAAGTGGTTACTTGTAACAGTTTACCTGTTTGGATACTTTGATCAAAACAAGCTATACAAATGCAAGTACAGCTATTTTCTAAAATACAAAGAAATATAAAAACATATTTTATCCAGTTTTTTCTTTACATTTCCAGGTATAACCTATTAAAGTTTTAGACATTTCTGTAGAAATTAGACAAAGTTACAAGCATAAGAACCTTTGAACTGCTCTCCTGTAAAGTTGCATTTTTGCACTTATACTAGTTTACGTAGGACCCGTCGATAAGACAATTACTTTATAGTTTTCAGTACAATATTTATAATATAGATAAGTATTTGCCTTTGTTACGTTACCTATTTTACGTTCATTTAAAGATGGCTATTAAACGGAAGTCTCAATATTTGGCACTTTTAACCCATACTGTGCTTCAATCGAATAATAAATTAATATTATTTTCTATCAGTTCCAGTTGACCTACTCACATCAACGTCGACATCGTCTCCAGCTGAATATGGAGCAACTGGACTAGGCAAGCAAGATAAATATGGTTGCAGTATGAACGGAAAATATTTTTCAGAAGGGTCCAAAGTTCCCCCGACTCCGAACAAACCTTGCGAACATTGTTACTGTATTCGAAATATGACGACTTGTGTTATGCAAGAATGTACTTTACATGTGGATGGTTGTACTCCAATTTACCATAAAGATGTCTGCTGTCCGGTCCGATATTCTTGTGGTAAGTGTATTTTTTGTTGCAGTTTAAGTACCTAAAACAAAGAATTAATAAACAAATGAATGTCAAAGCGACCGAAACTTTATATAAGACTCAAGACATTATAAAATAAAGATTTTATTTTCTTATCTGAATATGTATAGTGAATGTCTGTGCGAGTTTGTCTAGCCTATGATTTGTTTCTTTTTTTTCTTTCTCGGAGTTATTAGGTATTAGTGATAGACACTTATTTTAAACATATTGATGTACTTTAAATAATTTATAATACAATATTTTTTATAATACAATTTTTAAGTCGAATTATTAATTTACGCATACAATTTTTTGCAAACTTGTTAATTAACATAAAAACCCGATTAATAGTACGTGTAGTAACTGATTTGAATTTTATTATTTTATTTCAGATCATTCCGAAGACGAAATACCATTATTGGATGATATGTCTACGACAGTACGTCCAACACCTGGATTTTTACTTACAACTACCACTTTGTCACCTGTAACGCAAATGACACAAGACTGTGTTCATAATGACCAAGTTATTGCCGATGGTGCTTCAATAACAACAGAAAAGGCATGTGAACATTGTTATTGTATGAAAGGAGATATTGTTTGTGTTGTACAAGAGTGTGGTGTTCCAATGGAAAATGAAGGAAAGAACTGTACATCATTACCACCTCGTGAAGGTCAATGTTGTCCAGATACGTATATATGTGAAGGCGACGAACTTGTCACCGAGGCACCTACCCAATCTTCGACAACACCGCTTGTGGAAACATTAACAACATTGTTACCACCAAGAAGAACGGGTGACGAAGGCAGTGGATATAGAAATGAACCTAATGACAATGAAGTGTATACGGAAGCACCGGGATTACCTACTTCTGATTCTGAATTAGAGGGTAGTGGTGAAGAAATAGAACCCACGAAACCCACAAATACTTATGAACCTTTAATTCCTGGCAAACCCATAGAACCTCAAGAAATGTCCCCTGATATGGAAGATCAGGAACAGTATATTCCAGTTACACCTAAAGCAACTGGTGAGGATACTGCGTCTACAATCAAAGAAACCGACCGAACTGGTATCCCAGATGAAGACGTCGAACAAGAAACTATTGAACCGGAAGTGTACAAACCTAGTACACTGGCCCCCATTGATAGAGAAGTTGATAAAACATCAGAGCACGATGATAATAAACTAGCACAAGAAACAATTTCAAGTACTACCGTTACGGAAAGCCCTCAAAAGATAACAACGGAATCAGTTGAATCACTAAACACTGTGCCAGATGTAGTACCTCAACATGAAAAAGATAAACTACCCGAGCTTTTAAGTACAACTATAGTACCAGGGATCGTTTCAGAAGCTGAGCCGCCCGCATTTACTACAGGTGAATCTAAAATTGGAACTACAGACATGCCTAAGGATGACATACTACCCGAAAAAGAAAGTACGGAACACGACTATAGAACAACTGGTCCAACTATTGAAAAAGAAATTACAGAAAAAACACAAGCGCCATTTGAATCCGATGATGTAACTTCAGATCGTAGTACCTCTCCGGCAAGCATAACTACAGAAGAAATTGAAAAGCTATCAACAGAACCAGATCATGCACAAAATACTGTAGCTGTTAACGAAGATGGCTACTTATACCCTCATCCAAGCTTAGATCACAAAGAAAAACCTATTACATCTGATGATAGAACTACTCTTGCTGACATGATTTCTAAAGAGGATGAGCTTGAAACTTATACACACCCAACAACTCCGATATCACTATCTCAAGAAATTGAAATTAGTACTACTGAACCTGATAAGGGATTGAATACTATTCCAAATGAAGTAGATGATGAATCAAGCTCTAAGGCTTCTATTGACAAAACTACTTTGTCTTTTGAATCAAAATCAACCATAGCAGTTGAGCCTCAAGAAAATGACAAGAAGGTACCGAGCATCACAGATTCATTCACAACATTATCTGAAGCTCAGGCTACTAGAGGAGATCAGTTTACAATTACTACAGAACCATCCTTCAGAAGGGAAGATGATATAAGCGCCACTACATTTAAACCAAAAGAAGAATCTCCTTCAACAACAATCAAGGCCGAGTTTATTGATGAAGGATTAATTCCCACATCGGCACATGATGAAAAGATAGGTACTAGTTCAGATATATCTTTCGATGATGATATCACAACCGTAATCCCAGAATATTATAATAAGCAAGAGGATACCAAAGAAACCACAACTGAAGCAAGTCTGGATGCTTCCATTACTTCGGAGAGATTGCCTGAAAAAGTTAGCGAGTCCACACAAAAACAAGAACCTGAATTTTTGGTAACTACAGAAAGAAATATAGATGTTACAGCTGCTGATATTGATAAAGAGCCCAGCCGTATTCCAGGAGAAGGAGATTGCTTGTTAAGTGGCGTAACATACAGAAATAACTCAATTGTTCCTAGTACTAACAACTGCCATACGGGATGTAGATGTGTCAGCAGTATAATCAAATGCGATCCCATTTTATGTAGCCCACCACCGGATTACATGGACAATTGCCAATCCATATACGATACTCCTGAATCTTGTTGTCCAACTTATGTTTGTGATCATCCCAAAGAAACGATTCCACCTCAGTCTGATAACCAAATGTCTGAAACGGAACGTCCAATGCAGCCACCAATAATCGAGTGCCAAGGTGATCAATGTGAACTGAGTGTACCAACTAAACCATCTGTAGAGCCATCCGCAGATTGTTCTTCTGGCAATTGTGTTCCTGTAACTGAGAAAAAGCCTGAAACCAGCGAGTGTGGATTGGAGGGATGTGGTGGACTTAACCAAGAACCGATTTCCGCAGAACAGTCTACTAGTAACTGTCTTGGCGCCGACTGTAAGTTACAGCCCACACAAGGTCCGGAAACCCCAACGATAGCATGTGAAGGAGACAATTGTAAGGCGATTGATTCAGAAAAACCAGTATCTTGCCAAAATGAAGATGAATGCAAAAAAATTGACTCTCCCCCTATTCAAACTATTCCATGCGAAGGTAATGGTTGTGACTCTAATGCTGTTTTGCCATCACAAGATAGTGATGTGGGATTATGTAAAGAAGATGGTTGCAAACCTCCAGTGGCGACATCATCTGATTGCGAAGGTGATAATTGTAGAAGAAAAGACTCTCCCCCAGTGGAACATATACCATCTGGTTGTATAGGAAACGAATGCGTTAAAGAGTCAGACACTCCAAATATTCTAGCCAGTCACCACACAAGTACCGAATCAGCATTACCAGAAGAAACCCGTAAAGATGAAGCTACTGAAGTAAAACCAACAGAACCAAGCGTTGTACCGTCTGAAGAAAAAACAACTACAATACAACTTGCAACTGAAAAGGAAATGACACCAACCGAAAAAGTGCCGGAAGAAGAAATTAAGACTGATGCCGGAATGGATGACACTTCTCGTCTGCATGATGTGCCATCAAATGAACCAACTGTAATTGACAAAGATGATGAAGAAACAATGAAAATTAGCACTGTTGGTGACCATGTCACGAAGGCTCCTCTTGAAGAATATAGCTCTGAACCACTTGATGAATCTTATACAAAGATTCCTTACGATAATGATGATATCAACACTCAGAAAACAGTTTCAACCCAAGAACCAATTGTTGATGAATTATCAACGAAAATGCACGATTTAGAACAAACGACAAAATCGCAATTGTCTGAAAGTCCTACACAAGTTCCTGATGCTTCTGGAGATCTAACAGAACAGCCGATGATTGAGCAACACAGTACAACAATAAAAATATTGGATGATTTAGAAGATCATACATATAAAACATCTTTAGTGGAAACGCTAACAACAAAAATTCCCGATGTTTTAGATCATACTGATGAACAAAGTTTAATTGAAAAAGACACCACACAAAAACCGCAGATTACAGAAGAACCAGCTTTGGTGGAAAAGGATATCACAAACACTGTTCTTGAAGAAGCTGCTTCAGATAAGCCATTTAACGTCAATGAGCTAACTACACTAACACCAAATGTTGTAAAAGAATCCACCGAAGAACCACTTATTATTGACCAAGAAAGCACAAAACTGCCTGAGACTATTGAAAAGAAAACAGATAAACCTACTTTGATAGAAGGTGATAGCACAAGAAAACCTGATTCAGATGAAAAAGACAAACAAACAGACAAACCCATTTCAGTTGAAGACGAAAGCTCTAAATTACCTCACATTGATGAACAACTTCACACAACTGATATATCTAGTATAGTTGAAATAGAAAGTACAAAAATGCCTGAGATCTTGAAAGAACATACTGATAAGCCAACATTAGCTATTGAAGAAGGTACAACAAGCGAGACGGCTGAAAAGTATACCGAGAAACCAATTTTAACTGGTGAGCCAGGTACAGATGTTAAGTATACAGATAAACCAGCTTTTATTGAAGAAACAAGCACAAAAATAGGTGATGATCAAATAGACATACATACCAGTCAACCTGATTTAGATACAGAGACGCGTACCACAACTCCTAAGATAACTGTTGAGAAAACAATCAAACCAGACATAGAAGATGAAAGCATAAAACAAACAGATGTTATTGGAGACAATACAGAAACTGAATCAACAGATATGCCGGATATTGTAACTGATATCACAATTAATAATGAAGATGGTATCAAAGAAAAACCAATACTAGTAGACGAAGATTTACCTGAACAACCAGAGAAGAAACCTCAGGAATCTGAAAGTACAAGCAAGCCAAGCATTTTAGAAGAAACCACCGAAAAAGTTCATCCAGTTGAAGATAAAACTACAATAAAGCCTACAGAAGATCAACCAATCATAACTGATGATCAAACAAAGGAACCGGAGGTAGTTGACAAAGACAAGATTCCTCCTCTCATCGAAAAAGAACCTACAGATCAACCTCACATTGCCCCTCACAGTACAGGTACACCTGAGGTACCTGAGACAACAAAAACACCTTATTATGCATCAGAAACAACTGTAGTAGATGAAGATATTGTAAAGAGTCCTTCATCTCCATCCTCAGACTCAGATAAACAGTCTCCTGAAATCGTTAAGCAAGATAAGACTACTGAATCACCACTTGAGCAAGATAAGACTACTGAGTCACCATTATTGCACACGGTATCAGAACTACTACCACCTTTAAGAGAAGGACAACAACCTACTCAGGAAATCTCTGAGCATTTGACAACGCCAGAAGAATCAATAAGCGGTCAAGAAGTAACAAAAATACCAGAAATGCAATCGACTACAGAAATCATAGAAAAAACATCCAAACCTGAACCTGATAGCATCACTGAAGAAGGAGAAATATACACAGATATGCCAGAACACGTGTCCTCAGTGACGCCTTTACCTGGAACCGTTAGTATCGAACCACAAGAAGGAAGCCCATCTGAACCCTCTGATTCAGCTTTAGAACCCGCTGCCACTGAAACTACATCTGCTCCATTTGAAGAAGATAACAATAAGTCTACAGAAACTGTAGCTCAAGTTTCTGATGACGTTACCAAATATGAAAGCTCAACTTTCATGCCTATGGCTTCGCAAGGACAAGAAATAGACTCGTTCCCACACGAAGAACAGACACTAAAACCTGTACCCACTTTAGAAGATAAGGTAGACGAACAAGGTATAAAACCATCGGAACATGATTCGGAAGTGAAAGATACTCCAGTTATGAATGTAGAACCTTCAACTGAGCGTTTAGAACCTATCGAGCCTGAACAACCAAATGTAGTCCCCGAACTGTCGAGTAAGAAACCAATTGCTAGTACAGATGCGACTACAAAGGTCCCTGAGGAATCTTATGCAACAGATGGGTACGACAGCGAAAGTAAACCAGATGATATCGATAAACTCTCGCAAACAGAAAACCCTATTGTCGTAGACCAAGATCAAAGTATCAAAACATCTTTATCAGAAACAAAGACACCTGAAACCCCTGATTTGGTCACAAAATTGCCAGTTTATATAGCAACTGAACCACAAGAAAAGCCGGCTGATTCTGATGAAATGGTTAAAGTCGAAGAAGAAAAAACCACAGAATCTCCAATTTCCAGAAAACCAGATGAACCCGAAATACATGTACCTGTAATAACGGAAGAACCACAAATTGGCAGTACTGTTTCTGGAATTCCAGATACTAGTACAAAATCAGAACAACCAGAAATGCAAGATACCACAAAGACTCCTGTAGAAAAAACTGACGATAAGGAATCGGAATCATCGGAAGCCCCCAACGCAGAAACACTAAGTACAACAATAAAAGACCAACCGTCAACTGAGTCGCCAACTATATCTGAGGAAATTCAAACAGAATTACCACATATTCAAATATCGACTGATAAATCTATGTCTCTCGTTACTGAACTTCAACCAGAAAGTGGTGGTACACATGCTGTCGTAACAGATAAAGTCGATACTGAACCAACAATAATCGACGGATACACCAAACCTAGTGAACAAGTAACTGAAAAACCAGAAGATGCTATTTTAATGCATGAAACCACTACTTCTAAACAGTTAGAATCATCAAAATCTCCTGATTATACCTCTGGTCAACCTGAACATTCTGAAACAACGCCATATTTAATAGAACTAGAAGAACATACTCATAAGATGGAAGAAGAGGTATCAACAACATCCCGAACTGATATAGATGTCGAAACACCAGCTCCAAGTAGCGAAGATACCATTAAAATACAAGAAACAATTACAAGCGAACTTCCTATGGGCATCGATTCCCACAAAGAAGATACATCAACTGCGTCACCATTGTTCGTTGATGATGTAACGAAATCACAACCAGGAGAAGAGATAACAGACTCTGGACCAATTTCAGAAAATATACCTAAAGAAGAAAGCGAAACATCAACAAAACAAGGTGAAGTAGTTTCTGAAACGATTTCTGAAGAGCAAGGAGAAACATCAACAAGACGGTCAGAAATGGCTTCTGAAAATATACCTGAAGATGAACTTGAAAAGTCAACCAAACTACCAGAAACAATTACTGAATCTATGCCTGAAGAACAAAGTGAAACCACCACTAAACAGGCAGAAATATCTTCAACCATTACGCGTGATGAAGAAAAAGGTGAAACAACAACCCAACAGGCAGAAATATCTTCTGATAAGGTACTTGAAGACGAAAAAGAAAGTACAACTAAGCATACAGAAATAGCTGCTGACGTTATACCCGAAAAAGAAACTGAAACGTCTACCAAGCAAGCAGACATAGTTTCTGAAAATATTCCTGAACAAGAAGTTGAAGCATCCACGAAACAGGCGGAAACAGCACCTGAAAAGATACCCGAAGAAGAACTTGAAACATCAACTAAGAATACAGAAATTATTTCTGAAATGAAACCAGAAGAAGTTGAAAGTTCAACGAAACATACAGAAATAACAGATCTAACGACACCTGAAATTGAAACATTGACTGAAAAAGCAGAAATAGCTCCTGAAAAAAGACCTGTAGATGAGGATACAACGTTAACTACACTACAGCCAGAAATCATTCCCGAACATATACCTGAACAAGAAGGTGAGACGTCAACTAAACAAGCTGAAACAACATCTGAAAAGGTGCTAGACGAAGAAATTGAAACATCAACAAAACAAGTAGAAACTCCTAGCGAAATAAGTGGTGAACCCCAAACAACTTTATCAGGGCCTGTAGCAATTACAGTTGAGCCTTCTTATCCTGAAAAGACAACCATAGTTCCAGTTCCTCCTGTTACTGATGTTGAAAAAGCAACAAATGAAATGGACGCGATACCATTAACTGAAAAAGATGATTCACGCAGAACAACTGTAGCTGAAAGTGATGTTACCACACCTAAAGTCACCACTGTAAAAGAAGATGAAATTTTGACACCTGTGACTGATGACAAACCTGAAGAAAAGCCCAGTACCAGTGAAGTAGTTACACCAACTGCAACATCTGAACTGCCTAAACCACCCACTGAAATGCAACCAACAGATGAAGTTACTAGCCCAGATGAAGACGGTCATTTCCCACCAAGCGGGTATGGAGAACCAGACTACGTAGAAGAAGACCAAGCATTTGGACCCGGTACTTGCCGATATGGAGGAAAGGTTTATGTTTCTGCACAACAGATTCCTAGAGACGATCCATGCGACTTCTGCTTCTGCTTTAGGAGTGATATTATTTGCTTACAACAAAGTTGTCCACCTCCTATTCACGGTTGTCATGAAGAACCGATACAAGGTTTCTGTTGTCCTCGATATGAGTGTCCTGTTTCAATGGCTACTACCGTTAACGTCACTACTACTACTACAACTACAACAACTACGTTGCCACCTCACTTCCCAACCCACTCATACAAAGGAGCAGCGCAAAGAAGAGGCTGTCAAATAAAAGGACATACATACAAAGTAGGAGAAGTCGTACGCACAGCGTCTGGACCATGTTTACATTGCACGTAAGTATTCTATTATTATTTAGTTAGTACTTTCTTATTTATATCTTTCGAAAATGTTTCTCAATTACATTTTAAAAGTCAAAAAGTTTACGACAAGGAGAATTATTAGACTTTTTTTATATACATCAAAAATGATGTCAACGATTAGTTCCTAATTCTTAATTTTCCACGTGTGTAATTTTACCAATTCTTTTATGGAAGAATTCTTCTTTATGCGCATTCTTAATTTTACCTATTCTTAATTTTCCGAATGCCTCATTTTCACAATTATAGAAAGTACGAATTCTGTCTTTTACACAAGAAAGTACAGTTATGCACATTGTGTAATTATGTTTAATTATAAATGTTAAGAAGCAATGCATCGGTAACCCTAAACTCTGAAATGAACTTAAAGTAGCCATACATGCAAACCAGACTTTTCAAAAAATAAAGTAGCGTTTGCTGTTAATGAATTAAGTAAAAAACCATTGCTGCACAGAATGGAAAACAATTTCAGAATTATACAAAGAGGCCTAAAGTCTACACCTCTCTCTGAAATTCAAATCGCTGAACTCTAGATAGCGATTCAGATTCAAGCGAAAAACTTGAAACGCACGTAAGGCTTTAAATATATTATGACTCTACTTCCGTTTAATTAAATTTCATTTAAATTAATTGTGTTTTATAGTCACCCTAAATAAAATAACTAGCTGACCCCGTTGCAACTTCATTTCCTAACAGTAGTTTTAGATATTAGCGCGTTCAATCAAATAAACAAACAAACTCTACAGCTTTATATTAAAAGTATACAATATAATCAATATAAATTCATATTTGCACTTGTGACTAGGTAGGTACTTATTAGAAATATTCCGAATTCGTACTTTCTATAATTGTGAAAATGAGGCATTCGGAAAATTAAGAATAGGTAAAATTAAGAATGTGCATAAAGAAGAATTCGTCCATAAAAGAATTGGTAAAATTACACACGTAGAAAATTAAGAATTAGGAACTAATAGTTGACTCCTCAAAAATTACTAAACTAAATCATATTAAAATATTACACGACCTTTTCGAATGATTTTTCAACTCCACTAAATATCTATAAAACAATAACGGGTTTTACCATGCCCAAGATATCCATAAGGTATTGATTTTATAAGTAGCTTATTAAAAAAACACAGTACTTTTATTTCTAACAAAATAATATGTACATTTATGGAAATATATATTTATTTTAAAGTTTTCTATTTCTAATTTTATAGATGTGGAGGTGACGGTCAGATGAAATGTGATCCCAAAGCGTGCACACCAGAACCGATGTTAAGACAAATGATAGCAGCTGCTGTTTCATCCAAGCGACGAAGGTGAAATAACACCGAGATATTTTAAAATGTCTCGTATACGTGATCACAAGGATCTCCTTTGTGATAAGTAATATCATCTACTCTTCTGTATGCACAAGAATAATGCTCAACTCAAAATATCTCCATGGAGTAGTTTAAGATTTCGTGTCATATGTAGTAATCTATATTATTGATTTTTTTTACTGTTCTTAAAAAAGTCGTGGCACACTCAACTGATTTAGTAATTATTTAACCGTTAATGTCTGTGATTAAAGAATTAAATTGAAATGTTAATTTTTAAAGCAAAAATGTTTACAAAATGATATTTTTCCGATAAGGGCTAATTTATTTTATTATTTATGTTTTTGTCTAACAAATATTCAGTGCCAAACTATAGTGCTAAGTTGTAAACAACTACGCCCTTATGATAGAAGTTCAAAATTATCGAAATAGTGTCACCACAATAAATAAAAATTCAATCTGACCAAAGCGAAGCTACAGATACTTCAAATATACAATAAAATAAAATTTCGACCAAGCTCAAGCTTCAAAGGTCAATTAGATCGCCGAAATCTTGACCATTTTATAATATGTAAACTTAATTGTTTTACCGATATAAGCTTAGTCAATTTCTTTGTCTTTACACGATATTAAAGTAAGCGATCTAGTGTCGTGTAAATATAAAGTTATCTTAAGGATCCCTGATGTTGTAAATGCCTTACTTAATTTGTAATAATTTATATATTTTAGGTGTATAGTACTTAAGCCATGTTTTGAGACCAGTGACTATTATAATTTTAGAAATAAATGGCCGTTTACGACAAATGAGAAAAGCATCGATCGACGTATTAGCCTTGGCCGATGCTTTTCCTGCTTTCACGTTTTACAGAAAGTGACTGTCCTTGTTTTCTTTAACTCGTGAAAGACGCAATTTTTACTAGCACTCACTCACTCAGTGATAATGGCCAATTTTATAATCGTTTTGTAAAAAACAACCTTTACAATATGATTACACAATAACATATTGTAGGATCTTTTGTAACTTTTGATATTAAAGTGCTGGTAGTTTTTTAAAGAATATCAGATCGAGATGGGTACGAAAGTTTGATAAGCTGTTGTGACAGTCTGTGTAGCCGAGATGGTGCACAAAACGTCTGCTCGCATTAATTCGTACCAACCTTTATCTGTACGCAGGTTGTAGTTATATTTCTTATTTATTTTAAAGTCGTAGCAATAAAATTATTGGTCTTAAATTATATTGTAGATTGAATATTTTGCCGTTTTTAAAAAGGAATACATTCAATCACAAGAAATTATATCATTAAAAATCATATTTTATTTGTTTATGATATTTTACCTTGACTAGCAAGAAGACCTAGCTGGTCTGTACAACTGTGCGAATGAGTTTTGAATAAAATATTTCAAATGAATTTCTATTGTTTTACTCTGCCTATTACATTTCCTTAAACGTAAGTATATACATGTAAGTGTAACCCTCGCAATCATTTTGCAGTATTGTTAGAGTAATAAAATTATCAGCCCTGGCTAAGACGATTCAGTAGCGACCTCTTACTCAAACGTACTATACCTACATAATGTACTTTCTTGACACATCTCACTCTACTTATTGTAGTACCAAATATAACCATAACTTTTATTTCCAGGTTGCTTACAAGGTCCTTGTTTGTAGACCCTAATAAAATGTATAGATTTGTCTCATAGACGCAATAGATAACTTGAGCGATAATTTGACTGGATGGAGGGTTGATTCTGTGGGCCTTTATGTTCTTTCAGCCTGACATTCACTAGCCATAAAATTAGTTTAAACATACCTAGAGCAGACTTAACATATCTGTACCGTACTCTACGCTTTATATTTCGTTAGAACTACAAGACTTACCTACAGCAAATATATTTTAACTATTAGTAGTGAGGTATGGTATACCTGACATCAATGGCATTTTGCCTGTTTATTTGCCTATAGTCCTACAAACTATTTTATGGAACTTTCTTTCTGTTAGATTACTGATGTAAGGGCACGCTATGTTAATGTTCGCAAAAAATTTAGGGTTTGGTATAAAATAAGAAAATCTCAGCAGATAAGCAGCGATTTGACTGTCAGATAATTAATGTTAAAGGGTATTCTTCAAATTTCTTCTGTAAAAGCAATATTACGGTTTCGCAGAAAAATAATACTGCTAGCTTTATACACCTTAAAGCCTCTCAAATAAATATAACTATAACTTGTGGATGTTTCTGAAGATCTGGTTTATCTGGTGGTCGTGTTCCGAACCCTCAGTAAATTTAGGCGCTAAGTTAGACGAGCATATGTGATCACTATAAAACGACTTTCACAAGCGATATCGTTATATTTTGTTCTGTTAAAAAAAAAAAATAATACGACGTTAACCTGACCCATTGATACACGGATTTTATGGTATTTTTAAGGAAATCGAACCACAGTTTATATACCAACAATACAGAAGATATATATAACGTGCACATCTCTGATACTACTGGGGGGTGGTGAGGAAACCTACGCCGAGTCAAACTTTAACCTTATTATGTACCTACGTCTTTGATAAGATGCTCTACCAACCTACGAGTACCTATAGCAGGCATTAACAATGTAAAAAGTATATCCTCACTAGAATTGTATAGTGTAGAGTCAGACGTCTTTAGTGACTAAATAAATTAAATAACTAAAATTAAGGAAAAAAATCTGATGCTTTGTAAAATAACCGCACTGGAACCTCTTGGTTTCTAACGGTTTTATCAGTCTATCTTCGGTAACAAAGGATTCAGGAGTGCATAAGTATTTTTTTTGCAGTCAACACAAAGGATATATTTATTTAGCATATTTTTATGAGGACTTTTTTTAATAATAACACTAATTACTACATTACTTCCTTTAATTCTACTCTGAAACGCCTACCAGAAATGGAATAGCAACTGCATTTACTGTGCTTTGCAGTTTGCTTGTTGAAAAAAGTCTGTGTGATTTTAATCATAAAAATGTAGATATATTAAAAGCTTCAGTACACATTTTGTTACCTTTCTATTTCATTAATTGATTCAGTTTCCAGCATTCATTTGTTATCCAAACCATAATTAATTACTTTCGCTGTATTATATTTTAAAGCAAGTTCCCGTTGTTTAAGGACAACCCCTTCCATAAAAAGAGCTGTCAGTAAACGTACCCTCTAGTCCACGAACTCATAATATCCACGTCTCAGGTCTCAGGAATGTTAAAGAATTCAAGCATATTGTAAAAATATCATCCTTTTACCCAATCAACCAAGAAATAAGTTTGACTGTTGTACAGTACATGAATTACATTTAACTGAAACATTAATAATAATTCATCTTTATTATGTTAATATACTGATAATTAGAAAAGATACACCCTATAAACAGTACTTCACGTACATTTTAAAACCGCCAATCGATTATGTTCGTTTAACGTACTAATTTCAAAGGTAGAGTCACTGAAGATGCAAGCTCTTTGCAGTTATCTAAATAAAATACAGATGGCTCTTTCTTGTAGTTGAGTTAAAAGTTATTAATGTAGAGTTGCGTTAATAGATGTCGTTGTTAGTTCTATATGCATAATGTGTTTAATTGCAACTTTTATTACAACGTTTTTTTACTTACTTCGATTTATTATAACTTACTACCGCCAACAAACTTATAATCCATCTTCATTTTAAATGCACGTCAACTTATTTGTATTTTTCTAATTAAACAAATATGATACAATGCAATAAAAAATGAATAACGATAAACAATCAAAAATAACTTTAGCTAAGTTCACACAATTCACATAAATATTTAACTAATATATACGTAAGAAACATTGACGATAAATCATTAATAAAAAGTCTAAAAATGACCCACAACTAAAAATGAGTGGATTCATAATGTTACTTTAATGTCACATCACAAAATTATAATTAAATAATCAGTGGAGTAGGTAAGTACTAACATACTTTAAATACAGATTCAGGCGTAATCTACGTCTATTTATTATACATGATCGTAGATATAATATAAATTTTCTTAATCAAAAACATATCTACCAAATCAAAACAAACATAAAACCAATTTACTTTGACAAAATTTATAGAAAATAATTTGAAACTACCTGCACAACCTACATATTCAAACAGTGTAAATACCTGTTCTTGAAGTTGCTCCTGCAACTCTCTTCAACTTTTCTACTTTTTGTTCAATAATCATAACGTGGAAATACCATTCTTGCCGGCTTAGCTGTATTCAACTTATAAAATTGTGATTCTTTTTAATAAAATATCTGTTGTTACAAGTTAAAATGAGCTGCTTTTTGATTAGGTATTATGTTGTTTTTGTTTAATCAAGATGAATAATAAATGTATAAATTAATCACCTTTTATATTTTTTTTTGTTATCTTTTTTTCTGGCTTTTAAATGGCAGAGGACCTAGTGACGCTCATGGACGTCAGAAATGTCAGCGCATACCTAGCCGAGTCTGCCCTACACAGAATTTGTTAAGTCTAGCAACTCTGTAATGTCACTAACTGCTGTTCCCTTCCACCTAAGTACAATAAACTAAATAAACAGGCACTAATAAAGACGGCCTCTTGCTTTCATACAATAGAGTAAAACTGTATAATATTTATTAGCTGCTCAAAGACACAAATCTCAAAATAATTTGCTCTATTGAAGTACCTACTTGCATATAAGTAGTTAAATACGACCGTCGATCATCAACCTACGACAACGACATGGATATTCACTGCTCCTCTAAATATATTCAATGTAAGCAATCCTATGCTTTCGTCATAATGAATTTCACGGCGCCTTGACCATCTTTTCCTTTAATACACTATTTTACGACGCCAATTCTAACATAAAATACCGTGGTTTATCTACTAACATGTGTAAAACGTACTGTTTATAGTATTTCTATGTCATGTTGATAGTATCTTCGATATTAAGGTAATAAGCCTAATAAGCGGTGCCAGAGATTTTAATTAGCATAATTAATAGGTAGGTACATGTATTTGAAATAAGAAATGTTAATTTCTGACAGTATTAACGAGTCTATATCTGACGAGCGTGGTTAAGAAGAGAAGACATCCATGAGCTATTATTGAATTAACAAAAAATTCTTATACAATAACAGGGGTCTACTGCTGAATAAAATATGTTGTATAACAAGTAATCAGCCAGTTAAATGAAAACGTCTTTGTTTTGTTTTCATTACATCCTTAAAAAGTAATCCAAAATAAACAAAATAGTAAAGCACAGCTTAATATTTCAGCACAATTTACATTAAGTATTACATAATGTTGGTTATTTTATTTATAATTCATAGCGAGAGACTAGGAGCCTGCAAATGGAATATCCATATTTTTCTCAACAAGCTATTTGTTACCTATGTAGAAATATGTACCCTCAATTTGAATAACTCTGTCTCCCTTCCACAAGGTTCCGCTTGTCCCTGTTGTCTCTCTCTATCCCATTACTTTTATATTGTTCGCTAACTTTCTTGTTTGTATAAGCAAATACACGTATTTGAAAGTTTGTATATTTGTAGATTGTATTGTAGGATGATAAGTAGACGTCGGTACATTCTGTTCTGAAGATTTAAGTACCTATTTATTCTGAATATATAATTAATTACTCTATTTACATTATATGTTTTATATCAAACAAATATCTTCTACGAAAACCTGGTGTAGTAGGTACTCACATGAGTACTGAATTTGAAGGACATGGAACTGAAAGTTTAGAAGTAACTTTTCTAAAACATTTAGGTTAATTAGGGTATCTATATTTAAAGACAAAAAGACGGTTATGGGTCTGTTCAATAAACATTTAATATCAAGGAATGAGAAAAATCGATATAAGTAACATACCAAGAAGTTTCCAATAGAAGACAATCGAGTGGAAGCGTACTGAAAAATTAACTAGAAAATCGACACTAAAACTAGACTTTAGACCTAAGTATCATAAACTTAAGTACCTACGCAATTCCGCTTACATAGACGATTTACAGAAATTCCATATTTTTTTAGATAGTATGGAACCTACTTGGAAATAAGCCTTTTCAAATACATATTTTTACCTGTAATTGGTCCTGTTATGTCTAAGTATTAAGTTAACAAACGTAAAAATAAACTAACCAAATTGAGAGGCTTCTGCCCTTTTTGGAGTCGGCTAAAAATGTAACCACTCCTTTAACCATGGGGCAAAGCAAAATTCATCAAGCATAACATTTTGCCAAATTGTCAGAGTAGTAAAGCATGCAGGCCAAGTAATTCACCACCAATACATGAGTAATATCTCTGTAATAGGACATTAAACGACTGTTTTGATACGATACAAAAATAACAAAGTAGTCAAAGATAACAAAATAATATCTACGTTCATACACGAAAAACAAACTGGATTCAGTTTTCTCCCTCGTTTTGCATTCTCTCATTATGTATTGATGAGTTAGTACCGGAGAATGGGGTTTTATTTGCTCATGTATAATCTTTCAGTAAGCCTTAAATATAAGGTTATAATTTAATAAATAAAAAGCAAACAATGTTATCCCTCCGTAATATTAACAATACGAAGAAAAGTACTTTACAAAGAATGATTAACTCATCCATAATGCAAACCTACATACATTATGTGTTGATCTGATATTTAGAGAAAAAGTTCAACTTGTATCCCATACATTGTTAACTCCTTAGTGGGATATAATATAATGTTTTCTTGTATCATTTTCTTTGAATATTATAAGATATCTTGACAGTATTTACTACTTTTTTTTCTAAGTGAATATGTGGTTGAAATAAATTATCATTACGTAGAACTTCACGTATCATGGAATATAAACTGATGAACTAAGGAAACTGATGTGTATAATGTAGGTAATTATTTAAACTGTCA
This sequence comes from Schrankia costaestrigalis, assembly GCA_905475405.1. Lineage (NCBI taxonomy): Eukaryota > Metazoa > Arthropoda > Insecta > Lepidoptera > Erebidae > Schrankia > Schrankia costaestrigalis. The sequence goes on from FR997832.1 coordinate 10,535,582, forward strand.
TGTTCACATTCACTATTATTAAACGAATTAACGAAATATTTACCATGTTTAGAGTTATTGTGTTTCCGATATTTCATCGCTGTTACAAGCGCCATGATCACGGATGAACTGAAATATCGGAATCTCAATGACTCTAAACATGGTAAATATCCCGATAATTCGTTTAATAATACTGAGTATATTTTTGATGCCTAAGTATAAGTCGTAAAGGTCGTTTGTGGGACCACATACAGGAAACACGGACTAAAGCTCTACCAGTACCTCCTAAACCAATATGCGATACAGGCAAACTTGGCCTACTAATATCACCCTAGTAGGCAAATTAAAGGAATTTAAGTTAACTTTTCCTTTAATTGTTTTCGTAGTGATAAGATCTGCACACACTTGCACCTGTGCCGGCTTTACGACACGCATGAACTGACGCAGGCACCTCACGGAGACGTATTGCCTAATCCGATACTTGTTCTATAAATTCCTATAACAAGCCAAGCAAACTAGTAAAGCTTACAACTCTAGTTCACACATAGACGAAGAGCTTTCAATTTCTACGTGTAAACAAAGTCAGTACATCCTTTAGATCACATCATAGAGCACAGTTATGTCAATCACAATATCGATCGAAATAAAAATAAGCTTCGGAACTCAGGTCGAATTAAAAAAAATGTAACGACGAAAATATAATTACATTTTCATTATTAGATTACCGATTCCCCCCCATTAAAGCAGAATGCCATCAGCGAGACCGGAATGTGTCACATAAAATTAATTATTTGTCACTATTATTAATTGTCATTCCTTAAGTAATAGTTGTTGGGCTTTATTTTTGTTTGCGTGAGCTCTTTGAACTAATATCTTTTGAAGAAATACACATGGATTTATAATTATTTACTTTTATTTATTACTAGTTAATCCACGCAACATCGCCTGAATAACCATATAATAGATGTGAATTTAGCTATAAATCTTAAAGAACTGTGTCCAAAAAAAAATTACAGCTTTAGAGTAACATTACGCGTAACATCCGATCCGAATCCGATCCGACCCCGTTAGAATAAGAAACTATAATACTGAAACATACATTACTGTAACTATAAAAATAATTAGGACTTTAAATGTGGTAAAAGGTGAGTCAGCTCGCTGAAAAAATTGGCGCTACAAAATAGTTCTACGACTACTTCGGACAGTATTTTCACTGGCTCGCATCGGAGTCGGATCGAACTCGGTCGGATTAAAAATAAGAAATGTGTAAATTTTTGTAAAATATTTCATTAATACTTCTATTTTATAACCTAATTGAATAGTCATCACAAAAAGTTTTTGGTATCTACTAAATTTTAACTATAAAAACCTCATACAAACCTTATCACCAATATCATCAATACACGAAGAGTTGCCGAGCACGGGGATCAAACCTGCGATCACATGCCTGGCAACCATGGACGAGACCGTGGCTGGTATATGTGACCCCAAATTAGATTTACACTCTGTATTTCTCGGTCTTTTGCCGGAGTCCAATATATCGCTATTTTCTTCCTTACTCCCATTCCCACAAATGTTGCATAAGTCACGTCGACATCACGTTTCATTAAGTAATATGTATGCTAGTGTGTAATTCTTCAATAATCTTTCATCAATTGTATTAACCTATTAATCACTGTAAACCAGTCTAGCCTGTATTTCCTTTGAGCGTCTCCTTGTATTGGTATTGCGTTTGGATTTTTAGTCCTGCTTATTGTCTTAATGACAGCACTCAGTAGCCATTAACACACCTTAGACGCTTATAAAAACTCGATACAAAGACGGCCACTAAACACAATATGATAAAGAAGATACCAACCACATGGCTCCTTCATTCAATTACAGTTGTTTCACAAATCTTTATTCCGTTTGTCATTTATTTCCAAAGCATTTGCTAATTTAACTATAAAAGTAATAGTTATTAAAAGAAATCAGTCGTACCCTACACCCTCTTCCCGTTTTTACAATTCACAAAGTTTACCCACCACCCACTCATTAAAATTATGTAGAGTTAAAATTTAAACTGCGTTATACCATATAATCTAAAAAAAGTTTTTAATCTACGAGACTAACGGAGAAGTGAAGTCAAGTATTTAATTAAATCTAAGTTATGAACAATGTCAACTTACTCCTGCTTAAAATGAATATTAAATTATCATTGCTATGTATTCAATATTGATTATTTATTATCACAATACCTACATAAATACACATACTGGTAGTAATTCAACATGAGGCCATCTTCGATGGTACCACTGCTTACTTTTCCACCTTTAATGAGAAGGTAGTGTGTAAATGTTACTGCGTTAGGGTGAAAGTATATAGTGGCTAGTGAAATAACATGTCTATAGCTTATTTTCCAGGGTGATAAGCGCGCAGTGCTGGGCCACACAGAGCTTTATATCTTGTAAACCACATACTGAGATCTTTAAAAACTGGTAAGGAACTTTACCATCGGGGAATTTGACCTTCTTGGCTCTATGTCGTATAAAAGATAAACTTATTTGTAATAACAATGTTTCTCACAATAACGTCAAGTCAAATATTTGGCTTCGATAACATTCCTTCTGTACGGAGATATGTCATCTGAATAATACCTTTTGTATATAAAAGATCTTAACATTAGAGGTAAACCACATTCTCTGTACGAAAATAAAAGAAAAATAACTTGACATAAAACCCTATACCAATCCTTGCCGCAGCCATGGACTGTAATCACTACATTACAGAGATCGTCTAAATATGTAGTATTGGATTATACTAAACTACTATGTAATAGTTAATCTGTTCTCAGTTACTTTACCTATTCAATAAAGTAAATTAATAATATTTGTACTTACAGGCTAATAAAACCTTTAACTAAGTAATGGCTTAATATCTGACTCCCCCTAAATAGTACTTCCACGGGGCAATGACACTAACTACCTTGAAAAAACGCACCCCGTCTGGGAGCTCTTAATAAATGTTTTCCTAACGAATAGTACACAAAATGGCAAGTTTTAAAATTTACATCCACTACCACTATGAAAGTAATCATGGTCGATAGAAATCCTAGAGCTTTTGGGTACTCACAGATACATTTATATCAATAAAAAAATTACTCCACCGTGAACGACACTCAACCCTTCAATAATAAATATATGTTCAGTCCGATCTCGTTTATATCTATTCATTGAAGTTTTCAAATTATACATTGTACCAAATAAAAGGAAATTACTTTGCAACAAAATGAGTTTATTTCCTTCATAAATATATCTAAGTAAAAGAAGGTAAGTATCTGTAATAACTAAAAAATATTTCCCAAAACCACTAACCTCCAAATGAAATAATACAAACACAAGATATAATTTAAAGGAATCTACAAAATGGCAAATTTTTATAGAGGGATTTGTCCCAAATAAGGTTGTATCTATTTTTTCATTTGGCGAGGGCTCGCGGGCTCCGCGTGCACCCACCATCCCGAAGCCGCGGCGCCGCCCCGCTCCGTTCGCGGTCTCCATGGCGACCAGCTCAAATGACGTATCGATCCCGCGAAGGGGGCGAGGGGCGCTCGCGGGGTGGCACCGCTCCACCCGCCGCGCCGACCCCCTTGCACCCCTGCCACCGCCACTCGACCGTTGGCCCATGCAAAATGACGGATGTAAACTTTGGATAAATACCTCCTTGGAAGGAAATGATATTTTCATTAAAATGAAAATGAGGTTCATCATTTTTATTCTTTTAAAACATATGGTTTTAGCTTCCCTCCAAGACAGCCTTAATGAGTCTCCCACATTTTATTTGTTCTGATGGAAATGTAAAGCTGACTGTATAATTGCGTACAAAGAGGATCGTTTCCTTTTAATTTATTTTGTAGAATGTATTTGTATCAATAAAACGATAAGCAATAAATTGCCAACTAGTAGACAGCTAGATTAAATCTTATCATTATTTATATTATAAATAATATAAACAATCACTCGTACATAATAATTTATTCCAGAAATAAGAAAACAAACCATTATAGTTAGACACGGTTCGTGCTTCGGTAACACCAACTAAACTTTGATTAGTTCGAGATATTAATTTTCCACCTATACTAAAATGCAATTAAAGCTGTGCAATGTTATGACTACATGGCTTCCTTTTATGCTACAACGTACATAAATGTAATTATTCCTGTCCAATATTTTATTATTTACATAACGACAGAATTTTATGATTAAATTGGTACTCACTCACACCGAATATATTTTACCAATAAATTGTTTCGACGTACTTACAGTAGAGACTTCAGTAGTAATATCGGTAATGGATTATTGACTTTATTCAGAATAACATCACTTCACATAAACAGGAATTACCAACCTACGATTAACTGAATATTAACATATTATTCCTATAGGTTATTCTAATACGGTACAAAATTAAATTAAGGAATCCGAATACAGCGACTTTTTATTCTTATCATAATATTACGTTTAGGTAGATAATATTTATATAAAATTGCGTATATTTAGATACATATTACTATTTTTAAATTAAATCATTGTCGTGTTTAAGCGTCTCTTCTAAAATTTTGTTTCAAACATTAACATAATTAAGTGGTTCTCAAAGTTTTCCCATTATAAACTTAGCGAGAAATTTTATTTTTCCCTCAAGTCACGCGTCGCTGTGTGCGAGTGTGTGCACGACACAGCGAATTGGATTTTCTGTAGTGTGAGTAAACCTACTTTTGCAAAGAGAACAGGGAAACCTTGGAGATTCATGAAATATTAATATAAAACGACTCAGAACTTATTCCTTAGGTAATTTAAGCTTATGTAGCAAACACAATTTACAGTATTTTATACACATATTTACTGTCCAAACACCTGTTCCAAACGCGTTAGAAAATGATTAATTATAGTATAAATTATATGTTCCAGCCAGTTAAGCTAGGCGTGTATTCAGAAAATTGTAAAGGCTTATTATTAAACCTTAATTTAAAACTAAGTTGTTTTTTTTCTAATCTTAATAGGCAAAAATAAACATAAACACTATCCCAAGGAGAAGGACTATCTTATTTTATGGAATCTCTTACAAATTTAATAGATAATGATAGGATGTGTACGAGCGCCATACAAGACTTCTTTGCCGCGCTAAGCAGAAAGTACAAAATAATTAGTAACGTTAATAAAGTATACGGTTATTCTTACTCCTCATGAGTTCTTGTTCATATCTCTTGCAGTTAAGATCGTAAGTTACTATTTCGCGAATTTAATTTCTCCGCGTGGTGACCCCATCTTATCCAATGGATGTCGTAAAAACCAACTTATTCGTGAATATTATCTTATAACGAAATAAAAAGAAGGAAGACTTGAAATTAAGCCCTATACCAATCCGTTTGGCCAGCGTGGTATTAGTAGGCCAAGTATCCCTCCGTCACAGGAGGAGGCCCGTCCCTGCAGTAGGACATTAATCGGCTGTTATGATGATATCGCCCATTATGATTTTCGCAGGAGAATACCACCACATTTTAGAAAAAACCACACAGTCAAATAAAGTAAAAATATGTATTTAGAAGCATAAGGCTTATGTAATAACGACTTTTCAAATTATCTACTTAGAACTGTGTACTTGTATCATATAACTACGTAACTAAAAAACTGTAAAAAAAATTAAAAAAATCACATAAAAATAAAAGGTAAAAACACTATTCTACCGATTTAAGTTTCAGTCATAACGTCTTCCCTCGATGCGAACTAAGAAATATAGATCCTAGCGAGCAAAACCTGTACTAAATCACTAGTCTGCATTAATACATATATATTATAATCACAACATATAAACTATTTATAAACAAGACTTAGGGGTACAAGTGGAAGAAGTAATTGTAATTTTAAGTAGATTTCTAGGTGTGTTTACGAACTTCCTCAAGGGTATTAAATGGTCCACTGCAGAGAGGACTTCAGCAGTAATTAAAGGTTAACTAATACCATTCTACAAATTACTTAATAATTACTTTAATTATTAACCACTACCACTTGATCAGTGCTTGAACAGCTAGCTAATAAGCCAGCTAGATTGATATTAGATTTTTTACCTTCTTTTTACATTGTGTGACGGACATAATATTCTTACTATCGGGCTATTTCCATAATTTCTTCCCAGACTATTCCTGAGGATCGAGTATCCTTACATAACCAGAGCAGGATATGTCTTTAAAAAAATCATTAACTTAGCTATTGCTGCTGTTTGCCCGTATCGTACCTTCGCCTTGACTTCCACATGGCCGTAACTTGGTACTACAGGACATATACATAGAAACATCTTAATTTAAAATACGTTTTAAAAACAATTACACAATTTAGCATAGTAGTCTTTGAAAGTCCCACTGCAGGGACGAGCGTCATTTAATGATGGAGGTAAGCTATTAATTTTGCCATAATTGATGTGGGGTTTCATTTCAAGTTTTTCTTTTTAACCGACCCTAGAACTTACATATTTCTTAAGCAATTTGAATAAAACTTTTCTGTAAATAAATAGTTATGTATTTATTTATTTATTTTATTATAGTTATTATTGATATTGGTTTTAATATTGGAAGACGACAATCATACTCCTCACCCAATCTCGTATTTTGATGTTATATTTAAGTTCTTTGTTTTTTCTGTGTTTTTATTTAATTGTATCTAGTTCTGTACTTTGCATTTAAAATATGATCATGCTTCACGATGCTGTGGTGGGAAGAATTGGAATCAGCGTAAGTGTGGGTTTCGCTCTACCCTAAAAAACTACTTCACTCATCGTGCGTCGCTCGCCAACTAGTCTCAAAGGAAGATCAGCGCTAGTTATTTTTAACTGGCATTGCTGATTTGGGACTGTTTTGCAGCAACATTTTAATTTGTATACTTCTTTTTTTTTCCACATGTACCTATACTATTCTATGTAATTTTAAGAAAGCTTTGTTGTTTTTGTTTTGCTGCAAATAAATTGTTTTTTCTTTCTTTCTTTCTTTCTGTTTTTAAGGGGTTTTGCTTCCAAGCTTTTAAGTTAGCCCTATGATCTTATTAAAATTGATAAAGCAGTTTGGTTTAAATCTAAAATGGAGATGCTTTGAATCCTCTCTGTAAATGAAACTGCACAAGCATTATTTTCGATATTAACGCTTAGGTTGTCTGTTTTTTAATTATAAGTTAATTATTTTAGTAGAGACAATATCTGCGAATTTTCGCTCAGTTGTATTTATTGACACCCTTGAGATGGGGTAAGATACTGACACCTTTTATTTATTCTTTTCCGTGACACTTTAAAAATAAACTGCATAAGTTCTGTGGTTCAAACCGCTTTCAATTAACCAATAATTTTATAAATCTGAGAATGAATAAGCGAATTTTGCTGTAAATCGGATATAGGTACACCTACGTGGCATGGTCAACGTTTAAATTTAATTGTAAATCTATGATATATGATTGTACTATAAAAATAAATAAATAAACTTATTACTTGTTGCTAACTGGCGACTTATTTATGTAGTTTTATGCAGCAACTTATCACAACCGTCTATAAAGATAATATATTAATAAATAAGTAAGATTCACACAGGGTCTTTTTTAATTCAATACATAGTAAAAATGTTAGGTAGAGCCTGCTGACATGCAAGCCAAACGAATTAGTATTTGCTATCAATTCTTCTTACTTTCCCAGAGGTAATGTGTACATAGTTTCTTCAATAATAATCGTCAATTATAACCTTCAGCAAGATATTTTGGTGGTGACTTGGTGTTGATCTGCATTCCGAGTCCTTCACCTCCTGAGAAATATTTTGTTAATTATTATTATTGATTAAGGTTTAATCGATTAGAAAAGGGTGAGGTTGTTGAAGCTGTAGTGTATAATGTTTATACAATATTCCGTAATATGTGTTTAGTTACGAAGTCATCAAGTACAGTTAACAATTTCTCTCAAGGACCGGTTTTGAGTTTGAACAAACTTACTTATGTACGCTTTATGACTTGGGACTGGTTATTTTTAAGTAATAAAGATATTATTATGTTCGTTGACCTACCTTTATCTTTTAAAAGTTTTTAGTGTATATAGAATGTTGATTGCTTATTGTGAAACAATTACTTTCTCATAATTGTTACTGCTGGCCCTGTAGGTGGTCGTCCCATCTCACTCTGTGGCATCTTAATTTTTTAAACATTTTCTTGTCAAATGATAGTTGTATGTAAATAGCCAACTGGTTTACGTTGTGTTTAAGTGTTTTTAAACGATATCAAATAATGGAAGAGGCTTTCAAATTAGTTGTTATTGTTATTAATGTAACAGTCATAATCTCTGGCTTTTTTGTCAATGAAGAAACCATTATTTTCAAAACTTTGTTCATTCTGTACTACATTGTGTACATACCTAAATATATTTTTTTCATTCTTTAAAAACTAATGCTTGTGCTCATAAAGACTGGGGTGTGAGTAGATGTAGAACAAATACTGTGTGAGCAAGAGTTAATTAGACGCACCTCCAGTTCTAATCAGATTGTATGTATTTTAAAGTCTCTTCCATACAAATGGAACAGGCAGGCAGGACAGGCAGGACTGTTATGTACCAAAAATATTTGAACACCTATCATGAAATATCCCTAACCCTATTATACATTTTAAGACATACTCTCTAGAAAAATAGTCATAATTTATTTATTACGGATTAAATATTACTATCTCATTCAAATCATTGTTTATCGTAACCCTTTTATATTTATCCTAAAAGATAAGTTTAAAAAACCTATTTATATCATTATAATACAAAATAAGCAAGTAAATATATTTTAAAATGAAAATGTCTGAAGTAAACAAAGATTGATTATCCGATCGCATTAGTAGACAAGAAATTATTCATGAGCACGCATAATCACATGGGCCCGTACCTATTAAATAGTTATTTATACTGTATACTTATTACTTTTATGAAAGACAATTTTCCTGTTAATAAGCGTTGTGTATACAATTTATTAGAATGCCCACTTACCTACATTATTGCTAGTGGGCGCGCACCAAATGTCAGCCAACTAGAAATTTCTTAAAGATTATTTTTTTATAATAGTAGCGATAAGAATAAGTCGGTCGCTTAGTGGTAAGATTTACTTTTAACCGACTTCAAAAAAAGGGGAGGTTCGCAATTCGATTGTATTTCTTCTTTTGTGTTTGTTACCTAATTTCTCGAAAACGGTTAGACCTATTAAATTTATTTTTTTGTTTAAAAGGGTACGGTTCCCATTTGGTCCCATTGTCACCTGATCTGGATCTGGATATTCGGATCCTAGAGAAATAGAGGGCAACTTTAGAAAATTGTAAGTACGCATTGTGTAAAATATTGACATAAACGTGTATCGCCAACGTCGCTACAAAATAATGAAGAGTTAGAATTGGTCTGATGATGGAGACCACAGAGAAATGGAGCTCCTCAACGGTATATAGCAGCTACCTTGAGTTTGGCCTTATTTTATTCGTATTGATGAAAACTTTACACACCTTTACACAAACGTGATCTGATGATGAAGACGACAGAGAGTTGCGTTACTTCTCTTGGGAAAATTTTTTTCATTGATTTGTGAGCATGATATAAATTATCTACCTCTTCATAATATAATATTATTGGTAAGTAGTTATTATAATCAAGTTTGTCGTTGAAGTCGGTTTTTTTAATTAGAAAATTATATCCAATGCTCCTGTCGAATAAAGGAAAATAGTAGTTTTGGTTACATAGGGGTGAGGAGTGAAATTAATATCACAAGAAAATAGAAAATTTTTTAGACAATAATTTTCTGAAAATTTGCTTGTCACCAAATGGTGTAAGTAACTTCTGTTAGTCAACCATACCGAAGGTCGTTGTTTTAATAAGCCTATAAGGCTTTTTTGGTTTGTTATTACTTAGCACTTTTATTCAATATGTTTCTTAGTCGTCATGCATAGATTGGGACTAGATGATGATTGGCTGGGTGAACGTGTAAGGAATATTTACTTATTCTTACCATGGTAACACTATTTATCATCAACGTAGAAGTATTAGAATTATTAAAGTTATTAGAATAAAGGAATTAATCTTAATAGACTTGCAATGTAGTACTTTTGTTAGAACCAAGGCTTGAGCTTCTTTTGGTATAAGGTGACAAAATCATTTCTCATTCAATCATAAAACGGTAAAATTGAAAAGGTATCTATTCAAATAAAAAAGTACTATATACGAAACCAATTACAAATATCGGAATCACTTTCGAGGGTTAAGCGCTTGAATGTAAAACCGCAGACAAACGAATACGTACACATACCCCGACATACGTGAAACACATTGAAAGCTCAACCCTATTGTGAGAATATACTCGTATATTTGTAGGTAAACAACTCATAATATTAATATCGAACGTAGTGCTTGTAGTACGTGTTACGTTAGAGGTCTAGTATTCGTTTCCTACTCAATGTAAATCTTTGTATGCGGGACATTGATGTTTGTATTAGTTTAGTTGTTTTTTGGGTATAATCCATACTAATATTATAAATGGAAAAGTGTGTCTGTCTGTTTGTCTTTCTCTCACGGCAAACGTGATTTTTTTTTCACGTGATTTTTTAAGTGGAGATAGTTGAAGGGACGAAGAGTAACATAGGCTACTTTTTTTTTTCTTCTGTGTCCAGGAAAGGGGAACAGTGCTACCCCGAATGAAGCCGCGGGCAAAAGCTAGCATGTAATATTTGCTAATACACCTCGTACAAAATCTGGTCTACTAGTTGATGTTGTCTGAAAATTAGCCATTTATATTGGATTCTAAATATTCTAGATAAGTTAAATGAAAGTATACCGAGTTAAGTATTCAAGTTTTGTTTCATAAAAAATCTATGACGCATCATCTCTTTTTATAATAACATCCCATAATTTACAGACAGACAATGGCGAAGCTTTGACCATAGCTACATTAACAAAGTAATATATTTCAAAACCGATCCTTTTATGCAAGCAAACGTCAATTCAAGCGCACGTAGATGAATCAATTTAACCAGACTTCGTATCGTAATTGTACAAGCACAGATGAAACAAAGCAAACATTGTTGTTATTAACATTATGTACTTAATTAATAAGTTGGTGTCCGGGAAACGTCGACTTACACAATAGGATAGGACGGGACACGTCGATCCCTCTCCCCTCCCGACTACCTCACCTCCCGCCGACGTCCCCCGCTGCCCGCCCGCACTGGAATGCCCATTGTCCCGTCGATATGATGTTATGCCAAGTATTGCCAAGCCACTTATGTCAATAGCACATTTTGTTTGTATGAACTATGAATTTTTTATGATATCATTTTAATTTAATAAAGGTTAGCTATTTCAATTTTCAAAATATTAAAAGCATCAAAATTTTTAAACAGTTTTTTTATAGATATTTAGTACAGTCTTGTACATCCTTGACGGAGAGCTCACTACATACAACAAAATTACAAAAAATAAAATGTACATGTTTAAAGGCTTTAACAATACCAGACACGACTCTACCATAAGTTATTATAATAATAATATGTGCAGACAATTAAAAGTACAGACACATTAAAACCTTAAGTAATTTTATAATTCACTAACATAGTTCTAGTTCCATCTACAATTTAGATATTTACATCTACATAATATCAAAACAAATATAGTTAAAAGATTTTATCTTACGTTGTCCTAATTTCCAAAGGAATGTAAGTCATTTAGTTTTTTACTACGCCCATATGGTGACGCTAACCGCTACAACAAATCATAAGACGTCTTAAAAGCTTGGGCATTTAAAAACGTAATAACAATTTATAATTCGTTTGATCTGATTGCAAGCAAGTAATGCGATGTTATCTTCAAGATATTTATGTTTTCGATGCTTACATAGAAACACAATGTTGTTGTTTATAATGAAATTAATGAGGTTTATTTATAATGCCATAAGATATTACTTATATAAAACAACAAAGAATGCTTTAACAAGTTGCATAAAAGAGTTATAAGAGTAGTTGGATGAGTGCATCACAATACAAGAGTCAGTTTATCGCGAAGACAAATGTACGGCGACAAATCATGTTTAGAAGAGTCGGTGACTGTTGAGTCGCCGGTCGCCTCGCGCAGCCTATGAGGATGTGAACGTATGTAACATAATGTAACGCATAGTTGCATCGAGAGCATTATAATGTTATAGTGAAGTTATTAGTGGTTGAATCAGCCGAGAGGCTCACGTTGGACGGACTGAGCGCAGCTGTCAAGGCCAACTGAGGTCAGTCCTCCGACGCTCTCCGAGCCACGATACCCGGGACCGGTTCTACAATTTTTAGTCTCTTTTTATTTTCATTTTTTGTATACACGCCGCTGAGACTAAACAATGTTTATACGAGTCAGCATCGAATTAACTTTTACTGCGTGGTCAACTCAAATAATTTTATATGAATTTTTAATATGTTATTCAGTTTATAATAACTTATAATTAGTTAATATTAATATTTTACTTATAACGACTAATGTAGAGAGATTAACTACATTGTTACACGTATGTTATCTGGATAGTGTATCTATTGAATAAAAACTACTCGCTGTGTTTTAAATAGAAGTGATTGACCTGTATCAAATACTTTATTATACGTACTTGTTTTATTTAAATCGTGCTTGCTTGTTTGCTTCTCTAACTACGAAAATGTAGAGACAATAAATTCATTCATCGTAACTTTTCAAAGGGTATTGTACAAAAATATAAATATTGTATATATTAAACAGCATAGTCTATTTATAATACCTTCTGGGATTATTTATTTATACTCGAAGTTTATTTTTTGTGTAATGTTTGATGGCCACCAGATGGCGTGTCTATACTGTTCATGGTGTGGATACTGTATGGTTTCATTTCTTAACAGCTATAAACATGGCACCCTCGTATCTCGCTATGGAATTTTTACACACATCTCGCTGTAAATAGCACCACATATTACTCAAATGTACTCGCTACAATAGTTGTAGGGGTTTCCCAATGAATTGTCAGAATTAGTATTTGCAGTTTTTACATTATTTAACGTAATGCTATAGATAGTGACATTCTATTAGGAATATGTAGTAGTAGAAATATGTCTTATTTAAGGAGAAACTTACTTAAAGCTCTTCTTTTGATACCTCTGTTGACATCACTAAGTCTGGGAGTATGAGCAGTTTTATTGTTTTTGAAATGATAGCTGTTATGCATAGATAATCTAGTATACATTAATTAGTAGCTTCCGGATTTCAATCATTATTAAAAATAAATACACAATAATACATGTGGCAATTATCGTAGCCAGACATAGCCTTTGTCCTTTTCTAAGCTCTGTTTTTTTTGTCTCTGTTTTTAGATACTCCGTAGAACTCTCTCTACTAATCTTACGAAAACAACATATTTTATTGGAATAAAATAAGTATTTATGTTAATCCAGGATGTCAGCTATCTCTTTACTTTCACTGCTATGCATCATTATTTTCAACGAAGTAGCCTATTTCTGCATGTATAGAATTCTAAAATATTATTAGCTTACTACTAACTTTTTTTCATTGCTCCTTTACCATCATTAGCTTATATTTACCAATTTCCAGAGGGATTTAATTCAAATTGGATGTCAGATGCCTCTCATCAAGTACTTAAAAAAACAATCTTTAAGTATTTATACAAAGCTACAAGTACTTATCTTACTATTTGTGGACATGGTTAACGTCTACGTATAGCTAAAGTTGTCAATGAGTATTTATATGGGACACAAACACAACTCTAAAACTCAGTCGCTATCTACTAGGGAGCTTTTGGGTCGGCTTTTATCTTCATGTTCAAATTACCGTGGAACCAATGTTTGCGGTGCAACATCGATCCGAGTCGATGTCTATCAAACCTCAAAGGTTAGCTCAGATTTACTTATAAACATGAACGATAAAACGCAAAAGAATGAAAGTTATCAATAATTTCCTTCAGTAATAGTCCTGATTTTAAATGATTGGTTTACTTTTTAAAAAAAGAAGTCCTTTGAATATAATCTCCGAACAAACAAGACATTGAAAGACATTAAAGTTATTTTTTTTGTAAAATATATTACAATCAGAGAAATTAAAAAATTTTTCAACCTATACTTTTACCATTTCTATACTCCCACAGAGAGAAAGAGAAAAGAGAGAGACAAACACATTCACGTACTCACACATACACATGTCGTGCGTTGTCTCCCCTTGACTATATTAAATTAATGATTTTATTTGTGTTTTAATCTTCTTTTGCCTCAACTATGCAAAGGTTTGCTGCCAATTAGTAGAAGGCAATTTGATTAGTTAGACGGAGTACAGTTTACCTTTTATAATTAATAGACTGATAATAATAAAAGTAATAGTCATGACATTATGTTGTCAAAATAATATTTTAAAGCAAAACATTCGAGACCAGAAAATTCAGGTTTTTTTAGGTAATAAGTATCAGACTTATGTCAAATTATTACTGCCCGTTACAGAGCCTATTTTAGGTTATAAATCACGGTAGTATAATAAAAAAAAATAAAAAAGGTTTTTTGATATTGAAGGCCCTTTTATAAACCTTGTTTATTTATTAATATTCTTATAGTACAAAACATTACCTTGAACCAAGAGCTCGGCCAGACGTTACCTACTCATATACTAACTACGAGTATATACTACGTAAGTCGCCTAGTAATGAAGCATTCACAAAATAATCTACAAAGAAAAGTTTCAGATTAAATTTACTTTACCCTTCTAGTATGAGTTAAATTCATTTAAAATTTTATTTTGCTTGTATTGTATTGTAGAGTGGCTAATACATTACACAAAATATCAGTTAACATTACAAAATGGATTATGATTTATTATGAATCATTTAATTAAACAATATGTGTGACATAATCACATATTTATTAACTTTAGCCTTATTTCTTTAAAATTATAATTAAAACTAAACTTAATTTTATATCCTTTACTATTGCACATATCTGAAATCGAACTTTAAACGTTTGCGCTTCACAAAGTTAGGGTTCAGAATAATTAACCAAAGCAATTACAAAGTATAGCACTAACATGACGTAAATATTCTATACGTGGTCATTATGAAAGTCTTCATATGAATGTATACCTAGATGCGTGCTAGACAGACAGGAATGAACGACGGAACAGGGAGGTGGCTCATACAGTGGATCGATAAAGCTCAGAACGATGACGATGACTGGAAAGTGTATAGAGTTTTTACTAACTCTTCTGTTGCTGGACACTGATCTTTTGTTATTTCTAGGACAGTATACTTTTTTATAATATACTTGGGTAATATTATATTCTGGCTAGTTAAGGTTAAATACAATTTAGACTTTTAAATATACCTACTTTTACATTCAGTACTACTCGTAATGAATTTAATTAGTTACTTCTTATTTTTTTTCTTGTTACCCTAGGATAGAAATCCTACTAATTCTACTAATATTATAAATGCGAAAGTTTGTGAGGATGGATAGATGGATGTTTGTTACTCTTTCTTTCGCGCAAAAACTACTGATTGGTTTTTGATGTGTTTCAATCGCGAATCAATTGAAATAAGAGGATTTATTAGTCCAAAAAGGTAAGATTTACGAACGATGACATTGAGAAATATTTGAAAAACCTAGACAATACCAGTTTCTAAGGGATGAAGTATCAGAAATTGAGGATAATGTGTCTGGAAATCTAAATTTACTACGAGAAATCAGACAAAGTATAAGACATGTTCTAAACATGAACCAGCAACCTTCTAGAAGTGAACACCCGTTAAAATTACAAAAATGAGCATGGTGCTCAATTTTTCTAAGGAGGAAAGACAAAAAAGTTAAAATTAATTGTGTTAAATGTCATTTACATTATGTCTCGATCACCGTACAGATATTTGTCGGACCTTTTTTAAATCTTAAATATAATATATACATATGCGCCTAAAATAATCAAAATTGTTTTTTATACATTTATTTAGAACTAAATTACATGTCTTATTAAAAAAAAAATTCTTTTTTATATACATGTGTTTCATTTTCGCTAATATAAGTTGTGGGGTGATGGGTCACCCCGCTATCCTTACGTGTATGCAAGAAAAACCTATCCTGCCGAAGGTTAACTAGCCAGCATTTATTATTACCCAAGTATATTTAAAAAAAATATACTGTCCTAGAATTAACAAAAGATCAGTGTCCAGCAACAGGAGAGCTAGTAAAAACTCTATAGACTTTCCAGTCATCTAACATTTGCACACCACTGCTTAAAGGTGGATTAAATTGATCCAACGGCGATACCAACCAAAGTAATCTATCATAATCATGGCAATTAAAAGTCTTTAATGAAAACCAAGGCCTAAGCCAGATCTCGGACCTTAAACTCTCTTATTTTATCTCCTTACAAAAAAAGTGAATAAAACGACACCATTTTTAATAAAGCAAACTCTTTATTTTTTCAGTTTCCGTAGTAGTAAATTGATTTGTATAGTTTCATAATACATACATAGTTACAAAGTCACAAGAAATTACTAGTGTGTATTCTTGTTTTGGCATCGCCCGACCATGCCCGGAGGTCAAACCACCTCTAAAACTATTCTATCTAATTACACGGTCATAAATCGTGATTTTGTTATTACATGAGTTGTTTTTGTTTTAATTATTCATTTTCTATTTAGAATATAACATGGAGAAAAAGGTATGAACCAAAAATATTAAATATTTGTAACATTAACACCGATCTCTACTTTATCCTGATATCTAAGAAATACATTATAATAAAAATTTTGTTGGTACCGTTGTAAATACGTTCATCAGGGCTAAAACGATTTACCTTTTCCACAAAAAATAGACTAGAATGACTAAGGGAAGATTTTTCCAGCCGTTACTACGAGTATAAGTAAGTACAAAACAGTGTAAAACACACGTTTTTTCGAGCTGTCACTTTTTACGCGGTCAAACAGACTATCAAATTAAACCTTTTCATTATTTAACATTAAGTTGCAAAAAAAATATCAGTTAAAATATATTTAGTTTGAATGGTCGTAAATAAACAATCTTCTGGGAATTGTTGCGAAAATAGTATAATACGCCTGCGGCCAATGTTTGGGAAACTTTGTGAGAACCGTGCAATGAGCGTTTGTACGGGAACAATCTCTCTAGGATATTATTAGTTACGTCGAATTTGTACGAGAGACAGGTCTATTAAGATGTTTGAATTTTGTATTTATAATTTGAATGAATAAGTAGTAGGTCAAGAGATTTCGTGGGTGTATGTTTTGAATTAAGCTATCCAGTGCATTTCTAAGGCTTACAGACCTACTCGGCACATATAAATTACGGTGTTCATGATAATTTACCTTTAAACTATAAAGCTATAGCAAGGTAAATTGTTTTGTTTCCCTTTTCTATCCTCGCAAAGATAAATGCTTCATAATTCCTTTTGATGACTTTTAATACCTTCAGGAGGAGGGCGGATCCTGACATCATGTATTTTTAGTCCACATTAAGATTAAATGGTGACAGGTATTTAGTACAACAGAACGTGTGAAGTGTGGAAAGTGAAATGTAGAGACCAAGTCCTAATCAGTAATATCAATACTTTTGTTACGACAACTTACGTTGTACTTTTTGGTACAACTACATCACTGATCCTTCTGAGACGAAAAGGTTGGGTCAGGCTATTTAACAATTTTTTAGGTATTATTTGATTTTTAAAAGATGAATCCCGCGCTAGGGTAATCCCTAACGCGCAGGCTATTAAGCCATGTGTTGTACTTTCACACTTACTCGTATGTATTCATCGAACGCAGACGACACTCAAGCTTTACGACAATCATCGATGGTTGGATGGAGGTCCAAATCGATAAAAATAATGTCCGAAATAGTCTTTGAACAATTCCATGAAAGCTCATGCACAAGTTTCTGTCTCAGATTTAGACTTTATTTTGACGAATTCTAAACCAATTTAGGTTGGACGTAGTCCACAAACGGCCTTTCTTTTCATATTATTGTCAGTTAACAAAATGCCCAAATGACAGTTTTGACCAAAATCATGTAACTAGAGCCTTGTTGACTATGTGGCTTAACTTGAAAGTACGTTTCAAGTTAAGCCACATAGTAACACTCCATGTTATTCTGAGAGTAATGTAAAATCGCATAAACCCGCATAATCGCATGAACCCTCGCAGATAGGTAGTAGATATGCAAAATCACTAAAACTCATAACAACACTATTTGTCACAGTGTCAACGCAGTGTGGTATAGTATACCATGTTTCCCTCTAGCATTAGCCCTTTATCTCGTCCATCGTCTATTATGGCCTCAGTCGATTTGTAGCTTATTAACCAAACGCACAACTTGCGTAGATTTAAAAATAATCGTGAAACACTTTAAAAGGTATATTAATACAAATTCCAACATGAAAATAGACCACAAAATAAGGTAATTGGAATACAGAACACTTTTACTACATTCCTGAATAAAATTTGGTTAAAATAACTTTAACAGTACACGTTTAATACATTATTAAGAAATAAGGCAACAAAATAGCCATGCCTTTCCTATTTACAACGTCGTTTAAAAACTAACAACATAAAAATGATAATTTTAAAGTAATTACTAAATGTACAAAAACGTTAAGTACCTAAGTAAACGGTGGTCAGACGTTTAATTGCGAACTGTAATATTGTTTTATGGTATTCATGCTTCGCTAGGTATGTGTATCACTTATATAGCGTCCTAGCGATGGAAATGTTGGAGAAATATCAACGAACTGGAGAACAATGGAGTATTATGTGGTAATATTAGAAATATATTCGTTTGCTTATGCGTGGAAAAAAGTATCTAAACAAATCGCAGCATTGTTATATTCGAAGCTGGGTCGAGACTGCATCTGCGTAGGTACATATAAAACATATCAGCCTTTGTTCCCAATCATTATGCATTTTATACAATATTCAAACAAACTATCATCGATTAGGATGTTTTGTTGCATATTGTAATATTTTGAATAACTCAAGAAGTGAAACCATTTTATTACAATAAAGTAACTAGCTAATTGTTTAATCAAAGGAACGTGTGACTGAAATCCACACTCAATGTTTAAGATATTTTTTTATCTTATCCTGGTTTGGGACAGAAAGGATCGCGTCTCGTTGGCTCCAACCATAATATTTGGAACTACCCCACCCCGCGCTACTTGTAGTTCTGAGACAGAACCGGGGATGTTTACACTGAGGCGGGAGGTTTTCAAAGGTGGTTATATTCGAGGCTTCGAACAAGTAACTTGTCGGGGTCATAACCTGTTTGCGACCCCTCCCTGCGGGACCGCGAGCGCTCCGTGTACTCTAGTGACCCGAGCTTCGTCGGTGAACAATCAAAATAATATTTCCTTGTAATCTTTCGTATATATCCAGTTCAATTAATATTTAATTAAAATAGATAAAAATTTAATTACATACTAACAAAACGACCGAGTTTTATGAGGTAATGAAGCATGTGTAAGTGCTATTTTGTAATTTAAAATACACATTGTTATTTTGCAAAGCGTTAATTGAGAGGTTCATCATACAAGAATGGTACATAGTTCTATATCATACAGTGTAAAGATTTTAAATACTTTGAGAATGTATATAATAAAAATATAAATTAATTAAACGCAGTGTAACTAACAGACCAATAACAATAACAGCATACCTAACTCATATATATTAGTAAGTACAAGTATATTACAGAAACCTAAATATACGGATGATATGAACATAAGAACATGTTATTCCCGTCGTCGTGCATGCTTATAGGGAGAGCATAAAATTTAAATTGGCTGGAATTGTCGATTTGAGTTTGTTTGCGTAGGGTATTTGATTTGTTGAAATGACGTCGTAGACGTGTTGTATTTATTGTATAGTGTTCTGTGGGCCTGTGGATATTGTTAAGGCACACAATGCGAGTGCAGCGGGCCGTTGTGCCTTGTGAAATGTTGCACGACTACTTTTTTCGTCTGGATTCTATACTCACGATAGTCGTTTTTTAAGCCGCGAGCTCGAGATGTACAGGTTTATCTGTTTAAAATTTATTAACATCGAGAAACAATTTAAAACCTTTTCTTTAAACGGCCCATGAGCGATTCATGATGAATGGAAATGTACTTACGCCATTATAAAGTTATTGTTCTTGTTTATACCAAATGCTTGTATTTTACTTAATAATATAATCTCAGATAAAATAATATTTATAATTTATTATTAGATAGAATATTATTTATAATTTGTGAGATCCACAAATTATTGTCCTGGTCTGGGTGTTCTTTGTGTCCGTTAATTGATGTTTGTAAAAGGTCCCCGCGACACAGGGCATGATCCCTAGTGCGGGAGTTGTCTTTTTTTTAAAAGAAGAAAGAAAAAGAAAGAATATTACTTGGGCCCCACATATAATTTAGTTTTATTACATTAAAACCATAACGATTAATCTATGAGTTTAGTAAGTGTATTATATGCATTAATATCAGAAATAAAAGAATCGATTTAATTAAAATCTTTTCTATATAATGATAAAATAAAATTGTTTATTGCTATCACAAAGATACTAAAACAAATTACAGCAATTGCATTACGGTATAAAATAAGGCTTAATGTTACATCATTACTAAGGTATAACTAAGCTAGTAGTTATAGCTAGTTAAAGTCTATTTAGTATTACAATTAATGCATAAGAGCAAAAAGTACGAACAACAATGTCACAAATAAATAATAAATGTTTTTTTCTTCAAATAAACAAGTATCAAACCGCCTGTCTCAGCTAGTTTATAATAACAAAAGTAATAAAGCTTAAAATATTTCACTACGGCTAAGGCTAATTACATAATTAAAATTTATCACTTAAGTTAGTACAAAATTAATCACCCTTAATTCGTATGATGTGGATAGAAAATTCTCTATAATTATAGCTGTTTACAAGAATACGAGGTCGGAACGAGCTGAACGAAATATATTACTTTAATATTACGAAACGGTTGCCCTGTAGCCTTGTATCGAAGGAAAATAAAACACACGCAGATTTATAATTTATCCTATACGATATTATATTATACGTGCGTTTATAAGACGATTATTTTACAAACTATATTGAAAAGATATGTGCTGACAACACTAAAATTAAGAGCGATGTTTTACTAGCCCTTAACTCTATGGTACAAGATTTGTTACGAGGTATTTTTCTCTTAAATTGATATTATGATTGTCGAATTTCTTTAATCCACTCTTATGCTCAGACGAGTTGGGGTATTATACTCAAACCCAAACAGGGGTGGAAATTTTTGTATTATTTAGTCCACAGTACAAATAATTTTATTTAAATAGACTCTTACTGATCTCTGTATCCATGGCTGCTAAGCAGTACCACATTCGAAATATATGCTAATGTCTACGTATAATCAAGTTAACAGCAAACATTCAGACTAAGAAACTAACATCTTCATTGAGCAATTAGTACATAGTCACTGTCCATCGAAGAACATGTCTTCCTAATATGGTATAAGTAGGCGACATTTTACTAGAATGCTTCGGAAGCTGATGTCTCATTCAACGAAGAGGTCAGGTCTGCAAAAAAGGCAGCAGAAAAGTCAACTTGTAGACCTGAGCACACTGAGGCGCCGCGCCGCGTAATAATCTTTAACCTCTGTGACAGTCCATGTTCTTGCACCAAAATGCTGTCGAAAACCGGTACAGCGATTACTTGACCCTGCAATGCCTCTACTGATGCCACTCTTCTTCTCGTTCCACTGAATTGTGGCTTAGAGGGGAACTTTGTGACTCTGTATGCTATGGCTTATTCCCATTTCTACTTTAAACAGGCAATCCTAGGGAGTATCTTGCAACTATAAATACTATTGTCCCCTGCGGATATCGTCTTTCTGATCAATTGCACTGAGAAACAGAGTCTGTCTTTTAGTCCTCCTCCATAAGTCTGCGGAACCAGAAGCATCAATAGAGCCCCGACTGGATGAAGTAGGCGCTGTACTGGTCGACAGCATTTTGGAGCTGGTCCATGACCTGCCCCAGTGCCTCGGTGTACTCGTGTGCCAGGTCTACAGGTTGACTTTTGCTAGAGAACTATGCTAGATCTCTAGCTTGAGAGAGACACTCAGCCTAACTAAACCAAATTAGTCCAAAAATGTCTAGTGGCTGACACAAGACAAAAAAACGAAAGCTCCTAATCCTATACCAAATATTTAAAAAGTGTATATTAATATTAATAACAAATAAAAATATAAGTATTTATTGTACTACCTTTCTACTCAGCAATTCGTTGTTGATCAATAATTTTACTATCCTTATACTTGTATGAGTCAAAAACATTGCTGGACCTAGATCAATAACTTAATTTCAGTAGGTATATATTTCTAAAATAATATGATTTTACCTAATCCCAACAAAAGTAATCTAGAAACATTTTGAATAAATAAAAAATATAATTAATTACGAAACAAAAAGCTCTTAAAAGCTTTCCTTTTAAACTCAGTAGGGTTGGGGTGGCGCCCCTCAATTATTATACCTACCGAACTATACTCATTCTGAATGTATGTTTTATGCTACAGTGTATAGGTATGTTAAATGAATTATTATATTTTACCAAGTGAATAATTGAACATCGTGTAGGCATGCGTACATCGACAAAATTAATATAACGCTTTGTGTAAACTCTTTATGAAACAATAAAACGCGAGCTTCATAAATATAACTAAGCACTTAATGTTTGAATTTTACAAGACGATGTCTATAAAAATAAACGCTAAAAGTTTCAGTGAAATACAGAACACGGATATACTCGTAATACTAAACGTAAGGCCGTCCGGTCAGGAGCCTCAGGACAATTTTATAACTTGATGTAATTCGTACAAGTGTCGCAAATGTAGTAACAATGTGAAGCATGCCGACTGATGGCAACGCCATGAAATGTGGTTTGACAACGTCAGTAATTAGTCACGGTCCGTGGACTATAGATAACGTTTATACAAGTAGATATTGAACTAAACTTAACTACTTATGTGTAACTATTCTATTTTTGAACAATGTATTCAATCCCATACCTAATATAAATTTAATTTAGAGAATGTTTGTTTGAATTTTTTTGGTTGTAAATTGGAGTAAAATGAAGGAGCGTCCCGGCGCGGGACGGAGTGGAGAATAACACATGGGGTGCAGTGAAGGGTGCGGCGCGGGGCGGCCCACTGAAAAGTGCGCGGGTGGGGCTGAACAAACTCGCGGGGACGCACAGATTACACCTGCTACTTTATTATATTTTCATCTTTTAATTAATAACATTTAGCTAAAAATAATACCATCGATTTTGTTTAGGTATAGTTTTGTTAAAACAAGTACACAAACTAACTAGTTGTCATAATAATGTTGAAACTGATACATTTTTGTTAACACTATTCTGTAACCATGCTAATTTACCGAAAATATTTAAAATAATGTCAGATACAAAAGTAATGTCAAATAGTGATTCTTTTTAAAGACTACAGTTATTGTAAAAACAAAACATAACAATAGAACCACTAAACTAGTTGTTAAAACACAATACAGATAAGAGTTGTAGTGTAGAAAGTGTGTCACATTCACGTTCCAATGAAGACGTATCCGGTCGTAAATCTTACGTAAACTATTTACGATAAAATAAAATAATATGTGTAAGTACATATTAAATGGATAAGAAAAATGAAACAAAGTCGCGGACACAACTGAGCGGCCCTCCAGCATGTACTCTCAAATAGGGGAACAAGCATTTTAGCATTACCCCCGTGCACAACTCTTCCCGCGGGGGAGGGGGTGGGCCCACGGCGACGTAAAAATCAATATGCTGGAGTTGTTAAATCACGCTTATAAACGAGCACTCGTCTTCGTTTCATTCCTGAAATTGCTCAAGTATACGAGTTTAGTTTTCATTAAAATTCCTGTGTACGGGCGACAAAAACACAAGACTTAAACGTAATGTATACTATGTAGGAACGAGCTTTCATGGACCATGGCTATTTTCACAATGCATATTTCTAACGTATAATAGATTGATTTATTTTTACATTTTTATTTGGCTTTATAACAATTTTCTCACTTGTTGTTGGATAAGGAATGAACAATTTGTTACCCTTGGGCATGAAACAGTTTTGTTAACTTGGAACCTTTTTAAACGGTTGTTTGTCGTATAATACTAAGCCCTTTTTCGTATTATAAGGGAGATAAGACCATCATTCTATTAGATAGAAGTTGGTAAAGAATGGTACCAGAAATAAAGTCAGCTAAGTAGTACCTAGTCTCTTACAGTGATATACGAAGAACCTCATGACAAGGTAAGTTGGGGACGCTATCCATTTTAAGTTAATCGCCGTTAACTATGAATTCAATGTAAGTAAATAACAATATGTTGTATTTATAGTAGCTATTGGAGCTTTATTGGACCATTTTTTTTTTAACTCTCGGACTGAGTGCAGAGCCCTGTGTGGCCGGGAACTTTACAAAAATGGAATTAACGTCACAACAGATTCAACCATTTCTAGATAGCATAGCTAATTTTGACAGAATGACAGAGTTTAGTGCATACGCGACACTTGAGTTAAACGTACCTAGTAACCGTACAAAAATCACCTTACGATAAAACTAGATAAAACAAAAACGGTTGCCTTTTTCTGTAACTCTACTTTTACCTAGAAAATCAGAAACTTATTCAACATTTTTAAAATGTTTGAAACGATTTCACTCAACCGAGATGCGTTCGAATCTTACTGTTGACAATCAATTTGACATAATACTGTTGGCAAGATAGCTCACCTCGCACCGTCTCACCCGACCCGTGACCAAAGTAAAATTTTCCTTGTTTTAGTTTGTATTTCGGTAGCTTCTTCAGATCTTATTTGGTTTTTTAGCTTTTTTTAACACCTTCCCTTAGATTATTGAATGAAATCTAATAATTTCTCTCATACTTACTACCTACCCTACATAAACCCTTAATGAAAATTATTGACGTTAGTCCCCAAATACTTACAACACCACTGGCAAAGCAAGGAATTTCTATATTCGGCTACATCTGACCAGAAGAAAACATAATATTAATAATCCCAAGTAAAAATAATAAGAGGAAAATTTTAAAAAAGTGTCTAAATAATAAAATAGTTAAAAAGCTTTTAAACATTTTATATTGCCACAATTTCAAAGCTCGCCAAGCGATTGCTTTGACACAATTTCATCTACTTATTCACAACAATCCAATTACGTTACAATCACGAGAGGAAACAAAATCCAATCGCATCAAATAATAATGTAGGTACATTTCATTGCTCAATAATTTTAATATAACGTTGGTACCTTCTCAGTTCAATTGAAGCTATTATACAGCAATGAAAAATGATATTGACCCAGTCTACAGGGATTCTATTAGCAAGATAAAGATCAAAGTACTCGCACTTACAATTATAGTATAGATAAATAAAACATTGTTGTTACTACAAAATATACTGCTTTACTTTAGGTGTCGATTATCTGATAGGAGGAACCCTTTGATCTCATTAATTAATCGACCTGAGTGGAATTAATTAAAAAAGGTCGACTGCGATGGAGCACAAAAGCTGCCGCTGTACCGCACTGAGCCAAAACGAACTTTGATTTACTTAAACTTGTTCGTTAGTATTATTACAGATCTGCTGATAGCTAACTAAATTTATTTTGCAAAAGAAATGTATCTTTGTATCTCGTTACTTAGTCTCGTTACTAGAAAAGGTTAAAACTATACAATCATAGGTATCTACTAGTAAAATAATATATCAATGTATTCCACAGTTTCTCGCAACACCATAGGTAACAGGTACATAGCCTGCTTAGCACACTTACCCGTTTACGTTGCCACAATAAGAGGGTTGTTGATAGCCCGTCACGAACCAAAGTTTGGCAACTCCTTCCTATGCCAAATAATAAAAATGTGGAACGAACTTTTGGTGAATGTGTTTCCTTCTTCTTATAACACTGGATCCTTTAAGTGTTGACTAAAGAAGTACTTGGTAAAGCCATATACTTGCACTGAACATAAAAAGGCTCTATTAATATGACGAATAAAACTCAGGGACTACTGTATTACAAGGTAAAAAACAACAGTGGCAATGCTATGATTTTACGTCAAAAGAACTTTATGGCTGGTCATCAATTCTATCGCATGAGATCATTGCAAGTACTTATTACGTACGTTTTTCTCCCAATAACGTCTACTGCAACAAACAGTATTTCTAGCTATCTGTGAAAATCGTCTAAAAATTATTATTAGAGCTTAAAAGTTTGTAACTTTTAACGAATACCTTTATAATATCTTTTATAGCTAATCTTCCACGTATAGTTTTCAGCTTAGGCATTTTTAAGTACGATTATAGAGACACACTATTCAGATGTTCAACCAACCAGATCCACAAGTGAATCGAAACTTACAACAAGAATTTACTTACAAACTTACAATTTACAATAATCTTTATGGTAAAATAATTTACAGACTTTACTATAGATTAAGAAGTACTTTGACTGTTATTTTTTATACCTGCTTTTATAGGTTCGCATATAAAAAATGAGCACGTTGTTATACGAGTAACTTTGCACGTAATATATTATCCCTTTTGAAGAATAAACTTTACAAATTTTGCTTTCTTTTTATTATGCTACATTGTTACAGTGTCTGAAGACTAAAGTCTTGCCAGACTAAGTGTTACCAGTGGCTCGGAAGAAATACATAGTTGCTGAGTATAAACTCCACCTGGAAGCTTACAAATCCATCCATATCCATATCAGCCTATGGACGTCCACTGCTGGACATAGGCCTCCTCCAAAAGTTTCCACTCGGCGCGGTCTTGTGCCTCCTTCATCCATCGGCTTCCCGCCGTCCTAACCAGGTCGTCGGTCCACCGTGTGAGGGGTCTCCCCACCCTGCGCCTTCCGGTGCGTGGTCGCCATTCGAGAACTTTTCTGCCCCATCGGCTATCTGTTCTCCGCGCTATGTGCCCTGCCCACCGCCACTTTAACCGGGCAATCCTGAGCGCTATGTCGGTCACTTTAGTTTTCCTGTGGATCTCTTCGTTTCTGATACGATCACGCAGGGAAACTCTCAACATAGCTCTCTCCATTGCCCTCTGAGTGACGGTAAGCCTTCTGAGAAGGCCCACGTTTCAGCTCCATATGTCATCACTGGCAACACACATTGATCGAAGACCTTGGTCTTCAGACACTGCGGTAATGTGGACGAGAAGATACGTTTTAGCTTCCCGAACGCTGCCCATCCGAGTTGGAATCGACGAGTGACCTCCTTCTCGCAGTTGGACCTACCTAGCTGGACTGACTGTCCCAGGTAGATATACTCGTCGACAACTTCGAGTGTAGAGCCTCCAGCCGTGATTGGAGTGGGTGCAACATGGACATTTGCCATGATCTTGGTCTTGTCCATGTTCATTTTAAGACCAACTTGTTGAGAGACTCTACTGAGGCCATCGAGCATTGTGTTGAGGTCCTCCATAGTCTCATCCATGACCACGATATCGTCAGCAAATCGAAGGTGCGTGATATACTCGCCATTTATGTTGATGCCGAATCCGTCCCAATCTAAAAGCCTAAAAGTATCTTCCAGCTTACAAATAGAAAAGGTGAAATATATGAAAAGATGAAGGAAACCCAGCTCTTTTAATTTTAGCTGATGAATATTCCAATGTGTATAAAATATACAAAATATGGAATGCAATGGGTATTAAAAGCCCATCACGTAATCAAAAATGCAGAAGGAAGCAAAGACTGCATAGGGCCAAATATTTTGCTTGTGAATATGTTCAGGTGGAAGGTAGGCAGTAACTGAGAAAATTACATGGCTGTATGACATAATACCATCTGTCCCTGGCTATGTAGCGACTGCTGTACTCTAGCATTGCCGACGTCCGTGAGCTACGATTGGTTTCAGACTAGGGGGGCCTTAGTGGAAATCTGCCTGATGGTGTAACTGCCTGCCACGCAGGGGGTCGCGAGTTGGGTTCTAATATTGCTGTTTGATTTGTTATGAGTATTTTCATGTATACTATTAACAAATAAATAAATATAAAACTATTTTCTTTAGTTGTCTGTCTAGTAAGAACTCATACTAAGTCGAAACTTGGCTTAATTAGTTTCAGAATATTGTTCTTTTACAAAAGTTTAGCATAAAGCTGAATCTTGGGAATCGTTAAATTTAGATGTCTTGTAGTGTATTGAATTGTTGTTTTGTATTTGTTTTTTCTATATTTTGTTTATATGAGGGAGGCCGCGCAAGGAGGAAATATTTAAATGAGGCCTGTGTCCAGCAATGGACGTCAATTGGCAAAAATTATAATATTTTGTTTATGATAGTTGTAAAAACAGTGTAAGGAAGTACTAACTTTTAATTAATAATTCTACAACCTTCTCTAAAAATTACCAATCCTAAAGTACCCATCGAATGAAAACGGAAGCACCAAGGAAAATAATATACTTTCCCTGGTGCCGTTATCATAAATGTAATTAAATACTCGCAGTACAAGTAAAATGCACGTTAAAATAGATATTCACATGTTTTCCCTTCAGACAAAATTAATAGGTGGCTGTAAAGCATCAGCTTTACAGCCGTTATTTGCGTAACAGGATGTATATTTGTTTGAATTCATTATAACAATTACATGAGATCGACACGGTTCCGCCCACCTAAACTTAATTTGTTGCCTAAGTTATCAAACTTAGGCAACAAATTAAGTTTAGGTGGGCGGAACCGTGTCGATCTCATGTAATTGTTATAATGAATTCAAAC
Source organism: Schrankia costaestrigalis (assembly GCA_905475405.1). Lineage (NCBI taxonomy): Eukaryota > Metazoa > Arthropoda > Insecta > Lepidoptera > Erebidae > Schrankia > Schrankia costaestrigalis. The sequence goes on from FR997832.1 coordinate 10,564,420, forward strand.
AAATATACATCCTGTTACGCAAATAAGAGGGTGTGGAATAACGAACACAGGCCCTGTAAATACTTCGGTATGTATGAAAACAAGCTACGTCAATAACACATAAACTCATACAAGTAAGCATACAATTTGTATAGGCATTGTGTGTTCGTTTAGATCACACGTACGATTGCTTTCATTGCTTTCTTATTTTTCTTTCCTTTGCATTGCTAGTTTCGATTTTTGATTGTTTGCTTTGATAACTAAAATAACTTCTACTGGTTTATAACAAATAGCAAGTTCAATACCACTGTCTATATATTACTGACTATTGTTGCTTTGTGCCTATCGTGACTTTTATCTTAATCGATACAACTACGATAGAATGTACCTATTTAAAGTTCAAGCTTACTAAAATCATATTGATATTTCATAAACCAGTAAGTTATTGGAATCATACGTAATATTTAATTCAAGTAGAAAGGGTAAGGTTTATACAATAGGTAATATATGTTATTATCGCGATAAAACATGAAATAGTTGCCTAAAAGTAAAAAGTAATATTACTTGTCCCGTTAAAGTGGGTCACCCCCTAGCCCCCGCGAGCTCCCCTCACCCCCTGCCCCCACCCCGGCGCCGGCTCTCGTCCGCCTCGCGACTGTCCCCACTCCCCACGCGCGCCACCCCCCAACATTCATTGTGCCGCAATATATTTCTTTTTATGTGCAAACAGAAAAGTCATTTATTTAAATTTTCTCACGAATTCGTATCGCAATTTTATTTTATTATATTATCTGTATCACATTTAGAGTGCTCTGTATGTGTATTGCTTTAGTATCAACACGTTGTCGTAGTAGGCATCTGCGTGCTTACATTAAATTGAATTCTCTCTCCGTACCTAACATTGATTACTTTAATATTATGGATTTTTATAATAAGCTGTTCCCATTATTTAATATCTTCAAAATAAATCTTTATTATGTGAATATTTTACAGCGCTCCGTCTCTCTCTAGCAAGGCCGCGTTATCGCTGTTGTGTCCCCGTGTAATTAAATTTAAAGCTCTCAACGTAGAAGGGAATAATATTAAAGTCAATTGCATTGCAAAGATCACAATTTTCCAACATCAAATCGCAAGGAAGTCGGTAGGTACACAAGATATTTAGGTAATGGAAAGTGTGTTTATTTAGCATCGAGTAAGACGAGGAACTTTAAAAGGTTTTTGAAAATGTAGCTTTTTGCACTATGCACCATTTACTCCTCTAACCTTTACCGCTGCGAAGCTCTACCTGCTCTTAAATCATTTATACTTATATATTCAATAGTTTTTGTTAAGGTATCTTGACGTTCCTAGTTTCATGCTTCAAGGTATTATATAGCTTAGTAATCATTGTAACAAAAATAACCCACTTTAGGGATGAGTCTCCAGAGACCAAAGCAAATTTGGCCTATTAATCAACGGTTTTATGTAAAGTTTTATATAGCTTTTGTGGTACCAGATACCCGTCTTACCCCGTTAACATACGAAGATTATCTGTGGTAACCAACACAATAATTTGTGAAGAGGCCGGGAATGTCAAGCAATGAGAAGAATAATTTATCCTTTGAAATGGGTAAAAGAGTATGAAACGAAACAAACCCTGTACTAAACTTTCCGGCCAGTAAGGTACGGTAAAGCCAAGTTACCCTTCCTCATGAAGAGCCAAATCTCAGTTACAGACGCTTTCTATCCCAATAGTCTAAGTAAATAATTAAACTTACAAATCTACCTTCTATTATGTATAGATACGTATAAATATCCTATGAGTAATAAATGTATATTTCTTAAAAATGCAAGGTGGCTTAGTAAATGAATAGTAGCATTAAACCAGCGAACTGCTATGATAGAAGCATTCAGCAGCTGTCGAAACTCGGAATATTGTGAAAAAGCAGAAAGCCTCCTACAAATTCATTAAGTGAGCCCCACAAACCGGCCACACTTAAAGTGACAGAAATGTGATCATGTCTTTGGTGGTTGTAAATCTCAAAACAGGTGAGACAGCAAGTGACTCTCGGCAAAGACCATTCTAAAAACAAGACTCCTGGGCGACCCACAAAGAATACCCTAAACATGAGGGCCCAAAGGCTTTCATAAGAATCGGAAGCATTGAGAATAACATCCTTAGAATTGTTCTATCCAAAGATTTCATAGTCCTGTCGATCTCAAAAAAAAATCTAATAAGTTTTTCCATTTGTACTAGAAACAGGGTTCCTTCTGATAATTCAAATTACTAAATTCATTAAATTAGCTGTTTAAAACAAATGAACTAAAACAAATAGCCTTTTTACATTTAAATACCTTTAGAGATGTAATAACATATAATTTATAACATAAATTATAACATTAAAGTTTTAGGAAGTCAATATCCATCAAAACTTTCACTCACTAAGTAAGATAAGAGCGGTATTTTAGTTGTAAGTGCTTTTCAGTATAATTAATGTTAATGAGGTCAACCTTCTCATATATCAAAACAAGACTTTTGATAACTAAGACTCTGAATAGTAAAGTAAATTATAAACTTAAAATGAAATTCTTGGCGGAGTAAATGGAATTGAAACTCAGACAGAAAATTTGATCAAATAAGTAAGTATGTCTCATGATGAAGATACAGATAATAATAATAATAATCTTCACACATTCACATAACGCCATTTAGTCCCAAACTTAGCAAAGCTTGTACTATGGGTACTAGACAACGGATAAACATACTTAAATACTTTTTTTTTGTAAATACATACATATTATACATAGAAAACACTCAGACCAATGCAAACAATCATGTTCATGCACACAAAGATTTGCATTGAGCGGGAATCGAACCCGAGACAAAGAAAAATAATATATTTAGGTACTATATAAATACGTAATAAAGAGTAATTTAGTCTGATTTTTATCATTACAATTGATATGTCAAATTCTGTGGCACAGGACTGGCGAAGCGAACGGGTGCCTTACAAGGGGTCGTGGTTAATCATCCAATGCGAGATTATTGCTTGTGACACTGACCATGCGCATGGCAGCCACATATTGTGGCAAGTACCTACGCCACCGAAAAAACCATGATGTGAATAGGAGAATTTATGTCCAGCTGCAATTGTGGCTGACATGATGATTACGATGATGACGGATACTGTTGGCACTTTCAATAGTAAAAATAGTCTTAAGACTAAAAGATTACTAATACCATTACTTACGAGTATGTAAGTGAAAAAACAAAAACCGAACAATTCGTAGAAAACCCCATAGAATCTTCAAATAAACTTCTCTCATACGTCTATTTCTCTTGAACTAACCAGATTTAGAATTCTATTTGTAATTGTAACAACAGTTAATAACAGAATCACATGACGTAAACCTTTAATTTTTATAAAAATGTTTTTATCCTGAACTCATGCAAATTTAAAAAATAAAAATCTATTTTACAACCTCAATTTCACGCACCTTGGATCTGTCCGGAACCAAGAGTAATTGGATAGTCCATTCCACTTAATTTTATTTAAGAATCTGAACAGTTATTGACATTTTTAATACGATTACCAACTTCAAGTAATATTTATCTTTAAAGTGTGTTTAAGAGTTCCTGGCATTAATAAATGAGATGAGTTTAATAAATGCTGTCTCGGTATGATTATTTGTGACACTTAATTTGAATATATCAGCTGTAGGTAACATGAAGGTACATGGCCTACTAAAACACCCTGATCATGATTTCGCTCGCATAGTCTATGGCGTAGGCTATTCTGACAGGTTTACCTTTTCTTCTAGAATTATCTGCAACAAAGATGCTGGCTCTTAAGACAACCTTGGGATGAGTTGAAGTAGTTCTTCTTCTTCTTCATTATCACTCCTTGTAAATATGTCATTTGTACTACTCCCCTGGTAAATAGTGCATTGACCGAAAGAAGTTGCTGTCTTCTCAGAAGTTATGGTTATAATCAACCTTATGTCAGCCAAAAGACGTAATTTATTGAGTAAGTCTATTCAGCAGTCTATTGAGTAAGAGCTTAGTTATAGAGGTCTTAAACCAAGTATAGACTTTCACAAAGGTCTATTAATAAAAAGCAACGCATAAAATTGTAAATCCAGGTTAAGAGGCAGTTAAATATATTTATATACGAGTATAAAATACCGATATACTTACCATATGTTGGTCCTCTTCTTCTGCATTACAAAGACTGGAAGGAAAGGAAAAAGGTCTTACGAGAAGGATTGGTTGCCCAGATAAAGGGACTTGGGTATCATCCACTCTAGTATATGCAACATTGACATTTACCATGATCTTGACCTTGTCCTTGAGCTTTTTATATCCACTTATTATTCGTGAGACGCTAAGTTGTTAACAAAAAAGACTGAAGCTATAGCGAGCCGTATCCCTGTACGATTTCAACAATGCTATTTTCGATTGTGCCCTTTTTGGAAATCTTGACTTTGTTTGCGTTGTGACATTTTTAGATACTGATTCGATTCCATATTTATTTTAATATAGGCTGATATATAATATACAGTCAAGCGAGCTAAGCAACCCGGGGGGAATAAGTTAAAGCCTGAATTTTATGTCTTAAACTTGAATTCAAAATTTTTAATCAATTGGTCCATTTGATTAAAAAATTTATAAGGAGATGGAAACTTCTCGGCTAAAAATTTTTTTAGCCCGTACAGTTAATTCATGACATTTTTTAAATTAATTTGTTAAAAGGTCAAGTAGTTCAAGAGTTCAATTCATATAATATGTAAACAAACGCAAATAATATGTGTCCTCAATTTCAACTTTAATGCACCTACTTTCATATCTTCACCTTTTTTTCTTTTTTTTCTACCCAAAGGTCTATAAAAAAGGTGTTAAACCAGCCATGTGTAAATAAATTAATATTTGTTTTTAATTGATTAGATTAGCTGATACTACAATCTCTGTACATATATATAGGCATATAAAATACCACTAACTAGTAAAATATGTCATACTTGTTGGGTGGCTGCAGATAGAACGGTCTATTTGTCTCTCGTCTGTTAACTTCTACTTAATAGGAAAACTTACAGAAAACAAAAACTGTGTCTTCTCATCAAGAAATTGGAATTAGCTAACCAGAGCTTACTATAATAATTATGTAGTATTGTCATAGCATCATTTATGCCAAAACTCTGGTTTTCAAGATACAAGCTACGGCTTAATTTAAAAACCACTGCCCACATTTAAAAATACTTTAATAAATAATTTTACCTTATACTGTTGCTAAACTCGTAATAGTTATGTAAGTTAACATAAGAAACAAAGTGTAACTTTCTTTTGGACAAATAAATTTATACTAGGTATTGTTTTGTCAGATTATATGAGAGCTACAATAACTTAAATTAGGTGCTGTATTCAAGAACAAACCGCTATAGAGTCCTTATTTCTACTAGAAAATTGTGGCTCAACCAATATAAAAATTCATCTCTTAAACACCAGACTATGATCAATATTTGGTCATTTATGAAATAAGGTCACCTGCACCCCCCACCTACACTTCATAAACTATGTGCTAATTATAATAAAAGATGAAAAATGTTTTTATTTATTTATTGTGTCATTCCTAATTGTTATTTCCTGTCCAACCCTTCATAAACTATGTGCTAATTATAATTAAAGATGAAAAATGTTTTTATTTATTTATTGTGTCATTCCTAATTGTTACATCCTGTCTAAACTACTACTACTACCTTTAATATTTTTTCATACTTGTCGTCCACAGCAGCGGCACGGCTGTTGTCGATGACCAAATAAACAGCGCAATACTATTTTTAACACGCACACAGCCGTTGAAAAGTTTAACACTTTGGCAGTTTGTAACATAACCTTACTTTTACAAAAAAAAAATATCTTGGATTTCAGATTGCCAAAACTAACAAAAGTTTTAGGACGAGATTAATAAGTGTGAAGCTATAAATTGCTAAAACTCTCATTTCTGTACAATCTTGGCCCGAAACTCTTAGAAAAGGTTTCATTCTCCTTTACCAATGAAATCCTAACCAATCTGTATATTCTTCACTTTATTACAATTGTGCAAAAATCATTTTAATAAATGTTATTACACATAATGTATATTGTATATTTTTGACGACCTCTGTGGCGCAGTCGGTATATTACATGGCTGCTACGCAGAGGTCTCGGGTTCGATTACCGCTCAATGCAAATATTTGTGTGCGTGAACATGATTGTTTTCATTGGTCTGAGTGTTTTCTATTTATATAAAGTATGATTTACAACAAAAAACAGTATTTAAGTAGGTATGTTTATCCGTTGTCTAGTACCCATAGTACAGGCTTTGCTTAGTTTGGGACTAGGTGGCGATGTGTGAATGTGTGAGGATTATTTGTTTATTTATATATTGTAGAGACTTTTATAAACGTTTCAGTATTGGTGGGCAGGAGTGTCGTAATCATGAAAAAGATGAAAATATCGCTTTGTAGCCTAAAACCCACAATAATAATCTGAGTTAAGTAGGAGTAATTCTGAGGGTAAATGCTAAGCGTGTACCTAAATACACTGTGTCCTGAATATAACTACCCTAAAACAAATTCAAGTTGAAATAATAAGCTTTAAAATCGGTATAAATCAAAAAAACTCTACGTTTTTATAATATTTGTACAAATTTATATTAAGAAGTAAAACTATTATGATTAAAAAAGTTTAAAGTAATAACTTAACATAAAAAGCACAGAGTAAGGCGCGGCCGCTCTTTATGATTAAAAATATCAGAAAGTATGCAACAATCAATACGTTTTGATATTATTCGTAGTTTATAACTTAATTTACCTATTAAGTTACAAATCTAATTGTAATCTCTTGAGAAAATAAATATCTGTAACTATAATTTTAAATTCGTTCACTTATCCTCAATTTTCTCTACTTATCTAAAACTTCGGTAAAAGTAAAGTCATAGTAAAACTACCCCATTTACACTTCAGTATGTTGGGTATTAAGATCAAATCTAAACGAATGATCGTTTCTCTAGTCTACCTGATGTATTTACAGAACCGTTTTTGTTGGCAGCACTGCACTGCGTATTCTTCATATTTTGTCTTCTCTCTTTGCTTGACGTATGTAACGGATGATCCTTAGTGTGTTTTATTCGTAAAAACATGACTTACTGCTCAGTTCATCTGTACTTATTGATTTGTACGGTCATATTTCATTTGCAAACAATCATCTTCAAATAGTTTATAGTCTATACTTCTAAAACGTTCCTTTTTTAAAAAGCCTTTATTGAATTTGACCTTTTATTTACAAGTCTTGTCATTAATTTTGTCTTCTGTTCCAACGTCGTTAATAAGTTTTAATCAAATTAGAGTAGGTAGGTAATCGTAAAATAAATGGACTAATTACAGATGTTTTTAAAGATTTTATTTGAAGTTACCAAATTCATGGCCAATTGACATCCCCATACCTCTTGACCTGGTTTTAGCCCCATAATACTGTACATTACATACAAAATCCGGCAATGCACTTGACCCCTTTTTATTTTAAATTACAAAAATAACAATCAATTTTAATGCAACTTTCTGGGAAAAGACTCATAAAAGCCGTCAAAATATAATCAAGTGGAACAGACTATAAAACACTCATGATAATAAAATCGGTGAACTTTGAGCTCGAAAAGTCAGTGACCTCTGAAATGTGCCGTATATAAAATAATAAAAAGTAAGTTGAAATGAAAACCTTGAAAACACTGATTTAACCTTTTTTTTCGCATATTTTATATTAAGAGCGAGAGGACATGGCCATTTTGTCACCGTAAATCTAAGAGGAACACCGTGGATTTTAGTCAATACAGCGTGCCTTTAGCTTTTCAGGACTCAGATGTACCCGTTGGGGCCAAAGGCCGGTCTCTAAAAGGTTACCCATGTAGAAAAAGAAGATTGTATTCTGCTTTATAACCACCCATTAATTTATAAAATCGGCATTACAAATTACCTACTATAAATACTTGACTAGACACATCTTATTAAAGTATACCTACTTAGTTGTGTATAATTTGTTTTGATTAGTTTAGTTTTTGTGTATTTAAACTTTAGAGTAAGTAGTAGAGTTAGCTTCCGTTAGACATTAATGTTTATGGTTTGAAAGTTGGCAGCCGAACAATTTCAAATCGCAACATTGAGTGCCAGCGTACCGAAATTTGGATGGTTGTATTACAAAAATCTTCATACCAATATCTGTTTGGGATTTTAACAAAAGGTATTCAAGCCAATGTTGAAAACATGAACACATTTTAGTCAGAATGTTGCTTTTGTGTCTCATAATAACAACACAACGTCGCACGAATACTTAAGTGTCCAACCTCCATTTGCAACATTTTACACCAGAGACGTTTTATTGATTAGTTTAAGCAAATAATATGATTTTATAAAAGTTTTATATTAAAAAAATAGTTAACGTGTTTATGAAATGATATATTACAAATAATCATTAAAAAGTCAAAGAGTTATGTTTATTTTCACAATTTTTTATGGAGGTTGAGCAAATAAACACAAAACAAATTATGCAATTGGAGATAGACCACTACTGGAGTGGAGGTTGAGCATTTTGCATTCGAGTATATTTAGTACTTAAGTGCCCTATAACCAAATACAGTGTGTTTGGGTATCGTGGTAAAAAAAAGTAACTAGTTAACTGGCTATTTATTATTAAAAAAACACAGAATTAAAAAAAACACTGATATATATGTTACGGTAAATGTGATTAATTGAAAATTATTAATAATTACCGGTTATTATTAATAATAATTACATGTTTTGGTAAACGTGATTAATCGATCGAAATTTATTACTTTTAGTAGTAATTATTAATAATTCCCAACACATAATTTACATAATACAATACGAGTATAAATAAAAAATACAATATTTTTTTGTTTTTGTACCGATACAAGATCGTTTACTTCGCCTGGTATTGTTTATGTTGTCTGATCCTGTCAAAACCTTAGAGATTCCATAAAGGCTTTGTCGTCAGCTTTCATATATTTGTAGGTACTTCTAATATATTTTATTTTCTTTTCGGTTAGTGTCTGATTTGAATTAGTCCTTATTCGTCGTATTCTTCTTTCGTCGGATTCTTGATTCATCGTACGTAATGTCAACATAAAATGGAACTATGGTATTACCGTGACTCTACTTCTTCATTTCAATATGTACAATTAAAACGACATAAATTGAAAATAAGAAGGTGATAAGATCATACCTATACGTATAAAAAATAATTAATATACTGACACTATTTAAACAATTTAGATTGGATTTTTTTTAAGAAAATTAACCCTTTTTTGACGATTCTTTATGTTTTCATAAGGAATTCTTTAGTTTATGGGCTATTCATTCCTCAACGGCGTAATTAGTTCTGAATTTCTCATCCAAAATAGGGAAGAAAATGCAAAGCAACGGACATAATAAAAATAGATTTACAATGTGAGCAATGGATCTGTGGCGAGTAAAAAATAGTATTAATCTTCTTATCTAGCATCTAACATCATTGCGAACACAAAGCGTAGGTATACGTAAACACAAAACTACCCATTTAATGCTAAGAAATTTACCCATTTCACAATTAGCAAACATGCAAGTAGCAGGTATATTTTGACAGTCACCGCACAAAAGCAATATTTTTTATTATTATATTAGTTATATTTTACCACCTTACGAAATGTTCGAAACAATCTGTTCATTTATAGATACGTCACAATTTGATTTAAAGATTTAATTAAACCTGAAATTATAAGAATTAAATTTAAACATCCTGTACTATAAGTTAACGATACGCAGTGATAATCTGCAAAGAAATGTTAACAAAAATACAAGTTACCGATTCTTTTCTATAGTTGTGACTATATTTTCCGATTTATATTTCGTCACGGACATTTCAGGTACTGTTTTCTATTAAAATTAATACGTTTTTTCTATATTTCGCGTTAGTTTTAACTCAAATGCGTGCGAGCACCAGCTTCGTCACAAAATAAATTAATAATGGCGGCGTATTGCGTCATCAAAATGCGATGTCGTGATTGGTTACCTGTTAGGAGATTGAATACTTAAGCACTTAATCGATGTTCGGATGCACGTTTGGTGTTTCTCTACGGACTTTGAGCAATTAAGTATTAAGCTTAAATTCTCTTGTGTTAGTTTTCAAAAACTTAAATTCCTTATAAATAATGTATTTTAAGTCCAAACAGCAAGTATTATATACCAATCGAACCGCAATTTGATCCTTAATAAAATTGCATTAAAAAGTGAAATTCGTCAAAATGGTCCGTTGAGCAAATAAGCATTCAGGCGACGACAAAACATCAATTAGAATTATTTGTGTCCCTGAATAATTAAAAAAAAATCATTTCGAATTGTACTTACTATTTATTTCAGTCTGATGAAGAACTAATAATAAAAATGTGTCCTCTTTCTTTTCCGAGGATGTCGTAAAAGTCAACTCGAAGACATTAAACAATCGTTGAATGATTTCCAGTAAAAATACTAAACCGCGTGGTACAGTAGGCCAAGTTTTTCAATGTCCGCGAAGGGCCAAACCTTTAATTTCAAGGGTTGATAAGAAGAAAAAAATATTTTAACTCTGATAACTTTTCTATGCCTTAGTACATATGAAGAGCATTTACAAAACAAACATCATAATAAAGTAAGTACAGAAAAGTTGAATCTAAAGGTATTAGGCGATTATACTAAACCAGATTCCTAAAACTACCCTTTGACTGAATACCGGTCTTAGTTAACAACAGGTTCAGTGTTGCTATGCGTGCAGTAATAAAATGGTTGCAAGGTCACTATTAAAAATATTTCCTCAAAACATTCCTCGTAAAATAATCTAGTCATAAATCGAAGACGCAAATCTGACGCATCGAGCTGATGTCCCTTCCGCTGCCCCAAGGACAATAATGGAGGACGTAAGATAAGATCCATAAACACTCGCTTCCTTCAGAACACTTAGAAACAGAATTTTATCATATATCAATGGACGTCTACTGCAGGACATAGGCTGTCTCCAAATATCTCCACCTTACGCGGTACTATGCCTCCCTCATCCGTCGATGTCCTGCCGTCTTAACTGAATCGTAGGTCCACCGGTTGAAAAGTCTCCCTCTCTGGAACACAAAATTTGTGACTTGCCAATTCGACCACGCCTTCCTAGTAGCTCTCAAACAGATAACACGAGAAAAGAATGTTTCTTTGCAGTTGATTCTAAATATCAAAATTGTCCATGTATTTTAATAGCACTTCATATCATATGATGGTTATTTTTAATATATCCAATGAACTTCAGTGTTTTACAAAGCTTTAAAATTATTTAAACAGAAAAATATGTGCTATTAATTTCAAGTATAATGTGTATATTAATATATCGTAGCAATCTCGTAGCACTCGGCGTAGAGCCAACAATTTACTGCTGTTATTACGTTTTGATTAGCTATTACAGAATGTTAATATTTTATAATTTAGTGTTTCTTTTTAATTATTATAACAGACTGTAAACGTCACACTGCAGAGATGGTCTCTTCCAGTGACTGATAGATATGTAACCGAAGAATGTCTTCTAACCTAATAGGAAAACTTAGACATAGGAGTATGTCTAAGTTTTCTTTGTTGTCTCAGGATTTATATTTTATCATAACAGCCATTTATATCCCACTGCAGAGACGGGCCTCCTCCCGTGACGGAGGGATACTTGGCCTACTAATACCACACTGGCCAGACGGATTGGTATAGGGTTTTATTTCAAGTTTTCCTTCTTTTTATTTCGTAAAGATGATATTCACGGATAGTCCCTTAGTCGGTTTTTACGACACCCATGGAATGAGATGGGGTGGTGACATATTGTATTCTTATTCCGTCACCACACGGAGAGACGGAGACGGAATTATATTTACGTAGATTAAAATTCCTTTGTTGATGAACTTTCAGGGTGATTTCATACTTCCTTTGGTCAGCTTCTACAACAACCAAAGGATGAGATGCTGTGGTCACATCTTTATTTTTCCGTTTCTACAGGAAATATTCATTTCTTATTAGTCTACAGCTGTAGACTTGTAGACTAATAAGAAATGAATATTTCCTGTAGAAACGGAAAAATAAAGATGTGACCACAGCATCTCATCCTTTGGTTTTTTCACGGGGTTCTAAACAAAACGTCTATACTTTTGTTTCAAAACTGTACAAATCTACTTCGGTGACGTTGGTTGACAGTTATAACTCCTATATATACCAAGCAAAAAGCACCAAGCATGACGTTTTGTTTAGAACCCCGTGAAAAAACTAAAACATTTTTGGCCTTGCTAAGATAACCAGAAAAAAATGTTTTGTTGGTAGTTAGAAACATTCTCAACTTTTACTACAACTCCAGAATAAGATGGAGCCATATTTATTGTTTACGTTATTCATGTATAGAAAGAAACCTGACCAGCTACAACACCTTCTGATATACTATTGCGATTATATATACTAAGGCGATAAGGATACTTCTATTTAGCAGTCAGAAAATCTTTAGTAAGAATGGAAACCCTGACACAAAACCTTCTGATCAATTTTGTATTAGAGGACAAAATCCCTGTAAAAAAAATGAAAAGCACTGAAAACAGTCTTAAGCCGTTATGAAGGAGGCCACATCCACATAAATTCAAGCCAGAGATCGCTGTAATTCTTACCTTTTTCAGGTACTTAGTTTGATTCCGCATATGCTCACCATTATATTGACCCATGAGCAGTTAATAGAACCTCTATAAAACAGGAAGAAACACTTCACTTAGGAACACTTCGGCCCCGGTTAGAAAAAATGTCGGAAAGAACATACTCGCCTGTCTCCATATGTGTAGGCACTTGAAAGGAATATAAGGAAATAATGTTCGTTAATAAGCAGCAAGTTAAAATGAGGAGAACTGTAATGATTTATAACACCGTAACTTGCACCTAACTTAAAAGCTACACTGAATGTTAGGTGTCTAAAATATAGAGCTTACTTTTAGTGACTAGTAAGTAACTACCCAAAGAATACATCAGTATACTACAAACCACATAAATAATGGACATGAATACAAACATCAACGAGGCTACCTATAATTACAAAACTATTCATTGACAACCCTAAGTTAGTTTATGTTTATTGTAAACAAAACACTTCACGGCTTAATTACAGACAGAAGTCGTCAATCAAAATGATTGGCATACACAAACAAGTAAATTACCGGTGTCCGTAGCTAAACCGTCACTTTCGGTACGAGAAAATGGCGATAAAAAGCAAGTTAGCACGTTCATTCATGTTGTAAGCGCGCGCCGGGCGGCGTGTCGACGCGCACTCCGAAGCTACTCGTATAACATCCACTCGCTAACTGTCACGTCACACGCATTCTTTAGCTACTTCGCGTATTATCTCGATTACCTTTGCATTCTTATATAACTGTAAGATAAGGCTTTGATCAACCGATCTGTCCCATTGATCTCTTTATTTGTAAACTTGTTACTTGATTTTGTACACCGGTTTGACTCTCTTTGCCTTTCCAGAGATGGACCAAAATGAAGTCCTACGTTAGACAAGAATGTGCTAGTTCCATGCAACATTAGGTTTTCATAACATAATCGATGAGTTGGTATTGGTATAGGAACTTTGTACATTGTCATTTTATTATTAAAGACGACACACATAAAATAAGTGCAGTATCAGTACGGAACAATCAATTGAGTTCATACTAACAATTATCATACATACTAACGACCACGAATAATTACATACTACGAATACTACCATTGGACTAATAAACGGTGTCTATGTCATAATAATGCGTGTAGAGTCGGTCGTGTTTGCTGAAGCACTTGACTTGATTGAAAATTTAAGCAATGATGATCAGTCATAATTATGATCAGTCAAATTAAATCATCAGTGAATAGTACATACCTTCCTTTTATGTTCAGATTAAATCACACGGCTTGTAATACACAAAAACCTCTTATGGCGATACGTACAGGACAAAGTTTATACCTTTTCTCAAATGAACTACCTACAGTTTCTTCAATGGTTATACTCCCTAAAGGCACAAATGAGGAGGGTATGAATGAATCACTACACATCTTAAATGTTTTCTTAGTTAAAGAAGAATGCGTAAAAGTTGACAAATACATAAAAGATAGTTTCCGTCGTAAGATTTTGGTAAATCCTGATAAATGTCGTCAAATCTCTCGGCGAAAAGTCAAGGAAATGACGTCGCTTTTATTTTTATTGAGATGGGATATAAACAAGTGTGGCGCACGAGTGCGGGCGGGGTCACTTAAAGTTAGTGTCGGCTCGTAAACGTATCGGCCAGGCGGGGGCTACTGAACGTTCACCGCCGCCCCGCGGCGACCGCACTCGACACGCTGCCGCACGTCGCCGACGCTCTGAATCGCACCCATTCACACATTAGCTTACTATGGATATACCCACATTAAATTATACTATTGCGAATTATTTATTTATTTGTTTGTTTATTGGAAAAAGTGTAACAAATAAATTCTACGACACTAAAATATATTATATTTTTTTTTTAGCTGACTATAAGTGTCCTACTAAGATCTGTGTAAGGACGATAAAGTAAAGACCCCTTTGCCTGTAACACAAAATATAATAAGTAAATGTTAATAGGTATATAAATTTAATTTTTTTACTTTGAATTGTTGATTTCGGGACAGGGACACGGTCTCACAATCGTTTATTGTCACCGTCGTTAAACACTAATGAACTAATACATAGTCTTAGCTTAGTTTAGTTTATTGTAAGCTCATGTAGAGTAGAAAATTGATTTACTTTCATGCGTCTGGATTTTATAACACTACTGCGAAAATTTACTAACACGTTGGAGGAAGCATATACCCAAAGTGTACTACACTACTTTTTTATTGTTAAGAGACAATTATGTTCCCTTTATTATATAATTACGAAACTCTTCGTGATTTTTTTTTATCTCAATTAAATATCATAACAAAACATTTTATCTGTATTATCCAAAAGATAAGAAGCCAAAATACAGTTGAAAACTATTCGCAAATAACGGTATTTGTATCATGGGTATGTCCACAATAGGCTCCCCTGGGAAAGGCGGCGGCGGCGTTCCGACAACAGACAGCGGGTGTCAGCCGCCACGTGCTACCCAAGGCCACTCGCTTAGTGTCAAGGTCATTGCCACTCCAGCTCAGTACACGCGGCACCCACGCCTCTCCTGTCACCACAAATAGACCGACCTACTCTACACCACTGTGATCTACCGCAACAACTTGACTCAAGCCCACTACTCCACACCCACTAAGCCGGACAAGTTTTTTGACGTAAGAGACAGGAATCACCTGTTCTTCTTTATGGCTTGAGTTAGCACGCTTTTATCTTTCGTTCCACGCTACTATACGTACGATTGTCACGTGGGTACTTGAGTACATTGCACCTAACTATAATTTCGTTGTTGTTTATGATCACTTTACGTAACAACAAGCAATTTACTTATGTTTTCCTATACAGTTAGATAAGTATGCAGAACTCGAAGTTGAACAGTAACTAATCAAGTGCGGTTGTGTGTAGCTGTATGTAATTGCTACAATTTTCATCTACTTAGACTAAACCGTATGCCTTTAAAACAAATAACATTCTTTGGATGTAACAAAAGTCGTACAAATTATTAATATAATACGATGAGTAAAACAATCAAAGTTAAATAAAAATAGAAATTTTATGATTCACTGAAACAAATGCTATAAAATCAGCGATATCATAAACCTTGCCTTGTCATATCAACTCATCGATTAGACAGGATTTAAGTCCGGTTTATACGTCAGTGAACTTAAACTTTACAATAATTCACTTGTATCAAACGGAAAGATATACAGTCTAACTAGATTATAAAGCCTGGTACAGTAACCATACTTTCATTTGACATGTTATTTACATACGTAACAGATACATACGTAACAGAAACATAGTCTTATTTTTCATCAAAGTCTGTTCTAACTTTAACAATATGGCTACCTATGTACTTTGTAAGCTACAACATAGTATAATATAATTACGTACTAGATGCTCGTGGGAAATTAATTTTCTTCAATGCTCTTAACTCGTTTGCAATGTTTCATTACTTTTGAAGGAATATTATTTTGATACGTAATGTAAAATGTAATAAATTGAAATCATTTTAAAGCTTTGGAATATAGTGAAATAATTAAGACATCATTTTATTGCCTTTTTAATCTTAGTTCCAAGTAATTTCTAAATGATATTAAAGATTGTCAATCTTACTCCCCTGTTATTATAATATTGATAAAAATGTATACTTTCTTATTCGATGTGAAGACTAATTTTAACAAAAATCTAATGCCATAGTCTAAATATAGTAATTCAATCGTTGTACGAAGTTTAAACTCGACAAGACAGCTAATTATGATGCCGAAATATTAGCATTTTTATTAGACTTTGTAACAAAATGCAGTTTTCGCAGCAGATTCTCTACTTACTCGTAGATTCTTAATCTTCACTTCTAAAACTTCTCACTTCTTCACTTCTCTTAAACTATTCTAATATCATTGTTTCCTTTTGTTTGTGTTCAAACCGAGTTATTAAGAAAAAATAGATTAATAAGAACTTCTAAGTTAAAGGAACTTCATCAATAAAGAGTTATTTGAATAGAAGAACTGAAAATAATCTTAAGAAATCATAATCAAAAGATTTCTTTAGGAAACAGGTTTCATTTTCTTCGGGCGCCGATAATTAATTGCTGCAATAGAAAAGTATTAAGCGCAGTGCAAATAAATTCATCGCATACCCACTTTTATGACAAAAAAATAAAGCTCTTAGATTTTTCAATAATACATTTGGTCCTTGTTATCGTAGTCACAATCTATCACTTTCATTACTGTTTTACGAGACAATTATTCCTGTACCAAAAAAGACCACATAGTATAAAAAACCATTCATGTTTCTCTGACAATTTTACTCGGAAAACCTTAATTTGTAGGAAAATTGTGGCATTTTTAGATTGGAAGCATAATTTAGCTGGAAAACGCTGTTGTCGAAATGTACCTCTACATACTTGAGGTAAAATTGTTTACTGAGACTGTGGTAATTAAACATTAATATTCAGAATTCAATTGTAGGTTTTGTATTCAAGGCTTTTCTTTATCCCTAGAACGCATAAGAAATTAAATAGTAAGTAGGTACCACAATCCCTTCATCTGTTTCACAAGCGGGATCTCTAATGAATGACGTCAAATTAAGCTCTAAGCTTAACAGAAAACATTACTGGAACCTTAATTCGCGATTAAGGCAAACATAGTGCGCGGGGTGAGTGGTGGTGTGGAGACGAAGGCTGCGGAGTCAGTGCATGTGCGGGTGTGTGAGCGCGGGGGTGAGCGGTGCGCGGGCTCGCTCGCGGAGGGGAGGGGGGCAGGCACGCCGCGGCCGCCACTTCTCTGTACTCGAGGAGCCCCGGTACACCTCGGTTTCCGGCGGGTGCTCCCTCGCGGATTCGCAAGTATATCCCGCCGCGCCGGGCCCGCGTGCCGGCCACGTGGCCTTCGCTCACCTACTGGCGACACCCCGCTTTTTTACGCGCACTTCATTGATAAAACACTTCTAATTAAGTATCGGCGATTAAAGTAATTTCCTCTTTATACTTCTTAAGTGCACTTTTGTCTAGGACTGCAATTGATATTTTAACAATTTTAACAGTTAACGCTATTACGTAATCATTACATTGCGTAAGAATATGTTTAATTAAAAATAATATTAAAGTTATAATTAAGTAATCAATATTTCCTTAAACTTAAGTAAAACTTTTTTAAAGTTGAATAAAAATCTATTGTATTTAACCATAGTTTATAAACATTAATTATACTTAATTAAATACATTATAAACCTGTCATATAAAGTTTATAAAACTTAAAATTTAAAATTAAAGTGCATAGGTTTTTCAACTTGCCGTCGGCACCGTAGCCCTAGGCTATTTCCTTATATCTTAAGAAACCTCTGCTTAAATTGTCTTAAATAAGCTAAGAAATACGTAAACAACTTCTAGTTAACGTATGTTAATTGAATGCTTAATTAAAACTATACTTATATACAATTTACTTTTAAAGTTCATGTAAAGTCAAAATAAATAAAGAATTATCTATCTATCTATCTAAAGTCTGCTAACGATAGAGTATCGTATATTAATGTTTAATAAACGACCTGTATGATTGTTTACACAAGAACATAATTGTGAATAGAACTATAACCAGTTTGCGCCAGTAAATGGACCGTCAAGTTTACGATTTGGATAAAGTGCCCGATCCCGCAGTCGATGCGACAGGATGGAGTCCGTGCAGCCATCGGACGATGAGAGAGCTTACAAGCTCTACAATATGTACAAGGTAACGTATTACTGGCCTCGGTAAATAAAAAAAACTTATTTTATTCACATTTGTGTGAGTAATTAATTAAGCAAAGTATCAAGATAACTATCACCCCTAGCTAGAGCTAGAGAAGATGTCTTGTCAACTATAATTTAGATAAACGAATAAGATTTATTTTTCGTTTCATCATTAATTAGGAATATTTTATCCTAGCTGCATCATTAACATACAGGACACGGATCTTCTTCCTTATTTAATGGCTGGCTGAACTATTAGAGTTACTATTCGATTTTGTTCGATATTTTTCTTCTTTTTTAGCAATCTCGCATGCGTAAGTTACCCTTAACTGGCTTTTAAAAGTCTTCCGGGACGAAATGAGGTTTTACATTGTAAGATCTTCCACACATTAATGATTCAGAAATTGAAGCATGGATTATTCTGGCTTAATAACTTTTACGTACGACGACCGTACCAAAAATTTTTATTTAGAAATGCATCTATTTCTCAAAATACATATTTTGTACGTACATACAACCATGTCTACTCTTATAATGAATTAACAGTAGAATTAGCATGCATTGGATGAAGTCTCAGAAGAGCTCTAACTAAAGAATAAATCTATCAAAAGCTTAAACAATGCAAAATTGCATTTTGGTATAGAAAAGACAGACCCTTTTTTTTAAGTAATCCTAAACTTCGAATCGTGAAAAACATAGACCTACTGTATTTTGAAGTAAGTCGAATCTATAAATAGTTTATTTATGAAAGTTTCAGCGAGGGCTTTTATTTCAGCTAAGAAGGATACTTTTGGATGCAATATAAAAAAAACAGTTGTTTATCAGATAAAAGTCTCTTACATTATAAACAAAATAACCTTTATACGCTTTTTGCTTCTTTTACGGAGCATCCTCTGGAGATCTAGATTCGTCTACAGACGAGCATAAAATCATAACAGCCCCACTGCAGGGACGGGCCTCCTCCCATGACGAAGGGATCTTTGGCCTACTAATACCACGCTGACCAGACGGATTGGTATAGGGTTTAATTTCAAGATCTCCTTTTTTTTATTTCGTAAAGATAATATTCACGGATAGTCCCTTATTCGGTTTTTACGACACCCATGGGATGAGACAAGGAGAAAATAATAAAAAAGCTTAAAAAAGTAAAGTTTGTTGCAGATTAGTCGACACTATATAAGCTAATAATATGCTTTACTGATTCTATAATATTACAAAGTAATACTTTGAGTTGAGCCTCAACATTCATTCATATACGAGTAATATTTAGTTATGCATAAAATAAAATAACGTAAATTACGCTATATGCATATCTTTTTAAAAGAGGTTGTCGTAAAAGGAATGTCGTTACATATTAAGTAGACAATATTATTGCAAGCAAAGGCAAGCTTGGTACAAAACCCAGTAATAAAAACAAGGTGGGTTCTTATAGTGTGTAACCATTATTATAGTAGATCAAATTTATCTTTATTAGGAAAGAATACAAGAATTCACAATAATGTGAAGTTTTTCAACAAATATTTTTGTTACTTATTTCCCATGCTTATAAAAACATGTTAAAATGTTTATTCAAAGTTCAACCTTTTATTTAATAAAGATTCATGACAGAGCCATTGGCCGTGAAGTTTTCGGCTAAGAATAGAACCACCCCGACACTTCCACGTGGATGTTTTTCTAATCAATTTTACAGGTACGCTTTAGTAAGAAACTTTTTAGATATAATCCGGAAAAAAACTACAAATATTTCGAAATAAAAGATGTAATTTTGTTACTAAGCTTAGGAGACTGTAAAGTGTCATCACACCCTCTTATCCCGTGGGTATTGTAAAAGTCCAATATGGGAGATTGACAGCCATAATATTACAAAAAAAGGTAAAAACAGTTGCTGAATAAATAGGTCTGGCCAGATAATACTAGCTGGTTAAGATTCTTTACATGACAAAAGATGCCTGTCCCGAAAGTAAAACATTTTACTAACCCGGTAAGAAAAATATTACACTTAGCAGAATCTTAACACCTTTACCACTTTTAACTTATAAACGAATACGCATACCATCGTTCCATCTGAATATATGATGTCTCAAGAGGGTTGTAAAATTGTACTGTGAAAAGTACGTACATTTATTTATATTACATTAGCCTTTATTTATTCAATTATGGATAATATTTTACTCGCTACTTTATAAGAATAACCACGATTGCAAATCAAATCTTTGCACTAGCCTATATCCATGTTCCGGTTCTAGGTAAGACAATCATTTTGTAAATATTCAATTGTCGACATAAAGGAAGGGTTTGACTTCGCAGGAACTACGTCCAAGGTTAACCAGAACTTGTTACAAATATTAAAAAGCAAACAAACATTGTCTGTAAAAAGTCATCCGTCCATTGATGATCGTTAAAGTCGGTTAATGTTGATTTAACAAGCATAATATTGAAACACACCCTCTCTACCAACTCATTCTGCCTCCGTCATTAGTAAGGCAAGTTTGCCTTCACTGAAGACGTAGACGGCAGTCGCTGCAATGAGAATATTTTTCTGCGACAAGAAGCTTGCAGGTTGGTGTCGCACTATGAGCTTTCTGTACTTAAGTTAAAGGGCGCGGTATCTACTGAAATTACAGGGCAATGAGACTCAATAGCCTTTGCCTTAGGGTGACTAGCGCAATGCAAATGCACTCTGATCTTGGTATTTGTAAAACACCGTTCTTCTCCATCTGGTATGGACAAATGCGAAGTTTACCTTAAGGGAAGCGATTATTTATCCTTGACACCATTTCAAGCCGTGTCTCCTTGTCTCCAGGTACAAATTTTAAATCGGAGACATAAATTAAGTCATATAGGCTAGAGGCGGAATATCCTTAAATACGGGAAAAGAAAGGTCGCTCATTTATTTGACGCCAAAAATTATCTAGCTCATTATTTGGCTACAACATGCGCATCATTTTTACTTACAAAATAGTTTCACCGTCCAATATAATAAAGAAAGCAGTAATACCCTAGTTATCACTACATCATTTGCTTAGACTTTATAAAATAGAAAAACTTAAAACACACTAAGTATCCCTTCGGTAACACGAATGTAGCACTCTATTAAATTAAACACTTCAGCTATATACACAAGTAGAGCAGGAGGGTTGTGAAGCTGCAGGTCAGGAAATATTAAGAAATGACGCACTGAGGGAGTGCTTAGGTTGCTATGTATGACCCGTAGCTGATGAAAGAGAAGGATTCGGGTATGGCATAACGCAAAACGGGTAAATTCCTCTGGACCGTGTAATGATCATCATCATCATAACATCATAACCCATTAATGTCCCACTGCAAGGACGGGCCTCCTCCCGTGACAGAGGAATACTTGGCCTATTAATACCACGCTGGCCAGGCGGTATAGGGTTTGATTTCAAGTTTTGCATCTTTTTTATTTCGTAAAGACAAAACACGGATAGTCCCTTGATCGGTTTTTATGACACCCATGGTATGAGATGGGGATGTGACAAATTGCATTCTTACTCCGTCACCACACGGATCGTGTAATGATTACTTAATAAAAATTGCGCTTGTCGACAAAGACATAGGGCCAGCACCACACACGGTGGAATTGTCAGAGGACTGGCTAGCATAGCTAGAATCTAGCTGTATAGATGAGTGAGACGGAGATGGCTGGAGTACTGTACTCCAGCCAGCTCCAGTTACTACTGGCCTGAAATGATTATGATATGTCAGGAAGTGGTTAAAAATATGTTGAATACTATTAAAGAAAAAATTCAGGGTTGTGTTACTTAGAACAAATTGTGTTTCCTGACTAGCGCAGTGCATTGCCATTAAGTTTCTGCTCCGAAGCTCGTTTAACCTCTGTGAACAGTGGTTAGTTCATCACGTCAAAATATTGTTTAACAAATTCATAAAAAAACACAAAATAAAAAAACCCTTTTTTTATCTTCTCCTGAACTTCTTAGGTTTAATTTTAACTCTTACCTATTTACGTGAATCAATCTTCAGCTGTGTATCTCATGTAAATACTTTCCTATATACTTTTCGATATAGAATAAGTATATCTACACCGTAAAATAAATACCTACATGTTATAGAACAGATTTACTTTTGAATAAATGCAGCTGTCGAAAAATAGGTTCAATCTCAAATAAAAAAGAAGAGCCTTATGAGCAAATTGTAAGTACGAGTATATTCAGTTGCTTATCACAAAAGTCACACATTCTACTTTATAAATAGTAACAATGCATTTATTGCAATTAGAATAAAACTTAAATAGACAACTTGCTGACGTACAATAAAGTTTTTATAACTTAAAAGTGTAACTGTAAAGCATTTGCTGACCAACAAAAGTACTTTTAAATAGCTTCAAAAAACAGAACATTAAACACAATTGTTGCTTACTAAAACACAGCCCCTTAGCTTGAAGGCAAGAGAACTAAACTTATACTCATACTCACAAACGTATCATGAAACTAAATGAAAGAGGTGGTATTGCCTCGCTTAATTCGGCATATTGTTTTTAAAAAGAATGCGAATCTACCCTCTTAAATAAGGAAAGACTCGTAAGGAAAGGTAACAAGACGAAATGTATGAAAATAGACTTTCATAATTCAAACAATCTAACGAAACGCTTTATACTATTAGCATTGATATAACTATTAAGAGAGCAAGTGGTACTGGCCTCATTGCAACCATATTTAAAACAAATGACACTCACACCACTAAGACCTAAACCTTCTGAAATCAAGAGGAAAGCATGTAGTAACTACGTTACGTCGATAAGAGTAAGAATGTACTGGTCCATTGAGTTTGGTATTTCGGCGAAAACAATATGACTCTACCTAATAATACAACATACAACACTATAAAGTATAGGAAGTGAATATTTGACAAATGCTGTTTTATTTGGGAAATATATTCGATTTAAATCACTAAAATTTTACAGCTCTGGATTAAAAAACAGGCTACTTTTTATCCATTGAGGTAATATGTACTACGTACTAGAGAAGACACCCCGAAGAAAATGTGTGCTCCAATTTTCAAGCTACATTGCACAATACAAGTTTTGCACGACGTTTTAACCCTTAACTGGTATTGGGGTCTAAATTGACCCCAAGAGCTTTTGATTTTATTCATAACTATGCGGTTTAAGTACCTACACTCGCGCATCAAGCAAGGTAATTCCATGTGGTCGCGGGGTGCGGCGGGTGACGGACGCTCGTAACTTACTTCCTTCTAGGTACGTATCATGTTGGGGTCAAAATTGACCCCGATACCAAAAGTGTGTATTTTATTTTATGAGTTGTCTTGGTATATTTTATTATATTTACAGGACACAATCATCGCAATGGCGGATTATTTAAGTGATGATTAAAACTCTCTCCTTCTAGCTGATGAAGACAATGAATGGGACTTCGAAATTGTAAATGATGCCACAACAGCTGCGTGTGACCAAGAAATTATCAGTGATTGTAAAGAAGCTGAAGTACTTAGCTGTTCTGTTATTATAGCCGAGGAAGCTAATTCTTCGAGTACAATCAGTGAAGGGAAAAAGGATGTTAGAATGCTATAAAAATGTAGAAAGTGTATGAATTACATATATTCAATCATACTGCAAAGTTGGTCAAATGTCAGATTATATGAAATTTTTAAATTTTTATTCATAGGATATGTTTTAAGTTGTCAAATTTTTATTTACATGTGATCTCAGAAGAAGTTCCTTATTTTTATTTTATTATTTAAAGAAAACCATTTTAACATAGAACAGAAAGTTATTTTTAGTTTTTATATTAATATCAATATCTAAAGTAGAGTCAAAGAAAAAAAATAGATTTTAGCAATTTTATAAATAAAAACGTGATTTCTTGTTGAAATTAGTTAAAAATTTATCTTATGTTTATAATATAAGTGCTATTTTCCTAAATAAAAGTAAAGTTTAATCTATATAAATGTTTTTTAATATTTATATACACATAATATGTCACTCACCTCATCAGGGTCACTTTTGACCCGATACCACTTACGTTGCACTTTTTAACGATACCAGCTAAGGGTTAAACGTCGTGCATTCATTTCATATCATTTTGCACAATATAGACAAACTAAATAGCTGTTAACAGAACGGACACATATAGATTTGTGCCTAATTCAATACGTATAAATTAATAGTTTTTTGATTTTTTTTAAATTACAAGTGGGATTTCACCCAAGTAAATTAAATGTGATTTTTGTTCAATTTCTTTAAATTATTCTATATGTATTATAATACAATAATAATACTTCTTATGGAACTTATATAGTTCTATTATATTATATTGACTAACTTTCAAGATGAACGAAAAATGTATTCTGACAATATAATAGCTTAATGAGTTATTATTCTTATTATAAATATTTTTAATATACTGAAAGTACAATACAAATTAGGTACAATAGTAAAAGATCTGCCTGTGGATGTTTATTTTGTTTATCTATGGTAAATATGTCTTCTCGCTACTAGGTTCAAATGTCGACTGAGACAACTGAGGTGCATGCACCTCAGTTAATGGAGCAAAAATTTTGTTCGGGATGTCATCTAATCTCTAGTACGTAGTACATATTACCTCAATGTTTTTATCGCAATAAACTGTCTCAGCTGGATGTGCAAGGAGTTCAGAAAAACAGTTTTTAATTCAATTTATATGAGGAGAGTTTAGGAAAAGAATCATATTTGGAATAATCACATAAACATCAGGTTTATTCATTGCTTAGCTGCGCACATTTACAATAATATTAAGTAATTATTACACAGTACTTCTCGCACAAGATAGCCTAAGGCTTTTAAATTATTAAATTACTATATTCTTTCTTTACGTTATCTGTACCAAATTCATAAACAAAACGGTTTACTTAATTAGGAAAACATTTTATTAAAGCAACACTAAGGATAAATCTAGAATTTTACTTAAATTTATATAACAATTACGAGCTTTTAAACAACCATAATACATTTAATTACAAAGTTCTATTACTAGAAACAAGCTCTATTCATTACCGTCTCGACACTTTAATTATAGCAGATATTTAAGTAACAAACTATCGTATTTACAAATATAAATAGTTAAAAGCCTTCATATCAAAAGATAAATACTGAGAAATGTAAATATTTTAACATTATCATACTTTTTCGAAACTTCGTTACTGGTTTCATATTTGAATTAAAAAAAGGTTGTTTCTTTTAAGTGCACAATAGCGCCACGCGGCTGGTAGCGGCGGTTGGTGGTACTAGATCGAGCGGTGCGGCGCCCCACCGCAGCGCGCGCCACGACCGCCACGCAGTCTTCCCGCGCGGTCCGCACGTGCGTCTAGCGTGCCTTTCTGTCGTGCTTATTCTAAACGTTTTCGTACGAACTCGAAATAGCTCTATATTCAAGTGGAACAAATTAATATTAACAGAAATTGATTGTGACTGTATTTTGTGCAGGACACTGGTACAATACAGCGTCCCAATAGTTTAATCGTACAACTGTGTAATGAATGAATGACTTCAGTGCTCTATCAATTAAAGTTGAAATTGTATTATTTTCTATTTCCTCCGTAGATTAATTAGATCTTACATGGGACCGGAACGTATAAATTAACATATGTTTATTGAACCTAATTCATTTCATTGGATGGAATATGTCTATGGCAGCTAATTAAATATTTAAATGGTGCGTACAAACTTTGTGTACTTGTTTATATATTTAAGTTATTTATAACTATGATTAAAAGTTACGATGTAGAGTAATAAATAGAAATACTAACCTTGTTTGAGTTATTTTACTATCTATAATTTCTTAAATATTTAAAAAAACTACTAAATAATTTAAATAACTTTTAAATTGCATGCATATAGAATAATGTTCAAATTTTTATTATTAAACTAGCGGCCTGTCCCGGCTTCGCACGGGCATTATTTTTCCGCTTTTCTGTTGAAAATTTTCCTGAATTTTCTTTGCTATAAACCTCACGGAGCCCGAGACCTTTCCAACGAATGCAAAACCGAGGAAATCGGTTCGTGCGTTCTGGAGTTATAGCGTCAGGAAGGAAAACCCGACTTATTTTTATTTAGTAGATTGAACGCAGAAGTAATTTTATATCAAATAATCGACTAAGCCTATTTATCAGACAAAATAAGTGTTTGTTAGTCTTTGCATGCTAATCTCATAAAAAGTAAACAGTTATAAAATTTTAATTAACATCTTAACTTTTAATTAAACATTAATTTTAAATGTAGTGTACAAATCTATTATTTTTTAGTTTTATCGCATTTTGCAAGTATTTTTATTATGTGCAGCTATTTGATAAGGTAGACCATAACATTATCTGTAGTAAACTGGAGCGTAGATATTGATATAATGATAAGATTAGACAGCTTCTTAATTATTTGTATTTATTTAAACATATTAGATAATTTTATCGCATCTTTATACGAAACAATGTCATTTAATTTAGAACCATGCTCACAATTTTTTAGTTTTCATTTTAAATTATAGTTTTAACATGCATGTATAATAATAGGTGTCTTCACTAATTGATTGTAGGTGTATACTCGTATTACCTATATATTAACTACTATTTCTTTAGGTGACTAAGACCATAAATATATATATAGACTCTAAGTGTCGTAGGTTGACTAATGGAAAAGAAAACTCGAAACAAATCAAATATCAATTCGACTGGCAGGTGCTCTCCCTCATTGGAGGGGGACCAGTTTCTTGGAGAGTGAAATATTTTAGGGCTAGTAAGGAATTAGTAACACTAGTTAATGACAGTTATAAGATCCTGGGGTTATACCAACTTAATTTTTAGGAATGATATTTTAGTAATGATTTATTTAATATTTTACTGTAAAACCATGATTAACTATTTGACGTGTATTTAGCTGTCTTTGAGATTTATTTGTTTAAGACTAAAACTTTATGCCCAAAAAGAACCTATACAGGCGGACTTCAACCGGCAGCAACCTACCAGTTAGATTTACATTTCAATATTTCGGCGCCATGAACGCGGTTAAACTCCATGTATTACCCATGCATGTAAAACTCTATGTTCAACCGTGATCATAGCGCTTCTAACAGCCCACAAACACCGTGAATACATGGTGAATAACGCGTTTTAAATCATTACATTAGGGATGTGCTGATTTCTACTTCAAATTTAGTACTTATTACTATGCTTTTGTAACATTAAAACTAAGGACACTAAGGTAAGTTGAAAGGTTTATATTCAAATACCATTTCTACAAACAATGTTGTTATTATCTCAGATTCTTCTAATTTCCACATGTAAATTGATAACAAGAGCAAAACAAATGTCTAATAACAGTATAATAAAATCTCTACGAAGCCATTATTAGTTTTATGCTTGATTTTTAATACAATTGCTCTACTTTCGTAACTACATAATTGATCGCTGGCAGAAGCTCGAAGCCTTGCAAGAAAGAAATCTATTAAAGAGATGAATATTTTTTTATTGTTCATAATACATTTATGCAAGGAGTTTAAATCGAAACTGCCTCGGTGTAAAAGCGGTTGTGTATGTGACTGCCGCCGTGAGCGAAGTCTCAGTTTGAATCCGAATGATAAATATTTGTGCAATCCACAAAAGACTCAAGATAATAATTTGTAGTAAGTATATCCCTACTTTGTGATATCAAAGTCCCCACTAACCAAGGCTCTATCCCTAGTATGAGAGTAGTAGTTTTAAAGAATGTTATATTGCCTTTTCAAAATAATTAAAAATCAAAATCAAACAAAATACAAACTTGATAGGCTCTAATGTGAGTATACAAAAAGAAACAAACAAACCAAAACCCGTTGTCGTAATATTCCTACTCTGTGGATGGCGGGGAGTAGGACAACTGGTTTTGTTTTCCCTTCAATAGAGCTTGTATTAACATTCGTGGTAACCTTTGCTCTTTGCGTTAATTAAACCATAAGAAAATCAATAATATAGATGAAATCTAAACAGAATACTAACCCTATTTTAGTAATTTTCTTATTCCTTACCCCCTGTATCATTGTATCCCAGTTTTAGGGCGCATAGGAACTTCCCCCGGGGTGCAATTAAACTTGCAGGACATAAATAAAGATTGTAAATAACAAAACGACAAAATTAAATTAAATATTTTTATTTTTTCATCTTATTTTAACGAATAACTTAAAGCTTGGATTGAATACATAAAAAATAATTTGAAGAACAAGTTTTGGTTTTAAGAAACTAAACGTTATACATTTTCGTTTTATTAGGTATTTATAATCGAGTCGCGATTGATAGCTTAGTAGTGAAAGCATTTGACTCCAGATGTCAAGGATTTGATTCCTGTGTTCCTTCCAATGCAAACCTATATTTGTGTATAACATTGCATAATCTTGCACTGGTCTGTTAATTTTATAACATCGTAAAAATGATACGGTTGTTAAGTGTTTTTATCCGTTGTACAAACTGATTGTAGATAACATAGTTCATGTTCTTCTTTGGTAGAGCTTATAAACATCTCTTTCGTGGCTTTAAATTTATCATTATCTTTTTAGCAACCAACAGACGTACTGGACATCGCCCAACCTAAAAAAATTAACAATTTATTTTGTTAATTAAGTATATATCAAGATTAGTATGTAAGATTATAGTTACTGTTATTTATTGAGAAGATGTAGGGAAAAATTTATTAATAGTCCATTCTGTCTTATGGCATCAAATTCATAGACGTAAGTCTAATACTTGAACAACATAAATTTCAATTACAATAACTATTTAGTTCCTCCCTACGTTTGGTTTGTAAAAATGTAAGGGAATGGCTTCATTCTACAAGGGCTTTACATGATACCCACTGGTTAGAGAGAGACAACAAGAGATGTGATATGCATTCATTTATTTTTATAACCTTCTTTTTTATGGAATCGAAAAACGTTTAACCTGTTCTTTAAACTTAAAAGTTCTACTATACTACATTATATTTTAGGAACGGGTCACCTCCAGTGAAGGAGGGAAACTTGACTTACGTATATGCTGGCCAGATGTATTGGTATAGGGTTGTACATCTACTTTTCTTTCTTTTGTTTTCGTAAAGGTAAAGATAAATTACCCTTAGCCACCCTTAATGTTAATTTATGAGTTGAGATGGCGATAGTGTCTATTCTTGTTTAGTCACAGAGTCTGTGTAACAGAGAGTTAATACCAATCATATTAATGATAATTCACTAGCTATATCTATATAATGATAAATATAACGTTTTATTTAACTAAAATGTCTATGCTCAAAAAAGTATTGTCTGCCCTGTCTAAGTAATTAAACACATAATTCATTGAAACAGTGCCATCTTTTGTAGTAGATAAAAATTTTCAGCGTTCGTGTTCTGCATCTCTGTGCTCTACATATTATAACATATTTTTATTAATTAAACAAACATCTATTAAATTATCAATAACATTAAGATTTCAGTCGTATTTAAATAAACAAAAAGTACTAAATAAACACCGCTCTACTTTTAGAGTAAAGGAACGTAAAACTGCTGTGTTATTTTTCGTAAATATGCAAGTCATTTTTCATAACTCCAAAACATAATGAAAGCTTACGGTACATTAATTTGTTGCTTTAATTAAAAGAAAATAATTACAATAGGTACTACATTTTATTTAAAGATTATTTAATAAGTATAATACATGTTAATGAAATAAATCTGTATTAAATAATTATTATATAATAATTACTGTTTCTGTCAACAGCTTTTTCAAGAGCGCTGTATTATTTTGTTTTCCATAATAGTTAGACTGCCACGTATTTGCTATGCCTGCAAATCGATATACTCTAACATATACTTAGGTAACAAGTATTTGACATAAGTATAACAATAAAAATATTTTACCTACAACATTAACATATAAAAATTGTGTCGCAATAGATTTCCTAATGAAATGTTACGTAACTACTTAGGTCAACAAAATGCTATTGATCATTCGATTGCTGCTTATACTTCCCTATAATTTTAAATTAATATAATTTTAAATATTAAGAATATATCTTTATTACGGTTTATAATTTTCATTTAAACACCTAACAACAATTTTAATTTATAAAACAACAGTAGTTTTTGTTGGTATTTTTAATATTTTAATGCAAAGGTATACAAAATGAGGTCGATAGGTATTCTTTATTTCTACCTAAAAGAGAAAACTTCTAAAAACACCTTTCTACTTAAATACATATATTAAATAAATATTTAAAATGTGAATCACTAAAAATGATTACTCGTTTATTCTCTAAAAGCATAATTTGTGTTGAAGACGCGATCTAAAGATAAATAAGAAGAAATAAAGAATTAATTAATGTTATTTAGACGCTGATTATCGTAAAGTTTTTTGTGTAAATTGCGTCATTGTTTTATTTGTATACAATTAACCCAAAATTAGATTTTATGCATTTAATATGAAAGCAAAACATACTACAATCCAGTATAAAAGTCCCTGCTTTAATGTATTGATTTTTTAAACTTTTCAAATAGGCATAAAATATAATGTTTGTTACTTCTTACACAAATAGGTTAACTATATTAAGTTGTCAATATACCTACTATTCTTAGACCTGAACTCTCCAAACTCCAATCATAATTCATTGAAAATAGCTTTTATAAGTTATGTTAGCAGACACCAAAGTAATAATTTTAAAATATTTATTTCTACTTAAATATTCTTGCCTTCCTGACCTCAATAAAACAATACAACAAAAGCAATTTGCGAGGGCAGCTGCTTCAAAACGCGGCTGATGAACACCTAATTTGAAACCTTATGAAGTTGAGTTCAATATCGAATATCGATGTTGCAGTTAGTTTAATAACTAAAAGTAATCAAACTTCTAAAACTTCTTACTAACTACTTATAACAAAACAACGATATGTTACTCTGATTATGGAAATAAATGATGTATATTTTAAAATGTTGACTTATATAGGTACTTGATTTAACCTATGATACGTGTAGAGTTACTCCCCTTCATAGACTTGGACAAAAAATAATCCACCCGCTGTTTATTTCACGAAGCAACGTCCCTACGAATTGAAAGTTATGATGAGAGTTGTTCCAATTGTAATAACATCAATTGATTTAACGTTATTTTAGTGGAAGGAACTAAACGAGGTCAGTGACCACCAATTACGTCCTCCTAGAGACTCGTCCACTCTACAATAGCAATGGATTCAAACATTGTCTATGGTTTTGATTTTGTTATTTCAATCTCACGACTCATTATAAATTTACATACAGATAAAGTACGTTCTTTTATTTATAATATTTAAATTAAAATAATGTTTTCTTGATAATATTTATCGAATCTATTTTTATTATAGAGCTAGGTATTTAAAATGATTTTAATTGTTATTAAAATTAATTTAACTAAATGAACTCTAACATACTTTTCGAACTATATTAATAAACTTCTTGCCTACTTTTAAACTTTCTACTTTCCACGCTCTAAAAACATATTAGAAACATCGTATCGTTATGGATGCCAACATTAGAGTTGACCAGTATAAACAATTATTGATAAGATAATTACTATTTTGTTTCTTATGTTATATTGTATTTATAAATAATGTAGAGACAAGATAATAAATCATTAAAACTAAAATTGGCGTTGTAATAGGGAATAAAATCATAAAATAATTTATATTAATATTTATATTTTATGAAAGCTAACAGGTAGTTAGTTACAAAACCCAATAGTACCTACAGAAAGCAATTATCGGCATGTCCTTTCACTTACTTGTTGATAGTAGTGTGTGTATAAAGACCCAGCGGGACCGCAGCCGGCGTGTTACAGAAACCGGTCCGAGAGGCATGAGCCCAACTTGTGGCTCAAGGTACTATTACAATGTTGATCAATCGCATTTTGGAACAACGATTAAAACGGTAAGAAATAGTTTTTCAAAAAGAGATGTTCAAGTGCATCTAAATTCGTTTCTGAATTCAGTCAACGAAAAATAAAATAGTTACCTAGATCAACAACGCAGTATTAAACCTTTTGTTTAACATAAGACGGTTGTACTTAGTAGACACAATAGTACGAACGAACCATCAGACGCCCGCAACTTTGTTCCTGTGATCACATAAAAGCTGAGCATAAAGCGCACATAGCTTGTACTCGTACATATAACTATGTATTGATTTAGAATCCATCTATTTGGTTTACATTGTTGCTGTAATTTCTATCTTTTCCAAGGACTTATTTAAGTACGATATTGTATCCATTAAGAATCAATATAATTACGTAGGAATTATATTTTGAAAATATAATTTAACTATAAACGGCTATTGTTTAACAATTATCTAATCTTGGTGCGAAAATAGTAATATAAATTGCGGCAAGAAGAAAAGCATTTCAGTCGCTTAGTGGCTCTATTTCAATTCTGGGTAAGTTTCTTCCCCAGTCGCTACAAGTTGAAATGATTCCTCTTAAGTTTAGAGAGAAATCTTCTTAATTTTTTTAAAGAACATAATAATATAATTATTAAGAAAGACATAGATCTTTGCGTACAAAGTAATTGGGGTTGTGGTTATTGAACACAAACTCAGTGAAGTATGTTGTTCCTATAAAACATATTCATGTACACGTATCGGACCTAATCAAATTACTGTTATTACTGTGTTACGTAAAACCTAGTTCGGAAACGATTTTTATATCTTGCTTAGTAATTATGATATTGATTAATACATAATTTTAATGTATTATCCCGGGATTTTCGTTTTCATTCAGCTTTTTGTAGTTCTTATTCCTGATTACCTGGTTTTAATGTCTAAACTAAAGATCTTATAAGTACCCACAACTTAAGTAACGTCTATTAATATAGTGTATTAATATCTACTCTATCTAAAAATATAAGAACTAAATACTCTTTACAATTAAATAAAATCACATTTATAATAAATGGGCGGCACGGCTAAACGAATGTTCAATCAAAGACAGAGAATGCCATTTGTGTGCAACTCTCGCCATTCAATATCGCAATACTATGAAATAGTAACTGGAACAAGAATTGGCGCACAGAGTAATAAGAAATAAATATTATTAATACTTACTTAACTTTGAATAAATTATGTTTTTATTCTTAAAGACTTGATCACCACAGTTGGTTAATATACTATATCTTTAACGTCTTTTATTAAAATATTGTCTCTTTAAATAACTGACGAAAAAGACCTGTTGGAATAATAACTCGATTCCAAAAAAAAAAAAAGTTTAGTAATTAAACTACTTAATCCTTAAATAACATTAAAAAATATATATCCTAAGTAAGACACACTGAGTACCTAGGTAAGCTTATGTATTTACCTTATTTTTAATTAAAGATTATTTATTTTATTATTAATTTAACATATTTAATAATTAGCCTCACTTAATTCTTATTTTATAATATCTTTCAAAAGGGCCTATAATCGAAATATTATGCAATCATAATATGTATTACCCATAATGTAATCATAAAAAGTTCTTAGCGATTAATAATAATTGAGATCGTGTTTCGTTTGTTACATAATGCTTTACGAGATATTTAAACTGAGCTACACTATAATCTAAGCCTTAGAATAATTTACTTTCCAGTAACTCATACAGATTATAATCAACAATTTACCCAATACAGGCCGCAGGAAACTTAATTTTGTGTGTAAAAAGTAAAAAGCAATAAAATTGATCGTAACTATCATGTCGAGAAGTTAACAAGATTGTTGTGTACTGCGGTTATTGGTATTATGCTTGTGATCGCAAAATTGTACCCGCCTCGCTCATCTTACCACAGGAAACTTCTCTGCAGGCATGTCTAACAACATGCTTACCTATTATAATTATGATAAATTAGATGTACCCATCCCTACTTCTAACCTAGAGTTACCTTTTTAAAGCTATATTCATTGCCTTTACATAATTATCCAATTACGATATAATGTAGGACATACAAGCACACAGATTAATATGCTTTACTAATCAACTAATCAGAATCAACAACTTTAATAATTATAATCGCAGTGTAGAGCTTTTGCTTTTTACTTTTGGCTCTAATTGTTGTCGATAGATAAGATTTTCATTATTCTATCAAAATAGAGCGTGTACAATTTCTTTCAATATTGAAAGTAGTTACTTAAAAAATAATGATATTCCTTTCCATCGACAGTTCGTAAAACTAATCAGTAACCGAAATAAGTACCTACTGATGTAATATTATTTCAATTATTTTGTAATAGATTTATTACTCTATTCTTTCGAAATATCTTATTATCTAACAAGAATGTGAAAGTTATTGAGGTAAAGTTAGAAAGTTAACGATAAATAAATATTATTTAGGTATATCTAGTTGAATTTCTTGCCAAGGGAACTAATCCTAAAATCCTACCTTCATGTTTACAAGCTAAAATGAATGGAGTAGTCACGACACCAAATACGATTCAAATGTTAATAACTCGTGTTGCTACCAATTTTGGTATCATAATAAATTCAATTTTTTTATTGTTTCAGAGACCAGAAAAGCTCGAATCTCCCCTGCCTGTTCCTAGAGACACAAAGAACAGCGTCTACATTATGAATGATCAGGTAAATTCTTTAATAATATATATTTAAATGAATGACTAATGTTGTTCTGTTAAACAAATATTTATATTTTATTTCTACCGAGAAATAAGGTTCGTTAAGTCGCACCTTAATCTACCTTTACTTAAACTATAGAACGCGTAGTAGCACATTTAATATTAATTTTATTGAGATATGTTAATTTACACCTACTAAATTATCATAAATTTCTATCTTATGAAGAAGCCTCTAATGACAGGTCAATTGTTAATAAAATTACTTAGTTTATTGGTGTGTATGTGCATGTTTGTCCGTGAGTAGACAAGGCTAAATATTATATAATACTGCCGATTGCTGAATGATGATTCACGATAGAGCTAAATTGTAGCAGAAAAAGCGGGAGGAAAGGCGATGAATACAAACTTGGGTTAGTAGCATTAGTCCTCAGTTGCATTTTTCCCCGAAAAAAAATAAACCTAATAATGTACAAACTTCTATTTAATAAGGCTTATTTTTTCCCCGAAAAAAAACCTAAACCTTTCGCAATTAATAGGTTATACTTAGTTAATAGGTTTATTATTCACGTAATTTACTTGATAAATATATTGATTACGAGTATATCCTTCAAAGTAATTCTATCATAATGGACATTTTGACGTAATTTCATTATGTTAGTTAGGGAAAATTGTTTGGCGAAAGTATTAACATTTTCCACAAATCGTTATTTTAAGAAATCAATATTGTAATGTACAGCTTAAACATAGTTAAGTTTCTTTATGATCATATCTACGGAAAATATAAGTAGGTACTTATCGTTATTCTTGTTATAAGATTTACGGTGCTACTTAATCAGTATTACTAAACTAAAATTATCAAGAAATAATCTCATTAAATTACAGATTTCTTTAAAGGATCCCTAAACCAAAGAATTTTGCAAAGCTATAAAATTTTAAACTGTCTTCCTTATTTTTGAATGATCATTCCACCGTCGGTTATTATTCGATTATCTTGAAATAAATACTTACTGTAAGTAAATAAATTTCAATGTAGGCAGTCTCAACTGCTACAAATCGCCAAAACACGTGTTAAGCCCGATTTACACATCGACAAGTACAGTAGCGAGTTTTTGGCGAGTTAAGTACGAAGTAGCCCCCTCTCTAGCGTCTCGCCAACTTAACTCGCCAAAAAATAGGATGGAGATCTATTTAAATCAACTTAAACAACAACTTACTACTTAACTCGCTACTGTACTTGTCGATGTGTAAATCGGGTTTTTGATGCAAACAGTTTTCTTAGATCTACAGCAATTAGTCAGTGTATTGTACAGAGTTTCGTGTAAAGTTTCATAACTACTAAGTAGCCTAGTTATCAGCCGACCACTCAATTAATATTAATCCGAAATTATATTTATCAACAATATATATTTAGTTTTGTATTAGTTATCAAAAGATGATTGTCAATACATTTATTTTTTTATTGTGGCTTAGGCTTGTATAATGATTGTTGAATCTCTCTTTCCAAGAAGATGGTAACAATTAGGTATTTGTTCATCGGTAAATATCAACCAACTAATTTATTACTAACAATGAAACAACTAATCTATACTCAAAATTTGTAAACAATTACTATTTTCATTAATTACAAATGTATTTTTAAAGTAATTGACTTCGTGAATCAAATTGACCTTCAAAATAGAGACATTAAACTACGAGTACTGTTTAATAATTACGATGAATGAAATAACAATGAAAAACCTGTCATGAATAATAGTTAACGTGTCGAGCACACTGCTCTATATTACCTACGATGTATGTTTGTATCCAAATCAATCAACTAAATAATCAGTTATT
This sequence comes from Schrankia costaestrigalis, assembly GCA_905475405.1. Taxonomy (NCBI): domain Eukaryota; kingdom Metazoa; phylum Arthropoda; class Insecta; order Lepidoptera; family Erebidae; genus Schrankia; species Schrankia costaestrigalis. The sequence continues at coordinate 10,601,250 of FR997832.1, forward strand.
ACTTATACAGCACAGAAAGTCTACCTAAACAAAGTTTATAATTAAATCATGCGACCGATACATGAGACCAAGCATTAAAAAGATACACATGTTTTTCAACGCTTAGGGATTTGTTTTTTAAAAAACTAGCAACTGTTTGCTTGAAATAAGGGCAGAGCAGTAGGAGTTGCTAGTCTTTACGTTTATCTGTTAAGATCTAATGGTGTAGGTACTCGTAAATTGTATGTCAATAGCTCTAATATACTGGAAATGAAATAATAGATATAAAACTACTAAGTAGACGACAATAGAACACAATACAATGCTACAATAACTTAGAGGATTTTTTATACTGATTAACATTGTATTGAAACTTTTGTGTTTTTCATTTACTATTCTCAGAGATACTTTCTTTAAATTGAATATAATTGCCTATAATTGTTTATTTGTTGCACAAGTAAAAATATTGATAAAAAAAAATATTAAAAAAAAACTATACAGATTTTTTAAATCAACTTACTTAAATCAACTCACTTGAAATCAACTCATCTAACGGTGCGATGAAAACGTTTAGGCTCCAACGGATACCTGGATTGTTTTCTCACTTAGCCACCTAGAGGCGCCAATGTGCAGTCATACAAACCTTTTTAATCCAACCAACTCAGGTAATCCCAAAAAGCCTTTTCAGGCTACTGCTGAATCCGAGCTCGTTGACCAGCCACGCTCCTGCATTTCGTGAGTGCATACATTGGTTTGTTGCTTCTGCCTCCTTGCATGCATGACACAAACTTATTTTACCTTACGTATATCGTAGTCGGGTAATAAAACATACTCGTACGTAGATCATGCTGTATCAGTTTGCTAAATACATAAATAAATCATGTACGTACCTAAGCTCTTAAATGTGAAGATTATTTTTAAATTTATGCGATATTGGAGGCCTTCAGCCGATGACGCTTAAAATATCATAAAATAAATAGATTAAAATTATTGTAATTTACAAAGCAATATCACTAGGCTAAATACTTGACTGTACTACAAATAATTCTTTGTAAATTACAATAATTTTAATCTATTTATTTTACAATATTTTAAGCTTGGCCCAATTGGGCCCTGACACAATGTGTCAGGGCCCAATTGGGCCATTGCTAAGCACTCAATGGTTTCAATCTCAGTAGGTACGCTGCACCTACTCCACATCTTTAAAAAAAATTGGCAAATTTTGTATTTGTATTTCTTTCAAGCCTTCGTTAAATCAAACGAAGCATTATACACTTTATAAATCTTTAGTTTATCTGTGTGTCAGGTTTTACCAAAGAGCTACCTCTACCTTTATATTTACAATATATGTATATTAAATGCTAAAAGGACTCGTGATATACAGTGTAGACGCTCTGCTTATATAAACGTATAACTACTAATCACAGCGAATAGATGTTAGCAGAGAAGAAGATTAGAGAGAAAAGCAGTACCTCACAAAATTGCTATATCCCTATTTTAAAGGGTTCAGATCGAGCTTTTAGGAGACAAAACCCAATTTCTAGATTCAATTTTTTTTGTCAGACAAAATTTAATTATTTAGGAAAAAAGACTTATGGAACGCTGGAAGCTTATGCAATTATTTGTTGTTGCAGACATTTCACACTCCATGTTTTGGCGATGAAGAATTCGACATCCCATTGATACATGGACAACATGCCACAAATCCGAATGGCCAAAATTCTCACATACAGTACACTCAGCTACATCACTCTGCTCCTCAGGTTAGTAATTTCATAAAAAACCGTTTAATATTTTAAACATTATGATGATGTACCTACTTAAATGTAAATTAACAAAACAACCCATTCGAATAGATTTGAGGTAGATCTGTTTTGTTTTTCAAATTGATAACTAATTAAATTAACTAAGACTTGATCAGTAAAAAATTCAGTGCCTTGTATTACTAATATAGGTAATTTTTTTATCCATAATTTATTTGACTTTAATCTTAAATAAATTATTATTCTTCTCTTTTAAATGCTTACGCCCTGTGCATAATTATACGATACAATTTTAATTGTTTTCAGTGATTCAATCAGTACTATAGTCTATGTTATTGTACAAATGTAAAAACTGTAAAATAAATAATATCAAGCGAAACGTTATCGCGTGACACTTTTTCAAGTACGGTTTTTGTAGCAATAATAGCAACATTTCTCTATTATTGAAATAATTGTCTATTGTGTGACAGTGACAGAAATGACACTGAGCTAATCTGACATATATTTTATTTTGATTACCTATTCGTTTCATCGTGGCTTCTCATTTCTTTTAAAACCTTTTTAATTTGTTTATTTGTACGTGCCAATTAGAAAAATCTCTTTCAGACAATTTAACAAATTGAAATATCACTCGGCTTTACAAAAAATTTAAGAAATTATAACCTAAAATTGAATGAAGCTGGAATTTGATAAAGTTTTATTATTAAATGAATTTGGTTAATTATTACATTATGTAAGTGTTGGAAACTAAAATGAATCAATGTTGGCCATAGGTTGGTATGATGAACCCAGCTCAAGACGGCTTATCTCCCCCCGGTGGAGCGCCTTCTTACCAACAACCTCTTTATTTGCAAGAGCCACATACGCCCGTAACTTCACATAGGTAAGTTATTAACTTTTATTTTTATCTAGCTGCATTGTTGTAAGTATATGATAAATAATTCAAATGGTTAGAGATTTAAAGTATATTATAAATTAAAGTGTTAATGATAAAACTCAAATGTTTATTTTCCTGCTAAGTGTTACAATATTATGTTAATAGATATTTAATCACAAGAATTTTACTTATTAATTATTCAGGATTATTTGGCATAATATGTGTAATTTATATATTTATTCTATTTAAATACATATATCATGTATTCGATTTTAAATCAGTAGATAATAAACTGCCTATCACCTAAGTAAATCTATCCATAAAATGTAAACAGCCAAAAGAAATATACACCTACTTATTAATTATAACAATGTGATTTCAACTTGTGCTTTGGCAAAGTTGTGTCTTTATTGGCAGAATTCTGATTGATTACTATGATTTGCTACTTATGATTAAAAATTTACAACTTATTTGAGAACAATAAATGGTCATGGATTTAACACTTAAAAATATGTTTTGTAATCATCTACTTAAATCTTAGTATCTGGTACACTCTGTTCTTCTTTCGTTCTCAGATCAGCATGGAAACACACAGACAATGTCATGATTAAAATGTAAGTTCAAAGACTTTGCTACATTGTATATGTAATAGGTACTTTCTATACATGAGCTCTTTAATGATAAACAAAATTATTAGTGCCAAAGCACTAGTTGAAACCACATTTACATAGTGGATAAAGAAATATTAAAGTTAAAGATATTGTTAAATATGCTTAATTACTATCATTTGAAAATATATTTCATTTTTAAATCTCATGAATGTATCTCATTATGTTATGCAATGTAACTAAAGTAGAATATTTTTACAGTGGAGCAGGTGCCCCAGCTGGTAATTACATGATCCAGCAACAGCCTGGAGGACAGCAGAGACTGCTGATGATGCAACCAACTCAAATAATGAGTGGCCCACCTACTCCTAGTACTCCCACACAACCCTCAGCTCCCGTGTATGGATCTCCACAAAGAGCTTCACCACCGGGCACAACTAGTGATGATTCTGATGACAGTGTACCCTCACATCATTCGCAGGTAACTAGATGTTGTTTTCTTTTATTACATACTTTGAGACCTATAATTTTTAATAGAGCTGTTACATGCACTATAATTATTTTATATGTATTTAGACTTTGCATGTTTTAAATTTTAGATGAATATGTATGTGTAATTACTATATCATAGCAGTGCCATTTTTTTAAATCCATAATAAAAATATTAAGTTGGGCAGTATAAGAACTGACCCTGCAAGTTAAATATAGCATTAAAAATTCTATTGATACTTTTAACTGGACATGATGAGTTTTCACTTTAAAGAATTATAAATTTATACATAATAATTTAATGCATGCATCATTATTGAGGTAATATTGATATTATTTAAGCTAGACTTCTTCTGGCTAACATTCTCAGTTATTCTCCTAATAGCATGGATGGACTATGTAAATTGTAAAGTAGGAAAATGAAAATAAAAAAACAAGTTTTAACCTAATTATATTTTAGCATGGACATGCTCATGACAATTCTCTCATAAATGGAACTTAGTTTTATGCTTGTTATCATTAGGTGCAACAAAACTAGATCATATCTATTTTTAGAAATATAGTTCATTGGCATACATTTATCTTTTATTTGTAGTTATTTAAACAGATCAAACAGTAGTAATTAGTATTAAATTCTAATGAATTGGTTGTTTGTTGGTAGTTGCCTGGTGATGCGGAAAGCCTTCTGCCTATCCATTATTGCTCAGCGAGCCGGCAGCAACAAACTACGCTTCATCAGGTATAGGCAAATTTTATCGCTTATAATTATATATTTTGGAATAACTTCATCCTTTTGTTATCTATTTATGTTGCCAATGAACTGTATTGTTTCTTCAAACTTACTTTTTGTTCATTTTATAAAGAAGATTTAATCATTATTCTTTTTAGATTAATGTTGGAAATATGGCTGTGAAAAGGTCATCTCCAGAACCTATTGATAATGGAGTAAATCGTGGACAAATGCAGAAAAAACCTAAGGTTCAAAAGAAAAAGAAAAAACGTGACCCTAATGAACCACAAAAGTAAGTAACAAATAATCATATTTATGATTATATCATTTTCCTTTACTCATATATATGTTATAGCAGATATCATAAATTACATTAAATTTACAGACCTGTATCAGCATATGCATTATTCTTCCGTGACACTCAAGCAGCCATCAAAGGCCAAAATCCAAATGCAAGTTTTGGTGAAGTATCAAAAATAGTAGCATCTATGTGGGACGGTTTAGACTCAGAACATAAAAGTGTAAGTTTATATTTTATTAAAATTGTGTAACTGTTGTATTGTGTAAGACTCATAAAAATAATTTTATTGTTATAACAGGTGTATAAACAGAAAACAGAAGTAGCTAAGAAAGAATATCTTAAAGCACTTGCTGCTTACAGAGCCAGTTTAGTATCAAAGGTAAGATAGAACTCATTTTGTTGTACTTTTTTAAATCAATCCTTTTGTGGTGTATGATGACCTGTAGAAGTGAATATAAGTAACATACTTATGTCTAAATAATATCATGTTACTGTATTTGGATTTTATCACAGAACACACAAAAATTAGATTCTTGATAAATAGTAATATTAAAACAATTTATTTCAAGAAACAAATTTTTGGTCCCAAATACTTACTTATTTAAATAAGAACATTATTTTTTTAACATAAATAGCTTACGAGATTTTTTTCTATTCTTATGTTTAAAGTAAAAAACAGTCTATATCTATTTCAATCAGCATTAGGATTCCCAGCGTATTATTATATTTTTCACAAATTTCTTAGACAAAGATGAAGAGAAAATATTAACAACAAAAGATAATAATAAAGTAGCTTTTAAGTTCGGGTCATTGATCTTTCTGTGGCACGGCATCTATTGAAGACAGAATACAAGTTTCTATAGTGTTGTTATCCTCGCTATTAGTTCGTAAGCACGTTACTAGATGGCACATTTCGAAAATAACTCGTTCAGTTTGACAGTACCTTGATTGAGCTTTTATTTTACTAGCTTAGCTTTATGTTTTTTATTCTGTGGTGATATTTTTATTGCTTCAGTTTTATTTACTTTTTCAGTGATAAACTGTAAGTAAATATTTAATATTGATAGAAAATATTGCATCGTAAACTCAATTCTAATGTCTGATCATTACGTTTCCAATGTGGTAAGAATTTATTAAAAGCTGTATTTTGTAGGTTATATTATTATTACAGAGCTTTGTTATTATATACTTTGTAGGTTATTCTTTTTATTTAGAGTTTTTATTCTGTATTAGTTCTTTAATTTATGCTTCTAGCATATGTCTTTGAATTCGATAGCGTAGTGTTCCAAGCATATTATTTTTGTTAAAATTATTTACCACTAAATTAACAAATACGAATTTGCTTATAGACAATATTAGATTATAATAACTACTTCGATTGCATTTTGTTTCTGAAAAATGTGCGTATTTTATTAGGTACATTTTGGGAATATTTGTTTTTTTTTTATATATTTTGTTTTACTGACATTGTTAATAATTCGTTATAAATAGGTGTTTATTATTTTTAGATCAACATTTTTCTTTTTTTCAGGGGGGTGAACAGGACAACCAAACCATGTATAATCATACCAATAGTGCCAATCCAACTTATGGAAATTATTACCAAGGGCAAAACTATGGTAATGGTCACTCGCCTCAAGGTTATCCTCCAAACCAAGCGCCTCAAGGATATTCACCACAGAGTTATCCAGGAGCTCAGTCACAGACATCATATCCAACTCAGCCTCAACAAGGATATCCTCCTAATCCCCAGCAGTCTCCTCAGAACTACCAAGGCAGTATGACACTAACTCCTCAAACATACCAGGTAAAATATAATAAGTATCTTCTATTTATATCAAATTGAGTTGATTTAAGACTTTCATGCCACATACTTCTGTTGTAAATTCCTTATTTTTTTGTAATTTTTATATCAATAAGAATTTAGAATTGTTATAAAATAATTCCGTAATTACTAAAAGTTTTTATTCAAAGAAGTAATTCATTTTAGTGATAATGTCTTGTTAGACATTATATTTCCCATGTAAATTTCTTTTTTAGGTCATATCTAAATACTGCAATAAATGTATTTATATTAAACTTTTAATTCTTTTTCTTAGCAGAATGTACCAAGCCAGTCACCTCAAGGTTATCAGGTGAACCCAGCAACATCGCCACAGAATTGTCAGCCTAATATTGCGCAGTCACCAAGAAGCTATCAGCCAGCACAATCACCAACTAATTATCCTGCTAATTCAACTCTTTCACCTCCTGGGTACAGACAAGTGCAATCACAGTCACCTCCAATGGGCACAGTTCATGCGTCCATGCAATACCATCACCCACAACAGGTATGAACATTTCTATGTTTTCTTATTCTATTATTTCCCATCTAGAAATATATCTCCAGGTTTAAAAATAGGTCAGGGTCATAAATACTAAAGTCATTTGTACTGTACAAAACTAACTAACTATTGGCTTTGTTAGTTTAGTACCTTGTTTGGAAAAATGTTGGTAGATATTAATATCTTTATCTGACTTGTTTTCACATTGTACCAAAGTGTGGTGTGTTGTAAATATGAAGAATGTTTAAGAAATGACTCATGTGCTTCCACTTTGAAACCTAGATAGTACTGTATGTGAATGTTTTAGAGATTTCAATATTTTATTGCAGTGTCAACATTTCCTTCCCTTTTGCTTGACCTGCAATTTATTAGTTGAATAGACTTTGATCTGTCTCACACTCACATTTATGTCATTATGTGATATGATGAATAATGTATTCATGTTTGTTTTAGCACATGCAACAATCACACCAGCAAATGCAACAGGCACATCAAGTGCAACAGTATCAACAGCACCAGCAGATACATCATCAACAACAACAGCAGCAGCAGCAGCAACAACAACAACAACAACAGCAGCAGCAGCAACAACAACAGCAACAGCAGCAACCACCACAACAGCAGCAGAATCAAATACAGAAATCTGAACAACATTCCTCTAATGGAAATGGAAACTCCGGTGTTCCCCCACAGACATCAGATGTAAATATATTTATTTAATCTTATGAATTATTATTTTAACTTTTTCATAAATGTTCATTAGGATTCTTTTACCAAAGTGTCTCTCACAGTACTATATTGCAATAGTGTGAAATGGTAGGAATTATATAAAACTCAGTATATCAAATTAATAAACTAGTTTGGTATATAACCTTGCATTGCACTTTTTAAATAGGATCATTATTTCTCACATTAAAAATTAGTTACTTTAAAGTATTATCATGATCTGACAACACATTAAATTTCATATAGTCTTTAGAATAAATTTGTTTGACATTAAACAACAAAATCATTCGAATTGTCTAATAAAATGTAAATGTCATTACAGCAAAATGAAAATCAAGTCCCACCATCATGCATTCGGCAAGGCTGCACTAATCCTGCCATAGCCAACAGTGAATGGGAAGATGAATATTGCTCCAATGAATGTGTTGTCAGCCACTGCAGGTAATAATACAAAAATATTATACCCAGTTTTAAGAAAACTTTGTATCCATCAGACAGATACTTTGTTGTTTAAAAAAATTAATTAAAAGCTTTTAAAAGTTTAGGTGGTACCTTACTAATTTCGCTACTGTGCATACCAGACCTGCCAGTTCTTTACCTTATGCTTACCACACTATGCTATCTGCCATGGAGTAGAGACATTACATACTTTTAGTTAGTGTCAGAATATTTAACTATCAAATATATAAATGTATATATTGACATCTTAAATAATTATAATTGGTACAAATGAAGAATTAATATAGAACTTTTATTTACAGGGACGTTTTCAGTTCATGGGTGGCATCAAACAACAGTAATCAAATTCAAAATTTCTCAGCAGTAAAATAAATGTAGCAAAACTCATTAGGTACATATCAAATTTAATAAATCAACTTGTATTATGAAAAGTTCCCAATTAATATGTATTAAAGATCCCTAATAGTAAAATTTGGTTGCATAACATAATATGTAATGCATGGCCGTCAACTTAATAAGGGATCTGGTAGAAGCATTTATTTGGTGATTTCATATTAAACTATCTGTATAAATAAATATTTAATTATCTTAGTTTGTAAGGCTCAGCCTGACTTGTTAGAGGCGAAGTCAATTTCATTGAACTTTGTTTAAAAACTACGTACCTATTCTAGGATTTCGTGTTTTGAATATAAATAAGTTAAGCCATGGGCAGTACTTTGTTGAAAATTTATCAAGATGCTAATATTTGTCGCAATTGATTTTTGCTACAAATAAGTTAAAACATTTGGTATATATTTTTATTAAGTTTTTTAACAGTGTACTGCTGATGTTTATTATATATTATGATGTAGTGAATTCAAGTAAGATATTTTTTTAAAAAAACAAGACTTGTTTAATCGCCCGAAATATAATTATGTGTAATGGACTGGTAAATAAGACTATGCTATCATGATACTCTTATATAACGTATTTGATTAATATTTGTGCTGAATGCAATAACTTTTATTGATGAGTGCTAAAGGATACTTCCATTTATTTCATACTTATATTATCCTAAATATGTAGTGTAAATTAAATAAGTCTGTCGCCAAGCTGCACAGCAATGCATTTTATTGAGTTAATGTTGTTGTATATTCATTTGCAGTATTGTTGATATTAAATTATAATTTTTAAATGTAGCATTTATTCTACTCGTATTAAATCGCTATCGTCGTCATAATAAATCTCGTTGTTGAGGCTGTAGAACAAAAGCCCGATATATGCATTTTAAATCGGTTAGTTGAAGTTGTTATTAATGATATGTGCGATAAATATCACGAATGCATTTGTTCGTGAAATAAATAAAACTTTATGGTTATAATTAGCAAGTTAAATTTAATACTTTATTGCATTGTAAATTTCTAACTATAAACTTATAAGCAATATCTAATCTACCCATTTTTCTAGGAGTTGCGTTTAGTACGATAGGATTTAGCTGGACCAAAATTTCTTTGTATTGAAAGCGATGATATTTTAAGATAAATATGTTTTATTGTATGTCCAATACCTTATGATATAGTTATGTAATTGTAAATAAACACTCGCAATAATAGACGTAGATGTAGAGACTACATAAGGCATATTTTTTTTATTTCGTGTTATTTATTTAGTAGTCTCACTAGAACTACCTTATTTAGATAAAAGTTAAAGAATGTAAAATAATAACAATGTATAAATTGTAATTAGAAAAGTGATTCCATTAAATTTCTTAAACCGACAAAATGTGTTTAAAAAGTTACATCCACACACCTACCACACTTTTCCTAACATGTAATTAATTATGTTCGTCTGTATATTTAGTCCAGCGATGTCTTAAAGAAACAACTCAAAAGTGAAGTCATTTACAATGCACTAATCTAAGAACATTAGTTTGCTTAATTCTGTATTTCTTGGTATATTTTATTTTAATAAATTTATGAATTTGACCCTTTTCTTTTGATAAGAGTGCAAAACATTCCGCGCAAACAATTGACGGTCTATGTAGCGAGGGGCAATGGTTATGACCCATGGCTGCTATACAGATGTCTCTGGCTCTATTCCCGCTCAATGTAGACCTTTGTGTGCATGAAAATTAAATCTTTGTGTACGGGTAATCTTCTTCTTTCTTTTATTACCAAGCTTCTTGGGTAAAGTCCGAATAACAAGTAAAATAAATTTTAAATAAATAATCCTCACACGTTCACACAACGTCATCTAGTCCCAAACTAAGCAGAGCTTGTACTATGGTTACTAGACAACGGATAAACATACTTAAATACTTTTTTTTGTAAATACATACATATTATACATAGAAACACTCAGATCAATGTAAACAGTATGTTCATGCTCACAAAGATTTGCATTGAGCGGGAATCGAACCCGAGACCTCTGCATAGAAGTAATGTTATACAGCCACAGCGGGCGTCAAATTTTACTTGGGGTTTACCCATTTTTAATTTGGGGCTTACCCATGCTCACCTAGGTCTATCCAACTCTGGCTGGGTAATGTTGGGTGTTTGAGCAAGATAGGGTATTTGACAAGTTTGAGCAAGATAAACAGCTGTGACATTTTAAATTGCAAAATAATAAAAATTTTTATATATAATACAATTCTCGAAAATGTAAAAGTATGATTTTTAATATTACATTACTAAATCGTACTTTTGCACTTACGAATTACCTACTTTAAATTTCGCGCTCTGAATATGGACCTACACCATAAACTGCAGGTTAAAATTTGTGTCAACAATAATAATTATGAATACAACAATAAAACATGATACGAAAATATTCAGGAATTTATTTGATTAAATAAAAAATACTTATTATATTATTATCTCTTGAAAAATAATTTATATCGATAAATAATTTCTCTTACATCAGAAGCAGTAATAGATGCAATGGAAAAGGTAATAATAAAATAACCAAATATTAAAGGGGGTTCGCAAGACAGTCGCAACTCCATAAAAACGAAGAAAGTTAATTATTCCTTTATTTGAAAATAAATACTAAAAACTATGGATGATATCGTTAGGTCTCGTTATTATCTAGGCATCTTGCTAAATAAAACAGTAAAACTAATATTCATTTTTTTTTAATTCATTCTGCCAACTTTAATTTTAAATGGTTCACAATTCTCAAAATGGTAATATAATAATAATGTGTTTATTGATGCATAAGGCCAGGCGCGCACTACGAGTTTTTCGCCGCGCGGCAGAAAAGCGCAGCGGTATAATGTCAATGTACATTGTATTGCGCGCACTTGACGGCAGAGCCACCGCAGCCCACCAGTATTAGGCCAGGCGCGCACTACGAGTTTTTCGCCGCGCGGCAGAAAAGCGCAGCGGTATAATGTCGCACTGTAATACTGTACCAAACAGTTTTACATGGTATTGCGCGCACTTGCCGGCAGAGCCACCGCAGCCCACCAGTATTACTGTGCGACATTATACCGCTGCGCTTTTCTGCCGCGCGGCGAAAAACTCGTAGTGCGCGCCTGGCCTTACTGTGCGACATTATACCGCTGCGTTTTTCTGCCGCGCGGCGAAAAACTCGTAGTGCGCGCCTGGCCCATAAAACTTTGTACAAATTGAGCTTAAAATTAAGTTACAAAAGGATTAAAGTTGTACAACAAATAGAGAAAGCCCTAGCTCCCAAACTAGGAATTCCTGTGACTTGGGAACTATTTACAAGTTATGAGGCTTCAAAGTTCATAATTCTATGCACATTTTATGACTACTTTCAGCGCAATAAAATACGATTAAACGTTGATAAACGTAAATATAATTTAGCATAAGGCATCGATTGCTTATTCGAAAATTCAAATTATTTTATTTTAACTGGATACATTGTAAAGTTTTTGCGTAATTCGGTATGTAAAGTAAAAGTTTACCTATGTCGAATCCAAAACCATTTAGAGATTTTAGATCGATAAGTAATAAAATCATATTTTTAGCGCAAAAAAACGCAAGATTGTGTTTATTTTTACAATTATTATAAAAATTACTTTGTTTTTCATTTGACGTCTAAATGACATCATGTCGCCCTGCTCAACAGAAGTTTGTTTCTGCTTTCATTGCTCAATAGCTAAAACAACTAATTTGAGCATTTTTGCCCTCCCACCTATAGCCCATCTGCAGTAAACAGCCAAAGTAAGCAATTCGACCGCAGCTATGACGTCATACATGCGGTCGAATTGCTTACTTTGACTGTTTACTACAAATAAACTATAAGTAGGAAAGCAAAATTACTCAAATTAGTTGTTTATAATTGATAAACCTTTAAAATAAAAATATAAAAAAAAAACCAAAAAAAAACTTTACATACCGAATTACCTTTCTCCCAAAAGCAATTTTAGCGTGCTCGTTTCCGCCATCGACATCTTGCATCTCACCTGCATCCCTCGGGTCAGCGGATGGGAGATTACACAGCTAGTCGACCGTCACCGAATATACCGAATTTTTTTTTTTAAACTTCAATAAACTATATTTTATGTCATTTATGACAATTCGGTATGTAAAGTTTTTTTTTGGTATTTTTTTTATATTTTTATTTTAAAGGTTTATTAATTATAAACAACTAATTTGAGTATTTTTGCTTTCTTACCTATAGTTAATTTGTAGTAAACAGTTAAAGTAAGTAATTCGACCGCATGTATGACGTCATAGATGCGGTCAAATTACTTACTAGACAAAAAAAATGAAAGACAAAGTAATTTATGTATACCTAATTGTAAAAATAAACACAATCTTGCGGTTTTTTGCGCTAAAAATATGATTTTATTACTTATTGATCTAAAATCTCTAAATGGTTTTGGATTCGACATAGGTTAACTTTTACTTTACATACCGAATTACGTATCGCTTGCCAGTAAGAAGTTTCGTAATTACTTTGATCAAAGAGATCGAATTATTATCAGATGCATAACCAGTTAGATAAAATACCTAAATCAGTGACATTCTTGGCTAAAATTATATTGCACAAACTGTATTTTTTTGTAAATTTAATATAAACGTGACTCACCCCCGCCCACAGAACAATTATACTCAAAGGAGAAGAATGTCAACTTCATATAAAATTCGTGAGGAAACTTTTCCTAAGCGTGCGGCGCCATCTATCGGGAGCCAAAACTGCGGTTAAAATCAGCAGCGCGGGAAATTGTATTATTTTTTTTATTTAATAAAAACAAAGAGATATATTATACCTATTACGCCCTACATTATTAGGGCGTTATATAATATATCTATTTGTTTATTTTGTTGAAGGTTTAAATTAGGATGACTGTATTTAGAGTTGGATTTGATAATAAAAAACTTCATTTCTTTTACAATTTATTTATGTAAATAATATTCATAATAAAAAATATTCACATTCTTTATTGAAACATTCTTCTCTACATTGAAACTCATTGTAACATAACAAAAACCCTATAGGAGTCACTTTCTCAGAACTGGAGTCAATAACGTTCAATTTCACAAAAACACTTCAACTAAGGAATAGGATGCAATTTCACAAAAACACTTCAACTAAGGAATAGGATGCTCGTGCAACGTTTTTAATTCAGGATAAACTTGTTATTTATCGAGATTTTTTATTTATTTACAAGATATTTAGGAATTTACAAAATAAACGGTTTCTTTTCTTGTAGTGTTGACTGTTGACAGCTCCATATAAACAAGTATTAGGTGGTTGCTAGGAAATGACATAACATTTTCTATTTCATCTTTTCTCTCTGTCGTGACTAACAGCCCTAATAGAAACATTGTGTAGAACAGAGTTGACTCCCCCTGCCCCCGCCCCGTTGTCCGTATGACTGATCAAGTAAAAATCAACGAATTGGGTGTCAAAACTCTTTTCAACAATCATTTTCAGGAACTAAAATGATAGTTGACACAAATTAGCAATAAGCCGAGAGAAACCGGGGGTATGTCTTAAACAAATGATTTTTATTCCTTTTTTAAATACAGCTAAAATATTTTCATAATGTGTACTGTATGAGAAGTAAGAATATTATTGTGTACGTATGGAACCCCTATTAACGATGCACGGTCCAGAAAACTGCTCCAAGAATAAACAGCTTAACATAAAAATCATAATGTTTTACGGTGTCATACACCACATACAAAATAAATTGATGTCTCGCTGGGTGTGTCTTCCGCAACAAAACATACAATAAAATATTATTTTAAAACCCATTTTACGTTATCTTTATTTACTCCTGATTTATTACTTTTTAGGTATCTACCTACCGCTATTTATATTTTAAACGAAATTTTGATTTGTAATAAATACAATACGAGCATGTGTGCGTGTGCATGTTTCTTTCTGCTTTTCTGTGAGTTTTTCTCTTTCTCACGCGACGTTTGGTGAAACAACAATCTTTAATGGCCTACGCAGAAATGAAAAATGCCGTGCGATAAAATCCCTTTCAATGCCGCGGCATCATTTTAAAGCATAGCAATTTATGTCGTATTTCTGTAACAGTACGGTTGAATTTCCATTAGTAAAAATTAAAATCCCTTGCCATGCCGTCCGGGTCTGCGTAGTGCGTAGGTCATAAGGCTCCGGCGACAGATGAGTTGGTCTTGGGCCCTCTTAATAACAAATTAAAGATTTGGAGAGACAGGCTATATTACAAAAATGAAAAAAAAAAGTTGAGCCGTTTGCCATTCAGAACATAAAATGATTCATTCATTTCAAAAACTAATTGACATTACAGTTGTTAAACTTATTTGGCGCTGTCTCCACGAGCGATAAAATCGCAGCGATATTATCGTCGTGCCACGTATTTCTATATACTCTGTATGAAGGTGTCTCCACACGGCGATGTTATCGCGGCGATTTTTGTTCAGACTCGCCGCGATTCTATCGCTCGTGGAGACAGCGCCTTAAAGTCACCGGATGGCACTATCGTCGGTAAAATAGTGAAGTACTCACAAGTAACAAAGCTTTGAATTCTTAATCATAATGTGGAGTGGGCACCGGAACTCGTCAGATGTTGTAGAAGTGGGGTAGTAAATGATACTATGATGACATGTTGAATGCTCTTTAATTACATCTTACCACCATTTATATACTTAATATCTACGTGTCTTATAGCTATATTACTATCTTAATGTCTTATCTTAGTATCTTATGATAGTTATAGTACAACCGTAATCTATTCCTTGTTATCGGATGATGTATGTGACCAGCTCACACTACATCACCCTTCCAGAGAAAAAAAATAAAATTAAATCTAAGTTAATTTTATTGTTTTGATTATAACTATTATAATTAATTTTAATTATCATAATACAATTTGGTTCTATTTTTATGTACAGTTTCTATTTTATTTTTATACTTTATTTTTACATTTGGTGACTCATCTTTTATTAGGTACATAAAATGGTCCATTGTACACATTATCTAACTTACTTGCATTCTCATTTTTCAACAATATTAAATCACCTTCCTTATATGTTACAGGGTTACTATTTTTATCATAAACAATTTTCCTGGCCAATTTACTAGTTATCAAGTTTTCTCTAGCATCCGCTTGAGCTTTCTGTAAACGAAACTTAAACTCTAAAGGATAATCATCGAAATTATATCGCGTGCTTCAAGCCAGAGGGGCGTATACGCTGTACCCTTACTTTTCAGGAAGAGCAAAAATCTTAATAACTTTTTTTCTAATGAATGTAACTAAAAAAAAATTTGGACGTGTTTTATGAATTTTTTTTTGTATTTATCTGCAATGTTATTTTTTTGTGTAAGTATTTGAAAACTCGCAATATCGCACTTACGTCTTTTTAGCTCAACAATATTGCACAAACCCTGTGCCATATTTTTTCCGAAAATGCTTATATTGGACGGACGTATATATCAAAACTTTTATACGTAATGCAATATTTAAAAAAGATGGTAACTTAGTATCACTATCATAAAACGTCTTTTAAAATTATTTTTCCATGTAATTTAATTCATTGCATGTACTATTTTTGGAGACTATACGTCTATTTGGCTTGTCAAAAATGTGTTGAAAGTTTTGTTCAGAAAACGGACGTATGTATTTATAATTGGATTAATTTCGATGATGTTCAAATAAAACAACAAATAATCAGTAAATTTTGTTAGTAATTTTATAAAAAAGGAACTATTATTATAAATTTGTTTTTATTGGTAACGAATCAACATTGTCAAGCTAAGAAAAGTAGCATAAGTAGGTACATGAAAAATGGCATGCAGACTACAAAAGCCGCTATAGAAATAAACTTTGAACGGCATAACGAAACTTAAGTCCGAAGGTTTCATCAACCAACATTAGGTTTAGACTGTAGGTTTAGAATTATATTGTGTGCAAGCAGCGGTGCCATTTCATCAGAGAAGAAATGTTAAGGGCAGTAGGCATGCTCCCAGCTGCGGGCACTAAGCGGAGTATTGCTGAAGAGATTGGAACAAGACAAGACATGAAATCAAGGTTGTGGTCAAGTTACCGTGCTACTGGTGAAGTGGCTGAAGTGAAGATACCATGGAAAAAAATCCATCACCGCTCAACGAAATTATCGATATTGCAAGTTGCCGCGAAAAGACAGACAAATGTTACTGTCACGCAACTGCCAACCAACTGGTTTAGAGGCTTTAGCAAGAGCGCCACTGTCGTGTGGGTGACCAAACTGTCAGGAGATGCCACAAAGCCTACCTTTATGCTCGCATATTGCTTTGTACTCCAGCACTATGCCAAGCAAATCGAGGACGACTAGAGTGGGCTCATGAACATTTGCTCTGGAAAGATAACCTGTTATGATGAGTCCAACTTCGGTTTCCACTCGGATTCACGTAGAAAACGTGTTTGGCGAGTTCCTGGTTGTGATAGCCATCTACAACATCCTCCGGAAATCTGTTCATACCACGATGGAACAATTATTATTGGACAGGAATTCGTGATGGTCGAACAACAGACTACTTACGTTTTGATCAAAAGCAGCATGACGGCTGAAAAATAGCTTAACGAGTTATAATAGTCTACCTCCGTAGACTACAATTGGGCCAATTTTTAAGCTCATGGACGATAACATTCGTCCACATATTCATTGTCTTATCTCTATTATTTCAAGTTATTTACTTATTTGAATAAAAAAATTATTACGCAAAAAAAAAAAAAAAAAAAAAACTTGTTGCAACGGCTCATTTCCACAAAATGGGGAGCTTCGCCCCAGGTAATGCGGACGTTGGGGAATACGCGTGCCCAGTCTGGAACCGATCAGCTCATGCTAAGCTGGTGGATACAGCTTTGAACGAAACTTGCCGGATTATCACAGGTTGCCTCAAACCGACACCGGTCAGACTGCTGTACCCATTGGCTGGCATCGCGCCTCCCGATGTCCGTAGAGATGTGGCGGCCTCGCTTGAAAGGAGCAAAATGGATGGCGACCACCGGCATCCTATGCACGGCTATGCTATAGTGCAGCAAAGGCTGCGTAGCCGAAAGAGCTTCATAAAGTGCGCCCACCCTTTTAGTACAGACCCAGCACACGCGAGGTGCAACCTTTGGTGTGAAAGAGTGTCACTACCTGAACCGTTTGTGCCGCTCTCTGAGAGGCTTCCGCCCGGACATGGGTTGCCATGGGCTACCTGGAAGTCCTTAAACAGATTGCGAACCCAGGTAGGACGAAGCAAGGACAACATGCTCCGGTGGGGTCTCACGGACAGTGGCGGACTGGGTTGCCTGTGCGGCGTTCCACAAACTATGGCCCACCTCTTATCATGTCCTGGATGCCTTACTAGTTAGTTAGTGTCGCAGAGTTTTGGGCTACATCAATTTAGTCCAGTATCGTTTTGCCATCGATACGCTAAGAAGAAGAAGAAATATAATGTCGTGACTTTTGAGTATATGTTAGTATTTTATATTTTCTTAATTAATAAGCAAATATAAAATACCCCTAGACAGTGTTGATGTGTGTATTTTAATAATAAGTTAGTGAAAATAGATAGTTGTATGCACATACGTCTTTGTGGCAATATACACATTTCGTCAGGCGTAGTTACGGCCGCTGTACGTCTGTCTGGTTCGATGATAATTACTGATCTTTAGCATACGTCTAAAAGTATTTTATTAAATATCTTTTTAAATAATATAGCTAGAAATAAAAAAAATAAAAGAGGTTGTGTGTCGATAAAAGTACTAAAAATTGACGTAATAAAAAAAAAATTGCGTTTTTGTTCATACGCCCCTCTGGTTTGAAGCACGCGATATATAGGTTCAACACTCCCATTATTTAAATTACTTGGTAAGTTGCATAATTTTCCGAACACTAACTCATATGGAGTATATTTAGTTACAGTATTTACTGTTGTGTTGTTTGAAAAACACCAATAAGGGATCCAAGAACTCCATGATGACGAGTTGTTATTTGTCTGAATTCTTAAATACGCACCCAAAGTTTTATGAGCATTTTCTAGCGAACCAATACTTTCATGATGATACGACGTTGCTAATATTTTATTTATGCCTAAAATTTTGAATAATTCTACCATGACTTTGGAAATAAACTCACTTCCCCTATCTGTAGCAATGTTTTGCGGTATCCCATATCTCAAAATGAAATTTTCCCCTAACGCTTTTGCTACCTCATTGGTTGATTTGTTTTTTAAAGGATAAGCTTCCACAAATTTTGTTAACTCACACTGTAATGTTAAAATATATATATTTCCATTCGTATCCTTATCGAATGGTCCTACTATATCCAAGTAAATTTTCTCAAAAGCTGTTGACGCAGTCGTCGTAATTGTCATTGGTTCCCTAATATTTTTCTGAAATTTTTGTTTCTGACACTTATCACATTTTTGGACGTATTCTACTACATCTTTTTCGATACCTGGCCAGTAAAAAGATTTCTTTATATTATTAATCATCCTTCGTATCCCTGCATGACCACTAGTTGGTAATATATGAAAATCGTTCATGACTACCTTCTTTTCTTCCCTGTCCTCTATCCTACGTACATCTTTCACTATACATACTTTAAAGTTCTTTTGTAATGAACTATTGTTTTCCTTTAAATACCGTGCCATTCCTTTTATCAAATACTCGTTATCATTATTTTTTAACATAATAATATGTTCCAAGTTTTGTTCAAAACAAAACTTTACTATGTCTTTCAGCAACTCGTCTAGGGAAGAAGCTGATAAAGATTCATAGTTAATATAAACACTTAAGTGTTCTGGCACGTACATCAATTTATTTCGTGACTTAGACATAATTATTTTACAATTTTTGTCACGTATCAATTTTCCCCATTTATTTGCATTTATTCTGCGTAATTCCACATCATTCCCTTGTTTCTTCAGTACTTCTACTATTCTGGGATGCCCTATCCTAGAATCTATTATATTATCCTTCCGAATATCCTGTTCTTTACCCAATTCCTGCAACCGCCTATTCTGCATTCTCGTCATTACTGATATACTATTATTTCCCATATCTTTTAAATCTTTAATGGAGATTTTTATTCTAGATAATGCGTCCGCTAGCACATTGTCCTTCCCTTTCACATATTCGACCTCAAAATCGTATTCCTCTAAATACAGACGAAACTTCATTAACCGACTTGATGGGTCCGTCATATTAAATAAATATATTAATGGCTTATGATCTGTTTTTACGATAAATTTCCTACCATATAGATATGTCCTAAAATGTTTAATTGACCAAACTATAGCCAATAATTCTTTTTCTATAATAGGATAATTTAACTCGCTTTTCCCTAAAATTCTACTCGCGTACGCGATGGGTTTGCCGTTTCCATTACTCAAGACACTTCCTATCGCAAAACCTGAACTGTCTGTTTGCAGTACAAACGTGTTTTTTTCGGAAAAATCGGGAAAATCTAAAATTGGTGGTGATATTAATGCCTCCTTAAGTATTAAAAATGCTTCCTCGCATTCTTCTGACCAATTAAATACAGCATTTTTCTTACACATTTTATTCATTGGTGCAACTATTTTAGCGAACTTAGGGATGAATTAATTTTCTGTAATAATTCGCAAAAGCTATAAACCGTTTTATTTCATCACTATTAGCGGGACGTGGGTAATTTCTTACTACTTCAATTTTTCCCGGATCTGGAGAGATACCGTCATTTGATATAACGTGTCCTAAATAAAGTATTTGCTTCCTTAAAAACTCGCATTGTATTGGCCGCGCCCTCTTGTACATAAAACGTACGTAAGCGTGCGCGGGTGTGCGTTGGTGTGTGTGTATAGATAACGCACACAGGACACACACGTGAGGGATACCTCCCTATACGGGTGACGGGGTTTGTTTCGGGAGAGCAACACTAAAGCTCTAGCCCGCGCCGGTATGCCCGTCGATTCCTCAACTATGGAAGATCTTGCTGTAGGTGCTTTGTATGCGCAGGTTCTTCTTGGGATATAAATAAAACACTTTTTCACTATTTCAGTATTTCTTCCAGTTTCCGAGGTACTCAAAGCTTGATGTTTTACTTTTCTTCAGGATCCAACTACAATTTTCCAAGAAAACGCAATCGCTTAAGTACCCCGGAGCATTACCGTCACGTGGGCACCGCGATTTAGCGCTTAATCTCAAGCTAATTTTCACTTTGAGTAACCTCGTTTTCTGTTCGTATTTCTTTATTTAAAACATAAAATATACAGTATTATACATGGATAAACTCGTTACAATGTCAGTTTCAATAATTAAAAATAGTTTTCTTTATATCTCAATGGTACAAAAAGTTATGACAGTATAATCATAAAAAATACACAAAATATCGTCGATCTCTAGCAGTTATTCGTTTATAATTCTTTATTAAATTGAAAGTTATATTCAAATGTTGTTTATTATTTATCTCTACCGTTAAATTAACAATATAGGTACAACAAAATTAAACTATATAAATTAACAATTTGGCTAAGTATTTATCGTTTCAAAGTCTCTATTATAATTCGACACATTTTCACACATTTTCTTTAATAAAAGTCTATCTAATCGTTCTATTTTAATATTTTTACACTTATACTATATATCTGAGGTCTCTCAATCACTATATCACTGATTCACAGTCTTTTTTGGTCTTTTAGTTTTAGTCCTTCACTCACACACTATAGTCAGTCACTATACGTCGTTAACATTCTCCCCCTCGTCCGTCGCACCATCCTGTGGCAACGACGTCTGGGAAGGCACCAGTAGCACCACCTTGGAGCAGGGTCGCCGCAGCTCTCCTCTTCTTGTCTGCACGTCCACAATCCGAACCCGTCCATCGGGCCCTGGATACGTGCGGATGATGCGTCCTCTCGGCCACGTACAGCGTGGCAGTGTGTGGTCTACGATGAACACGATGTCACCAACTTTCAGGTTCTCTCCGACGTTGCTTCCTGGCGTACGTCTGGGTAGGAGAGTAGGTAGGTATTCCCGTACCCAATGTCGCCAGAAATGGTCGCTGAGCTGCTGCGTCGTCTTCCACGTCTCGCGACCAACCAAATCGTGGTCACTGAATGCGCCCAGTCGTCCAGCACCGCACGACCGCTTAATGAGAAAGTGGTTGGGCGTGAGTGCTTCTTCATTTTCATTTTCGTTTAACTCTGTTAAAGGTCTAGAGTTAACAATATGCTCGGCTTCTAGTAGAAGAGTGTGTAGAACTTCTTCTCTCGGATGTCGTTCTCGGAGTGTGGCGGCTAGTGCGGTTTTCACCGATCGCACCAGTCTTTCCCAGGCTCCTCCCATGTTTGGAGCGCCAGGTGGTATAAATTTCCACCTAACACCATACTTCTCGGCCTCAGTAGCTAGAGTTTCGTTCTTCAATGCTTCTGCAGCTTGTTGTAATTCTTTGTTGGCCCCGACAAAGTTCGTGCCGTTATCGCTGAACATCACGGATGGCATACCGCGACGCGCAGCTAGTCTTCTGAGTGCCAGTATCATAGAGTCAGATGATAGAGAGGCAGCTAACTCCAGATGAACTGCTCGTGTAGTCAAGCAAGTAAACAAGGCACCCCACCGCTTCTCGTGTCTTCTTCCCACCGTGATGGTCATCGGTCCAAAATAGTCGACGGCGGTGTACGTGAACGGATGTTCACCATGCTTCAGTCGCTCGATCGGTAAGTCTCCAAAGGCTGTCTCTTGCGGTCTTCCTTTCCTGATGCGACACCATTGACAACCATGCTGAGTTGCTCTGACTGCTGCTCTCAGACCCAATATATAAAATCGTTGTCTGAGCTCGTTCATTACCGTAGCGTGGTTGCCATGATTAAATTGTTTGTGATAGTCATAGATGATGAGACGAGTGATGTGGTGCTTACTATCCAAAATCACAGGTCTTGTATAGCTTCTCGATAATCCAGCTACCGCATCGATTCTCCCCCTCAGTCTGAGAAGGTTATAAAATAATAAAATAAAATTTATTCAATAAAATTTAACCTACTGTACAATTACGGCTCACTTATGGCTAATGTTATACATTGATTTCTAATCATAAATAAAAATAAAAAATCTTATATTATAACAATTAATTACATATATTTTTAAGCTATTATATTGGTATTATGGTATTTGTTTTATTATAATTCCTGAACTAGGTTAGAAACCTGTGTTTCAGGGTTTAGATAGGGCTTTGAAGTAAAATACTTATCTTATAATATATATTAACAGCGGTATTATCTATTTATTTGTATGTAAATGACAAATGTCACATAAACATTGCACCAGTTAAAGCTAATATTAAATGGTAAAAATTTTAAATTAAAAGACTTAAGCTATAACTGTAAGTAAAGATTCTGTATCTGAATAGTTAAGTAGTTTTAGGTATTGTGTTAATTTAATTTTACATTGGTTATAATTTAAAATATATATATTTAATATCTTATTAAGTACATTGTATAAGTAAGGTCCTAAAAATAAAATAAAACGTTTTACATAGGCGTGTTTTGTCTCAGTATTTGCACATACCAGGTCTTTCCGTCTTTTTTGTGAGGTTGTTAAAGGAAGCCTGCTGTGTTGGAATAATATAGCATGTAGTATAAATAGTTGTCGAACAGTTAGGACGTTTGTGGTTTGGTAAAGTTCATAAGTGGGAAATAGGAAAGGGCGATATGTTGCTACTTTTAGAATGGCACGCTGTGCCCTTTCCAGAGGCAACAGTATGGTTTTTGATGCGCCACCCCAAGATATTATGCAATAGGATACTATTGATTGACACAGTGTCAAATAAACTTGTTTTATTAAATTGTAACTAGCAAAATTACGTATATTTTTAAAAATGTACATTAATTTTCGAACCCTATTACATAACACCTCAATATGTTTACGGAAATTCATATTATTGTCGAGTATGATGCCGAGATATTTTATATGATTCACTAATTCTAAAGTAGGACAAGTACAATCAACTGCATTGTCAGCAAATGTGTAACAATTACTACGGTGTGCAATTATATTGTTTATATAAAGACTCGGTTTGTTATTATTACGCATTGAGAAGTGTATAAATTTAGTTTTTTCTGTATTTAGGGAAAGAGAGTTAGATGAGAGCCAAGCGCTAATTATATTGAAACCGTTTTGGGCTTTTCGATATGCTTCTGATTCGGATTCTGCGGTAAACACAAGCGCTGTATCATCTGCGTATGACGTCACTAATCCATTTTCAAGCTGTAAGCTACAAAGGTCATTAATGTAAATAAGGAATAGAGTACTTCCAAGGGTACTTCCTTGTGGGACACCAAACTCTGTGTTGTTAAGAAAAGAACTAAAAATTTCTCCAATTTTTACACATTGGTCTCGACCGCAAAGATAGTCCTTTAAGAGTCGTAATTGTTTTCCTCTTATACCGACTAATTCCATCTTCTTTATAAGTGTGTTTACAGAAACAGAATCAAAAGCCTTCGCAAGGTCCAGGAATATTGCAATTGTGTGCATTCCATTATCCAAGCTGTAAGCTATGTGCTCTGTTAGTTGATGGACGGCATGATTTGTTGATTTATTAGGCCTAAAACCAAATTGTCTGTCTGAAAGAATATTATTATTTTCAAGATATTTAATTAACTGATTGTTGATTATTTTCTCTAGTATTTTGGAGATTGTTGATAGGATAGAGATAGGTCGGTAGTTATTTATACAGCTTTTTTCTCCTGCCTTATAGACTGGTACGACAATAGTTCTTTTTAAAGCGCTTGGAAAAAGTCCTTTAGACATACAAGTTTGATAAATATACGTTAACGGTGGCGCAAGAATGTGTTTAAACTTCTTTACTACATTGGTTGGAATTTTATCCCATCCTACCGCTTTAGTATCTTTAAGCCCCGATATGACCGACAAAACCTCATGCAAGTCTGGTTCTAGCAAAACAAAAGAATTAAGTTGGGAAGGAGGTGACAATGCAGGAATATGATTACCCAGGTGATTTTCCCCGTGTGAATAGTTGTTTGCTAAGTTTTTCCCCATGTTGACAAAGAACTCATTCACCTTTGAGGCTACGTGCTGTGGGTTTGATTCCGTAAGCAGCAGCTCTTGTGAATAGACAACGTTTTTTGCTGTGAATGAATTATTTTTAATTAATTTCCATACCAATTTGCTATTATTTCCTGCCTTTTTTAATTCATTTCTATTGTACTCAGTTTTTAATTTTTTCAAGAGATTATTACAAAAGTTTCTGTATCTCTTGTAAGTTAATAAAGTAAGCTCACAGCTAGGAGCCCGTTTGACTTCTGAGTGGAGCCTATCTCTATGTCTAATACATCGCAAAAGGCCAGGTGTCATCCATGGTTTAAGCGTTTTGTATTTGTTTTCTATAACCACATCGAGCTTCTTCAATTTGCTGCTTCTTTCTAGAGGTTCTTGTTTCTGCAATCGTCTTAATTCTTCTCGAAAACTGTCTGTCTGACATCTTCTGAACAATATCTCTTCTGCTCTAGCTATGAGTTTCTCATTTATTGGTAACCATTTTCTCTCGATATTCTCTAATTTCATTTTAAACGCAGGTTGACGTTTTCTATTCTTCCTTCTCCAGTCCTCTTCTTTTACAAGATTCGTCTTTTGGTTTCTTCCTGCTCTGCATAGTTCTATAAATTGCAGAACTCTCGTCGTGGTTCTTAATAGTTTATTCCATGACGAAAATCGTTCTGGCTCAAGCGTGCATATCTCTTTCATGATCATAGTTGATTCGGTTTCTCGGTCTTCTATCGTCTTCTCTCTACCGAAGCTTCGTTTTTCAGGCCACTTGTCTTCTTCAAGTCTTAAGAACTCTGGACCTCTATACCATCTGTGTTCACTATTGAAGTCTTCAGCGAGGATTCTAGTTGCGTCATCGGCTGGATTCATAGATGTTGGTACCCAGCGCCACTGCTGGGGTGTTGTCAATTCTTCTATCTCGGCTAGTCTGTGAGCGACGAATGTCTTGAATGTTCTTGGATCAGACTGTATCCAAGCTAATACCACACTAGAGTCTGTCCAGTATGTCTTCTTCGTAATACACAATTCTGTTTCTTCCTCTACAGTGCGTGCTAATCGGCTTCCCAATAGTGCAGCTTGCAATTCTAAGCGAGGCACTGATATCGGTTTCAAGGGTGTTACTCGAGCTTTTCCTGATATTAATGTCATCATGTACGTACCATCTTCAGACTTGGTACGCCAATATACTGCAGCTGCATATGCTGCTAAGCTTGCGTCGGTAAACACGTGAAGCTCCCCTTCAGCGTGAAGTGGCGATATACATCTTGGCACTTGTAGAGTCTTCAGTAGATCTAGTCTGCTCACGTATCTTTTCCAGCGTTCACTGTCGCCGTCTTTTACCGGATCATCCCAGTCTATGCCGCTTCTCCATATATCTTGTATGAGCTTCTTTCCTTGTATTAGAACTGGTGTCAATAATCCAAGTGGGTCGAACGTCGACATCACGGCGCTCGTCACTTCTCTTTTCGTTGGTTTTCTGATGTTATTCAGTACATCTTCAGGCAACTTTCTTAGGTTTGTACGAAAGGCTAATGTGTCTTCAAACGTCATCCATTTCAGTCCTAATGTCTTCTCTTCATTCTGGCCCAAGTGTATCTCTTTAACTTCTTGACCAGTTAGATGTGATGGCAGCAACGTAGGTTGATTCGAAGTCCATCCTCTTAGTTCGAAACCAGCTTTTCTTTGAACTAAGTCGACTTGCGTGGTCGTCTGTTGCAACTCTGTTGACGAATGAAAACTATGAAGATAATCGTCCATATAATGATTTCGTACTATTGCCTTTGCTGCATCTGGATATTCATTCTCGTACTCAGCAGCGTTCCTATTCTTCACATAGATGGCAGTCGATGGCGAAGATGTAGCACCGAATATTACAGATGTCATCCGGTATTTTACAGGTGCTGACGTCTTGTCGTCACGCCATAAAATCGTAGACTGTCTCTATCTTCTTCTCTAATTCTTATCTGCAAAAACATTTCTTTTATGTCGGCTGCTACCGCAATAGGTCCTTGTCGGAATCTTATCAGAACTCCGAACAGAGACTGAAGCAGATCAGGTCCAGGTAACAGCGCGTCATTTAAACTTTTCCCTCTTGATGGTGCTGCGGCATCAAAGACGATTCTTATCTTCTTTTTCTGAGGGTGTACCACTGCAAAATGAGGTAAGTACCATTTCTTCTTAAAATCACCTTCAATGTTTACTTTCTCCGCATAACCCTTGTCTAATAAATTCTTAATTTGATTTTCATACTCTGCTTTAAATTTAGAATCTCTTTCCATCTTCTTTTCTATGGTGCGTAACCTTCTCTCAGCCGCTATATAACTTTCGGGCATTTCCTCTTCGGGGTCTCTCCACAGCATTCCTGCTTCGAATCGGCCTTCGGGTCGTCTTCTACAGGTGTCTTCTAATATCTTGAGAGCCTGTCCCTCGAAGTCAGTTGATGGTCTGCGTGGCATCACTCCTAGCGCTTCGATGGCGAAGTGGTCTTTTATTTGTTCATGCATTTCTTCTTCTATTGTTTTAGTGTGAGAACAATAGTTTATGTATTTCATTGTCTTCGCTATGCTTGTATCTAGACCATGCAGTACCCATCCTAGCTCGGTTAACGACGCAACTGGTTGTCCAGGTTTTCCTTTTCTTGTGTATCTTGACACTATTAAATTCCAGTTGTCTTGGCCTATTATCAGCTTAGGCTCTTCTGCTTCGTGATATAATACGTCGCTAAGGTTTTTCAGGTGTGAACATTCTTCTAATCTGCCCTTGTTAATGAACTGCGGTGTGAGTTTCATGTCATCAATAGTTCTGACTTGACGTAACTGCCGGATTTTGTCTTCATGAACTCCTCTAATTTTCAAGTTTATCCTCATGGAGTCCTTAGTCTTCAATCGTTGTCCACCGACAGTTTCAATTGTTAGATCTTCACTGATTCCAGTAGCTCCTAAGTCACGAGCTACCTTGCTATCTAACAAAGACACTGTTGACCCTTCATCTAATAGAGCCAATATATTTTCTTTTCCTGTGTCTGATATCAGCTCCACAGGAATAATCTTCAAATAGGCACGTGATTTCCCAGCACTGGACATCTTCAACGCTATGTTCGTTGACTTCTCAGCTTTCTCTTCTTGTTGTGGTTCTACAGAAGTATTCTTATTCTTCGTATTGTGCAGTAGGAAATGATGCGAACCTTTACACACTTTACACGGCCATCGTTTACACTGTTCATGTCTATGATCACTATTTAAACACTTAAAACACAATTTTTCACGTTTCACTAATGTCCACTTATCGTCAATGTTCAATGTCTTAAAACTATTACACTCATGTAGTCTATGATTGTTTTTACACTGTGGACACTTCACTGTATTCACTTCACTTTCACTTGCTGTGTGAGTCACATGACGTTGGAACGGTTTCTTGTATGTGTTCGTTTCTTTCATCTTGTTCCCGTCTTCATATGTAGTATGAGCCCCACACTTATCAGCTTCTTTATCGAAGAACTTCGCTACTAGAGTTAAGTTGCAAAATTCTTCTTCTTCATTTTCTGCTGTGAAGTCATACCATCTAAACTTCATAATAGGTGGTATCTTCGCTATAATTGTCTTCATCATCTCTGGCGAATGAAGATATTGAGATTTCTTCAATCCTTTGATGGCTGCTACACTATTATTACTATACTATATTACTATGTTATATATTACTATATTATTTGACTAGCGAACATGCAGATATCCTTAGGGTTGTCACTAATCCTAGGCAATGTTCTCAGCTTCTCCAGTTCGGCTAGTGCTAGAGCATTTGGTCTGCCAAATCTTCTTTTCAAAGCCACCAATACTGCATCTGGTACTGCTTCAGAGTATAACAAGCTCTTCACTTCTTCTCTGGCAGTTCCTTTGATTGATTTTCTTAATCGTGCCATGTTTTGTACGTTATTAAACATGGGCGATGTATCTTCGTAACATGTCTTGAAGGCTATCCATTCACTTATGTTCCCATCGAACGTAGGTAATTCGTACACATACTTCGGTTGTGATGTGTTTGTTCCCTTCACAACATCTCTCAGGGCTTCGGCAAGGACCTTGACTTCTATGGACTGGCTGCTCACTGGTGTTGTATCTTCAGGTTTCACGGCGTTGTGCTCCACGGACACCATACGTGCATGCCCACTCTGAGTCACATTATCTGCCTTTTTCTTCTCGGTACTGTCCATCCAATCACACACCTTTGCAGTCCTATCTTCATGATCTTCCACAGAATCGTCATCTTCCTCTGCATCGCTATTCAATCGAAGCCTGTCGAGCTTGACGCGTGCTAACACCGCTGCAGCTTCCGCCCGCTTTAACTCAAGCAGCGCCAACTCTTCTTCAGCCTCTAGTTCTTTTCTTCGTTTTATTCTTGAACTCGAGGGTTTCAATGTTCTCGCTTTGGTTGACTTGGGAACGACTGTATTCGTCGACCCAGGTACCTCGGCACGACGTTCTTCAGTTGCCGTCGCATTCTCGTTCGTTTCAGTATTCTTGGTAGTGGCAGTATTCTCGGTAGTTTCAGTATTCTCGGTTGTTTCAGTGTTCTCGGTTGTTTCAGTGGCCGTAGTCCCAGTCCCGGTTGTCGTCTCCGTGTTCTCTGAAGATGACTCCGTCGCTTCTTCGCCTGAGCGTCGCGTCGGCGCGCCCTTCTGTGACCTGGTGACCGGCATCTTGAACCGTTATCTTCTTTCTTCAGCGCACACAGCTATCGGCCTACAAGCAAGCTCTTAAACCCGTTAAAGGAATAAGATCCGGCTCGAAGGACCAACTGTATTGGCCGCGCCCTCTTGTACATAAAACGTACGTAAGCGTGCGCGGGTGTGCGTTGGTGTGTGTGTATAGATAACGCACACAGGACACACACGTGAGGGATACCTCCCTATACGGGTGACGGGGTTTGTTTCGGGAGAGCAACACTAAAGCTCTAGCCCGCGCCGGTATGCCCGTCGATTCCTCAACTATGGAAGATCTTGCTGTAGGTGCTTTGTATGCGCAGGTTCTTCTTGGGATATAAATAAAACACTTTTTCACTATTTCAGTATTTCTTCCAGTTTCCGAGGTACTCAAAGCTTGATGTTTTACTTTTCTTCAGGATCCAACTACAATTTTCCAAGAAAACGCAATCGCTTAAGTACCCCGGAGCATTACCGTCACGTGGGCACCGCGATTTAGCGCTTAATCTCAAGCTAATTTTCACTTTGAGTAACCTCGTTTTCTGTTCGTATTTCTTTATTTAAAACATAAAATATACAGTATTATACATGGATAAACTCGTTACAATGTCAGTTTCAATAATTAAAAATAGTTTTCTTTATATCTCAATGGTACAAAAAGTTATGACAGTATAATCATAAAAAATACACAAAATATCGTCGATCTCTAGCAGTTATTCGTTTATAATTCTTTATTAAATTGAAAGTTATATTCAAATGTTGTTTATTATTTATCTCTACCGTTAAATTAACAATATACAACAAAATTAAACTATATAAATTAACAATTTGGCTAAGTATTTATCGTTTCAAAGTCTCTATTATAATTCGACACATTTTCACACATTTTCTTTAATAAAAGTCTATCTAATCGTTCTATTTTAATATTTTTACACTTATACTATATATCTGAGGTCTCTCAATCACTATATCACTGATTCACAGTCTTTTTTGGTCTTTTAGTTTTAGTCCTTCACTCACACACTATAGTCAGTCACTATACGTCCTTAACACGCATTTAGATGGATTTAGTTTAAGATTAGTTTTTCTTAATCGTGTAAAAATTGACATTAAATTTCGGTTATGTATTTCTAAATTTTGCCCAAAGATAACCAAATCGTCCTGGTATATTAAACATTTATTATAATTTAATCCGGACATCGCCACAGTCATCATTCTACTAAATGAACTCGGACTAATTTTTAAACCCATTGGTAATCTGTTCATTTGATATTGTCCTTTGTCTGTCGTAAATGCTGTATACTGTTTACTTTTT
Source organism: Schrankia costaestrigalis (assembly GCA_905475405.1). NCBI lineage: Eukaryota > Metazoa > Arthropoda > Insecta > Lepidoptera > Erebidae > Schrankia > Schrankia costaestrigalis. The sequence continues at coordinate 10,631,973 of FR997832.1, forward strand.
TCGTCTAATTGACATTGATAATATGATTGCGACAAATCACAGTGACTAAAATACATAGCTCCTGATAATGAATCTAAAATTTCATTAATATTTGGTAAAGGAAACTATCGTCTTGAATTTTTTCGTTTAATTGCCTATAATCTATTACAAGCCGCCATTTTTTATCCCCGTCCCGGTCTGCTTTTTTAGGGACAATTAACACAGGACTAGACCACTCACTAACCGTCTCTTCAATAATTCCATTTTTTAACATTTCTTGTACTTGCCTATCGACCTCTTTCTTTTGAGCAATTGGTATCCTGTACTGTTTTTTATATCCCGGTGATACATTGTCTTTTAATTTTATAGATTGCTCATATATATTAGTTACAGTCAACTTATCTCCCGGTAAATGAAATATATCTGGATATTTCGCACAGATCTGTTCAATCATTAATCGTTCCTCATTGTTTAAATAGTCTAATTTTAAAATTGAAAATATTTCCTTAATACGTTCAACACTCTTACTTGACTCCGGAAAATAACAATAGCTATAATTCCTTAAGGGTTGAATATCTATATTTTTTAAAATACATTCAATTTCCTCGTCTTTTGTATTCCATTTTTCGGTTTAGCTATTACGCTGGCCAAAAAAACCCCTTCCTGTAACTCTTGTTTTGATACCACACAATCTTCGGTTATGCTAACTGGAAAATATTTAATTACCTCGCAACGCGGCGGAATACTTAATACATAATCATAATATCTAAGTGGCATCGAAATAACTTGCCCTCGGTATTCCTTAAGAGTTAGTTTATTTTCTGAGAAATCTATAACGCCTTTATATTTTTGTAAAAAATCTTGACCTATTATGCCGACCGATTTACATGGTAATTCATTAAATACCTACATAAAACTTATGCATAAACGAACACTGTTCGAAATTTAAATTTAAGTACACGTAACCTATCGCTTGTATTTTACCACCTACACCGTTAACTACTACCTGTGTAACTACTACGAGTGTAGGCCATTAAGAAAAAAATAAACCCAGTTTATACTATTATACGTTAATATATGTTTATCTTTATTCACGAAAAAACTGACTCGGCTCTATTTGTTGTTCCAATGTGTCAAGTTCATTATCGCCTGACGTATGTTCTACTTCTAAACATGCTACAGCTCGCCGACCTTGCTGACTCGGTTGTTCACGATAACCGCTACGTCCGCGAATTCCATTACCATGCCATCTCTTTGTATTATTAAACACGTACCTATCAGCTGTGTTTTGTTTTGCGCGATAATTTTGTTGGAAATTATTATTATTTCCACTACCTCTATTATTCCTGTAGAATCCATTTGTCCTGAACTGTCGTTGAAAAGTTAATACCTGTTCTAAGGAATTACAACTTTCGTCTTCTGCTATCCTAATTGCATCTTTTAATGTTGTTATATTCTGTGCTGAAATGATAGTGCTTATACGTTGATTTCGAAGCCCGTCAGCGAATCTTTTTACTGCGTATTTTTCGTTTAATGGCCGTAACACTTTGTATGCTTCCTTATTGTTTCCTGCCTGCGCAATGGTTAAGTCTATCATATACTTTTCTATTTCTATCCCGAATTCTGTTATCGATTTATTACTTTGAGTAGCCCTAGAGAATTTATTTTGAATAGCTACGTCTGATTTTATTGTCAATAGATGTTTTTTCATGTCATTTACTAATTGTTCAACCGAATCGTACTCTCCTGATAACCGTATTTTAGCCCCTTGGTTTAACCGTGTTTTTAATACAAATTTTATTAATAATTTTTTTTCTTCCTCTTTAATCATTGAACTGTATAACTCAATAGAGTCTATAAGGTCTTGAGTGACATGTTCTTCTCCCGTTACTTTAGGCAATAGCCCCACGGCCGTCCTCAGAGAAAAACTCTCGGTACCCATTTCTGACGGTGTAATCTTATTTTCGAATTTTATAGTCTCTAAATAAAGTTTCTCTATTTTATTAATTAATTCTACAATTTCTGTTGAAAATTTGCAACTTCCCGAAATAATTGTTTTAAATTTATCGTATAAAGTTTGTATTTCGTTAATTTTTCCTTCAAAATTACTTCCTACCCTTCTACTGGGTCCTAGTTTAACAATATTTTCTCTTAAATTTTTTAATTGTACAAAAATTGTAGTTAATTCTACTTCCATAATTTAATAATAACCGATTATGATAAACTTATAGTCTTTAAACACATTCCGTACACAAACATAAAATAACACTGATTTTCACTCACGTTTCCTTCCTTCTTGTTATGCCTGCCTTTCTCCTTGTATCCAGTTCATGTGGCACCTTCGGTAGAGATAACCCACTGCGCTCACAATAATAACCAAAAACCACGCTGCCATGAACCAAACGACTGTACTTATGGCTGACAGTTGTTGTTGTGTTGCTGTTGCGTTGTTGGATCCACCAGAAGCTGTCTGAGCTATGATTACTTCCTCCTTCGAAGTAGAACCACCCATTTTAAAATAAATTTAATATTTGTACCTCTATTTTAGTTTTCCGCGTATCCATAACCTGTTCCGAATCTCATTCTGCTTTTCTAGACTTCTTACGGCAGGGTCGCCATGTGGAGTGGGCACCGGAACTCGTCAGATGTTGTAGAAGTGGGGTAGTAAATGATACTATGATGACATGTTGAATGCTCTTTAATTACATCTTACCACCATTTATATACTTAATATCTACGTGTCTTATAGCTATATTACTATCTTAATGTCTTATCTTAGTATCTTATGATAGTTATAGTACAACCGTAATCTATTCCTTGTTATCGGATGATGTATGTGACCAGCTCACACTACAATAATACGTATTAATCATGTTTACATCCGAAATCTTCTTCCTTATGGCATGACTCAAAACATATTTTTATTTGTGAAATCTACACTATTAAATACAATTTATTTTAAAATAATTACGAGGTTCAAAATACAAAAGCTCTTTAATTTCGGCTGTAATGTTCTACATAATCCTCAAAACTCTCCTATAATCACTTTTTACGTTACGGGTCGTCCTTGTATTCTGTCTGTACTAAGCCCGCAGAATATTTATACTCAAAAGAGCCAGACATCATGAAAGGAATCAGTGAATGGAAATGTGTCACTCTATATAAACATAACCAGTAGATCTTTTTACTAGGACCTCATTGTGTAGCAGACTTGACAGGGGCACTATTATCAACCAATTTATTGTGCTCTATTGAGTATAAATGTTCTGTGACAAGAACCCATCAACATTGTGTAACAAAACAAAAAATAAATTATCCGGTCTTTGGAGTTCAAGATGGGCTATTTGTGCTCTGTTTTGGCTGGTCATAGTCCCGCTCTATAAGGTTCGGGCATTCGTGCCTTAAATATTTTACCTCCCTATCTCGGCTTAGAATATGGCACCTCCCCCTATCTCTTCCCGCGTGTGCCGTAAAAGAAGACTTAGGGAGGATCAGGAACACGGGCAGTACCCTTCTCCTGATTATCATTTCACCTACTGCGATCGCCAACCCGCCTTTTAACCGTATGGATTAAAGCAAATACACCCAAAAATGACGTACTACATTCCGATGGCTTCCAGGTCGCGAAAAACCATTGGATACAGTTGGCTCAAGAGTGCATTATGGCGTTCTATGGGGGAGGCCTAAGACAGCAGGGGACGAAAAAAAACTGATAGATTAATTCCTTTCTTTGCCGAACCATTCAATCTTCCTGTTCTTGATTTTTTTACCTTTCTATGACATTGAGACTTTCCAAGAAAATACAAAAAAACATTTGGCCAGACCTACTAAGTGATGCCTTAATTTTTATTACATTAAGGTCTTCGCTTCAGAGCAGGTCTCTGCGAGGCAATCCCCGTAAAGTAATTTTATTAATCGCCCATCGGTCACTTTCATTGTTATTATTTTATTTCATTGTACCAATCAAACTACGACAAATAATTACCATAGACATTTATTACACTTTTTGTCATTATACCAAGTGAGAAAAAAGTTTAAAAACAAACTATTCCTCCTTTCTAGTGGAGCACTCATCAGAATGGAAACGAGTCATATTTAACATTAACGACAACTGCCTTGTATGTTAATAATAAAATATGTACGGGAAAATAATATCATTGTATTCTTTTTGTTCCATAGGAATTCCTAAGCGGCAAGTGATATTTGTACACAATTACCAAAGAAAGTGATTATAATATAAAAATTTCAAAACAATTTTGTAACGCAACAGTTTTGATAATTAATTAAGAGCTAAAATCATTATAGCCTCAAACTTTATTGCTTTTTATTCGATTGACATAACTACTTGTAACATCGCGTGTCCCATGTCTAGCCAGCAGTCACATTATTAAAAAAAAAAAGGTTCCAACTAGTCTTTTTCCAAGTTTTGATAGAAAAAGTGACTAAATGTTATAATTTAGAGGATAAAAGTAGTATAAAATATCTATAATTACGTGTAATTAATAGTAACTTCTAGTAACCTAATTTAAATACACCAGTAATGTGCTTGGAGTAATAGATAAACAGGACAAATCAATTTGACGATCTAAAATGATGGACGGAAATGATTTAGTGACAGAAAGTTCAAGAAAAGGAATAATATCACAAGCCTGGACCCGTATTTCTCAGGTAAATTTATTACAACATTGTATTTTTCTTCAAAACTGTAAAACTATCTGGTATAAAACCAACCACCTCTTAGTGAGTTGTCATGTTTTTAAACCGCCAATTTAGATCTAATTTAATTTATGACATACTGTTAAAACATGTTATCATTTTGTTTGACTTCATACTCATAATCTACTTCTAGTTAGAGACAATAATTGTTAACAAATCAAAGTTTCAAGTTTTCCATGTTTAATTACAGTCCTACTTTTCTTATTGGTGTAAATCATTGGATTAAGTTGATTCTGAGAGATAGTAAAAGTAGTGATTTCTTGCAACAGGTATATCAAGGCACATTAGATAGATGGACACCACACACCAGATTCCGATGGGTGGGAAGCTTTGTACTATTATTATTGTTCATGCTTAGAATATTCACAAAACAAGTAAGTATTCATAGCTTATCATATACTGTATTGTTACTGATAAAAGCATGGTTTACTAAAATTTCACAATTTAGTAATGATAATAGCAAAAATATTAATTGCTGCATACATTAAACATCATTACTTATTACATCATTACTGAGTCATGTAATTCAGCGATTCTGTTTATTTTGAATTCTTAATAGTTTAAAAATTAGAATGCATAGCTTTTATTTTTTAAACAGCATTGAGGTATTTAAGTAGTTTTGTTTATAACTTTTAATGCTTAACAATACCAATGTTGATTTCTTACATCAATGATTTGAATACAATTGTATTTTATTTTCCAGGGATGGTATATTGTCACTTATGCACTGGGTATTTATCATTTAAATCTGTTTATTGCATTCCTAACACCCAAGATTGATCCTGCTATGGACTTTGATGGTAATTACTTTTTTAATCCATATGTGTGCCTTTTGTATTTTTATTTTTATTCAAAAATTTATACAATGTGATACTTAACTTAATAATACAAAGATAGATCTCCAGATCAATTCTCATAATTAAATACATTAAAAATTCAAATGAAATAATCTAAATGGCAAAAGTATGACAATTGACATTATCAAATTAATTAATAAATTACTTTAAAGCAAAAATACAATGTGATTAAAACTCCTTTTGATAAAGCTAAAATCTGTATTGTCATAACATCATTAACCCACTTGTTACGAGAAGTGTCGAACCTATCGAAATGTTGTAATTTTCTCAGGAACTTTTTATTGTACATAATATGTCATTTAAAAAATAACAAAAAAAATCTATGACTTTTGGAAAAGCCGGAAAATGGTGTCCTTTTAAAAGGACACTCGTAAAATGTACTACTGTCACTTCGCTGATACTAAAATATTAAGTTTCAGAATGAAATTGGGAAAACTCATTGTATTGCACAGGTTTTAATAAAAAAGTAAGTAGCTAGTATTTTACCATGTACACTCGAGAGCAAAAGTTCCGGGTCACTAGCATTTACTTCAATATCTTGAAAACGAATAAAGCTATCGTATTGAAATAAATTGAACTTTATAGACAATTTAATGTTACTAAAATAAAATGCATTACATTTACTACTGACCATTTATTTTATTATGTTTAAAAGGACAAATTAATACCCCCACGTGCTGTCTGGACTGCTGCAATGCGATTTGGCATGCTGTACACCAAGTTTCTGAAACACTGTTGGAGAATGTTCTCCCATTCCTCTACCAATGCATGTTTCAAGTCACTAAGCGTAATTAAAGGAGGATCTTGTTGTCTTACCCGTCGTCCGAGCTCGTCCCAGGCGTGCTCGATTGGGTTGAGGTCGGGGCTACGTGCTGGCCACACCATGGGACGAATATTCACCTCATCAAGGTAGTCTTGCACTACACGAGCAGTGTGGGGACGGGCGTTATCCTGCATAAAGATGGCATTCTCACCAAGTCTTGCCATAAATGGACCGACGTGCTCGTTGAGGATTTCATCCACGTATCTTACGCCATTAAGAGTACCGTTTTCGATCAGTACAAACTCTGTTCGGCTTTCCGCAGAAATTCCAGCCCACACGAGTACCGAACCACCACCGTATGACACCTTTTCTTCAATACAGGCTTGCATAAATCTTTCTCCTGGTCTTCTGTACACCTTTGCCCTTCGGTCGTGTGTATACAGCATAAATTTTGATTCGTCCGAGAATATGACATTTGACCAATTTTCAATCGTCCAATTCGAGTGTTCGCGTGCATAAATTCGTCTTGCTATACGATGGTGTCTCTCGAGTTTCGGACCATTTGCGGGTCTAAATGGTTTCAAATTACCTTCAGCAAGTCGCCGTCTTACAGTCCAAGCAGAAGGGCTGCTTCCACCAAGTCCTAAAAAATGATGAGTCAGTGCTGTTCCCGTAAGAAACCGATTTCGTAGCATAGAGTTCACTAAATATCGATCTTCCCGTGCCGTCGTACACCTGGGTCTGCCTGTTGTTGGTCTGCGTAGGTTCAAACCAGTTTCTAGAAACCGCTGGCGAACACGCTGAACTGTAGACAACGATACACCGACTATTCTTGCTGTTTCTCGCTGACTGCTCCCATTTTCCAGGATCGTGAGGATTCTCGTACATTCCTCAGGTGTGAGTGACATAATTACCACTTTAATAATGACTATTGGATACCTGGATGACTCCTTATAAATACATTTTATGACAGAACAAAAGCAAAAACAGTAGTGAAAATAAGAAGTTCTGATTTTAAAAAAGTGGATCTTTTTTTTTATAACTTTTTTAATGCCATTACTTACCGCCAATCAATAAGTTTTTATATGTTTAATGAAAGATTATTAAATTGTCTATAAAGTTCAATTTATTTCAATACGATAGCTTTATTCGTTTTCAAGATATTGAAGTAAATGCTAGTGACCCGGAACTTTTGCTCTCGAGTGTATTATCATATTAAATTCAAGATATATTATAGAAAAATACCACTTTTGCCCCGAATAGACGACACGACTTCATAACGAACGTTGTTCGACGTGAATATACGAGTATATCTTTTGATGTTGAGAGAATCGTCTTATTTTGCTAACAGGTTGAACTTTACAAGGATTTATCCCCACGGTAACGATGATTATTATAATCATGCCACTTGTTCAACAAAACTACTTCAGCACTTGCAGATCTGTATTGAAACATTCCTCGCTCTGATTAGTGCATATCCTTATTAGAAGTAAAAGACCCTTAGATACACGATTCTCTCTTATGGTACCAGATGCTTTCATACCTGTTCCTCCCAGACCATCAATAAGAAGAACAGACGTAAAAAAATGTTAAAGAACAAACGAAATGGCGCTGTCTCATCTATTGAACGCAGAATATCAGAAAATGAGAGAATGACACTAGCGCCTAAGACCAGCTTTTTGTAACTTTCAGGAATGTCTGCTCCTTGACCTTGATAAGAATCAAACCATACGACAAATCCTAAGCGAGTAGCTCTAACTCAGCATTTGTAGCCCAGTTGAAACGGTTTGCCTAGTATAAAATGTTTATTCGAAAGATTCTAGATTTGGAAATGGTCTATTTGCCACTTGTGCTAAATGCTCATCATCTCTATTGCAACAAGACGATGCATCATAGTTATAATGAGCTATTGCAGAAACTGATAACTGAGGTACAGAAAGATTTGACATAGAAAAATGATTCTAGTCACCTGAATCTTCGTCAGTTACCTCGGCATTACAGTTATCAGAAGGTTTTATTGTAATATATGACGGTATTTCGTCATCATCCAGTTCTTGCTTCTCCATAATTTCATGTAAACATTATACTCTGATATGTGATCTAGAGGCAAAAAAAGGAAACATTTGTAACGAAACTTTCAATGCGTCATAGTAGGCCATATTACGACTGTCCGTTTAAAAGGACGCCACAATAAACTTGAAATATGGCAACTACAATTGTATTGTACATAGTAATAAATACATTAAAAATATAGGTAAGGGTTATGTTGTCGATATTTGGTGACAATTGTATTATTCTAACCTTTTACCAGTTAAATTGTTTTTCTAAAAAACTTTTTCGGCTAAAACCTTAATATAATACACTTTAAAACAGCAAAGTAATGTATTAAATGACAGATAAACTCCTAAACTAGTAATATTTATCTAAAACTATTTGTTAAATTAACCTCATATTTTAAATTATTAATTTTTGAGAAGTGGTCTTTTAAAAGGACGCTCGTAACAAGTGAGTTAAAATGCTAAATTAGCAATATTGTCTCATTTAAAAACAACAAAGCTACCTAAAATTTTAATAAGTATTAAAATATGTTTTAAATTAAATCAACATTGAAGTATGAGAATTGACCTTTTATTAAATTTTTATTGATTTAAATTGTCACCATTCAGTAGCATAACACTCAAACTAGAGACTTTAGTCTATTGTACGGCTGAAGGTGTCTAAATCTATGATTTATAAAAAAACTTTTTTAAATTTCCAGGTGATGATGATAGTGGTCCTGCCTTACCGACGAGAGCTACTGAAGAATTTCGACCATTTATAAGACGTTTACCAGAATTTAAGTTCTGGCTGTCTGTTACTAAGAGTACATTGGTTGCTGTTTGTTGTACATTCATTGATGCCTTCAATATTCCAGTATTTTGGCCAATTTTAGTTATGTATTTTATAACTTTATTCTGTATTACTATGAAGAGACAAATCAAGGTAAGTTCTTAAAAAATATCCATTTAAGTATTACGTACAATATAGAGACTGACTGCCAAAAGTGGTTGCTAAAATATGTCTGTTTATTCAGAGAGAAATTACAAAATTCATAGTAACTTACTAATAATATTTAGAGTTAAACTTAACATTTGAATGGTATTCAACATTTGATGTGTACACCTGTCACTACTGTGCTTGACCATATAAGCATTGAATAAAAATATGATTTGGTTTGAAATTTTTAAAACCAAATTACATTAAAATTAAAAAAAATGTTATTCCTACAGTTTCCATACTTCTGCATAGATAAAAGAATGAAATAACAATTAAAAAAATATTTTCTGTTACTCATTTAAGTGGCCAGTTGAGTGTGAAATAATTTAATGTGGGATAGAGTAGATAGATAAAAAAAATGTGTAGAATAAAGCATAACATTAATATTTGTAATTTATCAGATAAACAAAAATACTCAGGCAATATATAGAGAAAAATTAATGTTTAGGCAGCAACATAATGAATGGCACCAAGTAACTTGGCCGAATATCCACTTTGTTTGAAATCAAAACAAATAATATTAAGTTATTAGTCAAAATCCTTATTGGCGTATCTCTAATAATGTGGCTATCACGCATTATATACCAAAAACACATAACATTATATAGGATAATACCCAGACCAAATCAAACAGCTAGTTCCTTCCATATTAATAATTAACTTTTTCGTTTTGAATTTGGGGATCAAACATGATTATGCAGATATACTAACTGCTGCATCATCTTGTTATCATCTTTTAAATAGAATGTACAAAAAGCAGCAACACTTAAATAACCTATTATGTAGACTTATAAAATCAGCCATTTAGATATCCATGGCAGTTAGCCATAAATCTATTAAAATATGTTTTTTTATAAAAAAAAGTAGGTAATAAAAACATTTGCGTCATGTGACAGTGTTCACCTTTGGGAACGCATGACCGCGTGTTTGCTTAGCAGAAATTCTAAGACATCAACACATTTGGCTATGTCGAGGGGGTAATATGGCGGACAGTGAAGGATAACTGTTACGGGTTATCAGGCCTTTTTTTGAGCAGTCAGTCTATGAACAACATGCTTTACTAATAATGATTTCTTTTTCAGCATATGATCAAGTACCGGTACCTACCATTTACTCATAGCAAACCAAAGTACAAAAATGTCGATTCAGCCGTCACAGTAAATTGACGTCATATATTAATATATAAAATTATAAGAACCTTGAAGAGTCTTAGTTTAATTAACTTAAAAACTGTTGTATGCAAATATTTCTAGAAATACAGTTTTTATTGTATGTTTTCTCAGATTTTAGTTATTTATTTATCATTTCGTGAGATATATTCTTATATCAATGAAGCTATTTACATAATAATAACAAACAATAGTTTGAACTAACACAAGCAAACTTGGCTTCTGAGAATTTGTTTTATTTCCTACTTTTAACAAACAATAACAAATATGTTTACCTAATGCATGCAGCATGAAGTAGTCTGTACCTACATAGGACAGAAATTGAAGATTTCTTTTAAATCAAGCAGGCCAATTCTGGTGCATTTTAGCTGCTGTATATGCACCATAGCCTGCGTGAATGCATCATCCCCTCATGTGGGATAACAACCTGCGGAAAAGCTCTTAAGCTCTACCAAACACAACATTCATAACATGGGTGCTTAAAGGAGGAATTTGCGGACTATATAAGCAAACAACTCTTATAAATGAGCATGAGAGTTAGGCCGCTGCCTCGAATATGGCGAGCAGCGGGGCGGAAACAGCGGAGGGCGCTCGTTGTTCGTAACGCCCCGCTCCCGCGCCTTTGATTTCGGGAACAGCTTTATATAAATGTACGCATAACAACGCCCCGCGCCGCCCCGCTACCCACTAAACTCGAGACACCCGGCCTAAAGTATTCTTTCTTGCCTTTTAAAAAAGCACTATGTAGTGCATGCTTGTATTCCTAACAAAACTATTTTTTCATTCTAATATAAGTAGGTATATGTGTGTTGTTAAGACCACATCCGTTTTCATTCAAATCTGTCTCATTAAATGGCACTACCTACTTGTTGCATTCCATCTTAGATTATTGACGAAGAACCATACTAGTATGCAGGTACTTGACATGTTTCTGAATAGACGGCTGCATTACGAATGGTGCTGTTGAGGCAGACCTACGATGTGCAGCCAACGGGAAACCAATAAAGGAATAGCTCCGAACTAAGTGTATATACTTAATAAAAAAATAGTGATTCAGTGTCCAGCTGTCAATATTGATGTCTGATATGATCTGGTAACAACGTGTAAGGGCTTTTTACCTACTCTTGTAGTTCGTATCGTAGGTCGAGGATTCTATCTTGCTAGAACAGTCAAAGATTGACTATTGTTTTGTGTAAATATATAGGTAAATTGATCTCCCTTTTCATATAGTCAGGCAAATTCAAGCAACTAAGTTGTAAGCCAACATTTTAAATGTATAGGTACTTACTAAAGTCCAACAAATCTAATAGGTACGGTATGACAGTTCTGACAAATTGAATAATAAGGTTGGGATAAAAAAATCGATTACTATAATATCCGAAATTTAAGAAATCGATTACGATAATATCCGATTTTAAAGACACTTTAATAATTAATCTCATTATTAGTAAAAGGTAGAACCTTTTGTAAAAAAAACACCACATATTGCAAATTCTCTAGTTTTTACATCAATTTGATACTTACTTTATACTTACTTTATACTTTGATATGGATGAAAATTTCTGGAAAATAGCATTAAACGTTTATGCAATAGAAAACACGTAAATTAGTTTGATTTAACCACTATCTTTCTTATATTTTAAATATATGTAATTTTTCCAACGTCAAATTTCACCATTTGACATAATTTGTAGATTCTAGAATTTTGTCTTTGATTCCATTTCTCAAAGGTCAAATACTAAAGTCTATAGTCTGTGGTTGACACGACCCCATAGTTGTTTACCTTTATATTCAAGACGTAATAAATAAACAGTAGTATTAGATCTAGTACATTTAGAGAATAAAAAAAATTCCAAACATTACTTTTATTTAAATTATAATTAATTAAATAAAAGTAATGTTTAGGATTTTTTTTATTTACTACTAAGACCTTAATAAGTTGCCTCCCGTCACCTTCGACCACGTCGAGTACTAGTTATAAGTAATAGTTAGTTACGTGTCTAACGATAATAACGATTTTTCGTATATGTAAACGATTTTTTTGCATACAAGTGTATCCGAAGAGTCGCAACACTACGAGCAGTAACCTAACTACGTGACTTTGCAATGAGGTCAAGAATAGAACTATAAGATATTATTTACTATGTAAATATGTGTTATTTTGCTTTATTTGAAAGTTTTCAATTAAATTTATATATTAAGAATTGTACATTTTTAGATACAATAATAAAATCTTTCTAAATTCATGGTTTTACGAAAAAGGTTTTCGAAACTGAATAATGTACGCATGAACAAAGTTGTTTCAGTTTGAAAAATATGAAACGTCATACTGTATCTTTTAGATTTGTTGAACTGTAGTATGGATACTCTAGTGTGAATCGATGATGGCAATCCCAACCCTACAGCAGACTGAAGAATACTATGGGAATAAAAATGAGGTAGGTAATAACTATCCCATCATATTTCCAAATTTTAGATGAATATACAATTATTTAGTAGGGTCCAGCTCCAGCTTATCATGCGATATCCATACTTAAACTCAAATATTTTTGCTCTCCATATGTTACTAAGTTCAGAGCTTGCCCTTTGTCCATTCTAATCGATTCTGAATTATTCTTATTCTCTTAAACCCATTTCCTATTCAAGCACCCATCAGATTATCCCGTATTTCTCCCTTCAGCTGATCCGTTCCGATTGCATACAGAGAACATTATTATTTGTACTGATGAATTATAACTATAACAATTGCTAAAATATCAAATCTTGCCATCAAAAATATAATTCCTATATAGGAGGAATACCTATAATGTATGAAAAGAAAAGCGCCGTCTGCCAGCTCTTCGTTCCGACTTTGACACTCACCCCCTTACTCATAAAAAATTTCTCAAATTTTAGTCAATTGATTAATTAGCCTAAGCTCTTACGTTGTTTGGTATAAGGTTGGTTTTCGTAATAACAAATCTCGCTAAACAGTGATTAAATTTAAGAGGCGTTTATAAGTAAGGGGGTCAGATATCTATCGGTGAGTAGGTAAATACGTTAATAATAAGGCTCTAATTAATGTGGCGAGCGTGTTACTCACAATATTCAACTCATAACTCATTAGTAGATCACTGGCATGGTCATCATCATCATTGCGTATGGCTTCTGCTTTGAACCCTATACATCTATATCCAGCCGGAGGAGCCAATGGAGAGCTCACGAATTCCCCCAGAGAAACGACGTCGGGGACATTCCTCGACGATGTGCATCATCGTTTGTTTTGGAGCTCTACAATCACACCCCGGCGAGTCTTTGAGGCCCTATTGGTGGAGGTGGTAGTTGCATCGCCTCGTGGTACTGGCATGATCGAAACATCGGCTTAGATCTAGGAATATAATTTAAGACAATATTTTAGGGCCTCAGTAAGGTAATAAATGAACACAAAATACTGCTCCATGAAATACGCAAACATCCAGTCGCGTGGTTTTGTTTTGAATAGATTGTCCCACACTTTGAGCACGCTCGACTCTGCGACCCGCGTAGTCTATTACGGTCTTGTTCCAGAACGCGGACTACCTAACGTATGTCGTATTTAATGGCTGCCTTCCTCTGAAGATATTTTGCACTCTGCCGTATACGCTACCTTTGGCAGAGATACCCATAGAAGAGAGAAGTGACCTATAATCGTGGTGTAGTGTTGTTAAGCATTTTATTCTGGAGAAATGTTAGCCTCGCTATGCGGGCCAAACGGGGAGAATAAAGTTCCAGACTTACAGTAACAGGATTTATCCTCGGGTTGAGAAATGAATAGTCGTTGGTCCGGTATTAGTGGGCTCAAAAATAAACGTAGCAACTATTGTCCTACTTGGCAATGCACAAGCGATACTAATTTCGGTTTTGATACCTTTGACGGCGCGGCGCTACATTCAAAATTCTCGAAGAGACGTTCTGCTAATCCCAATATCACTCTTCTGTGCAGATTTATAAAAAAGTAACCTATAGATACCTATTGCTCCTTTGTGTTTTTTATCTTTAGTTCTACCTTAACCTAGGCAAACAAACGCACAACTATTAATACCTACTTACCTAGTATTCGCTAGGTATGTAGGTCACATGAAAATAGTTACATCTAAGAGTAGTTACTATTGAAATTTATCAACGAAACTCAATGCAAACACTAAAATTTACATAATGGTTATTAATACTAAGCAATTGTTGTAGTATAAAATATATTGTAGGTAGTGGTAACCTATTACAAAACCTCTAAAATAAAGGGTAAAAATAGCTGCTACAGCGTGATAAAAATATAATAGAGGTATTTAGCTCGCCTGACCGATAAACATTATACGACCCGCGATAGTAAAATCAGTGTAACGATAACGCAACATTAGGCCAAATTTGCTTATTTTCTATCTAGATTCATACAATTTCAAAAACTTCATACAATTTTAAAAAGCATGTTAACTTTTATCATTCATTATCATCAGATAAGATTTTATGTTGTAAATTAAACGAATGAAGAGAAAGTGGGAGGCACTTTGTAGTGATCTAACCAAACTCCGGTTATCACGCAAACATTCATCATAGATTGGGTAAAGTAAAAATGTGACGTCGATTTTAATGATGTCATCGTCGGTCCTACAAACAATTATCAGTAAAAAATACCTCGTAGTACCTACTTACATGAAAATAATGACCAGCAGCACATCAAGCTTTTAGAAATGACAGGAATTTTTGCATAGTAGGTACGTTATTATTCTGCTTCCGGCTCTAGGTCTAGGTTAATGATGCTACGAGATAAAAGTGAAGGGAAAAACTCGACCGGCTTCAAGTTGTTGTAAATGGGTGGTGACCGTTTTTGAACTAAATGGCATGGCGAGCGAGCGTTTTTATTGCTCCTCCTATATACACGAAGTTCTCTGATAGGTAGTTAACTTCAGACCGGCCGGTTTAGTCAGCGCGCCCTATATTAATGGGTAGGTAAATGTGGCTAAAAACGGGGTCATGTATAATGAAAATTAAGCAATTTTATCTCAGTGATGTCACTTCTTTATAATTACCCAAGATGTTGCAAAAAAGGAGAAGTGTACGTAAGTAAGTACTTGGAAAATTATTATGATTTCTATATATTTTTTTAATTGGCCCTAGCCAACATAGGTACCTATTCTCAAAACAAAAATATTATAATTAATTATAAAATAAGTGATGGTATTCTTGACTTCTCGTATATGTTTAGTTCAGGAACTGAAATATTTTAAATAATAAACCATTTGGGCTGTGATTCAATGACACCAACATAACAAAGAAATTAAACGTCACAGTGTCATTATATGAATGAATGATACGCAGCTAAGAATGATCAGAGTGAATTGTTATTTTGTTGCGCGTCACTAAAAGAACGAAACGAAACTTTCTTTTGCAAATGCAAATGAAAAAAGTTAGACCCAAATTCCTACACTAAACAAATCTGCCTGGCCAACAAAGTACTAGTCAACTAGTAGTTCAAGATTCCTTATATCATCTTACTTCAAATAATTTTCTTGAATAATTTAATGTTCTTTTAAAATTGCTTATATAGCGTCTGAAAATGTTGACAAAACAATATATCAGTGTACTTGCCATTAACACTTAATTTAATTAGGTACTGTTTTATTTTGTAGCCGAGAGTTACTAGTAAGTACTAACAGGATTTTTCATTTCCGCCATAGTGCCCTGCGACTATTATTATAAACAAAAGGGATGTTTTTTTTATGTACGTATTAGAAAATTACTCTGTTTTTGTATTTCCGTGATAATTTAGAAATATGTTAGCACTCTAATCATTCAAAGTACCTGCTTTACATTCATTCATAAATGACAATGACATTACTACCTATCAAAGAAGAATGGGCGAAACGTCCCCACCCTTGTAACACTTTCATCTATACATCAAATGAAAGCCCTTGAAAAGTTAAGCATTTTATTGTATGATAGCAAATCTGTCAGTCATGGGAGAACAGAGTTATTGAGGATAAGAGAATAAAAATAATAAACGATAATATTACATACTATAAGCTAATGTTTACTATATAAGCACGATAAAGTCAAAGTCTATCTTACAAGAAGAGGGACCAGACATCTAGAACATCCTACATCATCCAGATAACCATGAATTTCGCCTTTCAAATAAAAAACATACAGCTTTCATAAATATAAAAACTTGTACGTCATATCAGGCAATTGATGTCTACTTCTGTACATCAATTGCCTGATAGGAGGACATAGGCCTCCTCCAAACATGGCAAGGGTGGCATCCTCATCCATCGGTTTCCCGCCCTCCTAACTAGGTCGTGGTGGGGGGTCTCTCCACCCTGCACTTTCTGATAGGGGTCGCCATTCCAGAACCTTTCGACCCCAACGACTGTCGGTTCTCCGTGCTATGTCCCCTGCCCACCGCCACTTTAACCGGGCAATTCTGAGCGCTATGTTCGTTGCGTATGCATAGTTGGGTATATTAGAAAGATAACTGGACCTGACGCGGCAACTACTTTCAATGTAATGCTTAGCTGAGGCTCTCGAAGCGGTTCTGTAATATGAGTTGGAAGTTCTCGCGGACGTGGGCTGGTGTAGGTCGGAGCGTAGACTTCATCAGCCGACTTCTTTCCAGCCTAGGATTGATATTTAATTTGCTTCTCACCATTCGGTGATCGCTTCCGGTTTTTACCGATCACTGAGACATCATTTAATATGGCGTTTTATCGACATGATGTAGTCAATCTCATTTTTAGTGACAACATTAGGACTAATCCAAGTCCACTTGCGGTAGTTACGCTTCTTGAAGAAGGAGTTTATCATAAAAAGTATCTCCTTTTCCATGAAGTCCGCAAGCATTTCGCCCCGTGGATTTCTTTGTCCATATCCAAAAAGTCCCACTCTCCACTCATTTCCACTTCTAGGGCCCAACTTCGCAGGGGTTTCTAGGGCACTCTCGATCTTAACCACTTTGTTCACAAGAGACTTGTGGATGTAAAAGTCCGACACCTCCATGGGACTGTTAGTCCCCCTCCCGGAAATAGAGCATGTTACCCGACTTAAGGGTTATCGAGTCCTCCCCCTGTCTTCGGACTTCAGATAAGCCGACAATGTCCCACCGTAACCTGCTCAATTCTTCCTCCAGTTATACGACCTTCGCGCGTTTTATGTTGCCAGGGCCAAAGGTAGGTTGTGTTGGTAGCCTGACCTTCGCCGGAGATTCTTCGCACCCCCTACTCTGCCGTTACCATAGCCGCTACCTTGTCCAAGAATAGCGAAGCGACCGGGGACTGGGGGCCGTTTATATTGGTGTGTTGTCATTTTCATTTTGGAGGGTTGGACACGGGCCAGACGGGTTGGTAAAGGTTTTATTTCGACTTTTCCTTCTCTAGCAGTCATAACATAAGCGTTAGGATTCCCTTAGTTGGCTTTTACGACACCCGCGGGACGAAAGGGGATAATGACATCATGTATTCTTAGTCCGTCACCATACTGACATTAAACTTCTCGCCCCTAAAAAGGCACCGGGCTCAGAAAGAATAACAAATATAGTCATCAATTTATTCCCCGAACGTCTCTTGATCCTTAACATACATCTTCAATGTCGCAATATCAAATTGTGTCTTCCCACAACAGTGGAAAGACGCCGTGGTTATCGGAATACCGAAACCCGACAAAAGAAGTCCGAACCGGTTGGTTATCGACCTATTAGTCTGAGGCGAGCCGTTGCCGAGCCTGAGGAACATAAATTCTGTCGTTTACTATTTCAGCAATGGTTGCTGCTTAAAGAACATTTCTTAAATGGGTCTCTAAATGTTTAGTTTAGCAAGGCTATCTATCCGAAAGTCAGGAAAATGCTGTGGATGATTTTCTGGATGATGCAGGACGATCTAGATGTATGGTCCGTCTACTAGTAAGATACCCTTTGACTTTATCGTGTTTATATAGTAAACATTAACATAAAGTATGTAATATTATCGTTAATTATTTTTATTCTCTTATCGTCAATAACTCTGTTCTCCCATGACTGACAGATTAGTTTCATACAATAAAATGCTTCACTTTTCAAGGGCTTTCATTTGATGTATAGATGTACATGTTATAAGTGTTACAAGGGTGGGGACGGCTTCCATACAAAAATGCCCATTCTTCTTTCATTTGTTCCTGGATTTGAATATCTGCCCAAATCCGGACCAAACAGTAACTTCAGTTCCAGTTCCCTCCTCTGAATAAGTCTGACCATAAGTACTGGAATAAATTTCTAGAAAACAATCATCTCTTGGTTAAATACTTAACAATTTTCTGTAGATCCGCCTTGTATGCGCTTAAAATTAAAAATAAGAGGGAGGTCTTTTACACACAGGCCCTTTTACATCCCTTATTATCTACCCTTTCCGTCCTGAGTCCTCACATGTCACTTCTGTTTCTTGATTTGTGTTTTGGTTGATGAACATAAACAAGTAAATTTCGTTGTACTCGTTTTTGAAATATATAAGTCAATAGGTAGGACATATTGATTTTGTCCTTTATAAGCAAATTACAAAATTAAATTACGATGTTGGTTCTTAGACCTAGTTTCGGTGTGCCATGAAAGACCATTTCATACAGAACTGCATGACTAAACCATAAATATAGAAAATCTGATTTTATTTCTTTAGAAAACGTTATTGAATTTTAAATATGAAATTAATTAAATATTTAAAATTACTAAAAATGTTCATTACTCACATAGAAAAAAATAATAATATCTACTAAAATTCAAATTTCTCTCTAATGTTAATTTATTTTAATTTTCAAGTGCATCAATATTATGTACTTGCGATAAAATTAAAGAATATACTGGCAACTGTTCCTTAAATTGCCAGTGTTACTATTTAATGATATTTTCAAAAGTAATAAAACGCGCTCGATATCCCTGTTTATTTTATTGACCACTCGCCAGATGTTTGCGCATTGTTTTCCAGTGCGCAGTAGTTTCTCTGTCGTGAAATTGGGATTCTGTTTTAGTATTAAATCTATTCTGCCATTTTGAAAATAGTGGCGTGTATGGATTAGACCTAGTGTTTTTTATGTGACAAATATGTCCGGGAGCAATGATAAAGTGTCGACTACGCAGCGTATGATCCAAAGTGTTGCATTCCCTCCCAGTCAAAAGCTCAGTGTAACGGAAGTATTCGATGAAAAATCTGGAAAGCCACTACCTGAAGTGTTGAAGCAACATTTTATCTTAGAGGGTCGAATCGAGGAAAATGCAGCTTTACGAATCATTCAAGATGGTGCCACCTTATTACGATCAGAAAAAACTATGATCGAGATCGATTCACCGGTGACTGTGTGCGGAGACGTCCATGGCCAATTTTATGATTTGATGAAATTGTTCGAGGTGGGAGGCTCACCCTCTTGTACCAAGTATTTATTCTTAGGTGATTATGTCGACCGAGGTTATTTCAGTATAGAATGTGTTCTTTATCTATGGGCATTGAAGCTGTGTTATCCGAAGACGTTATTCCTATTACGCGGTAACCATGAATGCCGACATTTGACAGAGTATTTCACCTTCAAACAAGAATGCAAAATCAAATATTCTGAGAAAGTGTATGATGCATGTATGGACGCATTTGACTGCCTGCCCCTTGCTGCTCTTATGAACCAGCAGTTCCTATGTGTGCATGGCGGTCTTTCGCCTGAGATCAACAACTTAGATGATATTCGTAAACTAGATAGATTCAAAGAACCACCTGCATTTGGAGCTATGTGTGATCTGCTTTGGTCAGATCCTCTTGAAGATTTTGGTAATGAAAAAAATGCAGAACATTTCTCGCACAACTCTGTCAGAGGATGTTCATATTTCTATAGCTATGCTGCCTGCTGTGACTTTCTACAAAGAAACAACTTACTATCTATTATACGAGCTCATGAAGCTCAAGATGCTGGTTATCGAATGTATCGTAAAAGCCAGACTACAGGATTTCCCAGTTTGATTACTATTTTCTCGGCTCCCAACTATTTGGATGTGTACAACAATAAAGCTGCTGTTTTAAAATATGAGAACAATGTTATGAACATCAGACAATTCAACTGTTCTCCTCATCCTTATTGGTTACCTAACTTCATGGATGTCTTTACCTGGTCTCTTCCATTTGTGGGTGAAAAGGTTACAGAAATGCTGGTCAATGTCTTGAATATTTGTTCTGATGATGAATTGATGACTGAAGGAGATGATGCACTAGAGGAGGCAAATCTCAGGAAAGAGGTCATCCGCAATAAGATCCGTGCAATTGGAAAGATGGCACATGTGTTCTCAGTGTTACGTGAGGAAAGTGAATCTGTTCTTCAGTTAAAAGGGCTCACACCTACAGGTGCTTTGCCATTGGGAGCACTGTCTGGAGGCAAAACTTCTCTTAAAAATGCACTACAGGGCTTCTCTCCAAACCATAAGATAACTTCATTTGCTGAAGCAAAAGGTTTGGATGCTATTAATGAGCGTATGCCTCCTCGGCGTGATGGACAGCGCACACCTGATGCCCAAGAAAAGAAGCCACATGTAAACAGCAACGCACATTCGTGAAGTGCTAGCTTCTACTTCTCTTCTATCCTTACATGTTGATCCACAAATAAAGTGGTAGTGAAATATGTGTGAAGGAGACTCAGCTTTTGGAATGATATTTCACATTCATAACTAGGTGGATTTGAAGGGAATTGTCTTAATAGATACAAAATATTTTTAAATTTGGATTTAACTTTTTTTCAATAGTTGAAGTTAAAAATTTCTCTTAAGATATTACCTCTCGATATTTAAAATATGTCAGATCTGCAGGCAACAAATTTATTTAGTCAATTAAATATTAAGGTATGCACATTTATTTATAATGCGCTGCACTGTTTAATTTTTGGTAATGTAATTTTAAATTTTTCATATGAAAAGACATGATATTGTAATGTAAATTAATTCAGATTGTCTACTTATACTCTACCTATTGTTATCTACATTAGTGAAAATTAGACATGTCTATAATTTTCAAAGCATAATTAGCTGTGATATTAAGCGACGATCAATGTATTATTTAATAGCAATCTGCTAGTGGAGTACAGGCATGTTCATTGGCTAATCATGCATTGAAATGTGTATAATAAGTGGAGAAGTTCTCAGCTTGGGGCGTGTCTTTATATTCTATTAAGTAATAAAATTAATTATGTACTATAGTGTGCAGCACATGGTGTGTTGTTGCCGTGCGTGTGTGCTGTGTAAATATGCCTTGTGCGTACACACACGTTATTGCAGCTTTAACACTTGAGATAATATTACTCTCTTTAATATCTTTGCTACAAGTTGTACTTAATTGTATTTTATTGTACAAAATATATTAAAATTACTATCTATGAAATATTACTTAAATTTAATTTATAATAATATAAATAATATTTGGGTGTATGCTGGCCCCTTGTTGCCTGCATGCAGCTGAACTTGTATGCTGGAACATCACATATTAAACTTTCTTAGCCATAATGTTTCGGTATATAAGGTGTAGTGGCTGGTCTAATTGCAGATTTTCTTACAGCTTCTATTCCAAATTCACTATATATTATAATTAGGTTTAATGACCTATGCACTGTTGGAAAATCTCTTTTGGTCTGCCAAATAATCATTAATTGATGCAATAAGTTCATATTGTGAATACTAAAAGTGGCTTACATCATTTTCAAAGTCAGTAACTAAGTATTTTATCTCAATTCAGTGTGTAGTCCTTCATATGTTCTGTACTTTTAAATAAATTTTACCTATGTAAAAAACTAACAATATATTTAATTTTATTTTGTACTAATAATGGGAAGTGTTGTTTTATCCTTAAAAATATATTAACATTGAGCTCCATAATATTATGGTTTCAATAAGTCCTTCGCGAGAAAGTAAAGAGGTGTGCTTATTGATATTACGAATTTATAGTACCTGTAGCATCCTTATTGCATACACACAACTATAGAGTTACAGTATCATTTTACGCCGCGCCTTGTTTTCCCATAATTTTCAACTATAGTCCAATCAGTTGTTTAAATAGTAAACATTTATCAAGTAGATACTTTCACTACTAAGATGTCTCAACGCTATTTCTTAGTTTATTGCAAATTTAGCTTGGCAAATAAGGACTAGTGATAAATATAAGACATGAATTTAGCCTTGCCTTCACTTTCGAACTATTATCATTAACTTTTTCCATAGCGTTATTTCTCAGTCGGTCCAGATCATCCAGATCGGTCAAGGCATCTCGTTGCCGTTAAAGTAATTGAGTTTCGTTAAGCTAACATCCAGTGGTGGGCGTGGCCTATCCCGCACTTTTGCTTTATACGATTTTTATCATCTTACATTAGATTTTTATTAAAACTCGTTACATTATAAATTATAGAGTAGTAAGCGAACTCTAAAAAATTGTAATCCGTGCCGAAATCCAAAAAATAATCCTTAGTTTTCCAATAAGTATGCTTAAATTAAATAGATTTTATTGTCAAGGACTAGATGTAGTGCAAAGCTTCAATTGCAATGCTTAGTTAGAAAATCCCGTTTTCCTCGTTTACCTGTTGATTAAGGGATAAACCTTTGTTTTGACTTCATAGATATTCTGTTTACCTACTATTATGAATGCAATTATTTTTAAATAAAATATTTTCCTTGCTTTGAATTAGACAAAATCATGATGCGAAATTGTTAAATGCCTATTTACCTCATTGTCAGCGCAATTTGACCTAAAAGTTTCTCAAGTTTATGACCCAAGTAGCTTTGGTTGTGCGCTGTTGTGTCAGACAACAAGTGTCGCCTTTTATTCAAAAATAGTATTGGATAGAGCGCCCATTCAAATTTACCGTAATGAATTATAACGGTACGAAAATTAATTGTAGTCGGAAGTGCTGATTCGACTTAGCATTGCACAAAGGCTCAACTCATTAGGATTGCATACCTAAACCTTACCATACCTTATATAGCCCGTACACTCACCTTTGGCCTAGGAAAGTAGGTGCTTCAGACACCCGAAACATGTAAAACCGTGGTTTCAGTCAATAACCCGTTTATTGACTGAAACAACGGTATGGAAAGACTAGGTCAGGCCGTTGCTTTTGCTTATAAGAGAGGCGCACGCGAAACCTCTCCGGCCTGCAAGAACGGCGGCCAACTGGCAAAGTAAGCTGACCGGAGGCTCATGGTGGCTGCTGAAGGACGCCGTGTCCAGTTCGACCGCGCGGCCATAGCGTTTTTTTTAAAAAAAAACCATGTCAATTTTTTGTAAAAATTTGTAGAAGTTGATTCCCAAAACCATAAATTTGTCAAAGATACGGTTAAAAAGTTATAAGGGTTTAAACATGGCCGCGCCATTGAAACGCGGCGAACCGCGCGGCCACTGAGATCTTTAAAACTAAGCCTTGTAGAGACCTGAAATTTACGCAAATGCAAGATTTAATTTGTAAAAAATTTGTAAAAATATTAAAAAAATACTCAGGTTTATAGTTTAAGAGCTATAACACTAAAACCGAATGGCCGCGCCATTGAAACGGTGGAGAAAACGCTATCGCCTGTATCTCGCTGAAAAAAAATCGCAGAGGTGTGTAGTTTATTGTAATTACCCAGATTTGAATTTGTCGAAACTAGGAAAAATACAACAAAAATTCCTAGGTTTATATTTCAGGAGCTATAAGACTAAAACGATATGGCCACGCCATCGAAACGGTGAATAAAACGTTATTTCGCCTGTATCTCGCTGAAAAAGCATCGCAGAGGTCTGGAGTTTTTTGTAATACCTAGATTTTAATTTGTCAAAACTAGTAAAAATACAATAAAAATTCTTAAGGTTATATTTCAGAAGCTGTAGAACATTATCAGTATGTGGTGCGATAGGGTGACCATGTCTTATTGTTTACAGAATACTTTCTACTTATTGTTACAGAAATTATAATTCAAGGATTCTAAATAAAATTAAAATGAAACCATAAATATAAAAACAATTATGTTTATTGCTTGAAAAGTCAATAATACAGTTACAGTCCGCGTGGACTTACGAAAAACTAGCCCTAAGATTGGTTTAAATGACGCAACTCCGCCCCTAAGCTATGTGATTAGTAATGCACACTATTGCATCTCACACGCGCCACCCCCGCGCGCCTCCGCAGGTCAGTGCGACGCGTACAGCCGTTAGTACTTATTATTCTGTGGTACAGCGACGTAAGCGTAAGAGTTTCGTTATCAGTGTGTCGTTGTGATGTTAACACGATAAAAAAGTGATCTACTGATTATTAAAATGTTCAGTTCGTGTGTAATTACGATTAAGTGTTGTACTGTGGTGTAACGTCA
This sequence comes from Schrankia costaestrigalis, assembly GCA_905475405.1. NCBI lineage: Eukaryota > Metazoa > Arthropoda > Insecta > Lepidoptera > Erebidae > Schrankia > Schrankia costaestrigalis. The sequence continues at coordinate 10,656,822 of FR997832.1, forward strand.
GTTCGGTAAATTATGTAAACAATTCAGCAGAAGTGATTAAGGTATGTTGCATTTAAATATTTTATGATTATGTTAGAGCTCTCTATTTATTTGTATGGATGACCGTGTAGTTAAGATATTTTACTATGAAATATTTACAATCTTATGTATATGAACTTATATGAAATACTAAAAACTATCTAATAACTAACAAAAATAATAATAATATATAATGTTTGCCCTGCAGTGGGACAATAATAGGCTGGATTATTATTATTTAATGTTTTATTAAATCATATAGGTAATTAGAACTTAACTTAGAACATTTGAAATGATTGTAAATCATTTTGATTCCACATTTTTAAATAAGTACAATCATAACTAGCAGGGATGTAGATATATGTTTTTACTTTAAGCGTAATATTATATGAATGGAAAAATTACTAAAAAAACTAAAGTCAATCATTTGAAAGATATACACTTCCAAAGTCGTAAAATGAGCCCCCCCCCCCCCCCGCCTCTAACTTTTGAAATAATTAAGTTGGAAAAAAAAATTGATGTAAATGTCAATAAAAACTTTCAATGAAAACTGGTTTGAACAAGATACAATCATAAGTTTTTGAGATATAGCACAATTTCAAAAACCGCACACGTTACTTTGTAATTCATACAAACACTATGAAAAACAAAGTTAAGAGCAAAACTTTGCTTGTTACTACGGAACACTTCATGGGCGAGTCCGACTCGTACTTCCCCAGTTTTTTTTTGTAACTCCACTGGTAAAATCTCTCTTCCTTTTCCTCTCACTCATTATTTTTTACAAAACCAGAAGTACAATATTATTATTGTTTGTTGTATTACAATTTAAAAATACACCATTAAAATAAATAAAATAATTTCTGTAACAATAAGTAGAAAGTATTTTGTAAACAATAAGACATGGTCACCCTATCGCACCACATACTGATAATGTTCTACAGCTTCTAAAATATAACCTTAAGAATTTTTATTGTATTTTTACTAGTTTTGACAAATTAAAATCTAGGTATTACAAAAAACTCCAGACCTCTGCGATGCTTTTTCAGCGAGATACAGGCGAAATAACGTTTTATTCACCGTTTCGATGGCGTGGCCATATCGTTTTAGTCTTATAGCTCCTGAAATATAAACCTAGGAATTTTTGTTGTATTTTTCCTAGTTTCGACAAATTCAAATCTGGGTAATTACAATAAACTACACACCTCTGCGATTTTTTTTCAGCGAGATACAGGCGATAGCGTTTTCTCCACCGTTTCAATGGCGCGGCCATTCGGTTTTAGTGTTATAGCTCTTAAACTATAAACCTGAGTATTTTTTTAATATTTTTACAAATTTTTTACAAATTAAATCTTGCATTTGCGTAAATTTCAGGTCTCTACAAGGCTTAGTTTTAAAGATCTCAGTGGCCGCGCGGTTCGCCGCGTTTCAATGGCGCGGCCATGTTTAAACCCTTATAACTTTTTAACCGTATCTTTGACAAATTTATGGTTTTGGGAATCTACTTCTACAAATTTTTACAAAAAATTGACATGGTTTTTTTTTTAAAAAAACGCTATGGCCGCGCGGTCGAACTGGACACAGGACGCCCTATTCGACGGTCAATTCTGCGGGTTGAGAACGTGTCTTTTCCCTTTACAGAGGTAGGTATACCCTTACCTAAGTGCAGTTACAACTTAGTGCGAATTAGTACAAGAGTAAAAAACTTATGAAAAACTTTTAAATCTAAACACTCAACACACAAATCAGATCTAAAAACAGGGTTCAATTTAAGCCTCAACAATACATTGAATCCGTTGCCAGATAAATGTATAGTGCTTATCAGTTCCAATCTTGAGGTGGACCTTTCGAAAAGGTATTACAGGGAGAAAAGAATCGGGAGTCATGTGTCGAGACTTTTAGGAATAAGGTAAGTAGAGTTTAATACCTAGCTACGAACAAAAATTTCACTACTTCGTGCGACCCGGGATAGTAAGTATAAGTACTTTATTACATCGTTTCCATGCTGGCCCGTGCAAATACTTAGTGTAGGTACTTCACGTCCAATAGGTACTTTCCTTCTCCATTCTCTAGGTCAAAAACAATAAAGATGATAGATGTGTAGTATAATGGCTTGTGCTGAAAAGATTTATCTAAACTATGTTGTTTTATTATACCAGTAACGATATAGTAAGGTAGGTTCCTAAGTACGTACCTACACTTTATAGATAACGCACGTCCCGAAACGAATATTATAGAATTCCTTCATCTGATTCAAAAAACGCCCCTGGTCTGCTGGAGTAATAGTATGTAAACAATTTGTGCAATTATACTACTTTATTTTCGTAACTACATTCCCTGTAAATTATTATCATTTAGGTAATCAAGCGTAAAAGTTAATTTAACAGCTGTTTATTCCTTTGAACTCTTTTCAGGAATTATCAACAAACACATCTTTATTTCACTATCTAATGAATTAAAATCGAATATTGATTCCATATAAAGTTTGGTAGTTTATTATATTAAACATACACGTCGCAGGTAGTTACATACCTACGCCTAGGTAATGAATAGATTTCGAAGTATAGGGTAAATTACACAAAGAATAAAATATGTCTTCTCCCTGTAACGGAAAAGAAATCTCTAAAAAGGCCTGGAAGGGAAATCTTGAAACCAACCCGATACCATTCATCTGAGCAGGGAAATACGATAAAGTAAGATTAGTCTTATAAAGAATAAAGTTCACTACATAATTAGTTATTTATTATTTTCAACTAAAGTTAAATTAAAGTTTTAGTGGTTACTTAAGTATCTCTGTAGTTCAAAGTGCAAAATCATTTAAATTTCATTTTTGTACGAAGAACAGGACCATTATGTTGCGGGGCATAGGTGCCTGGTTAACATACTAATGAATATATTTAAAATAGTTTTGTTAAGTGTAAAAGACACGGTAGATTATATAAAAATCAACTAATACATTGTTTCCTAATCATTTAAAGTTATGATGAAATGTAAGAGTTCGTATTAATATTTTAGGTAATAAGTGTTTAGTAGCCAACCTGCTGTCGAGAGTTATATAAGCTGCCCGTGGCCCCTGGTATAAGCTGATCGAATTTACATGGCCTCCTAGTCCGAAGTAAAAAAAGGAATTCGAAACGACCTCGGTGGTGCGACGGTAGCGCAAGCGGCTGTCGTGCAAGAGGTTGTGGGTTCGATCCCCACGCAGGACAATAATTTGTGAGATCCACAAATTATTGTCCTGGTCTGGGTGTTCTTTGTGTCCGTTAATTGATGTTTGTAAAAGGTCCCCGCGACACAGGGCATGATCCCTAGTGCGGGAGTTGTCTTTTTAATAAAGAAAAAAAATAAAGAAAGAAGACTAAGCGGGTAGCCCTGTACAATAACCAAGCCGAAATTGCATTCTCATATCTCTCATCATTTATAGATTTGCGGTAGCAACTGGCTATGAACGCTACAATTAAATGTAATAATTTCCAATTGCACTGCTTTATACAGATAATTAAAATTTAGTATAATTTTAGAAATCTTGGCTTCTACATTTACTACCACTTTGGCATTAAAGCGCGATAACGTTACGTGCACGATCGTTTAAGTACCTATCGAAAAATTGTATGTATTATGTAAGAAACAAATTAATCTTTCTCTTCCCAACAAATGTACTTATACTAAGTTAATGAAACAGGTAAAAAAACACTTTTCAGCAGGACTGAATTTGACATCGAGTTACTTTTAGGTAAATGTACCTTACGTACCTATGTAAGATTAGGTAGGTATAGTACCGTTCGTAACTAAAATCAAATGCCTTGGTAGAAGATCGGTTAACAAAAGTTAACGATATCTAGTATTGTTTTAATAAAACTAGGTTATTTATACTTCGTTGTCCATACAAGGTTTGCTTGGCACAAAAACCCGTGGTTTTATAATAGTTTCATAATTATAAAGATGATTTTATACAGAGATAATTATCTGAACGATGAAGTGGTGATTGTATTATAATCCCGTGTACACGTGGTAGAGTATCTGAGTCATGCTTCCTTTCCTCAGTAGGTGTAGCAGAGATCCGTGCCCAGTAGAAGTTCACGATGATGATTAAAAATATTCGTTAGAGGAAAACATGAGTAATATTAACAAAACAGGACATATTCCATTGATATATATATATGAACATAATCTAAAGTGTTTAAGGATAAATTAAACAACATAATCAACAAACGATACAAAATTTATTATTCCGCATAGGTATTATATCCATTCAGATAAAGTTTCTTACAAACAGAACGTATATTCAAATCACGCAACGGTGGCACTGTATTCTCTTCCAACTCCTCGTAAGATATCACGTGATTGTCTCTAGAACATTTGTTCATATCTGCACATATGCAATTAACGACTGACGTATCATTGCTATTCTCATATTTTTCATGAGTATAATGAGCATATGGATCACTTATCGTATGAATGCTATCTATATCAGGCGTTATTATTAAGTTAGCACTAGGGTTTATAAAAAATACATAAATAGTTAGAGCTACAAGACACTGTATGGGTATCGCTGTGGACCAATACTTCAGTGGATAATAGTAGATATTGAAATAATGTAAATATGAATCAGGTGTTATAGCCCAGATGCAGTATATACTTAACATAGTTTTGCTGAATAAATACATAAAAAACCCATACAATGATCTGGCTGGTGTTGGTGCAGGAGTATGTTCTGGCATTGTAATTTACTCATTTACCCCGTCTCAAACTGATTTACCGTTTTAACTATTAGTTTAACATTTTTTAGAAACGCATTGGTAGCAACACGTAACTTTTTCAGTTCGTCGCTGTGGAAATCTCTGAAACAAATGTATTATTATTAGATGTTTATAATCAAATCAGTAATCCAGCACCTGACATCTTTACCCTACCCATACAACTAAATTCGTGCGACCGCTCGGTGTCTATTATTAGTAACCTATCACTAGGGTCCGCTTTGTTTTGTTACATTTCGAGATAGAACGTTACAATTACAGTCAACATAATGTAGGTACGCATTTTATAAATACATAATATAAATGAAACGAAATTGTATCGCATTCCCAGCTTATAAAAGAACTGACTAATAGCGAAACTAAGAAGTCAGCGCTATTGACTGTCTATTACGTTCGACACATTGTTACAAATATTAATTCACACTTGATATTTTGGCAAAACTTAGATATAATTTTACAAAATAGTTAAATAATAAGTCTCGACCGTAATTCAAATGATAAAAATAAAATTTAAAAAATTAGTTGAATGTAATTAACTTCATTCCTGCAGTGTTACATGCAATAAATATTAAATAACATAGGGCTGTGGTGATTAAATTTAAAAAAAACATAAATATTTTATAAATAGGCCAAGCAAGGAACTATGATAAACTAATAACTATTAGCCACAAGAAGGTATCTTAGAAGTATCATCTTATCTTCATCCTACTAGTTACCTACGGAGCTTTATGATAAATTACGAGACTAATCCACTTTTCTTTGCGCTATAATAGTATAGGGACTACCTATACCTACTGTCAATAGCCTTTGGCGTGGCCTGTTTTTACATTCAGAAACTAAGAGAAACAAATATTATTTATCTATTTCTTAAATTGCAGTAAACTATTTATTAACTACTGCTTGTAAAAGATTCTACTGATCTGAAATCAATTTGTATGTTTAGTCTTTGTGTACGTATTATTTTTTAAAGGCGGAAGATTAGAATGGGTAATATAGTCCGCCCAGGGTGGAAACGTTTGGAGGAGGCCTATGTCCAGCAGTGGGCGTCTATAGGCTGATATGATGATGATAGTCCAATACATTCCCTAATTCTTTAGCGGCTACGACAAAGTTAGTAGAAGCCTGCCTGAAAAAACTCGAGCTAAGTGTAGGCAGTAGTGGCGAAGTGTCCATATAACTCGATTCCTACCGGCTTACCTTTGCAAAAACCGCTTAGCATTGTCTATTAATCAATTATAAATCAATGACGCAACATCCACTCAATACAAAATAATATAAAACAAAAAAGTATTCTCTTACGTAAATCGCAATAATAATTACAGTAATAATAATTTTCAATATAATTATTTACGTACTCATAACGCCATCTTGTAATTAAAGGTTGTCAACTAACAACTTGTTATGGTTCAGTCAGAGAGTACTTAAAGCGCGCATGCGCGGAGCGCAGTAAGCCGGTCGCGAAATTAGGAATCCAGTACAACAGACTGTACGGAAATCGTACGGTCACGTGACACTTTGTATTCGTCGATCTAAGGTACCATATAAGCCGGTGGCCATCGGCTTATGACAAGGATAAAAGATACAACTACAACATTGCGAGAGCGAGAAAGCACTATTGCAACCAGTGGACCGACCAATTGTAACGAAGTTTCATTTCATTTCACGTTAAGTACTTAATTTGCCATTGACATTCCTTTGTTTTTATCAATTATTTAAATCTGATAGAAATCAGCCTTTCTTCTGAATTTTTAGTTTTTAATTATATTTATTTGTTTTTATATTTTTATACGGCTTGCGTCTTGACTTTGGCAGAATCATCGGTAAACGATAGGACCATTTGAAGAAAAAACAGATATTTGTATTTATTTTCTGCAAATAGGTTATAAAATTCGCTTTCTTGTTTAAAGTAGTAAAATTTGTATGTTTAATTATTTATGATTGTGTATTATGTGTTGTGCATTGGTTGACTTTATTTTTGTCGTAGTGCGTTGGGATCCTATGGAATATTTTTGTAAGTACTTGTTTGTATTGTTTTCAGCAAATTTAATAGTTTGTTGTTCTATGGGACAGGTTAATAGTGTTATATTATATTGACTATCCTATTATGTGATGTGCGATAAAACATCATTCTCGAAATTGAATTATAAATATAAGAAACGCCGGCGCTGTGGATTTACGAAACATTTTAATACAATTATCTCATTTCGATACGTATAAGTAAGTGGCTTACAGACAGTATTCTCAGATTCTAAAAGTAAGTAAGTAGGTATGTAGAATCATTTAGGATATAGCAATATAAACAATTAATCTAATTGATCAAAGAAGTCTTCCAAACAGAGAAACATTTTCGTATTTTAAGTTTATGAGTTCGGGACAACTAGGTAAAATCGAAACATTTTCTCACGAATACCTATGAACTACAGAATAATAGTAATATAAAGTAGAACAAAAGTCCACGGAATCTTCGGCTTCCCTTTTATAAAAATCCACCCTTCGCCACTGGTAGGCAGCTCAAAGTCCCAGTACACAACCGCGTTGCATTCATACATATTATCACTGTTTATCCGCTCCTCTACGAAGATATTATGCATTTTTGGATTGTTTAGCTTTTGGAAAAAATAGTAGTAGGGCTTACGTGCGCAAACACGTGATAGGCGTAAATGAGTAAGTAATGCAAATCTTGATGGATCTTTGATTATTATTCTGTATTAAGATTAGAATTAGATTTTTTTTCTAGTAGAGTTAAGAAAAGTTAAGAACTATTTCAGGTCTAAATGAGAGGTTCTTCAAGCTTTACAGAGGTTATTACGTCCGATTCGATCTCGTCAATATAGATTTAGCTAGTTTGGACCAAATTCGGATATTGCATAGCGTACTACATCCGATCCGAACCCATCAAAATGCGGATCTTTCGTTTTAAATTTGTGATGCGATGAATCTGTGTCGGGGGCGCACCTTTTGCAAAAACACGCGATAACCGTGTTGGTATTATGCAGGTTAACTCCTCGTATAGCCGCTTATGCCACGCTTCATAAGACGGAAAGTCGTAGTAGGCGGGACTCCCGCCGAGTCCCGCCTACTACGACTTGTATCCCCTTTGTGGTTGATGGCACAGCTGTATCTTTTGTGTATGACGTCGATAGTGACGTGAGAAGAAAAGAGTGGCAACTGCCGAAAAAGGCTGACGGGTCCCCCAAGTGGATGTTTATTATCATCTAATTAGACAGAGTCCATATTGGCTCACCTAAAGTTCTTCACCCGAAATTGTTCTTTCTAACGATTTGTAATCCGAATGATCACTCTTCCTAAAATCATCCTAAAGTTTTCATTCATACTATTTGTATTGCTAACGACAATGTACGGTTCCGACGTTTTCCGAAAATCGTAATTAATAACATTTTAATGTAAATATTGAAACTCCTATTGTTTTTTATTATAACGCCTTTATCCCGCCCGAAGCATACCTAATATTTTTGCTTATACATAGAAAGAAACATTTAGGTAAGTACCAAGTGTTCTTAATTAAAAATATATGTGGGTAAAACATGATAACTATATTTTATAGTTTTAATTTGAGGATATGATTATTATGTGGGGGAACCTATTATTTGTTTCTTTCATTGTGCCTTTTAATTATTGTCAAGTATTACGTGGAGGGTTTTTTTTCATGTTTAGCAAGTACCTGGCGCTTTAATAGTCACTGTTCTAATCTAACATAACCTAAACCAAATAATTTCCTGTATAATTTTATAACTATTGACCATAGTATGCATTTGAATTCAGTAAAAACCACTTTTGACTGACTTTTGCAGTAACTAGTGGTTTTGACTAAGGGTCAATTCATACTACAGCAGAGTCGAAGCGCATCGAAGCGTCAATCCAAAACTGAACATATCAAATTCAACCTTAACTCCACAGTATAACGCAACATTATTTTTGAGATTGCGCGCGCACCAATCAGCGTTTGTCAAGCGCAGACGCGCGAATTCGAAAGAATGCGCGCGACTTTTTTAAATCTCAGAAGTAATGTGTGTGTTACACTGTGGAGTTAAGGTTGAATTTGATATGTTCAGTTTTGGCTTGACGCTTCGATGCGCTTCGACTCTGCTGTAGTATGATTTGACCCTAACATCGCTGGTTAAAACCACTTTTAACTCGTCGTTCAAAACACAGTTTTTTTGCAACCTAAAGTAAAACAAAACAATATGACTTTGAATATTAGTGTAAAAGATGGCTATGTTGAGAATATATAGGAAAACAAATAAAAGTATAATAGATGTTTATTGCTACTGACGTTATGAAGTTGAATGCTTTGGAATTCAAAAATTAGAGACGAAGTGATTAGGAAAAGGAATTGAGATTGTTAGGAGGAAAAATGTTAAGAAGAACATTTTCGGATTTCCAATTACCGGAGTTGAAATTATAGGTTAGCTGTGGTGCACCTAATTAGACCATTCAATTGAGTAGGCCTATTTTGGATATTTTCACTACACATAGCAACAGTTCAGCTAAGACCCTATAAAGCTAAAACCTAGTTAGAAGACACTTTTCCTAAATAAAATGTTATTTGATAAGTGGCTGTGTTTATATACTAGCCAGTATTGCCAGAGAATAACCAAGCCTTGAAATAAGTTAAAACTTATTTTGAATATGAATTTATGTCATTAAAACAATTATGTTAATACAAGAAAAACAACCAATATTTTGTACTCAGCTACATTGTTCTCATTTTAAGTTATTTAATATTAAAAAATGCATTCTTTTAATGTTGTTAAAGAATAATAAAACATTTTAAGTAATATAACAATGTCAGCATTAAGGTTTGTTAAAATTTGACTTTAAAATGCACATTGCAGTAATCTTTCATCGCAACAATGCAGCATGCATAATGTAAGGCCACCTCATTACCTGAGTGCTGAGTATATGTATCTATGTATGTACATCTACATTATTTGAGTTCTCTGAGGTTGTGTTATGCAGAATTTAAACCTCTTTGTATTTGCTTCGATGACAATTTTCATTCTTTACTTTGCACACATATATTTTTGTTTTAGGTAAAACACAAGAATTATTATGATTTATCCTCATAAACTACAAAATTTACAATAACCCTTTACTCCATGAAAATTATGCGAATACATGACCAATTGTATTTTTGTAAATAATGCTCAGTGGTTTAGATACAGAGGATGTGTTAGATAAAGTTCTAAATTTGATAGAAATACATTTAAATATCTTATTTTATGTAGATGTGGGATGATATGATTGTTGAGAATAATAATGGTTGTACACAAAAGTATATAAGAGTAAGTTTTAATAAAATCACTACTAAACTAAGTGTAAGGACTTGTTGTGAGTTTAATAATAAATAATCAAATTATAACAACTTACATAACTAAATTAGCACCGTTGATCACAATGGTCCGTTCTACACCACTTCTCTTCAATTCTTTATCAACAGTTAATACATCATAAGCCAATGAAGCACACTCAGTAGATGGAAAAGGAATATTCATACATCTGTAAGAATAGCAACCAAGAAATATATTTTCCTAAGTTTATTTTTTTGTAAGTAAGGACAACTTAATATATCTACACATTTTTTAAAGAAAAGTAAAATATTTGCTTACATTTTATTCATGCTAAGCTTGAATGTAAGGTTATATTAATGATGAACTTTTATTAGTAAATGTTGAATACAGTCAATTAACTCATAATATTTATGGAATGAAAAAATGCATTTATCTCGGTACTTAAGCAGGTTGAAATCTCAATATTTTAATATTAAATTCGTAAAATAAAATTATAACAACAACAGTGAAGTGAACAACAATTCACCATACCATAGATTATATCTTCCTATATATTACTTTACTCTGTGGATTATATTTATTTATACAAACAGATTAAGAATACAGATTATGATAGCAACATGACATAATGCCAAGCCAAAGAGTACGATTAACAAAATTAAAGTTATGAATAATTGATTATACTCGTACGCACCAAAGATCATAAATTCATTAGAATGCAATGAGACAATATACCGCTTCTTTTCAACAGATCTGCTCGATTCGCAGAACTACAGAATAGAGACTAAATGAAATGAAATTTAAAATGGTATTATTAAAAAAAAATTGTCGTGAACGGCGAACTTCTACTTTTAATATAGGTACAGCAATCTCGATCCCGTCCACCACCACTCTCTGTACGGTACGGTCTGCCTTAGATATATTTTACGGAGATAATGACACGCATTAGACACCGTACAATAAAATTCCTTAGAGGAGTTGGAGCACGTGTTAGTCTAATAAGAAGGCCCATAGTCATTAGACCATGGTTTACGACATTCATCTTTCGAAGTAATCGTTGTAGTTTCTCAAACGTTGCCCAATCGTATTCAATTCAACGAGTAGTATTTAACTTATTAATTATCTTTTCAATATGGGTTTATCTCTTGGCTACTTGTTGAAAACCGCGGGAGCGTATTCACTAGGTAGAGCAGTTGCAGGAGCGCGAGGTTAGCAAAATTTTGAATTCCCTTAACAATATGTACAACGATACAACATGGAAATTTTTCAATGTTCATTATTAGACCCACTTGTTGAATATGAGTATCTTACACCTCTTTCCCAAGCCTAATGGGTTTTTTGCTCGGGTAAAAACCCCTCGGCTAAGGAGCACATGCTTTCCTGTGTAGTTTGCAGTAACACGATTGTGAATCTGTCGTCGCCTGTTTTTTAGATCCTCTTCAAACTCAAAGACTGACATCCGGAATTCCGTTCTGTACGTTGTTTTGACAATCTAAGCTTAAGGCCTGCACAGACCGGGACGGCATGGCAAGGAATTTTAATTTTTACTATTGGAAATTCAACCGTAATGTTACAGAAATACGACATAAATTGCTATGCTTTAAAATGATGCCGCGGCATTGAATTGAAAAGGGATTTTATCGCACGGCATTAAAAGACGTGCCACAGGCCCCCGTGGCGGGATGCCGCGACCGAGCGCTGACTCACGGCAAAATCCCTTGCCATGCCGTCCCGGTGTGCCCAGGCCTTTATAGGTCGATGGGTTATAAGTCGAATGAGCCAAGCGTCATCCTAGCAACCGACGATGTTAAAGACATACCCAAGTTGACTCCTACTTTAAACAATCATGCACTGACTAATAGGTAACGACCCATCTTCATTTCGTGCACCCAATGCCTAAATAGAATCATCAATTCCGCAGTAATAAAGTCCCCGAAAAATAGAAGTTAGAAAAAAAGGTTGGTTGATGGTAAAATAAAACTTTATTGTATTCATGTAAAAGATTTTATTGATATTTTTCAAACACAGTTTACTATATACACATTACTTTGTAAAAATATTCATTCTTGTCTTATTACTTATTGATTCATTATTTTTATAGGCAACATCATAAACATGATAAAAAAACGTGAAAACTATTAAGTATGAAAAATAGAATTTCATTATAATTTTAAATAAGTACACATAGTCAGTTTTATTATGCATATACTATAAAACATGCATGAATAATAATTCATCATTCACATGATGTCTATTTGTTATAAATTATTTCAACGTAAACAACAACTTATTAAAATGGCATTATAATTCATAGATGTATAATAATAATTCAATTCGATATAAAGAAAAGAAATGGCGTAACCAAATACTAACATTACAATAAAATAGGTCTACCCAAACTCATTTTACTTGAAATTCGAAAAATCGCAATTAACAGAGATGCAACCTCCCGAATAAGAACAAATACATCGGTATTATTTCAGGATATTTCACGAGAATACGTGTTCGAGAGATATCAATACCCTCAGTCAGAGTTCGTCAATACGAAAAAAATTTAAATGCAACAACTTGTAAAAAGAGCTTTTCGTAGATTTTACTTGTTAAAATGAAAATAAATGTAAGAAATAGAATAAAATGAATTGGAAATAAAATAGGTAAAGTATAATCAGTAGATTTTTTAATTAATTTTATCATTTTCACAAGTTAGCGATTTCATTTAATTTTGTTGTCGTATTGACGAACTCTGACTAAGGGTACAGAGTTAAAGATTACAATGAGAGTAGCATGAACGCGAAACGACGACATTGCGAAACGCTGACTATCGCATACGTCGTCACACCGCGACATACAGCCGAAATAAAACGCGGCGTACTCCAGTATGCACTATAGGCTTATTATAAGTATACAATTAGCGGCGCGGACCCCAAGCGGCGGTGGGAGCGGGCGCGGGGGCCGGCGCGGCGCGAGTGGCGCCCGGCATGGTCGGGAACTCGTGAGTCGAAGCTGTGTCCGGTGCTCGCTGCTCCCACGGACCACCCTTCACCACAAAGCCTGCCCCGGGGGGACCACCAGCGGCGCCGGCGCTCGCTACTGCATTACCCGCATTGTTTGCTGGCTCACCACCGAGTACATCTCCAAAATCACCCAGGGACGGTGCTGCTGGACGAGAATATCTGTCTACCACATCTTGCAGCTGTAGATGATAGAAAAAAAAAAGGTCAATGACAACATGTTCTTAGTTAACCCATCGCTCATGGCAGAGGATAATAAGAAATACTTACATATTCTTCAGCGAGATTTAAGAGATGGTCTTTAGCGTCAAGCACATTGTCCTCGTCTCCGGTAATAATGACGATACTATCGTCACCCTGTTTTGGGAATCGAATGTCAACCTTGTACTCGTCCATGATGCGTCTTATATTTTTGCCACGAAGACCAATGAGCCTCCTGTGAACGCGGGGATCAATATCGACTTCCTCGCGGCACTGGTTATCCTGTTAAAATAGGCATAAAAATTTGTTATTCTGTGAATCAAGTGTTTCATAGAACTTTCACTGCTAGATTGCTGATTTTACGGTACCAATTATTGACTGTTTTAGTTTTATAATATAGTAAACCATGATTAGTTTTATAATGATGTATAAGTTATTATTTATTAACTCATACATAAGTCACGGTTAACAGCTAGTTTACTATAAATTATCTATGATCGTTATCGACATTAATTGAAAAGGGGTGACGAATCCTTAGTGCATTATTACTTTAATCAAACAAACATTTTTTCAACAGTAAGCGTCAACTAACTCGGCCGGCCTGAAGTTGTTAAAAGCTGGGCAGATGTCAATTTTCGATCTAAATGGCGGGAGACGTGGAAAGAGGTTGTTTTATTTATTCCTGTCATGCGCAAAATTATCTGATGACTAACTTTAGGCCGGCCGAGTTATTTGGCGAGTACTGTAACATATGTTATAACTATAAATTGAAACTTACTAATTGATGGACAATCGCCATAATAGCTTCCTTGGCTTGCAATGCCTTATCCTCGTAGCCTATAATCGTAATGATATCGTCTTCAGGCTCACCGCGCTTAGGCAAGTTAATTTGTACTCCAAAGTCAGTGCGAATCTTTGTGATTACAGCACCACCCTTGCCTATCACAAGTGGATGATACTCCGAATCCACTTTGAATTTCAATTCGAAAGACCTGGAAAAATACATAAAATATAAGTTTATGTGGCTAATAAACATAAAAACAATATAAAGCAAACTTTAACCAAAGTTATTGCATTCTCATAGACTTCATTTTAAAATGTTTTGATGAAATGGCTATGCGTTTACTGGGCGGGAGAAATCCTCTTCTTCTGTTAAGGAGGAAAATTTTCTCAATCCTAGAGAGATGATATATCAGTATTGTAAGTATTCATCAAAGGATGTAGAAGTATGTTGAATCAATCTAACCTCAGGAGTCTATCTTCTTTTTCTTTTTCCATATCACCAATCTTGTCAACAAGGGCAAGCTTCGCCTTCTCAACATTGGCTGGAGTACCTGTAACCTAAAATAAAAACATTCATTTTAATTAAAATATAATCATGTAATCACTATTTTTCATTAAGTGATAAAGTATTAGATTAATTGGATTATAGACATTGTTAATTTTCTGGCAATAGCAATATAGGAACATGTATTATGATAGACTAATAACAAAAGTACTGCTATTTTACTGATAATTTCAAATATGTATTACTGCTATTTATTGGAAACATAATTATTTATTATTAAATATGCAATAAGTCATTAGTTTATTTAATTGATTAATAATAATCAACAGAATAAAAATTTTAGAGTATAAAAGTACCTTGACTACATCACTGGTGTCATCATTAGGCGGAAGAAGAATGTGGACATCATATGTTTGCATTAGTTCCCTTCTCTTCTGACCTGCCAGAAGTTTGTGTAATTCATTTGGAACATCCACATCAATTGTAATTGGTACCTGTTATAAAACACACAAAACAATATTTATTAAAAAAAAACTCTTTATAACACTAAAACTTTTATTATTATCATAAGCAGGCCATTAATGTCTCACAGCTTATGGAAAGAAAATTTGTCCTACTATTTTCTTGTTTTGGTATCATTGAGACATGTGTAACAAATAACATTTACAACTTTCTCTTAGTCTGATTTTAGGAGACTCATTGTATGGTGGTGATGTCATAATTATGTTTTGACTTAGTTACCATACAGATATTTTCATGTCAATCATATCATCAAATCTTATATTTACCTGTTCAAGTAAGGCCTTTTTAGCTGCTTCGCAGTTCTCTGGGCGACCAGTGATCCTTATAATATCATTGGGTCCAGGTTCAGTACTGTCTTCATTCTCTTTGACTGGCACATCAGCACCTTCAGTGGTGTCTCGTTCAGGGAACTTAATTTGTACATCATGTTCCGCAGTTATATCTTTAACTTTAGCACCACGAGCACCCATCACTGTGCGATGATGTTTTTGGGGAATCACACATTCTATTGTTACCTGTAACAAAAATCGTGAATAGTTTACTTATCTACAAAATTAAATTTTGGGCTTATTCACTGATTAAAAGTAAACAGTCTCTTAGTGTGCAATAATCAGATAAAAAAAAAAAAAACACTCTTTGAGACACATTAAAATGTTAATATTTTTTCGTAAAATAGGCACCACATTTAGCATTCATGGCGCGGTTCAATGGTTATACTACATAATTACACAGTAATTTTGTAGTTTTAACTACAAGGCAAAGTAAGTTTAATTTGCGGTAATTAGTCACTTTTAACATAATTAGCTAATAACAGAAATTTATGTGAATTATGGAAGAAATTTTTTACGAAACTCCGCAATATTAGCAGCTGTTCTGGTCTAATTAAAAAGAAATGGGTTTGAGTTGAATTTAAGTGATGATACCTTGGCTTCCAAGTCTTCAATAATTTCGTTAATACGAACTTTGGCAGCTTCAATACAGTCCTTGGGACCTTTAAGCACTACCCGGTCGCTATTGACCCCCTGCCTCGGGAATGAAATTTGTACACCTCCACAGTCATCGGCAATGCGACGGAGTACTTCACCTCGACGTGCAACAAAATGTCTGTGGTGACGAGGAGCTACTGACATTTCACCTTCAGATACATTACTAATCTCAGCCACGGCTGCTTCAAGCTGCTTGCGTGCTGCTTCTACTTGCTCCTCGCGACCTACAAACATAATTTTTACACAATCAATATTTTAAATTTATTGCATGACATACAGTTTTACTGACATACAGTTTTACTCATCCATCCTCACAAACTTTCGCATTTATAATATTAGTAGGATTAACAAAGAAATCATTAAAATGTTAGAAAGAAGAAATTGAATCGGTATAACCTTGGTCAATAGTCGACCACGTGGTCTGTTTGTGTGGGCGTTTATATACATTTTAATGAAAATGGGAAGGAGTTAAGGGCATTGCATTGCTCAAACCCCAAAAACACGCTCGGTTTGGAGAAGTTTGTTGACGAATCCTTACATACGTTTACTTCACAAAAAAACATGAATAAACTAGATACTACCGAAAAAACTTTGTATTGATTAAAAACGCTAATTATTTCTTAAAAACTTCCAAAAAAAAATCACGAAATCTGGTATTATAATAACTAAATATCAAATTGTCTATTAAACGGATGATTGATTTTATTCGAAATTTATACAAAAAATGTGCTATATTCTAACTAATAATCTGTATTGATTACTTTATCTTAATTATTCGTTATATTTAAAATAATTGATAAAAACTAGATTTTCATAAAATCCCCGCGCCTGCACCCCCGCTACCGCCGTGACGATTGCTCGGGAGTCGCACATTCAGTGTCGTTACGACTCTTGTGACGGGTGGACTGTACGACCGTATTTTCTTACCGAATAAAACTTTAAACCGACCAACTTTGTATGAAAAAATATTGTAAATAAAAGTACACAATTGTTTTTAATAATACTACTTGTAATTAAGTTCATAAGTGTAATATATCCTAGTTTTTAATTAAATTTTGTTTTTTAATCACTCATAGACTATGCTTAAATATAAAAATAAACGTAATGTGAAGCGTGGCCGAGCTCTTCAAAATTATTGGTAAGTACCTACAAGCTAAATATTATACATTTATATTATTTTATACCTTTGTATGCTTTAGTTAGACACGTTTTTATTTGTACGATGTTTAGATTCATTTTTAGAACATCGGCATTGCTTCGATTAAACTTATATTTTGAGTACCTTGATAGTACCTAGGCTTTCGGTGGACTCCGAAGGTAGGTAGACTTCAGCCATGATGGTAGTACCTACGTAAACCAGCAAGTTGGTACTCGTTTAAAAGAGCTCAGGGAGACCTAGGTGACTGTGAGGGACTGACTTATGGTGGACTACGAAGGTAGGTAGACTTCAGTCATGATGGCAGTACCTACGTAAACCAGCAAGTTGGTACTCGTTTAAAAGAGCTCAGGGAGACCTAGGTGACTGTGAGGGACTGACTTATGGTGGACTCCGAAGGTAGGTAGACTTCAGTCATGATGGCAGTACCTACGTAAACCAGCAAGTTGGTACTCGTTTAAAAGAGCTCAGGGAGACCTAGGTGACTGTGAGGGACTGACTTATGGTGGACTACGAAGGTAGGTAGACTTCAGTCATGATGGCAGTACCTACGTAAACCAGCAAGTTGGTACTCGTTTAAAAGAGCTCAGGGAGACCTAGGTGAATGTGAGCGACTGACTTATGGTGGACTACGAAGGTAGGTAGACTTCAGTCATGATGGCAGTACCTACGTAAACCAGCAAGTTGGTACTCGTTTAAAAGAGCTCAGGGAGACCTAGGTGACTGTGAGGGACTGACTTATGGTGGACTCCGAAGGTAGGTAGACTTCAGTCATGATGGCAGTACCTACGTAAACCAGCAAGTTGGTACTCGTTTAAAAGAGCTCAGGGAGACCTAGGTGACTGTGAGGGACTGACTTATGGAGGACTCCGAAGGTAGGTAGACTTCAGTCATGATGGCAGTACCTACGTAAACCAGCAAGTTGGTGTTCGTTTAAAAGAGCTCAGGGAGACCTAGGTGACTGTGAGGGACTGACTTATGGTGGACTACGAAGGTAGGTAGACTTCAGTCATGATGGCAGTACCTACGTAAACCAGCAAGTTGGTACTCGTTTAAAAGAGCTCAGGGAGACCTAGGTGACTGTGAGGGACTGACTTATGGTGGACTCCGAAGGTAGGTAGACTTCAGTCATGATGGCAGTACCTACGTAAACCAGCAAGTTGGTACTCGTTTAAAAGAGCTCAGGGAGACCTAGGTGACTGTGAGGGACTGACTTATGGTGGACTCCGAAGGTAGGTAGACTTCAGTTATGATGGCAGTACCTACGTAAACCAGCAAGTTGGTACTCGTTTAAAAGAGCTCAGGGAGACCTAGGTGACTGTGAGGGACTGACTTATGGTGGACTACGAAGGTAGGTAGACTTCAGTCATGATGGCAGTACCTACGTAAACCAGCAAGTTGGTACTCGTTTAAAAGAGCTCAGGGAGACCTAGGTGACTGTGAGGGACTGACTTATGGTGGACTCCGAAGGTAGGTAGACTTCAGTCATGATGGCAGTACCTACGTAAACCAGCAAGTTGGTACTCGTTTAAAAGAGCTCAGGGAGACCTAGGTGACTGTGAGGGACTGACTTATGGAGGACTCCGAAGGTAGGTAGACTTCAGTCATGATGGCAGTACCTACGTAAACCAGCAAGTTGGTATTCGTTTAAAAGAGCTCAGGGAGACCTAGGTGACTGTGAGGGACTGAATTATGGTGGACTACGAAGGTAGGTAGACTTCAGTCATGATGGCAGTACCTACGTAAACCAGCAAGTTGGTACTCGTTTAAAAGAGCTCAGGGAGACCTAGGTGACTGTGAGGGACTGACTTATGGTGGACTCCGAAGGTAGGTAGACTTCAGTCATGATGGCAGTACCTACGTAAACCAGCAAGTTGGTACTCGTTTAAAAGAGCTCAGGGAGACCTAGGTGACTGTGAGGGACTGACTTATGGTGAACTCCGAAGGTAGGTAGACTTCAGTTATGATGGCAGTACCTACGTAAACCAGCAAGTTGGTACTCGTTTAAAAGAGCTCAGGGAGACCTAGGTGACTGTGAGGGACTGACTTATGGTGGACTACGAAGGTAGGTAGACTTCAGTCATGATGGCAGTACCTACGTAAAACAGCAAGTTGTTACTCATTAGGTCTTGACCTAGTTGACTTTGAGACATTTACTTAGGTATCTTTTTTTTACTCCAATGTTTTGATATCGACAAAATTACAAGTACCAATTAAAACAGGAATTATTTTTTTTAAGGAAAATAAGAAAGCAGCAAGGCTCTGAATTACAAAATCAAGAAGATCAACCGCTGTCAAAATCTTACGACACATGCGAACCGTCAGATATGCCAACCACAGAACATTAAAATACATTAGAAAGGTTATCAAGCGCAGTTTGCATCGGATCCGCTGTAGCCACTAAGCCCCCACTATTTCTACAACTACGTAAGCAACGAAAGTAAATAGAGTGTCACGCACACACGCACAACGTCAAACGAAGCGCTATGTTTGGTCACACAGCTCACTCACACAGACGTAACCTTACTTACGTATGTGCTGTGCAAAAGCAATTTATTTTACATTTACGCTAGTGATTGACAAACGATAAAATTGTATCGATAATTATATTATAGAAGGTTCATAATTTGCAAAGTTATTTATTTATTGTATCTGAAATGGGTGTAATGCTTATTTCAATGATATTTTTTATTTAATCATAATATACAACTGTATATTAGTTATTTTATTTATAATAAACTTATTATAAATAAAGTAACTCCTTAAATAGTAGATCTGAAACTAAATTAATAATAATCTATTTTCGTATGGAAAAGTCAAGACCGTTTTAACCGACTTCAAAAAGGAGGAGGTTACGTCAATTATATACACTTGAACAAAAATAAAGAGTAAGTACTTAGTAATAAAACGAGTGACTGTAAATTACAGTAGTAAAAGTAAAATTTTTAAATGAATATTAAATAAATATTTGAAGAAATACTATTTTAATAGGTAAGAAATTTTGTTCTTGGAATTTAAGGGTAATTAAATAAAACAATATTCTCCATAAAAATAAATTGATATGCATTTACTCAAATGAAATGAACCAAAACAATGTCGGCAGCTTCCCCATAGGCGGAATAGTTGTAATTTTTTTGTCCCCTAAAAAATATTCAATTTGGCCTGGTAGTTTTTTATACATCTATTTCCGGACTTTTTTTATGTCGTAATCATCTTCGTTAAAATGTTTCGAGCAAATGGTGCTTGTCTTTGTAGGAAACCAATCTTCTCTGCCAGTTATATTAATCCATTTTTCCTTTACATCAGGCGCTTTAGGAAACCTAAAAAACATAACATCAGTACAACATAAAATCTGGCTATTAGCCATAATATAATATGCCATAATATTATCCATAAAGAATAATCCAAAATGTAAACAGTTAAATTACCGTAAAAAGCCGCCTCTGTGGCGGGGTGCCGGGTGCCGTGCACGAGGTCGTAAGTGCAATGCCCACGTAGGTCTATCGTACAATGCAGATTAATTTCAAAACGATTTAAGATTTATTTCGTGACATCATTATAAAATGATTACTTTGAAACAATTGAAAATAAAAATAACAATACTAAATGTTATTTAAACCAACAATAACAATTCATGTCTAAAAATCAGTTCCATAAATAAATTATAATTAGAAAAATCTAATGAATAAAATTTATCGATAAAGAGCGCTGTTGAGGTACATCACTGCGGTCGGATGTATCAGTGGAAAGCGCGCGTGGCGTTATGCATTGCTTTTCGAATAGGCGAAACTAAGGTTGCATAGCAAACAATGCCGGCAATGAATAAAAACAATGCAATATTATGATTTCTGTTGCCAAAATCAGTTTTTCGTAAATATTGTCATAAAATCAAGAAATTTAGACTCACCGGTGGAATGAAATTCCTTCTTTTGTCACACTTGACACTTGGCTTCTTGCTTTGCAAGTAATAATAGCACAACTCGGCATTTTTTGACGCTTTCTAAACTTTTTCACGCTGATACGCACTCCATGAAAGTACGCGAACGACTACGCGGGGATGCGTCGCTTTCGAAACAAACTATGAGCGTTTGCTCACAGTTGAGGCGCGCGAGCCCCGCCTACTTCGCCTTTCTAATGTATTTTAATGTTCTGTGATGCCAACTGATATGGAAGTTGAGCAAAATGTGGTAAATATAAGTTTATTTTGTTGTTTTTTATGTAAGCTCAAATAAGTGTTTATTTTCGGCATCACATTGTAAACGTCTAAAATTATGAGAGCTTTTCATCTCTATTATGCATAGTTATTATGAATTCTGTCTGCTGCCTAGTTTTTAAGATTAATGCATACATAAACAGACAAACAGCTGAAAGCTAATTTGTTTTTCATATTATAGAGTAATGATTGCTAGTAAAGCAAACTCGTAACTTTTTTCATATTTCTGATAATCCTCCTGCTACTTGTTTTAGAGTACATTACCGCCACAAATGTGTTATGTACTGTGATTAATACTTGTATTAATTTGTAACATGGACAATTTTATTAAATAAAAATTTTTGTTCTAGCTTGAAGAAGAAATACTACCAAATTTGACTGTAGAAGTGGGGCATTCCCAGGAAGAAACAAAAAATATATCTGGAAGAAGAGTAATAGGGGCCTCCTTAAACCTACATCTGGGTCGTAAGTCCCAGACGCTGTTATGCAAGTGTTCCTTCCTCTATCACGCGATGGACCCGGCACCCGCACGGAGAATCTATGGAATGCTAAGATTAGGTCTTATCTTCTTTGATTAAAATAAAATATAAAACTTACTAAAGCTGTTTTCTTAATAACCATTTTGCCTATTTTACAAAATAACATTTTACAGTTAGTTTCAATTTTTTTCTGTTTCCATCGCTGAAAATCATTGAGTTCAATTCAACCTTCAGAAGAATGTCTGATGAGGATCAGGTAAGTACAAAGTGTAGTAGCATGAGTAATTAAATAGGGAAATGATGAGAACTGGGTTCTTCAAGCTGTTCCCATCGCTGAGAGCCGTTGTGTTCTTACCTGGCCATCATCAGACCTTCAGAAGACATAGTGTAGTAGCATCATTAATCAAATAGGCAAATTATGAAAACTGAGTACTTCTAGCTGTTACCATCGCTGAGAACCGTTGTGTACTTACCTGGTCATCATCAGACCTTCAGAAGACATAGTGTAGTAGCATCATTAATCAAATAGGCAAATTATGAAAACAGAGTACTTCTAGCTGTTACCATCGCTGAGAACTGTTGTGTACTTACCTGGCCATCATCAGACCTTCAGAAGACATAGTGTAGTAGCATCATTAATCAAATAGGCAAATTATGAAAACAGAGTACTTCTAGCTGTTACCATCGCTGAGAACCGTTGTGTACTTACCTGGTCATCATCAGACCTTCAGAAGACATAGTGTAGTAGCATCATTAATCAAATAGGCAAATTATGAAAACAGAGTACTTCTAGCTGTTACCATCGCTGAGAACCGTTGTGTACTTACCTGGTCATCATCAGACCTTCAGAAGACATAGTGTAGTAGCATCATTAATCAAATAGGCAAATTATGAAAACAGAGTACTTCTAGCTGTTACCATCGCTGAGAACCGTTGTGTACTTACCTGGTCATCATCAGACCTTCAGAAGACATAGTGTAGTAGCATCATTAATCAAATAGGCCAATTATGAAAACAGAGTACTTCTAGCTGTTACCATCGCTGAGAACCGTTGTGTACTTACCTGGTCATCATCAGACCTTCAGAAGACATAGTGTAGTAGCATCATTAATCAAATAGGCAAATTATGAAAACAGAGTACTTCTAGCTGTTACCATCGCTGAGAACCGTTGTGTACTTACCTGGTCATCATCAGACCTTCAGAAGACATAGTGTAGTAGCATCATTAATCAAATAGGCAAATTATGAAAACAGAGTAGGTACTTCTAGCTGTTACCATCGCTGAGAACCGTTGTGTACTTACCTGGCCATCATCAGACCTTCAGAAGACATAGTGTAGTAGCATCATTAATCAAATGGGCAAATTATGAAAACAGAGTACTTCTAGCTGTTACCATCGCTGAGAACCGTTGTGTACTTACCTGGCCATCATCAGACCTTCAGAAGACATAGTCTAGTAGCAACAGTAATAATAATAAATTCGTTATTGCTCTGAGCGCGGTGAACGTTATTTCCAGTAAAATACGTATGTATAAAATTGGCGTCTCCGAGAGAATAAATAAGTTAGGTCAAAACAATGATAAATTTGTGTCGCGTCTGTGATTTGAATAATCATTAGTTGATTATATCCTAGTATTAATCTCTGTTAGTAGATGGCGCTTTTTCTATGAAAACTGTAACAAACCTCAGATCTTCAAGGTCATTGAGCAATGCAATGCCCTTAAAACAATAACTAAAGGGAAAATACAAGATTTTGGAGGCAATCTTGCCTGCGCCGTGTTATCGTGACTTTGTCGAGTCCAACAACCAGAAAAAGGTTGCGCAAAGTAGCGCGCAATCCTGTTCCCGCGCTCTATTTTTCGGTATATAATACTCTTCAGAAATAACTATGGCATTAATAATTATAGATTTTCTCAGAGTACAGAGTCTGTAATAGTGTGAGAGTCTTAAAATGTTCAGAGTTAAGCTGAGCCGTTTCGTATAATCTATGGAGCAAAGTTATAACACAAGTTATATGGATATAAATAAATTATTTTATTTGTTTAAAGTTAAATTGCCCAGTGCCAAGCAAGGAATATCTTGAAAATAGTATTAGATCATTCCACATGTAAGGACTGAATACAATATATGTTGACAACAACCTTGTGCCGACCAAGGAAAACTTACAATATACTTGATGTACCTAACACACATACCTATTAAGGATGAGATGAGATTTAGTAAGATAAGAATAAAATACTATAAACTAAATCTACAGGATCAATGTGAAAAGTTTAAATATGGAGAACTACATATAATTATGATTGCTGTGGAAAGATAAGCATACTTAATCTATTTTTTTAATGATTTACGTAATTAAATATGTTATAATTAAACTACATTACAATGTATTAAAGCAACACTCACCAATAATAAATATAGCTTCTTTATCTTCATCCTTATCAGTGGGGAAGATAATACGAGCGCCAGTTTGCTCTCGTATTTTTTTAATATTAGCACCATTTTTACCAATAAGGAACTTGTGATGTTCAGGCTTGGCGCGCACATGAGCGGTATGCGAGGTCAGTTCACGTTCAGATGCGTGCGCCAGAAGTTGCTGCTTCGCCTTCTCTACGTCTTCAACAGGCCCCTTGATTACTACCTTGTCACTGTCACTTTCTGCTGGTGGAAACTTGATTAATACTCCACCACATTCTTCCATTATAGAATGAATAAGTTTTCCTCCAGCACCAATCAAAGAATTATAATATTTAGGCGCAATAGTTACTTCCTCAGTGACAACATTTGCTTTTTCATTGTGAATTTGTTGAATTCTTTTAACAGCATCTTCAACATTTTCACGCTTTCCTCGTACAGTAATAACATCACTTTCCTCTCCCTCTGCTGGAAGATCAATAACAGTTTGCGTTTCATCACGAATTTTCCTTAAGTTAGCACCACCCTTACCAATAATAAACTTATGGAACTGTTTAAATATGGGTACTTCTTGGACATAAGATGATTCAGCAATTTCTTTGATTATCTTATGCAGATATTTTTCACATTTTTCAATATCCTCTTGGGGCCCCCTTAGTTTAATTGGACTCCGCTTTTGTCCTTGATCAGGCAAAGATATCAATACACGGTCAAACTTCTCACGAAGTTCCTTTATTTTTTCTCCCCTGACTCCAATAAGAGATTTTATATATCTATGATCAACATATACTTCTTTTGTCCTTTCATTTTCTAATTTCATTACCATTTCTCTCAATTCTCTTTCTGCATCAGCAACGCCTTGACGGCTGCCTTCAATGCGAATTATATTGTTTCCATCATTTTCTATTATGTTAATAACTACTCCAGTCTCATCCTTCAGTCTATTTACTGTAAAAAGGTATTAAAATTAGAACAATAATATTTTTATAATGTGATCAAGTGATAACTCTATCATGTTTACTTGGTGCAACTTACCGTTAGCTCCACTCTTGCCAATAATGTGCTTAAAGAATTTAGGGTCAACAGACAGCTCAACATATGTGAGAGTGGCAAGCAGGTTCTTTACAAAACTATCCAATTCAACTTCAGCACGCTCAACCTCCTCTGGGGGTCCATCAATTTTAACCTTGTCTTCTGAATGTGTTATATCAACATGAACCTGGAGGCAATCAACAGAAAAGACAATGCCAATCATAATAATAAAAACCAGTTACTATATATTTCTGTATTCTATGTACTTCTACTAGTATTATGTACTTCTGTACTAACCTTAGAGAAATCTTGAGTAATCTTTTTAATATTTGATCCTTTTTTGCCTATGATGTACTTATGAATCCAAGTAGGGGCATCCACAGTTGCAGTTTTAACTGAATTTGCTTTTACACAGACCTTTGAAAGAGCTGTTAAAAAATTAAAAACATATTAATGTAAACAACATCAACTGTACAATTATTATAAAATAGCTAAAGAAGCAGTAACTCACCAAGACCAATTTTGTTATGGGGACCATGAAGAGTGATAGTGTCTGTAGGTGAATCAGGTGGGGGCATTTCAACAGAAACTTCAGTCTCTTTCAGAATTTCTTGAATAGTTGTCCCACGAGGTCCAATAACATACTTGTGTTGTGATTTTGGTACTTCAACTCTGACAGTAGAGCATTTCTTAAGCTATTAAAAAACAATAAAATCAACATTTAAATAATATTGTGTAAAGTACTTAATTTATTTTATATTAAATATTTTTAATGTTAATAATTACCATATCCTGATAGATTTGCTCAACCTGAGCCTTGGCTGCAAGTACACCATTTTTCTCGCCAGCAATAACAATTTCGTCGCTCTGTGTTGATGCAGGTGGAATGTGAATACGTGCTCCAGTCTCAGCACTAAGTGCCGCGGCACGCTCACCATAGGGACCTTGGATGAAGGGGTGGTAGATCTTTGGGACCTTTATGCGCTCCAAAGCTTTGCGAGACTGAAAATAAGTTAAAATAATTAAATCAGAAGCTCAGAGAAAAAACCTGAATCTAATTCACGTGTTTCTGTGTTACAGCAACTGATTATAAAATATTGTTGTTTCCTATTACCTGTTCTTCAGAGCAAACACGGATTTCATGTTCAGCTTTTTCTATTCCTTCTTTAGTGCCAGTGATCGTAATTGTTTCACTAGTATCAGCAATTCCAGGGACGCTGATTTTAGTTGCAGTAACCTTTTCAAGATCTTTCAACTTCTGACCTAGTTTTCCTAAAATCCAGCGGTGATGTTCCTTAGGGATGTTTATTTGCTTACTGGCCTAAGGAATAGTTAAATAATTAGAATCTTAATAGAAAACTGTAATAGCATATTTATACTCATAACTAAACACCAAGGCAAAACCATTTGTGATCTTATGCATTAATAAAATGAAAACTAGTGGCCTTACTTCAGCCCAAGCCAAAGTCCAATATAAAATCGTAATATGTTATTAAAATAAGTATTTTATTAAACAGTGTATTCAAACTAATGATAAATCAAAACTTAATCGTAATTATTGTTGTTGGCATATTATTTTGAAAATGTTAAACTATAATATATTTATAGAATAATATTAACATACCTGTTGTTGGAAGTGGGTTAGAATAAGTCGCCTAGCATCAAGTACAGCACTATGTTTACCAGTGATCAAGAAAGTCAAGCTGCCATCTTTACTTGTCGAAATTTCGATGTGGGCTCCAGTGTCCTTAGTGATGGACTGGCAAGTCCTTGATGACTCACCCTCACCAAATGTATTAGCATTGTCTAATTTCCTTTCTTCATATGGCACATGGAAAACCTATGAACCATTAATATTTATAAAGTTTAATCATCAATTGAAAAGCTGTATTCATTTAAAAAGGTATTTAATGTGTTAACTATATGACCTAAGACAATCTACAGATTACATTGAGTACTAGCCTACATTGTAAAGATTGCCACACTCATACATAGGTCAAGAAAGTATCAACAATGTTGTAGATGGTATAATAAAGCAACAAACCATATACTACCTATTTACCTAGCACTTGTAATTTTATATTTGATTGCCAACTATAAGAAAGACTACAGGTAAACCAAAGTGACCCATATACATAATCAATTAAACAAGGAAATCTTAGAATACATACCAAAAATTATCAACACATTAACATTGCAAGTAATTATCAAGACAGTATAGATTACATAATAAATTTAAACATACACACATGTTGTCCACATGTCAGTAATTTCTTATCAAAAGTCATTGGAAAGAAGAAATACTTATATAAATAAACTAATGGAATGTAGGAAATTTAAACATGGTGTAAAATCTTTACCTGGGTATGTAATGATGATCCAACACGAAGCTTATTGGTGGCCTGTTGTATGCTGCGTTGCACAGGTGGCTGAGAATGTGGCAAAGCCGGAAATAGGTCATCATAGGCATAGGAAGCATTATTTTCGTAGTTAACATTGTTCATCTCCTCGACGTGCACAGGTATCTCAGAATGTACGGGAATCATATCTCCAACCATCATGGATTGCTGATGCATCATTTTCGTCCTCTCCAGCAGTCCTTGTCCGCGCCAAGTCGTTACAGTACTATAAATACAACTTAAATTTACTAAGAATAAAATCAAATAGGTGTATTTGATTTAAAAGAATGCTACTGTTACTGTAATTAGTGTTTACATTATCATATTTAAACAATTGTTATAGAGAACTATTCATTAGACAATCATGTTCATTAAATTAACATTGAATATGACATTTTTGTTTGTTCTGCTAAAGAACAGCTTAGGACAGAGTAAATTAATTTGTAGTACTCATAAATTCAGTTACAAAAGTAGATTATTTTGTTATTTTTTTTAAATGTCCAAAAATGTTTATGTTAAAAAATCTTAATAATATATTTTTTTATAATTACTAAGTTATTCATTCAAAATAGCAAGTCATGCATTGTAAATACATATCCAATCAAAGTATAATTAGATTTTCTAAATAAAATAATACATGTTTTATTCTTATTTGAAATATGACTACTATACTATAAGTAACAAGCATAAAAGTAGGTATTTACATTAAAATTGCGTATAAAATAAATCAGTTATAACAAAATAATAGGGCATTGTAAGTTTCAGAAATTCAAAACTAAAAAGAACATGCCTGCACACTTTTCGGCGTACACACACAGTAAACTAATAAGTTGAAATATGTAATAAATTATGTGTGTTCGAAACTACATCTCAGCATACGTAAATTCAATACGGATAGATATAACTGAATAGTGACAAAAAATAGCGCTCTAAAATGGAAAAAGTAAAATAAGTCTGATTAAAACATTGGCATCCCAATTTTGATAATACGTGTCACCTTCCAGCACATTTGACGTGGAACTCTTCTCAACAAAATACAATAACACTCACCGAAAGTACTGTAGCAAATCAATCTGGATATTTATCCTTGAGAGGCCAGGGTCGATGGGTATTGCTCCTGTGCAGAAATTAACATTTATTATAAAAATAAACTATTTAAAAATGTAAAAAAATATATTTTTATTACGAACACACACGTACCCAGCTGCAGTAGCGAGAGAAATATGCACAGATAATTAAAGGAAATGTAGTTGATGACAATACAATACCATACTTTAAAACGAAAAATATTTTTAAGTATGGTAACTTTAAGAACATTAGATCGAAGTATCTTTAACGCTTGACTGACTGTTAACAGCGATGATGTGAAAATGATGCCGCATTTTAAAGCATAGCAATTTATGTCGTATTTCTGTAACAGTACGGTTGAATTTCCATTAGTAAAAATTAAAATACTTTGCCATGCCGTCCAGGTCTGCGTTAGCCATTAGGAAGCATTTTAATTATTTATAGGAATACGATGGGGTACTGCTCGTAGGACAATTTTTTAAGGTTAAATAAAAAATAGTCATTATTTGGAAAAAAAAAACGGTATGCCGCATCAGCAAAGTACTGTTAGATATTAGGGTTCTTTTTAAACTTCATGTTAATTCTCGTTCCTTAAAATCGCGATGCGATAGATTTACCACTTTCCCGCTCGTTACTGCGGCACAGTCGCGACTATATAGAACGGAGTGAATATAATACTCTTTTTCTTTATTCGCAAAGCAAAGCCATCGCTATCGTGAGCGTGTAGGTATAACTCGCGTTTCGTCCGTTTCTATGAAGTCGTAAAAACTGTACAGGTATAATTATTTGTAATATGCTTTAGTTGTCTTTCTTTATTAATGGCCTCATGAACATAGTTACATATTTTGCCAGTGTCAAGTGAGAGATATTACATTCAGTATAAGTATAAGTAAGTATAAAAGTAACATATAAAAAACAACATTAAAAAGTCGATGCTTCACTTTTCATTGTCTTTCTTGAGAACTTCACGGGAACGC
The DNA here is from genome assembly GCA_905475405.1 of Schrankia costaestrigalis. Classification (NCBI taxonomy): domain Eukaryota; kingdom Metazoa; phylum Arthropoda; class Insecta; order Lepidoptera; family Erebidae; genus Schrankia; species Schrankia costaestrigalis. The sequence goes on from FR997832.1 coordinate 10,686,653, forward strand.
GAACAACGGAGACATGCTTTAGTTGTCAAATTGTCTTACCTATTAATTATGTGAAAATTTGACAACTAAAGTTAACATAATCGAATTTTTAACGATTTTATGGAACGAGAATTGACATGCTGATATAAACAGTTTATTTCTTTTAAAAGAAAGAGGTTTTCTTTACCATCCTAATTCAAATTTAGGAAAATAAAAGTGCCAAAAAAAAAATTAATTGACGAAACAATATTCACTTTTTATTGCGTGAAAAGGTAACGTAGAAAGTAGAAACAAAAGTAATATAGCGGTGTTAGCTTTATCTATGGGTGTTAGGCGTCGCGTCGTAGGCCGACTAAGCTTTTTAAAGGTCGTCACACATTATACCGCCACGACGTCATGCGTCTAGCGTCAATCCAACACCTTTCCCACTCGAAGTATCGCTTTGCTATGAACGGATCGTCGTCGTCAAGGCGATCAACCCGGCGTCGGTCAATAGTGGACTTTTTACAGATTCTCAACTCGTTGAGGCCAAGTTATTTACAGGTGACCGAGGAGTTGATCGCCTAGTCGATAGTCAATGACCTGTTGATATCAAATCTATAGTTCGAGTTGGAACGGTGTTGGACAATTTAAAATAAGTATCCTAAATAGATTTAGAACTAGAACGCCAGAAAATGTTTTGTTCAAAATCCAACACGAACTTAAATAAACCCAGTGACTCACTGGTTTTGAACCGGTATACTTATACTACTATATTATTATAGGTCGATGTCAGCAGGTAAATATCATTATAATAAATATCTAGAGTAGATGTACCTAGAGTAACTAATTACTATGGCGATACAGGACCTTTTGTGAGGGGCAATGTATTTGTATTGTATATTGTTGTATATAATATATTTTCTAGATATACAGGGTGTTTGGTACATCGTTTGCCAAATTGAAGTAGCTGATAGAAGAGGTCATTACCCGTCTTTCCTCACTCACCTAGGTGGTTTTAATCTCAACATATTGTAGATATCGATGTAAAACTATTTTTAAAAGAAAAACCCAAAATTTACCATGAATACTTAAATTTAAAAAAAAAAATCCTCCGTGAGTCCTCATAAATATTTTGTTTTCAAGTTTAATACTAGGAGCATCAAATAAATTCATAATAACTCACCAAAAACTTCAACTTTATGTTTATTGACTTATTATAACTGGAGAGACAGGTAAAATTTAAAGATATGATCAACTTCACAGTACAATAAAAAAATAAATAAAAGAGAGAAAGTTCTTCCATTTTCTGAATAAATGCCTTACTTTATCCTCTTTCTATTGGTATACAACATGTTATAAAATAGTAAATAGTTTTTCTACAAAACATGTGTAATACATAATTCGAAGTAAAGAAAACACGTTTGATGAATAAGCAAAGGTAAATTTACTAGCTATAATGATTCATTCTAGCGTACTTACCTAGTTACTTTAGCTTTTTTTGTCACTGCAGTGGGTCTACCTTATCACATTAGAGTTAATTTTAATCAAATAAAAGAAAAAAAAAATTCATCATTTACTATAGCGTCAATAATTACGATTAATGTTATAATATGGACACATTTTCACATTTTTTAAAACAGTTATATAAAGTTCTGCCAATCCAAAATTGAATATTCGAAGATAAGTTCAAATCTGTACAGAACCTCCTCCAGTAGTCTGTGACAATATCGTATAAAAAATGAAGTTTATTATAATCTGTGGGGCGCCCACCCGCAACATTGACGTCGATTATTGAGTGAGTCGAGTCGAGTTATTGTATTGAAAAGATTTCTGAAATTAGCTAAGATTCGTGTTATGTTATATTTAACCGCTTCCGCTTTAATATCTAGTGGTATAAAATACTTTTAGTGATTTCCTATGATACCAAGAACGAAGGAGTAATGGATAAGATTCCTAGAACTCACGAAGGTAAGCTTCATACACGCCATACTTTGTAAATAGCACAATTTTACACCATAAATTGAAATTGCTTTGACCCCTACTCGTTAATTTTCTGTAACATTTTATCCTATATTTGTACGAAAACGTTGTATCTTCGTATCATTTGTTTTAATTATAGTCTGATTACCACGCCTGCCATCACATACTTCTGTCAATAAAATAAATGTTTAATCACGTTATTGTTAACAAAATAAAATGTATTAGATTTACAATACAAATTATGGGAATTCTATGCCTTGTTGTAGATTGTTGTTATACACTACTTCTTTGCTTTTATCAGGTAAAAGTTCAACTTTTTGTTATGAAATTTCAACAAAATTATCCTTTTTGTTATGAAATTTAGTTAAAATTATCATTTTTGTTATGAAATTTAGTTAAAAATTATTCTTTTTCTTATTCAATTTAGATGATTATAAAATAAATGAATTTATTTAGAGCAAGATTGGGTATGGCATGGTACCATAACAGCAAGGAGATTTTGTTTCCGAAGCAAATATATTACATATTTTATGTTATTCTGCTCTCAATACTTCTGTTGCAAATCATAATTGTTTACAAATATCTATTGGTTAATAATTTAAACACTTTCTGAATTTATCTTTACCATTTGTGGTTCATTGGCACCTCTTACATTATATTAATCTTTACAGCTATCCTGCAATTAGAGTATTGCAATATTTATTTGAAAACTTTTAAAAATATTTCATATAAATAACTTTTTTTTCAGCTATTGAAGCTCAGATTAGAGAAATACAATCAAAGAAAAATGAATTGCCCGAAAATGGTTCAAAAAAGGGTGTAGCTCTAGGCGATTCATACTATGACAGTGACATTTATGATAATTCAGGGACAGGTGGTAAATCAAGGTATGATGGTTATGTCACTTCAATTGCTGCTAATGATGAAGTAGAAGATGATGATGTTGAGAATGTCCCTATCACTCAAAAGCGCTCAGGATATACAGCACCAGCATCTCTGTTAAACGATATTGCTCAGGTACCAGAAACCTTTTCTTAATTGATTCAAAACTTTATTTGATTTAATTTTATCTAATAAATTTATAATTCGGTATGTAAAGATTTTTTTGGTATCTTTTTTATATTTTTATTTTAAAGGTTTACTAATTATGAACAACTGATTTTAATATTTTTAATTTCCTACCTATTGTTTATTTTTAACTAATATTTTAAGTTTTACTTGTGATATTTTTTTTCTGTTTTGCCGGACGCATGACATTATTTACAAATGAAAGACAATGAATTATATTAATTTGCCTATCTTGAAACCTCGAAATGGTTTTGGAATCAACTGAGGTAAACTTTTAACTTGCATACCAAATTGCTTAAATATGTTATTTATATTTGTAGAGTGACAAGGATTATGATCCATTTGCTGATAAGAGGAGACCAACCATTGCAGACAGAGAAGATGAATACAGAGCAAAACGGCGTAGGATGATAATTTCTCCAGAACGATCTGACCCTTTTGCTGAAGGTATGTTTTCAAATTTTATTGATTTAGTTTGCATAATTACCTGAATGTACTCTCAATAATTTAAGAAAATAATATGTTAAATATCTAATGTGAATTGATTAATATATAAATTTTTAAATGATGAAGATGATTATAATTATAAATGATTTTCGAGTGGCTGTGGCTATAAATTACCCAATATTCATGCTTGGAAGGCTGACTGCCCTGGCAGTGCTGCTATTGGTAGACATTACCTCTTTATCATTAGTTAAATTTTTTATATTAATGTTTTCTATATTTGCAGGTGGTAAAACACCCGATGTTGGTTCAAGAACCTATACTGAAATTATGAAAGAGCAATATTTACGGGCTGAAGAAACAGAGGTAAGTAATGAACTACTATATACTTGATAATTGCCAAGCAGCGCAACGAGTCTGGGCTTTGAATTCCATGCAGGAAAATTCTTTGTGTGATTCACAAATTATTGTCCTAAGTCTGAATGGTCTTTGTGTTTGTTCAAGTAATGTTTGTAAATTTCCTGGTAACACAGGGCCCTCGTGCGGAAGTTGTCTTTAAAAAGAAAGAAAAAAACAAAAGAAAGAACTTCAGTGTAACATATTTGGCATTATACTAACATGCTTTATTTTTTTTCTAGTTAAGGAAGAAATTATTAGAAAGAGCAAGAGAGGGTACTCTAAAGGCTGTACCTCAGCCTAATGGAGAAGCAGCAAAGCCTACAGCAAAACGCAAGGGACGTTGGGATCAAAGCTCTGAAGAAACACCTGTACCTAAGAAAACTATTTCAGCTACACCAAGCTCACAGGCTACTCCATCTTGGGGTCAAGAGGTATTTTGCTTTACTTATATTATATTTTTTTTCTTTTAATTCAATGTTTATCTTATTTTAATACTTGAATTAAAATAGTATATTGTGCTCGTGATGTCCAAATCAAATTGCTTACAAATTATTAATTTGGAAATATTATAAAGACAGGTGCATGGGAAGAGACACCGAGTGCTCCAGGTCGTGGGGCAGAGACGCCAGGTGCAACACCATCTGCTCGCGTGTGGGATGCTACTCCTGGTCATATAACTCCTGGACATGCAACTCCAGGCAGAGACACACCTGCCCAACATGCTTCTAGACGTAACCGCTGGGATGAAACGCCGAAAACGGACAGAGGTTGTTCTATTTTTCACATTTTAAATTACTGAACCTATCTTGATTAAATTTCTATGTGAATAATCTGAATGTATACTCTTTTAAAAAACAAAAAAGTTATAAAGTAACACAACAGAATTAAAAAAAAAATACAATCGAATTGAAAACCTTGTTTTTTGGAATCTTTTAAAATAAAATAAATCGACGGGCCCCAAGAACAAAACAGTATCTGCAATATTATCGATTTCGAGTATGAGCGTTTGAAATTCTCTGTACGATCATTTTTTACTAACGCAAATATAAACTTATTGCAAAAAATCTTGGCAAAAGCTATTGAAGTGGTTAATATCTTTATTATCATGTTTTTTTAAAGAGTTTAATTATTATTTCGAATAAAATGAATTCTTATAATACAATAAGGTTTTGTTCCCTGTAACGATCTAGCACATTAATATATGACTTTGTTTTTCGGAATGATCTAGTATACAGGGTGTTTGGTACATCGTTTGCCAAATTGAAATAGCTGCGAAATGCTTTACTTCGAATTATGTATTACACATGTTTTGTAGAAAAACTATTTACTATTTTATAACATGTTGTATACCAATGGAAAGAGGATAAAGTAAGGCATTTATTCAGAAAATGGAAGAACTTTCTCTCTTTTATTTATTTTTTTATTGGACTGTGAAGTTGATCATATCTTTAAATTTTACCTGTCTCTATAGTTATAATAAGTCAATAAACAAAAAGTTGACGTTATCGGTGAGCTATTATGAATTTATTTGATGCTCCTAGTATTAAACTTTAAAACAAAACATAATTATGAGGACTCACGGAAGATTTTTTTTTTAAATTTTAAGTGTTCATGGTAAATATTGGGTTTTTCTTTTAAAAATAGCTTTACATCGATATCTAAAATATGTTGAGGTTAAAACCGGCTAGGTGGGTGAGGAAAGACGGGTAATGACCTCTTCTATCAGCTATTTCAATTTGGCAAACGATGCACCAAACACCCTGTATATCTTAACATACGACTTTGTTTTAGGGAATTGATGTCTTGTTTTGCTGTCTTAAAATACATTATCCGTAATGATTTGATTCATAAAAAAATAAATTACTATAAAATAATTTTGTAGATATACAAAACATTTTTATCGAAGGTTTTTTGGTTTATAAAGTAACATAACGGGTGCCGTTATGTCCATCGTTATAGGACGGAACCCTTGGATAATAGCGTCTAGGACTTACGACCTAGATGTAGGTTTAAGAAGGCCCCCTTACAACGTGTGTTCCGTCCCGTCCGGGTCTAGTTTATAATATCGACAGGCAACTACATCGATGGTCGCTACATCGCAAACGCTCCATCGATGGGTTACTGTATCGACAGTACCCTAAATCGATGGTACGCTACATCGACAGTACCCAAAATCGTCGGTATGCTACATCGACAGTACACTAAAACGACGGTACGCTACAATGACAGTACACTACATCGATGGTCGCTACATCGACAGTGCACCAAATCGATAGCACGCTGCATCGACTAACCAACCCAAGCCAGGTTTCATTATTTTTTATTATTCTAAGGCATTTTATTTATTGTATTTTTTTATTATTCTACGATTTATTAAAATTAGGTAGGAATATTGTTATTTTTATTATTCTACGAAATTTTTGAACTACTCAAGCCAGAATTAAATAAAAAACACAGGACTTTTTAAAAGTTTTTACTTAATTACAATTTGTTGAATCTGTAAATTGCTTGATTTTAATGTAAGTACCTTAGTACTTACATTAACCCATCGATGGAGCGTTTGCGATGTAGCGACCATCGATGTAGTGCCTGTCGATATTATAAACTAGACCCGTTCCGTCCTCTGCCTATTCACTTTTGGTAGGAGTCTAAAAATGTCGTTTTGGACATTTGTGATAGTAGTGAGCTTACTGGAGTTCTCGGCTGTCCTAATCCTTTTAACAAGTTGTAGAGGGATTTAGCGGGAGTACCCCTTGCAGCTATATCAACGGTATATAGAGGAACTATGTAGACATTTCTGGTTATCTCATTTGTCAAGTCAAAATATTTTTTGTCTTAATTGCGTGATCTTTAAGGATGTTTGTTTTCCACGAGCTTATTAGGCCACACCACGTTGAGCTTATTAGGCACTACACGCTTTGTGAAATTTGAGTAGAGGAATATGTCTGGTCTCAACGGCGACACGCAGATATCCTCCGGGGTCCGGGATGTTGTGTTTCACCAGTATTGTCCAATCGTCTGCCGAACTCAGGACAAATTAAATATCTTGCCTTTCAGCTCTAGCAATCGATAGACTGACTGCCTCACGTATAATTTCTAGAGCTTTGTCAAGACGTTGCAGTAATGACTCCTAACCAAAATCACTTTGCAGCCTACCAATATGTGTCTAGTCGTGCCAATTTCTTTGCCACATTCCGTGCATTTTTCCGTCGCTTTTTCAATCTTACAAGATTACTTTGATCGTTCAGAGTCAATTGAAAGGCGTTGAGGTAGAATTTAAGTAATGCTGCTAAACAGTCATACATTAAAGTGCGCAACTTCAAAGCTAAAAGTATACAGCAGCCACCTAGAGTAGCCCATTCATTTAGCATTTCTAGGTTCATTGCGTGCACTCTGTAGCTATCATTCTCATCTTTGTTTATGATAGATTTTGTAATTTCTTTGTCTGATTATCTTTCCGTGTTTCTAAAACCTGCTCTAATAGTTTGAGCGCCTATCATGAACCTTTTGTGAAATTGTAACCGTAACTCGAGTGCAGATGTATTTTCATCAGTTGGGATGGATTTTAGTGGTCGTATATCTAGACTTTTTTACGTTATTTATCGGTTGTTGATCTACCTTTTCAATGTCATTTATGAAACTATTGAATACATCTTCTAGTACTAGAGAGCGATCCTTATCGTTTATCTTTCTACCAAGCAATTTAAAAGGCACGGTTTCTTATATTATTTAAACGTCTTCTCCGCTTATAATAAGCCCGGGGCCATATGAAGCATATGACATATCCACTTTCATTCCATCAGTCTACATACAGAATTTATCATCCTTTCGCAGTAGTTCTTGGCACTGCTTTAGATTTCGAGTAAGTATCGCCAGGTCGCGTCGTCTGCGAATGCTAGAATGGATTCTGTATATTTATATTAGATATCCCCACCGTTTTTCATCTATTGTTAAGCTATCTATTAGTGGATAAAGCCCCTCCAAACATAAAACAACATCAATATTGTCAGCTACAGGTGGTAGCGGAGAAACGTTACTGTAATTTTGACAGCCAGTTTCTAACAGAAACCAAAAAGAAAGGTAATGTCAAAGTTGAATTTATAGCTAAACGCTCATTGAAAAACAAGAAAATCATGCTAATTTACTAAAAAATACATTAAATCGAACACTTTTGTATTGAACAAACACGGATGATAAAATACTTTACAGAGAACGAAATCGCATCTTTACCTACGACATATTTTTTCCTTAAAAATTTCGTAAAACAAAATCGTATCAGCGCAACCGTTAAGTGACTAAGAATTCAGTTTTGTCGAACATAGACTTAAGGTGAATAAAAAATTAAAATAATTGATTAAAAATCAATATCTTTTTCTAAATAAAGTCTTATTGTATATTAAACTAATTATAAAACTAAAATTATTATGTTTTATGTTAATTAATTATAAATTTAAATATCTTGTCTTTAGATTTTTGTAGAACAATATAGTATATGCACAAACATTAATAAATAACGCACCTGACTTTGACGAGTACAAACACGTAAATGACGTTAAGTCGCTAAACACGCGGCATGGGTTCCAAGGAACATGCTCCTACATGTATATACATGTTTGTTTGTGGAAGTATAATTTCTGATACGACACTGTTCGATTGGTTATTTCAATATGCAAGGGAATATTAAAAAAATAAAAACGGTGTCATATAGTTTTTAGTGTGTAGAATACGATTATACAATAAAATAAATTTCTTCTTATTTTTCCATTAGATTTTGTTTTTGGGGCCCGTCAAAATGTACAACTAATTAACTTAGCCATTCTTTAAGTTGTAATTTTAGTTTTTTATCTAACTACGTAGTTAATAATAACGTCATGTAAAATGTTAACAGAAACACCAGGACACAACAGTGGATGGGCTGAAACGCCGCGCACAGACCGCGGTACCGGTGTTGACACTATCCAGGAGACGCCAACACCGGGCACCAAGCGTCGCTCTCGCTGGGACGAGACGCCGGGCGCCACGCCTGCCGCGGCGACGCCCACGCCCTCGCACGCCACGCCTTCACACGCCACGCCGTCACATGCCACGCCTTCACACGCGACACCCACGCCACATACGCCTATGTTCACACCTGGAGGAGTAAGTTCTATTTAAAACATTACATATGCAACAGAAGGAATGCTGGGTAAAAATTAAGAAAAGAAGCTGCTTTGACTATTTTCTATTCAAACACTAATATTAATTAAAAATATATTATTTTCACAGTCGACACCAGTCGGAGTCAAAGCTATGGCTATGGCGACCCCTACTCCTGGACACGTGGCAGCCATGACACCGGAACAACTGCAGGCTTACCGCTGGGAGAAGGAGATAGATGAAAGAAATCGTCCTTACACTGATGAAGAACTAGATTCCATGTTCCCACCTGGGTACAAGGTTTTACCGCCTCCTGCCGGTATGTATACGTCAACATGGGAATAGCGTACATGCAATTACTAAGTTATTATATATTATTTAAGGCTACACCATAGTTATTAATAATGAATTTAGTTTCAGGACACATGTATTAAACAAAGTCAACATCATGTGGAATTGAGTCATCATAACTTAATGGATAAAAATACATGTGTTTTCAAATTAAAATTAAAGACAGATATACTTACATTTAATACTCAATTTTTCTTTCAGATGAATGATGACAATATGGCTTTACAGTCTCATGCTGTTGGATAAACTACCAGATTAAGCTTAAAATTTTGTCGTTGCTGTATTGAGTACATTTAATGCATGTTTACAAATAAATAGTATTCACCAGCGGCATTAGACTGTAGCTCTTTGTTAACTTGATGCATTGTTACCCAGGTTATGTACCGATTCGGACCCCGGCCCGAAAGCTGACCGCAACTCCTACTCCACTGGGTGGTACCCCTATCGGCTTTTTCATGCAGACGGAGGAACTGGGAGGGTCTGCCGCTGCTGCCGCTCGCCTGCTCGACCCGCAGCCCAAGGGTAGCCAGCAACTGCCCTTCATGAAACCTGAAGACGCTCAGTACTTTGACAAACTGCTCATTGATGTCGACGAGGACACCCTGTCGCCAGAAGAACTCAAAGAGAGGAAGATTATGAAACTACTCCTTAAAATTAAGGTATGGATCTTTGTTATTAATATTTATTGTAAATACGATATTAACTGTCTGTCCGTGCGTCGCGATCTTACGCCTAAACAAAATAGCGCAAACCTGTATTTTACTTTGTCTATTTATAATTGTTTGTAATAATGTTAATAATAATTCGGCAATATTAGAAAAACATATAAAAATTTATTTTATAATAAATTACATATTTTGTTCTTTTGTTCATAGAATGGTACCCCACCTATGTGTAAAGCTGCACTTCGTCAAATAACGGACAAGGCTCGAGAATTCGGTGCTGGCCCTTTATTTAACCAGATCCTACCATTGCTCATGAGCCCTACACTGGAAGACCAGGAAAGACATTTGCTTGTAAAAGTCATTGACAGGATTTTGTACAAACTTGATGATTTGGTTCGTCCTTATGTGCACAAGGTATGTATTTAATGAAGTTACTATTGACTACTCATTGCCAAAATGAACATTAGCAGTCTAAAATTTAATACCTCATCTATGTTAAACAAAAAATATTAGAAAGAAACATATTCTGGTCAATCATACATATACATAATAATAATATTAGTAAAATAATAGAAACCCCATGATCACTTTCGTAAATATTTATATCCTACTGCTTATGGACCAATAATAAAAATGATTACTTAATTTACAGATTTTAGTGGTTATTGAACCTTTGTTGATTGACGAAGACTATTACGCTCGAGTTGAAGGTCGAGAGATCATCTCAAACTTGGCTAAAGCAGCTGGACTTGCGACTATGATCTCAACAATGAGACCTGATATTGACAACATAGATGAATATGTCCGTAACACAACTGCCAGGGCTTTCGCTGTTGTGGCATCTGCTTTAGGTGAGTATTACATAATCATTCTTACTTCTTTATCCTGTTTCTCAATTCTCAACACCAGGTTTAGCACCAACCAAATTATGAAGAAAATACAACAGGTTTTATGGCGAAATAAGGTAAAAAAAGTAAAAATTGAAAAGGTCGTTCTCCTAAACATATGGGCATTTTTCGATGTTTTTTTTTGTTTCTGCCTAGTAAAATTATGTCCTACCTCGTGTTTAAATTTATGCGCCATTGTCATTTACAACCTGTATGTGTGTAAATTGTAAAATGCCTTTTAATCCTTTGGGAATGTGTCTAGCTAATAGAATTATCTTCATCAGAACTATAATTTTAATGCATACACAGTTTTATTACATGTTTATATTAATGAAACCTTTTACTTTTAGGTATTCCTTCTTTACTACCATTCTTGAAGGCTGTGTGCAGATCTAAGAAGTCTTGGCAAGCAAGGCATACTGGTATTAAAATTGTTCAACAAATAGCTATCCTTATGGGCTGTGCTATACTGCCTCATCTTAAATCTTTAGTGGAAATTATAGAACACGGTAAGTGTCATATTCTAAATATTATGGGTTTTGAAAATATAATTTTAATTATATTGTTTGCTTTGACATTTCTGATATTGTATTGCTGATTTGATCATCAGCATTTTATTATGAATATTCATTTATTCATAATATCCATGATTACTTGAACGAATCTTAAAAATTTCTTTGCTTTTATTTATAACAATGATTTTATCTTACAGGATTGGTAGACGAACAGCAAAAAGTTCGCACAATTACAGCTTTAGCTAGTGCGGCTCTTGCCGAGGCGGCGACACCTTACGGTATCGAATCGTTCGACTCTGTGCTCAAACCTCTGTGGAAGGGTATTAGAACTCATCGTGGTAAAGGTCTAGCTGCTTTCCTCAAAGCTATTGGCTACCTCATTCCACTTATGGACGCCGAGTACGCTAATTACTACACACGTGAAGTGATGCTCATTCTCATTCGTGAGTTCCAGTCACCTGATGAGGAAATGAAGAAAATTGTGTTAAAGGTAAGTTTCATCAAGCTTTTTGACTAATTATACTAGTTTATACCTGCCTTAGGTTGCATGGTTATTGGTCGACATTTTGTATGAAATGTTTTGTGATTAAAACATCAGTGTTATTTCAGAAGTCAGTTTTCAGAATAATAAGATTCAAATAATATGTAGTTAGAATATCTTAATTAGTTTTTTTAATTTATGTTTTAGGTAGTGAAGCAGTGTTGCGGTACTGACGGTGTGGAACCTCAATATATTATGGATGAAATCCTACCACACTTCTTTAAACATTTCTGGAACCATCGCATGGCACTCGATAGACGCAATTATCGCCAGCTTGTAGACACTACAGTCGAGATTGCCAATAAGGTTTGTAATTATTTATAGCAATATTTTATTTTAATTTGTTTTATTTTTAATGCTGTTTTTATTTAACAGGTAGGTGCTTCTGAAATTATCAACAGAATTGTGGATGACTTAAAAGATGATAATGAACAGTACAGAAAAATGGTTATGGAGTCTATAGAAAAGATTTTGGCCAACTTGGGTGCAGCCGATATTGATTCGAAGCTGGAGGAGGCTCTAATTGACGGCATTCTATACGCATTTCAAGAACAAACCACAGAGGTAATTATCTATTTATATGAAGCATGTGTACATACTCTTTAATTAAAAGTAATAATAGTATTATTAATCCTTTTAACATAACTTTTGTTTAGTGGAATAATTTTTATTAGTTTTATTTTAATAATCACATAGTTAATTTAAATTACCAAGTTACAATAACTAATTTAACAGAGCTTACGTAATTTGCACAAAAACATGATTGGTTAGTGCTTACTATATACGTTACCTGACTTAAATTACGTTAATCTGATTTCAGGATGTCGTAATGTTAAACGGATTCGGTACAATAGTAAACCAGCTAGGCAAACGTGTGAAACCATATTTACCGCAGATCTGTGGTATCATTCTTTGGCGTATGAATAATAAATCTGCTAAGGTCCGCCAACAAGCTGCGGATCTTATATCACGTATTGCAGTCGTGATGAAAACTTGTCAAGAGGTAAGTCAATTATAATATTATAAATACATTCAACATTATCTGTAACTGTTTTGTTTTATAATGAGAATATTACCATATCGATTCGATGTAAAGCGTGAATACATCCAGGAATGAGAACTACAACCTAACTAAATATAGTGTTAAAAACTGTTTAGCCTAGATATTCTTTGCCTTTGTTAAATTATGTTTAGAAAAGTCCACGCAACATGGTTTATATAGATTGCGAGGCAAAAGAAGAGATTAAATGAACTGGCAACACTGTTATAACAAGTTTAAAGTCAACCTATGCTATATATAAATTATAAAAATAATTATTGTAATACATTTTACCCCAGCTATATTAATTACAATTAATTAAATGTATTGTTTTACAGGAAAAATTAATGGGTCATCTTGGTGTCGTGCTTTATGAGTACTTAGGAGAAGAATACCCTGAAGTATTAGGTTCAATTCTAGGAGCATTAAAAGCCATCGTTAATGTTATAGGTATGACAAAAATGACTCCACCCATAAAAGATTTGCTGCCCAGGTTGACACCAATTCTAAAGAACAGGTAAGTTAAGTATTAAAAATGTTTGTATTTTTATATAAATGAAACGGAAACAAATAATACAGGATGTCCCCATCTTGTATGAAATCAATTTATTTCATTAAGTCTTTATTATGGTTTTAGTTTATTCAAGTTCGATATGCCCATGATATTGATTGCCCTTGGTTCTGTGTTAAGGGTTTCTATACGATTTAAAAAGTCTTGTCAAACTAAAAGTGTATTCAAAATACTTATTTCTTGTTTTTCAGGCACGAAAAAGTACAAGAAAATTGTATTGATTTAGTTGGACGTATTGCTGACAGAGGACCCGAGTTTGTTTCCGCGAGGGAATGGATGAGGATATGTTTTGAACTCCTAGAGTTGTTGAAGGCTCACAAAAAAGCAATCAGAAGAGCCACTGTCAATACATTTGGTTACATTGCTAAAGCTATTGGTCCTCATGATGTGTTGGCGACGCTGCTCAATAATTTGAAAGTACAAGAAAGACAGAATCGGTATGTATTCTTCCCCCTGTATGAAGATTTGGTTTACTACTTACAGATGACAAAATAATACACTCATTTAAAAACATTATACTGACTATATTTTTAGCAGTTACTCCTTGTAACTTATGAAATATATCTTTGAATTAATGTCTTTCTTTTTAAATAATAACTTCTGTAATGGCATATACCTCTTTATCGTTAATTTTATTAATGGTTAATAATTATTTAATTTCAGTGTGTGTACAACTGTCGCCATAGCTATAGTAGCTGAAACTTGCTCACCTTTTACCGTGTTACCGGCTCTGATGAATGAATACCGAGTGCCCGAGTTGAATGTACAGAACGGCGTTCTCAAATCATTGTCATTTTTGTTCGAATATATTGGTGAGATGGGAAAAGACTACATTTATGCTGTATGCCCTCTTCTAGAAGACGCTCTGATGGACAGGTAATCTATACTAATATTATAAAGAGGTAAAGTTTGTGTGTTTGTTTGTGACGTTGTAGGGGGTAATCTCTAGATCTACTGAACCGATTTCAAAAATTATTTCTGTGTTGAATAGTCCATTTATCGGGGAGTGTCATAGGCTATGTAGTATCACGCTATGACTAATAGGAGTGGAGCAGTAATGAAATATGTTTAAAAAAGTGACGCGTTTTATTCGCGGCCTAACGAAGTGGGCACGGGTCAGCTAGTTAACAATAAAATTATTCTACTTGTTTCTTAATAATTGTCTTCTGTTCTGCAGTAATTTAGTCTGGTATAAAAGATAAATGATTTATTTAAAACAATGTTAAATGTTTTTACATGTCGTAGAACTTTATGGGAACTATATCTTGTCTTGCATTGGTATATCTTACAACGTTGCCGGACTTTGCCTTATAGACTGGCAAAATCACGCGAGATAATAATATGTCGCCGACAAAGTATGTCTAGGCGCAAAGTCACAAAGTATCACAAAAGTAAATTAGTATTGAGTATAATTCTATAAAATTTTATGATGTTTTCCACAGGGATCTCGTGCATCGACAAACAGCATGTGCAGCAATAAAACACATGGCACTTGGTGTATACGGTTTCGGCTGTGAAGATGCTTTAATTCATCTTTTGAATCACGTATGGCCGAATATATTCGAGACATCGCCTCATTTGGTTCAAGCTTTCATGGATGCAGTCGAAGGCATGAGGGTCGCACTTGGTCCAGTGAAAATTCTACAGTATGCCCTACAAGTATGTATATAAATATATATTTTAAAGTATTTTTGTCATTGAGTCTGTTTCTTTTTGAAATATTTATGATAATATATAGGTTATTTAAAAAATGAATCTTTTTTGTTGCAGGGGTTATTCCACCCAGCTAGAAAAGTTCGGGACGTCTACTGGAAGATCTACAACACGTTATACATTGGCGGACAAGACGCACTAGTCGCGGGTTATCCGAGGATACAAAATGACCCAAATAACCATTTTTTGAGATATGAATTAGATTATTTACTTTAAAAAAAAAGGTTCTGTTTAGTTAAGTAGTATCAAAGATGATAGAAGAGACATGTTGAGGAAAAGCCAATATATCCATAGTAATGTTTCATTACAGACTAGTATTATTTAACAGTAAAAATTTCACATATTTAGAGCCTCTAACAGTCCAAGCACTAAAAGTCCCAAGTTACTGTAGCAGCATTTCTTTTTTGTACAATTCTGGCTTTTGCTCTGAAAAATAAATGTCGTCTAAGCAAGGTTTTCAGTTAATAAAAATCTTTCATTATATTAGTTTTTTATTCTGTACTTTTAAAGCGGAAGCTTATATTTGTTAAATCTAAATGATATAGTGTGACCACAGGAGCTGTGCACCTCCTGAGGTATGCGCGCGGCGAGAAGAGGGTGGACATATCCACTTGAACGTTAACTGCGCGAATCGCTTTCGCGAGTCCAACGTTCAAGTGGCAACGCTCGCAGTTTTTTATGTGTTTATAAAAAACTGCGAGTTTTCCGTCTTGATAAAAACGGCTAACACGAGAAAATTACTGCATCAATTTGAAAATGAAAAACATCGTCGTGTTCGTAAAAGTATAGGGAATAAACTTAAATTAAAATACATTAACCTTATGAATATCTAAATACAATGAATAGTTGATAAACCTGAGAAATTGCGAAAAAATGTTGACATTTTCCGCGATTTTCCGGGAATTATATTATTTGCGAATAAAATAAGCAACCCAAATTGAAGGATTTTATTTTTAAAATATAATTAACTATATTTCTTTTAAAATAAAATAAATATATTAGTAATTCATAAGGTTAAAGTATTTTAAATTATTTTTGAAATAAATACCTTTTTTAGCTGACTCGGCCATCTCGGCGTTTTGTACGTGCATACCATATTTTTGTTTAGACAATAAGAACATAAAAATAAGAACGTAGTAGGTTTGTTTTCTAAATTTAATTATTGTTTATTAGTATATTGATTACCTTAAATTCTTACGGTTTTGTTTGGTATAAGTTTGATTTTACAAATAATAATCTCGCTAAACAGTGATTAAATTTAAGAGGCGTTTATGAGTAAGGGGTGAGTTCTTATTTATCACCTGCATATTTTTAATAAAATATGAGTATATTTGGGTTACATTGTGATCAATTAAGTAAGTGTAATATATTACAGATATGTCTATAAAGTCGTCAAATTTGTGATTTTTATTAGTTCATTAATCTACATTAAACTAATACTGACTTACGAAGAACAATGTAAACAATGAGTAGAGTAAATCAAAATGGCATGCGGGAAGAGATTTTTAAAGTTATAAGGCGATGTTTAGCGGAGCACGATTCTGGTCAACTTTTATGCGATTTGAATGATGTTTATGGGCGAACTGCAACTTTGATGGGTATGTAATCGTGTTACTGTTTTTCGTAATCTGTCTCAAGTAATAAATTCACTACATTTGAGATCTAGAGACCAAAAACAGGCATTGTGTACATAGCAAATTTTTAGGTTAGATATTCATTGTAGGAAGAAAAATCGTAGTACGACCATTTCTGTTGATACATTATCAGTTGCATTAGTATAATTCAGTCAAGATTTATCCCAATTTTAATTTAAATTAATTGCGTTATGTCTATATTACGGTTGATATAACTAAACTATGTCACTTTCGCATCGACTGGTCTGTCTACAAAAATTATTATAATTAATTGCAATATTTTATTAAATTTTATATCATTTAGCTCTTAGTAAATCCATGGTAAATGGTATCTTGTTGGTTAATATTTAACACTGAATAAATTTTAGTTAGGTATTGTAGTTATTCTTTCCATTCCATTAGAATTATTAAAAATAACAGATTTTAAAATAATGAAAAGCGAGAAACTCCTGGTAAACACAGGTAAGGCCGGCCAAAGAAAGAAATGTATGTTTCTATATTTCTGCTCTCCCCCACAAAATACAATTATGTTCTACAGTAAAAAAGAGGTATATAACATTTTTCTTCTTTTACCTGTATTTTGTTTCTAGTTATGCTTAAATTTATTGTAGGTATAATCAAATGTTCAATTTA
This sequence comes from Schrankia costaestrigalis, assembly GCA_905475405.1. Taxonomy (NCBI): domain Eukaryota; kingdom Metazoa; phylum Arthropoda; class Insecta; order Lepidoptera; family Erebidae; genus Schrankia; species Schrankia costaestrigalis. The sequence continues at coordinate 10,704,190 of FR997832.1, forward strand.
CACTACTTTTGTAAAATTTCGAGTTCCAACCCTCAGAAAATTGCAGATGATAGCTAGAACTGAGATGGATTTTAATTGTAGTCTTGAAATTCTACCCAAAACTTTAAATGCAATAGGCTTACCTACAAGAAATGCCCTAGTATTATAAGTGCTCTAATAGTGTAGTGTTATTTGAACATCATTGTTTTGAAAACTCACGACTAAATAGGGTTGCTACGTGTAGCACAGTGGCGCCCTAATTTTTTGTCAGGACTTAATAGACAGACTGTACCTACATTTAAAAAGAAATAGTTGTTGTAGTTTTAATATTATAGCGTAATGAAATAACTCCAGCCCGGCCCCTAAGAACCGTTAATATCTCCGATAATATTGAATTTTGTATCGAAATAAAGTGTTACACAGGCGTTATTTCAGGGTTACATTTCTACTGTATTAACAGAATTACTATACCTATGTTTTGTAGTTCTCGAGATATTCAAATCACTTGTAAGCATATTATCTGTACCAGTACTATGTACATAAATTAACATGGATTTTTGACATATTCCACTGTGAATTCGCATAAAGCATTTACCTACACTAATTCAGTCAGAATTTCACGCATTATTTTTACATAAAGAATTTATCAAAAGAAAAGTTCCCTTTCTATCAGAACCATAACGGACACCTATTTTTTCTTCGTCCCCTACCTCGCCGCGCATACCTCAGGGGGTGCACAGCTCCTGTGGTCACACTATAATACGTAATTTTATAATTACACCAATGACTAGAAGGTAGATACCGAAACTTAATAATACTAAAAAATGATTTAAAATACAGAAATCTTGAGCTTAATACTTATTGTTTAACATAATAGGATAAAAAGAATGTTGTTCAGTCTATAAATTCTAAATCACAAATACGCATTTGGAATAATTACTTTCTTTACAATAAAATAGCTAATAATATACAGAGACGTAGCAAATTATTGTAAACAGCCTCCCCTTGCTGAAACATGCACCAAGTTCCCTGACAGTACGGACTGCCAAGCTATACCGATAGCGTTATCTGTGTTCACGCCTAGTCGCCGGTGTAGGATGTTATCTGTCGTCACTGCCCATACTTCGTGTTCTGCAGCTGATACTTGTTTGAATGATAACTCGCAATCTGTAATAAATTATTTAAATATTCTAGAGTTTTTCATATTATTGGTGACAAGATGATTAATATGTAAGCTCAAGTAACACAGAACGAAACAAAAAAAATTACGTAAATATAATATGCGCCAATAATGTTCAAAAATTATTATGTTTTATTACAAAGAAAGTGAGGCCAGCAACCACCATCATATTAATTTTTACTAATAATTTTAAATCTGCATCACCTGAGCTAGTATTTTCATTAACGTTTGTACCAATATGCACACTTGTTTTTCTTACCTGTTAAATACTTCCATTCTTTGCCATCAGGCTGATTAGTAGAAACATCTGTCCTCACTGCAATACTTCCATTTGAAAGTATTACCCAAGCAGAAACTGTAGTTAGTGATACTACTTTAGCTCCGCCACTTGACTTTGGACTATACGGATAGTTGACTTTAGGCGGCTCTATAAATTTCCAGTTACTTCCACTTGGATTTTCTTTAGTCACGCCTTCTCGGTAATAGAGTTCTCCTTTCCGTCCGACTACCCAGACTAGTTGATTACACGTACTTACGGCTATTAGAGGTTGTGGGTTGTTCACGTGTTCCCAATGCACACCCTGTTAAAAGGAAACATTATTAATATTTCATCTGTTACAAATTTTTAGGTAAATCTAAAATAGGATTAATTCAATCGAGTTATGACGGCGCGAAGCCGATGGATGTGAGAGGCGTAAGACCGCGCAGGGTGGAAATGTTTGGAGGAGGTATAAATCCAGCAGTGGACGTTCATAGGTGTATCAGAAGGTTAGGTCATTATGTGGTCATCACCAATGTGGTAGCTAGCAAATATCACTTATAATCAACGCACGTTAGGAATACAGTTGCATATCGTTCGTGTCTCTGCCACAATAAGGATAACATATTTCCTGTTCTAATATTCTACAGTTCAAAACAATTACAACAGCAAAAACACTCGCTTACTTTTATAAAGAATAATAGGTCTGTTTCCACTAAGAAATAATTATAATTATTTTTTAGACTGAATTTTGTGCCTAAATCAAATAAATAATAATGATCCCTCCCTACAGAAGATGATAGTGTTTTAAAAGTAAAAGTATTAAAATAGGTACTACTTACCGTGGGTGTCGCGGTAGTAACTCCAGTTCGGTATATAGCATCTCCTGCTAGAGTTATTCCCCAAACCGATACCTCTTCACCATTTGCCTGTTGAATTGCAAAAATATAAAAAAACCATTTAGATGATATTTTTTGCTATCTTCCAAAAAAGTTCTATTATCAGGGCTAAGTTAAATACTGGCTTATCCAGGATTATGTCCACGTGGGAAGGATATCTAGGGCTGCAAACACGCCAATGCCCTTTTGCTATCTCTATTTTCAATTTCAGAGAGATCTTTAAGTGACTTGTTAATTTATAGCTAAAATAAGCAACATACTATTTATAGCAAAAATAAGCAACATACTAATACATGATATAATTGTTTTATAACATGATATAATAGAGTTTTCTGAAATAACTCACAGGCGTAAGATCTATACCTATGAGTATGGCTTTTTTAGGTTGACCAGGTTATTATAATGGTAAGTAACTGTTTAATATTATTCGTACCCATAACGAAATATCCAACAAAGCTGTGCTACCAGCTCGAATCCAGGGACCTTCAGTTATAACTTGTGCTTTTCTGTACCATCGACGGCGGCGAACGCAATCGGTAAATATTTTTTTGCCGTGATAAGGAGCTGGGAAATCAGTTGCATACTGCCAACCATCACTGTCAACTCCACCGGGAGTGTTGTAATCGATCATCCATTCCGATATCTAAAAATTAGGAAAACTGAACATTATCATAATATGCTTTAGGTTCTCCTTTGTGTAATTATTATGTACCTACAGTACTAGAGAACTATGTTGGCCAGTTTGCATTTGTTGCAAATATCTGTGCAGGTGTCATGTTAGCAACTAAATGGCGGGGAGGGGGTATTTTCTTTGTTCCTGTACACGCACTAACTTGAAGCTGGCCAACTTAGCTGGTGCTTACTGTAAATATTTTTATACGATTGAAACATACCCAATGCCAATGTCGATTTAATAGTTTGGTATGTTCACGTGTCCTTTTATGTTTTCCAGTTACGTCGCTCCACATGTAACGATCTGTAGGTAAACCAGTAGATGTGTATCCCGAGAGAGGATTCCATCTCTGGTTCTCATAAACACAGTACGTTTGAGTATCTGTCATGGAATGTATTCCTTCCTTGCTGCCAATCCCTACAAGATTTAAAACATTACATATATGTATTATAATAATTCAGCTTACATAAATAAATAAACATGAAAGATTTAAAGTCTAGTTTTGTCATACCATAATTCCTTAAATATAAAAACTAACCCAGACCATACAACATAGACAAGCACAAGCAACATCCTATAACTAAGATCAGTTATGGGGTTCCCTAGGGTTTAGTTCTAGGATCCCTGCTGTCACCAGTAGTATTTTACTAGAAAACGGCAATATCAGGAAAAGGCTAGTACAGACAAAAACTCAAAGACTAAACATAAGTATGTTAGCAATATAAGTAAATACAAGTGTACTAAATGTATATTTGTTTACCTTTAAGAACACCACCTCCCCACCCACCAGTGTAAACCCAGACTCGGTGGCCATGTGATATGCCCCAAACCACTCCATTCTTACATGATTCAACTCTACGCAAGTGTCCTCCTATCATGCGCCAATACATTTCATCCTCCCCAATGATAACATTAGTTGTTGAATACTCCATGGAGAATAATCTTAAAGGTCCTTGCACAGCTATAGATGTAATTGTTTCAGGACTAAGTCTATGTTCAAAAAAGCAATAATGCTTTTCATTGACTAAAATTTTAAATACATTTGGTTCACAGATGATTTTGATACTAAATTCTTGGCCAGGAGCTAATGGCAGTTCATGGCGTTCTTCTGCACCCCAGTGTCCTAATTTTTTTGTATTACAGACCACAGTCATTTCATCAAATCTCACATTAAAATGTAAAGGTACCTCTGTAATTTCTGTCTCTACTTTATGCCTTTGTTTCTTAACTTCAGGACCTTGCAAATTTATATAGAATCTATTTATGACATCATGCAGGCAGCCTGTTATTTTAACAGTACTGCCCGGTGGAAAGTTGTTATGCAATGATGTTGTCAAACCAGATATAATGTCCTTTCCAAAAACTTGAAACTCTTTAGAATACCCTCCATTTTTTTCAGTGTTTAATTTTGTTGGTGTAGGATCCCAGTTCACTACATCTCCAGCATGGGAAATTGCCCAAATTGAGTTTGTTGATGGTTTACCAGTGAGTCCATTTATTTGAGATGTGATGTCTACTAGTACATTTTGCCATTCTTCTTGTTCCATTTCAGATATAAACTGCACTTTAATAAATACTTTGTTCTGACGTGGCATAGCAAGAGTAATTCTTGGACACCCAGGTTCTGAAGAAGTAATAACATTAGTCACCTCTCCTAGATTTAAGATAAACTTAATAGTGCCATCAGGTTGAAAAACAGATATTGTCCCTGTGTTCTCTAAATCATGCCAATATAATGACAATATGCAATCTTCACTAGAATTGTTATCATTGATAAGTCTTGCTTCACAGCTTCTTGTCCAACCTTTTTCTTCCACTGCCACACCATACAGGGATAAATCTAGCATCTGAAAACTGTTTCTACTTTTAAGGTTTTCTAAAAGTTGGACTCGCCATTTGGAAGTAAGGTCTGTATTTAGTGCATTCAGTGAATCTGTGAACCAATGTGGGACCTGCATTATATCTACAGAACAAGCCCCTGCTTCTACAAATGCCCATGTTGTTTCACAAGCACCCCAAGCAGTTTGGCTGATTTCATCATCAAAAAACATTCCAGAGTCAACATCAAAGACACTGCTATCACTGTCTGGTTGTGCTTCCATGCCAACAACAGAACCCACACTTCTTACAGGGCTCCAAGCTCTAGGATTTTTTAATGTTGTTTCATAACTTTTTCCTGTGAAATCAATATTTTCAGTCTGTTCATTTCTTTTTTTATGAATCTCTTTGGGCTTTATAGGTAAAGTGTGTTCAATTGGAGCAGAATGTGATTCTTCCCAGGAATTATGCAGATTGATATTGGATTTGCGCTCCACAGGTGTTTCATTAAGCATACTAAGACTATGATGCTTAGCATTTGATGTTGATGACACAACACTTGCTGAACTAGATGTGCGGCTAAGTTGCATGTTAGCTTGAACTCTCCTCCACCTTTTACCAGTTTGCTCTGAAGGTGTTATTCCACTTCGCCAATAAATACATTTGTCTGAACCTCCAATAGCAAATACTTGATCATTAATTCCAACAGAAATATGATTCATATTTCCAGTTATCTCCAACCAGTTACTTCCCATAGCAGCTGATTCAGAGCTACCAGCACCATTCCCATCTACACCTTTTCTAAACCATACTCTAGTATCAGAACCCACTGCCCAGACAGCATTATAACCTACAGATAGAGATACTAACTTAGTCTCATTTGGTGATTTTACCTCCATCCAGATTTCACCAGTAGGATTGTCTTTAGTGATCCCTTTCCTAACGATAGCCCTTCCTGTCCACAAAAGAGCCCATACTAATCCAGTAGGACCTACAGAAATTTGTTTGATATCACAGCTAGGTGGAATGCTTATATTGATCCATTTTAGTCCTTCAGGTGAAGTAGTACTAACACCTGCCCTATACATAACACGACCCTGGGCAGTGATCGCCCAAACAGATAGTGTGCCTGGAGAGGCATAAGGAATTTGGCTCCCGCCAATACAAATATCTATAAAAGGTTCCTGTGTAGGATCTTTGTGCAATGGGGCTATGGCACACCATGAATTCATAGCACTAAATTTTCTATACCTTATCCATTTTCTTCTTCTTACACATGATTTCCATTGCTTATTAGGACCAAACTGGGCTGGGAAATCAACAGCATATGTCCAGCCATCATGGTCTAAGGCTTGTCCATCTAAAGTAAGTTCAAGTTGCCAGTCACCTTCCCACTGCCATGCCATAGATGGCAATCTAATTCGATCAATTGATCTGTCTTTTGTGCCATCTTGAGATGAAAAATGATACCTGTCCGTTGGAAGTAATCTTCCACTGAAACCTTCTAATGGTAACCATCTCTCATTTTCATAAGATTCTTCTCTGACTCTAATAGGTATTTCTAAGCCGTGGACATGAAGATATATTTGTCGATCACCTCCTACAGCCCATAAATAGTGTGGTACAGCAGACAATGTTTTGAATTCCAAACCAAGGTACATGAATTCTCTCCAACATGATCCACTTGTCGATAATGCATACACTTTACCCTCATTATTAATGGAAAATAATAAGGAATTGCTAGACATTTTGAACTATGACAATGTACTGATTATCATCACTATTCTAGTAATTGTTACTTTGACATTTTACATTAGAGTTATAACTTTGGTTTTAAGGGCATTCATTCAGTGTATGCCCATGATTTTGTAGGAAATTTAGCTAAACCAATATAAGGGCACTCTTCTAATAAAAACATGCTGAGTCTAAAGATATTTAAGATATGCTCAACAAAATAATGCTTTATTATTTATTCCTCATCGATATTTCTGGTTTATGTCCATATGTCCATAGTATAATAAATTACTGTACAAAACTAATTATGTATTAAATTACTATAGCACTGCGTAATATATACACTATTAATATAATGATTTGTAACTTTGTATGTTTTTAATTTTTTATGAATAACCCACCCTATCAAATCTACCGAATCCAATGTTTTTGTGACAGATGTTTTGTTTTTTTTTTAAACTTGGGGTACTTGCTTTTTAGGACAATGTTCTGTCACGCACGCACGAACAACTAACATTGATTATTCAGCTAAAATTATACTGCTTTAAACACTTTTTATTATTGATAATTTTAGTTAATTTCCTGTAGGAATGTCGAAGTAAAAATGTGTTAGAAAATACTTCGTTTAGGTTTGGTTTTAAGAAATCTTAGGCCAGAAGGTAAAAAAACCTTGATGTGAGATCATGGTGCCGCGCCGCCAGTTTATGGTAAATTACTTCCCAATGTTTAGACGTTTATATTTTAGGTTAGACATAGGCCTCCTCTAAATATTTCCATCCTGCGTGGTCCTGTATCTCCCTCATCCTTTAGTTTCCCGCGTTCCTAACTAGGTCGTCGGGGTCGGTAGGGATCTTGCACCTCCCGATACGCGGTACCATTGCAGAACCTTCCTGCCCGAACGGCAACTGTCAGTTCATCAGGCTATGTGTCCTGAGTCCTGACTCCTGACCACTGCCACTTCAATCTAACTATTCTAAGCGCTATAACATCGGTCACTTTGGTTCCCCTCATTTCGAAACCCGAAAACGCTTATATTAAATAACACTGACTGTTCAACTGACGACGTTACTCAATCGTTTTGAATCTGGCTTCGAGCACCTCCACCACACCATTTTAGATTTTAAGGTCTCGGTTGGATAATCGCAACAGCGGTGTTACATAACCACTCAACGTCTACACATTGTCTACGAAATATGCTTACTTCCTCAAATCAATACCCTAATGAAGGTACTCAAAGGCGAACATAGCTTTCGCAATAACACTAATAAAAAATAGAAGTAGGTAATAAAGGCTTTGGTGAAACTATTCTGGACAATCTGTTCTCTTCTGTGCACACTGCTAGAAATCCCTATTTCTACTGTTTGATAATCAATATTTAAAAGGCATGGTGATCGTGTAATGTAGAAAAATAAAACCAAACATTTTTAACCATAAAAATATATTATTCGCCCTTTCATATTTTGATTACAATGACCATTACAAGAGGCAAGAAAATACATTGAATGTAGTAAAATAAGGCTGCCGAATGCAAAGCAGAAAGAAAAGTAGATTTGGTTATTTGAGTATGTTTAGGCAAGAGAAAATTAACGTTAGTGTGGATATAGTCGAATACGAATTAATTGTAATATTTACGACATTCATTTCTCGCTATTCTTATTTATTTACTTTCTTTTTTCACATCATGCTTATTTTTTTTAGCTATTACAATAGTAAAATTTCCTAATAAAACCATTTCAAGAAATTAAAAAGTAAACGTATTTACGTTTTAGGTATACCGATTGCTTCTGGCATCATTTCACGAACATGAAATAATACAGAAACCAAGGTATAACCATGTCAGTTACACTGTTAATATTTTGTATAAAAATATAGGCTATCTTATATGGAAATGTTATAAGTATAACAGATACCTATTTATATAGACTATTTAAATATCACACTCACTTGAGATTGAGACGGAATCATAGAAAACAATACCTACATAAACTAAATAACAACACATCTCTGATGTATAAAAATATTAATTAACTATCTAATGCGTTTAAAATTTTTCCTATTTAAAAACAAGTTTTTAAATTCATAATTTTTGTTTTAAAATCTGAAGAGGAGCTTTAGGAATCTTCTCTTTGTCTAAATGTTTCATATAAGCAAGGAAACATGTCCATACTAAACTACACATACTAATAAAAGGAACTCTATTTCGGGGTGGGATAAGGCAGAAGTTGATCATCGCTATGGCTGGCCAGACAGATACACCAACCTGAAACAAAAGTAATAGCAGTAATACCTTTTTTCCTTAAAAAAATCTCGTTTAAGTATCATGTTGAGTAGGTATATATTTATAATGTTAAGTAATTTATTAAATTAATTTTACGAAAACTAAAAAACACCAGATATTTTTTAGTCACTCAGGATAATAATTTGTGGATCTCACAAATAATTAATTTGTGCTGCATTGGATTCGAACCTGCGACCTCGTGAAGGGAAGGACGACACCGAGGAATTATTAGATTTTTTTTAAATTGCTTACTCCACCATCGATATTCTTATCTGAAATATCATGTCATCACTTTCAGTGTATCGTAGAAGTCAAGGAATCTTTATTACTGCTTTGTTACAACAATATAATATATTCGAGCAAAGAAGACCTTTATGCTTGTTCGTGTTGTAAGTACCTAATTTATTTATTTATTTAATTTTATTAGATGTACAAACATAATATAATAATAATTATTCACAGTATTTTGGTAATTCCCATTTAAGTATATTTAATTGTCTAACTATTAGTTATTATTTTTAACAATTTACGCTATTTAACTATTAGGTAGCTATATATTTAAGTAAGTAATTTACCTTGTAAGTTGGAAAGAATTTCGCTTCAACTTCGGCCAGCGCTTCGTGAAAGGGTTTTGACTCCATTAAACTCATACTGAAATAAAAGCTGCACATTGCAAAGGGTGTATATGTGAGAGTTTCCACAAACGTCTGTAAAAATAAAAACAATAACATTACACGTCGAATTAAGTAAAGTCGAGTTAAATTATGTAGGTACTAACCAAAACCTTGACATTGCCAATTTTATTTTGTTCTATAATAACAGTTGCCTGTAACATCTGTAGACACAATAGTAAAACAATGGGTATGATCATAATTATATTATGATACATGAAGGAGGAATAAGTTAATGAACTTGACTGTACCTACTTATAAATTGAACTGGTCATCGGCATGGAAAACCATTTAACACAGATAATAATATAAACTACGTAGGTATGTATTCAACGTCGAGTAGCTGTTTATATAGTAAACAGCTAGTATATCTCATTTTAAGCTAAATCATTAAATAATTTTTACCTTTATTATGCCTGCACGAATACTATTCCCAGGCCACATTATATTGGCGACTGTTAACCAACTGTACAATGTGGGTGCTACGTAACAGGAACCATATAAACCATACCGTGCACATCTCCACCAGTCATAATTATCTGCAATGTGGTAATTACGGTTTTATTTAGTAAATTAATGAAATAAACAAAGTCTCACAGAAGCTGGCACTGCTAAGATGGTCTTTTGTATGTGTCTTCTTTGATAAAGATGAGTGTTAAGTAATAGATTTCAAGTGGCAACATCCTATATTTTTGGTATCTGCCTACGGACATTAGTAATATAACTAGTAATACTTACTTAGGTATAAATTATACGTATCCTATTCGTGCAAAATACTAATCAATCTTTTTTTTTCAAATTTATTTAAATTTTTCGTAATAAAATTGTCGCGTTTTAGTGTTTGGAGGCTACAAAAAATAATTCGCGTAATAGTCTAGTCTATGCCTACGGTAACCCCCTATATTGTGATATAAGAAAGCTCTGCAACTTGAATCTGGTAAGTTATATTATCACGATATTATTACTTCAACGAGTTCTCTCTCTTAGTTGAATTTCTACGTTTAATAAATTTATGCAATATTACATACAAACTTTCTATAGGCCGTAACCACTTAAATAACATTAATTTGTATATTTAATAAAACAACCGTTTTGACATTATAGGAACCACCATACACGCTTACTGTATATCGCCATAATACACATAATAATAACAGCTACGAGTAATAATGTAAGTAGGTACTAATAACATACTGTGAATAACGCTAGTTAACAACAAGTTATAATACCATTGACATAAGCCAAGGTCAGCATGTAAACAAATAGAAAATTGTGAAAACCAAATGTTTGCCATGGATATACAAAGTTGCATAATGAATAAAATAAACGAATGACGTAACATTTTACTTACCTAACTTTTTCCCTTCTAAGGTCTGCTGAATTAAACTAGAAGCTGGCCAAATTATGCTATAAGATGCCATTCCTCTTAGTAGAGGATATTTTCTGAAGGCTGTGTAAATCTTGTTATAAACACCCATTTCTTGGTAAAACAGTAGCTGTTGGTTTCACGTAAGCTCATCATTCCATAAAACATAACTACTAGTAGTAGTAGTGGATAAGGAAGCGTCGTGTTCGTAGTACGAAATTTCCTGGTAAATTGCCAGTCCATGAACAATCTAACTATAAATAAGTAAAGTTCGTATGAGTTATAATGATGTGTGCGTGTAGTTCATAGTCCAAACTAATTTTCAAACACGACAACTATAAATAGTTGCGCATGCGCTCAGCTGGTTTCATTTCGTGAGATTTGCGAGGTCAACCATAGATGTCGTGATGTAACTCGGTATACTACTAATACTCTATATGCGAAAGTGTGAGGATGGATGAATGGATGTTACTCTTTCACGCAAAAACTACTGAACGGATTTTGATGAAATTTGGAATATCGGTAGTTTACGTTGTAGAATAACATTTAGGCTACCCATACCACGCGGCTAAGCCGCAGGCATCAGCTATTGTAATAAGATACATTTTCGAATGCAATTGTATAGTTGCATATTATGATGGTGTGCGTACAGTCTGACCAACTTATCTGTGAACTGAATGGGGGGCGCTGTCTTCCTTTCAGTGTTCCTAAAAAAGTGGTTGATACTTTACAATCAACTGCCGTCTTGTTGAAATTTAATTCTATTTAGATTGACAATAAAATGAAGACGGCAGTAGAAGTTCCACTTTTTGCCACTTTATTTTTTTATTTTTTTTTATTTTATTTAATAGGTACAGTAACAGATGACAGATTAACAAATTATAACAATATTGTACAACACTAAACATTTACAAATCTGACATCCAGTAACAACTATACACAACACTTACATACTAAATTAATACAGTTGGAATTATTTAAACATACTTAAAACATTAAAAAAACATTAAAAACATTAAAAAAAACACAAATCAGATAAGTTGGTGGGTACAGTGTACGTAGACAAACTATGCTACATTTTTATTTGACTTAGTGAGTATTTAGTCCCTGCTGATAACACAATACGTATTCAGGGCTAACTATAGAAAATGTAACCAACCTGTCTACACTAGTAGCCTTAAATTCCTAAAGTAACATAAAGTTAAAGAAATAGGTTTTGCTCAAATTATCATTGCATAGGTATAATACCTGTGATATTGTGTGTTCAAAATTCCAATCACATAATATATCACGCCATATAAAAATTAAAGAATACAAGCAAAATGTTACATGACTGTACCTAAAGTTTAATTTGTGTGGTGAAAAAAATTCATTATTACATCACAATGAAAACATAATTATAGTCATACTCGTCATGTGGATTGAAGATGATCCATAAAAACATACGTTCAACCCATTGGAAACCTTGTTGTTAATTTAATTACTTGTTTATTTTGTCAAATTTAACATTGTGGCTTTGTCATTAAACTGATATAACTGCTAATTATAGTTTTATGAGGTTTTTGGGGGTTGTAAAAAAATAATGTCTATAGGTTTCATAAGAGGTTAATTTTTTTTTATGTTTTATTTCTACAGTGAATTAATTTCGTTTATGGCATTTATACAAAGGTAGGTAGCCAGTTTTATAGAAACTCATCTTAATTATTTTCAATTAAGTATTTTCTAAACTAACGATTACTGACTGTAAATACTCTACAGTTATTATAAGTGGAATACACAGTTAAGGGTCATAGCATAGCACATATAACGTAACGTAAACGCATCGGCACCGCCTTGCCTTTTTTCTCGTTGTCAAACAGTCGTCCACTACGTAACATAAGCGGATCGGAAGCTCCTCGCCGTCAACTCGGCGACGCACGCCGCGCTTACGGCTCGCCGAACGTCGCGTCGTCGAAAATTACCCAATTATTATGAACGTCAAGATGGCGGGATCCCGCCAGATTTTGGGAATATCATGGCATGAAGATTTAATACACTTTATCTCCTATTTCATACTTTCATAGTAAAATTCTACACCCATAAAATTACTAAATATCCTACAAAGAAAGTGGTCCCGCTATTTTGACGTCATCATTATGGCGGGACCACTATTAAATTAAAGAAAAAACATGGCATGATCTTAAACTAACCACACCAAAAGAGATTGGGCAAAATTAACCCAGAACCAACAGGAACAAAATATATGCCGGTTTATTAGTATTGCTATGAGAGACATTTTATTAAAAAAAAATCTCCCCTAGGTGCTGTCCAACTGCAATTACACACAATTAAAAAATAGTTTTTTTCTATTTCATAACTCTAATAAAAACAAAGAAATACATGTAACCTTATCTAATTGATGTTAAAAGACCGACCCAACTATTCTATCGTCTTTACTCGCTACAAAAAATACAATAAACCCGCGTCAACGACCCGCGTCATGCGCAGATTCAGGTATTATTCTACATTTTTACACCACATGTATAACGCGGTGTCCTACGTGGGCGACGCAACGCGATGCTACACGCGACAAGTGTTCTACTACTCATCGCAGACCGTCACATAGGACACAAGTAGCCGTTGATTTGATGGCATACGTCGCGTTCGTCACTTCGCGTCGCGTCGCTTTCGTTGCCCACGTAGGACACCGCGTTAGACAGAGATGGCACTTGGTTCAATTAAATCATTTAGGAGAATATGTCGTACTGAATCGTGTATCCACGGTATGCGTACGTTAGGGAGCTGTTCTCATATAATAAGTGTAATATATTAGTTAGGTCACGCTAGACATGTAGGCATAGAACATGCAAGTCCAATGGATTTCTTTTTTTTTATTAAAAATGATAACTCCCGCACTAGGGATCATGCCCTGTGTCGCGGAGACTTTTTAAAAACATCAATTAACAGACACAACGAACACAGACTCAGGACAATAATTTGTGGATCTCACAAATAATTGTCCTGCGTGGGGATCGAACCAACAACCTCGTGCACGGCAGCCGCTTGCGCGGCTTGGTCGCACCACTGAGGTCGTCGGTCGATTCTGTGATTGTTGACTTAATTATGGTTATCCGCGTGGTGACGGAGTAAGAATACAATATGTCATTTTCCCATCTCACCCCATGGGTGTCGGAAAAACCGACAAAGGGACTATCCGTTAAAGAACATCCTTTACCAATCCGGCAGGTCACCGTGAATTTAGTAGGCCAAGTATCCCTCCGTCACGGGATGAAGCCCGTCCCTGCAGTGGGACATTAATGGGTTGCTATGCTAGATGGTTAAAGTTATGTATTATTGAACATTAAAACACATAACGTAGTTTTCATTCATAGCTAACTGTTATGAGCCTTATATCTGCCATACCCCAGACATATACAATAAAATAATAATGAAAATTATATAAGTTTAACATGTGTAATAATTAGGGATATATCTTACTTCTGTTGGTTCTGGGTTTTTTTTGTATGAAATCTGCCCATTGTCCTTTTAATACGTTATAGTACAACTATATTTTAATCATTATTATACCTACCTACTTAGAAAATTGCAATTTCAATAAAAATGTTTCGTAATTTCTCTCATCAAAGAGATCCTACTCGTATTAGGTATTATCAGATGCACAACCACTTAGATAAAATACCTATACCTATGTATAAGCGTTTACCGATTTATATACCTATTCTAATCTATAGTCAAGATGAAAACACGAACATATACCTACCTACTTATATAATTTGTACTTACCTACATTATTTTCAATAACCCTAATGCCCGATTTACATATCGACAAGTACAGTAGCGAGTTAAGTAGTATTATAAGATTAAGTGGATTTGAATAGATCTCTATCCTATTTTTTGGCGAGTTAAGTACGAAGTAGCCCCCTCTCTCGCGTCTCGCCAACTTAACTTGCCAAAAAATAGGATGGAGATCTATTTAAATCAACTTAATCTTATAATACTACTTAACTCGCTACTGTACTTGTCGATGTGTAAATCGGGCATAACCTTAATAATGATTTTGTAAAAGAATTGTCTGATCTCTAAATTAGGTACTCTTATAATATAAGACAGTGAAAGGTTCATCTAAAAAGCCAAACAGCAAGATTTTGTTGTTATTTTTTCTGACACAGCCAATGAAAGCGCAGTACGATTCAGCGCATATCCAACACTGCGCAGGCGAAGAGTGGTCGAAGATACGTAAGCGAGTGAACCGCGAGTGAACGGAAAGCCGACGGCGAGTTGACCACTGACTGTAACGCGGTGCCCGAGGCGATACGCTTACGTTACGTATCCGATTAGTGTGCGGTGCAGTAAGGAGTTTCATACAAAGAATACTGAACGACTCGAGTTGATACGGTGACGTTCCGCTTACGTTACGTTATATGTGCTATGACCCTAACGCTCTATACAGCGTCTGGACACGCCCACCGCCCTCCTGAATACGCCTCCCGCCCTCCTAGACACGCCCCCGCCCTTTCATGCACGCCTCCCCCCCTCCTGGACACGCCCGCTTACTTAAACACGCCTTCCGCACACCTGGACACGCCCCCTCCCTCTTAGACACGCCTCCCGCCCTCCTGGACACGCCCCCGCCCTCTTAGACACGCCCCCGCCGTTCTGGACACGCCCTCCGCACTCCTGGGCACGCCCCCGCCCACTTAAACACGCCTCTCGCCCACCTGTACACGCCCCCGCCTGCTTAGACACTCCCACCGTCCTCCTGGACAAGCCGCCACCCTCTTAGACACGCCTCCCGCCCCTCTGGACGCGCCCTCCGCCCTCCTGGACACAGCTCCGCCCACTTAAAAACGCCTCCCGCCCTCCTGGACACCATTCCGCCCTCTTAGACACGCTCCTGCCCTCTTGGACACGATACCGCCCTCCTGGACACGCCACCGACCTCCCAGACACGCCTCCCGCCCTTCTGGACACGCCCCGCCCACATAAAAAACACGTCTCCCTACCACCTGGACACGCCCCTCCTACTTAGACACGCCCACCACCGCTCTTTCCGGTCTTCCCTCGGAAACCTCTTCCCGGAATTCCCTCGGGAACCTCTTCCCGGAATTCCCTCGGACACCTCTTCCAGGTATTCCCTCGGGAACCTATTTTCGGCCTTCCCGGAATTCCCTCGGGAAACTATTCCCGGTCTTCCCTCGGAAACCTATTCTTAGCCTTCCCGGAATTCCCTCGGGAACCTCTTCCCAGAATTCCCACTGGATACTATTCCCAGTCTTCCCGGAATTCCCTCGGAAGAGGTACGGGAACCTCTTGTCTATGTAGGCAGGGCCGTGTCCAGATTCCTGTGGGAAGCGCGGGAAGAGGTTCCCGTACCTCTTCCCGCTCCTTTCCCGGAATTCCCTCAGGAATGTTTTTCCGCTCCTCCCACGTGAACCTATTCCCGGTCTTCCCGGTATTCCCTCGGGAGTCTCTTCCTGGAAATACCACGGGATCTTCATCCTGACCCTCTTTCCGGTCGTCCCTCGGGAAGCTCTTCCCGGAATTCCCTCGGGAACCTCTTCCAGGTATTCCCTCGGGAACCTCTTCCCGGAATTCCCACGGGATACTATTCCCGGTCTTCCCGGAATTCCCTCGGGAACCTCCTCCAGGTATTCCCTCGGGAACCAATTCCCGGCCTTCCCGGAATTCCCTCGGGAACTTATTCCCGGTCTTCCCGGAATTCCCTCGGGAACCTCTTCCCGGAATTCCCTCGGTAACCTATTCCTAGCTTTCCCGGAATTCCCTCGGGATACTCTTCCCAGATTTCCCACGCGATACTATTCCCGGTCTTTCCGAAATTCCCTCGGGAACCAATTCCCGGTCTTCCCGGAATTCCCTCGGGAACCTACTCCCAGTCTTTCCTCGGGAACCTACTCCCGGTCTTCCCTCGGGTACCTCTTCACAGAATTCTCCCGGAAATCTCTTCCCGGAATTCCCTTGCTTGTCCAGGAGGGCAGGGGCGTATTCAGGTGGGCGAGAGGTGTGTCTGGGAGGACGTTGGGCGTGTCTAAGTAGGCGAGGACGTTTCCAGGTGGACGGGAGGCGTGTTTTTATGTGGGCGGGGGCGTGTCCAGAAGGACGGAAGGCGTATCTGGGAGGACGGTGGCGTGTCCAGGTAGGCAGTGGGCGTGTCTATGTAGGCAGGGCCGTGTCCCGATTTCTGTGTGAAGCGCGGGAAGAGGGTCCCGTACCTCTTCTTGCTCCTTTAGAATCAGAATCAGAATCAGAATCAGAATTTTATTTGTCAAACATTGGTAGGTACAAAAGATCTTAAAATTTATAAATAGTTCTCCTTCTCAATGTTTTGTCGCTAGGACATACAAATTACAAAATAATTCAAAACAATCAAAATCATTATAAAGAAAATTAAATAATCATTTAAACAATCAATAAATTAAATAATGTCTACTTATAACTAAACCATATACAATTCATTATTCAATAATTATTAAAAGATAGAGATTCAATAGAAAAAAAAACAACATAAAAAAATCTTACAACAAAACAAATTTTTTCTTAATTTATTTACTTAAACAATAATAATTTAATAATTTCAAAACCCAAGAAAGAATAATATAAAAAAATAAAAAATAATAATGTCTTCTTATATAACTAAATTACATATTTAGAATCTACAATTTAAAAAAAAAAAAAAAAAAAATTATATTGAAACTATTTAAATTAATTTGTCTTTCAGAAACTCATCTAACGAATAATAACATTTATCTATTAGCAACATTTGAAGATAATTTTTGAATTTATTAAATGGCATTTCCTTAATGTTAATTGGAATTTTGTTATATACCTTTGGTGCTATACCAAAAATACTTTTCTTCATAAGAGCCGTTTCCTTTCCCGGAATTCCCTCGGGAATCTATTCCCGGTCTTCCCGGAATTCCCTCGGGAACCTACTCCCGGTCTTCCCTCGGAAACCTACTCCCGGTCTTCCCTCGGGTACCTCTTCACAGAATTCTCCCGGAAATCTCTTCCCGGAATTCCCTTGCTTGTCCAGGAGGGCAGGGGCGTATTCAGGTGGGCTAGAGGTGTGTCTGGGAGGACGGTGGCGTGTCCAGGTGGTCGGGAGGCGTGTTTTTATGTGGGCGGGGTCGTGTCCAGAAGGGCGGGAGGCGTGTCTGGGAGGACGGTGGCGTGTCCAGGAGGGCGGTAAACGTGTCCAGGAGGTTTGTGGGCGTATCCAGGATTGCGGTGGGCGTGTCCAGGAGTGCGGAGAGCGTGTCTAGGAGGGCGGAATCGCGTCCAGGAGGGCAGGAGCGTGTCTAAGAGGGCGGGATGGTGTCCAGGAGGGCGGGAGGCGTTTCTAAGAGGGCGGTGGCTAGTCCAGGAGGACGGTGGGAGTGTCTAAGTAGGCGGGGGCGTGTCCAGGTGGGCGAGAGGCTTGTTTAAGTGGGCGGGAGGCGTGTCTAGGGGAGGGGGCGTGTCCAGGTGTGCGGAAGGCGTGTTTAAGTAAGTGGGGCGTGTCCAGGAGGGGGGGAGGCGTGCATAAAAGGGAGGGGGCGTGTCTAGGAGGGCGGGAGGCGTGTCCAAGAGGGCGGTGGGCGTGTCCAGGCGCTGTATAGAGCGTTAGGGTCATAGCACATATAACGTAACGTAAGCGGAACGTCACCGTATCAACTCGAATCGTTTAGTATTATTTGTATGAAACTCCTTACTGCACCGCACACTAATCGGATACGTAACGTAAGCGTATCGCCTCGGGCACCGCGTTACAGTCAGTGGTCAACTCGCCGTCGGCTTTCCGTTCACTCGCGGTTCACTCGCTTACGTATCTTCGTCCACTCTCCGCCTGCGCAGTGTGCGATATGCGCTAAATCGTATCGTATCGTATCGGGAATTCCGGGAAAGGTACTTGTGGAAAGAGCGGGAAGAGGTACGGGATCCTCTTCCCGCTCTTTCCACAGGAACGTGGACACGCCCCCGCCTACTTAAACACGCCCACCGCCTACCTGGACCCGCCACCGTCTTCACAGACACGCCTCCCGTCCCAACTGAATACGCCCTCGCCCTCCTGGACAAGCAAGGGAATTCCAGGAAGAGATTTCCGGGAGAATTCTGTGAAGAGGTACCCGAGGGAAGACCGGGAGTAGGTTTCCGAGGGAAGACCGGGAGTATGGTCCCGAGGGAATTCCGGGAAGTCGGGAATAGGTTCCCGAGGGAATTCCAGGAAAAGGTTCCCGGGGTAACACCAGGAATAGGCACCCGAGATAATTCTGGGAAAAAGACCCGAGGGTATACCGAGGAGACCGGGAATAGGCTCCCGTGGAAAGAGCGGGAATAGGTTCCCGTGGGAAGCGCGGGAATAGGTCACCAAGGGAAGAGCGGAATACGCCATTAAGTTGGTTCGTCTCGAGGATGGATTATCAAGAACTATCCAGCTGCAGCGAGATATAAGACAAGGTGATTTAATATCTCCGAAATTGTTACCCGCTGCACTGGAAGATGCTCTCAGGACTGGAACGGAAATGGCATCAACCAACATACACACCTCAACAAAGTCTAGGGATATTTTGTATAAAGTTGTGAAACTCAAAAAAAAATGTTTCTTTTTTATTCTTTTGATGAAAACTTACTTTGTTAACCTTTTTCAACCATTCTTAATTTGAATTTGAAAAATGAAATTAAAAATAAAAGATTTACGCGGCTTAAACGTAGTCAAGTTCGAAATTTTCATTTACCAACAGTAAGTTTTGACTGCTTTTTTGTGTAAAATTAAAGTTTTATAACAATTTAGACATTTATTTCGAATAAATGATATTGTGTGCATCAAGCAGCGGCCCCATTTCATCATAGAGGAAATGTTAAGGGCAGTAGGCATGCTCCCAGCTGCGGGTACTAAGCGGAGTGTTGCTAAAGAGATTGGAACAATACAAGATATGAAATCAAGGTTATGGTCACGTTATCGTGCTACTGGTGAAGTGGTTGAAAGATACCACAGCAAAAAGTCTATCACCACTCAACAACATGATAGATTTTTGCAAGTTTCCGCGAAAAGACTGCCTATTGTTACTACCATACAGCTGGTTTAGAGGCTCCAGCTCTTGGTGGAGCCTCTTGCAGTAGACCAAACTGTCAGAAAAAGTCGGCATGAAGCCCACATTTATGCTCGCATACCGCTTTGTAATCCAGCACTACGCCGAGCGAATCGCGAACGACGACTAGAGTGGGCTCGGGAACATTTGCTCTGCAAAGAACCTGTGATCTGTAGTAGTGTTTACACATGAGTCCCGGTTCGGTTTTCACTCGGATTCACGTAGAGAACGTGCTTGGCGAGTTCCTGGTTGTGATAGCCGTCCACAACATCCTCAGGAAATCCATTCATACCACGATGGAACAATAATAATTATGGTTTGGACGGGAATTCGTGTCGGTCGAAGAACAGAGAGCGTTTTGATCAGAAACACCATGACGGCTAAAAAATAACTTAACAAGGTGCTAGTACTAATAATCTACCCCCGTAGACTACAATTGGGCGAAATGTTTAAGCTCATGGACGATAACACCCGTCCGCATAAAGCGAGAGTGATGACGAGCTGGTTGCAGGAACACGACGTATCGATTTTATGCTGAATCACTCAATCGCCTAACCTCAACATCATAAAATACGCGTAGGACATGTTCTAAAGAAGGGCTTTGATGAATTTTCTTGCATAAAATTGCGATGGAAGTGCAACTTGTTTTGTATAGGTACTAGTCGGACCTGAAACAATATACTGCACCAAGACCTGATAACTTAATCAAAGCATGAAAAACCATTTCAGGACTGTTATTTACGGATTTTTTTAATGTACTCTCTACTGATTACTCACATATCAGTTAAAAACAGATAAAAAGATTATTTTTAGCTTTTGCTTAAGTAAACACATTTAGTGTAAGTTTTACTAATTTTCCAAGTTTTTTATTTATTTGAATAAAAAATTATTTACGCAAAAATAATACTTTTATTTAATTCTGGATTGTAGCCTGATTAATTGCCTTTTTTAAAATATAAACATGTAACATACATGTTTATATTTTAAATAATTAATAATCTTCAATAATTTTGGAGTTATACCAAATATAATTGAGTAAATACCAAGTATCCCTAGACTTTGTTGAGGTGTGTATATGGCGAGTATATTACGCACCTTCATTTACTTACGGTATCGCGCGGTCATGTCTGAGACCAACGCGGACCTCAATGCAGTGCTCGATGACCTTAGTAGTATCTCCCAATAAATGAACTTGGACAAGACCAAGATCATGGCAAATGTCCATGTTGCACCTACTCCAATTACAGTTGGAGGCGCTACTCTCGAAGTTGTCGACGAGTATATTTACCTGGGACCAAAAATGAGACCTGACCTAACGTGACCGATAGAGCACTCAGGATTGCACTGTTAAAGTGGCGAAATAATACGAAGAACTGACAAATGACCATGGGTGGGACAAAAAGAGATTTATTCAGCGATATTTTACCATTTTCACTTATATATTTTTAACTGTGTTCTTATTAATAACTGTCTAAACTAACGATTACTGACTGTAGTTTACAGTTAATATAAGTAGAATAAGTATGTGTTTATGTGTCACAAAATGTAAAAAAGTATGAGTCTATAGCCTTGTTTAATACAAAAAATATTTTATCATTTACAGCTCAGTACTTTTGAAGTTTTGACCTGCAAACAACGACAATGAAAAAAAATATTCTTCTTATTAAAGAAACCTTGGTGAACATGTTTTGTGCTAGTCGTCGCAACATGTTACAAAGATTGGGACGCACGCCATATAAAAATGCCCATTCTCTTTTTAAATTTACAATTTGTGTTTTATTATCCATTGAATATTGAATATTTTAGTCTCAGGCACAGGCGCGGTTCCTTTCGTTTTTAAAATTTCTTTTCTGTGCACCTTGACTTTGGCAGAATCATCGGTAAACAACGAATCAACGAAGCCAATAGAAAAAATAATGAAATTATTTTTATTAAATAAATAATTAATGTTTTTTTTGTACTTCAATTCGTAAAAAGAGTGAAATAGTGTAAAAGTACCGAAGTTTTATTAAAGTGATATTGATAAGTTAATTAATCAATTTATAAATCCATTTCGTACGATGCCGGTGTACTATGATTGGTAAAGAATGACTTATTGAGATATGCTAACAAATATAAACAAAATATATATGAATATTGTTGTTGCAGGACGTCTTGTAAGAAATCACACAAAAAGCATGTCTCACCTAGTTTTGAAGTGTCCAGTTATCCTTTAAAACCAAATATAACTATTATGGTTAGTAATTATTTTTCACTACTTATTATCATACTTTTTAAAGAACTTGTCTATTATATGTACTTAATTAGTTTAGTTCTACTCAAGTAATTGTAATTTAAAAGAAAATCTTATGCAGATATTTAAGGTATTTTAGAATTATATTCAACACTATCTACAAGCCCAATCTTTGATGCCTTGTATCATTTTCATAAAGTATACCATCAATGGGATAAGGTCTTTTTCTTACAACTAATTAGATCATTTTATCATGATCACCACTACAAGTTCTGTCAACATAAATAAGTTAAACTAATTGCCCCAAAAATGTTAGCTTGAAACTTTTATGTTTAATATTGTTATCATTTTGGTTAGTAATTTGACAGTAAAATAATATATTTATTATATTACAGAAAGAACATTCCAGTACTAATATTATAGACCAGATAAATAAATGGAGTGCTGGATTTGAAGAGGTTGATCCTTTACTACGATTTGAACAAATGAATCAGGAGGAAGTGAGTTATATATCTATTAAAATTAATTATCTATTTTCTAAAATTAAGCGTCATAACATTAATTAATTCAGCAACCAATCATGTCTTGATATTTAATTGAAGTTTTTTAATTTTTGCTGGAGCCAGATATCCACTCCTAATTGGGACTAACAATCCCAGAAAAGATTGGTTTTCTAGTATATGGTCCATCATGGGATTCCTCATTATTTAAGTTTCTTCTAGACCATCCGAAACACAATAGTATAGTGTGGTAACAATATTTAATATTACCCATTATTATTGTTTTATCCCTGTAACAGTAACTGTAAAGGTAATATATTACAAATAATTACTTTTCAGGAGTTTAACTCTTTGGAAATAGAAAAAATTGAAAGTGTCAATTATAGTAAAGCATGGAGTACAAGACGAGTAAATATACTCAACAAATATACAACTGGAGAAAAGCTTACTATTGTTAGCAGTTACCTGCCTGGCGGGGAAAAAGGTATTTAGTTTTACCATTATTATTTCACCTTAACTTTTTAGTGCAAAGACAGAGTTGATTAATGTACTGGGTATCTTATATTCATTTATACAGTGTATAAATAAATATAAGATACTAATATTCTATGATACTAATATATATTGATAATAAATATTCTATTCTATTCTATATTATACAGTGTGATCTGTGAATTGTATTATGGATGTAATAAAATGTATACTGTTGCATGGTTACAATACAAAAGTTACATTTCGTGGTAGATATAGAAGATATTCTTCTTATCTATTCTTCTAGCTCGGTCAGGATACCTGGCTTTATATTACCCCAATAGGCTAATTTAAAAAACATAGATAAAAGTTACTTTCATATAACAGAGCACTTTTGTATGTTTATAATATGTTATGTATTATAAACAGTAACCAGCAAAGTACAACAGTTTTTTAAAATATTCTGTTTGTATAAATCTCTATAGTTTATTTTCCTGTAATAAAAGTAATAACAAATAAATATATATCTTTATTTCATAAAAATACAGATTTTACATGTTTTATGTGGACACAATTTACATGATAGTGGTGGTTACACGAGAAATGTACAATTGAACTAATTTTTATATTTTTCTTTCTTTTTGGTTTATTTTAAGTTAGTTCATTTTCAGCGCTTATTAGACAGGTTTCTAACTTAAATGAAAAAGTTAAGCATAGATTAGAGCAGTTGGATGATTTTGATGAGAGTTCTGTCAGAAAAACTATGGGCTTAAGTCAACAGGAATTTGTCACAAACATTAACATGTTAAATGATGAAATCAAAAAGGTAATCTTTGCTTCAGGATGCATTAATTGTACAAAATTATATTTTTCATTTAAATATGTTTATATCAAGCAATAAAAAGAAGGAAAACTTGAAATTAAACCCTATACCAATCTATTTGGCCAGCGTGGTATTAGTAGGCCAAGTATCCCTCTGTCAGGGGAGGAGGCCCGTCCCTGCAGTGAGACATTAATTGGCTGTTATGATATATTAGCAAAAACATCTAAAGCTTGAGTACTGGTGTACTTCTCCTTCAATTGATTACAATGAATGTGTTTCCTCAATTATTTGTCCAATAACTTCTCACCATGTTTTACAAGTAGTCAATCCTCTAACTGTCTGTGTACTGGTTTTCATTTTAACACTATTTAAAGGAGAATGGGCAAAAATATATGGAGCTTGGTCCAAATTTCCACCATCAATAAGAAATATGACATATGATGGAACACTGCGTTCTGAATCATTATCAGAAGACCGCAACCCAAAATATTTACTCAGTAAAAAGTTATGACCTCATGAGAAATTGCAATTTAAAAACCGTTTTACGCTTAATTATTTCACTATATCTTTTAAACTACTCGATTGATTTAGGTTCTTTGTAATTCATACGGTATTCTGGTTGATATAAGCTCTAAGAGCCAAAATGTAAACAATGTAGCGGTCGCGGTAGGTACCTCGCTACGTCAAAAAAATCAAACTATCATGTGGGGTATCAAATCAAATGAAAGGACTTAATTATAGCTATCTTTACAATGCTTATGTTTATTTTAAAATATTTATAATACTGGGAAGAATGTAAACACAAAAATATCACACAAGTTTTATTTATTCCTGTCTCACAGTGTGGAGTCTGTCCTTATAAGAATACATCTCATGTCTTCATCCACAATAACATTGTCCAAATTCGTAGCTGGAAGTCGAATTGTGGGTTGGTGTCTCGCCCATCCAAAATAACAAATAATTACCATGACGTGGGCACAGCACCCTCAGTTCGCATTCCAGAAAGACAAGAACAGTAGTAGTTGGAAATGGTTTTTCGATTATGGATCATTCATACGTGTAGTGTTGTCTTGCACGTGCGAAAAATACTTTTAGCACGATTGCAAACCGTCCCGATTACA
Source organism: Schrankia costaestrigalis (assembly GCA_905475405.1). Lineage (NCBI taxonomy): Eukaryota > Metazoa > Arthropoda > Insecta > Lepidoptera > Erebidae > Schrankia > Schrankia costaestrigalis. The sequence goes on from FR997832.1 coordinate 10,729,281, forward strand.
TTTTTATATGAGTAGGTACGCTAAGGTTATCATTGTATACTTTGCAGACGATTTGAGCGCATTACAGAACAGGGGGAATCCGTCTACCATGTTTTTACTGCTTGAAATGTGGCTATGTGCGAAAAAATTAACGGTTAAATAACTAAAAATACGTATTTTTAAAACAATCATAACTTTTTTCTGAGTAAATATATTTTTGTCACCTAGTAATCAAAATTGTATGGTATTTAGTTGACTTTATGCTTACATAGCCCCCAATAGTGGTGGATATTTGGACCACTTCTGCTCATTGTCCTTTATACTGTTTCATTTTATCTATCAATTTGCAGGCTTGGGAAACTGAACAAAGGGTAAAAGCATTTAAAATAGGAATCCAGTGCTCAAAACTTTTATCTGATATTAGTGTAATGCAATTTTACCCCAGCAAGTTTATTTTAATAACAGATATCTTAGACACATTTGGTAATTTAGTTTTTGATCGTCTCAAAGAAAAAAGTTTTGGGTAAGTTTAAAATGCATAAGTATTTATATTAATTTCTTTGAAATCTATCCTGTGGTTATCTGGAAGAATGATAGAAAAGCGTGTAACTTGAATATTTGTGCGTACATACAGCTTCTACCTTCTGAATTAAATCAATCAAAAAACGCATCCTCCGTATACTGATCTACACCCTGTATAAAAAAAGTTGTTCATTTCTAACTTGATTGATTAAATCTACTTTCAACTCTTTAAAATATTTTTTTTTATATAAAATACAACAAACACAAACACCACCTAGATTCAGGACAATAATTTGTCAATCACAAAAATAATTTGTCCTACGTGGAAATCGAACCTCGTGCACGCCAGTCGAACCCACGACCTCGTCCACGCTAGTCGCGCAATCATCTCGCCACCGACGGAATCTTTAACGACACTTTGGCTACAAGTGTTTAGTTATCACTAACCCCCTTACTCATAAACGCCTCTTAAATTTTAGTCTATTGATTAGCTTAAATTCTTATGTTTTTGTTTAGTATAAGGTTTATTTTGCTAATAAGAATATCGCTTAGAGGCCTTTATGAGTAAATGTTTAGTTAGGATTGTGATATTTAATTATGCATAACATTTTTTCCATTATTACCTAGCGTAAGTAAGGACAAAAACGTGCACAACATCGATTCAAATTCGGTTCCGGAATCAGCAAAGGAAACATGTCAGAACTGGATGTATAAAATGGCTTCTATCAGAGAGTTATTGCCTCGGCTCTACATGGAAATGGCTTTACTAAAATGCTACGTGTTTATATCTAAAGATGAAATTAAACCGGCTATAGCAAGACTTACTACTATGATAAGAGGAATAGGAAATCCTTTGGTAGCAGCTTACTTACGAGTGTATTTATGTCACACAGCATCGAAGTTGTTAGGCAAAGATAGTGAAATATGTTTTTACAATAACTTAAAAGATTTTTTCGAGGAATATCAACAGGTAATTATTAATTTTAAATATTTTTCGGGAAGCCTCTCATAGGACGTCGCGAAGTCTCAGACGTAGTGTGCCGCGACGGAAAGCCTCTCTTATATGTACGCGTCCGCGACGCCTCTCTCGTAGAGCGTCGCGACGCCGCCTCTCATCGTCGCGCTCTAATCCAACTAATGACTTGTTGTTTAATTTTTTTTATATAGTAGTACTTTTATAAATCAAGTTCTATAATATGATTATTCTTTTTATGATATTATTTGTTGCAGATATTTCAATTGTCAATGAGGAAGAAATATGAAACCCAATTACTTACACAAGACAAATATTTAAATCTGTATGTACCGGCCGTCGACTGGCTTTTATTCGGTACCCTAAATACAAACAAATGTAAAGACAATCTTTTTGATGAATTCCTACATCAATGCGAACAAATTGACAACAAGTAATAATGTTTTTACATTGAGTTATTTATTGTTTTTAATAATAATAATATGTAGTAAATTTTATTATTTATTACTTTTTTAGCGAATTATATCTGTGCTGCCTCGTATCCGCTTTTGATTCTGCGATTGTAATAAAAAAGGCTACGAAAATATTGGAGATGGTTCATGACCACGCGGAAAAAATGGGTAATTTTTTATTTTATTTTGTGTTATAATAAACGATCATGTCACAACTTATGAAACCTGATTTGCTTAGCATAAGGATTAAAAATACATAATTATGTTTTAAGAGGTGGTGTGGTGTGTTTTTAATTTTTGCTAATCGCGTCGATTCTTGTTGTCAGTCTTTATATTTGTATAAAATGTATAGTTGGTTGCATGTATAAAGATGTTTTACTTTTCTTTGAAGTTCAACGAGGTCAGTGTTTTGATCATAGTAGGCTCACAGGAGTCATAGTTGCCAGAAATTGCGTTGGTTTTAGACAACAGTAACAATAAATTGCGTTTTGGCGCTTTTATATAATTGCACGATAAAAAATGAATGCTTTGACCTATTATAACCGCACCGCTATAACCTCGCTGCTTTGAAATATCTTGCTTAAACATGTAATCACTGCTCCGTTTTCATTTACAGCTCTAACACACACACAATTCTCCTTACACTGCTTATATTACTGCTACGGCTAGTTATATTCTCGTTTCACTGTCCTAAAATGCAACTAAGAAACTGTTTAGCTGTTGTCAGTATTTCTATTAAAAACACGTTCGTTACCTCACGGATTGCTTTTATTATGCTGTTTTCACATTACCTTTTATATTAATGCTATAACACAAAAACTATTGTCACCGCACGAGCTTTGTTATAACTTGAACTGCAATTGCTTTTAGCCATTTCCCGCATGTTTTTTTATTACTTGGTAGACACATACTTTTATACTTAATCGTACTAATGTTTTCACATAAAATTGCTGTGCACTTTGCCTTTTATGTTAATACTTTGTGACTGCCCCTGTATTGCACTGCTTACATATAAGATACTCTGCCTTGCGTTATTCCTGCATCTTCGCTGATTTATTTTAATTTTATTAAACTCTTTTCAGTTTACCACATTGCATTGCCGAATCTTACCGTTCGCTGTTTTCATATTACATGGTACCTTTTAACACGGCTTTTATTTTATTATTTATATAGGATAATGATTTACAATAAAAGGGCTAATATTTTATTAAAATTGAATATATCATTGAGCATAAAGTAATTCGCTTGAGCAAAAATTGCTTTTTTTTTTACTGCACTATTTTACTATTACCGCTTTTACACCTTTTATCATCGCACGACCTCTGTTTCTAGATTGATGTATTATTATTATTTCTATTGCACACTTATTACTACTGAGACGCAAATATTAATTAACAGATTAGGTGCATGTTAAGGGATATATCATGCACTGCATTGTTTAAGACGGTACTTTTTTTACTAACGCACTTCTTTCATATTACTGCACTGTTTTTATATTGTTGCTTTCGTATTATTGCACTGTTTCCATACAACATTGATTGTATGTTGTTGCACTGCTTTTACTGCACTGTTTTCAAATTCTTGCACTGCTTTCGTCTTATTACACTGTTTTCATATAACTGCACTGTTTTTATGTTATTGCACTGCTTTCGTATCATTGCACTGTTTACATATTACACTGTTTTCACGTTTTTGCACTGCTTTCGTATTATTGCACTGTTTTTATTTTCTTGCACTGCTTTCGTATCATTGCACTGTTTTCATATTACTGCACTGTTTTTATGTTACTGCTTTGTTTTCATATTGTTGCACTGCTTTTGTATTACTCTTACATATTTTTGAACTGATTTATTTTTCTTGCACTGACTTCTTATTATTACACTGCTTTCATATAACTGCACTGTTTTTATGTTATTGCACTACTTTCGAATCATTGCACTGTTTACATATTACTACACTGTTTACATATTATTACACTGTTTTCAAGTTTTTTGCACTGCTTTCGTATTTTTACACTGTTTTTATGTTCTTGCACTGCTTTCGTATCATTGCACTGTTTTCATATTACTGCACTGTTTTTATGTTACTGCTTTGTTTTCATATTGTTGGACTGCTTTTGTATTACTATACTGTTACATATTTTTGAACTGATTTCTTTTTCTTGCACTGACTTCCTATTATTGCACTGTTTTCATATTACTGCATGTTTTCACGTTCTTGCACTGCTTTCGTATTATTACACTATTATATGTTCTTGCACTGCTTTCATATCATTGCACTGTTTTCATATTATTGCACTGTTTTTTATGTTACTGTTTGATATTGTATAACAATGAGTTATATTTATATACCATTTTTCAGATCTTATGGGTACGGTGGCGTTTAATATTTGTCATTACTAGAGATGTAGTAACACTAAAATCGTTTTTAAAAATACCGATTATATATCTAACCGATATAATTTACAAACAAGAATAAATCGATTATGGGTACAAAATAAAAAAACTTTATTTTTTCAAAAATAAATTAATTATGACGATTCAAGTGATTCATCTGATGAATTACTTGATTCGTCACTGACATGAATAATTAACTTAAAATCGTCTGAATTTTCGAATCTGATGTCTCTTTCCCAGTCATGGAGTATTAGATCTCTTGTTTTTAACACCACTTTCTTCCAATCATCGGCAGTTACGTGATCACAGGCCTCTTTTAATAATGCCATCATCTTGGTTGTCGTAAATGGTGGAGCTGTATTATTTCGTGCCGCGTGTCCTGGAATAAAATAAATTAAACACTAAGTATTTACTAAAATAATAAACTAATAGTCATAATCAAACACAGTTATATTTATTACTAAATTTAAATAATGTGAAAAATTAAATACCTTTCACTTGAGCCCATATCATTTCAATGGCATTGTACTGGCAGTAATAAGGGGGAAGCCTAAGTATGTCATGACCACGTTCTCTTGCCAATTCATCTAGCTTGTATGTTTTTTGGGGCTTGTGCATGTTCACTCGTTTTAGTAATTCCACCTTAAACAAAGACGGATCGGCTTCTATATTATTAGTGTGAAGCCACTCTAGTATTTCGCGTTTGTTGTTGCTTGATGTTGGTGGTTTATTTAATTGAACGGAGTGGTAAGACGCATTGTCCATAATAATTAGGCTGGGTTCTTCTAAATTATTTAACATATTCTCAAACCACTCCGTAAACACTTCAGCATTCATATCCTCATGATATTCGCCCGTCTTTATTGATTTAAATGCTAAAAGGCTATTTGGCACAAAACCATTAATTGTACCTGCATGACAAATAATAAGCCTTTGCCCTTTACCTTCTGGTACTTTAGTTGACGAATGAGCAGTATCGTCGGTCCATATTTTGGTGACCGTGTGATTGTCGTAAGCCAAGTTTCGTCCAAAAAGACTACGTTGCTCCAATCGACAATGTTTTTGGCTTTCTTCAAAAAAGTTACCCGTGCAAGAGCAACATCACCCCTTTCCATTATGATTTTTCTTTTATTAGCTTTTTTAAATCGGAAACCAATTTGATTAAGTAGGCGCCATAACGATGTAACACTCCCATGAAATAAGTCTGCGTCTTTTAAAGATTTTACCAGCTTCAGTAGAGTCGGCAATTGGTTATGTTGATAGTAGTTGTATATGTGATTCCGGATAGCAGCGGTATCAAAACTATCTATATCTGTTACCGGTGCTTTATTAGATCGCTTCCTATTTGGTGATGATAGTTTGTTTTCTTCAGTAGAAGAAGCACCATATTTCTCCCGAGTGATTCGAGAAACGGTATTCCGGCCAATATCTAACGCACTTGCTACTCGGTCCAAAACATTGGAAAGAGGCAATAGCGTTCCGCCATTTTCTCGTTCACGCTCAAAGTAGTCCCTCAACCGGATTACAAATTCACGGGCTTGACTGCCCAGCACAGCCTTCTTCGTTATTTTTGGCATGTTACCAAAATATCAACGAAATAAAACCAACAGTAAGTAAAACTCAAAGCACACAACACGGACAGTATACGAAGCATACGCAATCGTACTTAAAAAGTACTCTGTGAATCGTACTGACATATTAACAATATAGAGCATGTGACGTATTTTTCTTTTTCTTTAATTACATTTATCTTTGGCCTTATAGCCATCAGCTTAATCCAAAGTATAAATTATTCTCTCATAGTTAAACCTTTAATCACCGACCTATACGTCTCACAGACGTCACAGTTTTTCGAACCCAAATAAGATTAAATTTCAACTCAACAAGAATCGGAAGTTATCAATACTATTACCAGTTTTCTGATTGAAATTGAACAAGATTGTGAAGAGGATGATTGAGGTAAGAAAAGAGCGGAAAGGCTCAGTTCATAGGACTGAGCCTTTCCGCTACTATTATGGTAAAAGTAGATTTAAATTGCGCGAGGATTAGTTTTACCTCAAATGAAGCTGCGCGTCTATAATGAAAGGATTCCAGTCTCCTCCACCTGTACAGCCTCCAAACATGCAAGGTATAATTCGGAAAACCTGTACTATTATGTTTTAGCCGTCTAAAAAGACGAACAAAATACTTTCGCTACAAATCCAATACACCAATGTGTCTTATCCACCAACACGATACCAAACCAAGATACCATTCCATATAATTTCACAAATACTTATATTTATAAGAATTTTGAAATGTAATTAAGGAATATTTAAAAAAAAATTAATCGATTAATCAATTTAATAAAAAAAAATCGATTTTAACAATTTTATTGTGTCAATCTCTATTGAGATTCGTTCCGAGTCGCGCATACGATTTTAAAATTTATATGTTTATATTTTACATAATAAGGTTGAAGATGGGATATAAAACAAATATTTCATATAATTTTATTAAATAATAACGTCTAAATAATATTTTTATTTTTCTATCAGTTCGGGTTCATAAGTTGATAGCTTTTATTTTGAATTTCTACAAAAGTAAACTAGTAACACGGAAAAGATTATAGATGCTAGCGGGAAAAAATCCGAATAAATCAAGTTGATTAAATCGGAATAATACCGAAATATACCGGAACTTTGGGATTTTTTCGACTGATCGCACTGTCACGTGATTTATTTATTTTATTATATTATTTATGTGCTATAAAATTTATATTATTATGTTTTTATTTATTATGTGTATAATAATAATTTACAGGTAAGTATAAATAATTGTAAATAAACTATTTATGCATTTTGTCTGGTACCCATAGTTTTATATTATTATTTTAGATTAGTTTAATATTCGGGCGATATATTTGACGGAAAATTCGATCGAATCTTTCACTCACTCGCGGGGGAAAGCTCCTCTGCAAAGCATGTCCTCTCTCTCTTACCGCACCAGGCACCGCTGCCGAACAACTCGCGCACGGCTGCAGACGGGCTCGCGCACGTGACGCTGCGGCCGGCGCACAAAGTTGTAGCGGCGCGGCGCCGGCGTGGCGGTGATCGACGATCGATGCAAAATACTATTTTCAGCAAATAAAACATAAAAATATTTATTAAATAAATTTTGAATAAATCCGATTTTATGAAATTTTCCCTGATTTTTTCCGGTATTATTCCGTATTAATCAGAAGTTTTGCAACTATAGAAAAGATCAAATGTCACCGTACCGTTCCTGTCTGATAATAACTATAGTATATAGTTTAAGTTTATAGAGTTATATTTTTCTTGCACTAACTTTCTAGTATTGCACTGTTTTCATAAAACTGCACTGTTTTCACGTTCTTGCACTGCTTTCGTATTATTGTACTGTTTTAACGTTCTTGCACTGCTTTCGTATTATTGCACTGTTTTTATGTTATTGCACTGCTTTCGTAACATTGAACTATTTTCATATTACTGCATTATTTTCACGTTCTTGCATTGTTATCATCTTACTGGACTGTTTTCACATTGTTGCACTGCTTTTGTGTTATAGTACTGTTTCATTATGCTGCACTGCTTTCGTATCACTTCAATATTTTGTTATTACTGCACTGTCTTCTTGTTGTTGCAATGCTTTCATATTGTTGCACATTTTTTATTTTATTTTGTACTGATTTCATTTTATATTCATTTCATATTATTGTATTGTATTACAAGTTTTTCCTTTGTAACTGTAGTGGTACTTAATGTTATTTTTTTTTAAATGAACTGTAATGTACACACACCAATATACTGCTTTGTTTTTACATTACCACTGTTTAAGCTTTAGACTCATGCTTATTATCACATGGCACGGCATTTTTATTGCTGCTTAACGATCTTTACATTGTTCACTGTATTATACAGTACCTATGCCTTTTATACATTTATTAATTTTGTATATAATTGTTTATTTATCAAAGAATAAAATAAAGAAAAAAATGTTAAAATACAAACAGGGGAAAACATGTAGCGAAAATTATTGTAAAAATATGTAGTGTTAAAAAAGAATCCTCCCGCAATGGGATCGATGGAACATCATGCGACATCACTGTGTCGCTAGGACATATTTTCATATTATGGATTTTATAGACATTAAATTAATTAACACCAAGTACATCTATTCGTGAATATTAACTTTACGAAATAAAAAGAAGGAAAACTTGAAATTAAACCCTATACCAATCCGTCTGGCCAGCGTGGTATTAGTAGGTATCCCTCCGTCACGGGAGGAGGCCCGTTCCTGCAGTGCGACATTAATGGGTTGTTATTATGAGGATATGATGAAGTACTTTCAGGATCAAGCCAATTATAGATCGCATAAATAATGTGAGGGATTCGTTCCCGCGATCTCGTGTTGGGCAGTTACCAGTTTAGGCAGCTTACCATAATATACTTATTATTACTTATGTACTACAGTTACTGTATATTACTCGTTTCAAATAAGAATGTGAATAAGCCAGCGCCATATTGTGACGTAAGATTCACATTCTTATTTGAAACGAGTAATATACAGTAACTGAAAGAATGTTGTGCTGAAGAAAATGTTGTGGTTTTCCTTCAATTTAAGAATTGAAGGAAAACCACAACATTTTCTTAGATTTGAGACTTGTGACCTCATAATATGTTGCAGGCTCATGCACATTTTTATTTGAAACGATTAGTACTTATGTTTTGTAATACTTGGTTGTATTATGTTACAGTAATGATAAACGAAGTTTTATCATCTCTGGGTGAACATCTGTGTAAAGTTGACAACTACAGGCAAAACGCGTCGGAAGCTCTTATACAAACGTGGTGGAAAATCGCTACTAACATTAAGTCTACCAATCATTTCTTACAAGTTTTGGAACCATGGCTACAGTTTGCTTGTATTCATTTATCCGTGAGTATTATTTCATACATTAAGACTACAACCTCCATGGTAATTATATTCGCGTATACGACGAATTATAGGGTCTATAAACATCTGCTTCCTAGCCTTGCTTTGCTTGCGTAAGACTCTCCATAGAGGCATCGCAATTGTGGATATTATTGCCTTTCTTGTCGTTAATGCTGCTACTATATCTTACATTGTTTAGTTTTTATCTACATTAGGAACCATACCTTACTTTTTTTTAACGTGTCGAAAGCCGACTGACGGACTTCAGGACGCTGTCAGTGTCATGGGCATGTAGGATTTAAACCGACTCAAAACACACGTTATTCCCAGTTGTGATGTCTCGTAGGGTCTAAGTGCTTCGAAAAGATAATTCTAAACACCTCAGACGGAAGGAAACTGAGGAAGGAGCTACTAGGCCTACTAACTACTATTTTACCTATACTAATATTTATAAGTAAAATAAGTTATTAAAATATCGTTTATTTTTAGACACAACACGTAAACGTGATACTTCGTGGTACGATACGCTACATGATAAAGTGTGGAAGGCCGGCAGATGATTTCTCAGGGAATTTTCAGTTTGTTATAAAGAGGATGCTCAAGTCTATTCCTGATGTTGAAGAACTCTTTCTTATGGTAAGTTACCTTTACAAACTTTTGTATAATAAACTGAATCATATGATCACGCAATCTTACTGGGCCGGCCTGAAGTTAGCTTTCAGAGACCACTCCCCACGCCATTTAGTTCCAAACATGACATCTGCGCAGCAACAACTTCAAGCAAGTTAAGTCAGATTGTGCGTGCTATAGCATTATAAAGAACCAATACACTCGTGTTATACGATATTTTATTCATATGTTAATCCAACGTTTAGTCGACTTTTGTCAGTATTATGGTACTTATCACCTAATCTAATAACGTATTCAATTTTTTTTAATACTTATCAGGATGCGTTCATGCCGTTGGCAGAGCTGGTCCAAACCTCGAATGCACGTACTATGATGGCGAAGACAGTTTTGTCTATATTCTTTTCAAGAAACACTTCTGTGCAAATAGAAGATCCTATTGTCATATCTAGTATTATGAGACTATGTTGCATTCTACATGACTCTATCAAGTAAGATCATTATTATACCTACATATTAATTAGGTGTAAAAGTTAACTCTGTGCGGTGTTTTGAATAAAATATGTTGGCGCCTCTGTATTTATGTCATAAATATAGTTTTGGAATAATTGGGTACTTGATTGCCCACTGGAAAAATGTTTTACGATTTAGTTACGGATCAAAAACTAAGATTTAGAACTTAAAATATGTAATATTTTTTACGGTAAAAGATTACATTTTTATTACGCCGTCCTGCTTATCTGGTTCATAAGATCTTGCTGATGAGCAGGATTTTACTATACAGCAACATTCTCTAATTTAAATTTTATTTTAGTGCTGTAACAGTGGAGGATGAAAGTAAAATATGCGGTGAACTAATAAATAAGTTCATACAGGCGGTGTCATACCAAGATGATCTCGAGAAGCAATTGAACTTTTACGTTGAATGCAGATCTTCTTTTATCAAGTTGGATGCTGTGCTGATTACACTTGTTTATGTAAGTAAATTATTTTAATTTGTTATAAAATATTTAAATAACATCTTACAACATTATATTTAATATTTAAGTTTATAAAATTAGGATGGAATAGTATTAGGATTTGAATAATAAATCAAGTTTTGAATAATAAAAAAATAAATACAGCTAGCTAGAAAAGGGGACGATCATAATCTGTGGCGCGTATTGGGAGATCTGTGAACTAAGATAAAAGGATAATTAATTAATTTAATAATCCCGCACCTTCGTCGCAATTACTGTTTACTTTTAGTTGAACATACTATTTGTAGACAGCATTGGCCATTTATTTTAATATGAATACATACTTGTGAGTTGTAATTGATTGAAAGTAGCAGATGCAGAGTATAGCTTACAATAGCTTAAGTGAAGTTTATGTTATTACTACATAAACCTAATTTAAAAGCCTTGCTTTTCTTCTAGACTGTAAACGCACTAGCTGTTCGTGCGAACACGTCGAGAGGTAAATGGTTGCAGCGTGCTTGCGCCGCATACTGCTACGTAACGGTGCCATCTCTGCATTGCACACTCACTAAAACTCAGCTATACCTACTATCTGGACAGACTGCCTTGTTAAACAACTGCATTGGACAGGGTGAGTCACTAATAAATAACATTTTTGAGTCGAGCAAAGAACTATACATTTTCTTACTAGGTAGGTACTTTCTATTTAGATATCTGGTTTTAGTAGTTATTGCAAAAATAGGATAATGTCTTTAGATTAAAGACATTAAAAGACAGATTAATATTATTTGGAACCTGGAACTAGGTTAAAGGAACGCATAACACAGTTACGGGAATCATTGGCTTCAAACATTGAAATGGGAACAGCGAATTTATGTCAAACTTTAATACAGTGCGTAGAAATCTTATTGGCTAACTGTGTCTCAGTAGATAGGATTTAGGATGTATAGGATTTGTGGATTCAAGATAACTGCCGCTAGGTATCAACGTCGGTTTTGCGGGATAACCATAGAAATATGAATGTGAATTACAAATATTTGCTCGACATGCGATTCGTACTCGCGACTACATATGCAATAGTTGCATATACCATCAAAGTAGTTATAGAGACATTTTTGAAATAAAATTGAGTAGTAACATAATAATAAAATAGGTAAAGGTCGTAACATTTGCCTGAAACGCGAAATTGAAACTGTGGTAAACATTTAAACATCTTCATTAAAATTACAAATAAAATATCTGTAGCCAAAACACATAGGCGTGTCTAAAGTAAATCATTTTCTGTTGAACTGTCTGGCATGTTAAATTATATTGCGCCGTGATTGACTTGACATAAATTATTTTAGTTTTATGAAATATTCAGGCGACTCGCCAATTTTCTTTACTGAATTGTTTATTATTTACAGCTGAAGCTAATTTCAAAGCTTTGATTGGACTAATACCAGACATACCGGATTATATACTAGAGGATGGACAAAAGAAACCAACTCATATTAAAGTGGGAGCAATATTAAATGATTTCCTGTCCACCTTGCTACTTCTACCAGTAAGTAGAATGAATTATACTTTACGAGCCAAATTTAATACGGGGTGGGCAGACAAGCTAGTCTACATTAAGTTAAACAAGAAATCACAACATAGAAATGTAGTCCAATGTGACTTAAGTCTTTTTAATTAAAATACATATGTACGGTTTCGTAAAAGATGATTAAAATATATTATTTTTACAAAAACAATAGAAGAAAAACTTGACCTAAAGTCTATACCAATACATCTGGTCTGCGTGTTATAAATAGGCTTTATTTCAATTCGTGACTGGAGGAGGCGAAGTTCACCATCTTAAGCGTTACTACATTTTTGTACAGGACAATGTAGATGGCAATTGTAAAGCTTATATCTTGAGTGGATTTATAAAGACTATGGAGAGAATACACTGGAAGAGAACAGAGCCCTTATATTACAACACGTTGTTACATACGTTAGATCTGCTCTGCGAGATGACTCAGGAGAATTACTCACATCACATAGAATCAGGTAATCATTTTATAAATTAATGTATTAAGTATAGGGCCCAGTAGCCAATATTCAACCGAACGCCGGCGACTATTAACTCAGTAAGAGCTTTATTCCCTATTGGTAAACAAAGAAATGCACACCAAATGTTTAGCACCTATATGTTCTTTTTCTTTTTGAGGTTCTTTACTAGACGTCATACAGCATAGGGCGCAATGGATAGTCATATTAACAATCGTACTTTAAATACAAATCTCCGTAAACACTGTGCTTAAATCCTACCGCGGGAAAAGTTATATAAAACCTTGTTTATGCTGCTAACTACTCCTTTATTTTTAATAGTTTTATCCAACGACAAGTTATACGGCAGCGACGCAGAGTTCATAGAAGTGTTAGAGAAATATTCTACGAATATTTGTCAAGAGTTGTTAGTCGTGCTAAAAGCGCTGGGCGATAATAAAGAGACTAAGAAACAGTACAACTTGGCGCTAGAGTTGTTCTGGAGAGTTGTGAAGCGAAGTGATCTGAGGGAGCGACCCATGATGAGCTTAGCTGGTAATCTTTGGATGCTGTCACAGAAGATACAGGACTCCAATAATAAGATAGCTGTAAGTATAAAAAGTGTAAAAGTACTCTTGAAGTTTTCATGGTATTTAGATTTTTTTGCTGCCTTACTCTAATTTTGTGGTAATACGTCCTTGTAGAACACGTTTACCCGCTGACCTGAACCCCTAGCACAAGGTTTTGAATTTAAAAAAAAAGTGCTGTAATGATTGGTCCATTTCCAACATTTTACTTCATTTTTACCGAATGTTGTGAAAAATATTACTCTCAAATTCGAATATAATATTTCCGTTTGTTGATTGTGACCACCGTTGTATTTATATTTTTTTTTACAGAAATCGATTATGTCTTCGCTACAAAAAGACACAAATCCAACTATTCGTCTATTAGTGCAGAAATTGGAGGAAGGCGCCAAAAGTATCTGAAGTCTGAATTATATTATCATGGGAACATCTCGCGAGTTTATGTGTTATTATCATATCAGCCAATGAATGACCTGCTGTAATCGTAAGCCTCGAAATATGTCCTCCCTGCAGTATAATCGACAATGTTATTAAAAATATACTGGCAGGCCGCTCTGCCTTCTTTAAATTTTGGACTACTGTACTTAGACTTAGTTTGAGGTTACCATGTCGAGTGTTTTTATTTATATCGAATAAAAAGGTTTTAATGAATGACAAAGTTTTTGTTGGTCCAGACGAGCTGTATAGAATTTAATTCGTTTTCTGTTACAAAATATTTTGATACTTTTATATTTTATTGTGTTGTTGTAAGAACTGTTTTAGTAAATGTTGAAATTAATTAAATTTAATGGCGTAATGAGTTGGTTAATCTCAATACAAGAATCGTTTAATTAATGTTTTATCTTTTAATCTAAAAAATATATTAATCATTCCATTTATAATATAATGTTTTATAGGTTTATTTTGTATATAATCAATATTTAAAAACTATTGTAGTTTAATGACTGAATAGGATCATACTCGTTTGAGATCTATCAATTATACATTACACACAGGGCCACATAAAGAATGTTTAATTAGGTTCAAACGGGTAGATATAGAAGTAATGTAAATGCTACTAGTGCGCTTTCTACAGTGCTAGTTAACTTGGTGTACAAAAGAAAGTCAGGTGGGGTAATTGTGAGATATAAAATATAACTTTTAGTTATTTAATTGTTGATTTTGCTATAGTAACTAATGACAAGCAGTGTATTAGGAACAAATTGTTGTAAATTTTCGAATAATGATGTCCCATATTTTCTGTTCAAATATTGGATGTCAAATTATTACCCCGCCTACTACATTTAATAAGTCATTTATTGTAACTGCCAAATAAATATATGAATATAATGTTCCGTGGTTTTCTTTAATATCAATAACATATTTCGTTATAATTAATATTTTTGACTAATATCTTATTGTGTTATTACTAATACCATCTATAAACGTATTGTTAATCTAAGATATAGTACTGCTTAATGATTTATATTGTTCTTGCGAAATGTATCTAGGTATATAAATGCATGCAATTCTCTCAAAAATGATACAGCTTCCTATAAAATTAACCCTCATCTTGTAATTAATAACACAATCTCATAATTTGCTTCTGAATTGTATAATGGGATTGCAAAGATATTATAACTGTTTATCATTAGAAATAAGAACAAAAAACCTGTAACCCAGATTCTGAAGGGAGAAGCGCTACACAGTTGTAACAGTTTGCTTACATAAAAAAATTAACATAGATAATGTAAGCATATTATGCAACACTTGCTTTCTTCTCAGCTTTAGGAACAGTACCTAGGTATTAGGTAGATAGTAACTTAGAAGAAATGATTTAAGACATAGGAACTTAACTTTAGCTGAACAGCGTATGTGTAGTTGCTTGTGTAGTTGATTCTGGTGGAATATCATCAATTGTTACAATTCAGCAAACATAGTATTGAACAAACTATCAAAGTCCTCTGGGCATTTGAATAAGTTCTTAAAATGATTTAATACGTGTTGTTTACTGTGAGGCCGTCTAGGTTGATATCGAGACTTTGCCTGCTTAATTCACCTCGATGGAGTATAGGTAAAAAGGTAGTAGCTAGTAAAACACAGGGCTAAGGAACTAAACAGATTATGTCTCTTGATCTCTTTACAGAATGCTTAATGTGTTCTTCAGAATCGTGTAAGCATATGCATGAAACATAACTTCAGGTAAACGAAATTTTTGCGTCATCATGCCTTAAAAAAAAATAGTACAGAACACATACCAAAATCCTGTTTACGACTCACGGGTCGTTGTGCCATTATTTGTTTCTATGAAGAACCTTATACTTAAATTTCCCATTCAGCGGTCGTAGCAGCGAACTCAGTCTAGAAGCCACTGAGCCAATTGTCGTTAAGAGTGACTCCAACAGTTGGTCATCTGATGGAGTAAGCGGACATTGTACGGTAAGACACGGTTGACTGGTGCGCGCGCTCGGTTGCGCCGATCTTTCACCTTCGCAATATTAACGCCTATAAAACCTTGTCAATTCAATAATGTGAAGTTACTTTCATCTCAAGTCAAACTAAGAATACAACTCCACTTTGGAAAAAGCAATTTAGTCTAAAAGTTAAATTTGGGTGTATACCCATCCTAAAAATGTCCAAATTAGGATGTTTGGTGGGGTATTTTAAATTATTTTAATATTCATTATTAGTAAACAACACTTTTAATTTATAAATTTTTTTGTTCTTGCAGTTATTAGTATGGACTATATGCGAAGGAGTGGTTACCAGTGAGGAACAAAATGGTTTCGTACAGCCCTTGGATTTTGGACCCTTGTTCGGATCAGGTCAGTTTTAATATTATAGTATAGGATAAGCAGCACTCTGAATAGCCCTTATAGCTTATGCTCGCACGCTAAAACATGTACCTAACAATTTATTTATTGATGTCACAATATGTCATCTTTTCAGGCGCTACTTCGCTGGCTTCAAATCCTTTAGCGGCAGCGTTACTAAACGTAGATAAGAATCAATATCCTCAATTGTTTGATACTATCGTCAGTAGTTCAATCGATTCCATACAAACTAGACTAGCCCCTAGGGAAAGCGCGTTTTCGGCTGAATCTTTCGGTTTTAACCCTATTGCAAGTCAAGGTTTTTTGCCACCGGGGCGCTCTGCTAAATTAGTTGCACAACCGAGGCCACAAAAAATTCAGAACTTGCAACCCATTCCGATAGGTCAACAACTTGGCCCATTACGATATGATATTCGTACTGTACACGATGCTAACTATAAAGTATACAAGCCGGAAGAAGAGGAACAAGGAGAAGAAATATTAGCTGCTTTGAAAAAAAATCCATCCGTATCTGCTTACTTTAAACCTGCTGAGACTAATCTTGAAATTGCTCATCCATTAAACTATCGGAAGGAAGAATTGAGTGAAAATTCAGATGAACAAATCTACAAGCCTAATGCTTACATTACAGGACACCCGCGTATTCGACGCTACACTAGCGGAAGACAAAGATCTCATCGAAAAAAGAACAGCGAGGAAGATGACGACCCTTACAATTACAAAGTAGATTATCCTTCTAAGCCCAAAGTTTTCGACAGTGATTTATATAGCAGTGCATACAAAGAAGCTAAAGATCCTAACAAAGATTATGAATATCCTTACGGATACGATTCAGGATATGATCACAAGGAATATGAGAGAATCAAGGAGTTGTCGGACAAGCAGGCTGCCGAAATAAAGCAAAATCCAGGTAATTGTAAGGAAGTCACGAAGGATGGCATGACTTGCACTACATGTAAGGATCCGAAGACTGGAGGAAATTTCGAATCATGTTCTTATGTCACTGAGCCGAAAAATAATAAATATGCATACTCAAAAGAAAGAAAATTCGACAGCAACGATGAACCTGAGGAAGCCGAAGCACCTCAACAACAGTCCGAACCAGAAAAAAAATCTAATAAATACGAACAAGCAGATGATAGTAACGAAAATAAATATGCTAAGTCGAAACCGCAAAAAGATGACGATGATTCCAGTGAAAAATATAAAGCATACTACACTCATGCCTCTAAACCTAAAACAAGTGAAGCTCTTCGATCTGCAGATGAAGCACATAGTTCGGAAGAAGAGAGAGATGGAGGCGGAGACAAAGCCTACAACTATCAAAAGGCTTTGCCCGGATTTTACACAGACAATGAGCCGAAAAAAGATGTAGAACATGTTTTAGCTGAATTTAAGAAAAAGGACCGCTCATCGTGTAAAAAGGTTCAGAAGAACGGAATGACCTGTTATCAGTGCATAGATAAAAACGGTTTAAAGAATGAAGAATGCATGTTTGTATCCGAATCAGCTCCTAAAAGAAGTCATTTGGCGTATCAGGAAGTAAAAGAATTTACATCGAAGCCCGCAACCATTGATAAAAACAATGAGGGTGCAGAAAGCCAAACAGTAACGACAAGTTCACCTCCAGTTCAAAGATCAGCTGCGTACGTAGTTGACAACACTATCTATGGAAAAAAATTAAAACGTAAAAAAGCACCGCATGGTATTGTAGCTGCCGCCGCGAATCCTGCTGCTAGTGCTTTAACGCCACCGATATTGCCCATTCTGCCCCAACGCAGAACAAAAAGAAGCGAAGAGCTAGAAGCTGAAAAAAATGCAGAGATTATAGATGTGACAAATGTAGCGCCTCCTGAAGAATTTGCAGGCAGCGAATCTAAAGGAGCTTATTGGGCAGAAACAAAACCGCGGTACAGCCCATCTTTAGGTATTACATTGCCTGAGTACATGCTGTCAAGGTCAGAGCATGAAGTTTCGTTCGATGAAACAGTTGCTAGTGCGTAAAAGCTATTAAAGGTTTGATTTGTTAACCAACAAATTCAGTATAAATAGAGCGTGTCGATTGTACAACGCTTTAGATAAAACCTGAACAAAAGGTAACGGGTGTTTGTTGCATAATAGAAAAATAAGATTTCACAGACTGACCAGCTGCGATTCCGATATAAAAACTTTTAAATATTCGCAGCGGAATCAAACGATTAAATGCAAATTATTTTAAGTATTTTTGTTGGTTTTTATATTATACCAAAATTATTTTTGTAGTGTAAATGGAACTACAATTGTTAACTAGTTATAGATGTTATTGAATTATTAAATTTTATATGGTTTTTTATGATTGTTTTATTTATAATCTCTGAAAAAAGGTATTCTTACTTATAAATCGGTGAAAATCACAATAATGTTCTATTGTTTAACGTATTGAAATGCTAATCTGACACAAAATCGAACAACGAGTCTAAAATAAAAGTTAAACTTTTTAAAGAGCTAACAAGTGTTCAAAAGTCGATTTGATAGAGACGATTGGATGCCTACTGCCGTATAAACTAGTACCTACTAACTCTCAAACCAAATTTCTTAATACCAAAATGTAAGTGATTGAACCTTTAGTGACAAGCAAAACAGAAATAGACCTAATATTTTTTTGCAAGTAAATTAGTTTTTATTGTAGCACTCAGTAGAATATGGAGTATATCATACCCCTAAAAGATTAATGTAGAAGTGAGTTCTTATAAAGGTAGCCGAGCCGGCTAAGAGGCTGAGTAAAGTGGTTGCCAAAAGGCATCAAGATCGAAATGCACGCAGGACTGCATTATAGTGTACATTATAGTATAGCATGGATGACTATTTTTTATAATTATATAAAAATCGGCACAATGGAAAGCGCTAATACAGGCTATGAACGATGGTAGGCAGAGAATTACTTGTCTTAATCTTTGCTTCTTTACACTCCGTCGTCGAAATCACCTTTGTGCCCGTTGTAGGTAGCAAATGTATGTTGGTAAAAATTTTCCAACACGCCTTTAATTCCTTGTACCGCGTGCGTAAGTTATAATACTAATTCTATTTATATAGAGGTTTTTTTTTCTTTATTTTAGGTATAAGCTTAGGTACACCATAAAGAAGGCGGAGGTTCTTAGTTCGTCTGTATTTTCTTATTTATTTCTTACTTCATAACTCCATCAATTATAACCCGATTTAAAAAAACCTTAAAATTAAAAGAGTTGGCGTACCTACTCTTCGAGACTCACTCTCACGTAGAGTGATACCTACCTAATTCCAGATTAGTCCCATAGAAAAAATCATCAAAGGGGTTCAGTAATTTAGTTTTTACCTAAAAGAATATAAATCTCTAATAAGTCAATGTCAACGAAATTGCGTAGGTAAGTATTATAAAATTAAGATTTTGTTGGAGTCCGTTTTTTATGTAGAATATTATATTGTGAATACATACAAATAAAACACTCCAGATCAAATCAAAAAGAGATGCACACAAATGTTTGACTTGCGTATTGCGTTTGAACTTGCGACCTCTGCGTAAGCATAACATATACCTACTGTAAACAGAACTCTATCCATACAGGTCGTCAAACTCGGCATAATTTGCATCTAGAGAAATATTTTCTTAAATATTTTCTTTTTACCCTTTTACGGGGTACGTTGTATAAGGCGCACACCTACCGTGTGAATGCTGTGAACTCATTACACTACATGTCCTATATCTGCAAGGAAACATATCGTCAGATTACAATAAATTGTTGGCATGATATTCGGTCAGTGTTCTAGATGTCAATACAGTTTTAATGTTTCTATTTTTATTGGTAATTGTCCAAGATCTGGTATCGAACATACGTCACGGGATCGGTCTCATAAGAACAAACAGGCTACTAAACTTCGGAAGAAAGTAATTAATTTCAGTCGTATTCTAGTCATGCAACAGTTCAGTGTTCTGTGTAGGTGTATTTTTAAAGACGCTTAAGATTGAAGCCAATAATAAAATAGTAGATGCGATTTGTTTTGTGTAGTGAACGCACTGGTACATTGGACGTCTGTTACGGTTTACAATTTTAGAATTAGGAATATTATTGTAAGTATATTGTTTGATATTGAATTATTTAGATTTTATATTCTATCTTACTTATTATGACTATATTCTGTATTAAAATACTGTACCTATGGAATACAAAATAGGTATAAAAAAATCTCTAAATATTGTGTGAGTTCTACATATAGGTAATCCTTATTTTTTACGTTTTCTAAACCTTGTACCTAATTATAATACGTAGATACACAATTCATTGGAATAAACCTATAAATAAGCTTAACTACCTTATGATTATATTCAAATGTAATAAAATTATGTTCGCCGGAAAGTAAACAACATTTGTGAACCTTAGCTACCGATAAAAAGAATGTTGTAGCCGGCTACCGATGTCGAAAAGAATAATTTGTCTTGGTGCCAAAACGTCAATTGAATAAAAAACGGGGCTATATTATTGCGCAGCGATTGTCGACAGAGGCTCGCTGTACTAAGAGAATTATTTTTATCGTATCATAACCACGTCAAAGGCTATTGCGTCCGAGCTAACAATAACGCGGTTGCTTCTTTGTTTTGTTGTTTTTTATTTTCATTGAACATTTTGATAATGTTTAAAATACAATCTTATAATTTTCGGTTACTAGGTATAGGTATTACGCCCAAATCAAAATATTGTCAATCTTTTTCACTCTAACTCTGTTAGCTACAACAAAAATTGCAGGTAGAAACACACGGTGAGATCATCCACCCACTTGCCCCGTACCTATAGCTTAAAACTCTTGTAAAGAGGTACATTTGGAATGAAAATGTGTTGCTGTGTCTAGGTGCACGTGCAAACCTACTCATTCTATCATTGATTATAGGTACTCAATGTGCATAATATACCTACATTAATAGGTTTGAAACCTAGAACTAAGTATGATTTGTGAAATTTGGAATAAATTCAGAATATCGAACCCTTTTTTATTGATAGGTACTATATTTTCTGATAAGGATGATAAGTATGTATTATTTATTTCTATCGACTATATCATTAAATTTTAAAAACGTATTATGAAGAGTTTAGGTTTATTCATAGCATTTATTTCTACCGATTATTTGTAATCTGTTTCATAATGGTAATCGTTATGAGTGTCCATCACTAAGTACCCAGGGTAACCAAAAAAAAACATAGGTCCTTCCGTGAAATACAATATTTTTGTTCGAAAAATAAGCGGAAGTATTACGAAACTTCATAGGCGTGAGCTGATAAAAAAGACAAACCTATAGTGAAAACGGTTTAAAAACTTTTAAAGCGACATTTTCGTGACGTATGTAGACACGTAACCCGTATTTTTCAGGAAGAAGTATTTTGAATATTTTTATTTATACGCTATATATAAAATATTATTTCTGTGGAAAAAAGACAACAAATTCAGCAGTTACATTACACTACACGAAACCCTATACCTACCACACTGTCTTTCCAGTGAGCCAAGTATTACCTACCTACTCATTCTTGGAGAAACTAAGTCCCTGTAGCGGAGCAGTAATTTTTAATGCTGATGCGAATTAAATATTTAAAATTTGATTCCTGTTAGTAATAATTAATTCTAAGAAATAAAAAAAACATTTTTTTTGTGTTTTCCAGGATAAATTTAAATAAACATGAATACTCAAGTATATGACGATGAGGACTATGTAGACGTGAGGACTTTACCACTAAGACCACCACAGCCTTTGTTAACGCCTGAGAAGCCGGTGCGCCGTCCATGGCATCCTGTCATGTGGGACAGCTCGATCATTGGTATTCCGCCACCGGAGAATAAAGAAGAGGAAGAGGTACTTACTAGTTTAAAACTTTCTCTCTCGAATCCTACTTTGCCAATCTGATTCCAAATTATTGTTTGTAGATCTAGGTTTTCATCTACCGTTATGTGTACCTAACTCATTTACCAGTTTCTGTTACGAAAAGATAGTTATTAATCTTGTCTATGGTTGGACAATTCCATTAAAATTAGCTAATGTTGTCTATGGTCGGGATATTCCGTAAAAAACCTGTACCCCGAGAATTGAGCTACCTGTATTGGTGTAAACTTGCTTAGCATTCCATTCCATGGATAGTCCGTGTGAAGTCAGACCCCTACGTAAATAACTAAAGATCATAATGATCACGATGATGGAAATTAAGCCTCTGGTGTAGGTCTCCTATAGCGTTAATGGCACTTTCACTGTCTGCTATGTTCCCTCCATGTATTTTACAAATCGCAGAACGTGCCACCCAAGTGCGCGCGAAGAGGGGAAGGGCGTTGCACGGAGCGATGTGAGCGCTAGCCATTATTCTCATCGTGAATATGTTAGATCAATTCATCAAATTTTAAAATAACAAATATTATGTAATGCTTTTTTTGTTACTGTTGAATATACTTACACTTTTATGTTATCTTTCTTCCGTGTCTCTATCTACCTACATACTTACTCTCTTTGATCCAATGAATTTTATAACTTACCAATCACATAAATCGTTTATTTTTCTTTGTCATCAAGTTTAGAAGCAGCGTCGTAGGTTACATGCAGTCGTCACAAATCTGAAATGCCTACGGTCCAGGTTGTATCAGAGTGCAGCTGTGTATATATTTATTGCTGTCAAGTATAAAGGGATTATTTCCCTTTGTTATGTGAAATGAGTGTAGTTACGAATTTTAGCAGATTGCTGCATGCTTACGTCACGCTTTATAGATGAATTTTATAGTTGTGTGACATTTGTTTATATTGTAAAGAATTTTATCCATGCTTTCATTTTTGGGGGTGAAGGTCTATTTAAAGTATAACTTTTCCAATAGCCAAGTCGGCTGTGGCCAAAAGTTGTGATGATTATCACGTATGTCACATACAATGTAAATCAACAGTAATTACAAAACATTTTGTACAAAATCAATAACTCTTACGAGCCCTTCAGATGGGTTCCTTGTAAATGAATAATGATGTTGCAAATATTGCTTTTTAACTTGTTTTCGTACAACCTCTTTACAAAAGGCAGGAAAGGGGAAGAAAAAATATAGAGTTATGAAAATCTGTCTGAGCACCAGGCATTGCAATAACAATGGGTTGCCTGATTCGGCATTTCTTTTTCACCCATAATATAAAGTTTTGAATGATAAAGGACATAAAAACTTGTTATTAAAAATAAATATTAATGATTTTATACTGTTGTGGAAGCCATTTCCAATTTTTTACTTTTTATAAAGATCAGTAAAAGTACATATCAAATGCTACAGTAATAGCACACAATATTTAAAAACAAGTATTTGTAATGGTCGTCAATTAGAGAAATAATAAAATTAAATGCCTTTCAGAGTTCAAATTGTTTTAATATGCATTAAAAATAATAAAATAAATTATGTACATTAATCACATATATTTGCTTTATATGTCATCTTGTGTACTATTAAAGTAAGCTATTTGTGTCTCAACATGTCATCTCGATTCCAGTCGGGGCAGGCGGGCCACGAGTACCCGCACAAACAACGTATACGTAACCTACGACGTCTCATCGCCGACGGGAAAGTTAAGCCGACGCCCGAGACTCTCATCTTCTTCCTCTGCAATAAATTCGCCGTGTCGGACGATCGACAGAAGAAGATCAAATCGGCTTGAGCACCACGGAGGAGACTACGAAAGTATTAATTTCACGTATTCATAACCGTATTATATAATTTAAATTTGTACTCTGAAAAAATGTAAATATAAAATGATATTTTTAAAAGTCGTTCTCACTTTATTCCTTCGAAATCGAAATATTTACAAATATTACACGTCGAGCGAACCGCGAAGCCGACGTCCGGCTGACCGAGGGGCGGGGCGGACTTCCAAAGACTCGAGGCGGAGTAGGTACATATACTTTATATTCTCATAAAAATTATCTACACACAAGACTTTTTAATATAAAAACAAAATCGAGTTTCTCAAATACAACTTAGAGGCGACACGTGTGGGCGGGCGCCGGGACCCGCGCCTCAGCGCAGCGCGGGCCCGGGCGCGGCGCGGCGCTAGGTGCCCGCGCCGCCCGCCTCCCCCCCGCCTGCCGCTGTACCCGCTGCGCCGGGAGCTGCTCCGCCCGCGGCTTCCTCCTCCTCTTCCTCCTCAGGGTCGAACTTAAGCATCAACTGCTTAAACTGAAACGATAATCCAGTGTCAAACCTTGGCTTAAAAAAATTACATCTATTATGTGCTCTGTTGTAGCTGGTACATTCTAAAACTATGTTCAAGTAAAAATAAAACCATAATTAAAGATTTCAAAAGTGGATGGATCAAATGTTTACCTCTAGGTAATCATCGACGAGTCTCCGGCGACCTCGCTCGTCGAGCTCGGGGTCGTGGTCGTCGTCATGTAGTTGTGCGATGGTCACTTTCGGCTCAAAGATGGGCGCGATGCGCCGCGATATTGCCTTCTCGTATACCTTCACGCCCTCCGACGGAGAGTACTGGTTGATTTTACTGCAAACAGCACAAATTAAGTTTAGGTCAAAGATTTTCTATGCATGTCAAATGAAAGAAAGAAGCTTCAAAAATGAAAAAATTATAGCTTTTAAATTAATTTACGAACATCAAGTTTATACTATTTATTGTGTTTTCGACAAATTGTCCTACGAGGGATTAAAACATGGCAGCCACAACCGTGACAGCTCCGCCACCAGGACAATTGAAATATTGTTATAATTGAAAACACTTAGAATTTTCTTAACACAGTAAAATTAGGCCTAAACTTCAGGCCGGCCAAGTTATTTGGCGAGTACTGTACTATCAGATGGACCGTACGCCTGTTTGCCACCAACGCGGCATAAATCAAAATCAGCGCCACTTGACAATCTTTTTCCGTCTTTTGCCGCATTTCAATATTTTCTTATGTTATATTTTTCA
This sequence comes from Schrankia costaestrigalis, assembly GCA_905475405.1. NCBI lineage: Eukaryota > Metazoa > Arthropoda > Insecta > Lepidoptera > Erebidae > Schrankia > Schrankia costaestrigalis. The sequence goes on from FR997832.1 coordinate 10,754,472, forward strand.
TTTTGATGGCAATACAAACAAATTTTCATTTTATTTCATTTCAAAATAACGTAATAAGTTGTCGACTCACGCATCAGTAAACCCGTATAGCTGCTTGAGATGTTGCTTGAGCACTAGTAGCAGCAGACAGCCGCGCGCTTGCCGCATGGCGTCACGCAGCGGTCGCGTACTTTCTGGAAGTTGCGCCAGTAACGTTTCCGCTTCTTCGTCGTCCTCCTCCTCGTCTAGGGGCTCTTTCTCTTCTGTATTTGGTTTGTTTAAGCCCTGGAAAAAGATTATTGTAACTTATTATTTGATCTAGACTTTAGCTATTAAATCATAACTATTTTTATGCAGATATTATGACAGCAAAATAATAAAACAGGGACTTATTGCTTCCGTTGGCAATAATAAACTATAGCTAACCTTGAAAACAATAACTTTCAGAACTTTGCATGTTGAAAACGATTTTAAACATGTCCTACTATTAGACAAAAATTTGCCCATACCTTTCATTTATTACTTTTCATATTTGTTATTTACTTATCACTTTTCTTCTGTGTAGGTTCATCATGTAAGTATGATTAAAATTTAAATCTTACCTCTCGAAAAAGCTGTAATAGATTAGATCCCGATGTGGAAATAATGATGTCAATGTGATGTATAATAAATAGAGGTTCATCTTGAACTTGATATGGAAAATAGCTCAGATTGTCTGCTAGGTATAGCATTTGATCAAGTGGCGCAGTCTGAAACAAAATAACATTCATTAGATTCCTGTTTAGATTGTTTATTTTATAAGATTCCTAATAATATCATAAAATAATTGTGTATATTTGGAGTCATTTCAAAAACTATTGGACCAATGTAGATGTGTTTTATAACTATCTTTCACTGTGAGGAGGCTAAATGTTATGCACAAATGACATAGGCAAATTCTTGTATTTATTATATCTTTGATATTAACTTAATAGACGGTGATCAGGGAACAGATACATGGTTGCTTCCTATGTGTCCCATCAAAGCGCTTATACTTTTAGAGAGGGATTATAAAAGTAAATAAGAGAGCTATATTTAAAGTCTTCAAACGAATCTAATCAGATATTAGGGGGATGCGCAGAACATAAAAAATAATGAATCAAACTAAATTGGTTCAAGAAATAAGATCGAGCACAGGAATTTGCAATGACTTCAGTAAAGGACTTGGTAAGGATAGCAGGAAGCAGACACTTATAGATTCTGTTTAGGATAATGCTGCTAAGTAAGCTGTATGTGAATGCTGAATGAGTGTGTTTGTGTAGAATTAAAAATGTACGATAACTTACAGAGACGTCATCAAACTGTTTGAGTAGGGACAAGATTAACGCTCGCCGCTGTGGTCGTGTGTTACGTAGTAATGAATATAAGAATCCATTCAAAGCAGTCGGCAAATCGTCCTGGTCTTTTTTCCTGAAAATAATAGTATAAACAATTAACAACTACGAAATATTACCCAAATATTTTTATTAAAAAATGCATTATACTACTCTATTAGTTTTAAAATATTACCTCTTAAAATTTTGTAGGTAAATACTTAGTATAAGTGCAAACAAAAATTAAAACATACATTCTAGATTTAGAAACAAAACAGGGTGTACATAGTTTTGGGTGGCATAATTTTACTAGGCAGAAACATAAAAATATTAACAAAAAATATAATAGAGAAATATATAATATTGTTGTTTACTCGTGAGAAACAACTAAAAATAATAACTTAAAAAAACTGTAAGTCAATAAACACTTACCTAAAACCTCTAATAACGCCATTGTTTGCATTAGTTTGCAATATTTTTTGTAATTGATATGAAAGTTTAATGCCAAGCTGAGCTTTCATATGTATAAATCCAGGATATTTCTTATCTATCTCTTGGAGGTGTTTGTCTGCAGTGTGTGACACTGTTACTTCTAGGTCAGTACTCATACATATTAAATATGGAACAATCTGGAAAAAAATAGTAAATAATTATAGCTACACAATTTGCATTTTTACTATTATTTTGTAAGTTTTTTGCATCCTTGTTCTGGATGTTACAATATTGCACATCGACTTTTGTAAAGAGACAATCGGCCAATTTCGGCTTCGTAGAGCATTATCTTTATCGTACGAAATACACACAGTCTGGTATCTATTAGCAACTGTTAAGGGTACGCATTCCACAGGCACGGACTTGCTAGTGGGCGGAGCCTAAAACTAAAATTTCCCAAAATAAATTTGGTGAAAGGGTATTACGTACAAATAATATTAACATATAAATAATAACTATTTGATAATAAATTATTAAATGAAGGAGCAATTAACCGTTTGTATGGAGTTGCGACTGGGATGGGTACCCTTAAAACAAATTATGATTTGATAGTGTGCGACAGAGATAACGCTCTACGAATCCGAAATTGACCGATTATCTATTTCGACAGGTGGATGTGCAATATTTACGGCCGGGTACTGTATACAGTGATGGGACAAGTGATCGCAACGCACTTAATGTTAAGAATTGCAAACTAGCTAAACTAATTGAGAACGAACGGAATAGAGTATAGTTCCTAGGTCTTCAGCAGCATCACAATGGTCTTTTCAATAAATTCCTCACACTATGCTTAATGATCTAATGTTATGGGAAGGTGTATTAAGACAAAAAAGTTGATTTATGTTTTATTCAACTGTTTTTGCCTTTGAATAGATAAAGATATTCACTAATATTTTAGCATTTTACAAGAAAAATAAGAGAAAAAACATACAACATACCTGTACAGGGTGCACAAGACCCTGTGCTAGAACAAGTTGAACAACCTTCATAGCACTGGAACGCACGACAGTGCTCGTGTGCAAGAATGAGCCGAGGATCTCCTTCAAGTACAGCTGTATCACAGTCGATGCCATACCGGACGAGACGTCGCCCATCTCTTTGAGATTCTCGTGTTTTGATCTTTTTGACCCTGGGTAAAATATTGAAAATTAAATTCCATACAGAAGTTTTATTGAATTATAAAGGGTAGTATTTAATCTTACAACTGTAAATCCACATTTTTCTATCAAAGTATTCGAAATTGCTAAAAAAAATACTGAATTGCACACTAAATTTGTTCATCAAATAAATCAAATGTACTACACTGTTTGATGTTTAAAGCTAAACTATTTTACTAGTTTAATATCTGATATAATATAGTAAATCTAATTATCCTTTCAGTGCAACGAAACATTTAATCTGTTTTTTTGGAGTACGTCACCTACTAAATTTTAAAGAACATGAGTTATTCTAAATAAAACACCATTTAATCAGTCATGTTTATTAAATTATAGTTCTCAAAAAATCAAATAAGTGTTATCATCATAATGACTAATTATGGCACAATGGTAAGACTACTCAGACTTTTTTAACAAATTAATTAAAATATTAAAAAAATATATATTTTTACTATAATCAGGGCAGGTCTTGCTTTTGTTGGTAGTCCGCGTTTTCGCTTTATCCTGATAGGTATGTTTTTAGCTTCTGCAGGTGGTGTGACATAATGGAGCCAGGACTTGTAAAATTTTCGAGAATGAAAAATTTTTTTTTTCGTAAATTAAGAATGTGGCTGATACGGATGATCCTCTGGTCACAGTTCTAACATAACCTAACCAAATGATATTTTGATCGAAAAGTTCAAAATCGGTCAAAATTTTTTAAGTGTCAACAAAACAGTTGAACAAAGAAAAATATAGTTGTGTTAAAGCGATATTAGTTCAACAAGTAGCAAATTAGTGTAGTTATTATACCCCTTCCATTATATTTAACAACATTTGACAGATTGTCGTTAGTGACGTTCAGCAGTATTTGGAATGTAATGCCACTCGATTGTAAGCGATTTTTCGATTTTCCAAATTGCTTTATTTTACACATTTGGATCCTTACATCAACTTACATCATCTTTTACATAATATTATTGTTTTTTTCTTTAATAGTATTATTATTTTTACGAATTAGCCTATAGCTTAAAATTATATAATTATAGTTAGCGGTATTATTTAAAATACATAATTTATCCTGACACATTCGCGGGTTATAGCTAATCTAAAATATCACATTACATTTTATAAACGCATTATGAAGAGTTCAGGTTTATTCATAGCATTTATTTCTACCGATTATTTGTAATTTGTATCATAATGGTTGTATGTAATCGTTATGAGTGTCCATCACTAAGTAACCATGGTAACCGAAAAAAACATGGGTACATCCATGAAATACAATATTATTTGTTCGAAAAATAAGCGGAAATATTACGAAACTTCATGGACGTGAACTGTCAAAAAGCTAAACTTACGCTGGAAAGGGTATAGATAACCTAAAACATGCATTCTCTGTTATGCAATTTTAGATAATGATTTTAGTAATTCGGTGGTAATATTGGATAATTTAGTGTGCAAATCAGTATTTTTGTTATATGGCGAGTAATTTTGTTTTACAGTGCTTAAATCTGTGGTTTTAGCAAGATTTTCGTAGTAAAATTAGATAAAAAAAGTCGCTAACTTTGATATATTTTAGACCTTTTCTTATGCTACACATTTAGTTATACAATTATTTAATTTGATAAACAGTCATTTATTTGATATGCTGGTACATTATTAGTGGATAATTGTTGTTTGCTTAAATTTTAAATAGAGGTGCAATTAAAAATTCCCCAATTATAAAGTACAATTGTGGGTTACCCATGTTAAATTAAACTTAACAACAAAGCAGTACTGCACAGTTATGCACAGTTTGTAGCTAATATTGATAAATTATGCAGACGACAACTTATAATACGAGTGCAGGTAGTAAGTCATATTAGCAAGTAGACCTTTAATGGATTAGCAACCTCAAAAGATTTCACAAAAAAGATAATCTTTGATGAAATCTACCCTCAATTTATAATTGTATAAGTAAGACTCCAAGTAATTATCTTAACAATTTAATACAATAAGATTATAAAGTATACTCACATTCTTTATCTTGTCGTATCATCCTCTGCTCTTCTTCTTGTAAGTACATTTCAACGTTTTTCAAAACGTCCGCTTTCATTTCAATCGGCGCTAAATCCGATGTTAGCAGTTGATGATAAAACTCTTTTAATTCTGGCCGCAACATAAACTCGTAATGTCGTACACAAACTGATCCCAATGCTTTGAGCGTATGCGAGACAAAATCTTCATCTTCCAGACCAACGAAAAACATTAACGTTGTAAATATTTGTTCTTTTATGTCGCTCTGAAATTAGAAAAAAATTATAAGAAATTTTTTGCTAAATAAAAGAGAGAATTTATTTCGATCTTTTTTTATATTAGGTACTTACCGGAAGCCCATCTATGACTCTTGCTTCAGTGAAATCAAAATATCTCAACAAAAGTCCGACTATGAACAATGCTCGTCGAAAATGCGGTCTTGAATGCAATGCTCTTGTCATTTCTGGGTTTCGCTGCCAACAGTGTTTCCATTGAAGAAGTACACCTGCAGGGCACAGTTAGAAATAATAGTTATAAAACTTGCAGATCCAGCCACATAACAAACACGAAGGCGTAGTGAACATCTCCTGCAGTAGGGATCGAGCCCTCAGTTGCAGGACTTTAGCAGACATTATGTTATAGGAAACAAAGAATATCCAAGCTTAACACAATCATTTGTGAATAAAAGAAATATACCAAGCTACTCACCATGGTACTTATTAAATACATCTCTAATAAGTTTATAGTTGTGCGTGAGATTATTGACAATAGCAGCGAGGCACGCTATGCAGGCCGCTATGACGAGTTGCCCTCGCTGCAATATCAGTTTGACAGCGTCCTCCTCCAACTGGGCGAGGAATACTTCACTAGGGTGCTCCATTAGCGGTACCACTAGTTCCAACGTCGATGCCACAGTCGACATAATCTGTTGTTCGTATTGATTCTGTAATGCAATAATAAAGAATGGTTGGAATATTTTCATTAAATTTATGATATATTATCTATCTAGATTATGCAGGTTGTTAAACGAATGTTTCGATAACGGTAAGTGACAGTCACTGCAGCTAGAAGCAGTATCTTACTTAATTTACAAAAAAAGGCTGTTATACCTTTTTTTCAACACATTACAATTAGATATATCCCATTCTTTGCCTGCCATTTTCACACATGACTAGCTTTTAAATTAAAATTCAATTTTAAGAGGAAACAATCGAAACTACGTACCTGACATTTTAAACTCAGGTATGGCTGCAGAGTTAATGCATGATTCACTAACAATTGAGGCCTAATTCTGGCAAATAAATGCAGTGTCGATAGACAAGCTAATATACGCTGTGACGAACCCATGCCTGTAACAAAATATTATAATTTAAAATAGATAATAAATAATAAAATTATATCAAATTATTATTAATTGTTATATTATTTGTTTACCATCAGCGCTTGTTTCTTCTAACTGTAGTAAACTTTCTATGAGACAATCTACTATTTGTTGACAAGCAAGTAAAAGTGCTTTAGGTGGTTGATAAATAATTTTCGTGGAATCATCTTTGTCCTCTTTTGGTTTGAACAACTGTAAAGAGAAAAAAATAATTAATGAAGACAATAAACGAAACAGATTTTTAGTAGAATAATAGTTTTGTGTTAGGGTGTTTACCACACCAATTGATTTAGCGTCGATTGATGCTATTGATCGACCATCAATTGTTGCCATCAATCGACCCTAATCGATAGAATTGCTGCAGTAGAAACTGTCTATCGATCAATTGTCGAACTATTGTTGTGGTAACATCCTAAAGGGCATATTAATTATCCCCCTTACATGAGTAGGGGATAATTCATGCCCCTACTCATGTAAGGGCATGAATTATCCCCCTACTCATGTTGGGTTAGGTTAGGTTTAATTCGCCTCTTTAATTTAAGAGGCGAATTAAAACGCCTCTTAAATTTTAGTCAATTGATTAGCTTAAATTTTTACGGTTTTGTTTGGTATAAGGTTGGTTTTACTAATAAAAATCTCGCTAAACAGTAATTAAATTTAAGAGACGTTTATGAGTAAAGGGGTATATTTATGATATACTTACACTTGTCAATAGTTGTTGAAACCACTCCAAGCCGATGTCTCTGGACGATATCACGACATCAGTGATATTGAGAACTTTCCTGGTGAGAGGGTCAGCAGCGGCCGCGGTCATGTCCAGTGTCCCCGGCCGTGCTGTGTTCGCACAAGGACTAAACCACATATTTTGGAATACTTCCATCACTAATTTTCTAATACCCTCTTCATCATTCACTCTCCTAATCATTTTTACACATATTTCAGGTATTTTAGGAAACTCTGGGCACTCTATACAAATGTCTTTTAAAATTTTTATTACTCTTTTTCGCACCGAAACACCAGTGTCCTAAGAATTGAAGGAACACAATATAAATATCATAATCACAATATAATAATAATTTTTATCACTGTGTATACCACTTACCAATATTCTATTTGACAGCATCCCATAATACTTATCGATAAGATCTGGTCGACTGAGTACGAACTTGCCCACTAAATCTACCGCGGCTTCTCGTACAGCAGTGGACTGATCCAAAAATGACCTATTTACACCAATTTGCATATCTGGTCGAGCCAATACGGCAGGATCCGCTTCTACAATCATAGCCAGACATTTCATTGCCTTTGTACGTATAGCTATCGTGTTCTCACATAAAATAACCAGGATTTTTCTTAAATATCTATCAAAGCTCTGAGAAAATGATCGCTTCGAAGCTAAATACTGTGAGATAAGTTCTGCTCCACTATAATCAATGTAGGATTGCATAACTTGCACTTGCGTTCCACCTTGATATCTGAAAGGGCGTATTTTCTCAAGGAAGAAGTTCTTGCGTCGCTCCATAGTTTTAAACTTCTCGGCCGATATAAGTGCACTGGAACTCTGTTTCTTTTCAGCCTTAACTCTGCGCCCCTCGTCATCACTATCATCATCTGGTTCCGATTCTTCGTCACTGGTTTCATCCTTGAATCGTTTCTTAGATTTATTCTTAACCTTCTTAGTGGGTGATGTACTTTTCGGTTGAACAACCATATCTCTGTACCACTGCGTGATATAGAAATGTCGGGCACAATTCCAGGCTTGATCTTTCTGTCCGTTGATCGCTAAGTAGTCGAGTAACACTCGCTGCAAGAATTCCGTTCTCTCTTCGTCTTCATCAAGGCCTGAAGTCACGCTCTAGCAAAAGGAAGGTTAAAATAAATATAGTAAATAGGTACAGCTTCTATGGAAATTAAAAATTAAATGAAACAATAATAAAACCACATCATCATAACAGCCCATTAATCTTCCACTCCATGGCTTCTCCACCAACGGTCTACTAATATCATGCAGGGCATTCTTTTGCGAACTAATCTAAAAGCTTCCTTTTCGTTAACCATGTGAGGAGACATGTTGTCCCACATGTATTTGTACCATGGAGGTATGTTTTATATTTTTTACTAATACATAAGTGGACTTTGTTCATCACCACACAAATCTAAAATGTTTAATGAGAATGATTTAAAACATACCTGCGCCTGATTGCCATCTTTTTCTTCCTCGGCTCTTATATCTCTCACGACAGCGTCCATGGTGGCAAGTTTTGCTCGGGACTGAACGCTGTCCCGTCTCAGTCGCGCCGCCACAAGACCCAAGTACTCTAGCGACGCAACCCGAACTGACATCTCCATAGTCTTGTCTGACATATATTTCACCTGAAGATTACAAAAAGGCATTAAGAAAGTTACATGGCAAAACACATCCTACTAATAATATAAACGCGAAAGTTTGTAAGTATAGAACATTGATTTACAAAAAACCCAAGATGCACAGATTCAAACAAAACTAACAGCCAAAAGTGTCACTAATTATACATACGCAATAAATACGTATAGTAATATCGTACACATTTTTTTTTTCAAATTCATTCTTACGCGCATGATATAAAGTTGTATTTACAAAGTAATGCACAAAAAGCAATAAAAAATTTAATGATTGACGTTTGCCGGTAGAACAATGAATAAGTTGGAGACGATTAATGTTTTAATTTTTCATACATTGAATTAGTTTTGAAAAATGTTATAAATGTTTGTTCTAAATATATGAAATATATTTATTGTAAATATATTATTAGGTAGAAAATTAAGAAAACCAATATTAACTTTAAAATAGTTAAATTTATATTTTTGTATGGTGTAGCATTGGTAGAAAAACAACAATATTGGCCCATACGAAAAAAAAACCTAGCAGAACATAACATGACATGTAGGGTGAAGCTACCAATTATCAGCACTTTAAGAGTTACTCCTACTTTAATATCATTTATCACAGTGTTAATACAGATAACGACTTTAACAACATGCTTTCTTGGTTCACTATTAAATAAATAATTGATTTTAATTATAAAGAAATGTTTTTATTCATACACATGTTATTTAGATGAGTCTGACTAAATAATTACCCTAACACCAATTATTGGCACCATCATCACCAATTACTAGCATCGACCGAGTCAATTATCAGCACTGTGATATAAGTCATAAAATTAGGTAGATAAATGAAATAATCCAATGGTTATAGCAAAATCTCTTTTATTTATACCTAGCCTAACAACCGAAGTTTCAAAAAATCCAAAAAACAATAAACAGGTCATGATTATGTTCATATAGACTATATTCTTAAAAACAAAATAAAAAAATACTCAATGAAGCCCTAAACTAAGTATTCAAAATATAAACACTTAAAAAAATTACGAATTGATGACCTCGTCTCTTTTAAACGCCCGTAAATAACTATATAAATTATGTAAAATTATAACTATTCTTTAAAAACAAAATACAAAAAAGTATAAAAATTAATAAGTCTAACAATAAAAAAATTAAACATAATAAAAAAAAAAATTAAAGTCGACTCCATTAGAAATAAGCAAAGAGTCATAGTATAACTCGGAAGAAAAATAAAGAGGTTGTTATGCATTGTTCTTTCACTTAAAAAGCGGCTATTGTAATTTGCCGGATTGTAGGGGAGAGTCAAGATGGTGTCAAGTGAGGTTTTTAAGACAAATTAAATCAAAATTACAAGTTGCTCAATATATTTAGTCCTATAAACAACAAAAACAAATCAATTAACTATTTTACTTATCCAAAGTACGATATCCCATCCTTTTTTAACGTTCTTGATGTGATATTTCGGCATTTTTGTCTTGTGTACATGGTAACGCGGGCGACGCGATACTAATTGAAAAGAGGCGCACAATTTGAAATTGTGCGCTTATTTGTTGCGGACGGTTTTGGGAAGTGGAGTGTGTATCTTTGGTTTTTTGTAAATCAATGGTATAGATGGGTGTTTGTTATTCTTTGACGTAAAAGCTACTGCATGGATTTAAATGAATTTTTTTAATAATATAGTTTATAAATCAGAAAAAATCATAGGCTTCTATTTATAACGATATTGTATTGTATTTATAATATAAACTGTGCGAAAAACTAATCATGCACAGACGAAATCGCGGGCACTAGGTAGTAAATGATTAAGTTCTGAATAATGAATACTTACTAGCATCGTTCCAAGTAGACTAAGCAGTAGTTCAGTCGCAGGCCACTCAGGTTTATTTACAGTAGTAAGTAAATCGTGTACGAAATTTTCAAACAGAGGCCTGAAGTCGATCTCCTCATTTCGGCTCCGGCATTTGTTCAGGAATGACGTCAGGAATGTACCACCCACACTGATCGCTGCCTCGTACTTGGATATTATTAACAGATCTTTATCTACGTTCTGAAATATATACAAATTGTATGTACAAGTTGTCAAAAAACCAATTAAAAATAGAAGATCTTCCTCACACATTCACACAACGCCATATAGTCCTATACTAAGCTGAGCCTTGTACTATGAGGGATACTAGATAACATAAACATACATGCATACTTTTTTAGAGTTAGGTTGCCACTCGTCAGTTTCTCTAATTGGTCTTTTTCCGAATTAGGGAGACTGTCGAAATAGCGAAACTGATCAGTTAACGAAATGTAAAAAACTGACGAGTTAGGGAAAATGACCAATCAGGGAAAATAACCAATCAGAGAAATTGACGCGACCTAACTAGACTAACTACTACTACTTACATACTCCTTTTTTGTATATACTTAAATATCAGTCAAGGGGATGATAATAAACTAACTATATACCTACCTATTAACATTTTTATTCAATGTAATAGAGTAGTTTAATATTACTTTACCTTTTTGCTTTCAGATGATTCGTGATCTTTATCTTTGTCTTGTGTCTTACACAATGTCTCAGGCAATGTGACCACACACTGCACTAGTTGTAATACGAGCGCCGTCAGCATTTGTATTTGTTGATCTGAGCTCAATCGGAACGACCTTAAATTATGCTTAGAACTAGGTATACGGGCTATCGATGCTAAAATATCTTCTAGAAGCAGTCGTCTGTGCTGCTCATATTTCGTGAATATCTGAAAAAGAAAACAGTATTTAACTAAAATTGGATACACTACTTCGACAAACAAAGGGGACGAGTGCGGTAAATATCTTTGATGAACATTTTGATGCCCTAAATTCAGAAGCTGTTGAAGGTACTCATTGTTATGCTACATTCCTAATTTCACACTGTGAAAAGGGAGCTAATAAAAAAGTAGCATAGACAGGAAGATTACAGAGCGAACACATTTAAGGTTCAGCTTATGTTATGTGTGTATGCTAGCAGGTGGGCTAGGAAAAAAACTTATACGTACGTTTTGTCAGGAACAATATAAACAGCACAAGACACGCCAATAATAGTTTCAAGATTTACCGTAGTGACAAGCTTGAGCGCACTAAGCTGAAGCTCGCTGACATTCTCGACGAAGAAGGGCGAGACTCCCACAGTGGAGGCGTGCAGCACCGTGGTGTCGGTGAGGTGGTGCGCCGCGAACAGCTCGGCCAACATCGTGACGCACTCGTGCGCGTGACCGTACAGCTCCCGCACGGCGCGCGTGGACGTGCCCGAGCTGCTGGACGCGCCTGTCCCGCGACGCTGTCCACCGCCCCCCGCGCCCCCGCCGCGACGCTTGCGACCGTCCACTGTAATATACCCATACTCATGTAACACATAACGCGTTTTATATGGGAAAAGTTAAGTATAGCAGCAGGAAAGTCATTGCTTTTTGACCGACATTTTGAAATATTTGTAGACACAACACACACACAACACAGCTAGTGAGCTGTGTTGTGTGTGTGTTGTGTCACTACGTCAAGTCTATTTGAAACTTCCAATAATATAATACATTTGACGGTAAACGTTTCTATAGGTGATAGACAGTAATTATACTACAATTTAAAAGTAAAAAAAATATATACAATTCAAAGTTACAACTGAACCTCAATATTTACAAAACAAAAAATTAATTACCTATTAAAAGCTTCTATAAAGTATAGCGAGTAGTAATTTAGACGGTATTTCAATACTGTCTAATATTTCAAAATAGCTAAGTCGAAGGTATATTTTTTTAAATTTTAACAACATATATTATCTTGTACCAACTAACATTGTACGTAATAAAGGGTCTAAGAATAATTACCTTTTTTCTTAGAAGTACTTTGAATGCTGTACACTGGATCATACACACAATAAATAGTATTGTTCATCTGAAATTTGATGAACATAATAATTCTATCTATAACATCTTCTAGGAATATCCGTTTCGGCATGTTAGGAGATGTCATCACATACAGCGCAGTTAAACAAGCGTCTGAAGCGCACATAACCCTCTCTAGTGCAGACTCCATCCACATTTGTCTCATCTCTTCACTGTCCTCCTAAAAATTTATAAATACAAAATATTTTAAACTATTTTTAACATAGAGAATATGAATAAATAAGCACTTAAACAAGCCTATTTCATAATTATATCAGTTATCTTTATCACTTTATTGCATCTTTATTACATCTTTCCACATTTGGCAGTTCTAGATTCTGATCTGACTAGATTGCCTGTCCACCTTTTAAGGATCTACCAATCGCCTTTTCAGAACTTATCTACACCAAGTTGAAGTGTAATTTCGGTGGCAACCACAAGTAAATACATAAAATTGACTACTATACTTACAGGGTCTCCCACTAATGACATCTTCTCTGCCGCCCTAACATTCTTCTCCATAAGACTTAATAATCGAACTAATCTGTCAGAAGGAATAGCTTCCATAGCACCAAGATTTTTCAACTTAGCTGCTTCTGAACATAACTCTTGGAGTTGATAACGCGGTAATAATAATTCTTCAGGTATATCATTTCCCTCTGAAAATGTATTTATTCATTAATAAAAATAATTATTAATCAGTATTAAGTTCTTGTTGTGTAAAGATGCTTACCCATTTCATCAGTTATAATTACTTCATCGTCAATAGTTTCAAATACCGATTCAATCAATTTGTTAAAACGTTGATAGGTATTTGTCTCCATTAACTCATCTACCGAAAGCATTTCTAGCACAGGTACTAATCTTCGCTCCACTTTTCGTAACTTAGGCCGTACTGAAAATCATAAACAATATTTTGTTTGTTTACAAGACATTATTCTTGTACGCACAGCAACACACAAAAATATATGTACCTACATTTAAATATGTCTTACTGCAAAACATTAAAATGGACCATGGTCTAGTTTGATGTGCTACATTTTGGTAAATATACCTCTACTCATAATGTAGTTTAGAATACCTGCTAATATTACGAGTATTACGGCGAATACTCGCTATTTCTTAGAGTCGGACCAAGTTGGTTAAAATTTGGTAATGAGGTAACTGTAACACCTACAGTTATAACATAGGCTTCTTTCGTTAAGATCGAAAATGAAATTTGAACAATATCATCAGATAAATACGTATAACACATATTTTTCCAGGTAGGTCATATACCTAGTCCTACCAGTCGTTATGATTATGTCAATTCTTAAGTAAATTATTATTTTTAATACATTGAATATTTCTTTGAAATCTAAATATGTTGACCAATCAGGTCGCTACTAAACGCTCTGTATCGGAAATTTACCTGCTTATGCAAGTGGCTATTATGCAGACTACAAGTAGGAAAAGATTTTGTTCCTTACCTCTATTTAAAAAAGTAACAGAACATAAGTCAGTAATTTTAGTTCTACTTAACGAGTTACTTGACAGACGAGGAGAAATTGAGAGCAATGGTTTTTTTACCTGTTTGATTCGGAAGTGTAAAATCACAATATTGTTTAAGTTGAATTCTTAACACATTTTTGGAAGATTTTCCTACCAGATTATTAAGCAACCAATTGCCTTAAAGTCTTGTTTCAAATTACAATGACTGGTATCCAACAATATTTATTTTTAAAAAACTCATTTAATCTAATACAGATGAATGGATGAAGGATAGACATGGACATTGAACGAACACCAATAGTTTTTTTTTTGGCGCCAAATTCAAATACGCACAAGTATGGAAACGGCAAAAGCCCATAATTAAGCATTTAAAAAAAAATATGAGTGAGTCAATCTTTAGATGTATAATAAAAAAAAGGAATATGTAAATTTCACTGTTTTTAACTAAAACATCGACAAATTGAGTAAAATTATATAATTTCAAGTTACATAATTGGTTCGCAAAAGATATTTCAAACCAGATATTATGTAACATTGCTTAACTTCGATATTCGAAATAGTACATCAAAATTCGGAATATTTTGTGGCTCACAATGGTCGAGAGTTATTCGAGTTCATAAATACGACTTCATGACTGCTTACGCCACTAAACCCTGTATTGCTGTAAATTGAGCGTAACATACTACTTTATTAAATTTAAAAATTTCACAATATTAATGTTTTTTAACATAGATTCGATAGTAAGATAAGTAACTTAGACTGCTTTTATTAAATAGGGCTCCGCAGAAAAAAAAGGTATAAACTGAGACATTTTATTTACTGTGCTTTCACTGGAGATAGCTAATATGTACTATATATGAGGCCACCAGAACCAGAGTGGCCCAGACCCAAAATACAATTATGTGGATATCTGCCAAAAGAGTTTATGCGAAATTTTAAGTTAATGTAACTTTAAAAAAATATATGGACAGTATGTTTAATATTTGTAAAAATATGATGTAGTTATTGATAAAATTTAGATAAACTATTAAAACAATCGGTATTTTACTTATTTGCCATTTTATTTGGACATGGGCCACTATGGCATTTAGCATTGACAATAAATTTAAAAATAGTGTAGTGGGTTGGGCCACTAGGTATGAAACTTATAACCTTTTCTTTTGATTTAAATGCAAGTTGGCCTTTTTAAACTTAAATAGGATAAATTAAAATTAAAACAAACTTATTTACTGTGTAATTTTGATTAAATTTATGTTTTATCTTAATTTTTTTTCTTAGTTTAATTTTGACTTTAGACTATATTAATTTTAGCTTATTTATAAACATTTAGCGCGTCTTAGGACAATCTGGTATGGTTATTTATTTAATAAATAGGTTTAGTTTAGCCTTTTAAAATAAAAAATAACATTTCATTTACGTGGGCAAAACCATACATTGAATAACACGTAAACACTGCACTTAGATAACTAGTTTCGAATCGTTTCCAATCCTATTAATAAATATACTAAACTATTTTTGAATGTCAGAACATTGTAATAAACTAAATAAATAAGGCTTCTAATTATAACATCGCACTTTTGGTGATTTTTAGGCTTACATACAAAATAATGGATAAAAAGTGTCAATAATCGAATGCAAATATAAAAGATTTTACTAGCCAAACTATTGGAGTAAGTTATATGTATAAGTTTTTCTTTTCTATGACTTAAACGCTTGATTTTTTTTAAAAAATTGGCTCAATATCGAATAATTAGAATGACGTAGTTAATGTTCCGAAGGATACCTAACTTTGCCAACGCTGTCTAGATAGTAAAGAAGAAGGGATACTTACTACAAACTCTATTACTGCATTTTTCAGACGTCAGTTTCCATTTTACATTTCAATTTACAAATGTTTACATTTGTCTCGTATTAAATAAAGCAATTGTGAATAATAAAAAAACATTTAAAACTCTGGTTTGATTCCCTCTTAAACTAAGTTTGCAAGCTGCTGGCGCTGGCCAGACGGATTGGTATAGGGTTTAATTTCAAGTGTTTATTCTTTTTATTTCGTAAAGACAATATTCATGGAAAGTCTCTTAGTCGCTTTTTACGACACCCATGGGATGTGATGGGGTGGTTACATATTGTATTCTTAATCTGTCACCACTCGATTTTTTTTTATTTTAAATTTCCAATTAAAAAACTTACGTAAGCTAGAGACTAATTAAAATGGTACGGTGTTCTTGGTATTACATAGTAATAAATTACTAAACCTATTCTGATAAAATTGCCATGAGACTAATCAGAATGAAAACTCTTTCTCTTTCTTTCTCTCTTATCGGTTTATAATTGACTGAGTTATGAAGTTCCAAACATGAAAAAATATTTGGAGTCGGATAAAAAGAAAAGCTTAGTTACAGGAATTTGATGAGGGAAAACTACAAAATAATTATTACAAGTATGTAATAATTACTTTGTTGTGATAAGTATATTATATCTTTGTAGTCTGTGATGACCTAATATATAATTTATAATCATAAGATCATATATTATAGTTAGCTTCTTACCCGTCTGTAACGCCCCTACATTTAAAAACGATTTTTCAAATTAACTATCCAAGATCCGCGAAAAACTTCATAATTGCATTGTTGTACTACGGAACTCTAGAAAGATAAACTTGCCATTTAAGTCAACTTCAATGTAGTCAGTGGATTCATTCTTAATTACTTACACTCATTGTAACTCCAGGTAGATCTATCCTAAACAAAAATACTTTAAATTATGGTAATTTATAAGTTTGAATTAGTTGCCGCCAAAAAACAAAAAAATATTGACTAATAAATTGATATTCTTCCCTTTAAACTTATTGCAGTACTGCAAACTTCTTGCACGCTTACGTAAAATAATGAAAAATTTATACACACTTATTTCTAAAAAACACTATTCAGTAATTAAAAAGTACAAAAATAATAATCTCTACTCGTAAAAACATAAGGTTCAAAACCAGAGTAACTCATGTCACATGAGCCAAAATGGCGCCGAAAACCATAGTGACCCAAGTGATCTGGGTCACTGTGGTCTTTCGCTATTACTTTAAAATTCGAAATGGCAAAACTCTTTTTTATAACGCCATCTATGATTTTATTTTAAAATTAACTTAAAATCATTTTGATTATAAACTTAGGGGTTTTAGGGTGGCATTGCCGTGCCTAACTAAAAAAATCACAAATTGTGGTCTGGGCCGCTCTGGTTCTGGTGGCCTGATATATTCAAAACCAAATTTGAAATAAAACCTTTCTAAATATCGTTAACCTAAGCTTATGACTTATGAGCATCTTGATTTTTTTTTTTAAGAAGAAACCAATGTGAAGAATTTCATTGTTTACATTTTAACAATCACCTAATTATTTTGAGTAGATTTACATAATCTACTATATAAAAATAAGTCGGGTTTTCCTTCCTGACGCCATAACTCATGAACGCACGAACCGATTTCCACGGTTTTTCGGCTTCGTTAGGTTTATAGCAAAGAAAATTCAGGAACAACAGAAAAGCGGGAAAATAATGCCCGGGCGAAGCCGGGACCGGCCGCTAGTTGTATTATGATTATCCATGTATTACCTAGAATATAGTGTTCACGCCTTTACAACAGCATCTCATCTCAATGTTAATATAATAATTATTTTTTATTCATGTATCACTCACCTATCGCGGCTTCTGCTTCTTCTTTTTTACTTGCCTCCTCATGTTTTCTCTTAACTGCCTCCCAATTTTTCTCTCTAGCTATATCTATCGCTTCTCTTTCCTTATCTACAGTGGGCGTATTACTAACAGATTTCGGTTTAAGTGGAACATTATCATCGGAATCGGAATCCAGATTACTAGTCTTCGTGGACCTATCTTCGCTTGTAAAATCATGTTTCTTCAACAAGCCCTCCTGTAGAAAACATATTATATTGTTTGTTTGTTATAAGGTAATTTCTTGATTAACAAGGCACTATATCCGTGCCTTACTGTAGAGTGTATGGAACAGAAAATAAAATACAAGTATGAGGAGGTAAAACATTTCAATATAGATTAATACTTACAGACAGTCGCCCAAGCTTAACTACTGGATATCTGTTATTCATGCTGGCTGTACTTTTGTTTGCGTCTTGTTTATCTTGCATACTTGGATTTTGTACTTGTTGCGGCGGCGCGTACGGCATACCCATAGACGGTTGAGGCACTTGAGGTTCTTGTCGTAATGGCGACGGCGCGACACTCGCTTGAGCTGGAGATTGCCCAGTCACTACATTACCATCTATCAACAAGAAAATATATCAGGCTATTATCTAGTTTCCTAAGAAACAATGTGTGTTATAGATTGCCGGCCTGCCTGCAGTTATGGGAAATGAGGCATTAAATATTAACCAAACCAGGTGGTAAACAGTAACTCAACTACGCAAATAAAAGTAGTATTTAAAAAAAAGTAATACATACCTTGTTCAAATGCCTTCTCTTGTGATTGCATTAATAGTCTTTGTGGGTCAGGTTGAGTACTTGGGGACAAAGGATCTTTATCTTCACTTAAACTAGTACCAAAATTTCTATTTTCACCTACTAGACTATTATAAAATCCTCCATTTTGTGGATTAGATGTATTTGTTAATGGGCTTGTATAAACATTTGAAGAATTTCCGCTGTTCCAATCAGGGGAAACGCTGTTCTGAGCAGTTATATTAACTTGATTCCCAGGCCTGGCTTGAGATGGAGGTGATCCCATATTCACATGAGGTGAAGATTGACATGGAGGAGCTAGCAATTGCTGGTTTGGAATGGATGCTGAATGTACTGCTGTACCAACTGCTGATGGACTTGAAGGAACAGTATTATGCGCTGGATAGTTGTATTGTGATGCAGAAGGAGACATCCCATTGAACTTAGATGTGTGTAAATGATTGTCCCAATGATTTCTCTGTTGCTGATCAAATACATTAGGATTTACATGTAAAATTGCCTTCAACAGTTCTGGTGTAGCTTGTTGTGGTGCAGGACTGACTGCATTTGGTATACTCTCATCTTTAAGATCTCTGAAAATAAAAAAATCATTATATTAACTACTATTGATAAGAATTAATAATACTAAACGGAAAATTAAAAAAGAAATCCATTTGGTTACTTTAAAATAGATAAAATTAAATTATAAAAATATATTACATATGCTGAACTGAAGTCTGCATCAGTGATTGTAGCAGCAGTGTCACTAAATTATCATCACGTGTTGCAAGCAATATAGCCGCCTCTTCAGCAACTCTTGGATGAAACAATTGTGATTTGTTGTTTAGAGTTGACGGCAACGGTGTTGGAAGTGGTAAAACTGGTAATACTGCAAAAAGTAATCATAAAATCATAACTGCTGGAACTTCTTACCGTTTTCAAAATAAGCTGATGATAAATACACCGCTAGTGGAAGCCACACTGTTATGTAAGTAAATTTAGCTTGATGTGACATAATTATACTAACACTAAATTGTAATAGCTCAGTGAATTTTACTTTTAAAGTAAATTAACATGGTAAAATTCTTAATGAAATATAAACTTCAAGCGATGTTTTCTCAAAGACATCAATTTTATGGATAAAAGTGTCTCAATATAAGTTCTGAAAAAAATACACATTAGTCATAATTATTTGGACTAATCATTTCAGATGTTCTATAAGTATTATATCTATAAAACTCATTTATCATTGACTTGGATAGAAGATTGGTATAGTTTTTGATATGGTTACTATAGTACAATTCATGCAATATTTATGCAATTCCTGTTTATATATCTATTTAAATAAGAACCAAGACTCTGACAACTGAAAATACTATTTTGATTTGGCCAGCCCTAAAACTAAACTTACATAATTTTACCCTAATCAAACTGTTATGTAGATTTTTTTACAGTTATATTATGAATACTATTTGCATTCTTCCCTAGAACTGATTAACCCATTTAGACCGACAATTATTTTTGTAAATATTTTATAATTTTTCAACTAAATCCTGCTAAATGACACCTCAGCAACCTAAAAAAAATATATAAAAAAATATCCAATAAAAGGGGGAGCATAGGAGGGGCGTACCATATACGGTACAGTAGGCCTATACGTATGCAAAAATACTTTATTTTTACCAGAGACTTTTATTAGCTTTTTTGTGTGGTACATAGTAAAATATTCCATGTGAACTCAAATATTGCACTTGACACACCTAGTAAAGTGTGGTGTGTGCTTGTGACATTATCTACACCTGGTTCTGTTCTCCTGCTTAGCCTGCTCAGCCATCATATCCCGAATCAGATATTATTGATTGACGAGGGCAGACTAGGACCAGGTTTTCACGAAGCTTGTTACTGTCGATGATTGTGTTTGCGATACTACGTCGAATATTTAGCAAGTCCATGTGCCTGCCATCATGTCTATAAAACAACCAACCATTTTCAGTGAAGGTTTAGAGGCATCTGGAAGAAGCTTTTGCACAAAATACAATATTTGTTTCAGTTGTAAGCAAGTCAAACACGTCTTCAGAAAAGAATACAGAAGACTATTCTATCGGATTTCTTACAAGAGAAACGTTATACATTGGTTGCCAATTCGTAGTCGTTTAGGTCAAAAGTCTCGTTATCTCCAGTTCTCTTGACGCGTTTTTTCAATGGTTCTTGAGACTCACGAGAGTCTTCTGGCTCTTTAGAACGACTAAGTGGGGGCACTTCTGCTGGTGCTCGTTGCAAACTTGGTGGTAAATGTCTGGGACATCCTTTTCACCCGAGGTATGATCAGCCAATGGCATGATTAGGCATTCGCAGTATCGGGTAGAAATAAAAAAATATCGACATCTTACTCTTTATAATAAGCATCATCATCTTCCTTAAGAATTGTAGCAATATCATGAAGGATCAACGGTCTAGAACTGTAAAATGCTAAGATCTGTATAAGTATAGTTATGTTACATTTTGCTTACACATAAGCCTACTGTACCACATACGGTACACCTAATTGAGGATTGAATAAATCTAACTCCAATAACCTAAGTCAAAATTTTTTTATAGTCATAGCACCTATTGTACTCTAAGCTATATAAAAATACTAATAAACAATCAACTTTTTATAAAATAATGAAAATATTGCTTTCTTGAAGACATTGTAAATAATTTCTTCCGTTTCTGCTAGCAAAAGTCGATAAAAACACAAAATTACTTGCATTTAATTTATTTGTATTATAATAAATGTAAAAGTGTCACCCTGAACTAATTTATATAACTAAATAAAACACGAATATACCCACACGAAAATCACAATAATTTTTCAAATTTACTGTACCATATAGGGTACAGTTAGGTCTATATGGGTTAATGACCCATTTATTGTATTTTTTTACAGTGTGAGATATTAAGAATATGATAATAAATAGAAATAAAGGATTAAGGTATAATATAATTAAAATAATAATATATAAATATAAAAAGATATAAACTATAAAAAATATTAGTTTTACCACAAACCAATTACAATGATTAAGTTGTAATGACAAAGATAAACTAAATAGTCAATTTAAAAAAAGTGATATATTTCAAAGGCTTACTTTGAAATATTATCACTTTTTTTAAATTGACCCAACAATAAATAACCTATCAACAACCACTCCATTATAAAAAATCATCTCTATATTTTATGTATAATGGTTGTAATACTCATGTAATTATTACTGAAACATGAATAATAATAATACACTAATAAGAATCATGATACATCATTGTTATTGTAAATAAAAGTTTTAGGTATAATAATAAACATAATTAAGGCAGTACTGCTTGACACGGCACATATTGTGAGGAGGTTCCTATCTCTGGAGCACTAACCACCAGTAGCTTGGTTTCTGTACCCAATGCTGGTGGGTCTACCTTTTTTATATTTTTATATTTAAAAATGTAAAATATTGTGAAAAATGTAAATAAAGAGAACATAATAAAAATTAAATAGGTAAATATCATGCCTTATAATAAACCCTGATTAAAGGCCAGGCTTTCCCAATATATAAAGAGAAGTTATTATTTCTTGTTGATCATAAACCTTAGTACATTGTAACATACAAATATAGTGCACCATCCTATTAATTTTAATAATAGTCATTACCCAAACATGCAAAACATTTATTAATATATCAAGATTGCATTTAGTAAAGTTTACAAATTATGTACTTGTTAACCCTTAACAACCTAGCACCTGTTTTTGTCACACAACCACCTAGCACAGGTCTGTGAGACACCTGAACAAAATGATTCTCGTTTTTTAAACTGTGAAAGGTTATTCTGAATATTGAGTTAAAAGTTTATTAGGAACATATTAAACTATTGATTAGGAAAGAATGGGACAAGATAATATCAATAGTTTAAAAAAAATCTTAATTGAATAATAAACAATCTTATTTTTTTGATTACAAAGTAACATATTTGGAAGATAAGACTTATTACAGTAATCCCACGAGCGGGTACTTCTTTGTACTTTTTTTTGAGATAATTAGGAATCTATAAACATAAAAAACATCAATTTATCTCAAATAAAATAAAACTTAGACAAAATTGCAAGACCTAAACATGCAGTTTTTTAGGACAATTAATACAAGGTTTATGTGAGCATTTCAAGCAAATAGGTGCTCTGCATTCGAAACACATGTATTGTTTTTTACTTTTTGTTTTTGTAGTAACAAGTAGAACAGTTCTAACATACGGTTAATCTTTATTTAGCACTATTTCTTGAAGGAATTACTCTTGGAGTGGTTCCTTTGTTGTTGTCGAGAACGCGGCGATTAGTCATTCTGATATAACGTTACAATTTCAAGTTCTTTGCATATTTGATCTAGTGTTTAGTTTATTTCAATATACTAGTTTCACACTTCCTCTCTCCTGCACTATATTATACCATGGCGGTGTTGATGGAAAGGAAGAAGGGGTCAGATGACAAGCGATTGCGCTTTTTACAGAAAAAAATTCTTTTTCGAGTTTTTGATTGCACTTTAGATACCTTTACATATCATCATCTTCAGAAACTAACTGATCAAGAACTGTCGAAGGTAAATCAGTTTTGGGCAGTACATTTATGTTGTTTTTCATTTTAGTTGTCTATTCACATTGTGGCTGTATGGCAACTGCGTTCTAACACTTCCTCTTATCATAAATCTACGTAAAAATCACCCCATTCATCATTTGGTACTGTTTTGTTGTCCTACCTTATAAATAAAAATCTTTTTCCAACCCCCGCTCAATCTTTTTTTACATTAAAAGTCATTTTTAAATAAAATAGAAAAAAATACTCAATTGTAAAATAGTCACGTAACCACCTAGCAGAGGTCTCTCAGACCCCGGGCGAAAGTTTTTTTCTAACCAGAGCAAAACTTACGGACATACAACCGTGAAAAGACCTTGTGTTGCTCTGAGAGGGGCTAAGAAAAGGTACCGGAACGCACAGGTTTATACGAAACTCGGGTGCAATAATATTCAAGTTTTTATATTTGGTGGTGTCTGTCAGACCTATGCTAGGTGGTTAAGGGTTAATTATGGAGTATATTATTTCTCAAGCCAATGTAAGGTGTACCACTACTACATAATTATATATAATACTTGCTAACCCAGTGTTATTACTCAACATTTATAAGTTAGATTTTGGTGTAAAAGAAAGTGTATGGAACTGTTGTTTAGTCTGAATGTTACTTGTCAAAGTACGTACAATATTGATGTAGTTCACAATTCACATACTTACAGTCTGTCAAACTGGCTACTCCTGCTAATGTTGTAATAGGGACACTTGGAATATCCCTTTCATTCATCTTGTCAGGACAATTTATTTTCTCAGATTCGCTAATACTTTCCTAAAAGGTAAAAGAAAGCATTTGCTGTTGTAATAGGAAACACACCGTACAAAATTGTTTGCGTAGACGTCGTTTTCATAATCATTTTGCTTTCGATTCACCAAACACTTAACACAAGACCTTAGCAACATAAATTGTTAACTGAATAAATAAACGAATTCTTTCACTAATACTATAAAGTAACATCAAATCCGAGGATTGTTATGAAAATGGGGCAGCCGTCAATTTGATGCTTTGTTGTGCGTTGTGCATCAAAACGAAGGTCAGCGCATCTATACGACACTCCCAACAACAATAAGAAAAAGAACATTAACTGGTCCTGAAACCAATTTTAATTTAATATGTTGCAAATACTCACTGAAACATTATGATATCTATGTCTAATTTATTTATCCAGGACAAATCAAACATAATCCCAACATTTAGATCAAGAAATTGTGACTTGTGTTGCCATTTTAAAAAAGTCTGAACTAACTTAACGCCAAAGCTACCTTTACGCTTGGTTTAAATAAATACAAAACGTAACAAGTAAGGTAATGGTAATGCACAATAAGATCCTGATGTGTAATAACTCGCAACCCTCAATCCTGAGTTCGACGGACGACCAATATTTTTTAAAGATCATCAACACGTACAAAAAATACTATAGAATCCTAGATAAATAAATCCGCCGGCTCATATGAGTCCGAAAATTTTACTTTCTATCTCAAAAAAGCGTGTCGTAGTGATTGAATTACGTTATATCGGAAAACCAATACACCGAGAGATGGGTAAATAGCCGGCTACTTTGAGTTATTATCGATTATAATCCATAAGTAGCCATTATTAGCCTTGCAATGGATGATAACCCTGCTATTAACGTATTGTTAAATAACAAATGTTTTTTTTTTGTTTAGTGTAAAATCTGTGGATGTAAACATAAATTAGGTGCGTGTGATTCAATACATCGTTATTCTTTTATTGAATATTACTTTTTCTTTGTGAAAAAGTAATAAAATACAGAGTACAGACAGAGATGACGCTCTATGAAGCCGAAATTGACCGATTGTCTACGTTAGTACATATTCTTATCTATGCGATTGTCTCTTTCCACATGTCGATGTGTATTATTTACGGCCGGGTACTGTAAGTGTATGTAGACGAGCTCTGTGGCGTAGTGCTTATTTAACATGACTGCTACGTAGAGGTCTCGGGTTCGATTCCCGCTCAATGCAAATCTTTGTGTGCATGAACATGATTATTTGCATTGGTCTGGGTGTTTTCTTTGTATAATATGTATGTATATTATGTAGTATTTACATAAAAAAAAGTATTTAAGTATGTTTATCCGTTATCTAGTACCCATAGTACAAGCTTTAGTTTGGGACTAGATGGCGTTGTGTGAAAGTGTAAGGAATATTTTATTTTTATGTACCAAATAAGTCTTAACCGATACGTAAAAACGGTACTTTAAGTTACTCATTAGCTCATTCTGTAAATACGACGCAGGTAAATTATAAACAACGGAAAATACCCGAGCGGTTTAGTAGGTAACATGCACCCCCGCACACCCTGTGTTCGTTCTATCTCTTTTTAGTGCTAATTTATTCGTGCCAGAAAGAGATGCACGAACTGCACTACAGCGACGACAACCAATTCAGTAATCAGTATAGTCGAGAACTAAATGGCTTTATCACCTCTAGAGTTACTGTTAGTTGCATATCATAAAACTATTAGGTTCAATATCGCACAACAAAACATCAGCTAAATCATGACGCTACTTTGACATATCAGTTCTCTTGTATTAGCAAATAGTCGTTGGGTTTTTATAAAAACAAATAGTAAAGTCAACGTCATTGACTGTTACTAGAGCATATTTTCGGTAAAACGTTGTAATCTAATGAATTTCTCTCTTTTTTCCTTCTATGTCCATCCCTATCATTTCTTGTATGACGTCATTGGCGCATATTTCAATTTAAAGTTTTCGTATTTTTAAAATATAAAACAAATTAGGGTAAACCACCTAATCGTTAGAAGTCCTACAATTATTGGCACTTAAGAGTTAAAAGTGAGTAAAAAGAAAGAAAACACTATAGATTATTCAAGTTCAGTATGATTATTCAAGTTTAAATATTATTTATTTAATATTTTTATCATATTTTATTTATTTCATGTGTCAACATAGCAACAATAAATCAGAATCAGAATCCTTTTATTGGCATTAGTGCCTATAATATTTATTTAATACTATTCAATCACATAATAATGATTAAGTATAAGCAAAGATTAAAGTATTTTATCATTTTATGATATTTTATATTTTAGTCTGACACGAAGTCCATTCTTAAGGTGCCAACAATTGGGTGGCTTACCAGCCAATATTTAAATTCTACATTTTCAGTTTTTCTGGAATGACAAGCTTGTAATGTCACAAGTAACAAGTTGACTTTAGTTTTAAATTATTTTATGGTTTTTCATGGTTTTTCACATACAAACTCTACAGTTGAATTAGTGACATTTGTATTGTGTTAGTAAATTTTATTATTTATTGCGTTGAAGTGAAAGTTTAAAATAGATGTCACTTTTAATCTAAGCTTAGTTTTGAATACGGTCAACCAATGACGTCAAGCTCACGCAAAAACATTAAAAAACGATCTTAAGGAATTTGAATTATGATAGATTTTTTTGTCAAAACTGATAAAGCCATTTCGTTTTCGACTATACGTCGACTGATACGTTTACGTAGGGAACTTGGAAAACAGACCGTCTAGTATAGATACGGAAAGTGATTTCCACATCGATTTGGAACCTTTCTTTCCAACATCAGAAATCGAAATAACCTGTGACTGTAATGTACCTGGTTTTTCATAACACACCAGAAATAGATCCTTTAGCGTCCGATCCAATCGATGTACTCTAAATTAAGGATATTTTGAAGAATCCAGTATTTCTTGCAGTAATTAGACTGATAATTATTTTTAAGAAGCAAATATTTAAAAAATCCCAAATACGTAAACAATTAATCAGGAATTTAAAGAAGTCTAAGTACATACAAATCTAATCATTATAAATCAGTGTGAATATGTGATTGAAATTATTATATGGGCCACATTAGTTTTATCCTTCAGAAACTTTCATGGTGTACTTATAATGGTTTGAAACACTAGATAAGTTACGAGAACTAGGTTGAGGGCTTTTTAATAAAAGCTAGAACTAGTGTCTTCATAGACGATCAGACAGAACAGAACTGATTTACTTTTATAAAAGCCAAACAAAGTAAATTCTTATGGCTATTTCCTATAACCATTTTTTGTGGCTATTTCTTATCTTATAACCACTGAAAGGCGATGCTTAAAGTGTTCACACAATACATGTTGGGCTATGGTTATTTTTTATATAGGTAATAGCTACTTCTAACTATTGAAAGGCGATGCTTTAAGTACCAACACAATCATGTTAGGCTATGGTTATTTATTATATCCCGGTACTTCTTAAAACTATTGAAAGGCGAATCTTAGTGTTATTTGTACGTAAAGAACAATAAATCAGTCAATGAAAACAAAACAAACAATGACCTTGATTGATTGTCAGTTGTCACCCAAGTTGCAGACTATCAAATACATTGTGGCTTGTGGCAAAGGCAACGTAACCCATTCCACCGTAGTTGTGACGTCATTTGGAGCTTACGACTTTTTAGAATGAGAAGAATTTCAAAGTTGAAATTATAAATGAAAACTTCAATATATCGAAAAAAGAAAAAATATGGGTCTTCTTATTTTGCATCTACTATGATTTAAAGCAACAATATAGATATGTAAAAAAAATGAACATTTATTTATTAAATACAAAGATGATGTAAATTAAGTTTAATCTGACAGTCCTAAACCTGAAAACCATGAAGGAAAATTCTCAATCACTAAAACAAACAATAATAGCAGGGTTAACTTCCATAATGGCTATTAATTGCTATTAACTGAGTTTTAAGCGATTATTAACCGGATTATTATCATTGCCCATCTCTCCGAAAGCAATAAAGATGAAAACAATCTTAAAGTTTCATTACACGTTGTTATTGGTTTTTTTAAGTCTTACAAACACTACTTGGTTTTATCAAAAGGACCTAACTTACTTCGGCGTATTTTACCTTTTTTTTTTACCACGAATTCTGTTGTCTCATTTTTTCTTGTAAACGAACTCTAAAGGTATTTTGTAATATTATGTTTTGGTTTTCATTTTTTATATAAGTAACGTCATTGTTTTATGTTGTTACGACGATTATGCTACTTTATACCTAATGTTTAAAATTTTAGGAAACTAATTCGTAAAAAAAATACAATAATCTATTAAAATAAAGTACCTAATGTTTATTTTATTTCAAAGATGTATTATATTATCATTGTTTTGTTTTAACAGAAGTTCTATTTTTTTACGAAACTACTATTTACACCATAGCTTATTGTCGTCTATTAACTTTTTTGAATAGTCCATGGCATGGCAACATTTTAAAAACATATATTTTCGTAACGCTAATATTATATAGTCACAGATAAAATATTGGTATTAGAATGACCAAGAGTTGTACACAGTTGTATTGTACTTGTATAGTAGTAGGCCGTAAATTATTACACATCGATTTTTAATATTTTGTAAAGAGACTGAAATAATAATACTACAAACCTAGGGAATTTACGTTTTAATTACCATAAAATTGTGCATAAATATTATTGAGACATAGTTCGATTTTATATAATGACTTTTGACGTTACGTTACACAATAACAGGAATAATAAATATCAAAGCAAAGAGTTTATATATCAAATAGCAAAGAGTTTTGATTCACATCAAAGACAATCGGACAATTTCGGCTTTTATTTAATTAATTCTAGTAATACTTCTTTTTAATCTAGGTACTTACAAAGAATAAAAACGTTTAAAAATATAAAAAAGGTAGACCCACCAGCATCGGGTACAAGGACCAAGCCTCCCCTCCTGGGACACAGGCGTGACACATATATTTTATTAAAGTACCTAATATATTATATAATATAACAACATTTTATAAATGCGAAAGTTTGTAAGTATGGATGGATTTTTGTTACTCTTCTGTGTTAAAACTACTGTAGCGTCATCTACCGACAACTCAAGCGAACACCTACACTACATCCTGAATCGCGATATCAACATTCGCACAGCGATTCCGCATATATACAACGTCCAACGAACAACTGTTGGGCAGTTGGCCCGCCAGGCGCGATCACCTTCGCCTGGTCGGAGGATCCTCCCTTTTCGTTGGAGGCGTGGTGCTGTTACGTCACCGCGACCTCCACACTACTAAATGGATTTTAATATTTCGTATAGTATGTACAGTTGTAGTACGTACGTATGTATAGTTGTAGTAGCCGGTACCATGGATTAACAAAGAGGATACTTTTTATCCCGGAAAAATAGGGGATGAGCTATAAAAGACATTAACGCGGGTGGAGCGCCCGAAAGCTAGTAACTAATATACTTTCTGTCTTACTAATAAAAATTTTCTTATACAGTCGTTATACACATAAATAGTTATTCCTTGAATAGGAGCGTAATAGCTGTTTATACACTACTTGACTAATAAACCAGGTATAAGCATTGGGTAACTATTAAATAGTTATGACACTGACCACTGGCAATACTGTCAGAAACATTCTAAAAAGTAATATATTCAAAAATGTCATTAAATTAGTTTCATATTTTTACCTATTAATTCTTATTGTAAAAATATTAAATAAATTAATATGTCATAAAGAATATTAATATAATGCCCTAATGTTGAAATTCGACTTAGAAATCGTAATAAACGCAAAATTTTATACACTTTTACATATTTTTACATTAGCAAATTTTGACATTACTTTTGAACGTCTCTTAAAATATGTCAAAACGGTTGAGTTTTTTAGATTTCATTTCGTATTCTGTTTGCGCGGTTTATTTTGATTTACAATCTCATAAAAATAAGCATTAAAATGGAATCAAGTGATTATAGATAAATAGCAAAGAAGAGGAAGCGTTTTTGCAAATTGGGATTTATTAGAAAAGGTATTTAGTTGACCTCGAAAACTAAATAGTGACAATATCGATAGGCTAATGTATGGTGTGATTTTGTAACAAAACAAGCTTTAAAAATGGATTAATGTGATAACACACAGTCCCACGAGTGGGCCGAAGAAGAACATTTACTCCAAGGGAAAGAGCAGCAGTTAAAAATGAAAAATTTAGAACTGGAAAATGTAATACGTACAGAGAAAATAAATAAAATTGATAACTAAAATGTATTTTATTTGACTTAATTAATTATATTACAAAACATAATTTATAAATAATTGCCTTGCAACTTATCCAGTTGCATTATTTTGAATTCTTGTGGTCTATGTCTCAAAACGGGGTCACCGGGCGATGTCCATTATTTCTGTATTTTGCCCTATTTTCATTGCAATATTGTGCAGAAGCGCAAGTGCAAAAATACAGTTTAACATTTTCTAATGATACACTGAATCCGTGTAATAGGCATCGAAATCTCTGTTTTCATATACCAAAGCATCTTTCTACAGGGTTTCTAGTCAGTATATGAATCTTATTGTAGGCCTCCTCCTTAATATTAGCAGGATTTTGTACAGGTGTAAACAAACAACCTGTTAGTCCATAACCTGCATCACCCGACCATGAGATTCTCCATTTTCAAATCTCTGCCGTATTGAGCTTTCTCTGAAAATTCGGGAATCATGAGTACTTCCCCTCCAGTGTACTACAATGTCCTTTATTAATAGGCTGGAATCGCATACCACTTATACGTTTATTGAACACACTCCTTTTCTATTGATATAGTATTGTCACCACCAACCTTTTTGATCTTAATATGTGTGCAATCAGGCAATAGCATTTGTTACGTTTCTGAAGCCACATATACTTATTACGAAATTCTGCTATGACTTCCTCTTCCACTTCAAGAGTTCGTGGCATATGAATAAAATGGTAAGCTTTCCTTGCTAGTGCAATAGCAACTCGTGTCGGCATACATTTGTCGCGGATTGTTGACTCATGCCGTGAATGTCTGCAGCATCATCTTCCACTTTCTGTCGCGCCCATGTCCTTAATGCTGTACAAACTTGAAGATCTCTTGAAAAGACACGACCTCTAGTACTCTGTTCGATTTCACCACGGATTAAATCTACCACTTCCTTTGCATACGCCTTCGTAAATCTTTATTTGGTTTTAAACTTACAATCATCTAAAATAAACGGATTATAACGAGATTAGTAGTTTTTACCTACTTTCTTGGTGGTTCTTCACTCTCCATTTCGTCAAAAATTTCAAAATAATGTAAATAATCCATAATTAGAGATAAA
The DNA here is from genome assembly GCA_905475405.1 of Schrankia costaestrigalis. Classification (NCBI taxonomy): domain Eukaryota; kingdom Metazoa; phylum Arthropoda; class Insecta; order Lepidoptera; family Erebidae; genus Schrankia; species Schrankia costaestrigalis. Next base: position 10,785,851 of record FR997832.1, read on the forward strand.
TCAACACAATATTGTAAGTTATGCACTTGTTATACGAGGTCTGTCGACTGTATAACAGTTGTATAAAATGACGTACAACTTACACCACCGCTATAACAGGCGTATAGCGGAGTGTGTTTATTAGTAACGTTTTTGTTATAACCTTGTTATAGCGAGTGTGTAAATGTTTATTAGTAAGACGGTTTATGTTCATTAATATTAAAGACACCTATACCAGAATCTCATGGCAAATGGGGAAATTAAATTATGTGGTAAGCAATACTGAAGGAATTGGATTAAACGATCTTGATACTTTTTAATTTTCTTTTATCTTTATTTAAGTACATTTATCACATTTTATTAATTTTTAAATATAGATATAAAAATTAAAACATTTAAAAATATAAAAAAGGTAGACCCACCAGCACCGGGTACAAGGACCAAGCTACTGGTGGTTAGGGCTCCAGAGATAGGAACTTCCTCACAATGTGTGCTGTGTCAAGCAGTACTGCCTTTTGCATTTTTTGTAAGTACTGACATTTAAAAATATAATAAATTGTGAAATAATGTAAATAAAGAAAATAATAAATATCCATGTACAGCTTGTCTATAAAGTCAAGAAATTAAAGTTTGAGGAACTAAATTGTTCATGTGTCTGGCAACACTGAAATTCAAAATAGACTTGTACATGAGCTGTCATCGAGTAGAAGTTGCGGAACGGTTTTCATTTTGGGATTTTTATTATGTTATTAATCTACAATAAACTAATACTGACTTACGAAGAACAACATAAACAATGAGTAAAGTAAATCAAAGTGGCACGCGGGAAGTGATTTTTAAAGTAATAAGGTGATGTTTGCCGGAGCACGAAGCTGGTCAAATTATATGTGATTTGGCTGATGTTTATGGACGAACTGCAACTTTGATGGGTATGTAATCGTGTTACTGTGTTTTGTAATCTGTCTCAAGTAATAAATTCACTCCATTTGAGATTTAGAGACCAAAAACAGGCATTGCGTACATAGCATATTTTTAGGTAAGATTGTCATTGAAAGTAAGAAATATTGTAGTACGACCTGTTCTGTTGATACATTATCAGTTGCATTAGTATAATTCAGTCAAGATTTATCCCAATTTTGAAGTTAAATTAATTGCTTTATGTCTATATTACGGTTGATAACTAAAATAAGGATGTCACTTTCGCATCAACTGGTCTGTCAACAATGAATAATTAATTGCAATATTTTATTATTTTTTTTATTATTTAGTTCTTAGTAACTCCATGTTAAATGATATCTTGTTAGTTAATATTTAACACTGAATAAATTTTAGTTAGGTATTGCAGTTATTCTTTCCATCCCATTCTTTGTCTGTATTTTGTGTCTAGGTATGTCTAAATTTATTGTAAAAGTATAATCAAATGTTTAATCAACATAACTTTTGTAAAATTTCAGGCTCCAGCCAACCCTCAGATAGTTGCAGGTGATAGCTAGAACTGTGATGGATTTTAATTGTAGTCTTGGAGTTCTACGCAAAATTTGAAATGCAATAGGCCTACAAGAAATGCCCTAGTAATATAAAAATCGAGATTTGCCTGAAGAACTAAGGAAAGACATTATTTATCATTCTTCATACAAGGTAAACTGTATAATAAAGCATATTCTTTTGTATAGTAATTTTTATCATTATTAACTGTATAAAATAGTTAAAATAATAGTTTCTAGCCTATTTTCCCTTTCTACTCCTCTTTGCCCCCTATACGCCCCTCCAAATAAACCAATAATCAAATCTTTTTCAATAATAATATTAGTATAGTCAGTAAATCAGTAGTTTCCGTGTAGTGACGAAGGAAGAATACAATATATCACCACCCCATTTCATCCCATGGGTGTCGTAAAAACCGACTAAGGGACTGTCCGTGAATATTATCTTTATAAAATAAAAAGAAAGAAAACTTGAAATAAAACGCTATACCAATACGTCTGGCCAGCGTGGTACCAGTAGGCCAAGTATTATGATGATGATGAATTGATATATAAAATAACAGAATATTTTATAAAATCATCACTAACAAGTAACTATTTATGTTCTCGCAGGTCACAAAATGTTGGCAATTTCTAAAAAGGGCCTTTAGCAGCATCACAGCTAAAACTTGGAAAAACTGTTGCCATCGCGTTGAGAAGCTCCAATCAGAATACTACAAGAGAGGACGTCACCTGTGGGCAAATATTGACGATAATAGCAGCAGCAAAGAAAGCTTTAGTGATGACGATGAAGGTGGCGACGAAAGTTATCTCAACATCGAATATTTAAAAAATCCTATGATGAAAGCGATGAATAAATCTCCTTGTTAACTGTGTACATGCGTTTTTATTACTCTGATTCAATCCGTTAATTTATTCTAATACCCATACCATTCTAATAGGTGAATTTTGACCCATGTAGTTTAGGGTTGGTGTATGAAATCGATTAAGAGATTTATCGATTTAGATAATAAGCGATTAATCGATAATCGATTCTTATTTATAGTTTAGTTTTTTAAGTTTGGTATACATGTGGCATCAGCCATATAGTAGCAGCACTAAAATTAAAACCATAAAACATAATTGTTTTGCAGAAGTCAAAAATTACGTTATGGCTCATAATTCTTACACTAAATTATGTTACATTCTATGGCTCAAAACATATAAAACAGAAATAAAACATCGTCATCTAAAATGTTTAAAGGGCTAACACTACTTTACTTCTATAAAGGTCATGTTATAACAATTATTCAAATTTCTCAATCACTTAGGGTTTCAACCAATGAAATGAATTATCTCATTATGAGCTGTGTGAATTTCTTACTTGAGTATTAGATATAAGGTGTTTCAAAATTACTTATTTTATTTCAATAAATTACTAGTATGAAAACTATTTTCTCAGACTAAATAGGGTTGCTACGTGTAGCACAGTGGCGGCCTCATTTATTTTCAGGACTTTATAGACAGAGTGTACATAGAAAATCTATACTTCTATACCAATATTATAAAGAGGTAAAGTTTGTGTGTTTGTGACGTTGTAGGGGGTAATCTCTGGATCTAATGAACCGAATTTTAAAATTCTTTCTGTGTTAAATAGTCCATTTATCGGAGAGTGTCATAATATCACGCTATGACTAAAAGGAGAGGAGCAGTAATTAAATATGTTTAAAAAGGATTATATCGAATATATTTCGCCGCCCAACGAAGTGGGCAAGGGTCAGCTAGTATGCAGATATATACTTACATTATATAATTTGTTTCCTTAATTCAGTTTTATTAATATTATCATCTTCCATTGAAACAGCCTGCAAAGAAATATACATATTTCATTTATGGGCGTTTGCGGCGTTCTCTAGCGCCGCCTATTGAAAAAAAAAACATAATTCGCAAATATGATCAATAATGCAAAATGTTAGCAACAAAGTTGTTAGAAAAGGCAATAAAGTATTTGAATAACACACTCTCAACACTTTAACTGTTTTTTAATTATTTATTTATTTTACAATTTTAGGAAAACTTACAGCTAGTAAATATATTATACATTATAATAATTATATTATAATATTATATTATTATGTAATATATTATATTATTAGATAAATATTGCATTTAAATAGGCTGTTTTTTAAATTAAACTGATTTATAAGCGTTTAAAGTGTTGAACAAATCATCAATCATAGATACATTATATAAAAACTACATCTACATCTCATTTAGAACTAGAAAATAATCAAAAGTATCAAAATAACTCAGGTAACTTATTTAACTTTAGTTTGACGGGCGAAACTTAACATTGGCATATAAAAATGTATTTTTTTTTCAATTTTTTTAAATGCCATAAGATTCTGGTACCTCTATAATACTTCTGTTCTCACTACAAATATTAACTTACTCACTATAAATATAATAGCGCTGATTTTCAGTTACACCTGCACGGCGAATACAAAAAGAATCAGACAGTATATTTTATATGATATAATCATTGACAAGTATAATTATTATAATCTAGTCCAATGTCCCCGTCCAACTTTGTCTTTGATTGTGTACTTATTAACCCTTTCCACGCCAAAGTCCGATATATGAGACAACTCATTTTCGTGCCCACGACGCCAACGTCTGATTTATAAGACAAAAAAATGTGTACTTTTATCTTTGATTTTTACTAGCACTTACGAACTTTTTAGTATGCATTATAGGTTTTTCTGAGCAATAACTATCTTAAAATTAAAAAAGATGAAAAGTTGCAGCTTATTCTCATCTTGTTTTATATTTATTTATGTAAAAACAAAACCATTTTATGCCAAAAATGTGGTTATTTTTTACTTGAGTGCTATACGCCAAAGTCTGATATATAAGACTAGTGAAGTAGAATAGTGATGTCACCAATACAGGAACTTAGTTCTTAAAATTGCAATTTTTCTGAAATACAGTGTATCTTATTTATTTACAAAAGGTGTAAAACAGTTAAAACAAAGTACGGACTTTGTTTTTGTCCTGAAAATGTATGTGATATAATTGAATATTGCAATAAAAAAAAAACAAAATGCATATTGATTGCCGTTGGTTCCCAACACTATCTTGCATACTCGTGCAACAGTTTCCTACGCCAATGTCTGATATATAAGTCAGGAAATGACGTCATAGGCGATGGATGGTTCTAGAACATTTTATTTAGTGATGTAAAATGTGGGTAGGTATTTCTAAAAAATATCGACATTTTTTATACTCTACCCTCAATAATAATATGATATTCGTTGTAATCGCCTCATTGTCAGTGTCTTACCGTAAGTTGAAAACTTAAAAATGTCTTCCGTAGAAGAATTAATTCGAATTATAGAGGGAGAGGATGATGCAGATGGTGAATTTGAAGGCGATGAGTTAAATTTAAATGTTCTACAGGTGAATTGTTACATGATTTATATACTTAAAGCCGTAGGTGGTATAAATTCCTCCGTGTGGTGACGGAGTAAAAATACAGTGTGTCACCATCACCACCCCATCTCATCCCATGGGTGTCGTTAAAACCGACTAAAAGACTCCGTGAATATTATCTTTACGTAAGAAAAAGAAGAAAAACTTGAAATTAAACCCTCTACCAATCCGTTTTGGCCAGCGTGGTATTAGTAAGCCAAGTATCCCTCCGTCACGGGAGGAGGCCCGTCCCTGCAGTGAAACATTAATGGGCTGTTATGATAAGTTTGTATATTTTTTACCCAAAAAAATCGTAAGTCCCAGTACCTTATAAATGTATCATAATATAATTTGATTCATTATTACTTTTAATGTATGGAATTATAATAGATTTTTCTAATTTCGGCACATACAAATTTATCAATATGCATTTATAATTTTTAAATGACCGGAAGCAGTCACCTCCCTACAAAACTCGAGAAACAATATGGTACGCATAAGCCAAAGTCGTATTTATCAGACCGCTAAGTGCTGTGCAGTGCATTCCCTGTAAGAATTTTTTTTGCTCTGTTTTTTGATCCAAACTAATAAGAGACATTGAAATATGTTTAAACAGTGTAAGAAATAAATAATAATACACAATGAAACGATAAACAAGTTTGTATTTATTAGATTGATCTAGGATATTAAATTTATCGATATCAAGCTTTCCCAACACTAGGTAATTTCACAAATTTTGGGCCGTGGCGTGTGGCGAGCGTTTTTGATTTAAGTGCGTGGCGTGGAAAGGGTTAATGACTGGTTTATCATCATATCAGCCAATTCACGTCCACTGCTGGACCTAGACCTACTCCAAATATTTCTATATCGTACACTCCCGAACCTTCCTGTTTACCGGGGCTTCCCTAAAAAAATAATTCAGTCAGGTTCGAAAGGGTTAAAGTAAACGGTCTATTTTTTCTTTTAAAAAGTAATAAAGTTCTATAAACTTATATTATAAATATTAAGTTTAAACAAAGAAACAAAAAGGTCGACATAGTGCTTAGGATTGAGGATTATTGGCGATAGCGTACAGGAAAGACCATCCCGGGTAAGGAGGAGTCCAATACCCTCTGCCGTTGTCTAATACCTATAGTGCCACATTTAGTTTAAAAATAGAAATAAAAGAAAATAAACATAATTTGATTGTTTTTTGATGTATTAAAGACTGTCAACGTAAATGGCACAGAGTATATATATTTTGTGTAGTATAGTAAATAGCCTAGGTATATAGTTAATGATCTAAGTTCTCTTCTTACTTTTCTATTAAATTCCCTTTGTTTAGACTAGCTAGACTGTGTTGATTAAATTAGTCACCTTAAAAGACTTCTTAAATACTTGTTCTTCCCTTTTCTTATATAGATTTGCTAATCTCAAAACTATCAATATCGTTAACCTTGGTATAATACGATAGTTTGACCAAAGTTCAAAGGCATAATATGACAAAGGTCAATGTTCGATCATTATCTGACAGTGTTTGTGTTATGTCTAGCGATGGGTCGTCGACGTAATCAACGTTAACGAAACTAGACCGTTTATTTGCGTCGATAAACTAGTCGATCGACTAGTTGAATTCGTCGACTAGTCTATTTCTTTAACTTAGTAGTTTTATGCATAAATTCGACTTATCGTTTGCGTAGAATGTGGACGTCAATTTGACAAGTTCGTCCATGGTATGCGTTTGATATTTTCGCATTTTGTTTTCTTAAATACAAGTTTATGAAAAAAATCAAAATATACTTATACAGTTTAATTTTAAATATTTATATCTATTATTACCACTATATTTAATAATTAAATATACACAAAATTAATACAACAAAACTAAATATCGTGATTAAGCTATTGAATCCCGCCTTTATCACGCTCAACTTGTTATACTAACTACTACATAACTACTACTAAAATAAATTTTATGAAACTAACACAAAATAACTCGTTTATGTAGTTTGCCGCGCTTTTTAACTATCAACTAGTCGATCTTCCTACTCTCTCACACACTAATAAGCTGTCTATTTGCGTCCTTTTCCCTCAATTCCTCTGTTTTAACGTCATGTTGATTCAACTTGTGCAAAAATCGATTCTATTGTCTGATGTTAGAGTTGTAATTTTAAAAAATGGACTATTTATTATCGTTGTATTAACCAACTACGTTTAGATGTCGTCGACGCAGTGTCAGATGACAGGAACGTTGTGGACTTTTAGTTTAGCCGTCGACTTTTCGACTAGTCCATTTAAGGTCAATAACCCGTTCGTCCTTTTACTGCTTGTAATCTTATGTTCTTTATTATTTCTGTTCTTTATATCAATTATTATTTATACAAAAAAATTGAAATTGAACACCCACTTTATACAGAATTTGTCACTAAAACAAAGATATAGTTATGGAGTAAAAATATTCAAAACTTAGAACAAATTTGATAAACAAACAAACCTCGTAATTTGGTTTTCCGCGCTTAGTTCAACTAGTCGATTTATTTCCCTACTCTTTCACGCACTAACAAGATTTATATTTGTGTCCTTTTCCCTCAATAACGCATTGTTTTAACACGTTCATTCAACTTATACAAAAAGAGACTCTATTTGTTGTAAGTTAAAGTCTAAATAACTAACTAATATTAACCAATCACGTGTAGTCGTTGTCGTCCATTGTCAGTCGATAGAAACGAAAATGAACGACGTTTATAAGTTTAGCCGTCTACGGATTCGACTAGTCCATTGATAGTTGATAAACCGTTCATTCGTTAACTGCTCGTCGACCGTCGAATCAACTAGTTCGTTCATTCAACGCTCATCGCTAGTTATGTCAGATAATATCGCTATCGTTAGCGCCGTTACATCGTCGTCGTTATTAAATTGAATTCGATCGTTCAGCAAGTTAATGCTACTTCGAACTTGTTTGTTACTTTATAAGTTAAATATTAATTAGGTTGCCGCCAAGCTGTCAAGATGAACTTGAATTGCGATGGAATTAATTCTCTATCCTGGTACGTCAAGTATGTTGGTGGGCCTGTAGTAATAGGTTTAACAATGTGTAAATTATTTGATTGTGTTTCTCGGAGAAAAAGGAGAGCACAATTAGAAGGAAAGGTAATTATATTACTTTTACTGGTTTAGTTTAATGGTTAGTTATGAATTCGACATTGAACATAGCTATTTTGTACATGAAATAATTTTATTTTACTTAGGTCGTTGTTATTACCGGTGCAAGCTCAGGAATCGGAGAAGCTCTCGCACATGTATTTTATGACAATGGAAGTAAAGTGGTACTAGCAGCACGAAGAAAGCCAGAATTAGAGAGAGTGAAACAAGATCTAATGGCAAAGGGATTAGTAAGTAAATATTTTTTTATTAGAACGTAAGCAAGAGGATATTTATGTTAAGGAGTAAGGACTGGGCTCTTTAAGCAATTTATCAAGTACTTAACCATATATAAGTTACCTATAGACAGAAATGTCTATCATAGTTGTATTCTGTCTCATAGAAAGAACTTGATCTATAACTTACATACTACTGTGACACTCCTTGTCCTTGTTTTTGGTCAACTTTTATTTTTTACATAAACAAAAACCAAGTATTGTAAACAGTTAGTAAACATTTTGCATACCTATTCAATTATAGGCCGACCGTTTAACTCAGACCCCGCCTGCGGTAATAGAGGTGCGCGGGGGGCGAGGACAAAGGAGAGAGCTATCTCTTGATTTTATGCCAAAACGGCGCCATCTCAGATACTGTGACCCGAACTACATTACATCACAAAACAGCTCTAATTTTTAGCTAGCTTATTTTTATGAAATAAAAAGAAGGAAAAATTAAAATTATACCCTAAACCAATCGAAATACCTGGAGAGGTTGTTTTATTTTTCTGGTCAGGCTTTAAATTGTGTAATAATTTAGATTGCATATTTTTTTCTAAGAAAGTACTAGTTTTAGTGCCAAGATGACGCCACCATCTTTGACATTTGTAAATTGTATAGAAGACGGACTAGCATACTGCACTAGTGTCATACTGACATACTGACTAGGTGTCCGTTATGGTAGCGTGTAAAAATAAAAAAAAGCATTATCTGTAAACATTTTCTAAGATTGATTCTTACAAATTAATATGTTTAAATCATACCTGTTTTAATGTAAACTGTGATTATTGTAATGTGATTATACTGTGATTTTAATATACAGGGTGGCTCATTCAAAGGGGTCAGTATGGGAAAGTCTTAAATTATAAGTCATACGATGTTTTGTTCTTAGGAACCATGACACCGATTTTGATAAAAAGAAAAACTGCATTCATACATTTGAAAAAGATACTGTACCCAGCCGGGAATCGAACCCGGTTGTTTTCCAAAAATAAACTTATACTTTTTTTTATTTAAATACCGATTCTGTAGGTCATAAGCAGTAAATGTCTCTAAGAAACACTATGTCTAAAATGAATAAAATGCATATTATGGATTTTTTTTAAATTTAAACAAATATTAAATAACTATTTTTATCATATTTAAATAAATATATTTTAAAATACCTGTGTCACGTTCAAACGTTTTAATATACCTATTTAGTAACTGATTAAAGCTTTCCATAACTTATGGGCGTTTATGGGGCTAACCAGCACCGTCAATTGAAAAAAATCGTAATTCGTGAATAGGATCAATAATGCAAAATGTTGTCTACAAAGTCGTTAGAAAAGGCAACAGAGTTTTGTCTAACACATTCTGATCACTTTAAATAGTTTTAATTTGATAAATATTTTATTTAAAACAAACATGTCCGTTTCATTTTCGCATGAGAATTTTAAGTAATTGTCTTTGATTCGTAGTACTTATTTCTCATCTTAGTCTTTAGTCAGTGTATAACGCGACATCATATTTCTTTAAATTTATAGTCAGGAATAAAAAATAGAATATAACTATCGTGGCTGACACCGACTCCAAAAATAACAATAATATTACATTATTTGTAATAATTTGATTATATTTTAAAGAATCTTCAAATAAATATATTTGTAGACTCTTCAAGAAATATCCTTAACAATACTTTTTACAATAATTAAAAGAACCTTTTCTTTAGATTATAATTAAGTAAAAAGAATGTCTGATTTAATGTTGCAAAACAAAAATACAACTAATTATTTTTTACTTTTTAGTGCAATTTTTGTCTTTGAAGTCGGTTTTTTTTTGTAAAAACTTATTTTATTTGACATAGTAAACAACTCGATATAGCTCTTGTGTACGCTACCATAACGGACACCGCTACCCCGCCTCCTCGTCCCTTTCATACCGCAGGCGGGGACTGAGATAAACGGTCGGCCTATAGTATTTGATATTAGTCTATTTCCCTTTAATAGTTAAACCTGAGAGTTTGTAATTAATTTGATGTTGTATTATTTTTCAGAATACTCCTACTTTGGAACCAATTGTATTAGAACTGGATCTAGCAGATTATGAAAATCTTAATCCATTTGTGCAAAAAGTTTATGACGTCTGTGGCCATATAGACATTTTAATAAACAATGGAGGAATAGCACACCGTGGGTCTATTTTAAACACACAAATAGATGTGGATAAAAAAATCATGGCAGTTAATTATTTTGGAGCTATTGCTTTGACAAAAGGTATGCAAATTTTATTAAAAAATATTGTTGTTATTATTCTTTCATTACACAACTTAATAAGTTTTTAATTAAATTTCAGCATGTTTACCCAAAATGGTTGAAAGGAAAACTGGCCAAATTGTATTTATCAGTTCTATTCAGGGACTAATTTCAATACCAGACAGATCTGCATATGCAGCATCTAAATTTGCCATGCAGGCATTTGGTGATGCACTTCGGGCAGAAATGCATCAGCATAATGTTGCTGTTACTATGATTAGTCCAGGTTACATCAAGACTGCCATATCTCTAAATGCTTACACTGGTTCAGGTGGCACCCATGGAGGTATGTACATTATAAATTAACACCTTTATGAAATGTTTCATTCTTCTATTATTCAATGAAGAAATTATTACTAAAACTAGAGAGAGATGCTAGAGAATTATGATCCAAGAATTCCTTGGATACTGTCTATAATTACTGAGGGATTCAGAAAGAAAAGTGGTGATTGTATACCTGGTTGTTTGTTAAGTGAAGCCTGCCTTGTTTTTACTATAGATAATATACTTCATATTTAAAAATCAAACTTAACTTTATGCCTGGCTGTATTAGTTGTAGGTTTCGAGGGAACTGCTTGCTAAAATTTAGATAGGTACAAAACCTGGAATTCGATATAAGGTGAAATAAGACTAAAATCAGAAATATTGTATCTCTTCTATCTGCTTCTCTTTATCCAAATTCAACATTGGTCAAAAATCTTCTGTATAGCTCACTTGAGCAAGAGTTGTTTGTTAACACAATTAATATTGTCTGTTTCAGTTATGGATTCTACCACCGCAGATGGTTTCTCACCAGAGTATGCTGCAAATAAGATGGTAGATGCGATAGCAAGTAAAGACAAGGAATTGGTTATTAGTCAGTTTGTGCCTAAGTTAGCTGTATTTTTAAGACATTCTGTACCATCAGTGTTCTTCTGGGCTATGACAAAAAGAGCAAATAAGACAACTTAAGTAATTTAACAACTTTGTAGTAATTTTTCAACTTAAGTAATATTGTCTAATAATTATAAGTGATTAATGTAAGTTTTACTCTGTTTATGCCATATTAGTTGTATCAGTGAAATATAACTATGTCATAATTCAAGAAAATTAAACATTTTTTGTTTGAGGTGATGGTTAGTTGGGTACTATGTAAATATATTTTTTATTGTTTTTTATTTCGGCAAAGTAGGCTCAAATTGTAGTGTTTTATTAATTTATTTAATTTTATGTAAGGGTTAATAAATTAGTAAAATATGTACTTATAGTTTTAATTTTTTAAGAACCATGAAGATTTTGACCCATTTAAGTAAATATATTGTGCCTAAAAAATAATCTGTATCTTATGTGGAATTGGAACTGCAAAGGGCTGAAGTGCAATTTGTCATGAAAAGTATGATCTATTACAGTGTTTTCTGCCTATGAAATTATTATCTAACGGTAGCATTCCAGATAACCAGGAAACATTAGTTTAAATTTTTGGCTAAACAATTTTTTCTTTTACTCCTAGTCATCACATCACAACTGTATATAGCTGGAAATTTGATACACCAAGGATCCCAATACTCTCGGAGAGCCTTAGAACTGAGGTGCTATGACCAGTTGCAATAACCATGCAAACTGCCTTCGTGGGAATGACTGAATCAAGTTTCTGTACATGGAAGAAGGGATCTAATTCCACACCCTAGACTTTAGCCGCCCTAGTTTATAATAAAAAAAGAGATGAAGATAATAAACTCCACTTATCAACTTATCAATGGATAAACGTAGAGAAAAAAATGGAGTAGGTAAAGTGAATAAACTGGTTCCACAATAAATATATTGTGCACTGCTTATCACATTAGCTAGATACCAAACTTCAAAACATTTGATATCTTGTTGTAGTCTCTTAGTACCTAAAATGTGCTCTGTTCCATGTGCAACACACATGAAATAGTATCTGAATTAGAGAAGATATTGAGGCAAGAAATACCAATTATTAAGATGGGACTTTTTACAAATGGTTTTTGCAAACATAGTGTCAAGCATAAATTTGTTTAGGTGGCAATTGAACATTACGATCAAAGATCAACACGATAAGGATATTAATATATGGTATTATTATCTCTATGGTATTCTTATCTTGGGTACATTTTTAAATATTCACTACAGCTGGAAGTTTACAGGTATGGGCTACTATCTGTAGCTAGTAACAATTAAAAAAAAAATCTCATATTGCTTCTTTAATATTATTTCATGATAACTGTGAAGATTTAGTATCTTCTCACTGTTAGCATAGCTTAGCAATATTCTTGAATAATACACTAACACATTTGATTAACTAAAAGCATCCTTATATTACAAGAAATTATATTTTGTACAAGTTTGAAACTAATTCTACTATTAATAACTTTATAACATTTTTACAGAGCTTACTACATCAAATTATATAATTACAAGTCTTACAGACATAAAAACAACATTATAATAGTACTACTTGCAAGTTATTATTTTTATGGGTTTTTGGAGTTTTTTTAAAGTTTTTTATGCTGTTTTGTTATGCTTGCTACAGAATTATACTTTATTTAAAAATGTTGTATAGTCTCCATAAGCATATGGCAGCAGCTGTCATTGACACAGTAGTATGTAGTAATATTTTTTTCTTATTGTCTGTATGAACTAAAACAACCGGTGATGCAGATGTAAGGTCACTTAACATAGGTAGTGTTGCTAAACGTCTCCGGTTCTTTTCTTCTTGGTACTTACAGCAGGGATCCCACTGCCAAGATAGTGTATAACAACCCGCACAAAGAACGGAGACTATTCCAAAAGGGGTACAAACCAAGGAACTCCATGCCAGACCTGAAACAATTTTACTTCATCATATTTCATATTTTTACAATTATTAAGCTACATAAAGGCTCGAATTTTTCTGAATTATTTCATAAGTGTTTAAGAGTATAATAATATTATATAATTGATGGTACATATTATGAAAATATAAGATCTACTGGAATGAGATGATTAAAAAAAAGTCGAATTAGAGACTTATTGGATAAGTTTTAAACACATTAATATGGATGTGAACATGTAACTTCTAATATTATAATAAACTCAGACAATAAACGACCAAAAGTGAGGAGTTATGACTTAAAAACAACTGCTTTAGTTATGTATGAAAACCTTATTAAAGATTTGAAAGATAATTTTATAACAAAGTGGTATGAACAATTTTATAAACATTAACCAATTGTATAGGTTTAAATCTAAAGAAGTTATAATAAGACAAAAACCTGAAGCTATGCCACAAAGTCCACTGTAAACAGAAACCTTGTGTAAGAGGTTTCCTACGTATATCCAACGTGCAGTTTCTTCACCAAGTGGTTCCGGCTCTATAACAATAACGCTAACTCCAGCCTCCAATGCTCTTTCCAATTCCATTTCAAATTTAATATGAGCATTTTCACTATCGTAAACTTCTCTTATGATCGCAACACTGGACGGCTTTAGATCACTGTAAATAAAGATTAGTATTACATGTCTGGTTATGTAATAGTCAAAAGGATATCAGGAGGTTTTAGAAATTGCCCTAATGTTTTTTTATGAATTAAGTGCATTATGTGTGGAAATAAATTGAGAAGTTACATTTTTGTTTATTCATTTAGTATTTACCAACCTGTCACTTTCATCGCCCGCCATCTTTTGTATAGACAATAATTCCATACCAATAAACTATTGACAAGTTTTTTTTCTAATGAAAGATTTTTAGCGAGATTATAATTTTACAAGAGTCGATAAAAATTGAGCATTACAAAGGTAAATATCCATTGCTTTAATAGTTGATTAAAAGAGAACTATTATATCCATACTAATATTATAAATGCGAAAGTAATTCTGTCTGTCTGTCTGTCTGTTACTCTTTCACGCCTAAACGGCTGAACGGATTTTGATGAAATTTGGTAGAGACAATCTTTAGACCCTGAGAAAGAACTTTTTAATAACAAAAAAAAATTACAAAAAAATTGAATGTTCTAGCATTTTGAAATTTTTACCAGTGTGGGGGTGAAATAGGGGTTAAATTGAAGATAAGACAATAAATCTTGGTACGTAGGCTTTTTCTACAAACGGAATTCCCGAAATTCGAACTGTACGGATTCGGAACGGGAACTACAAAGCCAAACTCACATTCACTTCTTTCTCACTCACAACAAATTCTAATTCTGATTGACAAAAACTAATTTAACGCAGGCGAAGCCGCGGGCGGAAGCTAGTATATAATAAATCATACCAATTAAGAACCTTCAAATCACAAACTATAACTATTCAAATCACCATAATCTATCCAATATTTTTTTTAAGTCTTATTATGGACGTAAAATTATACATTGAATAACACTCAATTGAAAATTTGGCTATGGGACTATGGATCATTTGAAATTGGAACAAAAACTAACTGAAAGTAAGCGCTGCTTGATGTAGAATGTTCCTAGGTTCCTACGTCATGCAGCCAGCATCAGTTTATTCAGCATAATTTACAATAACTACAATATACCTATTTAAGCCTGGCTATGTAATTTAATGTCTATTTCTATGTTTTGGGCTATAATTTTTTTATAAATACCATCTCTTAGTGTTAGCAGATAATGACAACCGGGCTTTATAAAATGTATCGTTTCTTTAGTTCCTAGACGGACGAATCCGTATCTGCAAACTGCAAGGGAAGGGCTTCCAGGTTCTTTCGTCCGTTTAAAGGGGTAATTAAAGGAATCGGATTATTACAGCTCTGACTGACTCTGTCAGTATAAGTATTTGGATTGGGCAAGATAGTCATAGACCGCACAATCCCTTCGTAGATCTTCAGGCAGGAGCATTTTATGAATTTTATTCCCAAACTTACTATAGTTTGTCCAAAATAAAAGGACACGTTTAACAGTTCACAGAAAACGTAACTTTGTAACACCGGACACAATTATAATTAATATTTGTTTTTGTTCCAAGAACTTTACATAGATTTTTTGACCTATTCCACTGCAAATTCGCATAAAGTATTTACACTTATAGAGTCAGAATTTCACGCATTATTTATACATTATAGCATTTATCAAAATAAAAGTTCCCTTTCTATCAAAGCTGTCATTAAAAAGTCTTGTTCAATATCTCTGTTTCTATAAGAGCAATTATTATGAAATTTTGTATAGCGGAGGCAGAGTTAGTGCATTATTTTTGTGTGTAGGTAATCTCTGTTGCTTTCCAATTAGCCGCTTTCGAGTGCCGCCAGATACGCTAGATTGATCCTGACGCTGGCGTAGGTACCCATTGAAAATGGTGCTTATTTCCTAGACTAAGAGAAATATTTTTTTATTTATTTACGCAGAGTTTAATGGCATATTAACCAACTCGATAAAGCTCTTGTGCAGGTACGCTAGCTTAACGGACACTGGATTTGGCAGTATGAATTCAGTCACAAAACTAAGTAGGTACCTTTATCAAAGTAAGTTAGTAATAAGTATATCTAATTAAAGCAAAGATCACGTACTTAGAAATCACAATTAATCACATTAGAAATATTATAATAAATATACCATTTTCAAACACTATTACGAGTAGAATACCGTAACACACTGTTTGATTGTAGACAATAGATGTCGTTAGTGGTTCTGATCTAAGGACCATAATAAAAGTGATAAAATTAATATATATAAATAATTTCATCTATTATACTACTTCTAATGTATCAGATTGCGTCGTTAAATTGCATATAAAATGTTTTAAGAAATAAATCATAATACACTACATTAAAATGCCAAATATAAAAATACCTATACTATGATTATACTTTGCTTGTTTATTTAGTAGTATACTTTTTTGTAATATTTAATGTATATTTATAAAATTAAAAATCAGAAAATAGCAATCAGGAATAATAGAGCTATCAAATTAGGAAAATATTTTTCATAAAAGCATTATTACTTCCGAATATAAGTTCCATCTTACAAAGTAGGTAACAAATTTTACCTATTTTTATTTTAAGTAGATATTTATATCAACATCAATAAGAAAACCCCGTAAATTCAATACGTACCTATAGTATTGGCAGTAATACTTTGTAGGTACCTAATATTTAATATTGCTCATAACCCCTACACCGCAAAAAATACTTATATTTTATTTACATAAGATTTAACTACCTACCTATGTAGTATTTTAATACATCCTAATAAGGAATGGTCTTATTATAGGTAGGCACTAAAAGACCGTGAAAGTCGTGACATCACTACACGGCGAAATGTCACGTTTCAGTAAAACAAAGAACGAAGGTGCACCATGCTAAAAGAAATGTCATTGTTTTGCGCCGGGTTGTGGTGTCTTCGTCTTTTTTTGTTGATACTGTCTATTTTATTTTTAACGACTTTATAATGTATTGAAGGTTTATTTGGTATGTATGTATAAGTAGTTATTTAGGCTCTGAAGTAGGAAGGTGTTGGCTAAGAAGTTATGCCAAGTAGGTAATAAAATAACTAGGCTGCGATGTAGGTCCTTTGATAAACAATAAAGGTATGTTAATTTATATGCAGCTATTCGAATTTTATAAACTAATTCTTTACTTTCAGCTCTTATATTGCGCTTTTAGGTTTTTTCATCCTTTCTATTTTTAATGATCACAACTGATTGAATAGTCACCCCTTAAGGTATTTAATTAAGGACATAATGTGGTCAATATATAATACAACCAAAATATCTACATAATACCTAAACGGAAAGCCCAACGCGCATTTTCGACAACTCGATTCGCTGTAGTAAAAAGTAACTAAGGGCTTGCACAACCTAGCTATCAGTCGTGTAGGCCACGATCCCTTTCATATAAGCAGAAACTCTGTATCAGCAGTGAGACGCACGATGGCTCTTTTTCACTACCAACAAGCATACTTCCTGCCTGATCATTACATAGTCAGTAAAACTCTCCGTAAAGGAGAGCTAAAGAGACCTTTACCTAATAAAATTATGTTTAACTAAACATAGAAATCAAATGCAGCCTATATTTACTATTGGAAACTTTTATTTACTGAAACTTTTCAGTTTTCGCTATAATTGTTTATGAAATTCCTAAAATGAACTTTAAGATGAACAAATTGCTTCTCTAGCTATTTAATATGATCAAATTGTTTCTGTGACGTAATTACCGCACCGTAAAAATATGAATGTATCAACCAAAGTATTTCCCTCCACTCACGATTGTCGCCCACAACAACCGTTCTAAAATCCGCTTGCCTGTTTAGGAAAAGGTGAATGTTGCAAACCATATTCTACCCGGTACAATAAAATGAAAACCGAGCAATTGTAGCTTAACAACTTTTAGCTTTATATCATTGGCGTTAGGTATACAATGATTTAAAAATCAATTGAGACATTCGACTTTTTAAATTCACATTTATATCTTGTTTAGTGTTGAGATATCTACTTAAAAGGCTTGTGTGGGTGCAAGGCTGACCTTATAGGTGCTGCCCACAGTCTTCGCTAAACATTTAGTATGATTTCCCTGACATCCCACACTAGATTGCTATTATCACCATAATCGACAGGGCGAACAATCTGAAATGTGACAATCCATCCAAGTGTGATATAAGCTAACTCTAGTATTACAGTCGTAGACGGTATCGGTTAAGATTTATGTGTAGTAATGTATATTGCAGACGATGGCGGATAACGAATGAATTGCATGACTGTTAGATTGAAATCTCTAACATTAATACTCCAAGTACGTATTTGAAGTAAGATAAGGGAAAACTTATGTTGGTACAAGCCTTAAGTATTTTTGTATTAAGTATTTAAATACTTATCACCAATTACGTAATTTTATTGATCAACATTAATATACTAATGAAACGATATAAGAAAACGGCTGTGGTCAGTATACTCGGTCAATGCAAATCTTTGTGTGCATGATCATGAATGTTTGCATTAGTTTGGATGTTTCCTAGATGTTTGGAAGTATAAAAGTATCTTTTTTCTGTATAGTAATACAAGCTCGGCTTAGTTTGGAACTTGATCGCTAAGTGTGAATATGTAAGAGAAATTATAGTATAGGTAGTTATAGGTAGCGAAAAGTCTACATAAATATTTCACTAGTATCTTAATCATACTATTTCAAAATTAAAAGAAAATAGGTATAACCTTTTGTATGAATATAGGGCAAGTAACAAACAATTTGCTTGGCAATATACATCAACTTTCATTGGCATTGTCATGAATGTTTTCTTTGTACCTGTATGACAAAGTAAACTATACGTGAACCACTTAAGCCGTTCACAGACTCGTTTAACAGGCATAAAACATAATAATTAAATAGTAAACAGAATGTTAACGAGCACTGTTTCTGTATACACAAATAAAACGAAATATATTTAGAAACTGCCAGATAATGCCATTATCAGTTCTTTTATCCGATTGTCCCCATCTCCATACGAGATTTTTACGATTCGGAGTATATTCAATATTCTAAAATCAGACCAAACTCTGTCTCAGATGGCATAGACATTTAGTACTTAAGCGTAATATTTCTTTTACGTACATTTTTAGTAGAAGGAACGTAAAGAGTAGAGAGCCTTTCTTCACAACATTGCCAGTTCAAGTTCATTTATTTCTTTTCCACTTTACAATTTGGTACAAACACCAAAGTAGGTACCATTTGTCAAATGTCCCATAACGGACTACGTATTCACTAACGTGCTTATATGGTAATCGACATGAGACATTCATTCGTCTGAAATATCTAAAGCCTTTAATAAATTACAAATTCATTAGAAAGTAGAGCTATAGCGTCTGAAGAAATGTAAACAAACTGTGTTCTCATTAAAACACCTGATATTGCGTGAGCCTTACATAGCTACGGCTGGGTTAACTTAAACCAACAATTGCACGAGTAAGTAACCAAACACTAAAAATTACCATAAATTTCGATCGTGTATTGAATATAAACGTAAGGTTAATATCCTTATTTATCTATGGAATGTTTCAAAACTAGTAAAGCTTTCTTTGAAAGACCTACCTCTATCAATTTTATTTTATACATCTGTGTGTGAAGTATAATATTTGTGAGAAACTTAGGGTCTCAAACAGTAGATTAATATTTCACATGACCCTAATAAAATCATCGATAAAAACTTAGGTTAGCTCTGATGACACAAGCGCGAACCCTATCGTAAGGCTTTAAATTTCATCCATTATTTATCGATTTATTTTGATAGGTCGATATTACTCTGAGAAAGAAGGAAAACCTTATGCAATGGGCTAAGCCCACAATCCATCATGATACCTATTAGGAAGCATTACTTTTTCGTTAGCCAAAGGAGATCAACCTTATAACCTTTTTACTGGTTCCAGTAATAATTATGATGTTTTATGACATCCATAGGACGAGGAGTGGCAAAATTGTGTATTCTTAGTCCGTCACCATACTGCCAGTGTGGAGATAGTAGAGGTTGATTTAATACATATTGTCAAAGTCCTTCCTGCCATTGTCCCGCTAATAATGCTCACGTCCGAAACAGCTAATTACGTAAATCACATAATGTGTCATCACTGTGCGATTCGAATCCACTTTTATTCGCATAGTGAAAAATCATTCAACCTTGCGTTAGGTAGATAATAATATTTTTGGGAAATAACATCTTTTCAATTTAGAGTCCTCTCTAAATTAGTCATGGGTCATATTTATTTTATTAGGTATTGGTTTTTATCAGACCGTGTTTTCAATCCCAAAAAGAATCGATTAAGTTGTCTTTTTTAAAAATATTTGTTACCTTAGGATTGAATCCGGTGTTGAATAATTTAAAAAAAAATTTTTCTTGATTAGTTTACAAACTTGGAAGTGTATCTTCCCTATTCTTATATGTATGTAAATAAAAGACCGTTCCACCTATCTAATACAATTGTTATAATATTTATTATGACTACGTGAAATTATTTTATATCTTAGTAGCTCTCTATGAAAACTACTTACTTACTTATTTTAGTACTTGCTTTACACGATTTGAATATGTGGTAGAATGAAAGAAAAATCTTTTGTGATAAAACTTAGAAGAAACTAAGTAAAGCTTGTGTACAGGCTGATAGTGCCTACAACCTCCCCAAAATCTTATTATTTTATTTTATTTTATTTATTATCAACATTAATTAACGCCAATTAAAATTTTTTGGAAAGAATATATCCATCTGTATGAAAAAAATATACAATACTGAAAAATCATTAAGACTAACATACCTAATTACGGATTTACATAAAACAAAGTAATCTATGTAAATAAGGTATCTATAAGAAGAGTACACAGTACTAATAACTACTTAGCTTCACAATTATGAAACGTTTGTAAAAAGCTCTACAAAATTTAAATTGTATAAATGGTTATTTATTTAAAACAGAACTAGTCCAAGACGGTGGTATATCACGTTCTAGTATGGTATGGCCCCATTGTGGATGGTCCGTGATCGAACGGGCTCGGGTAATGAACTCAAGCATCCGCGGGATTCATGACCAAGCAGTGCGCCGCCTGCCGCGCTTCCGCCGCGCCTTGCACCGACGTACCTCGTGCTCACGAATTCACAGTTCCTTAGGGTACAAACAACACAATATATTCAAGCCCCTTTTTGCCCGATAGATGAAATTCCAGATAGGACTTAGTTCAAGTTTATATCAATATAAAATAGTAAAATATATAGAATACGACAGCCTGCGATATAAATAATTAGGTGCCAAATAATTAGCTTAGAAGCTTCCCATGACCTTTTGATTTGAGCAAGGTACTCGTGCGTTACAAAATAAAATCCCTGAATTGTTAACTTGCACGGTTTGTCAAAAGTGCCAGAAGGCTAATTTATTATTCGTCAATTTATAGGTACCCCAGTCTCCTGTAAAGTAATTAAAACATTAGTGCTTTAAGCAGCTTCTGAGCTATTTTTGTGTTAAGGACCGGTAGCAAAAATGTGTAGGTAATTACTTTTGTGGGTTTATAAGCATGCGTCATTGAAATATTTATAAAGCTGGTGACATCGCAATATCCCTTTTGCATACTAATATTTTATTTAGCAATCCAATCATATTTTAAGAATATTTTTATTACTTTTGACGCGAACTTCGTTTTTTAATGCATGTGCATATTTTTTTAAGAAGATGTCACAATGTGTTTTTCATAGATTGGGTACCAAATGTTTTTATAAATAGATGGTACACCAAAAATTCAGCAGAAGTCCCAGACCTGAGACAATGATTTGTCGATCGCACAAGTTCTCCTGCATCATATTTGCATCCACGACTTCGTACTCGGTATCCCCAAATCAAAAAATAAGTCTATGGGCACAGTAATTTTATTCAAAGAAATAGGAGTATTTTTACTGTATGTAATGAGGAAGCAGTTAACATAAGTAGAATGTATTTAAGTATACTTATTATATTATGAAGACGTGTAATAATACTGTAATAAGCGCGCTATAAAAAACCCGCGAACGACGAGGGGTGTTGCGAATGTTGCTAGGCTACGCTACCCGCTTACCATCATGCGGATCGAGCGTACCTACATTTTTTACCATCTTAGAGCAAAAAAGCTCATACGAGTAAGGAACTTGAATATGAATAATAAAGGGAGGGAGAATTACATTGTGTAAACAAACTAGCTTCACGTAGCCAGAGCCTATATAAGTTGTTTTAGGATGATTTAAGGAGTTCAGAATTAGTTGTAGTAAGAATGCAGGACGAGTAGTTTTACTTAAAATCACATATTATAATAAAAGCTACTTACTGACTGGTGAGTCAACTTAGTTCTTTGACTGAAAAATACCTACAAGTCAATATCGATGTCTAGCCGCTAAAAACCCACGACCAAAGCTTAGTATAATGCTTTGGCGAGTCGTTTCTTTCTTCATACTTATCTGTGGCCATATTAGGTTGATACTTAAGTAATTGTGACAGTTTATCATAGTGCCATTGCAGGAATGAGCCTTATATGCAAGCCAATTTAACCTACTCATACCATTTTGTACGTCAATTCTTGCTTTTCCTCTGATGTGGACGGTTAGGTAGTAGTTGTCTAAGTCAGTTATTACTATACCATCAGGATGAGATGGGGTTGTGTACACCTCTCAATACTTTGCAAGGACAACACTTAAATAAATTAAAAAAACACAAATATAATGAAAAGCATATCTTTCAGATAATTTATAATTGGCGCTTGGAAAACACCCAAATCATAATGTAACATGGAGGTATATAATATCAATAAAGTTTTATAACGGAAAAGTGTAGGTTACTACCCTACTTACATAATGTGCGACAACCTGACTTTATATAGATAAAATATCTCCTAAGCACCTATAGATATTACCGTTAGGATAGCCAGTTACCTTGTCTCGTACGTAACCAAGGAGAACGGAAGCAGCCATATCCTTAGTAAAATGGCGGTTGGCATCACCTCTATTTGTATAAGGCTATAATATTTTATATTATTGTTCCAAGTTAGAGGTAAATCTCTGAATATCTGATGGGAATGTTTCTTTAAGATATGTGTTTATTTATTTCTGTGAAGTTTCACATTTTGCAGGAAGAACAAAACTTGTCCATTGTTATAAGATGAAAGATATACAAAATGAAAAATGATAAAACAAAGCAAAACTATTTGATAGTCTGTGTGTATTATTTTGAACTTGATGATGCCGGTTTTAGGGAACGGCAGGAACGGGATCTTTATTATTATTTTGATTGAGACAAAAAGTATGAGTACAAAGCGTGATAAAATAGAAACCTAATGCTTTTACTGACACGCTTTCATATGATATAGATAGGAAACTGGATGATTCTTAGAGGTTTAAAATGTTTTTTTTATGTACTAGAATGAGAATGGGGTACCAAAACTTAAAATTAAGGCGCTTGATATATCAAGCTATCCTTAATACAGGCAATACAGCTAAAAGAGAGAACGAAAGTTGGAAACAAAACCTTATGTTATAAAAACATACTACACACATCAAAAAAGTCTAAGCAACATGCATGATATTACAAATTTACCATTTATATTAATTTATTTTACCATTTATTTTAATTATAACGTTGTATTTTATTTTTAAAATAATATTTTTAGGGTTCTATGATGTAAAAATAACAGCTGTTTTCTTTATAAGTTCTTTTAATAACAGAAATTAACAATATTAGAATATACAGGTACATAAGAAACTAAACTTTTTTTTTACAAATTGAAATTTCTTAAGAAAATGAATTTATTGTGAAAGAATAGGACAATTTAATACAAAGTATGGCCTCCTCTGCTATTCAGAACTTGTCGGCAACGATTATTCATTGAATTAATGAGACTGTTTATGTCATCTTGCGGTATTCGCTCCCAATGGAATTGTAGCAAATCCTTCAGCTGTTGGGTTGTTGTCACTCCGTCCAAGTCCTTCAAAACACGTCTCTGGAGCATGTCCCATGCGTGCTCGATGGGGTTGAGGTCTGGCGATTGTGCAGGCCAGGGCAATACCTGGATGTTCTCCGTTGCCAAGTATTCACTGGTTCGCCGAGCTGTATGTGAACGCGCATTGTCATGCATTAACGTAAAATCGGAGCCAAAGGTTTGTGCAAATGGATGGACATAAGGTCTGAGAATATCCTCAACGTAATTTTCAGCGTTCATGTTTCCATTTACAAAAACGAGCTCAGTTCGCCTGTTCTTCATAATACCCGCCCATACCATAACTGTTGAGCCGCTGTATGGATGAACTTCCTGAACGCACCTGAGTCTTTCAGTATTTCCGGGTCGACGGTACACTCGCACCCTTCTTGTATCAGGCCTAAACCCGAATCGCGACTCATCGGAAAACATAATTTTATCCCATTGTTCCTGGGTCCATGTTATGCGTTCTCTACACCATTCATTTCGACGAGCGCGATTCCCGTGACGTATCGGTGGGCACCTGATAGGGCGTCGAGCTCGTAGGCCGTACTCATGCAGTCGATTTCGCACAGTTTGGGGACTTACATCAACACCACTTGAATTTTGTAGCCTCAAACTTATCTCTCGAGCGGTTAACATCGGCTGGCGTCTTGCAGTCAGTTGTATGTACCGGTCTTGCCGAGTGGTTGTACTCCTTTTACGGCCTGGATGCTGTTCAGCGGGTTCCCCTGTATTATTGTAGCGCTGCCAAAGACGACAAATAACACTTCTATGAATACCAAAATGTCGAGATACCTGAGATTGATTACTTCCCGCTTGCAACATCCCTACAGCTCTTTGCATTTCATCTGCCGTCAAATGACGTCGCTCCATGACGTAAAGAATATCTAACAATTCAATTTTGTCGCCAACTGTATTTAAATGGTTGGTAAAATTATAAAATCAAGACTAAAACGTAGCAATTAACATGCACTCAAATTCAAACAAATTCGCAGTCATTTGAATTTTATGAAAAAAAACAAAACATAATCGAAATTTTTTTTACACACACACTACCTATACCTACCTACCTACCTACCTACTTTTACCTATACACTTTGAGTGAGTAAATACTTAGAAATTAATTAATATAAATGGTAAATTTGTAATATCATGCATGTTGCTTAGACTTTTTTGATGTGTGTATTTTACTACCGTCAAATCTTTATGAAGCATCTCTCTGTCGAATGAAAAAGTTAACCTTAATAAATAAAAAATCCTCACACATTCACACATCGCCACCTAGTCCCAAACTAAGCAAAGCTTGTACTATGGGTACTAGACAACGGATAAACATACTTAAATACTTTTTTTACTTTCTAAATACATAAATATTATACATAGAAAACACTCGTACAGACCCATGCAAACAATCATGTTCATGCACACATAGTTATTATGACATAGTATTTAATGACAGATATTGCTCAAAAGCTAAAGGACTATGATATGAATGACTACTGTATAATTATGATAGGAGAATATGATATCAAACACACCGAAAATTACACAGAGCTATTGAAATCTATTCGGACACATTTGCAAGAAATAGTCAATACTAATGTAATATTGTGTGTTCCTACCTATATAGGAGGAGCACCGATATATAATCATAAGGCTGAGTTGTTCAATAATTTGTTATTCATGGACGTTCAATACCATGAATATGCATACTGTTTCGACACAAACTATAATTTTACGTTTGATATGTTTTCTTATAACACGGGCAAGATAAACTGTAAAGGACTACGGAACATCTATACAAATATTATGCAGCGCATACTTGTCGACATGTCAAACTTTCCATGTCACGAGTGTTCTACAAGTTGTAACAGTGTAAACACTGTGGCATTGGTACATAATTCAAGAGCAGACAACAGTACAAGCATTGATAGTGATACTCCGTCAGTGATACAGGGACAAGTGACTGAAAATAAACTAAAAACATTTTTTCGTTAGTTATAAGTACCTAAATATATTGCATCAAAACATTAATGGGGCCATAAGTAAATCCGAATTACTAACATTAAATTTAGAATGGCTTATGGAACACGGTGACCCTGTTGATGTAGTTTGTTTAACCGAACATAATATGAAAAAAAAAGATATTAAGCTTTTATATGTTGAGAATTACATTCATGCAGCCTCTTTCAGTCGTGGAAACCGTCATGGTGGTTCTTGTATTTTGGTTTGCAATGGACATGAGTACAAATCTTTAATTTCAGTGGAAAAGAGTTGCGTTTCTGGTGTTATTGAGTGCTGTGCTGTGGAGCTTGTAATGCATAGACTAATAATAGTCTGTGTTTATAGACCACCCCGAAATAGTGTTGAACAATTCGACATGTTTTTTAAGATTTTTGACTCGATACTTAATACATTATGTTTGTCAAAAAAGAAAATTATTATATGCGGGGATTTCAATATTAATACATTAAAAACCAATAAATTAACTAATGAACTATTAACTACAATTCACAACTATAATCTTAAATTGACTATTAATGAACCAACCCGCCTTGTAAGTGAGTCTTGCATTGACAACTTTATGCATAATATTAGGGGTTGCAAATATAATATTTATGAATTCGCTTTATCAGATCATACATGTCAGGTATTAAAATGTCCTGTCAAAGAAACTTGCGCTTTAAAATATTGGTTTATCAGGAGGCGGGATTACTCAAGGCAAAATATTTTAAAATTCAAAGAATGCATGCAATCTCTTACATTTAATGAAGTATATAATACGGAAGATCCTAATTGTGCATTCGACAATTTCCATGAATTGTTTGTTCTTTTTTACAGTTTATGCTTTCCATTTAGACTGATTAAGAAAACCCCCCGTAAGAAACCGTTGTGGATATCAAAGGGTATTCGACAGTGCGCAAAACGAAAAAGAAAGTTACTTTGGGATTATAGAAAAAAATGCAATAAATCTAATAGAAATAAATTTAAATCGTACTCAGCGCGCTTAAACAAAATAATAAAGCTAACGCAGAAAGCTTAAAATGATTATAAAATTAGTACAGCATCGAACAAATGTAAAGCGACTTGGTCAATTATTAACCATAATAAAAACCAAACTATTATAGAAGAAGTCAGGCAATTAAATAATAATGGTTTGATGATCGATAATCCTGTAAAAATTGCAGACGTGTTTAACAACTACTTTATAAGTGGAACTAATTCTCATCATGTAGCTAATAATGTTAAGTTTAAATTGTCAAATGAAAAAATAAATTGTAATTCTATATTCATGAATCCCACTACTCCTTTTGAAATTAATAAAATAATACACTCTTTAAAAAATACAAAAAGCACAGGTTATGATGACGTCTGTACAAATATTGTAAAAAATGTATCAAATATAATTTCACCTGTTTTATGCTACATAATTAATATAAGTATTTTCTTCGGTATTTTCCCAAATAAATTAAAAATAACTGTAATAAAGCCCCTGTACAAAAATAATGACAAAGCGAGCGTAACTAACTATAGACCTATTGCTCTTATACCTATATTCGCTAAAATATTTGAAAAGGTAATAAGTAATAACCTTTATGACTTTTTTGAAAAAAATAACGTTTTCACGGAGAAACAAGTCGGCTTCAGAAAGCATAAAAGTATAAATTTGGCTGTTTTCAATTTCCTGAATACTATAATGACTGGACTAGATAATAAAAACTTAGTCACTGCACTGTATATGGATTTGAAAAAGGCTTTTGATTATGTAAATCATAATATCTTGTTGGATAAATTGGAATCCTACGGAATTAGAGGCAACATCTTAAATCTCCTAAAAACGTATCTTGAAAACCGACAACAATGCACACGAATCACTCGGATATGTTCAGAAACGCATACAGAGATAGTGCACTCATCTTCCTATCTTGAAGTAACACAGGGAGTTCCTCAGGGTAGCATACTCGGTCCATTGTTGTTCATCGTTTACATTAATGACTTGCCTAATTTTATTTCCCATGACATGGTATTATTTGCGGATGATAGTACAGTGATGTTCACGAGCACATGTAGGAATCAAGTAGTTTCAGATATTAATCAGACACTTGACACAATAGTTCAATGGTTATCTTATAACAATTTATTAATTAATTTAGACAAAACTAATCTCATGACATTTAGAAATAGGAAAAATAATTTATTAGATCTTGACATAAATTTTAATGGACATAATGTTAATATAGTAGATAATACAAAATTTTTAGGTTTAAATTTAGACTCGAGCTTAAATTGGAAATTGCAAGTAGAAATTGTATGTAATAAGCTGAGCCAATTTTCTTATGCGCTATCTATGCTCAGAAAAACTGTGCATCGGTCTGCTGTGGTCACCGCATACCATGGGTACGTAGACTCAGTCTTAAGGTACGGCGTAATCTTTTGGGGTAACTCTGTAGACAAGGAGGCAGTATTTAGAGCTCAGAAGAGATGTGTGAGGGCAATTTGTAACATTAAATCAACTGAATCTTGTCAACCATTATTTGTTAATCTGAAACTACTAACTCTTCCATGTATTTATATTTATGAGGTAGCTACATTTGTAATCTCACATATCTCCATGTTTGAGCATTTAAAAAGTAAACGAACCAATTATAAAATTCGTTTTCCTTCAAATAAAACGGCGCAGTTCAATAATAGCATATTTTGCATGGCTCCACGTATATATAACCATTTACCAGTTGAAATATTAAACTGCCCCAGCATGGAGACGCTCAAATATAATTTGAAAATTTTTTTAATCAGCAAGGCATACTACAGTGTCAAAGAGTATCTTGATGATAAATACAAATAAGTCATTGCAAAATTGTACTTTGTTTGGTAGTTAGGTATTATTACAGTGGTATTGTTCATTGTGTTTGTTTTAATAATAATTATTATATTATTTTAATTATTGATTATTGTTTGATTATTATTTTATTCTAAAAATGTAAAATTATTTCATTGATATTATATTGTGGTGAAAGTAATGATTCGAACGATTGATTGTTATTTTGTAACTAATTGATTAATTATTAATACCTAACTGTTTATAGTTTAAGTTCAATGTGTTATAAATATTGCATGCTAACTATTTGGTAGAATATAGCTGAACAAAATATTTGTTTCTTAACAGATGTATGTAAACACCAAACTGACCTACCTATATTCGCAATAAATGATTTTCTATTTCTATTTCTATTTCATAGATTTGCATTGAGCGGGAATCGAACCCGAGACCTCAGCGTAGCAGCCAAGTAATATACCGACTGCGCCACAGAGGTCGTCAAATGTGTTGTTGTTGTGTCTATCTTCTTCTTATCTTCTACTCCTCCTTTTCGGGGTCCCTCCAGGCTGCACTTCGACCCCATCGGATCTTTTGTGCTGTGTGTCAACTTAATCTACGTTATTGTAATAATCATAATCATCATAACAGCCCATAAATGTTATTGTAATAAAATGGAAGATTATCTTCAATCGTGTCTGTTATCGACTGATTCAAAGGTTAAGCTTTCTCTACATCGTCGATTATACCTGTGACGAGCTGACCTTCTACGAAGGCTAACAATTTTCACGGTCAGCGTTAAATTTTGCATATAATATATTATTTAATAGAGATTTATTTAACAAGTAGTTGTTCGAAGTGAAAAGTTCAAGTTATTTCAAAATAACTGTTAAGTAATTAATGTTATTTTACAATATTACTTATCAGCATTGTATGAAGTTATTATGAAATGCTTTTGTAAGGAGAAGTTGACGTAGATAGGAGAGTGTCACTTATCACATTTAAAGTATAGTAATTTATATTTGACCAATTGTGTTATTACCTCTACGAAAAAGAACCTAATATAATATCACTTGAAGTGTTTAGAATGGCTCTACTTTATATCAGACATGTATAGGACAGACACTCATAAGGCTGAGCCGTTATACTCTCTTCCACTTCTTTTTCTTCTTCTTTACCAGTGTCAGAGGTGTTATAACGAAGATCACGATGATGATAGGTCAAGTCTAATACTTGAACAGTAGTGTGTTTAAAATTCTTAACAAAAAATAAAAAAAACTTTAATTACCTATACTGTGACAAAACAGTTCCCTAGGTATTTATTTTTGACAAATAATGAAGGTCAGTTCAATGGACATTAGGTATAGCAATCTTTTTTACATCTTAAAACACAATGACGTAATGTATAATAAAATTTAAATATGTGTCCTAGGTCATACAAACTCGTAGGTACTGATTGTTTATACTATACATCGTGCTTTTAGTTCACAGTAACAACCCTTGTTCGCCTAAAGCGTTTGATCCCGTTGATCATGGTCAACGGCTCAAGATTATAACTTAGCGAGACTGTAGGACATAACCTATTTGTTTTAAAACAATAATTTATAAAAATAATTATACGACATTGTTTCGATTTATCAATACCTTCAATTAAAAAATAATATAGTTAACAAAATAAACAATAGTTAGTCGTGAGTGGTTTCCTGTGTCTTTTATATTTACAATGCATCGTAAGGTGGTGTTGTCACGTTATGCGTCAGGCATAGAGAAGGCAGTACTACGACCCACACCTCCCCCGCACCTTCTCTCCCCGCCACGGTCACCGCGCGCTCTGACCTTTCGCTCAATATATATAACTCCAACTTGCAACTTACGTAATCAACACTACTCTGACTAAGACAAGATTTGTGTATTTAATTTCACAAGATCTATTTCATTCACTTGTGTACTCCATTTTAATGTGTGGGAGATATGTAGAAAGCTTTTGCATAAACTTACTTATTTATAAAATGGTAACAGGTTGATGTCTGTCTAAAGAAGAAAAGCTTAAATAGGGGTCATCCTTTTCCTTACATTTGTTAGAATTCTTTTGTCTGCCTATGTTACGTTATCGTCATAGACATGGTGTACCTGATACAAGTTACAGACCACATAAGTAATACGTAAGACTAAAATATTACATTTGATCAATCCCCCTCGCATCTTATAAGAAACCATGGTACACAGCGATGTTGTTATGGAGTTATCTTGCTAAATATTAATTCTATTGCTCATAGTAGTACAAGAAGCGCTTTCCTTATTCGTCATTTTTCGATTAAATTCGTTTGTAAAATAAATAAAGGCAATGCTGAGTAACGCCAATACCTTATGGTCTCATATTAATTGATACAAGGCCACCGTCTATTCATATGTTAAGTAAGTAAATGTAACCTTAATCTTTTAACGAATAGTGGGTAGCGTTAATTGAAAAGAAAGAATCAATAGTAAATGAACATTGTGAGAATGATTCGTATCTTATATCGCTTTCTACAGTTCCCGTAGCATTCTTGAGCACAGAGATAAATTATTATCGGTGGATAAAAGCACCGCTGAGACAATCTTGAGATGAAATCTGTCGGCCGTAGTCAAGTTACCCAATAGTGCGCTATTGTTGTATGACGGATTCGGTATTTTACTCATAACTTGGTTTGTACCGCACAAGTATTTGTCGTTACGCGTTCTATATTCTCACACAAAAGATTTCAACGATGACTATTGCATCGTGAATATTATATATTGTGTATAAAAACTTTAGTAACAGTAAATAATTAGTTTAGTTCAATTTTGTTTTAATTAATGAATCGCCATTGTGCTTTTGTAATAACGTAACGAATCAGATTTAATCAAAAATTTCAAGCTGATGTTCAATTTTATTTTGTGTAAAGGAGATTCGAAAACTGGTGGTTAATGTTTATTATGATAATGACGTAACGAATTATTTTGAAATGTGTCATTTTAATGGAATTAAAAGGAAATAAATAATTTACTTCGCCACATTTCATTTATACGCCTGATATTACATTGAAATTATAAAACATAGCAACCTAACTTATTTTAACACTAATTCGATTTAAAATAATGTTTGTCTGTGAGAGATTAACGCATCAGTCACACTTGTCAATCCGTAATAGTTATGTCCAGCTTATGCATGGAGAAGGTTTTATCCAAGGCTCAAATAATCAATGGATGGAGGAAATGCTACGACGAGCACCAAAAAAAGTATACAGTAAAAAGCTAAATTTATAACTATAAGCCTAAGCCTTCCAGTTAAAGGCATCTCTAAAAATAGTTAAAATATGTTAAGATTATAAAGGCGGTTTAACTTCATAAATTTGTATTCAATTTCGACAACTTTATGAAGCTATTAGTTATTGGGCGCGGCTCTCCTGACTAGATGTCGGCTGTTGCGACCAGACAGCCTTTGTTCTTTCCTAAGCTCTACTGTAGCATTTAGCAGGTAGTAATTATAAAAGGAAACTTTGGGTTACAGAAACAACGCCTGCTAGAGGTGTAGGTGTTGGGTTTTATAAACGTAGTGTGAAGAAGCTATTGGCCAGACCAGCAAAGTGGCGATGACAGAGTGGAATTGTTTTTGACTTTTGCCTTTATTTCTGGACTGTATTTGCGCCTTCCATCAAGTTCGATATGATCATATTGCCGTACCTTTAAAACAAAAACATTTATTAAGTACATAGTAGTTGTGGTAATGAGATGGGGTGACCACACTCTGTATTCTTAATTAGTAAAAACCCAGTCTTCTCTGCGACATACAGGGGCAAATATTGTAATATTATTTTAGGTTTCCAAGTAAAGGCATTAATCAGTGTGGTTTAATGACGTCATATTACCGTGAATAGAAAAACGTTAGAAACACAAATTGAAAATTGGTTAACCTTGTAACAATCAAGGTTAAGAGTTACGAGTACAATAAGTGATGAGAACTGTAAGATGTCTAGAGAAAAAATTAAATTGCATGTCGACGGTTAAATACTTTATGGGTGAGGAGTTTTTTAATTGTTATTTTGTTGTTGAGAGAATAGCTAACGTTTTACGTAAGTATTAGTAGTTAAGATATGTATATGTAAAATAATTTGTTATAAATTAATAGCGCTGCCGGAACTGAGAATATTATTTATTGATCGAACTATAAGGCCGTAAAAAAGGCGAACGTAAAACGATACATGCAATATTGATAAGAATGTTTTTTTGGTGTCTGTAGATTCAAGAGTGCATAAGATCAATACACTTGCTAGGAAATTTAGAAAACATTCCTTGTAGTTATGTGTAAGTGAACAAGGTTTAAAGAAAGAATTAATTCAAAGGCAGGTAGGGGCTTGGCTGAGTAGTGGCATTGCTAAAGTCCTCTTAGCAGTACAAAAGATATAAACGTCATCATCACTCTTGCTCATTCTAATTTTATTATTCTCTATCAATTCTTAAAGATAAATTCTGTTTTCATTATAATGCAAGTTATATAAAGAACTGTGGGATCGTATAAAACAACTAAATAGTCAGTTTCTTAGTGTTTTCGCTTGAGTAGTTACCTTTAAGTATTGCATCATTGACATGTCTATGTACATTTAAGTACAAACATGTTAATGTATTGTATTCCTAATGTTAGCCCTGACACATTGAGATAAAGCGCTGCTTGTCACACAATGTATTCGATTTTAAACACGCTTAAGTTTACAATACTTATTTAGAATGAAATTCATCAGTATTTTTTAATTCTACCTAGTAATTTAATAAAAACAGTGATGCAAATAAATCTCATGTATTTACTTAAATAATTAATAATTATAATATTGTTAAATATAGATAGCTTAATGATTAGTTTTTTAATGTAAATATAATATAGAATTGTTGTAATAAAATAAGTGATGTTAAAATTTTTTTTGAGAGAACTGCTATCTGACACCTGCTGTCCTTACAAAACAGATAACCAAAACTGCATAACAGAAAAAATTGCAATTTTTGCACCTTAACTTTGTGTCAGATGTATTTTATAGCCTAACAGATATAGTCTCAGATTTTGGTTAAATAACAAAGTACCTAATATGTTTTGTCTAATCTAGGTCAAAATGGCCAAGAGCCTTTGCACAATGGAACATAAAGGTATTCTAAATCCCGCAAGATAACAGTGATTCCCCTAACATACTCGTAGGACGGCGACAATTATTTTTTATCTTCTTTCATTGTAGTCTAGCTATTAGTAGTCTATGAAGCCTCTTGTGTATAAACAATTATAATATACAAACAATACATAAAAACGATAGCCTTAATTTTCTAGTAGAATCTGACTAAGATGATTATTATTAAAGTATATCCTCAGGCGTGTCTAACCGCATGGTTTGTTTGCAGGCAACGTCATTATACTTGCGTATCCGTGTAGATACTCGTCTCTACTCATTATGATTCCATGTAATAATAATTTCTTGGAAAATCTCCATAATGTGGTTTATTTAATAAAACTTTTTTTTCTTGTACACAGAGTGCGGTTAATTGACAAATAGAAAAAAATAAATATTGTTGTAACTTAAATAATCTAGCATTGTATTCTTAATCAATATTATAGTGATATCTATTGTTTAGATATTTTTTGTTTCTTTATTATATCTGACTGTTTTTGTACATATTGTTTACTAATTAATATACTATTCTGGGTTTTTTCGACCAAACGATTGGGTAATCATCGATTTTTCACTTTCCATGCTACTCAGACAGATCCGCATTCCAAAGAATTGTTCATTTAACGTTAGTTTAAAGTTTGATATGGTAACCAAATCATAGTGTGTATAATTTTTTGGTTCTGGTTTTGTCATGTTTTTTTTTTCCATTGTAGAGTCGAAGCATACCTATAAAATTCCAAGTGGTACAGACGCTAGCTGCAACTTTAGCGAGATGTTGAAATTTATTAATATGTTAATTTAATTTGTTCATTCCAATTTATAATAAATTTAAACATTCATGGTCAATCAATCACACAATCCAAAATCTAAATTGATTTTGATTGAGGATGAGTTAACAGTTGTAAGATTGTAAGCATTTTGTAAGATTTAGGTAAGCAAGGATTTCAGTGATGTATTATTTCAAGACATTCAGCATAACCTTTAGCTTGGCTATTATATATTCAAGAACATCGTTAGCTCATATTTTGTTTTATTTTTTAAGAAATATGTGTGCATCAGTTCATATTTAGAACACTAAATCAGATCCATCATCGACAGTCATAAACATTTTTATCATACTAAACTGTATCGAACTAATTTTTACATCCAGCATCACATAGGAAATTATCTAAAAACATCACTAATGCTTATAATATGTAAAGTTGTACTTATTATCCTTATGAGTGATAACTTATTATTTATTTATGCGTGCGTATAAAAATACTACAAACGCAAATTACGCAGCATCTAGATTTTAAATATACCGTACCATTTAAATCAGATAAATTTTCCTGATCGTATTTCCTGATTTAAAAATTAAAGCCTAATGCGCCTTTGTCAAAACATCTCACAATAAGATGAATAAATATAAATATGAAATCTTGTTTTCTATCACGATATTATTGCTTAAACAAGCGATCAATGAACTGCCAAATATCTAAAGTTCATTTGAACTGGTTCATATGATTTTACAAAATTTTATATAATTATTGTGTTGTCATCGAATCTACATAATAAAACTTTATGTTGTTGCAAAAATTATACAATTTGCCAACGTATAAGGCTCTCATTTGCATTGCCAGATGCATTGCTTTTTGTTAAACACTATGAGAGGTTGAGTATGCTTAGCTCGGTCATTCTATAGATTGGTGACAGGTTTGTGATATTTCATCTGAGCGAGTCTGTGTTTTGGAGGTAACGTAAAAAGTCGGTCTGTAGTCCATAATCTTAAAGCTACTCCAAATGTTTATAGAAGACTTGATAAACAGTCTACGACAGGTTAGCTAATTACTACATGATACCAAATTGTTAGCCAAACTGTAAGAAAATTCATCACAATAAATACAAACTGATTATATATTTGGCCTCCTTTCCTAGTACTAAATAAAAGAAACAAATGAAGTTTTGAAAGTTATGAGAAAAGATTGAATACAAATGTTCTAAGATTTAAGTAGGTGAATGGCGAATAACAATTTAACTGCGTAATTAAAATGCTGAATGTTTAAAATTACTTCTGAATTAGCTCATCTGCTTATTAGTACTAAGATGTTTAGATTTTTTGTTACAGTTTTAAACAAGTTTTGTTGGACAAATAGCTACCTTGCAATTAACACAGAACAGGTTTTATTTAAACAACGTACGTTTTTAAACAAATTCATAATTCTTTTAAATTAATTTAAAACGATATTTTAAATGTCAGATGTCTAATTATAAAAACAAAAAGGTTAATTTTGTATTGATACGCTGTATGTTACCATTATGGTTACGGATTAAAAAATCATAGTGTCACATTTTCCACGTTGTTACGTTAAAGTCGATTTAGACAAAGTTCGACACTCAAAACTCATTCAAAGCCTTTCATGCCAGTTGAGCTAGGTGTTAATCTATTAAAACCTCCTTCCGTCCTAGCCAAGGTTCCATCCGTCTCGCTGGTATAGGCCTGTCCCTGCAATAGGACATTAATAGTCAGTAATGATGTAATGTTGACATGAATCTTCATCATTAGGTATGTTTTGATGTAGATAAATGATCTCAAGTATGGTCAAGAATACACTTCTTATTATAACCATTAGTAAAGCATGACTCAATGAGAAAAAATAAATAAGTACCTGCATAACATATGAAGAATTCTTATTTATTTAATTATTTTCCTGCGTACAATATATTTAATTAAATAATTTTCTGAATTACACTAAAGAAACAAATGACTGTCTAAGTGTCTATAGATGCTAGATCCTGTTCAAAGATCGCTTTATATTTGTTAACAATACAAAAATAATAAATTTAAAGTAATGGGGTTTACAAGGACCTCACATAGTGGGAGTTGATGTAGGAACATTAAGATAACATTAATACAGACGGAAATATATTATTTCTATGGAGATATAATATAATTGAATATATAATATGGCGGCATTTCTATTCAAATTAATAATTAATGATCCGGCAACACTTAATCTTGTAATATAAAACACAGAATACATTTTACGTAAGACATTTTTTATTCTCGAGAGGATATGAAGTAAGTTAAGGTTGATTTTAATGTTTAAAATATGATAATTTATATATTTCACAATTTTTAAGTAATGTATAAACAACTGTTATTCATTGTAGTAATGGTTTATTGGTTAGTACAGTATGCGCAATCTAAGTTGGCCGGCTTGAAGTTGTTGCAAATCGGTACGAAAATGTCATTTTCGGAACTTAGGCAAAGCGCAAACGAAGACACCTTGTTACACACCATGTTAGATACAAGCTACCGAAGAATATTTTATTTCTATAGAACCAGTATGAAAACTCTCTGAGCATACGTTTACATTTTTTGTGTCCAGTTGCTTCAACTTAACACATACTAATGATGATCAAAAAGTGTGCCGTGTAAGTAACAAAGAGTGTCTACGTTTTCGTAGGACCTTAATGGCGCATGGCGGTGGACGTGGGGAGGGAGTGTTTTCTTAGGTCCTGAACATGGTCGAACGTTTCTGACATCTAGCTTTAGACCGGCCAAGTAAGATTACGCGAGTTGTGCTAGTGACAAATTAACGAAATACCGGTCGAGGTCTTTCACACACGTATGCAGAATGCAATCGTGTGCTCTGTTGTACCAAAACATTTCTTATTTGTTTCGTATAACCTTGTGACTTCACTGTCATTTACTTTGGTGACATCACCGGCATTGATGAGAAGTCGTGCAGCTATCGATAGTTTCTTTAATCATATTTTATTCTTGTTATAAATTGATGAGACTTTGCGGTCATCTACATTTATTATTATTTATGTTAGTTAATAATACAACATAAAATTATATTTAAATTTACATAAGCAATGCATCCCCTTCATGACGAGATGGAGACGTCATTCTTGAAATCACCCTAGGATGACGTTGTAATTAATTTAGGGAGAATAGAGGAAAATATAAAATGTAATGCCTAAAAGTTTGCCCTGGTTAGAATTAGCAGACTTAAAACTCCATTACTTTGTAATGGTATATTGTGTTTGGAAAATGTAATTGAAGTTATTTATAAAATTGTAAAAGCTTTTCAGAGGTTTATGTGCTTATTATACAAAAGTACTTACATGTTATTTCTTAAGAGAAACGGTTTCTTCGGAAGTATGATAATTTATTACTGTGGAATGATAGAAAAGGATTCGGTACATAAATCCATCACCATATCTCATTTTGAAGAGGTTCATTAGATACTTATAAACGCAAAGCTCGACATAAAATATAATAAACTTTTATGGGCGGTATGCATTGATTTACAAAAAAACCAAAGATACACACTCCACTTCCCAAAACCGTCCGCAACAAATAAGCGCACAATTTCAAATTGTGCGCCTCTTTTCAATTAGTATCGCGTTGCCCGCGTTACCGTGTACACAAGACAAAATGCCGAAGTGTTCGCTGAGAAATTGTAGAAGTATCACATCAAGAACGTTAAAAAATGATGGGATATCGTACTTATCGTTAATTGATTTGTTTTTATTGTTTATAGGACTAAATATATTGAGCAACATATAATTTTGATTTAATTTGTCTTAAAAACCTCACTTGACACCATCTTGACACTCCCCTACAATCCGGCAAATTACAATGGCCGCTTTTTTAGTGAAAGAACAATGCATAACAACCTCTTTATTTTTCTTCCGAGTTATACTACGACTCTGTGCTTATTTCTAATGGAGTCGACTTTTATTGATTTTTTTTTTATGGTAGGTATTAATTTTTTTATTAATTTTTATACTTTTTTGTATTTTGTTTTTAAAGAACAATTATAATTTTACATATATTTATATAGTTATTTACGGGCGTTTTAAAGGTACGAGGTCATCAATTCGTCAATTTTTTTAAGTGTTTATATTTTGAATACTTAGTTTAGGGATTCATTGAGTATTTTTTTATTTTCTTTTTAAGAATATAGTCTATATGAACATAATCAAGATCTGATTATTGTTTTTTGGATTTTTTAATATATCTTTCTTCTGAAACTTCGGTTGTTAGGTTAGGTATAAATAAAAGAGATTTTGCTATAAACATTGGATTATTTCATTTATCTACCTAATTTTATGACTTATATCACAGTGCTGATAATTGACTCGGTCGATGCTAGTAATTGATGATGATGGTGCCAATAATTGATGTTAGGGTAATTATTTAGTCAGACTCATCTAAATAGCATGTGTATGAATAAAAACATTTCTTTATAATTAAAATCAATTATTTATTTAATAGTGAACCGAGAAAGCATGTTGTTAAAGTCGTTATCTGTATTAACACTGTGATAAACGATATTAAAGTAGGAGTAACTCTTAAAGTGCTGATAATTGGTAGCTTCACCCTACATGTCATGTTATGTTCTGCTAGGTTTTTTTTTCGTATGGGCCAATATTGTTGTTTTTCTACCAATGGTACACCGTACAAAAATATAAAAAAACTATTTTAAGGTTAATATTGGTTTTGTTAATTTTCTACCTAATAATATATTTACAATAAATATAATTCATATATTTAGAACAAACATTTATAACATTTTGCAAAACTAATTCAATGTATAAAAAATTAAAATAAAAAAATTATACATTAATCGTCTCCACTTCATTAATTGTTCTACCGGCAAATGTCAATCATTAAATTTTTTATTGCTTTTTTTGCATTACTTTGTAAATACAACTTTATGTCATGCGCGTAAGAATTAATTTGAAAAAAAATATGATTACGATATTACTATACGTATTTATTGCGTATGTATAATTGGTGACACATTTGGCTGTTAGTTTTGTTTGAAACTGTGCATCTTGGGTTTTTTGTAAATCAATGGCGGTATGCCAAATAGGTGTAGATAATTATAATCAGTGAAGCAAAATTCAAAAGGTTTTTTAGTACTACCTACTACTAAAAATATAAACTTTTTTAATGTTTCTTAACTTGTTATAGTTCTACACTACTTTATCTTTAAAGTTTTAAAAAGGTTTTTTTTTAATGCAGGGACAGAATAAATAACATTTGTGAATTAAATCATTATCTAACTAAATCATAGCTAAGGTAGAAAATGCGTTGAATATCTAGTTCTCACAGTCTCTGCAAAGCTTTTTGAATTTAGAGATTGTAAGTTTGTGAACTCCAACTCATTCGACTTCAGACGAGGATGCGCTCTTGGTTTAACAACCTGTAGTTTTTACATAGAGGATGGTCTCACAAAAGGTTAATATTAATTTAAAAAATACTTTATCAAAATAAATGAATATCATAACGATCATGTTAAGACTAAGTAAATCGGCTATGCAAACACTTTAGTTGAATATTTTTTTAAGTTGTTTGTTATCATAGTAATGTCAAAAACTCAGGTTATTTTTTATGTTGTATCAATACATAAAACTACTACTTCACTACCAGTTTGATTTTAAATTATTTATTATCTTTACGTAATCGAATATTCCGGTTGTTTATCCTTATTACTTTTCTCATTAATTTAGGCACAAAGATTACAAAAGCAAAGCGGCCAGAGTCATTACGGATGTTAGTGAAAGTTAAAAGTTTAAAATAAAAGATAAACTGAATGATATTGTAATATCAGAAGGGGCAACGTGAAATGCATGTATCGTATCTTCATTCATGCTTAATGTAAATTATAGGATTTTATAAACATTGTAGTTATTTCTTTTTCTTCTACATTTTATGATGCTCCGATAAAGTGTAAAAAAAAATTAAAATGTAAATATGTCTTCAGTATCTAAGGATGCTATAATTTCTCGAAGTACGTCGCATAACTAATTAATCTCCAGTACGCATTCTATAAATTGTAACAGAAATGTATAAAATAAATAGTTAAGCATGAAGTAAAAAAGATTTTATCAAGTGCAAGGATGTGTGATATTAAAAATAAAGATTATTATAAAAAGATCGCAAGGTGGTATGCTAGATACGGCGGCTGTGAGACACCCTGTGTCGGGTCAAACGCTGCTGCGGAATCTACTAGAGTGATTTTCTACAGTAATTTGTGTCTTGTTATGCGGAATGTTGACGACTGTTATTGCTCGTACATGCAGATCTGATGCGATTGCTCGGTCAGTAACAAGCACATTAAAATATTTATTGCCGTATAAATACTACAGCATTAGTTGTTGTTTGCTGCTTTCATGAATCTGATGACGGCTATTTTTCCTAACTTTACATATTGATTGGTATTTAAAGATAGATGTTAAAATAAACAAATGTTTTTATTTATGTTTGTAAATGGGATGAGTAAAACTATATATCAGTACTGACAACAAATAAATTACTGTCATTACACCACCTAAAAGACGCCCACTGTTGAAACAGGTCTTAAAATAAATTTTATTCTACTTTGTATCAATCTTATCTATAGCCAGTAGGGCATTTTTTTATCCCTTTTTATAGGCTTACTCGTTGCATTTTGGTTTTTTCTTAACTGTTGTTTAATGTCTCTCAGCAGAAATAGGCCACCTGTCTATATATATACCACATATAATACCACACTGTCTTTAGTGAATTGATGTACGTCATGCTTAGTTAAAGCTGTTTATTAGTTAGCCAGTACTCTAATTAGCTTGGCACTAGATAACAATGTACGACTATATAAGATATACTTAACAGAATAATATTCTCAACTACATACTAGTAATTAAGGATGACATTGCGTTAATTTTTTTACAATAACCACCTAGATGACTGCTAAAATTCAAAACATACGTTAATTGATCTAAACAGACGTCGTGTAACGTACCTAGGTACTTAATGGCTG
The DNA here is from genome assembly GCA_905475405.1 of Schrankia costaestrigalis. Classification (NCBI taxonomy): domain Eukaryota; kingdom Metazoa; phylum Arthropoda; class Insecta; order Lepidoptera; family Erebidae; genus Schrankia; species Schrankia costaestrigalis. The sequence continues at coordinate 10,827,633 of FR997832.1, forward strand.
AGCCTAATTTCAAGAGTTTTTACATCGTTGTGTGGAACGGAACGAATTCATATTTTATTGTTAGGGGCAGCGAAGCGCGAGACGCTGATGTCATGCTTAAAATGCATGATATGTAAAGCTAATATAAAGTTAACGTTATGTCTTGTAGTTTCTGAGAAATTATCTAACATGGCTACTTTATTTTTCCCACCGGTTGGGAAAGAAGGAATGTTATGTTATCTGCACCTACTACTTACTATACTACATGTTTTATGTAGTTTTGTTCGTTTAGTGTTGAACTTCAGTATATTATCCTTCTTAAACGATCGTATCCCGTGCGATGTTTACTTACAAATAGTAATTAGTAAAATATTCTGCCGCCAAAAGAAACTCATCGACTTTTAAAATTATTGATTTCCTGCACTTGTTTTAAGTTACTACTTTACGCTTAGATGTCACAGCTCATAGTGTCGTAAGTCATGTTCATTTTCATGGAATATAAAACCCTTACCGGTTTAATGTTCCATGTGTAAATGACCGAGGACTATATTTACCTGGCACCTGACAACCGTGCTTATTTTGGTGACGGTACGGCTACAATGGAGGTTAATATTGTAAGCCATGTTATGAAATGATGTTTTAATTTGGAAGCTAGAATCGAATTATTCAAAGCTATACTGATGGTCTGGTGGAAGATCTGTGCAGCTGCCTTCTAGTCAAGTACAAGTACAGAAGTACTCTCTTTACTGTTGCAATAGTACAGAATAAATTAAGAAATAAAAACACTTACTTAAAAATAAGGCGGTAATTACCAAAATATAACATTTATTTAAATAAGTTCACACGTTTCGAAAGAAATATGAATTTGACCTCCTCATACAAAGAGTAAACACAGGTGCTTGTTGTAATCTTATAGTAAGAATAATATACCCACGGTTAATTTCACAGAGCTGGTCACCGTTATATATTGTACCGAGTCGTTAATATAGGGCTAAGTAGATTTCTCTGTTACATTGAAATTTAAAGATAAAATTCAACTTCAAATAAAATAAAATTCTATAATAGCATTAACTTAGGTACATTTTAAACAGTAACATTGTAAACGTTGAAGTAGGTGTAGAAGATTTTTTCTCTTTCCTAATGGGTAGATAAACAACCTCAAAAATGTAGCGAAAAGCTACATTCTAGAGACGCAAAGAAGAAAATAGCCCTCAGAGTGAAAGTTTTTGAAAGAAGCCCACGTTAAGCCGTAGACTTTTTTTCGGTCACATAAATGATTTCAACAGTCAGTAGCAACGACTCTACTAAGTAGGCGTTGTAGTATGAGTTGACGTTAAGAGAAAAGTATAGTGATACGATTGTAACGAAATACTTAGGTATTTAGGAAAAAACATGCTATCTACTAGGTAATTTTTTGATGAAATTTCCATTTCAGGAGAAAATGTTTTTCACTAACTAAATCTTAACAAACCACTTTGATTTTAATGTCGATCATTTGAAAATAATATGTTGTAGGTGTATACCTAGGTATCTCTTTTTTAAAATACCTATTTAATTTTTACACAAGAAACGGTTGAAGTCTACAAATTAAAAAAAAAAGTTTTTGAAGTGCCTATAACTTTGAATCTATTAAGTACTTTATTTGAAAAAAAAAAGAAAAGTCTATAAACCTAGTCTTTTAGTGTCTCAATGACATACTAAAAAATCATAGTGATTGGAATATCTTTAGAGGTAGAAAAACGTTTACTCTTTTTGTATGGACCGTACGTAGTATTCTTCCCTCTTAAAACGTGTGAAAATCGCTATACACGTAATGTTGACTGTATTTTTAAATCTAGTCCTTGCCTGGAATAAGAAATAAAAATCACACTACATACGCGATATATATAGAACAAACAGGTTCGACTTATTTTCAAAATCAGCTTTTTCTATCAATTTTAAAATTAACTTTAATTGCCTGACTCATCTTGGTTACATAATTCTTTCTTAATAAATAAACTATCCAAGAAAATATCAGCTAATAATGCAAATTAAAAGTTTTTCTCAAGGCTTATTGACTACAAATTGTTGTAAAGTATTTACTAACAAGTAGCAGGTATATGGAATTAATTTCTTACATATATCGTGGACAGTAATTATTTTGACATAGTTAATGATGACGCTCCGTGATCTCATCACGTATGAACTTGAATAGGCAATAATGAGCCGACTGTGTCCGTGTAACATATTTATTGTAACTTACTGTAATTCATTTTTAATCAACATTGTTGCTTGAGTATTGTTTAAGGATAATCTCAAATTAGACTTTGTTATAGCTCAGTCATCTTTATTTTTTTAACTTTATTTTATTATTGTTTCATAGTAGGAACGGACCTCTCACAGTGATGTTCGTAAACTCGGTCAACTAACCAACATAATTAAATGGATTGGTATAGATCTTATCGTCAAGTTTTCCTTCATTTATTTCCGTAGAGAAAATAACCAATAATAATCCTCACACATTCACAAATCGCCACCGAGTCCCAAACTAAGCAAAGCTTGTACTATGGGTACTAGACAACGGATTAACATAATTAAATAATTTTTTTTGTTAATAAATTACTCAGACCAATGCAAACAATCATGTATGTTATCTGTATAATAACATACCTTTACTTAGCTTCTATGACAAGTGCGAAGAAGTAAGCTATTTTACAATTTTCATTAGTTACGTACTCGGAGGACATGTTCTAAGGTTCTTCTCATGGCTCAATTCATTGCGAATCTGTCAGTAAAATACAGATGCGCCTTTTAACCTTGCCCGTTGTCATATAATATTTTAATACTTATCGCTGTAAATTAATATTCCTTGAAATATTGAACCTAAATGATGATAGACTGAAATATTACGTAATACTTATTAAGATTAAAATAATAATGATGTAAGGTGACAAGACACCATTATGTTTATTCACAATTCTCAATAAAATGAATATTTTATTGTGTTTCACAAAGTTCGCTGGGTTGTCTTAACTTAAGAATCATTTTAAGCTCTGGAGTACAAAAAAAGTAAGAAATGATAGCAATGCTTAAGTAACCAATATAAATATGGAATTGCAATTATGGAACAAATAAATCATTAGAATTATTCAAAATTAAATCCATTGAAATCTTTAGTTTATTGTACGATAACCGCAAAGAGCCTTGATTAATACAAAACATTTAAGAATTATAATTCAACATTTATTATACGCGTAAAGCAAATGCTAAAATGAAGGCTTCAGTACAGGGAAACAAAATGAATTCATTTAACTTTGATCTCGGATTATCGTTTATCATAAGATGTTTTGAAATACTGTTAATTTTGAATAATTTATAAATAAGCATACTCTATCTTTTTTTACATATCCAAAAGCACCCAGACAATTAAACAGCTATTTGCGGGGATCCAACCAGACATCTGGCAGGAAACTTTACCCTACTATGTTACCTGGCTGTCAAGATGTAAGAAGATTAATGATGTTAAATGAGAGAAGATAAAGTAAAGCAATTTTTTACCTTTAACGACAATGTAATTTGTTTCCAATGTATCGACGCCTAAGGTTGAGTCAGTAAGGCAGTTTGTTCTTAATACTACTAATTCAATAAGAAGAACTGTGAAGTGTTGACATTACTCAAGGCTAGCACTAAACTGTAGGTATATTCAAGAAGCTGTATTCACAAATATTGCAAAAAGTCACATCAAAGGTCACATTGAAAAGATATTAGGTTCATCGCTATATTCAACTCGGCCGACAGTCGTTAACTTTGGTCATAAAATCGCACTAATATTACCTAGAAAGGCGCAAGTTTATGTGTGCGTGTGTCTGTATGCGTGTTTATTACTTCTTCACGCTAAATCAGTTACGTTTGGGTATAAGCGTGGAAGTAGCTGACACCCTGGATTAACACATATACAACTTTTTATCTTGATAAAACATAATTTTCTCGTGGGGTGAAAAGGTGAACAAAAAAGCTTTGATAAAATTACAGATATAGATTAGCTTTTGGGTAGTAACAAAATCTATATTAAATTTAAGCAAAGATGCGGCAACAGCTAGTATCCAATAAATACACAAACATAATATGTCAGTTTCATCTCTGTATGAATTGTTATAAAAGTTTATTGTGCGTCTGTAATTGGCAACTGACTTGTCTTATTCGACTTTTTTGCTTTTAAATGACTCAGAAAAAGTAGAGTAGGTAAACGATTCGTCTGAATATTTTTTATATTTATTGTCATGTATAAACTTTTATACTTAATTCAATCAATTTGTGACGACCGCTATGGTTTGTGGTTAAAGTAGTTACTGTATCATTTTATCGGGATATTTTTTGTATCATATATTAAGTATCAGCACTCTAGTTGGTAGTATTTGGTAGGTTTAGTTTATTATTGCGTAAATAAAAATTGCAAAAATATTAAACAAAAACCGCAATTTATCAATATTTCATAATATAATTCTTATAAGATTTACTTGCGCGAAAATTGATAACATCTTTTAAATGTTATTTTATGCTTTCAATAAAAGTGCTTGTACCACACTTGTACCTAGTGTTTTTCGTTTTTAAGCGTACTTTTGTGTGTATAAAAGTCTACTAAATTTGTTCTGTTCTCTTAAAAAATCTGACCAATAACTAAAATCGTGTCCGTGACGGTAGCGTACACAAGAGCTGTATCGAGTTGGTTACTATGCCAAAAAACTCGGTGTAAATACTGCCTAATTAGTGTAAAAATAAAAAAAACTCTTCCTCTTTAGTTTAGGAAATAAACACCATTTTCAATGGGTACGCCAGCGTCACGATCAAGCTAGCGTACCCATGGCCGTACTCGAAAACAGCTAATTGTAAAGCAACAGAAGTTACACACAAAAACTCGGTACTAACTCTGCCCCCGCTATGCAAAATTTCATAACAATTGCTCTTGTAGAAACAGAGATATTGAACAAGACTTTTAAATGACAGCGTTATGGTAGCGTACACATAATAGTTCTGATTACTTCTGATAGATAGGGAACTTTTCTTTTGATAAATGCTATATGAAAAAATTCGGCGTGAAATTCTGACTCTATTAGTGTAAATACTTTATGCGAATTCGCAGTGGAATATGTCAAAAATCCATGTTATTTTATGTTCATAGTACTGGTACAGATATGCTCACAAGTGATTTGACAATTTTTTTTTAAAATACAGAATTAAAACTGATGAAATACTGAACTAGGAGTATATTCACTTTATTAATTTCTAGATATAGCCCTGATAGAAAATGAAATAATTGGAAAATTTCAAATAAGTAGCTTTATCAGAAAAATAACGTTTGTTTTGCCAAAAACAACAATTTTTGTCACAGTATAATTATATTAGGTTCTGTTTTGTTATATTAATGACAATTTACATTAAAACAGGTTAATTATATATTAAAAATCACAGTATAATCACATTTGGTATTGTTACAATAATCACAGTTTGGATTAAAACAGCATTTGTTGTATAAAATGTAAAATTGTTATGATTTATTTATGTTTTGTTATAATAATTACAATTTACCATAAAATAGGTTATGATTTAAACATATTTATTTGTAAGAATCAGTCTTAGAAAATATTTACAAATAATAACAATTTTTATTTTTAAAATTTATAACATAATATAAATTTTTAACTTACCTAATATATTCACTGCCACAAAAAAAAAACAACAACACATCACAACAGGGTCCGACTAGTCACATCACAACGGAAATTATGTGAGCGGGTTTTTTCGCGCATCCTTACCCCGCTCACCCCTTATCCTCACCCCCCGATCATGTTAGCTGCCATAAGACGTGCAAGCGCGAAGGAGAAAGTATTAAGTATAGTCTATTTCTAAATTTGTTAAATCGTTAAAAGAATGGTTAATCGAGAAGACATTTTACTCCGTAACAGAATTTTTAAATTGTAAAAAAACTTGATATTTCTTCCTGTTTTGTATAACAATTAGTAATTATTATTGACATTGACTTACCTTTGTAATCTGCCATCACATTTAATTATTTTTAATTCTGACACACAATTCTATTTTATAAATAAATAATAATATGTAATGTATGTGTGTAGATGTAAAAAATTATAGTTAATTGATATTATGTATTAGCTAGATCTTAAGTATTTGCATGCCCAAGTTGGACGAAACATGTAGATCAACCACTTTTGTACTACACCTTGTAATACCATGTTTTTGCAAATAAAGAAATTATGAATTTCACATTAGCATTTGAAAATGTTCCATTCCAGACAAACCAACTTTTTACAGTCAAGTACATAAATAGGTAGTTAATCATTTTAATATTTATGTCAGAACAAATCAAGCTAGCTTATATTAGCAAATAACGCTATATCTCTGTTTATAATTTCACGAATACATTTTGTTCGCTACTGTACGTCAATACATTTGTTCCTAGAACTTTACATAGATTTTTTGACATATTCCACTGCGAATTCGCATAAAGTATTTACACTAATAGAGTCAGAATTTCACGCCGAATTTTTTCATATAGCATTTATCAAAAGAAAAGTTCCCTATCTATCAGAAGTAATCAGAACTATTATGTGTACGCTACCATAACGCTGTCATTTAAAAGTCTTGTTCAATATCTCTGTTTCTACAAGAGCAATTGTTATGAAATTTTGCATAGCGGGGGCAGAGTTAGTACCGAGTTTTTGTGTGTAACTTCTGTTGCTTTACAATTAGCCGTTTTCGAGTACGGCCATGGGTACGCTAGCTTGATCGTGACGCTGGCGTACCCATTGAAAATGGTGTTTATTTCCTAAAATAAAGAGGAAGAGTTTTTTTTATTTTTACACTAATTAGGCAGTATTTACACCGAGTTTTTTGGCATAGTAACCAACTCGATACAGCTCTTGTGTACGCTACCGTCACGGACACACTAAAATCTTATGTGCGTTTAATACTGCAGCAATTACGCTACCTGTGATGAGAAAGGTCAATTTTTGATCTAAGACTGGTTGGTTATTATGTAACACTTTTTTTTTTTAATTCGTGACTTAGTGCGAGTTTAAATAAAATACTTTCTTTTCTTTATTACGTTCTTGTATGTTTACTTTGTCCAACCTTTATTTACTCTTCATCGACGACTATCTATTACTTTATGGTTATTCTTAAAAGTTTTTAAGTTTACTATATTTTCTTTAAATACAACATTCACTTTAAAAAAAAGCGAATTTGTTTTCAATTATTCAAATGAACGTTTATACGATTAATGACAGAAAAAAAGGAATCTGTGTAAAAAGGTGTATATAAACTAGCAACAGTATCATGTTCATAGTACCGTGTAAATCTAATGCATAAACCGGAGCATGGTGAGGTGCAATGGCCGATGCAATCTGTCCGTAATTAGTCTGCCATAGAAACAGCGCGCTCTTGCGGACGACAAACCGAGCGAGATTTCCTTGAGATGAATTCTCACGCGACATACACCTCACATCATTTAACTTTACACCTACGTATGCTTATATTAAACTAACATTAAATTTTCGCAATTCGATCTTAGGCGTATTTTAGTTATTGATGGTTGTGTATGCCTTATGGGGCAATTGTAGGTAGTTAATACCTACAATTTAAGTGATATATGAATATGTTACATACTTGCATGTATTTTAATAAGTATGTATTTTAAAATTATTTTTTGATTTAAGATCTGACAGCAAAAACAGTTTTTTCGCAGTTTGGTTTTAAATTCATGTGTTGTATTTAATTTAGCGATGCATTAAATTGCCACTAAAACCATTATTTTAGGTGGCGTTAAATTAAAATGTAATTCATAAATGTACTTAAACAAAGGTTAGATTATAAATACTAAAAACTTGATTGTGACTTCTACTGAGCAAATTATCCATATACAAAAAGAAAAATTAAAATAAATGTGTAATAATTTAATTAATTAAATGTGTTTAAGCCCACCCAGAGAAAAAAACATCAATTTGTAAATCTATCTGAAACTGTAAAACTAAAACCATACATACCTATCAAAATAATGTAATTTAAATCATATAATATAATCATACCGGAACTTTTATATAAAACGTGATGTTTTCTTCGTCCGTCCAAAGAGCATTGCATAAGAGGCAATTTCAACAGAGCGACCAACGGATATAGCACGGGGCCATCTTTCGTAGCCCACACCTACACTAAATTATTTGAACAACAGAGCCTGCACACAACACTTGTTAAGTGGTTAAACAAACGGACCGCATAGTATAATGGCCGGCTCACGTTATCAGTTGACACTATCATGATTTTGAGAATATACTCGTAGTTTAGCGTCTATTGATTTCAGATTATTATTATTGTCAAACATTCTTGTGTTTTGTAAAAGAATATAAATGTTTGCATTTTGCTGGATATTGTGTATGTAAAATATTATGTAAGTATTGTGCTAAAAATCTATGTAGTTGTTTATCAGTATCAGCTATATGTCAGGTACAAACTCTACTTAGTTCAGAACACGAATGCATAAAAGGCATATTATAATGTTGTATACTAGATTTTAACTATTGGTTCGCAAGGATGTCGGTTAAAACGTCAATTTAAAGCCTATGTGATAGTTTGATAATTACTTACGGCTATATTGTTGAAAAACTATCATCAACTATCGCATTTATCGAGTTATTACAACCTTATTTGCTAATTTGAAGGTAACTTGCAGACAAAAGTATCCAACTAGCTTATGAATGATTGGATAATCAATATGAGCAAATTAATTCTGTATATCAAAACAGTTTTCTAAGAAAAACAAAACACAATATAAAAATCGAAATTGAAATAACTGATATTTTTTGCTAATTTCTTCTGAGTAAAAACTATTTGCTGCAATTACTTTAATAAGATTTTAGATTGCCATAATAGGACGTTATTACTCGTATACCTTGTGCAAACCACAAATTAATGTAAGTAAGCAGTTTTTTCTTTACAGCGCGCATTGTATTTTGTTTCATCTATAGATATTGTTGAATCATGTCTTGTGTCATCAACAGTCGAGGTCTTTTGATTATCTCATTGCTTTGAAACCTGATTATATCAGAACATCAATGACTTAATAATGAGCAGATACTTGACCTAAAACTAAATTCTTCGGTAGTATAGTTAAGTATATTTCCAAGTGTTTAATACACTTGGAAGGTTGACATAGACCATAAACAACATATTTATTGTAGAGTCCCTTCCGTAACAGAAAATAACTTAGGCTCCTAAAACCAAGCAACCGGAACGGCAACTCGTTTAGTAACTTGTTTTTATTCTCCCTTCAATTATCTTCTTTGTAAAAACCTCGAGTCAACAGTTTGGGAAGAAGATAAAGCAGAGATTTCACTACATGTACACATTGAACATTCAATATACTAAATGAAGTATGTTAAATAATTTATAATCGTTATAGTGAATGAAAATTATTATAGAATACCAGTAGCGGTGAGATAAAGATGTAATTGATACAGCTTGCATGCAACAACGTCTAATTGCTTTGTTATGCTCAAGAGATTATTACAAGGTTCGCGTGGTTCACAATAGCCTCACCATTCAAGATAAATACTTACATACGAAGCACTAAAACTAAATTACAATTGATTACAATGAAATAGAAGCTTAAACTAAGTATTGCAAATAAATCAATCCTACTAATTCCTACGTATTATTACCATGAAATTTTGTAAGTGTGGATGGATGTTTCTTAGGTACTCTTTAACGTAAAAACAACATCATCATTCAGTCAGCCTATCGCAGACCAATGCTGAACATAGGCCTCTCCCAACACGCGCCACAGAACACGTAACGTAAAACTTTACAAATAATAGCGGTGTTACATCAGATTAACAGATAGTCTACAATTTATTTTTATTTTATTATTTTATTTTATTAGGAAAACAAACAGTTATTTACATCTATACAAAAAACTAAATAAATAACATAAAACCAGTTAAATGTTTTCACAAGTGCATTACAAGTTATATAAAAGTAATAAAAATACAGGCTGGAAATTCTTAAAACGATGTACAAACTACAAACACAACCATATACTTAAAAACTAAAATGGAAATGAACGATGAATTAAAACTAAGTACAATATAAACATTATACAACATTATATACCTATAAATATTATTGAAGGAGTATAGAGTCAAACCATTTGCTAGAAATTGTACGTCTAAATGTTATGGTGCTTGAATTAAATATATCAAGGTTGTTTCCCGAGTCCTCTACTTCATTGACCGCTTTGGCAGATCTTATAAAGAATCTTATAAAATATGTTGTACTTATAATTTAAGCTTTTTGAACAGACGAAGCCGCAGTCATCAGCTAGTAGCAAATAAATCAGTTATATATATTTATAGAAGTCTGGAATAAAATAATAAAAAAGGAACATTAATATTCAAGTAAATTGTTCTGAATGTAGAGAACAAAGTATCTGAGCGTACAATGTTCCTGGAATGGTAGGAGAGCGCGGGGCGGGCGCGTTTGTTGTCTGTGAACATCGCGATGTGCGCTCTTCAACGTCGCCCACCAACAATGCCATGGAATTGAATGAGAATTCGCATGCCTACATATCTATATACCCTCTGTATATCTATATTAGAAAGCAAATGGCTGTATCTTTATGTACATATGACTTTAGTCATTGTAAATGTACACAATTCTCTATTCTACAACCACACTGCCCTGACGGTTTGTTTAAGAATTTATGACAAATTTTTCAAAGCTAAGGCTTTTATGCCATAATATACCTAGGCTGATGCCATAATATACTTATCTAGTCATACAGAATCTTATTAGTGTTATATATACTTATAAATAAATAAAGAATGCTAAAATAATGTATTGTTTTTGCCTTACACAGATCTCTTATTTAACAATATATTATTAGATGCTTTAAATAGCCTTAATAACCGGGTTGTTGCTAAGGAACTTAAGTCCTAGTAACAGCCTCGGACATCACGCTATCTCACGGCTTCTAACAATGTTACCATGTGATAAAAAGTTATACATTTTATTTATTCTTCTTTGTGGAGGGCTTTAAAGAATACAATAAGATTCGTTCGTTTTTGGAGTCTATGTTTAGCTGAGGAGTTCTAGATTTGCGGTATAAAATAATACTAAGAGCCATCAAAATCTTCAGAGGTTTAGTAATATTTTTCCCACAATCGTAAAATGTAGTTGCAAACTTAACGAAACTATTTAGTACTGTAAGATTATCCATACTAATATTATAAACGGGAAAGTGAGTCTGTTTGTCTTTCGTTCACGGCAAAACGGATATTTTTTATAACTTGATGCATAAAATAAAGGAATACACAACTGCCCATTATTCAGATACTTTTTAAGATGATCAAAATGTCGAATATGTTAAATAAAAACTTTAAGATATACCTAAGTGACATTGACTCTTCCTAAGAGCTAAAAATACCAAATCTAATCACATTAATATCCAACGACTATATTTAAAAAATATATTTAAAGACAAAAATGTGTGACTGGATTGACGGATTAAATTCTTCGCTAAACACCTATCGAATATTAAAACCAGTTAGAACAGTGACATCATCTTCCTGCACTACAAGAGGCCGCGTCCTTTGCGGATTTTGAACATCTAAACGCCACTTTAATTACACACATATTACGTTTTTGTTGAAAAAAATATAACAATACATTGTATACGAGGTTAAAGCAATATAAATGCTTTTTATACAAGTGATACGATTTACTTGATGCTAAAATAAACATGCATAGTAAGTAAGCAAAACCTGGAGGTTAGGCTGGTACTGATATATATTTCAGAAGACCACGAAAACACACAAAATGTTTTAGAAGTTCTCGTATCATGATCAAGTTTTTTTTTAAACCAATAATATTGTAGTTCTGTTTTAGAGAAAAGTAATGATATCACCTTGGCTTTTCCCGTGTGCTGTTTCTCATTACGTTACTTCCGATAAATTTGTATTATTTTTTCCTCACTAAGGACACCGGTCAACTTCCTTTGACAAAAATGAAAGCCATAATCAAATATTAAACAAGACCCAGATAAAAAACACGAACCGCAGTCATATCCTTCAGCCAAAGACTATTTTGGTCTTTGAATAGTTCCTTGGTTGTATTCGTTCAAATTGTCTAAATTCAATCCTCTTACATCCAATGATTGGTTATATTAACGTTATTCTTCTTTTAAAACAAAAGATAAACTAAACGGGACTGTTTACCTGTTGAAAAATTCATGATAATATCAACCGGTAGGTACCTACTAATAACGAATTATTTATAAATGTGGTTTTGCTCATCATTTAAACCTTTTTGTTTATACATTTAGTAAAAAGTAGATTTCATTTTGATTACCTGTTATTAGCGTGGTTATTACTCAAAGTTGAAAAAAAAACTCTTAAACGTGCGGTGCGTTTACGAATGTAGTTTATAATTCCTTTAAGTTGTAACTATTCAGAAATTAGTCTGCTAATAAAACATTTAAAAATAGTAGTTTCCCTTGACATTCGTGTTTGTGTTAATGTTGTATGTTAATTGTCCCATATTAGTTCTTAATTTACCTTGTGTGATCATCACTGAACTTTAAGGGCAGGATGTAAATAAAGATTTAATTTAGAAGTTTAATATTTGTATTGGGTATTAAATAATTACTTTTAACCAGTAAAATGATTAGACACAGAAAAAAAAATTGGTTAAGTAGATCTTTTTGTCTGTTAAACTAAAATATTAAAAAAGTACTCTGATTTTTAGATAGCTTGCGTTAGTTGTTGCCAGAAGGTAGCACACACAAACTCGAACTAAGATTACTGATATTACATAGTAGGCCAAGATTTTCTTCATCAGTGATTTTCAAGGCTGCTAAGAAAATTAATTTGTACATGTTTAAATAGTAAAGATCTTACATAAAATGTACAGATATAAGATAGGATGTAGAGTCCATTGTTCATTTTTTTAAGAGTTTTGTAACAATGCACGCTACGGATGAATTCATGCGGCCTAACCATCTGACTTGTTTACGCAATGTTCTATTAGATACTTTTAAGATAATGCATTTGTTTTATTGTATTTAGTTAATATATATTTTAGTAAGAAAAATTATATGGGTACTGTGTTACTTCTAGCTCTAAACTAAGCGATAAGTATTAAAAATGTATCTACACGAATAAATACCTACTTCTATATCATATTATCAGCCAATGGATGCCCATAGCTGGACATAAGTCCCCGTCATATATTTTCACTTCTGTAAATCCATGGTTTCTCGCTACTTAAAACTTTTTACGCAAAACTTGGGAAAGAACATTTAATTTTGCTAGCGGCCGAAAGTTACTTCTTCCCACTGGTAAAAAAGTCAGCACGCTAAGTGAATTTTGATTGGTAAATGGGTCAAAAAGGTTTTGGAATGGCCAAGATGCAAAGTGCGCAGACCCCTCCCGTGATACACCAAAGATGTCATAAAGGTGACTGTAGGCTATAGGATCCAAGTATCTTTTAAAAATATGTTTAAAAACTGGATAATATTATTATACCTTTCTGTACATAAACGGGAGTGGTGTTCGCATGCAAAGTTAATTTGTGATGACTTCAACTACTTGAAATAAATTCAAAACAACTGATATTTTATAATTAATATACTGTTTTGACATCTATGACGTTTAATTTCCCTTCGCTGTCCCGTTTCCTGGGGCCAGAAATATTTCTGCTTTATCTCCGATGTTACAAATGCCACTAGTCACTTATAATCAAGTCACTCAAAAGTCGTTAACCGTTCTATAAGGAAATGAATTCGTGTATTTTTATATAAATTTATTAAAAAATCATTTAATTAATACATTAAATATAATTGTTCTAAAATTAATTAAGATATACAGGTTAAAATATTTGCTTACAAATGGTGTATTTTTTGTTCAGCTATAAAAACTTGTTTATTAGAGGAATCTTGAGTTCATAGGATTTATTGAAGTGAGAAAAGCAATAAACCGGTTCAACTTTTATTATGCAATTACCTATAGTGTACACGTTGAACATAAGCGCATATTTAGTACACGTATCCTGGGGTTCAACGTCTCTCCACCTATTTGTATTTTTATCTGCGGCTATCTTAACCTTGTCCGGTTGAAATATTTGCGAGTAGTCTGCGATGTCCTTGCCATATAGACCTAAGTAGTTGTCCGCTACGGTCTGTGGATCAACAAGATGGCGGATGGGATCTCGGGGATTTGCACGAGGGACGGGGGTGTCCGGGACAGGTCTGGCGGCGCCGCCCGTATCGTCCGGCCCTTAGTCCAAGCAAAGCTCTATTTTTAGCGCTGTGTCACCGTTCGTTCGTTTGCGCTCGCAATCCATGCGTATAAAGCCTTACCTACAGCGGTTGAAAAATTAACATTAAAATAAGAGGCATCTTAACAATGTGCTACAAGTGCCATTAACTTGTTAATTATGCACCTTGTAAGGCCAGACTTTAAAAGCGTTTGGTTGCGAATTTCTTTTTTTACTTTAAAAAAAGAGTTTGTGCACAAAACAATGTTCACAATGATAATTTGCATTTCTTACGCACATTTGTTAGCATTTTTCATGGCTTTCACAAGTGGCGCGGCCATGAGTCGCATCACCACGATGTTCTTTTTTTAATTCAAATCACGTATAACGATCTATGTAGCAGTTAGTCGACCGGCATGATGTCATCGGCATGTGATGGACTGTGCCCTTTTGTAGGTGCTCGGTTATGTCATATTGTATGTGTTTATATGTATAATAGAATAACATTATCGCACTAAATTGTAGTGCAATAAACATCCTTGTACTGACGGAATAAATACGTACACAAAATCTTCACCGTATGGCAATTATTATCTCCAGGATATCTTCTTCTAATTAAAATTATTTAGACACTACAGTAGTTCCTGATGGTAGCTATCCCTTATTAGACAGAAGAGTCCAATCCTTGCAGAGGTACATTTATTTGTTGCTATTATGATGAATGTATACAATAACGAGGAAGGAGTAGAGAGACCGTTGTCCGCTGTTTATCAATTTGTTACGTACATTACGGTCTCTATACAAGTGTCGTATTACTGTGGTGTTGTCATTTAGAGCCGTTATAAAAGTTTACGTTTCTGAGGTGGCTGACTTTTATGGTACTAAATTCTTGGTGTTGCTTTAATACATATATTATGAGAAATTCTAAATGGTACAAGCTTTAAGATTTGTAGTGTTCGGTTAGAAAGCTTATTGTTGATGGGTATATTTTATCAAGAGAATACCTGTGTGTTTTCAATGTTTTCAATTTGGAGTGATAGCTTCTCTGTGTTAAAAGAAATATTATTAGATATACTTTGCATATAATATATCAATAAATATATAGATAAAATTAAATTATTCTAATAGTAATATGCGTAGTCTGGTCTGTGGGTTCTAAATTATTACTTTTTCAATTTACTTACAAGTATGTCAGCTGCAATTCTTGTTGTAGCCAATTTCGATGGTCTGTAATTAGTCACATAGCATAAGGAGGCTTTGTTTTTTTTTAGCTTAAATATAAATTACTTGGTTCAAAATTTTTTGGTTTGCAACTAAAAGAGTCCTGCGTGGCTTTCATTGCGCTCGTGCAAGGGAGCTTCATATTATACGATCGCAGCGCCAACGAGGCGATCTTCAGAAGCCATTAACACGCTAGAGCTATATAAGTAACAATGTAATTACTTAATTATTCACCTTATCTTATGCGGTAGTGTTAGCATTAGCTATAGGTTTTATTAATAAATAAAACATAAGTGTTTTTATATGGGATTAGTCATAGCCACAGCGCCACGCATAGTAAAGTAACAGTATCAGGCGATTGGCAATGACGATTGGTTTGTCAAGGCTTTTCTATATGAGTTTCGCTCCACACCTACACGGACACAAAGTTTTAAGCGTCGCCTGATGATTGCTTCCACTTAGTTGGCATTCGTCTCAGCCTACACGGGCGCTGAGGACACCACCCACACCATGTTACACAACTTATTAACATTTCTGCAACATGATCAATTTATTGGACTTTATATAACTACACTTGAATGAAATTTATTATTATGTTTTGCTGCATACTTAGTACAAAGAATCATGGCCTATTTTTATTTTGGAGTTCTAATTCTCAATTGAGAATTGGTCAATATTAACACTACCAATTAAGTTCTATCACAACACCTCAATACCAATCAACACGATAGCACAATATGAAACGGTGATTCTTAACCATCCGATTATTTTACGCTGTGGTAATATTATAAGAGGTATGGAAAACTATTATTTTTCCTATGTCATAGAACGAAATAACTTATTAATAACCGTGATATAAATATGACTTCATAACAATTATTTAACAATGTGCGGAAGAGTACTGGCTTGAAGAAAATCACGCTTCGATATGTCAGGATGAGCTCAGAGTTGTTAATTTATGCCGCAATATAATCCTGCGCCAGGATGTTCTTCGTGTTTATGACATTTAAGACTCCACGACATAGCGCATGGTTCCTTGCAATAAAGTTGCCTTTAAAAAGTACCTACATATGATAGAAAAATGAATAAGAAAACTAAGTAAGAATGGAAACAACTATTTACACGTTGTTATTGAAAACAATTACATAGTTAATGATTGAGTAAATATGCAGCGATTACTGTATGTCGTAGGTTTGTATATGTCGCAGGGAAATGAGGAAATCAGGGATTTCACGAAATCCTTAGGGATATGACGAAATCCCATTTGTACTAGAAAAGAAATGCTCATATATTTGTTTGTAGGTTAAAAAACACAAAAATTCTATCGTCTGTGGGTTAGGTCAGGTTAGAACTGTGACCATAATGCACGAGCGGCCGCCGAAGTGCAAGGCATTTCGACATTTACCGGGATTTCGTGATATCCCTAGTGATTTCGTGATATCCCTGGTTTCCTCATTTCCCTGCGACATATATACCTATACCATATAGAGCAAGGTTTTTCTAAATTTATTCACCTCACCACAATTGTTCTGGGTCTCAGTGAGTGAGTGTTAATTATATTAATTATAAGCGACCTGAAACTGAATTATTTTTATAAAGTTTGATATTTTCTTTTTTAAATTCCTCATTATGCCATGTCTTACTGCAAGACACGACATTCTCAGGCAGTATCTATATCTCTGCGTTAATGTATAAATTATAAATGTAATCTGCTGCATTATATAAGCTAATGCGGTGCTTATTATTGGTTGTAGGTACATTTTAAATGAAAATATATTTTTATTAATAATTTAATATTAATAGTTAGAGATTTATTGCTTGTAGTTAACAAACAAATTAATAAATAAATAAAGTGTAAATAGGCTGTATATCAACATAAAAAACCTAAACCTTAAAGTTAACAATAACAGAGAAACAGGAAACTTTACCGTAACGACGCGTGTATATCATTATATTATACTGAAGAACTAACATAGGTACTAAACAGACAAGTTTAAAAGTACAGGCTCCGACTTCCCGTTGTTATCAAATGCATAAAGCCTGCGATGTTACTCTTGCTCGCTAATTCCGGGATACGAAATAATATGCACATAAATCTTACGTTACTAGGACTGGTATCTATCTAAGCCCTGTCTTATTACCTATCTTAGGGTTTGCATAATATGGAAATAGTGTTTTAAAATTTACATAAAATAGTTGCACGTAAGAATTCTCCGTTAGATTAATGAGATATCAACATGTTGATGGTTCTTCAAACGCTGTAGTATTTATTCTACGTGACATCCTGGTTATGATTGGCTGATATTATTCCTTATTTTTAAGTTACTTAAAAGTAATTGCAAAGCTTACTGATGTGACCTGTATGAATCACATCAATGCACTTTCTATACTTCCTAATAACTGTAAAGACAAGTAGACAGCGTTAACCAGGTTTCTTTATAAGTTTTTCTAAGTAGTAACAAGGTAAGAATACATACATGGTATCACCATGACTATGATGTAATTTTCTCATGCTATGGCTGTCTCAATCTTAGAAGTTTATAGATATTATCTTTACGAAAACAAAATAAGGAAAAGTTGAGACCCTACATCAATCTGTATGACCAGTGTGGTACTAGTATGCCGTATATTTATCTTCTTATAAGTTTATCTCCATCCCCGTAGGTTACGGCATTCCGACATTAATGGACTTTTATGATGACGATAACCAGATTTAATGTACATAAATGAAAGTATTCAAGCCTGAAGATGGGAGCTTTAGTTCAGGCAGAAAATAATAAATATTATCTGCTAAAATGTTTTAAGCCATGCAGGCATAATTATTGCCTAGAGCTATTTTCTTCTGAGATATGATGACCTTAGTTATAGTTTAATAGAGCCATGATGTTGAGAGCAACAACAACATGAGATCTTTCCAGCTCAATGACAATGTCTCAGTTAATACCCACACCGACAGAATACGCTAATTCGGTGATAAGACCGTCGCCGTCATCGTGGTATGCAGCTGCGTACACGAGATCACGGGTACGAATCCACGACAGTTGTTTCTGTGATTAACAAATTACTATTAGCAAAAACGTTCTAAGACTATGTACTATGTATCCGTTTAATAGATGTTTGTGGAACTCCTTGCAACACAAGGGTTGATGCAAAGAGCATAAAGTGGTCTTTTAAAAAGGAAATCGTCAGATGTTTAATTTATGTTTATGAAGTACATTACTCAACATGTTGATATGTATTAACTATAGAGATGTTGACATATCATTTTGTAAGTAGCGGTATAATGCTAAAAACAAGTCACGTAGAGGTAGAGTACAAAGTTTAACATAGGAAATATTACGTTGTTACATATGTGCAGTAGTTAAGTAATTTATATTTGAATTTTAGATTTTATCTAGTGATTACCTACCTCTTAAATTGATATGAAATTACGTAAAAGTCCCTGCCTGACAATTTTATTCTAAGGATTTTAAGTTATAAGTAGGTACTGTAGTAACATAATATGCATCTTACTGCCTTTTTATAAGAGATCATTAATTAATAGTGGGACGATAATGGGTAGTATAAAAAAGAGTATTAATTTCGTATATCGAATATTCATCCGTCCACATTATAAATCAATATCTAAGATTTATTATATATTTTCTATATTCGCACATGGTTATTAACTCTTCAATCTTTTTATATTCAATAAGATATACTGACGGAGTAAACATGGTCATTTAAGTTATTACTATCGCCGATAAGGAAGACAATACCAACTCTATTTGGCAGTCGAAATTAATTCTCCAGGAATAGTTGGTTAGGTGTTGCTAACATAAATTATAGGTAGAAATTAAGTTGACTCATATGTCATTAATACCATTTTTAGTTTATGTCTCGGTTTAATCAAGCAGAGTCATAGACAAGTTTCCTTTTTAGACTAACCATAGAAATAAATAAGTGTAGAATATTTAGCATTTCCAACAAATATAACTATCCGGTTTTTAGGATTTTTGAGACTTGTGATGTGAAAAGTAGATTACCTTGATGTTTTCATGCTAATTTTTAAATGTCACAGATCGTTTCGAGTCGCGGGCGCGGCCGAGTTATCGCGAACGTGGCTGCAGGAGTCGGACGAGCTCTACGTATTACGACACACGGAGAAAGCTGCAATCGTCTGGCGAAATCACACCCACAATACATGTGCCAAATCTTTTAAGAACTCTTATACGTATATGGCAACTTAAACATACAGCTCAGTAAAAGTTGTTTTTTGATTGATACAATTCTATTCATATATTTATAACATCATCGCAACTGCTCATACATTATTTCTTAATGATAAATTTTATTGTGTTCATAATATGTACCTACGTTAAAGCGATTGAACAACGAACATAAAATAAAACGTTTTCTTCGAGAATAGTAGAAAGTGATCAATAACTGTGGGAAGTTGGCATTTTTTGACCTTGAATTTGTACCGTGTGTGTGAGCTTGTAAATAACATTTGTTTTTCTCTACAAATATTGTGTTCAAGTTCTGTAATTTGAGCTGTTATTAAAGGTGTAAAAAGGATGATTGTGCCAGGCTTTTCACAGTCTTACTGTTGACCTTCTGTTGTTGCACAAATATATGCTGTATTTTATATTGCTTTTGTGAATATGGCCCTCTATATTGGTGTTATTTATTTATGGTAGGAATTTGTATATTTTACCACCCAGTCTACATGGATTTGTAGACCATTTTGTATCAATGTTTCTTTCTTTTGCCATAATTTCTACAAACCACGCGTAATAAATCGGAATATTGAAACTTTTTAATATATCTCATATACACAAGTGTTTTAGCTACAAAATTCACATAGATAATGCAACTAAATAAGCAAAAAGAAAAAAGGAAGGAAATCTTAAACACTACACTTATCCGTTTTGCCAGCATGGTAATATAAGTTAGTTCAAGTTTCATTATGTTACTGAATGTGGCGTGTTATAAGGATTTCTTCGATGATGATAACAAGGTAATGTCCTAGAAAATTAACGAGTAACAGTCACGCCAATATTAGGATGTGTTTTATACATCCTTAATATTAAAATGACCCTCTGCAGGGAAAGGTCTTCTGTAGGAAAACTTGAACAACGCAGGCCAGACTAATTGCGCAATAATGTTTGCCTTACCTTTATTAAATTTTGCTTCTTTTGTTTTTATAGAAAATAATCTGCGAAATTACCCATAGGCTAAAACGGCCTCAGGCCTCTTGCCAAAAAGGCAATCTGTATTATTAACCCTTCACTATATAAACAATAGATTCATATAATAAGCCAACAATATAATTAGCTTGTTATATTGAAGTTCATATTATAAACACAATGCAAGTACAAATTACTTAGATGTTATATCTGAAAATGATATGATTACGGTATATTCCGAGTGCTCATGACATAGCGTTATGTATACAGTGCCTATATTATACACGTACAACCTTGTAAGATGGCGGACCGTGATCGTGATGACGACTCGACCGTGACACTGACGTGGGCTCGACGTAGGGTTCAGGAACTTATATGTAAACTATTGGTTTTTCTAGTACTTTCTATGTTAGGGTCTCTGTAGGGTTCAGGAAACTATGTAGGTAAATACTCTATGTAAATATTTTTATACTTTAGGGCCTTTGTACCTATATATAATAACAGCCCTAGAATGTTTTGTTGCCCTAGGATGGCTTGTGTCCGAAGAAAACTTGGACTACTAGTAACACAGAAATATAAACAACACTTTGTTCTGACATCTGTGACTAATAATGTGCCAGACGACGAAGTTGCCAGACGAATTGTTATACTTTTATGTCAAGTTCATTGTACGGAAAATTGCATTATACTTATTATAATGCAATTTTTCATGTGGTCACAAGGAGCATCTCAATGCACATTATAACGTTAAAGTCAACTCTATCTAGTTCTTAAATGAAAAGAGCTTTTTAAATATTGTTTTTCTGCAGAGAAAACACCCAGACTATATCTAACAGTTGTATTCAATCTTCGTTTGTCTTGTGCGGCAATCGAACCACTGATCTCTATGTCATATTTTGCCCCTTACATCATTAGCGTCGTCAATGTAGGAACATTAGAATCCCTTAAATATCCCACCGCAGAAATATAGAAAGACTTCTATATCTTGGTCTACAAATAACTCACTAGCCATTTGGAAGCATTTTTTTAGGTAGAAATTACTGTATTCTGCGGTAACTAAGTACCATTAAAAATACTACTTACAATCTAATTGAAATCCTCTTTCTCACTATGGTATTTTTTTTCAAAAGAACATTATGTTTATTTTATCGATATCAATTGAATACAAAGGTGACATCCAGTAATACCTATGTATATATTTTAACTGTTTTCACCTCTAGTCTTATTATTTTTACATAATAAGTCACATTTATCGCTACTCGTACGGTTATTAGGTTTTTTGGAATGATTACCGAGCCACCTTCAGTTTGTTTTTCTTCTCTTTCAATTTTAATGTTTCAGGTTTGATTACATGTATATTTGAAGAGTACATTACAACATACTAGTTTATGTATGTGGTAATATTATAATCGAAATAGCTTAGCTGCTCGTAAAAGCCACAGCAGGTTTTCTTCTGTGGTGTGCGCAATTGCCTATTCTAATTCCCGTTTTATAATTATTGGTGTAAGTCTGGGTACTTTATCCGCAAAATGTGTGTTATGCTATGCGCTTGGCTTAATAATTAGAGAAAACAACTTTAGTAAGAAAAAAATCTCTGCGCAAAATAAAAATACTAACATTTGTTTTGATTAATCACTACTTTATTACTATTACCGATTTTTGGAACACAATATCTAAGGAGTAGCTCTATTGTAAAGTTTTGGTGTAAATATGTAGCTGGTAGTCGGTGCCTGCCCTCTGAATGTGAGTACCTAGGCGACCGTTATCCGGTCACCGCTACGCGCCGCACGCCTTTGCCACACCGCCACCGCGCCGTGGAAAATGACTACAACATTCAAGCCTTTCGGAATCAGAAATAACAACAAACTGTGCGAATAACTTTAACGTTTTATTATATGACATTTCTACTACTTAGCATACTTACTAATACGCACATTTAGTAAGGTATTAAGTAACATTTAGTTTAATCACGGTATATTTTATTATTAATTATTACTAATAAAATTACTCGTAATATTTATTTTTAGAGAGAGAGTGAGTCTTCGTCTGCTACGATGGTGAGGGCAATATAGGCTACTCATACCAAACCGTCTATATAGTTTGCAGAAACAATCTCAACAAAATCAAAGGAAGCAAACTTGACATGAAATTTGTATGACAAGTATTTGCAGGCCCCGTTTCCTCCGTCACTCTAGGAAGTAGTCTATCCCTGTGCTAACATTAATGGGCTGTTAAAGTGATTTAAATATCTATTAGTTTTAGTAATGACTGATAAGTACCAGTGTAACTTGTGTAATTACGATATAAAATAACTATAAGTAAAGTTGTAAAAACTCCATAGAAGGGAAGCCTTAGAAATAGTCTCAGACATAATATATCAATGTAAGTATAGTGTTAATGTAGCGATGAAGGAAGATTTATACATTTAGTCTAGTTCTTAAGGTGTCGTAAAAAATAAATAAGGGAAACTACGCAATAAAATATACTCTTACGATATATGGAAGCAAAAATAAGGTTTATTTGTGCTAATTATGCCAATGATTTACATTTTTTAGATTTGTGAAATAAATAAATTTAAAGACAAATTTGACATAAACCACTTATTCACCCAAGTTCCTTACTCACTAGAGAAGGCCTATCCTAGCAGAAGAACATTAACGGTTCCTTATGACAGCAATATTACGTTACAATATTAAAGAGTTTCTTGTATGTATTTACCTATTTGGTATAACTTTTTAACACCTAGAGAAAACGATTACCTTACAATTAGCATGTGATGTTGGACTACATAGTACATTAGATTATTAGTAAACCGATAAGAAACTAGAAAAGGTCCTGCGTATCTTGACAGGTTCTTCACACAAGTGTAGATATACGAAATCTTGGAAATGGCGGTATCATTTTTACTAATGATAAGATTTTCTATCATATTCTGGCTAACTAATCAAAATCAATTAACTGAAATATTTTGAACACGAGTTTTTAAGTTGTCAATATACTTTAGACAATGTACCATTTATATGGATGCACATTATGTTTGTTTGTCCTGAGTGGGATTCAGAACAATGAATTTGTGTTTGAAACGGATTATCGCAAGTGCACCTACATCGAAGTACGTAATTTTGATAATATAAGATAAAATAAAAAAATAAATAATCCTCACACATCCCAAACTAAGCAAAGCTTGTACTATGGGTACAAGACAACGGATAAACATACTTAAATACTTTTTTTTGTAAATACATACATAGAAAACACTCAGACCAATGCAAACAATCATGTTCATGCAAACAAAGATTTGCATTGAGCGGGAATCGAACCCGAGACCTCTGCGTAGCGGCCATGTAATATACCGACTGCGCCACATAGATCGTCAAATTGAAAAAAAGATTGTTTCTTAAGAGACTAAGCTGTGGCGATGGATTAAGAATATTACGCTACTACTCCTACTTATCCTGAGGTCTTTACAAAACTAAGATTAAGGGAAATTGTGCCGATATTAACTGTACGAAAACAAAAGAAGAAAGTGGTGTAGTCTAGAAAGAGGGGAGCAATAAAAGTTAGAAAATAACTTCACTTCGTTGCTTTACTATACATTCGCGGCTTTGACCACACTACGTTTGAAAGACCCGATATCACACGATAGAGGAAACAGGAAACATCAAACGATGGTTCGGCATAAGAAAAAACAAGATAAGACACATTAAGTCAAATCTAACATGAACTGATGTTCATAAAACAACAGTGAACGACATTGTCAAACAACATTACGAGCATAATGCTTACAACTGTTCTCTTACATAACTGTAATGATATCAAAAAATACGAGTATGATGTATACGAGTGATATTGCACCTTGATACCGTTATACCAACACTCGAGACAACACGTCGAGTCGTTTTGGTACACACGTAGCTATTCTTATTAGGGATGTTACGGAGCTCCGTAAATATATTCAAATCTTTCGGATACTCGAAAAAAATATGGAAACTTAATAAATGAATTAAATTAATAAACAATAAAAGTTGCATTTTATTACGTCATGCACGAGGTCGGTTCGAATGTTGACCCACTTGTTTCAAAATCTATCTATATCTATCTATAGTTTCTGTCTGACCGAGATGTCTTTCTCAACTTCCAAAAAAAAATCTTTGGAAGTTTAATTGTCAATTTTAATTGAATCAACATATTTTTTTTTACATTACGAATATAACTTATTATAAAGGAGAAAGGTAGCTAGAGTTTGTACATAGTTAACTCTTGTATTAACACAAAGGATACTTTTTATCCCGAAATTAACCAGGAATTTTAAAATAAACCTTCATGGCTTTCTTAATAATTTCATATTGTACAAACTGATGTATATTGAACTGATTTATATGTATAGTATCAAGATCCATAATCCTATCGCTAGCCATCCCTAGTTTACAGAACGTATCTTACGTATGACCCATCATGTACAATATAACCCATCCAGCAAAGGTATTTTTTAATAACATAAGACAATTATGGCATCGGAACAATTAAGTCGATTGCTGCAATCCGACAGGAAATTGCAGTTCACCCGGCCAGCCAGGAATGAAGGGGTATTCCTGAGACATTCCGATAAAACCTGTATGTTATAGATACTCTTTGTGTTAAAACATAAGTGTATTCAAATAGAATTCACGTTTACTTACGTAGGTACGCCATTTTCTGATTTAAAAGCCGACTTTAGAGCTTTGATACCGATGTGAAACGTATTTACACTCTATTTTATTTACATTAATGATTTTTAAGTAATAGTGTATTTAAAAAAAAGAATTAGGTACTTAACCAATTTTAATAATACTCGTATTTCTATTCTGTACCTATATAAATTGATTCTGTTCTGTTCAAATAATAAGCACTGCAGATACTTACTTAAAAAGTAATTGCTATTATCCTTTGTCTAGTATACACAGTATATACCTATTGCTTATTTTGGAAATAGATGGCGTCGTCGCATGAATATGTAAAGAATGTTTTAATATCATACTATTTTTACTTTAAAATACAAAGGGCACGAGGTAGTCTACAAGATCGTTGAAGGTCCGTTATTGTAAAAAATTGTCTCAGCCAATTAGTCACGGTTTAAATAAAGTTAAAAACTGTGCCGTAGTTTATTTATTTTTGTTATCGATGCGCATCACTCGAGTCGTGAGAGTATTCAACAATGCCGCCATTTGTATTTAGCCCACAATCTAACTGCCTAAGGAGCCTCTGTTGTTGTTCGTAAAACTATTTATTATAACAACAACAGCAATGGACCTTTTCTAAAATAACGCTCGTCTTGATTGTCACTAGGTTTTGTGTTAAATTACCCTCCGTTTTTGGCAGTGATAAATATATGCGACAGCAACAGGCCGATAAAGGATGGTTTTTGTATAACTTCATCACCACATGGACAAATGGGTAGAGGACTAATAGATGAAAAACTGACCTTAGACCCAAAAAGCTACTAAAGCGCTCGATCTTGTTTTTCCCTCATATTCGTAGGAACTTACCTCACCGTATTCTGAACCTGGATGTCTTTCGTGTTTCTTAATTCCATGAGTGTAAAAGTTCACTCGGCTTTATTTTTAGTGCGTAAGTTGTTCTTTCATAAAATGGATTGACATATTTGTACTAGAAAATAAATAAATTGGTTCACCAACTCCAACAGATTCAATTACTTTAGCCATATTTGCAGAAGCTCTCGTTCCGCTTTAAACTAAGTACTTCAAAAGAATGCAAACTCATATGCAATGGTCAGTCAAAGTCGCCGCTCCTCGCTAACACAGATGAAATAGGGTAGTGATTGGAACTTTTCAGAAAACATAACAAATAATTAGAAGAATTGTAAAATTATTTCTCTTATTACTAGCCCACGAAATGGAAAGGTTTGGAGGAGGCTTATGTCCAGCAGTGGGCGTCTATAGGCTGATATGATGCTGATAATTACTAGCCCATAAACCTATCAGCCTGCCACACTATAAGATGTATGTATGAAGATGGCTTTTTGATTTGGTTAAAAACTCTCCCAAACTAATTTGGGATCACATAGTATTGTGCGATGAGAGGATTATTTATTATTTATACTTAGCATTAAATAATAATATGTGTAGCTATTTACTTTATACTGACTTCATTAATGTTTGACTCACAACATAACTCTGTTTGTTTTTAGTTTTTGCTATTCATTAATATGGAAATTGTTGGGTTTTATTCCGCAAAATTATTGCATTATTATGTTGTTTCGTATGCATATCTGTTTCGTAATATGTCCTGCTTGTATTATTCAAAAATAAACTAGTTTTTTGTCGTTTGTCGTGTTTTGCACGGAATTTGAAATGATGTATAATATTTTATACTTTTTTAAATATATTAAGATTCTTAGAGACAGGAAACATGACCAAAGTATTTGGTCAGCATCATATTAGTAAGTCAAATATACCCTCATTTGTAAGGGCGGAGTGATGACAGCAGATGTTTAAAAAAAATAACTAGTTTACTTAGTCAATCATGCTTAAACACAAAATTAATTAATATACTACTCTAGAATTTGGATTTAATTTAACGAATGCTTCTGAAGTTAAGCTGTTGACGCGAGCATGAAGAAAGTGAGTTACTGTACAACCTAGCAAAAGCCTATTATTACTTATTGGACTCTTGTTAAGCCAATAAATAGTCAATATATTAAATAAATATGTTTAAGAATATTTCTCACATATTCAACACAACACCATCAATACTGTGGGTTCTAAACAACGAATAAACAAACTTACTTATAAATTTATTTTAAATGCATACATATTATAAATAGAAAAAAGCCTATTCCAATTCAAACATTCATGTTCACACATACAAAGATTTGCATTTAGCATGATGTGTTATCATATTTCCGCCATTACAGGGTTATAATAATTATACCGAACACTATAAAAATAATAACAAAATAATTTTTTTACATAATCTAAATAAAAATTCCAAGATAAATATATAACACCATATCTGATAAAACCGGATTTTCTAGAACATTTAGATCAACCAAAGATTTTCATCGTTTTTTTTCAAGTTCTTAATAAGATTTCAAAGCGATGACCTTAAGTATGTCTTTAAGCTCTAAGTAAGAAAATACTAGTATCTAAAGCAACCAGTTCTGTGATACAAGATACAATAAATTTCTATGTTAATGTTGTCACATATTTACATAATATATATTTGTTTCTAATATGAATTTAAAAAGAAGGAAACCATAGAGGCATGTATAATGTTATTGCTTAGTGAATTAATATTATAATTTAAGTTCTTAATTACTATCATTTATTTAATTATTTATTTAAAGGAGACGACATTAACTAACGTTCTCTAGCTAGTGTAGGAATTAACTTTTCTTATAAGTTTTATATTTATTTTTTATAGCTTTCAGGCGACAGACGAGTTAGTGAACCACTTGATGGTAAATGGTTAACACCAATGGATTTCACTAATAGCAGATCATAGCCAAGCCGCTGCCTATACTAAACATAAACTGTTAAGTCTTATAGCTCTACAATTTTACTTTGTAGTTATCTTCTTAGCGAAAATACTTGCTACATATTATCTAGCCTCAAATTAACAATTTGTTTATGAAATAAATACAATACAATCTGGTTTGTTCCTGTTCCTAGCCAGGTCAAGGCAGTTTATAAAGGTCTAGCTAACTATCCTTGGTTGAAAAACTAGCCTATCCCAGGTTAAGACTCGGGTTACAACGAGGCTAGAGCATACTGACTCTAATATTCACTTGGATATGCAACAAATAAGTTACAATGTTTTTAGTGACTATTACAAATTTCGTTATTATCATAACTTATAAACTATCTCGTTGCATAGGTAACATTATTAAACCTAAGCGAAAGATTAACTCAGCATAGTTTGTATCTCTACTTTGCTTGACGTTACGGGACAGGTTATACGGGCCGTGGTTTCAAGCTGAAGAGCCGATTGGGTGATTTTGTTGTCTTAACCGAAATTCTTGCAAGCGAAACCGAACGCGACAATTTAGTTTCACAGATATGTATAAAGGAATTAGTAGTATTTACCACAAAAATATAAAACTTATATATTAAAATACAGTTTTGTAAGCTGAGTAGAGCAAAAAACTCATGATATGAGTCAGTGTACTGTACCTAACTACACCTACGAAGTTTTTAAAGGAAATTTGTTAATGACTTTTGAATATATTTAAAATGATGGCGTCATATATGCAGCCTTACTTCCTCATTGTAATGTTTAATTGAATTTATAAATACTTTGTTGTGACAAGCAATTTAAAAGGCCGTGTAGAGACGTAAAATAACAGGGCTGTGAGAGAAAACTTGAGTTTTAGGGGTTTAGCTATGCTTTAGCATTGCTAACGTCCATGACCGGTCGTTACCAGTTAAAACCAGGTAAATGGTTGTGCATGCAATTGTAAATGATAAACAAAATGATTAAAAAAATAAAGTGACGCATAATTTACATGCCATAAGTAATGTACAAGATATCTTAGAATATTAGACCTATCTAAGGGTGGCATAGTCACTGACTGACTAAACCCTTTTCAATAAAGATAAAAAAGAAAAAAAAAATTAGACCTATTGGTATATCAAAATATTTATATTTTTATATACTGTGGTTTAAACATCAATAATATAATCAAAATCCGAACTTAAATACGTAGCAATCGCGGTATTAGTAGCTAAAGCTTATTTAATTTTATATTACTGGAGACATCTGTCTGTCTGCAGTCGAAGTAAGTTTAGTAAATCTTAATATCCATAATACATGCAAGTTGCGCTCATTTTAAGTCAATTTTAACGACACCTTCGGGATAAAAAGGGTGGTGACATTACGTATTCGTAAGTTGTCACCACGGGGACATTTACTTAGGATAAAACTCATTAATATTTGTAACACGTTCACACAATAAAATCCGTTCTGGAACAGAGCGCGTTGATGTCTAATATATGGGTCAGAGTGAATGTACTACAAATACATACACCATACAAACTCATTATTTATGCGTGTTACTGTTTAGTGTTACTGTATAAAATATACATATTTATACAACAATTAGCTATAATAATACATACTGGCAACATTAATTTACTTTTTTAAAACGGTTAATTTTAATTTAAAATTACGCATTCTGTTCGAAATTTGAAATTTTTATTTCATTTTATGTATTTATTTTCTTAAAGTAGAGCCTTATTTTTGAGACCTACTTTCTACCTAACCATAATACCGTTTACCAAATGTCAGGGTGTCGTAAAAGTGGATAAATACGGATGCGAGAAGTAGATTTAAAAAAGGTAATGTAAAGATTTACCTTCAATTAGTACTCGAGTACCTTTTACGAGACTTTTATGTACAGCAATTAAACGAAACAGTAAAATTAGCTCACGATCGTAATCAAGTCAACTATTCGCATAATTAAATGCTAATAGAAAGTGTAAGTAAGAGTAAAAATTATTGCATCTCTGATGTATCTTTGAATATGGTCTCCTAGTACCACGCTGGCAACAAAAAATTTGCACACCTTCTTTGACTTTTACAATATTATGTATTTTCGCCATTTTGTATTTTTACTCCATCACCACATTGGTGAGGACATCAAGGAATGCAACAGCGTTATGCTTTTGCATCATAATATTTAGTTTAAATAATATGAAGTAAAAATGCAAATAATTCATGCGGCAGTGATAACAGCCCACAGGCGTAGAGGTGCGCTCATATCATGTTTATCTTTTTATATAAAAGTAATGACATATTACACACGCGTGCTTTATTTTGTATTCAATTTTACTTTTATCGAGTTGCCTTTGAATAACATCACCAGAGGCGTACTACGGACAATCGAATTGTAGAGCTATTACTGCGATTGTATTTTTCAATGGACCTATAAAAATAGATGTAATTGGTGATGAGAAAAAAACGAAGAGCGCTTATTGAGGCCCGACTTTGTGTAGTGCGCCCTCTGCCGCACAGAAGCAACACTTTTTATATTAGTTGTGAGCACAGCAGGAATTTGTAACGTGATTGAATCTGAACGACTTATGTGCGCCCTCCATGTGCCCCCATATAATTAAAAAGCGTACGTGATCAACTAAAATATAGCTGCAGGATAGATAAAAAAGTTTATAACATTTCTTATTGGAAATATTTTGTTATTATATTTTTATATTATGTTATAAAACTTTTATAACTACAATAGATCTACAGGTTGTTACAAATAACTTTATAGAGAGCGTCCTTTACTAGAAATTCAAATGAAATGTTCATAGTACCCTTGTATTCTAATCGCAGACTTTCTGGCTGAGAGCAACATGGGTGCCTCTGTCTTTTTGCAATAGTGGGCGAACGGGTTTGGTGCTCGCTTTATTGCCCTTGCAGCTTTAGTATACGGTGCAGATAGAACAGGGCTGGCAAAAGCTCGGCCACTGGGAACGCGTTCCCGAGCGCGGTGCAGCGCGGGGTGAGGCGCGCATCGCGGGGCGTGCGGGGCGGGGAGCGCGGGCGGCGGGAGCGCAACCTGCGCGCGCGGCGGAGCCTGCCAGCGCAGGCTCGCGCTCAGTCATTGTCCGACCAACACCGCGGTCGAACGTCCATCCGACGAACGTTGTCGCTACTTCATCTGTCGTACGAGTGCCCGTTAAACGAACGGTTAACTCCGACCCTTGGAGTGTAGGTGCAGTGCTAAGTGATAGTGTGTTTCTAGCTATACAGTACGGAAGTGTATCGCTAACAAGTATTACTGTCTACGCTGTGTCCCACGGAGTTGCCTAACGGCTGTTCGCCTGCCGGCTAGGGAAGGCGAGTGCATCTACCGGGAGGAATGAGCCCCGTACAACACAGATCTCGCACTCACCGATGATCTCAAGGTTGGTCTCGTATCACTCGCTCATGTTAGTATATAAGAGAGTGTCGCAATAGTAAGTTCGCACGGCACGGCCCGTGACCGCGCTCGCATTCTAACCACACTCTATTCTGATCTCATTCCAATAACTTAACATTCATATTACCTCGCTCACATCTGCGAAACGTTCACTTAACTCACTAAGCTTATTGTTCACATTTTATACAATTAACTTTGAAACTCATTTCAATACTTTTTCTCTCATTAAAATTCTACAAGAGTCTAATTGGTCATAACTGTTACCCGGAACAAGAATTGTCATTGAAGATCTCACATCATTATCTATTAGATAATTAACTGAAAGAATGATAAATATTTCTACAAGGAAAACGTATTATGAAGGTAGCTCTTAGTAACACAGGTTGTATATAAATTACTCACCCTGTGTCGAATGGTAAGAGTGTTCGCGGAATTAATTAAATAGAATCAAGATGCGTGTCAAGAGCTTTTAAAAAGGGTTTGTTACATAAACGTCGTCACCATATCGAGACTTGTTGGTCACTGCGGATTACAAAATAAGAAAGTTTCACTGGATAAGGCTTTATTGCTATTACGTAGAATTCTCCACAGGGTTGTCAAGCGTGAGTGTACGCTCTCACTGAATACCGTTTTACCGGGAAATATTTTAAATGATGTACAAACCTACAAGTAAAATAAATAATATTTTGCTAGTCATTGAAATGTGGTAATAATTTCGCATTGGGTGCGATTGGTCTAGAAGATAAATAATTACACAATTTAAATTTATACGATTAGTAAATTTGATGCTTTAGTCTATTTTACGGCAACATACCAACCACAAGAAAGGTGTATAGATATAAAAGATTCTGTAATCGGCGCGCCGATCAGTAACATAGCGTAAAGTCCCACTGCAAGGATGTTACTCCCAATAATGTAGTAAAACTTGGCCTACTAATGAGTCAATTTTAAATCGATTTTTCCCCCTTTTTTCGTAGAGTATTGACTCTACGAAAAAAGGGGGAAAAATCGACTCTACGAAAATGATGTGCGAAGGTTTTTCATAGTCGGTTTTTACGATACCCATGGGATATGATGGCGGGTCATTAAAATGTATACAACGTCTATTGTCCTATCTATTCTACCTATAGTATGCAAGTATATACCTACAATAAGCTTCGTATCAAGTCTTTATTATTACAGCATTCAACTCAAGCCTTTCAAATATAAGTTGTTTTTCTCTCTTTATGCACGTTTAAAACTTCCATAAACATGATATTATTGGACAGGTTTCATAATAATTTGCATTTCAAGTCAACGTTGGCTATATCTTGCTTAAATTGTGACTTAACGACTTTATTTTTTTTCTAGTGAGAACAAATCTTATTGGTTTCTAATCAGCGAAAGTCTTTGCTAAATATAGAGTCAAGTAATAGCTTTTTTGTGCGATGTATGAAGACATAATGTATGAAATTGATTGCTATAATTTTGACATTACATTAAATTACATACAAAACATATAAACACAAGTTATGTTAATAAGATTTAATCTTATTTCTATTTGCATACGCGGAACAGAATACCTTGTATATTAAACAATGTAAAATAATATTATTTAAAATCATAAAAACATTTAAAATAATATTTGAATTTGAAAATCAATTAGATTAAAACGAGAATAATTTAAAAGTATTTTCTACTATTAGGGCTCGATTAGTAATAATAATATATCGCTATCTAGGCCCAAAGTAAGAAGAGCTTTGTACTTTGGGTACTAGAAAACTAAAAAACATACTTAAGTGTATGTGGTATATTTTTATAACTATATAAAAATATATTGTATAAATAAACTTAAACCAAAAAAAAAAAGGTTTTAATTTGTGCAGGGTTCAAAACCGCGAACTCAGGCGTGACTGCTACATGCACTAACTACTACGCCATTTGGCAGTCACTCTGCGTATATTTTTTACCGTTAAAACTACAAAGAGTTAACTCAAGTAAAACAATGAAATGCCGACAACGAGTAATACACAATTTGTTACGTGAATACAACTTTCTCAGTGTTGATATCAAGAGCGAATGATCATTGCTAGATATATTTATTTATGAGTTTGTGTAATACGAAACTTCTTAATGCTTTCTTTTTCTCTGCATTTACAGTTAATGTATTTCAATCTTGTAGGCTTACGATTAAAACATTGATTTCTTCATCAGCCAAGCGATCATAGATAAGATAGAATAGACAATAGATTTAAGCCATACTTACGATAATTAATGTAAAGTATGTAAATGATTGCGTTACATCAGGTGTGCTTAGGGTTTTTGCATATCTAAACAGTCCGCTTGCAGTTAATTAACTTTACTTGCGTGGACGTAATTTCTTGCTCACCCCACGTAAACATTCTCGTTTTTTCTGTATAAGAAGTGACCTATGTGTTGATATTGACTGTCACCTGCATTCATACTAAGTTTTTTAATTTAAATTAGATCAGCACATTTAGTGTGAGAAGTCACAAACATACACACAAACTCCTAGTGAGTTTCAACTATGTAGAATGGGGTAGTAAAGTAAAAAAGGCAATCGTAAATGTAAAATAAATCAATCATATAAAAAAGCATTGTCTTAAAATTAAGTGTTGAGTAATTGCATTTACCCTTTTCTTAATCAACTGTCTAATTTAAAGATATTCATCTTGAATAATAAAAAAAGCAAAACAGTAAATGTTCACAGTATGATAGCCCTAATAGCAGTTAAGTTTCCACGTTGGGATAAACTATTTTCCCATAACAGCATCCGGTAGAACATTACACAACATGATGCAATCGTCCGATATTAAAGTAAGTTTAATAATGTGCACCACTTATTATGCGTTACTGGTTTAAGAAGACTATTACGCGTCGGCTAAGATAACTTTATCCAGTTTTTCTTTCGATCATAGAGTACAGATATCGAGTATGGATACAAGACGGGTTGATTGGCATGCAGTAAACGACACAAAGTGATTTCTACATTCCATATTACCTCTATGCAACTTGTTGCTGGTCGGTTAATAAGCATTTGAACCTTCATCGTTTGTTGGCTTTTATGTTTTACTACTTAGTTAGCGCTAACTTTACATAAATTTATTTTAATGAGTTTTTTGTTTGTTTATTAAAATAATATATGTTTAAAAGCCTAGACTTTTTTATCTATCAAAGTACCACAAACACTTGCTTTCATTATACATTTTACTGAAATACTGACCCAAGTAACTTCGTCTGCATCGTAAAAATAGTACATTATAGCTTAGGTATAACAAAATTAAAGCAGCTGAACAATTTACCGAGAATATAGCTTACCTCGGCAAATTGATCGCTGGTTTAATTTTAGCTCAAGTAAATTTTCTCTGTATTTGTAACATTGACGTTCATGTTCTATTAGTTTTACCGTGATATTATAAAGCTTCATTATCTTACCCGTTAAATGTGCTGTTAAATACGAAAATATTTACTAGATACAAAGCAGTAATTTCTGAAATTAGATACTAAAGCTTAACCAAACAAATAAAACTATTATATAACGTGTTGCTAAAATTAATACAGACATGCTCTCTATTAAGTTTTTTCGTATTCTTTACATGAATACACACACACGTACTCTGCACACGTAGCAATACTATGATGAAAATGCAAACTTCGGTCATTCACCTAGGTGCAGCCCTACGGCATTTACATTATCATATAAAATCTACTATATGACCTGGGATGTAGATAGATATTATTATGAAGTATAAGATAGCTTTGGTTATTTATTTTTTCAAAGTAAAGCTCTGGAACGAATTTTATAATGATTGGTTCGGCCGTTTCAAAGATTTATAGTGTTAAGAAAGAAAGAGAGAGAGAGCTGTATATCAATTTTGTTTTAGAGTTTAAAAATTATACGTTTAATAAAAAGAATATAGCTTTGACGTGTTGAGTGCAGTTCACTTTATGCATTGATAACAATTATAAAATGAAAAGTTTGAACCTTCTTATTTTCGTTATATTTGCACTTATTTTAACCTATTAGATAAAAGTAAGTATTAACTTTTTAAACACTTGTCCTTTTTTATCAATGAACTTGGTTCTGAAATAATGTGCTTATTTATAAACGTGATTACGTTAAAATATGATAGAGGACGAACTGAACGACATTTTTATATACCTTTTTTTTAAACACTAAATTATGGCATCTTTTAAGCGTTTATTTTCTTTTTTAGTTTAAATTGGCAAATAATAAATATGTCAATATATTTTTAAGATAATTTTTAACGATTGTTGCCACGTGAAACCTGATTTAATAAAATGATACACATTATTTATTTTATTGCGTTATTTTAGTAAAATAAAGAAACATGTCATATGACTCTAGTTGCCAAACCGGATTTATTTTTATGTAATAACTTTGTAAGTCCTTAAAGCTGAATAAGGCTTAAAATATAAACAAGTTCTCAACGAAAACTACTGTGTATTTTTGTCAAAACATTTTTATTTTAATAATTATAGCTATGATCAAAGTTATCACTAAGAGCATACAGAAACGGATTTATAACAAACAAATTTATGAGAGCAATTTATGATGCTGAGAGCAGAAGAATAACTTTCTGTAAACTTATCCATAAAATAGAACTAATAGTAAATCATTATTATGGTTTAATAGGGTTAAAAGACAAACCTCTTTGAATCATATTATAATATCACATCATTTTACTCAATGTTACTATGTAAAAATACAAGTACAAATAAATACCCTGCCAAATAGCTGATATTTATAGGTTTATATTATCGGATATGTTATTGCATTAATGCATCCTACCTACGTCCTTGCTACATTTGTTTCAATGTACGATACTTCTATGAAACTGTGCACTTAAAATAAATTATTTCCTTCAAACGTTTAGTGGAGCCTTGACTGCCAGTTCCACCGTTTTCTATCATAAAGTAAATCTTATTTATATTAGATCAACCTAGACTCATGTGTACCTTATTCAATTTTAATAAGGCACACTTTCGTCTGCAAATATGTAGCTTAATATGTTGCTGAGTACACTTATTAAATTAATATGTCTTTCGTGTACGGATATCCCACTTTCACTTAACTTAAGATAAATGTCTGGTCATTGTTAATTGTCAGAAGAGAAAGCAATAATACTGTAATTATTATTTCGTTATGATAATTAAGAAATAATGATAAATCAGTTAGTTATTTTGCTACTAATTGATAATGAAGTAGCACACGACGCCGCTAAGGATTCAACTTATCCGACAAATTAACAATTGAAGATTCTTTACAAATTGCAACATGTTATAATAGTAAACTTTGGTTTTAACTATCCGATACTTTGGTTATTATAATAAACAAGCCAGTCCATGAACCATAATGTAATCATATACAGATTAATTATTATTAAAACAATCTTTAAAGACTAGGCACATAAAATAATTACAGTTAGAAGTTACACTGGTTGACAATGACTTAGATTATGTAATACAATGTTCTGTTCTCCCTTGACATAACTTAACACCCAATGTTCTTATATCTGACAAAAAAAAAAGATTAGGAATACAAGATTCACAATAATCTGTACCTACTCATCTTTTGTCTCTCTATTCTTTGATCAACGTTTTAAATATAGCTGACTCCCCTCATAGAACCTGCACTGAGTTCTTTGTTGGCTAGTTGTGGGTATACTGAATTTTCCTACCACTTGTCTTGTCACTCATCCCATCAATGTCGTAATATCTGACGAAGGAAAAATACCTAATCAAATAGGTCAAGTTTTTCTCTGTCACTAGAAGAGATAGATCCCTGGAGTGGGCCATTAATAAATTGATATGTTAGATCAGTTAAAACGATGACGATATCAACGTAAGCATAAGGTGCGGCAATGCGTTGGTTTAAACTTGTTC
Source organism: Schrankia costaestrigalis (assembly GCA_905475405.1). Classification (NCBI taxonomy): domain Eukaryota; kingdom Metazoa; phylum Arthropoda; class Insecta; order Lepidoptera; family Erebidae; genus Schrankia; species Schrankia costaestrigalis. The sequence continues at coordinate 10,865,127 of FR997832.1, forward strand.
ATTTGTTCAAGGAAATTCGATTTCGGATTTTGTGTAGCTTTGACATATAATGTGGTCGACAGCCTTGGCTATAGTTTAACAAGTATTAGTATGTAAATAGATAACAAAGCAAAGAGAAGTACGATTTCTCCGTAAAGTATCGTATTGTGTTTAAAACTATGAATGTCTGAGACAGTTTTCTGTATTGTCTTATTTTGTTACCATGGAGATAGTGGTTAAATGGCTTTTATAGCTCTTTGTAAGTTATATTTTTATTTTTTAGGGAAATTGTTATCTCATTGAAACCATCTATTCAGTTGTGGTGGCAAAGAAAGTTATGTATAGTTTAAATTATTGTAATAAATAAATAAAAGTTAAGTTAAGGACACTTACAGTTACAGACACTACATTATTCGTTACTTACTTCTATTCGTGATATCGTTGGCCCATCACTCATAAGTGTCGTAATAGGCGACTAAGGGAAAGTTCGTTAATATTATCTCAGCTAAAACACATGAAGGCACACTTGACTTATTAAAAGAACAAGATTTATTTCCTGTTTAGAAGAGGCTTCTCCCAGCAACGAGACATTAATTGACTGTAATGATAATGATGCTATTAATTTTACTTAGATATACTTTTTCTTTGTGAATAAAAAACAAGTGAGTGGAGAGTATATAAACGGCCTCTTCGATTTGCCTTCTTGTTTTCGCTGTCTAATAAAATAAAGAGTTTGCGATTAACATAACTCTCCTGCCTATAATATGCTTAGATTTTATTACTTCCGCTACATCTTAGCAAATGATACATATTTAGTAAATTCTTGTCCACTTTACTGACAATTATAAATAATGAACAGGTGAGGTTAACGAAACTATGATATGTAACCTTGAGGAGGCTAACGGAACTAACATTCTTGTTCAGTGATATCCTTTTAAAATAATTCATATAAGATTATTTGGCATAATAGTTAGTGTATCGCCCTGCCAAGGAAGTCACGGGTTCAATACCCAAATGTTGTTCTTAATATGTTTTAGTTTCTGTGCAATAAACTCCATGGGCTTAGAAAGTGTGTTCAAATCCCACTCCAGACAATTGTTTATGGGATCCAAAGATAATCAATTGTGAAGAACATAATCACCTGTCCGAAGACTGAATGTTCCCCTCTGTTTTTTTAGAATAGAAATAAAAAAAAATAAAGAAAAAATAATGTTAGGTTAGGTTAACATACAGTTAATAATTATAGAAATGTATAATACTATTCTCAATCTCTGCGATGATAAATTCTGCATAGTACATTCCTAAGTAAAATACATTCACAAAAAATACATTTACAAAACATTTCTTAACCTTTTTATTTCAGTGAAGTGATTTAAACTTGATGACCTTTAAATATGTTTACTTACATTACATTTTATTGAACGTATATGACTAATAATGTTTAAATGACATTATTATGTGGCGCCTTGGAGGTTCTTCGCCGACCTTCGACGTAGTTAAAATGTTTTAATAACATACCATGAGCTTCTTTATATTAAGTGCCACTTAAATTCTATAAGAACCACCTAATTGGATATCTCATCCATTCGTTACTACAAAATAGTTTTATTTATTTTATATTCTTTCGAATGCCTGTGCTATAAATATCAAATCGTTTTTGATTAAAAAAGTATTAAAATACTTTTTTACAGCTGTCTGATTACTTTAGAGTCGAATAGAATTATAAAATCTTTGTGTTTTATTTTTATAAAAGTGCGTATTAAATTACTTACAAGATTGACGGTACGTAACGAAATAGCTTTCGTTACGTACCTCATGATTAACTACTTGCTTTTATTAGTGGAATATATAAAATTGAAATTTAAGACTTGATATTATTTCGAAAATATCGGCGTTCTGGCGGTAGAGTCTTCTCCTTTGTGCTTTTATTAGATTCATCGAAATTATTTTAGAATCGGATTTATTGTAAAAGAAATTATTCGAGAAATGATCTTCGAGTAGGTAATGTTTAAAATATTTTGTCATGCCTAGTTCAACCGAACGATATTTGATAAAGAAAAAACTAATTACTTAAATGCAATTGTTGTTTAAAAGGCTGACGGTAAACCGTTACAAAACTATAGCAAAATCGTTGTTAACCGCATAAGCGCGCGCCGACTTATACCACCTGCTAGCATTACCTCTAATACTATTGACCAATCACGAACCAATTAATTATGCGACAAGCGTACATTAAATCCTCGTTAAAGTTAAACATAAATGAATAAAGTTGGAGTTCAGTATTTTTTAGTACAAATACGAATACAACTAAGTAAGGTCAAGGAACTTTTATTTGTATTTCAACAGTAAATGTGATGCTTCATTAAATCAGTATGGCTGGCATATTATTCAAAGAAACTTTAATTGACTGGATTGATAGTTGAGTCTTGTCGCATACGACGATACTTACACGAGGCAATAAGTTAAATTTTTACAACGTATAGCTATTTGTGTGATGTACACATTGCTATTTGGTGTAGATGCCATTGCATGCGTTTGTGAAGTTGTAAAAAACGGCATTTACTTAGTTTCTTGTTGCTCCCTTTGCCCTGTGGATATGGTTCACCTACACTTACGGAAACATTTTTTATTCGTCTTCTTTGTGGACAAAAATTCATTTTGTATGTTGTTTATCATTCAAATAGTTATTTGAGTCGTCTAGGAATATAGGGCCCTAGACTAGTACCCTAAAGAGTTATTCTTCTTATACGTAGGAGAAGACATGACACAACTTTATAAATCACTATTAACTCTTTACTATGTTTTTAATAGATATGAACTTATGTACCAAGGGTTATTTCTGTGCAGACTTTTGCGATCCCGGAATTGACGAACAAAAATGTCTGCATGGGGTTAGAAACCACGATCTTAACAATACAAAGTACGCTTTTTATATTTGCAATTACTGCTCTATCGAGGCCCGGTACACCTTGCATCAAATAACCATAATCCTTGTCGCGGATGACTGGTCTAAGTGGATTCACCCTTAGGTCGAACTATTCTCATGTTACTTTTAAATCTAGTATCAATTTTAATTATCTTATCAGTCATAATGTAGTTGTAGGGTTGTAAAAGAGTTTTAATTACAGCGTAGTAAATGTAGTATATTCATTGACTTAGGCTTAGGAGTATATTAAAAGGTAGTTAAAAGTAAAATGACTAGTATACGCTTGTAGAATTCGCTTGCCTATGTTTGCTCCGATCGATAAATATGATCTAATCTTCTTTGGACTTTCAATAATACAAAGGTTATTTAAATTAAGTACATCTGTTTAGTCGTGAAAAGGTCAATAAAGATAAATATTAATTGGTAACATTGTTATGAAACTAATATAAATTCGATGTTATCGTTAATATTTTTGAATTATTGCTTTGTATAATGATAGATGAGTAACTAAATCTGAACGATAATAAAAGGTATTTGCCAAAGAAATATCTGAATAATGATTGTTTTAAAAAATAAATGGAAAATACATGCTTAGTCATGTGACATTGAACAACCAACAGAAAGCAAGATCTCACTCCAACAGAAACGAACACGTCATTCTTGCGTATAATTGTTTATTTAAATCACTTTTAAAAATATTGTTTGGCTTAAAATGTCCTTAAATGTTAAAGTAAAGCTTTGCCAACAAGTCAATACTGATGCAAATAATGACGATATAACTACCATGATCATTACGAGAGATTGTTGCAAGGCCAAAAAAATTAAAACTAAAGTATACAGCAAAATATTGAAAAAATATTTTTCTTATAATTAAAACGACCTTTTAAATTAGAAAACATTCCTTTTCTTGCATTGTGAGAAAAATAGACACGTATATTGTAAGTTAACTATATAGAAAAAAATATAAATATTAATAAGTTCGTAGCCCTCGACCTATTGCATTAATTATTCGCGTGGGTTAGAAGGATAGTGAGAATAGCAACAAAGGCACAGCATGAGTGAGACGAGGCTGCAGCCGAGCGTAAAGCCTCCTTCAAGGCCCCTTTGTTCACAATGCAATATATTCCCACCGACCGGTAATTGTAATGAACAGCAGATCAACATGTTTTTATTATACTTTACGAAATAGAAACTACTGTTTATGACAAACTATATCAATCATCTCTGTAGTTTCCTCTTAAATTTGATATACGTAGTTTAAAAAAAAAATCTTTGCCTGCGTTTAATAGACGAGTGCATAAAGTAGCCATTGGTTGCACAACTACTACAAAGTAGTTGTTAATCACTTTACAGAAATGCTCTAGGGAACCCAGACTATAAAGCATCATTATTATCATTATTGAATATGTCCAGAAATATTTATAACTTTGGATTAATATAATATTATATAGGCGACTCTAACATAACGTCTCTACGTGTTCACATCTCCAGCTATTGCTAAATGGAATAGTGGGGTGGTTGATAAGCGTGTTAACATAGCATTAATCAAACCATAATCAGTGACCATTTGTCAAGAGAACAATTCTGGTATTTAGATAGATATTCAGAGTAAAGAGCTTATGATGAATCATCTTAAACTTCACGCTCAATTAACCTCTAACGTCAGAACAAGAAAAGTAAAACAGGCTTAAAGATTTTTTGCATAAAAACTCGATTTTTCTGAAGTAAAACACGCACATGATTGTATTTTTATTGGTTGGTTCTTTTATAGTAATTAGACAGCTCAGTAATTCATATCTTAATGGTTAACGGTAGTATATGAGGAACGTAAATCTTCCGTAAAACTAGAGCTCGTTCTTATGAGTGCACTGATTTTTTTTCTCGTGACTTTAAATGGCAATTAATAGTTATTATGACAAGTAATAAAAAGGAATTTAACTGTCAAACTACCAACACTTGAATTTTTTCGTTACGGATCGGGCAATTTTTCATTGTATAATATTTAACTATATCCGCAGAATCATTAGTAAATGATGGAGTAATATTATATATTATACGAAAAAAAAAGAAATAGACAATAATGGTCAGTTTATTTTGTGGGGCCCAGAAAAATGAAGGTTTGAGAGAGAAGGCTTTAGCTTTTTAAAATAATTATAGTGACATATTCAAAGAAATCAAAAAATCGTTCCGCAATATCAGTGCCTAAGCATTGATAGAAACAGTTTCACTTCTTACAAAACGTATGTATGTAGGTAGTTGGTTAATACATGTTTGTGATTCACCACTAGTCTTTACCAAAAACGTCAGGACGAATATTGTGAAAAAATCAATGATGAAAATCAAATTTCAAAATAGCTTTACGCAGAGGTTTTACTAAGGCGAAACTGATTGTGTAATCTATTTACAAGGGGAGCTTTCTTTCAAAAACTCAAAACCTTTTTAAATCTAAATAAAATATTTTCGGAAATATCTACAATGAATATAAAATTCACTATAAACATTAGGTTTTATTCCGAATTAGAAATAAAACTAAAAGTGAGAAACCACACTTATACACAAAAACTAATTAATAATAATTATAAATATAAAACCGGTACCTACGTAATCTTATTAAGTTGTGAGGTCATTGAGAATTAACTTTTATTAAATGTTCATTGTTATTAAACGAATAAATTCACATTTCTTCCTTGTTGCTTAAAGATATTTCACACCGATGTTGGTATAATGTTAGTGTTAGTAGCAGGTGGCGCCATATTGATTACGCGAGCGCACCTGTCTCCGTTCACCGCCCCTGGTCGTCCGAGCGGCGACATTGGCCCGTTATGTCATTCCGTAATACTACTATAGGTAATGTACGCTCCTAACTCATCCCATATTCTCACGCAACAACACATCAATATCCCATTGCCTGTGAGAAACAGTAAACGTACTTACCTGTATGCCAACCCATTAAGTACCACGCATTGCTGGGAAATTCTTTCTTCTGTATCTAATGTCGTGTACTCGTGTTTATGTACTATGTGACACGTTAGTTGAGATTATCTTTTAGTGTTTATGACGTTAATGGCTGCGTTGCTTAGAGAAAAAGAAAATGTACGGGAAAAGAAGATGCAAGTGTTTTATATAATTGTGTTTGAAATACAGCTCGTAAAATCGTAATAGCTTATTGTTAAAAGCTTAAAGTAAAACGGGCTTATGGAAACGCGGTTACGGTCTAATTTCATTGAGATTGAGTGGGGAAATATGTTAAACTGTAGTTCTACTAGGTATTTTATAAATAGCACAATCTGCTAATCATACACTAAGTATATAGTAATCATACATTTGTTTAACTAAGTATATTCAATCTTAATAAATAAGATTATTACATTTTTCACTTTAGAATGAGTAAATGTAGGTGATTTCCCCAATTTAAGTTAAAGTAGTATTTAGGTATTAGGTGAGAATGACGTACGGAAGTAGCAATCGCTCATACAATCACCCAGTTATAATTATTATGAATGAAGTAATTAAATAAAAAATTGAAATTAAATTGTTTCCGACTTTGGGCTAGTGGGTCAATGGAAAACATTGTTGCATTTTTGACAGGTTTACCTTTCTGTGCACCATTTACTTTAACAGATATTTAAACACTGTTTAAAGAGCAGTTATTCTTATTTTTATATTTAAATAGATCTTTAATGTTATTGTCAACATAGACAAAAGATATTTTAATACAAATTACTGTGTTTTTTATTACTACCTATAGACGCTAAGCATTGGTATAAACATTTTTTTAGTGTCAATATTCGAGCATGCGGGTTACCTAGTGGGTTACAAGCACAATGTGATAAAATTGATTATCAGCATAATCCACTTTTGTGTATCTTTAAAAGAATATAATTTGTAACATTTCATTTTAAACATTCTAGAATGTTTGAAATGAAATGAATTAAAAATGTATTTTCTTTTTACTATACTATTTTACTTTTGGAAGCGCATTTTAATATAGCTCTACGTTGGATATAAATAAATTAATAGTATTAGTTATGCCGCTACTTATTGTACTTTCTTGTCACAATACAAACATCTAACATATTTTTACTGTGCTGGTTTTTTCTTAAGACAACTCGGTTAAGGATCATTGTATTGTTCTCTATCGGCTCGGCTTTTACAGACATCTATACAACGTACACAAAAAACACCCAGGCTCTCGGCAATCATTTATAAATCGCACATGAATTAGATTAGATACGAAGAGATACGATAAGATACAATTTTGTAAAAAATATATAGAAGGGATCAAATACCAGCGTGTCGTGCACTGCAACCGTCGTCGACTCCATCCACGGCATCGATATTAATTTAGTATCCATGAAATCAAAATCAAATAGAAACTACATAGCTTGTTACTCTTTAAGGTACAAAACAGCATGTAAACGATACTCAATAAAAATAAACTTTCATATCAGGTTCTTGTTGTATGTAAACTGCACTTTATGTTTACAAGTATGGGTACGACCTTTTATTTTCGTTTATTGTTTTTTTACAATACCAGCACGTGGATGGACCACTTCGAGTTACTCGTTTCGCAACAAACAAGATGTAGCGAATGAGATAAAATACTTTCGAGCCTGTTTTGGATGTTAAGAGTAAAATTTTGTGAAAGTTTTAAGGAGTCACCTTTAATATGGAGACATGTGTTTCACATTTAATCCCACGGTACATTATTGTGACGGATACGACAAATATATTTACAGAATATTTTTAAGTGTTACACAACTTATTAAAGTTGTAAAAAATATTGGTCTACAGACTCCGACAGATAGCTAATTAACGAATAGATTTTGAAAATACAATAATAGTACTATGATTACATTGATAAGTTAAAGAAAAAGTTATCAATGTTGAAAATAAACGTACCTAAACTTTTTGGGTATCCAACTTTTGTTTTTAACGGTTGTTTTTAAAAAAATATCGGATTTAGCATAAGCAATCAGTAGTTGGAGTCGCACCCAGCGGATACGCAGCATACTTTCTCAAATTACCTTAATAGGAAATTAAATATTTTTACTTTTACATACACACAATTTTACACCACGAGTGTTGTAACTGTAAGGAAAATTGGAAGATATTACCCTTGTTAAAACTTTATGTAAACTCTATAAATACGTTGTGTAGTATCAGTAAGCGAAGTCTTCTTCCGTTCCTATAGTAGGATATGAATTGACTGTTATGATTTCTAACCTTTATTTTATAAAGTCTGATTCGTTCAAGCTTTGAGAAGAACTCAACAGATACTCAAATAAAAAACTCGTCTAGTTTCACGTTCGACTTGTCAATTTGATGATGTCGTTAAAAACTGTGGTCGTTAGTACTGACGCCAAATGTCATTAAAATAGTTTTTTGACTCCTACCGGATATGACGGGATCATCTATTAGTACAACATAGTACTTATAATGATTACTACTTACAGTAAAATTGCCACGAAATAAAATAAAACCAGTAATCTTACAGAGGTCACACCAAGGACATCTGAAAAGTAAGATTTATTTGACATTAAATACAAAATAAGTGTTAAAGGAAACTAGGTACTACTACTACTAACTAACCTTCAGAGCATTTAATATCAAATTACGATCAAATGAGCAAAGCAATAAGCGCTTAGATATTGTGTAAGAGTTAATTTATTGACGTTGTATTGTCTATTGCTCCGGGCTGTAAATCTTGTTTAAGTATAACCGAAAGTTAAATTTAAACGTCACCTTAGAACAATTAAACAAAAGCAATGGTCAACTTGAATCAAACTATGTTACGCTATACAGACTGATCTATATGATGGATTATGCATTTGCAAAAATAGTTTGAAGTTTTATAAGGTCACCCTGTTAATTTTGACTAATAAGAAGGACTTGGACCATGCCAGGGTTGTGTTAATAGGCCAAATTCTAGGCTCTACAGTGGCTCATTTATCGGGAGTAATGATGATAGTTACAGACCTACGGGTTCTATAATATGTTGAGTTATGTATACAGCAAAGTAATAACTCTAGTGTTTAGTACTAACTACTGTAATGAGCGATAATTAGTACCTAATCAATAAAAAAAATAATATAAATTCCAAGATGTAAGACAAGGAAATCAAGTGTATTAACCTACCGACATTATCGTTACTATGACAAATGCAAACAAAGTTTACAGCATTTTATTGTAATGGCTGGTATTTAGGTCATAATTTAAATATTCTAATAAGTCATAACAATTAGTTTAACAGATGTCGTCCTACAAGTGTGGCGTAAGTACATGAACCTACGTAGTAAGTACGTATGTAGTAATGAAGGACAATATTTAGCTTGAATCTATTGAATATTAAATTAGTAGAGTTAAAAATGTTCATAACTGTATTTACAACATTCGGGTTCACGTGAACTAATAAAATATTAAATGTGACAGTCTCGTGATTTGTAATATTATAGACTCAGGTCTCTTACAAAAGTTATACAGAGTATGGGCACAGTTAACAGTTTTTGGAAATTTTTACTCATAGATATTTGGAACACAAACATGTTTGATCAGTTTATGTGGCTTAAAACTTTACTTACTTCTTGGTTTTACAATAAACCACGTGAGTGAAGCTGCTAGTGCTGTATATAGTTATGGCTGATACCAGACGATATTATGTAACTGTTTATGTAAATTGTGCTAATGTAATGCCAATGCCTAACATGTCGTATGTAGAAAATACTTGGTAGTTAAATGTTTTTAAGTAGGTAATAATTTTATTATTTTATTTACAACAATTTTAATTCCAGTGACGTCAATCACTGCTGCTAATTAGCTTTAATGTTCTTCAACTTGGTTCCAAATTAAATTTCAAACAAAGTATGAGAATAATGTCATAAAGTATAAAAAGGATAATTAAAATCTTTCGTTTATCTTTTCGTAAATAATATTATAATGACATGGCAATATGACTGACTATATTGAACTTGTTGGAAAGGGCGAATACCGTTCGGAAATGAGTTTAATTGATGGCACATGAGGGAAAGACACACTGTGACGTCATCATTTTACCGAATGCCTTTTCACACAACCTTTAATAAATAAATATTCACGCACATCTCTACACAGCGCCATATGTTCCTTTAAGTTTAACCTGCTTGTGTTATGGGTAACAGAACAATGGATATTAATACATGCTTATATAGTTTTTGTTTGTAAATACATACATATTTTACATAGAAACACTCAGACCAATGGAACTATGTTTCCTCCTTCCGATAATAGAAGGAGGAAACATAGTTCCACAAGTTTGGTACTAAAAAAAGGAATTTCCGAACCTATAAGTGCAAACCTATATTCAGTCAGACCGTCCATCTATGACTTCAAAGAGCAATAACAAATCTTTTCTTAGTAAACTAGCTGAACTTGCATCTTCGCGTGTTGAATACTTAAACATAATTGAACCATTAATTGCATACTGTAATAAAGTACGTTCATTGTGCTCAATACTTATGTATAACAGTTCCCACCTAAACCTATCCTTGTTTCACTGCCCGTTAAATCACGGAACATATCTCCATTAATACGAGTACCCCATTTTATAGAATGTATGTTACTTATGAACCCTGCTTTGAAGACCTCGGTGGCGCGACGGTAGCGCAAGCGGCTGCCGTGCAAGAGGTTGTGGGTTCGATCCCCACGCAGGACAATAATTTGTGAGATCCACAAATTATTGTCCTGGTCTGGGTGTTCTTTGTGTCCGTTAATTGATGTTTGTAAAAGGTCCCCGCGACACAGGGCATGATCCCTAGTGCGGGAGTTGTAAAAAAACGTCAAAGACGATGTGTCTAGGGAACAACTGAATTAACAGAGTAGAGATGTTAACATATTAAGTAAGTATATCAGTTTGTCAAAAAAAAGCAGCCACGAGTTAATACTAAAGTCTGCTTAGTACTTGTCAAGTTCTTACCTTCACTTCAGAAATAAACTCTACAAATTTTGTATTATATTTATTTATTAGTCCTTTCTAAACAGAGTCGTGAAAATAATGTACAGATTCGGATTCGGTTCAATGTACGGTCGGGGTATTTGCCGCTCGACCACCCTTAGGCGAGAATCGCTTGGCACGCGGCGCATGCGATACGTGGCACGCCCACGTATCGCATGCGCCGCGTGCCAAGCGATTCTCGCCTAAGGGTGGTCGAGCGGCAAATACCCCGACTGTACCTACAGATTTGGTATGAAGTATGCATGAAATCTCTATCAACTTCCTTAGTTTTAAATTTTATTAAACATAATGACATAAAATTCTAAAGATTTAAAGTTTTGATAGAAAATTGTAAATAAAGGCACAGGAATTTAATAAATAATTATAAAACATTAAAACATAATAATACTTAAACTTAAATTCGGAATAAATTAAAAAACAATTTAGCCGGAACAGAGTAGTTGTATGCGCGCGGTATAAGTAATGGAACGCCTCGAGTAGTCGTTCTAGTTGGTTGTCCCTGGGGTTTTGTCGGTAGCTGCCCGTGATTATTATTCTTGTTGCGTGGTATACCAAGCCAGTCACCATCCGCTGTCCGTCGCCATCACCGGAACTTGGTCTCGACCTAACCGCTCTTTCGCCTTTAATAGATGTTATCGATTCATAAACGTTATGCTGTCACGTCCACTCAGTTGCGATGCTTAGAAATTTATTGAAAGGGTCACGATTGTATTGTCTTTGTCTTTTATTATTGGTCAATGTGCTATTTCACTACATTATCAAAGTTGGAATCTTGACTTATTTACACTGTAATGGCATCCGTTTTATAATATTGTTAAATTAATTACTTATTGTATTATTGAATGTGATTTAAAAGCTTTTTTAGAATATTGTGTGTGAAGGAGTTATGACTATTATCTTTATTGTTTTGTGATATACTGGAAACTATTTAAGGATAAAAACGTTTTTGACTCTATGTACTGATAATTTTAGTTAGACAGAGGTAATCGAGCAATTCCACCATTGCAATTAATTTTATGTTTGCTTTATGGGTCAATATGATAAAAAAATGCTTAACGCACGTTTATAAGTTCGTTTAAAACCATTATAGGAGATGCAGACACAGTATAGAGTTTTGTGTACACAGTGTGACGAATCGTTAACAAATTACTAAAACCTAGGTTAAACACGGAAACAGAAGGTGACACAAACTGTAATATTTGAATGTCTGGTTTTCCCGGATCCGGGTCATATCTATACATAAAGAAACACATTTAAATAACTATTAAACTTGGCTGAAGAGTTACTTCATGAATATTTTGATGTTAAATACACATGTAAATATAACAATAAAACAGAAAAAAATAATGGATGAGGGAGGTAAAGAATCGCACAAAGAGAAGAGTTGAACTGTATTGTCCATCTGTGGGCATTATTATGATGTACATAATGGAGACTTTATAAGGTTGTAACTTCACGATCATGATCATGACCTACTAAGGCCTACAAAGAGTGTCGTAATAGAAGACTTTGTGGAAAATATATTTGAAAAGGAATAAAATAAGATACAAAAGCATATACCACGTGTGTATACAATTTGTTTGGTAGCTTAAATTAAAATTATTACATCATTGGAGAAGCGTTAACCTCATACATAAGTCTCCACTTATTGATGAGCTAAAAGACACCACAAATTTCCAAAGCACAAGGAGAGTATTCAATGTTTCCACACTTAAAAAGACCAGATTGACATTTTGCATAAAAGATAGTAAGTACCTAAGTATCTTTTATTTGAACAGTACTCTTTCGATATAATTGGGTCGTACATAGTTAATGAACGAGGTGTGACGTAAATGCGTAACCAATAACAATGTAAACTTACAATTCCGCTATTACTGTTGAAACAGTTGGATAGTACCGCTAGTGTTACTACTGGTACCGTTCGCAATGACACGCTCACCACTCGAATCGATTATAATCGATAATACCAATGCAATTTTGTGCTGAGTTATCGAGATATAGCAGATCACATTCACTGTATATACTACCGTAATGTTTCAAGGCGCCCCCGCCCGTACAGTCGTTCGTTTCTGTACGTTTCACGATTCAATTCGTGACCAGTCGTGATTGCGTGAGGTTCAAATGTTTGACTTACAAGTAATTTATGTTACATTTATGTTTTTATATGTTTGTATTAGAAGATCATTTTACTTTTAATCGAGTTAAGAACGAATAAAAGTTTCTGAACGTGAGCTTTTAGGTTAGGTACAATGATTTGGTTTAGTATTTACATTTTAACGTAAATAAAATACATAACTGAATCTGCCCTTTCTATTCATAGTTCAATGAACGCTAAAAATATGCATAGACTATAACTAAAAATAAACAGGACTTTTAAGTAGGTAGTCGTAAATTAAAGTAAGATAACTTTTTAAAAATTGTTTCGTTATAAATGCTGGCAGGTATTGATCCGTTAAAAGAAAACTTATAAAAACACAGTAGATGTGTGAAACAGAACAAGCATTTATCATCTTAGATACTGATCGTGATTCACAAACGATCGGGGAATTGTTTTTCCACGGCAATCACTCAACTGAAATTGATGAACAAAAAACAATCAGGTTTACGAGTAAACCATGTCAAATTAACTATGTTTTTCTTTATCTAACTTTATTTTTTTATAGTCTAATTTTATATTACATTAAATATGCTAAGAACTGTTGTATGTCAGAAGAAAACAAACAATAAAATTGTATTAATATTAAGAGAATCAACGAAGTCACAGTTAAACTGCGCAAGCAGTTTTGTGAGGCAATGTATTAAATATATTTTGAACTTTTTATGTAATAAATGATCCATCCATAATATTATTTATTAACTGACTAAAATTCGAACCTTAGCCGGAAGTAGTAAACAGCCAAAAAACTTACTTAACTACAGTTCGTCAATCTTCTTCTTCAAATGGGCTGTCAATCCGAACTTGATTGCACAATTGTAGAATATGTATAGATCTACATCTATCGAAGCTGATGGTTTGTTTAAAAGTATCGGTAGAACTATAACGAGTTTATAAATTATTGAAACATACGACAGACTTGAACTATTAGTAGAATTAATAGTAATAGAGCAATAGTTGCATAAACACATAGTATAAAATTGAAATGCAAATGTGTTGTTGAACTTTCTGATTTTATTGTGTAGATAACTGTCATAACTTTTACTAAAGTACTCAATGTCTAGGCATTCTAGTACTAGAAAAGTAGCGTTTTGTTCGCGTCTGAATGAAGTTGACAAGACGAAGAATTGATCAGATATGGAATTGTTTGTCAGCGAGTGAGTTTCTCTCAACGTTGTGGCATTGTTCGATTGCAGCCTACTTTGAGAACAAAGTACGAATGGTAGCAAGTGTATGTGACGCGGGCCGTGAAAGTGAATGGCGCAAGCAAGCGGTGTGGTTATCGCTTGGACTCGCGGACGCATTTTACGCCCGATTTGATATCACATTCATACACGCGAGCCCACATGCTGCCTTATTACTTGATACATGACGTAAGATATGATACTTACTACTAGTTAGTTAATATTGACGTATTTAGATGAGAGTGCGGATTCACTTTCGTTACAATGTTTCATCTAAACAATTTATTGAGGAGTAAGTAGTAACAACTTCATATTATAAGTGTTCACAAGTTGTTTTATATATTAATAATGATAATTACTTGTTGTTCGTCGTAAACATAGATTTATTAAGTGTGATTATATCATATTATGTGCGTTCTCATGTGTTTTGATCATTGTTGTTATGACTCCGTAACAAATCCTAAATAACTAAGTGCCTTATGTTTCCGATGTTACATTTTAAAATGTGTTTTATTCTTTATGAACATAAATGTTTAAGTTTTGAAGAGTAGTAAATAAGTAGTTACCCGTAAAATGCCTTCAAAAATAATGCCACTCATATTTTTAATTTCGGGCGGGAACAAGAAAAGCGGGGCTTCGCAAAATTATTGAGTATGTTGCTCGCTAAGTCCCAGGGAGAAATTAAAAGGTTGAGTGATTCTAAAGTTAGAGTCGCAACGAATTTACCGACAAAAAAAAAGAGAAGTGTATTTAAGGAAACACTTATCTCCTGGCGATGCAATTAGACTAAATATAGCTTAATTGCATTGAAGTCTATTCAATAAATTACTTGGGTACAAATTTAAAACAAAGTGTTTATACTTCTATACTATTTTACCTTCAACTGTATTATTATATTATCATATACAGTAGAACCTCGATAAGTAAAAGTCCAAGGGAAACACAAAATATTTTGAGTTATCGAGGTTTTTAGTTATCGAGGTTTTTAGTTACAAAGGGTTTAGATTAATATGTATAGAGGTAGGTATGTACATGTGTACGTATGACCCTTTGTTCCTATATTCCGCCACTGCAAAGCTTTAAAAGAAGCAAGCAATAGGTGACATGTTATTATGTATTGTTTACGTTATCAATTTAATTATGTAGTGAACATGTGCAAGCCATAAATACCGAAAACGTTTGTTTTACACAATGATCAATAACTAAATGATTTAAGTAAGCCTTTGTCTTAAAGTTAACCTCCACGGCGCAAAGCTTTAAAGAATTTCGAAGAAGCAAACAATAGGTGACATATGTATTGTTTACGTTATCAATTTAATTATGTAGTGCACATGTGCAAGCCATAAATACCGAAAACTTTTGTTTTGCACACTCATTCAAAATGACTCATTGATAAACAATTTTATGTTATAGAGGTTGTGGAAACATTTCTTTTAGTTACTGAGGGCCAATACAGAGATTACTTATTTGACTTATCGAGGTTGCGAATTTTGAGTTATAGCGGTTTTGGGCTCTGAAGGGAAGGGAACATATTATTTTTTTAAGTTATAGAGGTTTTTGAGTTATCGAGGTTTGAGTTATCGAGGTTCTACTGTAATTGCGTGCGTGCAATACTAAAGAAGATTGCCAAGCTTTAGTTAATTATATTGTTTGATATTCCCGAGCTGTGATGAATTTGAAGACATATTTCTTCGTCACTGTCATTACTTTCAAGCGGTTTACGCAATAGATATATTAGTCATACCGTAATATCCTCTTAGATCATACCATATCCGTTCACAATGCCCGCTGATAATGTCAATGACTCTGTACTACCGTTTGTAACGACCATTATGATATATAGAATACAATTTATCTGTAACCTTCAGAAACTAGTTCTATCTACAAGCTTATTTCTATCGTGGTGACTATTTATACTTAAAGGGATAAGCTAAGTCGGCAAGGACATCTTAGAGGATGACAGTGGTATTTCGTCTGAGCGTCTCCCTGCTTCGAAATGCTCGTAAAAATTCGGACTCGACTGTCGTTGTAGTGAGCGGCCTAAAAATACTCGACACAAGGTTGGCCCCTAACCAAACTATAAAGAAGAAGGGACAATTCCCGTTACATACCTACCTAATATTATATAGTGGTAGTGATTTATTCAATTATGTGAGATGCTGCGTTTAAAAAGAGAGTAAGGTTAGCTATGAGACCCAGTCTTATTAAAAGAGCGCAGTATTGATCTCTTTTAGAGGACTCAATAATAAGGAGGTTCGTAACATAGGAAAACAATATTATGCAAATACAAAGACACGTGGTGTAAAAGACACGTGACAATAAAAGCTTTGTCAATAAAGAAACTTACGCTTTATTTTTTCATGCGCGACTTTTGAAGTTAAGTTTATGTTTAATTTTTTTTCATGACCTAGACATTATGTTTAAATAAAGTAGTCAAAACCTTGTATCCGTCAGCCGTACCTATATTTGAAGTTTACATCTCAATCTTGTTTGCCTTAGTGCACGATCTATTTAAACATAATAAGTATATATTAAATGTACCTACTACCTAAAAGTTCTCTAGACGGATTTCCTGCGATATTGACCTATGGCACAGTCAGTCATCTCTAATAATAATTAACCTTAACTTTTTGCTACAACCCGTCACAGAACCTAATGGTTTCAGACTTATTGCTACTAAAACAAATGCAAAATTTAATTTAGCACTTAGTAGGTATATAAAAACTGAATTATATATTAATTTAGCTAAGACATGTACATCGTTTCAAGTAAGAAAAAAGCCAAACAAAATACCAGCTCTTAGTTTAAGAGCGTTTATTAGATATGTAAATTACACAAAACTTTACGGCCAATCCAAAAAGGTTTACATTCTTTATTAACCTTTACTTTAGTTTTAAAACAGCTCTTTGTGTGTCTATCAGATATTTTTTAGGAAGCGTAATTCCATTTCTAATGCTAAGTATATATTACTTTTAGAAATCATTATCTGAAAATTTGATCAATGAACCAGTGTGCAATAAACAGATTTATGGAGAGCCTAGGGCTTATTTGTTGTACCTACACAAGGCCAGATTAACTGACCTATTGCGAAAGATTTTATTTTTATCGTCAATAAAAATATCATCTTTAAATCATTAACTTAATCATGTCAGTTAAATAATAGAAGGCGTTCAAATATGGGCACAATGTTCTATTCCATACTGTACTTCCACGTCATATTTATAAATAAATAAGAGGTTTTAGTTTTGCATCTCATTATAACAATAACGAGCCTGATCTTAATTAAAAGTACCTACTGCCGAAAGTGGAAATCAATGAACACAACGCTATAAATAAATCGAATATCGAAACTGGTCAATGATCTGACGACTTTTGGATAGATTTGAAAGTGGGGTGGTAATACTGTTGGGATGACTTCAATAAGGTTTGGAAATCCGAAGTATTGGTAGATTTTTTTTTAACTTATTGACTATTTTTATAAATTAATAATTTCTAATGTGTTCAGAACCTTTTGTAATTGTTTAAAAATGTATAGCACTGTATGTCGTCTCTACACGTTATATAGTACATTTTCACGATGTTACAGGTAAATTTATGTCAATAATAAAATACACATACGTACTTTGTCACGAGCACTTTAAGGTGTCAAGGCTAACGATTATTGAAAACAGTGTTAGGTGCTTATTTTTAGTGCTTCTCGTGGCCTCAGTAGACTATTAATACTTAGTAGGTACCTCCTCTACCTACGCAATTTGTGACACCATTGAGTTGCTATTGTTTACTTATATATACAATATTAAATAGGCCCTTTATGTAACTAGTGAGATGTGGATTCTATCTCAATGGAAACAGTTTATGTTATAAAATCGATAAAAAAAGTAATAATAGTTTTTGTAAATACTAATACAATTAAAACTTACTGCGATAAATTAATGTTATATCTAATTAATTTTTATAACGCTGTAGTAGAGCTTGTATTCCAAACCAGATAAGGTCTCTGGTTTCTTATACAAGCTCTACTAATATCCGCATAATATACTTTTTAAACAGAACTTGTAAGCAATAATACATCTCAAGTCCTAAGTCGTCTACCAAGACCCTACAATTAAGCAGCCATAAGCTCAACTGCAAAAGGAATAAAATTACACAATATTGTCTACTTGGCCAGCGTAGTATTAGTGTCCTATATATTAAGAGGTTGGTTTAGTATGAGTTGGCTGAACTTGATCAACGTTGTACAATATTATTCAATAGTAACGATGATAATAGTGCTAAATATGTTATGTTCGTCCCGCCTCTGGTTTGCTCTCATTTAAAGTTGTTAGCAGTTTTAAGCAAGTACTTGACCTGAATTGTACTATTACATACACTTAAGTTATTTGTGTCTTACTAGCTGTTAATTTGACGAAAGACATAAGTACGGGTTGTTATCTATCTCAACATGAGCTGGTCCATTTTGGACAAAGGCCACCCCTCGTTCGACCTGGTCATTTCTCTAGCGGTTCTCCAGCCGACTCATGCAATTCCTCAGGTAGTATTGTCATCATGGCATAGTCATTAGCTTATAAATAGTTCTTATAAATTTTAGCGACACACATAACCTCATCGAAAGTAAAATAATTTATTTCAGCTCACTATTTGCTGTCATAGTCGTAATAAACAATATATTACGAAATGAGAATATCATATTTTTTTTTATCTTAAAATTCTTTTATCTCAACAATATCAAGCAGAAGAGATACTGCTAGACCGATTTTAAAACACGGCATAATGTATTGTCACGAGCGGAGCCGATAATGTTAATATTATGATGTACGTTACTATGTACTTTTGAATGCTATAAATATCAACTTAATCAAATCAATATAAATTTATAACCAAGTCTATTAAAGTGCTTCTTTGTTAGTAATCGTAAAACAAGATTTATGCAACTTATATAGTCACAAAATATATATTATTAAGTACTTCATTTTAGTCAGAATTTCGTCTTGGCCAAGTTAAGTGTAAAGACACAGGTTTTTTTTTTCTACCCAATACAATGGTGGTTTTTGACCATTATTTAAAGTAACCTACATCCATATTAAACTTAAACAAATGTCAATAAATCAACACAAAATATTTTAAGGTAACTCGACGAATGGACAGTTCGTGACTTAAGTGACAATTATTCATTTTATCACCAACTACAAATATGTATTTAAATGTCGAGCGCAGTCGCTGTGACAACTAGCACAACGACATTTGTAGTGAGCTCTGCACTATAACGAAGTGCAAATGCACTCATAAAATAGCCTTGCACGCTGATATAAACGCAACATCGTAAAATAACTGACAAATCTGTCGTAACGTACTTGTGCCCTGTATTACATTGTATTGAATTTTATAGAAGAATATTATTTGTATCGACTTCATAGCAAATCGACAAATCTGGTATCTATAACTTGCCTCTGTTGCCTTTATTTCTAGTCTGTGGCGATTTGTATCAGGTTCTAAATAGTTATATTGCCGTGTTCTAAAACAAGAAATCGCTATGTCATAGGGCTTCTCTAAACATAACCACTGCGCGCTATTTTCATGCTCCCTGATGTGTAGGTCTCTTGCTAGTTTAATCATGTCCGGTACGCATAATAATAAATTTTATCGAAATCCTGTTCCTTAGATTAAAATATTTATCGCTAATAAAGAGTAATAAATTAACTACCTGTACAGCACACACAGTTATATGACCTCGCGCCGCAGCCTTCGCCTTTGTCATGTCTATAAACAAAAACTTATTCTGTTAGTATCAATATTACATTCTCTAAATAGGATCAACTGTACTTTAGTTAAATAATATATTGAACTAATTATCCGTATGATGACGAAGTAAGACAACTAATTCGCTATTGTAAAAGCCTAATAAGGAATACTTCACTGATATTAACGACAATAAAGGAAATAAACCTTGAATAAAACCCTATCCGTCTGGATAGCATGGTTACCATTTTGCTTCGTAATTAATACAGTTTCCACTAGGAGAAGAATATGTTTATAAATGGGATAATTAATGAATTGACGTAAGGACGTATCTCAAACTAGTCAAAATGTTTTAATGGTCATACATTTATTTGCAAGTTTTTTGATAAATGTTTTTTTTGTTTGTTCAATTCAGCTTTTGAGACAAGAAGAGAACACTAAATCGGACTGATATTTGAAGATAATGGAATCCGGTATACTCGTAAACACGTAACTGTGGTACGATACTAAACCTGTTTTTTTTGCGATAAATATGTATGTCTTATAGTAGTTATTCTAAGTAAACAAAATTATAATTGACTTTAAAAAAAGTAATAAATTAATTTGTCTGTGTTATGCTACTACTTAGCTCTATGAATTTGTCTTTTTAAATGTCAAACTTATTTGGTTTTTAAATGTCTTAAACACTGCCTTACAGTGTAGGATATGACGTTGTTGATCTCTATATGCGTATACTTCTGTTGGAGGTATATTATTATTAAAGGTAGTAAAAATACTTCTCATAATAATATACCTATAATAGCATATTATACTCGTCAAACAATACATATAAGTATTAACTCGTTGTTAAGTTGTCTCTGAAAAAATGTAACTTTCATCTTTTATGTTATTTTTAGCGTCATTTTTTCATTCACACCGTTTATAACGAGTCAATTGTATCCATAATTGTCCTTCGCACAACTTCTGTTTTTATCTCACTTATCACTTTCAATAAAAAATACGAAGATGGTTTTAGGCCGTGCCGTAATAACTTGTAATCACGCCACCAATCGTGTAAATGTACTGACTTAAAACAAACGTACATATCCATTTTAAGATTAAAAAAAATATTGCTAAAAACATTAAACATTATATCTTGTTTATTATTTTAGTAACATTATTAAATTTTAATTAATTTATAAATACAACATGTATGTATAGACGTTAAAGAATAATATTTTGTAGTCGAAACTAAAATATAGTTTAGACTTATTTCTATAAACTTTGACTTACTTAATATAAGACAGAATAGTTTCATTTCGTAATTTTCATCAGTCTTCCACTTTTCAATCATAATCACATATACAAGCGTATTATGAAACTCCCTTAAAAACCATATAATATACTATTCCAAATATTTAAGGTTTTAACTGCAAATTGATACTAAATGATTCACGTGCACTGGATTAATAGATTTAAGATAATTATGCTTTACATTACAAATCGAAGTATTGCAAGTTTATGGTTTTTTTAACTAATTGTTAAATTGTTTGTTACAGAGACAATGTATATAGACACCTTACCGCTCGTGGTTTGGACGCTCTTAGTCACAACGACAACACATGTGAGTAATAGAATAAGACTTTCATTTTTACACATAGAAATATATAAGATAACATTTTAATTCTAAAAGTTCTATTTTAAGTATTAATCTTTACTTCAAAGGTAATTTAAAAAAATGCTTAATTGGTCTCCACAGCTTTCTTTCTTCATTTGGATAATAAACATAAAGCTTTTCCATATATTTATATAAAGTTTGATCATATTATTAACTTTTCCAAAATGAATGGTGGTCAAACACTGTATAATTAGAAAGTTGGTTTGATCTATAAATCATACCCACTTCATAACATGTGATTTATTAAAACGGCGTAGGAACCCATTTATCTAGATTTGACATATTAAACGTGTTATTTTATCTCTCAGCAAAGTCTTTCAAGGATAATAAAAACAGAATGTAAGGTCTTAATTTAAAAACTTTACTAAAAAAAAATAAGTGTCATAATATAATGAGATTCCTTGAAACACTTCAATATTTGTAATTGTAAATATACTTAATAATTCTAATTCACTTTTAGGTATATAATGATTATTAATTTGATGTAAATATATTATGTATATAAAATATTCTTATCTAGCTGTGTGGCACGACGATATGAAGAAACTCCATAAAAGGCGCTGTGAACGAATTTAATTTACGCCTTATTAAGAATTATGACGTTAAGTTACTACTCGTAACATGGGTTTAATGAGTAGAAGCACACAGTTAAACAATTATATCTCAGTTTAAAATAATTAGTTTGTGTAATATTAATTTTACAGGTAGCGACACAAAGCCAATATGGAATAGGATTAGGAATAAAACGAGAAGTATTTTTCTTAAATTTAGAAGACGGCTATTTTGGCTGTCAAGTAAACGAATCGACACAAATATTACAATTATATGAATTATCAAAATTATGCGATGGAGTTTCGGATTGCTATAAGGGATCCGATGAGTTGAAGTCAGAGTTAAAATGTACAGGTGAGACATCATTAATTTATTTTGTAATTATACCGCACGGCGCACTTATAAAAACGATGATGATTTATGAGACAGGAATATTAAATCCTTGCCAGATTAAATCATGTTGACTTAATATGATTGAAACAATTGTGATACATATTTTTTAGATGATTGTACCAAAGAAGATGGCGCCCAATGTATAAACGGCGTTTGTCTAAACGGGGTGTGCCATTGTAACGATGGTTTCGGCGGATGTAACTGCCAGGAACCAGGTATGTATAGCCTTATCACGATAATCACTTCCAAGAATTAAATATTCTATACGTTATACGATGATTGCACTTTCCGTTGTCTATTTGCAGATGTAAACGAATGCAAAGAAAGACCATGCGATGTTTTTGCACACTGTACGAACACGGTCGGTAGTTTCCAGTGTTCATGTTTCCCAGGCTACGAAGGCGATGGTTTCACTTGTAGAGGTAATGAACTTTCCGCAGTTATTACAAATAATTAACGTTATTAGGTGTTTAATTTGTATCAGATCGAAGACATTTAATATCAATGTCGGCATGCAATGGTTCCGTGGCAAAAAACTAATTAAATTAATAAATAAATATAAGCTTACAATTTTTTCTTTAAGAATTTAGTACATAAAATTAATTTATTCTTTCAGATATAAATGAGTGCGAGGATCCGGCAGTATCATCACGATGCGTCGCAAACGCTGAGTGCTGTAACCTACCGGCTCATTTCATTTGCAAGTGTAATCGAGGTTTCGAGGGCGATGGTGAAGAAGAGTGCAGAGGTACTTGTATAAACACTGAACTGAATAATGCTACTACTTACTACAAGCTGAATTAATAATGAAATTACTCTATTGCATTAGTATTTTACGCTTGAAGTAGATTTATTAGCTGTTCGAAGTCTTAATAATATTGTTATAATATGTTCGTTTTAGATATCGATGAATGTCGACGACCCGGTGCTTGTGGCATAAACGCTGTCTGTCAAAACTATCCAGGAAATTACACGTGTGCGTGCGAAGCTGGTTATACTGGAAACGCATTCGACGGTGTAAGTAGATTTTAAAGTAAAAGCCCTTTACCTTATATAAAAAGACATTTGCTTATTTTATTAACCAATGCTGTTACATATTGTTATAAATGTTATGATACCTTCTTTCTTAAAAATAACGTACTCACGAACATGTTACTCGGTCTATTACCAATGTAATAATTTTATCAATTTGCTTTATTGGAAATGCAGTGCGTTGATATCGATGAATGCGCGAGCGGTCAGAGCTGCGGACGTGGTGCCATCTGTCGTAACGTAGATGGTGGTTACGAATGTAGCTGTCCACCTGGCTATGAAGGAGACCCGCGCGTTGGCTGTCAAGACCAAGATGAATGTTCACACACCACATGTGGGATCGGTGCTCATTGCGAGAACCTCGCTGGTGGTTACAGATGTGTGTGCCCACCAGGTTTCGAAGGAGATGCAAATGTGCAGTGTATTGGTAAGCTTATATCGAGTATATCAGTAGGTGTGACCTAATTCTAACAGTTTTTTTTATTTTCTGTGGTCTAATGCTTTGTGATACTTACTTGATCGCGTTTAACGAACTGAGTAAAAACTATTACCGAATTGTTACTCAGTGGCTTCACGCTTTTACTAATTCAACTGACAATAACATTCAAAACAGTTAAACTTTGAATCCAAATTTCAGTTTTTACAATGCCAGAAGTTAACGTATCGTCGGCAACATTATACTTTACGACGACATCGTTTATTGTGTGTTCCTGCACGGCACCGAAGGATCTATGTATAATTTCTTTCTTTTAATTTCCTTTTCTACAGTTTACTTCTTGTCTCTCGTCGATTTCACTGTCGCCTTTCGAGTCGTCTGTGTCTATCATTTCCTCTTCGTAGTGGCTGTTGGCGTACCTACTGTGTATGTAAATATCGGTCGAGGTGCACACGGCACTTATAATTAGACATTACGTTGTTTGTTACACCAGACATGGATGAATGTAAGAATAGCGAAGCCGTGTGCAGCGCTGATGCTTTTTGTACCAACACCCCCGGCAGCTACGTGTGTACTTGCAAGCCAGAATATACAGGAGATGCGAGAACACCAGGTGGATGTCGTGACATTGACGAGTGCGTAACAATGGAACGACCATGTGGAACTTACGCAATTTGTGAAAATGCTGTACCAGGATATAATTGTGTTTGCCCACAAGGATATAGAGCTAAGCCCAATCCACAAATAGCGTGTGAACAGGTAAAACCATTTGAGATTATTTTGCAGCAGTTGTGATTAATTGTGATGTATATTAACTTTGTTTTCAATTTCAGGTCGATGTAAATACATTATGTAAATCAAACTTTGATTGTACCAATAATGCAGAATGTATTGAAAATCAATGCTTTTGTAAGGATGGATTTGATGCTCGAGGGTCAGTTTGTATTGATGTAGATGAATGTACCAACACTTCATTATGCAAAGAAAATGCTATATGTGTTAACACCCCAGGCAGTTATACTTGCGAATGTGCAACTGGTTATATAGGTACTCCACCACAAGTATCATGTCGCGCTCCTTGTGAAGATGTACAGTGTGGAGATCATGCCTATTGTAAACCTGATGGAATAGAGGCATATTGTGTTTGTGAAGACGGATGGACATTCGACCCAATGGATATAGGGGCAGGATGTATTGACATTAACGAGTGTGATCCGTTAGTAGGTGCTGTTGGTAGGTGTGGTAATAACGCACGTTGTAGTAACACACCTGGAAGCTTTACTTGCCAATGTCCAGAAGGTTATACTGGAGATGCCTATAAGCAATGTTTCGATATTGATGAATGTCAAACAGATGGAGCTTGTGGAATTGGAGCAGAATGTATCAATAAAGATGGTTCATACACTTGTGAATGTCTCGAAGGAACAATACCAGACCCAGATCCCAGAGTACGATGTGTTGAAATTATGGCTTGTAAAAATGACAATGACTGTCCTGGAAATGCATTGTGCGATCCAAACGCAAGATGCTTATGTCCAGAACCGAATGTTGGAAACGAATGTCGCCGTAAGCAATTTTTTTTTAAGTTTCCCCTTTTTTTGAGAATTAAACTAATCAATTAAAGGCTTTTATCCTTTTACATGCCTTAAGTTATAGTATTGTTTTTTATACGATTTAAGTTACACGAAAATATTATTTTTTCTAAGATAAATGTAGAAAGAAAGCAAGAATCATACTTAATTACTTACTAACTTAACCTACTTCGTATTCAACTCTAACCTTGTTTTCAGATCCTTGTGAAACGTTACATTGTGGAAGCAATTCCGAATGTCTTCTTAACGAACAAATAGCTCAATGCTCATGTAAAAGCGGATTCACTGGCGATCCTACAACTACTAGTGGATGCCAGGACATAAACGAATGCATAGAAAATCCATGTGGCCCAGGAGCTGTTTGTAAAAATGTTCCTGGAAATTTCCATTGCGAATGTCCAGGTAGCTTCAGTGGTGATCCTTATGTTGATGGCTGTATTCCTGGGAAAATGCCAAGTGAGTGTGGAAGTACTAATCCATGTCCACATGGTGAACAATGTATTTTACACGACGGAGAAAATGTATGCGTCTGTACTCAAGGGTTTTCAAGGAGTAAAGAAACAGGTTTATGCGAAGATATAAATGAATGCACGCAAAGTGGTCGTTCGCCTTGCGGTTTGAATGCTATTTGCAAAAACTTACCAGGAAGTTACGAGTGCAAATGCCCTACTGAGTATAGTGGAAATCCGTACAACTTATGTGAATTATGTAACGACATATCCTGTCAATGTCAACCGCCTTACAAAATTGTTGATGGAAATTGTGTGCTTTCTGGTTGTACTAAGGATAATAAATGCGGAGAAGGTGCAGAATGCATAGTCATTTCCGATGGAGTTAGCTACTGTGCTTGTCCAATTGGTTTCTCACAAACTGCTGAAGGTGCATGCGAAGACATAAATGAGTGTACAACTGGACATCCAGTCTGTGGATTTGGTGCAGAATGTGTGAACACAATTGGTACTTATACATGTAAATGTCCCACTGGTTATAGTCAGGACTCAATATCTGGACACTGTACACTAAATCAAAAACGCTGTATAAGTGATTCTGACTGTTTTGCTAATGAAAAATGTATTCAACCTGGACAATGCGTATGTCCTCCACCATATTACTTAGATGTTACAGACGGGCAGAAATGTAAAAGTCCATGTGAAAGATTTACTTGCGGTATTAATTCTAAATGTACCCCAAGCAATCCACCGCGTTGTATGTGTATGACAGGATTTGAAGGAGACCCTTACACTGGTTGCACAAATATTAATGAATGTCACAGTGCTCCATGTGCTTTTGGTGCTATATGTCACGACCAAAAAGGCGGTTACAGGTGTGAATGTCCTCCAAGTATGGTTGGTGATCCTTATAAAAGTGGGTGTAAGTATTTTTTGCTTTGTAATTTTTAATTCACACATTTTAAGGCATCAATTTATTTACTACTCATTTATTATTCATAGGTACCAAAGAGGAAATACTAACAGAAAAACGCTTGTGCGGCTCTGACAACGAGTGCGCCAACACCCTGGCATGTTTAAACAATACTTGCTTGTCCCCTTGTCATAGTGTTTCTTGTGGGTCTAATGCGTTCTGTGAAGTGGACGATCATGCGGCATGGTGCCGTTGTAATCCTGGCTATACTAAACCAGAAGGAGGAAAATGTATTTCTGGTATGTCTTTTTTCACATTTACGTTATTAAGAATATTATAGGATTAATAACAATGATTATTTGTTTCATTGAATTAACTGATTGTTACAGGATGTGATACATATTCGTGCGCCTCTGGTGCTCAGTGCATAATATCAAAAACAGGACCTACTTGTGTTTGTCCCGAGGGGATGGTTGGAAACCCATTCCCTGGAGGCGCCTGTAGGAGAGACACTTGTGGTTCTGGAATCCCTTGTGATGAGCCATTAATGTGTGTGGCGGGACGTTGCAGACAACGGTGTGAAGGTGTAGTCTGTGGAGTTGGCGCTTCATGCGATGAAGAAAGTGGTAGATGCGTTTGTAATGCATTTTTTGTTGGAAATCCTGATCTGCTGTGTATGCCACGTAAGTTACATTTATATACTCATACATAACAATTTCTTGAAATGTGTTAAGAAGAAATATTTGCTTTAATAATTTCCAATATTGTTATTTTCAGCGGTATCTCCACCGGCATGTGAACCAGATTGTGGACAAAATGCACATTGTATATATGGACAAAACAACGTATGTAAATGCGATAAAGGTTTCACCGGGAATCCATATACAAAATGTTTACCACGCCGCCAAATAACTTGTGCTAAAGCTTCTTGTGGTATAAATGCAGTGTGTCAACAAACAAGATCCCATGTAGAATGTCTATGTCCTCCAGGTTATATCGGAAATCCTAATATCCAGTGTACCGATATAGACGAATGTAGCAGCAGACCTTGTGCAGAAAATGCCATTTGCATAAACACTCCTGGAAGTTATAGTTGTATTTGCCAAAGTCGATATGTTGGTAATCCATACGAATTATGTTCACAAGTGGCTATTTCCAAATGCACAGATGGCAGTGTTTGCACATGCACTCACAATGCGACTTGCCCCGAAGGTTACATTTGTGAAAAATCGAAATGCGTAGATATATGCCGTAGAAAGACATGTGGTCCTAAATCAATATGTGAAGAAGGCAGTTGCCACTGTTTACCAGGTTATTATGGTAATCCGAATGATCTATACCAAGGTTGTATAGCAGAAGATAAATGTATGGTAGATGGCGATTGCCAGGATTCGGAAATATGTTTCCAGGTTGCTAAAAATACACGTAAATGTGTTGATTCCTGTAGTAAATTGCAATGTGGGCCAAATTCATTATGTATTGGCGCAAATCACCAAGCTCACTGTATTTGTGCTGAAGGGTATGTAGGTAAACCTACCGATGTTGTAACTGGCTGTCATTTAATTGTGCATGAAATGCCTGAATTAGAATGCAACGATAACAGAGAATGTAATGAGCCTGAGGTATGCGTATCACTTAATAGTGCACCTAAACGTTGTGTAAATTTGTGTTCTACTATAGCTTGCAGTGCTAATGAAATTTGCAAAGTCATTCATAATAATGCACGTTGTGAATGTAAGGACGGTTTCTTATGGAATTCTGTGAATTCATATTGTGAACAACCATCTACGCCAAATTGTAAAAAAGATTCAGATTGCGATGACAACAAATCTTGCCAAAGAGATGTTCTTGGAGTCAAAAAATGTGGAGACAGTTGCTCCCAATTTACGTGTCCACAAAATTCCAAGTGTGTAACTAAGAATCACAAAAGTCAATGTGAATGTTTGCCTGGCTTTGGAGGCAACCCAAACCACCGCGATGGCTGTATTGTTATTAACAAGAACCAATGCTTAGATGATGTTCAGTGCAGAGAAAGCGAAGTGTGTAAATTAGTAGGTGAGATAAAGAAATGTGTTTCGGCATGTCAAAATATCGTATGCGGGCCAAACGCCATTTGTGCTACCAATAATCACATAGCAAAGTGCCAGTGTCCATCAGGTCCATTTACAGGAAATCCTAACGATTTAGAAAAGGGATGCCAATCTGTTCCTTGCATTTACAATGCAGATTGCTTATCACACGAATTATGTAACCGGCTAACTCATACGTGTATAAGTGCCTGCAGAGAAGATTCATGTGGTGATAATGCAGTTTGCATAGCTGAAAATCATAAACTTAGCTGCCAATGTCCTAACGGTTATAAAGCAGACCCAGTACCTGAGGTTAATTGTAAAAAAATTGAAGTATGCATCCCTAACCCTTGTCATTCTACAGCTATTTGTGAACCAAGACATTCATCATACGTGTGTAGATGCTCGGCCGGTTATGTAGAAGATCGTAGTGGTGGTTGTAGAAAACAGGATCAATGTAAAAATGATGATAAAGAATGTCCGTTTGATACAGCATGTGTTAAAGGCCGCTGTGTAAATCCATGCGATGGTGCCTGCGGAATTAATTCTCTATGCAAAGTTGTTGACAGAAAAGCAATTTGTATGTGTCCCGATGGGTATGAAAGCATAAAAGGCAACGCTTGCAAGAAAAAGTTAATCATTTGCTCCAATGAGATCGATTGCGGTGGTGATATTTGTTCGAACGGACAATGTGTTACAGCTTGCCGGAATGCAAGTCAGTGCGATTCAGGAGAGGCTTGTGTCAAAAACTTTTGTGTTACACAATGTAGTAAGCACAGACAATGCGGTGTGGGTCAAGCTTGTGTCGGAGGTCAATGTTTGATTGGATGCAGGGGTCACGAAGATTGTCCAGCTGAAGAGGCATGTATTAATAACAAATGTGTAAATCCTTGCTTATCAACAAGAGCTTGTGGTCCAAATGCAATTTGTTCAAGAATTGACCATAGTACCAAATGTGAATGTCCCCAAGGATTTCAAGGAACACCAACTCCACAACAAGGTTGCGTGAGAAAACCAAGTTCTTGTGCTAAAACAACAGAATGTCCTCCAGATCATATGTGTATTGGTTATCTTTGTCAAGTACCGTGTCAAGACAATACCGGTTGTGCCATAGGAGAAAAATGTAGTGACAATAGATGCCACAAAATTTGTCATTCCAGTAGTAACTGTCTACATGGTGAACATTGTAGCTCAGGTATATGCATACAAGGATGTAAATCTGACTCAGATTGCCTAAATAACCAATTATGTAAGTCCACTGAATGTCAATGTGCTCCTGGGTTTGTTCTAACTGTTGATGAATGTACAAATATTAATGAATGTTTAGACAACCCTTGCCATCCAACAGCGCAATGTGTAGATACCCCTGGATCGTATAAATGCGTTTGTTCAGTTGGAGCAATAGGGGACCCCTATACTACAGGATGTTTATTACCAAACCAATGCCGCAATGATAACCAATGTGAAGACTCACTTGCTTGTATGAGAGGAAAATGTGCGAACCCTTGTCAATCTAAGAGTTGTGGTCTCAATGCATTATGTTTAGTTATTAATCATAGAGTTACATGTTCTTGTGAAAAAGGTTTCCTAGGAAATCCCTTTGATAAAAAAATTGGATGCTTTAAAGTCGAATGCGTTGAAGATAACGATTGTTCTGATAACAAGTACTGTAATAAAAAAAATAACAAATGTTCTGGTAAGTATTCTTTCAAAAACCATTCTTTTATTCTATACAGTTACGATAATATTAACGAGTAACCTTATTACAGATAAATGTGAAGAATTTGCGTGCCAAGGTGGAACATGCTCAATTCAGTTTCATAAGGCATATTGCAGTTGTCCGGTTGGATATGATTTAGAAGAAAATATTTGCAAAGATATTAACGAATGCTTAAGTAATCCATGTCCTTTCAATTCTCACTGCACAAATAATCAGGGCTCTTATTCTTGCTCTTGTGTAAATGGAACAGTATTAGACCAAAACTCGGGCAACTGCAGACTTCCCGGAGAATGCTTTTCTGCTAACGATTGCTCGGAACAAACAAAATGCAGCAACAATTACTGTATCGATCCGTGTGAAAAGGTTTCTCCATGTGGCGAGAATGCCGAATGTATAGTCTCAAAACATCAACCACTTTGCCAATGTCCGTCTGATAGCCAAGGCGATCCATATAAGAAATGTAATAAATTTGAATGTATCAAAGACACCGATTGTAAGTCAGAGGAAGCTTGTGTTAATTATAAATGTATGGATTCATGTACAATACCGCGCGCGTGCGGCAGAAATGCAGATTGTCTTTCGAGAAATCACATCGGACATTGTTCTTGCGCAGCTGGGTATACAGGTGACCCCGTTCTTGGGTGCGTCCCTATTCAGTATTGTACTGATGATAGCAGATGTTCATCAGCAACTAAATGTGTCGATAATTTATGCGTTGGTATGTATAGTTTAAGTTGATATTTTTAAATATTCTTGTTTTTGTTGAAATAAGTAGTCATTTTAAAATACAGACTATCCAAACATTTTGTACACTTGGAATTAACGTATTTGAATTTTTAGGTATATGTAAAAACGCAAGGGATTGTTTAAGTGATCAAGTTTGCATTCAAGACACGTGTCGCATTACATGTGACTCAAATAGTACATGTCCAGATTTTCAGTTTTGTTTGAATCAAATTTGTACTAAAGAAGTAAAATGTATAGCAAACGAAGATTGCGATGAGGATGAAAGATGTACTGCCGGAAGAAAGGGCGTACCACAATGTGTTAAAGTATGTGAGAGGCATCCATGCGGTAGACAAGCTGTATGTGTCGGCAAAAATCACCAACCTTCATGCTCATGCGCGCCTGGATTTTTTGGAGATCCCTTGGTAGGCTGTAGAAAGAAACAGTGTGACGTCGATTCTCAATGCTCTGACGATAAAACATGTAATCAAAATATGTGTAAAATAGCTTGTCTTGTTGAAAATAATTGCGGAGAAAATACTATTTGTTCATCGGAAAAACATCGACATCTTTGCTATTGTCAACCAGGTTATACGGGAGATCCAATAACGGGTTGTGAACTTATAAATTATTGCTCATCCAATCCATGTGGTAACGGTGCTGAATGTAAAAATCTTAGAGATCGTGCACAATGCGCATGTCCAGTCGGATATGTAGGTGACCCTTATGATGAAGGATGTCGAAAGGCTCAAGAATGCCGATTTAATAGGGATTGTCCACCTGTAGCTCGTTGTACAGTTGTTGATGGTGTTAGGAAATGTACAGGTAAGTTTTAAACTTGGGCTTTTGTGATATAAAAAAAAACAATTGTTTAAAACCCCACCAATAAACTAATGGAGTATATTTTTACAGATGCGTGTGAAACTGTCAAATGTGGCCCAAATGCAGAATGTATTGCTTCTAGACATATTGGACAATGTAAATGTAAAAACGGTTATATAGGAACACCTGCGAGTGAAAAAGGATGTCGGCTTAGGGAAATATCTTGCACGGAACGCAGTAATTGCGGTAACGATCAGTATTGTAATAAGGGAACGTGTAAAAGTAAGTATAAACCATTTAAGTACTAAAATTATGATTAAATGTAAAACTAGCAAAGTTAAAAGGTCAAATAATAATACTAAATTATTTTATTTTAGGTTTGTGTCTTGTGGATGAGGAATGTGGATCAAAGGAAAAATGTTTTAATGGCCAATGCTTAGATCCATGTCAAACGGAGAAAGCCTGTGGTTTGAACGCATTATGTCGGACTGAAAATCATGTAGTACAATGTAGTTGTCCTAAAAGCTTCACGGGTAATCAAGATGTCGAGTGTGTCAGAAGTTAGTATTAAATAGAAACATATATTTCTTTTTAAACGACCTCAAGAGAGGGAGGAGTTAATTCTATTGTTGTTTTATCTTTGTTATCGCAAATATAGTGATTACAAGATAAACCAGTATACGAGTAACTACTAACTTGGTTATTAACTATTTAATGGTTTTTTATATAAACAATTTATAATTTTCAGTGCCAAGGTTATGTGGCGGCGCTGGTGAATGTGAAGATGGCTATATGTGTCACGATTCAATGTGCCTTCCAAAGTGTACCGCTGATGAAAACTGCGCCTTAAATGAAAGATGTAGTAAAGGAGCATGCATGTGTAAGTATCTTGGCCTGGCAATGAACATAAAAGTAATTACATTATAAATATATTAGATAATACAATTATTTGTTATTGTTTTCAGTAACATGTCGATTGGATAATGATTGCTTTTTAAGCCACATTTGCTTGGGCAATACATGTCAATATGGATGTAGGCATGACGACGATTGTGGCCCAGACGAATTTTGTAAAAGTAACGTATGCCAAAATCCTTGCGCAAATGATATCAACCCATGTGGACCTAATGCTCTTTGCTCTATAGTAGAGAGGAAAGCTTCTTGCACCTGTTTGGAAGGATTAATACCTAATCCTACACCTAACATTGGCTGTGTGCGGGCCCCTTCACTTTCTTGTCGCATGCACACTGACTGTGACAGTGGTTGGCGATGTGAAGATGACCGGTGTCGCCCCGCGTGTGTAGCCGATGGTACTCAATGCTTGCAAGGTGAAAGATGTGATTCCGGTGTTTGTCGTTACGCTTGTACCTCAGACGACCAATGCTCTGATGAAGAAGTTTGCGATGGTCGTATTTGTGTCACAGGATGTAGATCAAATACTGATTGTGCAAATCATTTAGCCTGTAAATCTGGACAGTGTTTTGATCCTTGTATAGAACCCGCTACATGCGGAGCTAACGCTGTATGTGCAGCAAAAGACCATCAACCCATATGTTCATGCCCATTAACACTTACCGGAGACCCTAAAGTAGCGTGCAGAAGGACAATGTCACTTTGCGATTCAAACAAAAATTGTCCTGATAACTTTAATTGTTACGGAGGCACTTGTCATCCATCGTGTAGAAGGTAAAATATTGCGAATTTTTTGTTTTTTTTTACACCATCACACTATTTTGTAATATTGATATTGTTTTCAGTGACAGTATATGTTTACCCAACGAAAAGTGTATACGTGGCATATGTAGAGTGGTATGTAACAGTGACGACGCATGCAGCGAAGGCTATATTTGTGAAAATAGGATTTGTAAACAAGGATGTCGTGACGACAATGTCTGCAGCACTAACCAAGCTTGTCTGAAAGGGCAGTGTAAAGGTGATGATGACTTTCTCAATATAATATTTTTAAGACTGGTTCTCGTTTACAAGCTAAGGTTAGTTACAAATATTATTTTTTTACAGATCCATGTAGTCAAACTGCTGTTTGTGGAATCTGTTCGGAATGTGAGGTACAAAATCATCGTGCTCAATGTAGTTGTTCTGGCAACTACACTGGTAATGCATTAGTAGAATGCAAAAAGAAAATAACGTCATGCGACGGTTTCTGTCCCTGTGATGATAGTGGATATTGTGTTTCACTTTGTGAGACTGACACGGATTGCTCATGTGGGGAAAAATGTTTCAACGGAGGTTGTAGATCTATGTGCTCCGTGAGAAATAAATGTCCAGAGAGACAAATATGCCATCAAAATATTTGTATCCCCGGATGTAACCTTGATGCCCATTGTGGAGATGATATGGTATGTTTATCACGACGATGTGTGAAAGCCTGTCAGGAAGACACTTGCGGTAAAGATGCTGCCTGTTTTGCGGTTCGACATCATGCTATTTGCAAATGCCCAAGTGGGTTCACAGGAGATCCTACAGAAGAATGTAAAGCTTATGAATGCTTACACAATCAAGAATGTGGTGCCGATGAGGAATGTTCGGAAGGAAAATGTAAAAACATATGTTTAGGTGCATGTGGAATAAATGCTATATGTCGGTCTGTAAATGGATTGCCACAATGTTCTTGCCCACCTAATTACCTGGGTAATGCAAAGGTAGAATGTTCCAAACCCCTTGCCGGAAGTTGCCTTCGCAACCCTTGTGGCATAAGTGCACGTTGTCGCGATCTAGATGAAGGCAATTATGAATGCACATGCCCCACTAATTGTGCTGGTAATCCACATAAGCAATGCTTTTGCGGCGCGATGGAATCATGTGCTTATAAATCATGTGGTACAAATGCTGAATGTCACATCGGGCCCCATGGTGAAGCGCAATGTTTCTGTCCCCGAAACTATCCAAATGGTGATCCTAATATAGAATGTAAGTAATCATTAAGTAGTTTTTCAATATTAAAGTCATTATTGTATTATTTATGTTAAATTTATTTATTTATTTATTTCTCCTCACAAAAAATCACTTATAACTAGTTACATAATCGTACTTTCTTTACAAATTGTCATTTTAAATTTAAATACTTACTTAAATAATTTGACAGGACAAGCAAATCATTAAGATAAATAGATGAATAAAACACGACCTCTGTGGCGTAGTCGGTATATTACATGCTCTGCTACGCAAAGGTCGCGGGTTCGATTCCCGCTCAATGCAAATCTTTATGAGCATAAACATGATTGTTTGCATTATTGGTTTGGTTGTTTCGGTGTATAATATGTATGTAAGTATTTATAAAAAAAAAGTTTGTAAGTATTTATAACACAAGCAGGTTAAGTTTAGCTTACTTTGGGAACAGATGCTGTTTACAGATGTCCGTGAATATTTAAAAAAATCACAATTATACATTTTAAATCATTGCAGGTGCTCGGGAGCCTAGTCTAGTAGATTGTAGAACTACAGGATGTGGAATAAACGGTGAATGTTTAAGAGAAGGAGCAGAGTTTGTTTGCCGATGCATTCCGGGTACAGAAGGACAAGCGGATGTAGAGTGCCACACCAGTGAGTAACATAATATTATACTGCTAGTCTCGTCACCATGTACAGAACTATGCACATTATACAAATTTTCACTATTACCTATGTTCTATCATGTAATAGATTCAATAGGTGAGATATTACCTAAATTCATTTTATCGATTCAATTACTTAAATGTTTTGTATAAATGCAAATACAGATTTTTCTACCACATTCTTGTATATACAAGTATATTAAATGGGTTGAAATAAAGTTGCCAATATATAGATACGGGTGCCAAAGGAAGTAGCTTGCCACAATAAAGTTAAATCATTTATATTTTCAATATATAAATCATCAATTTTACTTTCATTTTCTTACATTGGTATTTCATCAACGACAAACATCCTTCGGAACCCATCTTTTAAACTAATAAGACAAATTTTTCTTCAGCTATATGAGGAAAAGTTTTATCTTGTGGATACTGTCATATGACTGCCATTAAATATTGATGACGTAATATGTCTTTATTTAACGGTATATTTAATTAGCGGAAGCATTCTCACCGTTCGTGCTTAAGTTTCTCAAATCGTCAGTAACATTTTGTTCGGCTTCATGTACATATCGCTTGTATTATATTCCGTTATATACATAATATCTTTGGTCATAAACTATCAGTTTCAAAAAGCATGCACTGTCTCGTGAGAACGTTTCCTCTTCGCGGCTGAAGGTACCGCTCTCTCGACTCTGCTTTCTTCTTTCACATCTTCCTAGGTATCGAATGTACGAGCGACAAGGATTGCCCAGTAGACAGAGCGTGTTTGAGTTTACACTGCGTGGACCCATGCACGGTGCGTGGAGTATGCGGAGAAGATGCTTTATGCGTTCCATTAATGCATAAAGCTCAGTGCTCATGTCCGCAGTGTTATGTCGGCCAACCGCGAATTACTTGCCGTCTTGATCCCACATGCAAACCTACAGACGAGCACAATATAACCTTCACTTGCTCTGAAATCAAACCATGCCCGCCTAAACTGGCTTGTGATTTCAACAACAATGAGTGCAGAAATCCTTGTTTGGGATATCAAAATTGTAGACGTAATCAAAAATGCGAAGTGCGAGATCATTTACCAATTTGCGTTTGTCGGAATGGGTTTGCTTTAAATGAAAAAGGAGAATTAACTTGCGCACCTGAACACGCAGAATGTACAAGAGACGAACAGTGTCCATCTAATGCTGCCTGTCGTAATTCTAAGTGTGTGAATCCGTGCTTAGCGTCTAAAGAGCCTATGTGTCCTAAAGGAAAGCAATGCGAAGTTGTAGATCATCGCGCAATGTGCGTGTGTGTCGAAGAATGTAATCCATCACTATCAATATGTCTGAGAGATAGCGGATGTCCAAGTAACTTAGCATGCAGGGACTTCCAGTGCAAAGATCCATGTAAAGACGCTTGTGGTGGTGCGCCGTGCTCAGTTGAAGATCACCACCCAGTTTGCAAGTTCTGCCCCAATGGATTCACACACGATGAAAAGCATGGCTGCATTAAAGGTAATTTTATAGAGATCAAAAACCTATGTATTAGTGTACCCACCATTTAGTATATTAGAGTCTATGATTCTTATTAATCTTGTTCTTCATTATTACAGGAAATGTTGATAGTTTCTACCTTATGACTTCATGCGGTACTTTGTCTATCTTTGATTTCTATTGTTTCTAGCATGTTTATATTTATATCTCTCCACAGTTTGAACTCCTTCTGCATCAGGTAGTTTTTCTTGCATGTATTATAATTATTGTAGTGTACATATTATGCATTAAATTTTAATACACGCTCATTTTGGTGATGGTGGCTCAAATATAATCAATTTTTATAACGCTTTGGCATTAATACTAAATGCAACAAACCGCCACGAGACAGAGTTTGCAGAATTATATAGAATGCCTTCTCCACACTAATATGTACGTATTTATTTATTATATAACTACACTGTGATATTAAATCAAATGTTTATTTGTTTTCTTGTTAAGTAACTTTATTTCTACAGACTAGGGGGAAGCAAAAGTATAACATTTTATTCCCTATGTTATTGAGATATTCAACAAAAACCATTTATTACGGTAACATATATTACAAGGGATTACTTAATAAAAATTATGGTATATTGGAGTTAATATTTTAACGAATGTTCTTTATTGTTTACATAGACTCTAATGTCGATGATGACATTGATTGTTTTATCTTATCAAATTTAGGGTGATTTAGTTCCTGAATAATAAAAGTAATCTAAAAAAGCAGCATAGTTAATCAGACGTGAATGGTTAAAAGTATTTCTTTCAATTTTTTTATCGGTTGATTATCAGGAACTAAGTATTTTACCTTTTTTTGATTTTTAGTAGATACCAAACATTAGAAGACAGCATGTTTGGCATGTGGTGATGTCATTATATTTTTTGATCTTTAGAGATATAACTGGTATCACTTTATCTATTGTTGACCAGGTACTATCATATTTAAGTAATCATTCAGAATATGCTGCAGTGCACAATGTCGTGAGTTCGAATCCCACGAAACATTATTCTCCTAAGCCTGGATACACCGTGTATCATTTAATTCAAATATTAAAAAGTACATACGGCGCTCAGTCTCACAGAACGCTAGTGCGTGTAAAGTCATTAAGTAAAATATGCTAAGTGTCATTTTATAACTTATTGGTAAACAGTAAAACTGCTAAACTTAAAATGAATTAACATTTTCGAGAAGGATATCTATTTCATTTAAGTTATCTTGCAATTTGTGTTCCATAAAAGTAGAAAGAGTTTTCATTACATAGACTTCTTGGAAAAATATCAAGTATTTTGCTATTTAAAGAATCAAGAAAATTTCATACAAAACTAGCATCGATATAGTGTATTTAATCAAAAAGTAATTGAAAGTATTAACTTTTTCATTTGGTATACGCAGCCTCAGAGTGTGGCAGTCATGATCACTGTGCCCCGATGTTGGCTTGTATCAACGGGAGGTGTGCGGACCCATGTGCACGAGGTGGTCCTTGTCTCAATGGACAACATTGTGCAGTTGTTGATCATCAGCCCGTTTGTTCAAAGGGTGGGTAATTTGGATATAAAGTATTAATCTACTACGTTCGTTTTATGTATTCGGTTGAAGTATGTTTGATATTATGAAAAGTATACCTAAAACTATTAATAATTTTATTTTTAGTGTGTCAGTGTCAAACTGAATCAGACTGTGCAAGATATCCCAATACATACTGTGATGGCTGTGCTTGCATTAAACGTAAGTTAATTAATGTCTTCACTTCGTTATTTTCACAATTTTAAACCTAATTAAAATAAAAAAAGATGATACGAGTAAGATTTAATAGTTCTTTATTCATAAAGGATGTTTATCGTTAACAGATGAAAAACAACCACCTACAAACTGCGGACATTGTCGGCCTGGTGTCCAGTGCGATCCGTTCTCTGGCGCCTGCATGGAAAGTAAGTGCTATGTACAAATTGAACAATTTAACATAAGTTGTATTATACTCACTCGTAAAGTTAACTTTGCTAAAATTGCTAATATGAGTTTAAAACATTTACCAGATCTAACTATTATGGAGATGATTACTCGTGCATAATTGAACTAAGATTAAATCTTTACGCCATATTCGTACATGCTATTTTCACATAATTAATATTCCGTGGACTTTTAATACATTACCTGAGAAGTCTACAACTATTATTATGTTTATTATGTGAATAGCAAAACTAACTCCAGATGAACTGGTAATTGCTATAATTTTAGTTCTATATCTACCATTTGTCCGATAAAACGCCACAAAGTACTGGCTACGATATCTCGGCAGACCCGGCAGGCAATTCTTTGAAAGTTATACTTACAACAGAAGCACTTCAAGACAGTGTTAGTTTCACAAGACTATTTCTTTACTTGGTCATAAAATGATTTTAGGCTTATGGACCCGCTGTATTAAAACAATGTAATACCAAAACTTGAAATAAATTATCTTGTCTATTTAAATAACACTCTTTTACAATTCTGATCCGATTCTTTACTGTTTATTAGTTGGTCAATTAAGCCTAAGCTCATTTCTTTTCTTTACTTATCTTCAATATTCTATCTTTATTCTTTCTTGGCTTTAAAACTATTAGTCTGATTGATTTCATGAAACTTGTAGATATATCCTTATATTATGTATTTCATCTTTACCTATTGATTAAATTTTGCTTATTTTTAATTACATACGCCTTCTTATCTACAGACCTAGACACATTTGCATACTTAGAGGTTTTTTTTAAGTTCTTCTTTCAATAAAAAATAATTTTAAGGAATAGACGCAAAAAGTTAAAATTTGTAGCTTTATACTATTCAAAATTACGTAACATAATACAAAAATATTAATGGTCTTATTACATTCCTATTAACAGATGGAACTTATGTCCTACTAACCGAAACCAATACCACAGCTGGAAGAAATAGTGAAACTGTCACTATTAATGAATTAACTATACCTACAACCCCAACAGTAACTGTTAATGACAATTCTGACACAACTTTTGCAACAACAATTGATAATAACTTGACATATTACAATTTTACCGTTTCAAGCAAAGTATCAACTTCTCAAGAATTAACAACTCACTCAACTTCTAAAGATACTAAAGATTCTCCTAACCTTACTGAAGTTACTTTCGATGACAAAACATTAAAACCGTATCCTACAACGAGCTCAAGAAACCCAATCATTTATGATAAAAATATTTATACTGGATCGACTCAGACTTCCCACATTACAGATAATAATATAAATCGGTTGCATACAGAAATAAACGATGTAACTGTTACTACAGAAACAAATACTTTCTATACAAACGTTGATGAATACAATACCTCAATAGATTCCGATGTTCTTCTACCAAGTAGCAGTACAATGCACGTTGAAAGTACCGTAAAACCTTATACCAAAAAGCTTATTAACACAAATCATTCATCGACAATAGGCGTTGAAAATAAAAATACTAAAACTCCTGAAAATCAACGTAAGCTAAATAGTAACTATACAGGTATAACTTTAGTGCAAGATCTATCGGAACAAAATAAAAATACCACCACAGTTAGTTATTATCCACATTTTCTGAATCCGAAAACAAGTTCTGTTTCTACAACTTCAACTCTAAGCAATAACCTTACAGCTAAGTCAACTTCAACTGCAACTACGTTTAATCCAAATGATTCAAAATTAACAACAGCACCTCTTATAGTGCAAACATCTTATGATTCTATACCAGATATTGAATATACCACTACAAGACCAAATAGGTATACTACTGAAAGGCCACTGCAAACCTTAAAATCTGATTTATCCCCAACAATTACTTCGAATTACGAAGAGGTTTCAACATCTTCAACTAAAGATATTTCATTTTCTCAAATTACGGATAGTATTACTGTAAACACATTTATTCCTGATATATCCTATATTGGCAAAACTACTTCAGCCCCAAAATATATTTTAAAGAACCCTACAACAAAGACAAATATAGAAACATTTACAGATATCACAAATACGGACGCCACGATATCTGGCCATTCCATAGAAAGTACAAAACATCTTTTTGATCAATTTTCTACAACTCAAAATTATAACACACCGAATTCTCACGTAAAAAATCCACTTACCTCTGCAGTATCAACCGTACCTTCCGAATCACCACACATGACGACGGCCCTGCCTTCTTCTTATTTAGTACAAAGAAACACTACCCCAAAGCAAATAACATCTAAGTTTGGTTTTACTGGTAATGATGTAGAAGACACTACAACATATCAAGTAACATTTGAAACAACATATACTAACTCGGTTCCAGTAGTTACAACAGAAGAATCAAATAATATTAGGCAAGATTTAGTGTCAAAAACAACAACACCTACAGTTCTTTCATCATCTATTTCAAATTTCAAACCGCCAGTTGGATTGCAAAGTAAAAGTACACCAGCTATAATTGACGACACTGAACTAACTGATTCTAAGACAGTTCTGAATGACATTAATAAAGCCACAACTCCAGTTTATGTGGTTACGGCTTATGCATTTGAATCTGAAAATCCACTTATCTCCACTAGTTCTATAAACAAAATGGTGACCACAGAATGGTCAGTAAAACAATATGAACTAACACAACGATCTGACCTTGAGAAACCCAGCACTTTAGCCACATTACCGAGTGTAAAAGCTTCAAATAAAGATAGTACTGGTGAGTTATCAACAACAAGTACAACAGAATACTTGAAATCTACCAATGTAATTCCATCATCATCACCGTATCAGTATACGGAAACTTCGACATCACGTATTTTCTTAGAAGATTATAATATAAAAGGAATAAGTACTTTAGAAAACACAAATATAAATTCAAGTCAATTATATCATACCTCCGTGACAGATTCTGAATTACAAAACGCTGACACCCATAGTACGACTACACAAAGGCAATCTGTTAAAAGTTTCGATAGAATTGGTACGGAAAAAGCCACTACTAGTTTTGATTTTACAACAGCAGCCCCGCTTTCAAAGCAAACTACCTACCATATTACGGGCTTTACAAATAACTACGAAGATAATATAGCAACAGAGACATATAATTCCCTGTCTGGATTAGAAACTACTATTTTAGAAACCTCAATTACTAAGCAAGGTTTCCAAGATACTACTTTTAAGGTTAAAGATAGTGCAAAACACACTGTAACTCCTAAAGTATCGTATGATATTAACACTCAAAAGAACATAGAAACTACTACAGACATTCCCTATACCTCAACGCATGACAGCAAAGTAGAGATTACTTCTTCGTATTTCAGGACATCCGATAAAGTAAATGAAATAGATAACTTTAACACACAAAGTACTGTTGGTATTAAAAATTACGTGACCACTACAGATAATTCTGTAAACACTCACAACGATTTTCCTAAAATATCAAGAACTACAGAAAGCGCTTCAAATACTTATATTACAAAAGATATATTCAAAACAGAAACAATTGATTTCGAACCTACCACACAAAAAACAGTGACATTAAATACACTTGACCTTAGTCAAACTACACAACAGCACACTACGGTAACGAAACATTTTAATCCTTATAATATAATGCGAAATGGTACAACGTCTAAATCAGTAGTAACAGATGTTACTAATGTAGAATATTCTGAAACTACTGAACCAGTGACGTCTAAGACTGTTCTTGCTGAAACAACTGATTTTATTGAAACCGTGACTATTTCAAGTAGCACTGAACCGAAACCGACTATAACTTCCAGAGTATCATATGATATTAATACTCAAAAGAACATAGAAACTACCACAAACATTCCCTATACCTCAAAGCATGATAGCAAAGTAGAGATTACTTCTTCGTATTCCAGGACATCCGGTGAAGTAAATGAAATAGATAACTTTAACACACAAAGTACTGTTGGTAGTAAAAATTACGTGACCACTACAGATAATTCTGTGAACAGTCATAACGATTTTCCTAAAATATCAAGAACTACAGAAAGCGCTTCAAATACTTATATTACAAAAGATATATTTAAAACAGAAACAATTGATTCCGAACCTACCACACAAAAATCAGTGACATTAAATACACTTGACCTTAGTCAAACTACACAACAGCACTCTACAGTAACGAAACATTTCAATCCTTCTAATATAATACGAAATGATACAACGTCTAAATCAGTAGTAACAGATGTTACTAATGTAGAATATTCTGAAACTACTGAACCAGTGAC
The DNA here is from genome assembly GCA_905475405.1 of Schrankia costaestrigalis. Taxonomy (NCBI): domain Eukaryota; kingdom Metazoa; phylum Arthropoda; class Insecta; order Lepidoptera; family Erebidae; genus Schrankia; species Schrankia costaestrigalis. Next base: position 10,908,791 of record FR997832.1, read on the forward strand.
GTCTAAGACTGTTCTTGCTGAAACAACTGATTTTATTGAAACCGTGACTATTTCAAGTAGCACTGAACCGAAACCGACTATAACTTCTAGAGTATCATATGATATTAATACTCAAAAGAACATAGAAACTACCACAAACATTCCCTATACCTCAAAGCATGATAGCAAAGTAGAGATTACTTCTTCGTATTCCAGGACATCCGGTGAAGTAAATGAAATAGATAACTTTAACACACAAAGTACTGTTGGTAGTAAAAATTACGTGACCACTACAGATAATTCTGTGAACAGTCATAACGATTTTCCTAAAATATCAAGAACTACAGAAAGCACTTCAAATACTTATATTACAAAAGATATATTTAAAACAGAAACAATTGATTTCGAACCTACCACACAAAAATCAGTGACATTAAATACACTTGACCTTAGTCAAACTACACAACAGCACACTACAGTAACGAAACATTTCAATCCTTCTAATATAATACAAAATGATACAACGTCTAAATCAGTAGTAACAGATGTTACTAATGTAGAATATTCTGAAACTACTGAACCAGTGACGTCTAAGACTGTTCTTGCTGAAACAACTGATTTTATTGAAACCGTGACTATTTCAAGTAGCACTGAACTGAAACCGACTATAACTTCTAGAGTATCATATGATATTAATACTCAAAAGAACATAGAAACTACCACAAACATTCCCTATACCTCAAAGCATGATAGCAAAGTAGAGATTACTTCTTCGTATTCCAGGACATCCGGTGAAGTAAATGAAATAGATAACTTTAACACACAAAGTACTGTTGGTAGTAAAAATTACGTGACCACTACAGATAATTCTGTGAACAGTCATAACGATTTTCCTAAAATATCAAGAACTACAGAAAGCACTTCAAATACTTATATTACAAAAGATATATTTAAAACAGAAACAATTGATTTCGAACCTACCACACAAAAATCAGTGACATTAAATACACTTGACCTTAGTCAAACTACACAACAGCACACTACGGTAACGAAACATTTTAATCCTTATAATATAATGCGAAATGGTACAACGTCTAAATCAGTAGTAACAGATGTTACTAATGTAGAATATTCTGAAACTACTGAACCAGTGACGTCTAAGACTGTTCTTGCTGAAACAACTGATTTTATTGAAACCGTGACTATTTCAAGTAGCACTGAACCGAAACCGACTATAACTTCCAGAGTATCATATGATATTAATACTCAAAAGAACATAGAAACTACCACAAACATTCCCTATACCTCAAAGCATGATAGCAAAGTAGAGATTACTTCTTCGTATTCCAGGACATCCGGTGAAGTAAATGAAATAGATAACTTTAACACACAAAGTACTGTTGGTAGTAAAAATTACGTGACCACTACAGATAATTCTGTGAACAGTCATAACGATTTTCCTAAAATATCAAGAACTACAGAAAGCGCTTCAAATACTTATATTACAAAAGATATATTTAAAACAGAAACAATTGATTCCGAACCTACCACACAAAAATCAGTGACATTAAATACACTTGACCTTAGTCAAACTACACAACAGCACTCTACAGTAACGAAACATTTCAATCCTTCTAATATAATACAAAATGATACAACGTCTAAATCAGTAGTAACAGATGTTACTAATGTAGAATATTCTGAAACTACTGAACCAGTGACGTCTAAGACTGTTCTTGCTGAAACAACTGATTTTATTGAAACCGTGACTATTGCAAGTAGCACTGAACCGAAACCGACTATAACTTCTAGAGTATCATATGATATTAATACTCAAAAGAACACAGAAACTACCACAAACATTCCCTATACCTCAACGCATGACAGCAAAGTAGAGATTACTTCTTCGTATTCCAGGACATCCGATAAAGTAAATGAAATAGATAACTTTAACACACAAAGTACTGTTGGTATTAAAAATTACGTGACCACTACAGATAATTCTGTAAACACTCTTAACGATTTTCCTAAAATATCAAGAACTACAGAAAGCGATTCAAATACTTATATTACAAAAGATATATTTAAAACAGAAACAATTGATTTCGAACCTACCACACAAAAATCAGTTACATTAAATACACTTGACCTTAGTCAAACTACACAACAGCACACTACAGTAACGAAACATTTCAATCCTTCTAATATAATACAAAATGATACAACGTCCAAATCAGTAGTAACAGATGTTACTAATGTAGAATATTCTGAAACTACTGAACCAGTGACGTCTAAGACTGTTCTTGCTGAAACATCTGATTTTATTGAAACCGTGACTTTTTCAAGTAGCACTGAACTGAAACCGACTATAACTTCCAGAGTATCATATGATATGAATACTCAAAAGAACACAGAAACTACCACAAACATTCCCTATACCTCAAAGCATGATAGCAAAGTAGAGATTACTTCTTCGTATTCCAGGACATCCGGTGAAGTAAATGAAATAGATAACTTTAACACACAAAGTACAGCTGGTAGTAAAAATTACGTAACCACTACAGATAATTCTGTGAACAGTCATAACGATTTTCCTAAAATATCAAGAACCACAGAAAGCGATTCAAATACTTATATTACAAAAGATATATTCAAAACAGAAACAATTGATTTCGAACCTACCACACAAAAATTAGTGACATTAAATACACTTGACCTTAGTCAAACTACACAACAGCACACTACAGTAACGAAACATTTTAATCCTTCTAATATAATACGAAATGATACAACATCTAAATCAGTAGTCACAGATGTTACTAATGTAGAATATTCTGAAACTACTGAACCAGTGACATCTAAGACTGTTTTTGCTGAAATAACTAATTTTATTGAAAATTTAAATTATACAACAAATGTAAATATTGTCAAAGATTTAGAATCAACAACAAAAACAATTATAAAAACACCAAATGACAAAGAGTTATCAACAACTATAGGCGATACTAAACTTGATACGATAACTGAAACTTTCACAAGAAAACCTACCATTTCGGCATCAACAACAGATAATTTGGTAAATGTTAAAACAATTACATCTTCTACAATTTCCAATTTGGCTACAATAGAGACTTACAATACTGATACTGCAAATAAACTGGAATTAGATGTTACTACTGAGCAGTTGACTACAGCTCTAGATCAATCGTTGAAACAAACATACGCTATATCGACAATAGGTACGGGTACAACCGAACCTATTACTGAAAATACAAAAGAAATTACGAAGCCTTCTAATACTGATTTTTACTCTGTGCTTGTCAACACTACCAATGTTTTTGGTGTAACTGGCACGCCTTTTGATGTCACTCAGGATGTATCTACAGTTAAAAACAAAGAAAGTACCATTAACGAACAAGTAACTAATGATTTCACTTTTCCTATCCAGGTAACTGAAAAGTTACCCCACACACCTGATTTAATAATAAAAAGGGATAACAATACGGTAAAACATACAACTACTCATATTCTTACAACAAATACACTGCAACCGGTATCAAAAAAGGTAATATCAACTACTTCAACAATAAGTAAAGAGGGAAATGTAACTTCTGACAATAATACTGAAAAGCCAACATATATTACTAACAAGATAGAAAGCACAACTCGTTCTGACGGCTCAACTTCCGATGATAGTTTAACTGTAACGTTATTTGATATCGAAACTTCTGTACCAAAAATAACTACTGAAAGCACATTAAAAACAGACAATACAAATGAGTTTCCTGAAATAACAACTAGTACCTTGCCTTCCTTTGCTGAAAGTACTAACACACCCTTATATGTAACAAGTGAAACAACCGTTTCAAAGATTCAAGACGTGACATTATTAAATACTTTTAGTACTTCTGATTTTTTGACATCGACGACAATGCCACCACATACACGTAAATTTTATTCTACAATTAATTCAGAAACGACAAACATCCCACACGTAAATAAGCAAACTGATAAATATACAAATAAACCTACTAAAAGTTCAGACCAAAGTACCAACTCTTTATATAACATTGATCTAATAACGACGATTAAAGACGATCTTGGATCAGGCAATAAAGTATTTCAATCAACTGAAATAGATAATGGTGAGTCAAGGACGACTAAACTAACGTCCAGATCAGAACTTGGTTCCACAATTATAAGTACATCTACTGAAAGTTTATCATCCCGTAGAAAAGTCGTTGATATTTCTGCTTGGACAGACATTACACCGACTGATATGACCTTTACTGAGACTACTGTACAAACCTTTGATATAGAAACTAACCTTCACTGTAAAATAAATTTACAATGCCCGACGAATAAAACCTGCCTAAATGGAGTATGCCAGAACCCATGTGAATCGGTTCCAAATGCATGTACAAAGAATGAATCGTGTACAGTTGTCGACCATGCAGTTATTTGTTCTTGCGGCGACTCAACCGGGAAGAATTGTTTACACAAAGGTAAAGGCTTTTAAGGTGTTATTTTTTCAAGAAAAAAATTAAATAAGCAAAGAGATGGTTTTTTTAGAAATATACTATGGTTGTTTTATCGGACAAATGTGTAAATTAATAACAAATGTACTAAGTTATTTTTCTCATAATTCAAATTGTAAATACACTAATGTTCACCTTTATTTAACTTTAACATACTAATATTGTATCTAACGTGTAACATACTAGAATCACCCGGAACGCCCAAAGTACCAGAACCTTGTCATTCTGATCGGGACTGTATAGAGACAGAAGCCTGTTTTATGGGATTGTGTCAAAACCCCTGTGAGTTCGACAACGTATGTGGCATTGGAGCTAATTGCCAACCTGTAAAACAGAGGCCAATGTGCTCGTGCCCAGCTGGACACGACGGAGATCCTGCTGTTAAATGTTCACCTAAAATATGTAAGCTTTGACTGATACCTACTAAATGAAATTTAATTTACTTAAAACATTTTTAGCTTATTTAATAAATATTGAAACAACTACTATTAATTTTAAAGAGCTTTATAATTAAGAGTTTTACATTTAAGGCTATGATATTGGATCACTACAGAAAACTATTGGACAATAGTAATTTGTAAATCATGACTGAGATTTATTACCTGCATTCTTGTATTAATTGTTAAAAACTTGTTTTATTTGAAATGTTCATAAAATAAACTTGGGTGTGGCTTTTAAAGAAAAAAGTCTTTGTACATAAATAACTTTATTCTTTTACTTACTAGCTATTTGTATATTGTATATTAAAACATTTTTACCCAGTTGGTTGCACTCGAAATGAAGACTGTCACTTGACCGAGGCTTGTATAAATAATGCATGTCAACACCCATGTGCCATACACAATCCATGTGCACTAAATGCAGCCTGTATAAACACAAACCACGGTTCAGACTGTAGTTGCATTGAAGGCTTCCAAGGAAATGGATACGTTGGATGTGTTCCAGGTAAGCTTTGCCATAATTACTCTTCAATACTAGAAGATAATGGTCAAAATATTATATCACTACTCAAACTCGATACTAATTATTGTATTATTTTAGTCTTACCTTCTGGTTCAGTATGTCAATATAACGAGGATTGTCCACCGGAGCTGTTGTGCGACAGACTTAACAGGGTATGCATAAGTCCATGTGGTGTAGACAAGTGCGGTGATAATGCTGAATGTATTCCATCAAACCATGGTATACAATGCAAATGTTATGCTGGGTTCACCGGAAATCCATTCTTAGAATGCTTCCAAGGTAAATATTTTGTATATCACTTATTATTAAAGATGATTTTTTTATAGAAAATACATTTTATAGTTTACATTTGAAATCCTCAAAAATATTGGCGAAGTTTTACAGAGATAGCCTACTAGCGTTTTGTATGTAAAATAATAATAATCAAAGTAATAAATAATTATCAGCGATAAATTATTACTGTAAATGCAATTTGTGTAAATTTATTTATATTGTACTATATTTAATGACTGTGTTGTACTTATAAAACTCAGTATATTTTGTATATTATTATTGATAAACATAAAAAGGATTATAATTTAATAAACGTAAAAATACTCTTTGTCGTTAAAGCACTCTTCAATTAGAAAAGAGACTTCTTTGAAATTTTAAGATAATAGACACTACTAGCTACTGGCACTTTTTAACTTTAAATCCTTATACTCATGACTAATAGGAACTTTTTATTTTTCTTTTAGTCCAAGGATGTAGATCGGACAATGAATGTGCTAATTCAGAGGCTTGTATAAATGGTAAATGTGGATCACCGTGTAGATGTGGAGTAAATGCTGTTTGCGACGTTTTGAATCATCGCGCTTCTTGCAAATGCCTAGCAGGGTATAACGGAAATCCACATCTCGGATGTGAACCTCCTTCTAATCCATGTATACCAAATCCTTGTGGTACTAACGCACTTTGCGAAACTGATGCTGGTAGACCAGTCTGCGTCTGTCCAAAAGGCTTAACTGGCAATCCATTTAAAAAATGCAGTAAGTATCTACCTTTACTGTTTTAGTTTTACAAATTCAAATAGAATGTTGTTCATTCATTTTAACCAAGTATGTAGTAAATATCGATTAATAGTTTATATGCTGATCTTGCCAATACTTTTTACAGTACCTGAAGGAAATGTTTGTGAACCAAATCCCTGTGGACCTTACTCTGGATGTAGATTAATAGATGACAAACCTGCTTGTTTCTGTCTACCTAATTATGAAGGAGATCCACCCAGACAAGCGTGCCGCTTACCGAATAATCCATGCAATCCATCACCTTGCGGACCTAATACACAATGTTCATTACAGTCAAACGGATTTGCAAAATGTACTTGTTTGCCTGGATATATAGAAAGTCCAAATACCATTAGAGGATGTGTAGAACTACGTAACCCATGTGAACCAAATACTTGTGGTATTGGTGCCCGTTGTGATCCGAATAGATCTCCGCCATGTTATTGTCCAGAAAACGCAATTGGAAATCCCTACAAGTCATGCACTACTCAAGGCTACTTACCACCAGATGTTCTTTGTAAGCCAGGCCCCTGTGGTCCAAACGCAGATTGCTATGTAAGTGGTAACTTGGAGATGTGTTTCTGTAAATCAGGCTTTAATGGGGATCCTCATGTTGGATGCCAACCTCAAAGAAGCCCATGTACTCCAAACCCGTGCGGCCCTCAAGCTATCTGTCAAACAAACTATGATGGTCAGGCATTATGCTCTTGTCCACCTGGTAGCATAGGCGATGCTTCTGGTCCCGATGGCTGCCATTCTAGAGAATGCGAAGTCGATGATGAGTGTAAACTTAGTCAAGCATGTATAGGATATTCCTGCCGTGATCCTTGTCCTGGAGCTTGTGGATTTGGTGCTACATGTCGTGTAGAATCTCATCGGCCTGTGTGCATCTGCAAAGATGGATTTAACGGTAATCCCTTGATAGCTTGTCTTCCAACTGGAGATCATAAGGCAAATGAAAGGACTCCTTGTCAAACAGCAAGATGCGGAATTAACGCTATTTGTCAAGATGTAGGAGACAAAGCTTTATGCTTCTGTCCTCCTGATTATCTTGGAGATCCAACTATCGAATGTAAGCCACAGTGCACCATGAACTCTGATTGTTCGTCTAATGAGGCTTGCGTCAATAGAAAATGCGTAGACCCATGCTCTTTAAGCAACGTTTGTGGAATCCATGCAGTTTGTTTATGCTCTGATCACACTGTAACCTGTCTGTGTCCCGATGGATATATTGGTGATCCACTAAGCCATTGTATTTACAGACGTAAGTATAAATACATTCGATTTTTAATCTAAGTGAAACATAGATAATAAAATGGTGGTGTTAATATAGTTGTCATAATTAATATTTTATTGCTTACAGCTATAATAATTGGATCTGATAACACAACTGTACAGCCTTGTTCACCAAACCCGTGCGACCCAAGTGCACCATGTGACGCGTATGGCAATCAGTTCGCAATCTGTGATCCTTGTGTTGGTCCTAATGCGATAAACAATCCAACTTGTAGACCAGAATGCGTATTTAATTCTGAATGTCCATTTAATAAGGCTTGTCTCAGAAATAAATGCATCAATCCATGTCCAGGATCATGTGGTGTCAACGCGCAATGTACAGTATATGACCACGCTCCTATGTGCCATTGTATTGAAGGGTTTGAGGGAAATCCTTATGAACATTGTAAACCTACAGCAGTTAACACACGTAAGTTTTTTTCTTGTTATTTTACAGATTTTAATTAACTTGTCATATTGTATTTTAACCAACTGCTAATTGTTTTCTAGCGGAAACTTGCAATAATGTTCGCTGCGGTGCCAATGCAATATGTGAAGATTCAAATGGCGCATTGATTTGTAAATGTTTGCCTGACTTTTATGGAAATCCGTATATGTCATGTCGACCAGAATGCGTGGTTAACAATGATTGTTCACCAGAATTAGCATGCTTGAATAACAGATGTGAAAATCCGTGCACTGATATATGCGGTATAGGAGCATTATGTAGGACTGCTAACCACCATGCTGTGTGTTATTGCGAATCTGGACATACTGGCGATCCATATGTGAGGTGCCAACCAGTAATCGGTCCACCACACACCTTATCCACGTGTGATCCTTCACCTTGTGGTCCTTATAGTCGCTGTCTTGTGTCACCAACAGGGTTTGCAGTATGCTCATGCTTACCTGGTCATAGAGGAGTTGCACCTATGTGTCAACCTGAATGTGCGAGCAATTCAGATTGTTCTCAAACAGAAACATGTGTCAATCAAAGATGTTCTAACCCTTGCCTAGGCAGTTGTGGTGTTAACGCTGAATGTATTGTCGTCAATCATAATCCGATATGCAGTTGTAGATCTGGACAGACGGGTGATCCTTTTGTTGCTTGTGCTGAAGTTGATAGAAATCCAAACCCTACTGATGACAAAAATCCTTGCGTACCTTCGCCTTGCGGACCTAATTCAGTTTGTGAAATAAAATCAAATCATCCAGTGTGTTCATGTCGTCCAAACTATTCTGGTACTCCTCCTTACTGTAGACCAGAATGTGTTATAAGTCAAGAATGTCCATCTAATAAGGCCTGCATAAAAGAAAAATGTATCGATCCATGTGTTGGAATATGCGGTAATAATGCTAAATGTAACGTGGTCAATCACACTCCTCTTTGTAGTTGTCTTGAGGGATACCGAGGTGATGCTTTTGTTGGCTGTGTAGCTATTGGAAAAGTTGAAACCCCTACACCATGTAGTCCATCACCTTGTGGAGAAAATACTGTTTGCACTGTGACAAATAATGCAGCTCGTTGCTCTTGCATACCTCCAAATATCGGTAATCCATACGCAGGTGGATGTCGACCAGAATGTACATTAAATGGCGATTGTCCTAACCATCTTGCTTGCTTGTCAAACCACTGCCGAGATCCTTGTAAAGATTTGTGTGGTGTCAATGCTGAATGCTCTGTCACGAACCACGTTCCTATTTGCACATGCTTCAAAGGATATGAAGGAGATCCATTTTCTTCGTGTCGCCAGAAATCTAAGCCACGTATGTATATTTATAATTAAATATATTATTTAATGATTATTATCCTATCCTTATATAATATTTAGTATCGTCAACCAAAGCTTGCATAAGATAAGCTCATATTATTGGTTAATTCATACTGCATTATGTTTAGAAGCAGAAACATCATAATATAGCAGAAAGTTAAACGTCAGAATCGTCTTTAGGCATACTTTCATATTGCATAATATTAAGTGGCAGAAGCCATCATAAATAGTGTCATTTGTAGTTCAACAGTTCCAATCTAACGCAAATGCCTCGGTTTTTTAAAATAGGACTAGGAAATAAAACCTATAAATAAATAAATTAATATTCCTCACACGTTCACACAACGCTATATAGTCCCAAACTAAGCAAAACTTGTACTATGGGTACTAGACAAGCGATAAACATACTTAAATACTTTATTTCATGTAAATACGTACCTATAACTGATAATAGTATTTTGCGAAACATGATTCTCAATTCCAATATTCCTAGCAGCATTATTCCAAATAAAATTCTGCCATATTAGAATGCCAAATTAAATTATACAAAATAAAGGTTTTGTTAAATTAAATTCTGCTATCTTAAAAGAATGCCATACAGTTCTACTAAACAATAATCATGCTAAATATTTTTTCTGCCTTTCAAATATTCGTACCCAATATTATAATCGGACTTAAAAAGTTTAATAATATGGATAACAATAATGTTAAAATAATTTTTATCTTTCAGCATCTCCAATCCATCCTTGTGACCCATCACCTTGCGGACCTAATAGCGAATGTCATGTGGTAAATGAACGTGCTGCGTGTTCCTGTAGACAGGGGTACCTGGGTGCTCCTCCAGCTTGCCGTCCTGAGTGCGCTGTTAATTCTGAATGCCCGTCAACCAAAGCTTGCATCAATCAAAAATGCAAAGACCCTTGTGTGCACAGCTGTGGATTGGACGCACGTTGTCACGTCGTTGGTCATAATCCCATATGTACCTGTCCAGAAAATTTGCCTGACGGAGACCCATTCATCAAATGCACGAGAAAAAGTAAGTGGCTGATAATACAATCTATTGTTTAAAAATATTTGATATTATTTTCTGAACAAAATGTTTTCTGTAAATTTACTTAGGGTGGCTTGCGTAACGTACCTTAATTTGATTTAAGTAGAACTAAACATATTTTTAAGGCTTAAACAAAATTAACGTCTTGCACAACCAAACTTTAACTCTTAAATACGTTTAGCAAACTGTCAAAGTTAAATGGCCAAAAACGGGTATTTAGCGCCGCTAAACGCATTTAGGGACTGTCACTGAAAATTCGAAACACAGATGTTGAAACTGTAAAAATATTCGTTTTAAGCAATTGTACGCCTGTTCTTCGCATAATTTTAAACAAATCTCGGTTTTACCATGCAATTAAACGCTAAAACGCCTCTATGGTCTCGCTAAATATGATTAACCTCGTGCAAGAGAAACTTAAATGTATTTAGGATAAACATGTTTAAGGTGTTAAACATATTTAACTAATTTCATTTAGCAGTTATTTAAATCGTTTGTTACGCAAGCCGCCCTTAATGTTAAAATTTCTTTTTAAATTTTGAGTAGTAGTTACGAATAGAGTCCGATAGGTATTGTACAGCAACTAAGTATGCTATGTAATAATTTATATTTTATTGACAGCTATAACTCCACCGGCTCCTGATCCATGCTTACCATCGCCGTGTGGACCTCATTCCTCTTGCCGAAACGATGGTGGTCGTGCTGTGTGCTCGTGTGAGGCCGGTACGCTTGGTGCTCCACCGGCTTGTCGCCCACAATGTGTTATTAACCAAGATTGTCCGCTAGCATTAGCTTGTCTTGGTGGTAATTGTGTGAATCCGTGTGTGGGCTCATGCGGTTTCAACGCCCGGTGTACTGTTCAAAATCATCAACCCATTTGTTCCTGCGATGACGGTTTTTCTGGAGATCCTTTCGCTGGCTGCAACCCTCATGAAGGTAAGATTAATTATAATTTTATAATATGTGTGCGTTCGTATATAGTTGCACTATCATTTTGCATGTGTTCATATTGTGTATTTGTGTGACTGCATGTTCATATGTAAAACTTTTCAGTTTCCAAAGACATACCTCGTGAGCCATGCAATCCATCACCATGTGGGCCTAATGCCATCTGTCGAGAAAGAAATGGTGCAGGTTCTTGTACATGTGTAGATGAATATTATGGTGATCCATATCGTGGATGTCGCCCAGAATGTGTTATGAATACCGACTGTCCAATGGACAAATCTTGTTTCAATAACAAATGTGTGGAGCCGTGTTCTGGTGCTTGCGGACAAAATACTGAATGTAGAGTAGCAAACCATGCACCTTCGTGTTACTGCTTGCCTGGATATCGTGGAAATCCTCTTCATGCATGTACACCTATACGTAAGACTTTCTTTCTTAATCTTCCTTTATTTGTTTATTTCTGTACTTGGTGCTATACTTATCTATCTATTTTCTGTCTTATTTCATATAGCTCTAGCTGAACCTGTGGATCCGTGTAATCCTACACCTTGTGGACCTTATAGTAAATGTAGAGTATTTAACGGGCACGCTGTTTGTACGTGCCTTGATATATGCGTTGGTTCTCCACCAAACTGTAGGCCGGAGTGTATAGTTAGTTCGGATTGTCGACCAGATAAAGCATGTATTAATCAAAAGTGCCAAGATCCTTGTCCGTGTATGTGTGGTATTGATGCTCAATGTCAAGTTATAAATCATAACCCTGTGTGTAGTTGTCTGAACGGTTACACCGGTGATCCTTTCGTAAGATGTTATTTTGATGAACGTAAGTATTAGTTACATTTCGTATTTTGTGAATTTATTTAAAATCTTATTTTTACTTGACTTAAATGAAAATATAAATTATTATGTATTTTAACAGGACCAATGGATCCAATCAATAGTTGTATGCCAAACCCTTGTGGTCCCCATTCTCAATGTAGAGACTTAAATGGAGTACCAGTGTGCTCATGCTTAAATAACTATATTGGACGGCCTCCTAACTGCAGACCTGAGTGTATGATAAATGCTGAATGTCCTGGAAATTTAGCGTGTATTGCTGAGAGGTGTAACGATCCATGTCCAGGATCTTGTGGATTCCATGCAACTTGTGCTGTTGTTAAACACATTCCAATTTGCACCTGTGATAATGGTTACACAGGTGACCCGTTCTCGGGTTGCTCACCCATTCCCTGTAAGTTGCTAATGAATTTCTATTACAATATTATACTTGAATCGTATCAATCTTCAATTAAACGGCATTGTAACTTTTTCTAGTGATTGAACCTCAAATTCAAAGCCCATGCTCACGTTCACCATGTGGAGTAAATGCAATATGTAAAGAGCGCAATGACGTTGGATCCTGCTCATGCCTTCCTGATTATTTCGGTGACCCGTACGTAGAGTGTAGACCTGAATGTGTCCTAAACTCAGATTGTACAAAGGATAAAGCATGCGTCCGCAATAAATGTAAAGATCCTTGTCCTGGAGTATGCGGCATGAATGCTGAATGTCGAGTTAATAATCACGCACCATCTTGTGCCTGTTTACCAGGTTACGAAGGCAATCCGTTTACATCTTGTTATTTAAGTAAGAAATTTACCTTGCATTACAATTTGTTTTTTTATAACATTTATACAAGTAACCTAATATTTTGTATACATTTTAGGCCCATTAGAAAGTCCAGTTGAACCTTGTTCACCATCGCCATGCGGGCCATACAGTATTTGCCGTGTAAGCGGTACTCATGCAGTATGTTCTTGCGATGAAAACTATTTTGGTTCACCTCCGTTCTGTCGTCCAGAGTGTATGGTTAGCAGTGACTGTATGCCCAACAAAGCTTGCCTTAATCAAAAATGTATAGATCCATGCATAGGAGCATGTGGCAGCAATGCTAAATGTACTGTAGTTAATCACAATGCACTGTGCAGTTGTCCACCCAACTACGTTGGTGATCCATTTATACAATGTGCTATTGAAAAAAGTGAGTTTACCTTACTATAAAATAACATTAATAACTTAAAGCTTAACCAATTAACGATTATAGAAGTAACGAATCGTTTACGCTTGCATCAAAGTTCAGTCGAGGTGCGTAAAGCTAATTTTGTTATTTTTGATACTTAGACGAGTACTAGTATATCCCAAGAAGCGTAAATAAATATAATCATGAACAATAGTTAATTTGTTTGCTACAATTATTTTCGAATCTTATACATAAGTGTTACCTATTCTTAGCTTAACATTATAACAAAAGTAAGCTTGTAACGTAATGTTCCGAGTCTATTGTGTCACAATGTGATGACGGATAACTGTTAGCTTTACATGTTACATTTATTGCTTACTCTAGGATTTAGCTGCATACATTCCTAGTTTCATTACGATTAAACCAGTTCTTTTACTAATAATAAAATTAAATATGACATTTACAAAGATAAAGTTTTATTCAATTCTTACAAAATTTAAGTTTTAATTATGTGATAAATAGCTTCATATATTTTAAGAGAGTAGGTACGTTATCGATTTCTCAATAATAATCTCTTACTTAATGAATTATTACATCTTTTTATCGTCAACTCTGCGGCCAAAGAGAGTTCTGACTCGATAAAATTACTTAAACCGTGCAAAACAAATACCTGTTATTTAAAAAACATTTATTTAACAATAATTATAATATACACAACCATTTTGGGCTAAGATACGAACGAGGAGGTAACTATAAAGAAACTAATTTCTTAGGCCAACAATTAAACTCTATTATTTATTTTATTAACTTATCACTTTTTTTATTGTTGGATTTGGTTTATTCGCGTAATCAATTTAAACATACTACTGTAAAAATCCTTAAAAAAAACAATTAAATTTTGGTTAAAGCCACATTTTAATAATTATTGTTAATCAATATTTTACAAAATTACCTGAACTTTTTTTCAAGTTAATAGCTTAATCGGTTATTTCGTTACTTTTTTAACAACAGTACGCTATTTTAATACTTAATAAAAGTAATTTGCTTTGTAACTTTATTTAACCTAGTGCTAACTTCGATAACTTGCCAACGTGAGATGCTATTTAAACAAAAATAACTTAGTACGTACGTAACCTTTACGTAATACTTAATGAAGTTTTTACATAATACTAAATAATTGCGTATATTTTAGGACCTGAAATAACACCGATTTCTAGAAACCCTTGTATCCCATCACCATGTGGTCCGAATTCGCAATGTCGAGTAATAGGTGAAACACCTGCTTGCTCTTGCCAACTCGGTTACATAGGAAGGGCGCCAAACTGTCGTCCTGAATGCATATACGATGAAGAATGTCCAAGTAACTTGGCTTGTATTAGAGAAAAATGTGTTAGTCCATGTGAGGGATCTTGTGGCGCTAATGCCGAATGTGTAGTTATTAATCATAAAGCAGTTTGTCATTGCCGCGAAAGTTATACGGGTGATCCTTTCAGTGGATGTTACTTTATTGGTAAGTTAACTATTCACAATAATTTTGATTCGTTATTTTTGGTTGCTAATTCTAATTATTAAATTTTTCTTGCTAGTAACTGTGCCAAGTGAAGACGAAACGAGCCCATGCAATCCGTCTCCCTGTGGACCAAACTCCGTTTGTATAGAAAGAAATTCAGTAGGAGCTTGTTCATGTTCACCAGGATACTTTGGTGATCCTTACCTTGGTTGTAGACCGGAATGCGTCACAAACAATGATTGTCCATCAAACAGAGCATGTTCAAACAATAAATGTACTGATCCTTGCCAAGGAGCATGCGGCATAAATGCTCAGTGTACTGTTTCACATCACACACCAGTGTGTCTTTGTATTGACGGTTATGAAGGAAACCCAGTTATATCTTGCCACCCTGAGAGGAAACGTTAGTACAACATTATCATTTCATTTGAATTTAATTTCTCAACAAACATGTTAGTAAATTGATACATTTATTTTTAGCGCCACTTGCCGATATAAATCCTTGCGTACCCTCACCGTGTGGTTCATACAGCAACTGTAAAGTGGTAGACGATCATGGCGTTTGTTCATGTCAGGAAGGATATGTTGGTTCCCCACCAACTTGCAGACCTGAGTGTGTTACCAGTACTGATTGTCCTCAACACCAAGCTTGTATGAAACAAAAGTGTAGAGATCCGTGTCCGGGTACATGTGGTGTAAATGCTAGGTGTCAAGTAATAAACCATAATCCTATATGTACTTGTAAAGCGGGATTCACCGGTGATCCGTTTGTTACTTGTCAACTGGAGAAAAGTAAGAAATTAACAACTAAAATAATAAAGAAATCCAAGTCGAAGTGTTATTTTGTACTGATTCCCCTTTTACTTATGTTTAAGTATTTAGATTTTTTTATTATTGTTATTTATTTCTAAAACATTTCATTACTTTCATTTCTATGTCTCTTTCTACTCATGTTATTTCTGTACCTTCGGTTGGATACTGTTTATTTTTGTTATATCTGCTTCCTTTTATTCTTAATCTATCTTGTTTTCTTTCTTAGAACCTATCACTGAGGGGCCTAAAGGAAATCCATGTATTCCTTCACCATGTGGTCCATATTCTCAATGTAAAGTAGTTGGAGAAGCACCTGCATGTTCATGCTTACCAAGCTATGTTGGCATAGCACCAAACTGTAGACCTGAATGCTCTATCAATGCGGAATGTCCTGGTAATCTTGCATGCCAAAATGAAAGATGTGTAGATCCGTGTCCGGGTTCTTGTGGTTTTAATGCGGAATGTTCTGTTGCCAATCATGTAGCACTATGTAATTGCCTACCGGCATATACAGGTGATCCTTTTAGTGGCTGCTCACCTTTCGAACGTAAGTTTTATCAACTCATCACACAGTAGACAGAATTAAGAATTGATAAAATATTTTTATGTTATGCTTTTTTTGCTTTACAGATCATTCAGAGCCACCTCCAAATCCTTGTCATCCCTCACCGTGTGGCGCAAATGCCTTATGTAAAGAAAGAAACGGTGTTGGTTCCTGTTCTTGTTTGCCGGAATACTTTGGAGATCCCTACACAGGGTGTCGTCCAGAATGTGTGTCTAATTCTGACTGTGATCGTAATAAAGCGTGTTCGAACAACAAATGTAAAGATCCATGCCCAGGAGCTTGTGGTATTAACGCTGAATGTAGAACTGTGAACCATTCACCAACGTGCACTTGTTTATCTGGATATACTGGCAATCCGTTACTAAGATGCGAGATCGAAAGTAAGTATAAGCTGCTTGATTCTCTTTTACATTACAAAAATTATGTTTCTACCGTTGCAGGTACATAATTTTTAGTCTAAAGTATTTTCCACAAATAACTTCCTGAAAAAAAATTCTATACAAAAATCGATAATCTAAATTTTATTTTTATTGTTTTAATTTCTACATATTATGCAATCTAAAGAGTACCAATCTATGAATATTGTAATTTTCTTATAATTCGTCTTTTGACTCTTTGATATTTTTATCGAAAAAAAGTGAAGAAGTTTGTTATGTAATTGTATTTCAAAATACATTTTAAAGGTTTACAATATTTTAATTACATTGTAACATTTTTTACTTAACGTTCATTAACATTTTCTAAAACAATGTCACAGTTTTTATGTTTTTGGTTTCAGTACTTACCGATAAGCCACCTCCACTCAACCCATGTCAACCCTCACCATGTGGACCAAACAGTTTATGCAGGGTCGTTAACGGTCATAGTGTATGTACTTGTGAGCTTGATTACATCGGTACGCCACCCGCCTGTCGTCCCGAATGTATCGTCAGTTCTGAATGTCCACAAGACAAGGCATGTATCAAAAAGAAATGCAAAGATCCATGCGTAAATTCGTGTGGCGTAAAGGCACGTTGTCAAGTTATAACACACAATCCAATTTGTACGTGCACTACCGGATTTACGGGAGATCCATTCTCTAAATGTATTCCTATCGAATACGTTGACCGTAAGTTTACTTTCCATTAAATTTTCCCCTTATATCTTAATAATATGTAAGAAATTTGAGAAATAATTAGATATGTTACAATTTTGATGATCTTAGCAGTAACAAGTAACAAAAACTAAAACGTTTATAATAGATTACAAGAAAACCTTCTAAAAATTACGCTATTACTTTTAAAAATATAAGTTTAAAGCAAATATGTTTTTAGGTGAAGTACATGACCCGAGAAATCCTTGCGAACAGTCTCCCTGTGGACCCAATTCAGATTGTCGTGTAATTGGAGACCAAGCAGCTTGCTCTTGCTTACCAAATTACATTGGCAGAGTACCCAATTGTAGACCAGAATGTACTATCGATCCTGAATGTCCGAGTAATACAGCTTGTATAAATGAGCGCTGCAAGGACCCTTGTCAAGGTGCCTGTGGCGTTAATGCTCTTTGTTTAACAATAAACCACAAACCAGTGTGTTCATGTCAACAAGGTTTTACTGGTGATGCTGCTACAAGATGCAATCAGATTTTGATATCAAGTAAGTACCTATTTCCTAATACTGTTATTTTTGTTTCGATTTTTTTTAATCCGATGCTGGTATAATTGGTATCACTTGTCTTTTAGCGACCGAAATAACTCCGACATCAAGTCCTTGTACTCCATCACCATGTGGTCCTAACGCAGAATGCCGAGAATACAACGGAGCGGGAGCTTGTGTATGTTCTGAAGCTTATGAAGGCGATCCCTATAGTTCAGCTGGATGTCGCAGGGAATGCGAAAGTAATGACGATTGTGCATTCAACTTTGCTTGTATCCGATTCAAATGCATCGATCCTTGTCCTAGAACATGTGGACAATTAGCGCAATGTACAGTAGAAAATCATATCCCTGTGTGCACATGTCCAAAAGGTTTTACAGGGGATCCATTTTTCCAATGCAAAGAAATCACTCTACCGCGTAAGTACAAAAATATTAAAAAAGACATCACATTAATAAAAAATGTTATAGATAGGTATTGTACCTGTTATCTTTGATGTTACAGCTACTCCAGCAAGAAATCCATGTGAACCGACACCTTGTGGTCCAAATAGTCAATGTAGACAGGTTAACTTGCAAGCAGTCTGTTCTTGTCTACCAAATTATATCGGCTCTCCGCCTTCATGCAGACCACAGTGTATTGTAAATAGTGAATGTGATACGTCTAAGGCTTGTATCAACCAAAGATGTGATGACCCTTGCCCTCATTCCTGTGGGTTAAGGGCTCATTGTGTTGTCAAGAATCATAGCCCAATATGTACTTGCCCACTTGATATGTCTGGCGATCCATTCACACAATGTTATCGTAAGTATATGTTTTGTTCTTTTTATGTTGTTGTGTTAACACTTATTATCTAATTCTACTATAAACAGTTTGCTCTTTTTAATGTGTGCTTTCCACATGCTTATAAATTTTACATCATAATATGCAACTATAATTATATTTACAATAAATCTAGCTGTTACGTCAGCGTGGCTTGCCACCCACTATACTGTAGACATTGTATTGTGTATTATTATTTTATTGTATATGTGTTTTCGTCTATCAGATATTCCTTCAACAACCGAAAGACCTCCATCTTGCACTCCTTCACCATGCGGTCCTCATTCGCGATGCCAGCTACTAGCAAGTGGTCCAGCATGCTCGTGCTTGTCTGGCTACGTGGGCTCACCACCTTCTTGTCGACCAGAATGTACAATCAATGCAGAATGTCCAGCTTCATTAGCATGTGTTCGACAAAAATGTGAAGATCCCTGCCCTGGATCTTGTGGAGTTGACGCTTCCTGCCATGTATTAAACCATGTTGCTGTTTGTGTTTGTAACGAAGGATTTACTGGTGATCCGTTCTCAAGATGTTTACAAATTCTTGCAGGTATAACATTTAAAATTCATATTTAAGAAATAATATAGCCATTTGACAATGCAGTATTATAACAAATTATCTTACATTTGTAGATCCTACAACTCCAGAACCACAAGATCCATGCAATCCATCACCATGCGGCGCAAATGCTGTATGTGATAATGGGTTCTGTACTTGTTTATCGGAATATAGTGGAAACCCATATGAAAGCTGTCGTCCAGAATGCACTGGTAGTCAAGAATGCCCAAGAGATAAGGCGTGCTTCAGAAACAAATGTCGCGATCCTTGCCCTGGTGTTTGTGGACAAAACGCTAAATGCGATGTTATAAATCACATACCTACTTGTTCATGCATGACTGATTACACCGGTAATCCGTTTACTCACTGTCGTCCAGTAGAACGAGTGGAAGCGCCAAGAGATCCTTGTCACCCGTCTTCATGTGGACCTAATAGTATTTGCAAGAATGTAGATAATACAGCAATAT
The DNA here is from genome assembly GCA_905475405.1 of Schrankia costaestrigalis. Taxonomy (NCBI): domain Eukaryota; kingdom Metazoa; phylum Arthropoda; class Insecta; order Lepidoptera; family Erebidae; genus Schrankia; species Schrankia costaestrigalis. The sequence continues at coordinate 10,928,732 of FR997832.1, forward strand.
GTGCGTGTCTTGAAGGTTTTCAAGGTTCTCCACCAAGCTGTCGACCAGAATGTCTCGTCAGTTCGGAATGCCCATCAACAAAAGCTTGTGTAAATCAAAAATGTATTAACCCCTGTACGAATGCATGTGGAGCATCAGCACGTTGTGAAGTTATTAATCATAGTCCAATTTGTAGCTGTAATCCCAGGCAAACTGGAGATCCATTTAAAAGCTGTTATGATATCGTAGTTGTTTCTGACTCTCAAGACGTATGTAATCCTTCTCCTTGTGGGCCAAACTCTCAATGTATTGAAAGAAACGGAAAACCAAACTGCCGGTGTGTAGAAAATTATATAGGCCAACCACCTAACTGTAGACCGGAATGTGTCATCAATCCAGATTGTCCGTCCAATCAAGCATGTTTCAAAAATAGATGTATAGACCCGTGCCCTGGTTCTTGTGGTGTCGGCGCTGACTGTATTGTTGTAAGCCATACAGTATCGTGCACATGTAGAGAGAAGTTTACAGGAAATCCATTTATGCAATGTGTACTCCAAGAAGGTAAGTCATTAGATTTAGCTTCATTTTAATTTTATGTAAAAACCTTTTTTATCAATTATAAAAGATGATTAATAACTATTCAAAACATAGAGATAATTTAATTTTTGTGCTACAGTAATTATAACAGCAAATTTTATTTCAGAACCAATGGTACAGCCATGTGATCCATCACCATGCGGTGCAAATGCTATTTGTAGCCAACGAGATGGAGCAGGTTCCTGTTCATGTATCGAGGGCTTCCAAGGAAATCCTTATGATGGCTGCCGACCTGAATGTGTGCTTAGTTCTGACTGTTCTGCCGATAAGGCATGCATTAAGAATAAATGTGTCGATCCGTGTCCAGGAATATGTGGCAATAACGCTGAATGTAATGTTATAAATCATGTTCCTAGCTGTGCATGTTTCAAAGGATTCTCAGGAAATCCATTTGATCAATGTTCAAGAGATAGGATACCGGAAGTACCTAAACCATGCCAACCTTCACCGTGTGGTTCAAATAGTGTATGCAGAGAAAACGGGGGATTAGCTTCCTGTGAATGCTTACCTGATTACAGGGGGGCTCCTCCTGATTGTCGCCCAGAATGTACAGTAAGCAATGAATGTCCGTCAGACCGCGCATGCCATAAATTAAAATGCACTGATCCTTGTAGAGGAGTGTGTGGTATAGGTGCCCACTGCCAAGTTGTAAACCATAGTCCTTTGTGCAGCTGCCCTTCAGGTACTACTGGAGATCCGTTTAAAAGATGTATTGAAAAAGTGACGCCTCCTGATCGGGATTATCTTCCTCTGAACCCATGTCAACCCAATCCATGTGGCCTATTTAGTGAATGTCGATCCATCAACAACAGTCCTTCATGTTCATGCATTCAAGGATACATTGGTGCTCCGCCAAATTGTCACCCAGAATGTTTAGTCAGCACAGATTGTCCATCAACACAGGCATGTATTGCTGAAAAGTGTCGAAATCCATGTGAAGGTTCTTGTGGATTTAGGGCAGAATGTCGTGTACACGATCACATTCCTATTTGTGTCTGTCCTGTTGGATATTCCGGTGATCCGTTCATTCAATGTTCTGAAGTTATAGGTACGTAAAAACCACTATAAAACAGAAACTAAATTAAAATTTACAATTAATAATATTATTAGTATACAATTATTATATGTATTGTTATTAATGTTTGCAGTGACGCCAACGCCTTCTGCTGATCCTTGTAATCCATCTCCTTGTGGAAGTAATACTATATGTAATGCAGGTGCTTGCACTTGTGCACCTGAATATTTTGGAGACCCTTATATTGGATGTCGTCTTGAATGTTCTACAAACGGAGAATGTTCACCTACACGTACGTGTCAAAGAGGCAAATGCGTTGATCCATGTCCTGGTGCATGCGGTACCAATGCTATATGTACTGTGAACAACCACATACCATCTTGCACCTGCCCACCGAATTCTTCAGGAGATCCATTTAACTTGTGTTACGAACTGCAGATTGGTAAGTTACACGTTTTAAAATAATTTCAGCTAGTTGTTCATTTATATTTAATTCGCATTATGTAACGATTTTACTATGTTTTTAGTATCCGTGTCACCTTGTTCTCCATCACCCTGTGGGCCGTATAGTGACTGCACAGTAAGCCCTAATGGCGCGGCTGCTTGTTCTTGCAAACCGGGACACATAGGATCTCCTAATTCGTGTCGACCTGAATGTCTTGTAAGCGCTGAATGTAAATTACAATTGGCTTGCATTGATCGTCGCTGTCGTGACCCATGCGAAGGAGCTTGTGGACGTGGTGCTCGTTGCCAAGTAATTGCGCATTCTCCGATTTGTACATGTAATGAAGATTTTACTGGAGATCCATTTAATTACTGTTATCCAAAGCCAGGTAAAATATTAAACATAATGTGATATTATGTAATATTTAATAACTTTATATAACATTATGGCTTATCATTACTTACAGCACCGCCACCTAAATCCGTAGACAATCCATGTCAGCCGTCACCATGTGGTCCAAACTCACTTTGTGTAAACTCTGGAGATACACCAGCATGCACCTGCCAACCTGGATTTATCGGGGCCCCACCTAATTGTCGACCGGAATGTACAATTAGCGCAGAATGTGCGGCTGTATTAGCTTGTGTAGGTCAAAAATGTAGAGATCCTTGCGAATTTGCATGTGGCCCACGAGCTACTTGTTCAGTAGTTGACCATCGAGCTATTTGCGCCTGTGAATCCGGTCTTGAAGGCGATCCGTTCCAAGGCTGCTCTCAACCAAAAGGTAAGCAATTATTTATATGTAAAATATTTGATAACTTTTGAAAATATCTTACAGACTTAATGTTTATGAAAACATATTGGCCAATTAAGATTTTTTCACATTGGTAGGTATTTTATTTATACATTAAAATATATGTTAAGAATAAGGTAAACGGAAATAGCAAATTAATTAGAAAATATATCCACGTCGATAAAAGTTGCATATAACCCTCTGCTTTGCAAAGCGTGATAATTAATTCATGCTTTAAAGGACGAGCTTGTCATACGGAGAAAATATATAGTGGTCATCATGCCTTACACGGTTTACTAATGAACATAAGGCTGTATTGATGTTTTTACTTTGGGACTGTTTGGTGACCATGCCCACCATTATGTTTAAAGGTAATTACATCAATGCAGAACTTATGAAAACGCTTTAAACATAAGCCTCGGATCAGATTAGTAGGATCAGATACGATGATAAATAGTTATATTGAAGCTTCATGGAGGGATATAACTTTTAAAATAACTGTTAATGTTATATTAATGCCTATGCTTGACAACGGAGCACGCGGAGTTAACACAGCACTTACAGTAAAGCTTAGGCCGTCCGACATGACGGCCGCTTATGGACGGCGCTGCTTGAGATAATGACGCTGCCGCCGGATAAAAGAAGTCACTAAACGTCGCCAGATCCACCTAGCTTCAACTAACGCTTCGGACAAGGAAGTGCTTCTACGGTGACTGACCTATACCTCGGTGAGTAAATTTATTTTATTTTAAAAATATTTCAGCTCCACCAAAGATTGAATATCTAAATCCGTGTGAACCATCGCCTTGTGGTGCAAATGCAGCATGTAAAGTACAAGGAAATGCTGGATCATGTTCTTGTTTGCCTGATCATTTCGGAGATCCATACCAGAGTTGTAGGCCTGAGTGTTTAGCTGATTCAGATTGTTCCTTAGTATTAGCATGCAACAAACAAAAATGCATAGATCCATGTCCAGGAATGTGTGGTTACAATGCAGATTGCTACGTAACAAATCATAAACCTACTTGCACCTGCAAAATCGGTTACAGTGGAAATCCTCTTTCAATATGTCATCTACAACGTGGTAAGTAATATTTTTTAACTTTGTATTTTTTTACAATGAAGGCAAAATATTTAATATGCAATAATATTTTCAGAAAACGATGTTGCAATTGTAGGCAATGTATGCAACCCTTCACCGTGTGGTATTAATGCTGTGTGCAAAGAGATAAATAATCAGCCCGTATGTTCCTGCCTACCAAATTACATGGGATCGCCACCTAATTGTAAACCTGAATGTATGGTAAACTCGGAATGTAAGACAACTCGGGCTTGTGTTAATCAACGTTGCCTTAATCCTTGTCCTAAGCCATGTGGAAAAAATACAGAATGTAAAGTTATAAACCATAGTCCTGTTTGCTCATGTCGCTCAGGTTACTCAGGAAATCCTTTCACTACGTGTGCACTTATACTACGTAAGTTTATTATCAACATTTGTTTTAGGTTTTACTCGTAGATAGATTTTATTTCGATATTTATAACCTTTATTAATTTTACAGAAACTTCTCCAAGTATAGCAGGGCCATCTGATCCATGTATTCCGTCACCATGTGGTCTGTATGCGGAATGTAGAAACAACAACGGCGTACCATCTTGTTCCTGTTTGTCTACTTACATTGGTACACCGCCTTATTGTAAACCTGAATGCGTCATTCATTCTGATTGTACAAGCGACCGTGCCTGCGAAGCTGAAAAGTGTCGAAATCCATGCGAGGGATCATGTGGCTTATATGCACAATGTTTTGTCAACAATCATATTCCTGTTTGTCTTTGTCCAGAAGGTTTTACTGGAGATCCATTTAGTGAATGTAGACCAAATCCAATAAGGGGTAAGTTATACGATCACTTTCTTTACGATTTGACTTAATAACAGAGTGAGCAAGGCTAATTCCACATTTGTATTAATTGTGCTCGGTTTCTTTATTTTATTGAAAGTACTTAGTGTTGGATTTTCAGTAATTAATTAATTATAAATAAATAAATTATGGTGTATAGTTGAATGGTTGATGTCAACCTCAAATCACTCACATAAATATATAGTGTTTTTCAAAAATGTATTATAACAGCATGTAGGCGTTGTTGTCTGACTACGTTTAACATTTTTTTATTTTTAGATGAACTGCCGGTTGCCTTTGATCCATGCAATCCTAGTCCTTGCGGTCCGAATGCTATTTGTAGTAATGGAGTATGCTCTTGTACTGCTGGCTATCACGGTGACCCAAGCCTTGGGTGTCGGCCTGAATGTGTCTATAACACGGACTGTCCACTGGATAAAGGCTGCTTGCGAAATAAATGTGTGAATCCTTGCATTGGAACATGCGGTTTGAATGCAATTTGCGACGTTATGAATCATGTGCCAATGTGTTCCTGTCCAAGGGGTATGAGCGGTAATGCTTTCGTAGAATGCAGACCTGTAACAGGTATGTCAAAAAAAACTGCTATCAGAATATTGTTGCCTTTAATGTAATTGACCTATAATTCAACATTTTTTTTATTATTTTGTAGTCTTAATCTCGAATCCATGTAATCCTTCACCTTGTGGACCAAACAGTCGTTGTCAAGAAACTAATGGACAAGCTGTCTGTTCTTGTGTACCGGGCTACCGTAGTAGTCCTCCAACTTGTAGACCAGAATGTGTCGTCAGCCTTGAATGTCCGTTAAAGGAAGCATGCAATAACCAAAAATGTGTAAATCCTTGCATTGGAGCTTGCGGATCTGCTGCAGTATGCGAAGTTATTAACCACAATCCAATTTGCACGTGTCCACCATCATTCACAGGCGATCCATTTACACGATGCATATTTATAGGTAGGTACTTTTAGTAAATCTGTTAATAACGCTTTTTTGAGCAAGGTCTATGTATTTGTCCATGTAATATATTCTTTTACTTATTACAGTAGCAGAGGCGGTTCAAATTAATCCTTGTGATCCATCTCCTTGCGGACCACACTCAGTATGTAGAGTTACCGGCGAAAGTCCAATTTGTGCGTGTCTACCAAACTACAGAGGAACACCTCCTAATTGCCGACCGGAATGTATAAGTAACAGCGAATGCGATTACAATTTAGCATGTCTTAATCAAAAATGTACAGATCCTTGTATAGGTGCTTGTGGTTCAAACTCTGAGTGTAGAGTTGTAAGCCATGCCCCTATGTGTTTATGTCAAGCAGGATATACTGGCGATCCATTCTCCTATTGTAGTATTCTTAGCATGGATCAACCTGAAGTATTATCTCCGTGTAATCCGAATCCATGTGGATCTAACGCCGTATGTAAAGAACAACGAGGTGTAGGAGCTTGTCAATGCCTTGACGATTATACGGGTAATCCGTACGAAGGCTGTCGACCAGAATGTGTAGTAAATTCGGATTGTCCACTAAATAAAGCTTGCTCTAGAATGAAGTGTATAGACCCATGTCCTGGAACATGTGGGTCAAATGCTGTTTGTTATGTCAATAATCATGTGCCAACATGTTTATGCCAGCAAGGATATACAGGAAATCCATTTGGATACTGCTCTATAATGCAAGAACGTAAGTCATTATGATCAAAATAAAATAATATTAATATTTTAAGTGAAATTGGTACATTTTTGTAATTAATTAAATATTTTACATTGCAGCTAATACGATTGAAACAAATCCCTGCAATCCATCGCCATGTGGAGCAAACAGCCAATGTAAAGAAATCAATCAACAAGCAGTATGCTCTTGCTTACCAAGCTTTGTTGGAGCTCCGCCAAATTGCCGTCCAGAGTGTGTAGTAAGTTCTGAATGTCCAACAAACTTGGCTTGCGTAAATCAAAAATGTTTAAACCCTTGCGAAGGTACATGTGGAGAAAACTCTAATTGCAACGTTATAAACCACAGCCCTATATGTGTCTGTAAGCAAGGGCTTACCGGTAATCCATTTACGAGATGCTACCCAATCAAAAGTAAGTATTTTAGAAGAAAAGTTATTGACCTTTACTTTTTTTAATATTTTAAATTATAACTGCAATATTACTTTTTTAGTTTCGCAACCACCACTGCATGAAATGTCTCAAGACCCATGTTTATCTTCTCCTTGCGGTCTGTATGCAGAATGTAGAAATATTGGAAATGCCCCATCATGTGCTTGTAAGCCAAACTACATAGGCAGTCCGCCAAATTGTAGGCCAGAGTGTACAATCAATTCGGAATGTCCTAGCAACCAAGCCTGTATGAATGAGAAATGCAGGGACCCTTGTCCGGGAGCTTGCGGATTAAATGCTCAATGTTCCGTTTTTAACCACATTGCACAGTGTAGTTGCATTGAAAGGTACACTGGTGATCCCTTTACACGATGCTCACCAGCTCCAGAGAATGATGGTAAATTATTTTTAATGTTTTAAGCTTAGACTGATCTTGTATGTTGAACTTATATTAATATTTGTGAAACCTATTTAACATATATTTTTTTTCAGATATAATCATAGAAAATGATTTATGCAATCCTTCGCCTTGTGGCGCCAACGCAATATGCAGAGAAGGTACTTGTACTTGTTTACCTGAATATCAAGGCGATCCATACTTTGGTTGTCGTCCGGAATGTCTTATGAGTGCAGACTGTCCACAAAATAAAGCCTGTGTTAGACTTAAATGCGTAGATCCATGTTTAAACACATGTGGCAGAGAAGCTTTATGCAATATCTTTAATCACATACCGATGTGTACCTGTCCTAACGGGTACTCAGGTAATGCCTTCCTTGAATGCCGACCAGTAAAGATTACGGAGGTTCTAAATCCGTGCCAGCCATCACCTTGCGGACCTAACAGTCAATGCCGAGAAATTAATGGTCAAGCTATTTGTTCATGTTTAAATGGATACATGGGAGCACCACCAACTTGTCGACCTGAATGTAGTTCTAGCGCGGAGTGCGCCTTAAACCGCGCTTGTTCTAACCAGCGATGTGTTGATCCATGTAAAGGCAACTGTGGATCGGGTGCTCAATGTCAGGTTATTAATCATAATCCAATATGCTCGTGTCCAGTAGACCACACAGGAGATCCATTTAGCAAATGTATTATACAAGGTAATAAAAGCTAAAGTAAATTTATATTTTGTTACATTCGTGAATAAAATTTACATTAACAAATAACTTTATTTACAGATGTACAACAACAAGTTTATGTGAATCCATGTGAACCATCGCCATGTGGCCCTAACTCAATATGTAGAGAAGTAAATGATTCACCATCATGCACATGTCAAGTCGATTACATTGGGAAACCACCGAACTGTCGCCCAGAATGCATTTCTAATAACGAATGTCCAAACGAAATGGCTTGTATAAATCGAAAATGCAAAGATCCTTGCCCTGGGTCTTGCGGTTCAGGCGCAGACTGTAGAGTAATAAGTCATACTCCTCGGTGTTTATGTTCACCAGGTTACACTGGAGATGCTTTTATAGGGTGTCAAGTAATGGACGTACCTCTCACACCTTGTTTGCCATCACCATGTGGTTCAAATGCTATATGCAAAGAACAAAATAATGCCGGTGCTTGTGTTTGTTTGCCTGATCATATTGGTAATCCTTATGAGGGTTGTCGACCTGAATGCGTTGTCAATTCAGACTGTTCTACGAACTTAGCATGTATCCAAAACAAATGTAAAAACCCTTGTAATAATATCTGTGGCCACAATGCTGTGTGCAATGTAATAAACCACGCACCTTCATGTCATTGCTTACCTGGCTTAACAGGAAGTCCGTATCAGAACTGCTATGAGGAAAAACTTGCCGATGTACCTTCAATACAAAAAGATCCATGCTTACCATCACCTTGTGGCCCAAACAGCATTTGCAAAAATTCCAACGATCAAGCCGTATGTACTTGCCAAGCAGAATATTTGGGAACTCCACCTAACTGTAGACCTGAATGTCTCATCAGTTCTGAGTGTAATCAACAACAAGCTTGTGTTAGACAAAAATGCAAAAATCCATGTGAAGGGGTTTGCGGACAAAACACTGAATGCAAAGTTATCAATCACAGTCCGATTTGTTCATGCCGAGCGCAGTACACGGGTGATCCATTTAGCAGATGCTATTTAACCCCAAGTACGTATACTACATCATTTCAAAATTGGTTTTAATGTTTTTTTTCTTCAATATCTATATATTGAACATTTATTGATATTATTACTAAAATTTATTATGTTTAATAAATACATTCCTTCATTCCATTTTAGTCGCTGACATTGTCGCAGTACCAAGCAATCCTTGTTTGCCTTCTCCATGTGGACCATTCTCTCAATGCAGAGATGTAGGCGGAATACCTTCATGTTCCTGTTCGCCTCAATACATGGGTAGTCCACCGAATTGTCGCCCGGAGTGCTCTATAAACACGGATTGTTCTAGTGAATTGGCATGTATAAATGAAAAGTGTATAGATCCTTGCCCAGGATCATGCGGTGTTAATGCGAATTGTAGAGTACAAGGTCATGTATCTATATGCACATGCTTCGATGGATACACTGGCGATCCATTCCAGAGGTGTAACTTCAAACCAAATATAGGTACAATTTTTTTTTATTTATTTAATAAATATCTATCATATAACTATAATTATATTGTTATTTATGTAATTTATTTTCAGAGCCCATGGTGACAGATCTATGTAACCCATCCCCTTGCGGTCCTAACGCAGATTGCAATGACGGTGTCTGCACATGTAGAGCTGAATATAACGGTGACCCGTACTTTGAATGTCGTCCCGAATGTACTATAAGTTCAGAGTGTCCTAGAGACAAAGCTTGTGTTAGGAACCGATGCGTTAATCCATGTATTAACACTTGTGGAATAAACGCTAATTGTGAGGTTATAAATCATATGGCTGTTTGCACTTGCCCAATTAAAACTACTGGCAATGCTTTCATAGAGTGTAGTCCTATGAGAGGTAAGCTATACATCATTTTAATAATGTGCTCAATAACTAGTACTAAATGAATAGAAAAATGTTTATACTTTTTATGTATTTGTTTTAGATATTATTCCATCTAATCCTTGCCAACCAAGTCCTTGCGGCCCACACAGCCAATGTAGAGTGTTTAATGATCAGGCCGTTTGTTCGTGTTTATTGGGTTTCCGAGGTGCCCCTCCTTCTTGTCGACCAGAATGTGTAGCAAGTTCAGATTGCTCTCTAGATAAATCATGCAGTAATCAAAAATGTATCAACCCTTGTCAAGGAACTTGTGGAATATCAGCGATATGCCAAGTTGTTAATCATAACCCTATCTGCTCGTGTCCTGCAGAAATGACGGGAGATCCATTTACGAGATGTACATTAACCCGTAAGTCACTGTGCTTAACTTATATTTCATTATTAAAACAAATAATTTAGATTATGAATTTTATTATGATAATATAATTACTGTTTTAGCTCTGGCAGCGCCTGTTGTACCATCGAATCCTTGTGTACCTTCGCCATGTGGACCTAATTCTATATGTCAACAGACAGGAGGAGATATTCCTTCTTGCCAATGTATGCCTGAATACATTGGGGCACCACCGAACTGCCGTCCAGAATGCATAGCAAATAGTGAATGTCCTGCACAGATGGCATGTATTAATAGAAAGTGTCAAAATCCATGTACTCAAGCATGCGGCTTTAATGCTGAGTGCAGAGTTGTTAGCCATACTCCCATTTGCATCTGCCCAGAAGGCTATACAGGTGACGCTGCTGTTCAATGCTCTGTTACTCTTATGGAGGCAGAAGTATTTGCACCTTGCACACCTTCACCATGTGGAACAAACGCAGAATGTAGGGAACAATCAGGAGCTGGTGCTTGTGTATGTGTTACGGGTTATTTTGGTAATCCGTATGAAGCTTGTCATCCAGAATGTTTAGTGAACTCTGATTGTCCTAGTAATAGAGCATGCACTAGAAATAAATGCATTGACCCGTGTCCTGGCACATGTGCTTCTAATGCTGACTGTCAAGTGGTAAACCATTCACCGTTGTGTACGTGTAAACAAGGATATACCGGCGATCCGTTTTCATACTGTAACTTAAGACGTAAGTATCTTTAAAACATGCAATATGTCCTCAACAAGTCAGTAGCTAATTTTTTATAAAAATAACATTTTTGTTTTTTTTGTAGCTGTCGAAGATACGCCTGTTAATCCATGTCAACCATCTCCATGTGGACCCAATAGCCAGTGTAAAGTATCAAATGGACAAAGTTTATGCTCATGTGTGCCCGAGTATAATGGTCTGCCACCTAATTGCCGCCCTGAATGCGTTGTGAGCGCGGAATGCCCCATGGAACAGATATGTAAAAATCAAAAATGTATTTCACCATGCCCCGGGCCCTGTGGACGGAACACTGATTGTAGAGTTATCAACCATAGTCCTATATGCACATGTCAGAATAGGTTCACTGGTGACCCGTTCTCTAGTTGCTATGTCATAACAGGTAATTCATTTTACTTAAAAGTTGTATCTTATTATTGAATTATATTTATTACAAAGTTTGTGTTTATTAGTTTCAGAATCACATATTGAAATTGAGAGAGATCCTTGCATTCCTTCGCCGTGTGGCCCTAATTCTCAATGTCGAAATCTGAACGGTATTCCATCATGTTCATGTTTGTCTAACTATGAAGGCAGTCCGCCTAATTGCAGACCTGAGTGTACTATAAATGAAGATTGTGCAAGTAATTTAGCTTGTATAAATCAAAAGTGTAAAGACCCATGTCCAGGATCCTGCGGAATTAATGCAAATTGTCAGGTTATAAAACACGTTTCGATATGTTCGTGTGCTGATGGATTTACTGGAAATGCATTCACTATGTGTACTTTTGTACCACCTAAAGGTAACTGAATATTTCTTTTATATCTCGATTAAATTAACTGTCGGGCCAAACGAGTACCTATTACAATAATGGTATCTCCTATCACATGTTATCTATTTAACTGAAAAGTGGAATTAGCCAACGCTGAAACCTTCAAATGATCTAGTAATTGATGCTCGCTTGTGGATTTGCTAAGACTAGAAAATTCATACTTAACTATTTTAACTAATTGCAATTATTATTTGTTACAGTGAATGATGATTTATGCAATCCCTCACCCTGTGGTAACAATGCTGAATGTTTTGACGGAAAATGTAACTGCCTACCAGAATTTCAAGGAGACCCGTATTTTGGATGCAGACCTGAGTGTGTGCAAAGTTCGGAATGCGACCGTGATAAAGCTTGTATACGTAACAAGTGCAAAGATCCTTGTCCAGGTACCTGCGCTGTTACAGCGACGTGCAATGTTGTGAATCATATACCTATGTGTGCATGTCCAGTTCGTATGACCGGTAATGCATTTGTCGAATGTCGTCCAATGGCAGGTAAGAGACCAACTACACATAAACAAGTAAAGGATACATAATTTATAAAATAGTTTTTATATTTTGATAGGGTCTTTAAAAGTGTCTTCAAATATAAGACGCATTTAGTACAATTTTCCAATATCCATAGTCCTTGTTTGTAAAGGTTTTTCATAGCTTATTTTTCAATTATTGTAAATTAGTATTAAAATAATATTCCTGACGAAATCAAGAATATTTTATTTATTTTGAAAGCTATTCATTTACATATCCTTTATTTCAGATTTAGTAATAACAACACCGTGTCAACCATCACCTTGCGGTCCAAACAGCCAATGTAGAGAAATAAACAGACAAGCAGTATGTTCTTGTGCTCCCAATTATATGGGGGCTCCTCCAGCTTGTAAGCCTGAGTGCACAATTAGCGCTGAATGTCCATCAAATCAAGCTTGTAGCAACCAACGTTGCGTCAACCCATGCGTTGGTTCATGTGGTGTAAACGCTGAATGTAAAGTAGTAAACCACAATCCAATCTGCACATGTCCAGTATTATTCACGGGGGATCCATTTTCACGATGCATAAAACTTCGTAAGTACTTTTATACATGCATCGTTACATACTTACATAATTTCGATTAAGAAAAACCATTTATACTGTACGTTGTTTTACAGCTGAACGTTTACCAGAGCAGGTGAATCCTTGTACTCCGTCGCCATGTGGACCGCATTCTCTTTGCAGAGAAGTTAATGAAGCGCCATCTTGTACATGTCTTGAAGGCTACCACGGCCAAGCTCCTTATTGTCGACCAGAATGTACAAGCAATGAAGAATGTTCTATTAACCTATCTTGCGTTAACAATAAATGCAAGAACCCCTGCATTGGAGTATGCGCCACTAACGCTGAATGTAAAGTCGTTAGCCACTCTCCTATTTGTTTATGTTCATACGGATTTACTGGTGACCCGTTCTTTTTCTGTGTCGAAGAAAAACTCCAAATAGAAGTTATTTCAACGCCGTGTTCACCTTCACCATGTGGAGCTAACGCTATTTGCAAGGAACGAAACAATGCCGGATCATGTTCTTGCTTTGAAGGATACGTAGGAAATCCATATGAAGGCTGCAGACCTGAATGTGTTGTAAATACGGATTGTCCATCGAATAAAGCATGTATTAACAACAAGTGCGGAGATCCGTGTCCTGGCAGTTGCGGCACTAACGCAGAATGCCAAGTTGTAAATCATGCCCCGCTCTGTAGCTGTTTCAATGGTTATACAGGAGATCCGTTTAGATATTGCGTTTACCAAGGTAAGTTTTCTATTCAAGTTTTAATAGAATGTCTTGTGTTTGTGTTTGATAAGTGTTAATTATGCTGTTTATTTTCATAGAATCTTTACCTCAAGCAAGTCCTGTAGATGTATGTTACCCTTCACCATGTGGTCCTAATAGTCAGTGTAAAGAATTAAACAGTCAAGCTGTGTGCTCCTGTTTGCAAGAATACATCGGATCGCCACCTAACTGCAGACCAGAATGTGTTCTAAGCTCTGAATGTGCACAAAATAAGGCATGTATAAAGCAGAAATGCACGGACCCTTGTCCTGGACCTTGTGGAATAAACACCAACTGCAAGGTCATAAATCACAGTCCAATTTGTTCATGTCATGCATTATATACCGGTGACCCCTTCACAATGTGTACTGTTATTAAACGTAAGTCAAAAAGTTGCTTTTATTTGATGTGTATTTTTGTACAAATATGAGTTTTAAAAGAAAGTTAAACAAACATTTTATAATTGTAGATGATCCTGTCCCTGATATACAGAATCCATGTGTTCCGTCTCCTTGTGGCCCACACGCGGAATGCAGAAACGTTGGTAACACCCCATCTTGTTCATGTCTTCCAACGTTTATTGGTAGCCCACCAAATTGTCGACCAGAATGTACGATACATTCGGAGTGCCCAAGTGATAGAGCCTGTATTAACTCTAAATGCCAGAATCCTTGTCTTGGTTCATGTGGAATATCGGCTGTTTGCAGCGTTCAAAATCATATTCCGATCTGTACATGCATCGAGGGATACGTTGGCGACCCTTTCAGTAGCTGCAGAATTAAACCATTGCAAGGTAAATTTGGTATTTAATTATCCTAAAACGTCAACTTAATGTCAAAACAATATGTGTTAATTTTAGTGTGTTTTGCAGTGGAACCTGCAGTAATAGACGACTGCACTAACATACACTGTGGTTCAAACGCAGAGTGTATAAATGGTCAATGCCATTGTTTACCGGAATACCACGGGGATCCGTACTTCAACTGTAGACCAGAATGTGTATATAGTACTGATTGTGATCAGACTAAAGCCTGCATACAAAGAAAATGTGTAGACCCCTGTATAGGAACATGTGGACAAAACGCTATATGTCAAGTGGTTAATCATATCCCCATGTGTAGCTGCAACAATGGATTCACAGGCAATGCATTTGTTATATGCCAACCCATCAGAGGTAATGATTTATTTATTTTTAGTTATACTCATTGAACTTGTTATGTAAAGTCGCAAATAATGATCAACTTAATTGTTGTTTTTAGTTATGGCAGAAGAAAATCCATGCAGTACATCAGTTTGTGGTCCTAACAGTCAATGTAGAGAAATAAACAACCAAGCTGTTTGCTCGTGCTTGTCTACGTTCTTGGGCATCCCACCTGCCTGCAGACCTGAGTGTGTTGGCAATGCAGAGTGTCCGCAGAATTTAGCTTGTATGCAACAAAAATGTGTAAATCCATGCATTGGAACATGCGGCTTGAGAGCAACCTGTGAAGTTATCAACCATAATCCAATTTGTGCTTGTCCTGCTACGTATTCAGGGGACCCATTTGTTGCATGCACTTTTATCTCCAGTAAGTATTGTTTACCTTTTTAGGAAAGATTCCATTCTATCTTTTGCATTAGAAAAGAAATAAAATATAATTTTGTACTAAATATTATGATTTTTTACAGATGCACCACCACTAGAAGTCAATCCTTGCCAGCCTTCGCCATGTGGTCCGAATTCCATTTGCAAAGATATTAATAACAGTCCGTCATGTTCATGTTTGCCCGAATTCAAAGGTCAGCCTCCTTTCTGTAAACCAGAATGTATAAGCAACAGTGAATGCGTACCACATCTAGCATGCATTAATCAAAAATGCAAGGATCCATGTATTCAAGCTTGTGGAGCCAATGCTGAATGTCGTGTTGTAAGTCACTCAGCAATGTGTGTTTGTCCACAAGGCTATTACGGTGATCCTTTCACACAATGTACACTACAGGCTGTTCATGAACAATTAACTCCGTGTTTACCATCTCCATGCGGAACTAACGCTATTTGCAAGGAACAAAACAAGGCCGGATCATGTGTTTGTACCGAAGGGTATTTTGGAAACCCATATGAAGGGTGTCGTCCGGAATGTGTATCTAACTCAGATTGCCCAGGGAATAGAGCTTGTATAGGAAACAAATGTCAAGACCCATGCCCTGGAACATGCGGAATAAATGCAGAATGTTCCACAATAAACCATTCGCCATCTTGCAATTGTGTTATCGGATATACTGGCGATGCTTTCCGTCGATGTAACCCAATACCTCGTAAGTAATTTAGTATTGAAGTTACATAACACACCTTTATCAATGTATAATAGCAATATTTTTACTCAATTTTATTTATTTTTAGTACAAGATTCAGCGCCGATTAATGTTTGTAACCCAAACCCATGTGGGCCATATAGTCAATGTCGTGAAATTAATAATCAAGCAACATGTAGCTGTCAGGTTAATTACATTGGAGAACCACCTGCTTGCAAGCCAGAATGTGTACTCAATTCTGAATGTGTCTCAAATAAGGCTTGTATAAATCAGAAGTGCGTAAACCCTTGTCCTGGACCTTGTGGCCAAAAGGCTGAATGTAGAGTTTTTAATCATAACCCGATATGTAGTTGTGGTAATGGATTAACAGGCGATCCTTTCACAAGATGTTATCTTAAGCCAGGTAATTAAGAAAGATAATATACTATATAGTCGCATAAATATTTGTTAAAATAAGAAAAAAAGCGCATTTTTTAAATTGTGGTCAATGTATTTCAGTGTCTCAACCAGCTTTAGAAGCACCTAGGGATCCTTGTGCACCCTCTCCATGTGGACTATTTGCAATTTGTCGTGAGATCCGCGGCCAAGCTACATGTTCTTGTGCTACAAACTACATCGGGAGTCCACCTAACTGCCGGCCTGAGTGTATCACTAATCAAGACTGCATTAGCTCATTAGCATGTATCAATGAGAAATGTAAAGATCCTTGTCTCGGATCTTGTGGTCAAAACGCACGCTGTTCTGTTTTAAATCACGTTGCGATTTGTACATGTCTAGATGGTTACAAAGGTGATCCATTCAGTTCTTGCATAGTGCAACCCTTAAAAGGTGAATTTTATTATCCTTATCGTATAATCATAGTTATTAAATATAACCAAATTAAATAAACACGAATAATAATTTTTAAACATAATATCATTACTATATTTGTTTTAATGTATAATGCATAGAAAATGACCACTGCAAACGTACATATTTACAAACAAAAAAAATTACATGTAACTGAATCCGATATCTCTACTTATTAGTCACATACCTTAAATTAGTAGTCCCAAGAATTTAAATAAGGAATTAGAAATACTGTAAACACATTGCAGGTAAACAATAATATAAAAGAAAGAGGAAAACGACATAACCGATAGGCTTAATTGCTTGACAATACAGTGTAGTTAAATGGTTTTATGTTTCAATTTCAGATCCAGAACCAATAGATTTATGCAATCCTTCTCCTTGTGGATCTAATACTGAATGTCACAACGGTGTATGTACGTGCTTGATAGAATATCAAGGTGACCCATATCTCGGCTGCCGGCCCGAGTGTACTGTCAGTACTGATTGTCAAAGACATCAAATTTGTACCCGTAAGAAATGTGTGAATCCATGCCCAGGCACTTGTGGACCAAATGCTTTCTGTGAAGTTATAAACCATATTCCAATGTGTAGCTGCCCTGCAGGTTATACAGGAAATTCATTTGTTTCATGCAATGTTCTTCAAGGTAAGAAATCAGAATTGATTTTTTTAAGATAAATATTACATATATATTTTAACAATTTGAACAATTTTAAAATTTGCCTTCTTTTTTAGCACCATTGCCAACAAATCCATGTAATCCAAATCCATGTGGTCCAAACAGCCAGTGTCGAGAAACAAACAACATCGCCGTATGCTCATGTGTCCCAGGATATTCTGGAAATCCACCTACTTGTAGAGCGGAATGTACTACAAGTGCTGAATGCCCATTAAATAAGGCGTGCAATAATTATAAATGCATTGATCCTTGCATTGGAGCGTGTGGAGTTCGTGCCTTATGTCAAGTTGTAAATCACAACCCCATATGCTCATGTTCGAGTGAACTTACTGGTGATCCCTTCAATAGATGTATTCCAAAACGTAAGTACATTGTTACATTATACAGGGTGGCTCATTCAAATGGGTCAGTATGGGAAAGTCTTAAACTATAAGTCATACGAAGATTTGTTTTTAGGAACCATGTCACCGATTTTCATAAAAAGAAAAACTGCATTCATACATTTGAAAAAGATACTGTACCCAGTCGGGAATCGAACCCGGTTGTTCAGCAAAAATAAAATTTTACTTTTTCTATTTAACTATCGATTCTGTAGGTCTTAAGCAGTAAATGTCTCTAAGAAACATTATGTCTAAAATTAATAAAATGCATTGTTTTCATATACTTTAATTTATCATAGTGGTGTTCGAAGAGAAATGAGCCACCCTATATATGCATTAAAATACGTTTTGACATTCAACGATTAAAATAATCATTATTTTGTTTTTTCAGCGCTTGAAATTCCTCAACAAATAGATCCATGCCTGCCCTCACCTTGCGGTCCTAACGCAATTTGTCAAAATTTGAATGAATCTCCATCTTGCACATGTATGACTGAATTTATAGGAACGCCGCCTAACTGTCGTCCAGAATGTGCTAGCAACAGCGAGTGTCCAAATCACTTA
Source organism: Schrankia costaestrigalis (assembly GCA_905475405.1). NCBI lineage: Eukaryota > Metazoa > Arthropoda > Insecta > Lepidoptera > Erebidae > Schrankia > Schrankia costaestrigalis. Next base: position 10,947,048 of record FR997832.1, read on the forward strand.
GCGTGTATGAACAACAAATGCAGTGACCCTTGTGTTGGAGCATGCGGGTCAATGGCTCAATGCCGTGTCGTCAGTCATACTCCTAATTGTGTATGCCCCCAAGGTTATATTGGAGATCCTTTCTTGTATTGCAACGTACAACATGATGTTTCATCTTTAGAACAATCGACTCCATGTTCGCCATTTCCATGTGGAAGCAACGCTGTCTGCAAAGAGCGCAATAATGCTGGATCTTGTATTTGCTCTCCTGGTTATTTTGGAAATCCTTACGAAGGCTGTAGACCAGAATGTACAGTAAATACAAACTGTCCATCCAATAGAATATGTCAACAAAATAAATGTCAAGATCCATGTCCAGGAACGTGTGGTACCAATGCTCAATGCCAAGCAGTGAATCACGCACCCATTTGTTCATGTAATAGCGGTTATACTGGCAATCCTTTCCAATATTGTACGGTTATTCAACGTAAGTATATTTTTGCGATAAGAATATAAATTTATTAGCTTATTTTGTAACAAATAATTCATTACTGTCTTTTCAGAAGTCGAGCCGCAGACAAACCCTTGTGCACCATCTCCGTGTGGGCCAAATAGTGCATGTAAAGTAATAAACGATCAAGCAGTGTGTACTTGCTTACAAGATTATAGAGGAGCGCCTCCAAACTGCAGACCTGAATGTGTTATTAGCGCTGAATGTCCATCAAACAAAGCGTGCACTGCTTTAAAATGTATCGACCCATGCATTGCACAGTGTGGCCACAACGCAAATTGTCTAGTTATCAATCACAGTCCTATTTGCTCATGCCGAGGTAGTTTTACGGGTGATCCTTTCAGTAGATGCTATCAACTATTACCGGCAATCATCGCAGAAGACGAACAAAGGAATCCTTGTATACCTTCGCCTTGTGGACCGTTTAGTGAGTGTAGAGACATTGGAGGTATACCTTCATGCACTTGTTTAGCCAACTACATAGGTGCACCACCTTCTTGTCGGCCAGAATGTATAATCAATGCTGATTGCTCAAGTAATATGGCGTGCATTAACCAAAAATGCAAAGATCCATGTCCAGGCTCATGTGGTCTAAATGCACAATGTACTGTCAAGAAAAATATTCCTATTTGTACTTGTCTAGATAATTATGTTGGGGATGCATTCACCCAGTGCACTTTGCAAGGTTTGTATTTTTAGTTCAGTTAAGTAAAATATTAGTGTTCTTCAACATAACTTCTCAAATGTCTTAAAATTTTTACAGAACCACCTAAATATGATGAAATTGATTTATGCAATCCTTCGCCCTGTGGGGCAAACGCAGTTTGCAATAATGGAGAATGTACATGTCTGCCTGAATATCAAGGAGATGCATATTATGAATGTCGACCAGAATGCGTTCTTAGTTCAGATTGTCCTCAAAATAAAGCATGCTTCAAAAACAAATGTATGAACCCATGCAACGCTGGAGTATGCGCAAATAATGCTGTATGTGAAGTAGTAAATCATATTCCTATGTGTCGTTGTCCGGAAAGAATGACGGGTAACGCATTTGTTCAGTGTTCTCAAATGAAAGGTAATATAACAATGGAATATTATTTATTCATCATTTTAAATGAGACAAGCTTCTTCAATAATAACGTAATTGTTTCAGTTATGCATACGCAGCCATGTCAACCTAGTCCATGCGGACCTAACAGCCAATGTCGAGAAGTAAACAATCAAGCCGTATGCTCTTGTTTAAGTGGATATAAAGGCACGCCGCCGTCATGTAGACCTGAGTGTACTGTTAGTTCTGACTGTTCACCTAGCGAAGCATGCAGTAATATGAAATGCATTAATCCTTGCCAAGGATCCTGTGGCGTAGGAGCTAAATGTCAAGTGATCAACCATAATCCAATATGCTCATGTCCATCTTCTTACAGTGGAAATCCATTTGTCCGATGCATTCTCCAAGAATTTGTACCAGAATATGTAAATCCTTGTCAGCCATCACCTTGTGGACCAAATTCTATTTGCAAAGATAGTTCAGGAAGCCCTTCATGTTCCTGCATTAGTGGCTATGTAGGATCACCACCGTACTGTAAACCTGAATGTATAAGCAACTCTGAATGTCCGATTAGATTAGCCTGTATTAATGAAAAATGTGTAGATCCATGCATAGGACTGTGTGGATCTAACGCAATGTGTCATGTAACAAGTCACTCTCCATTTTGTGTGTGTTTGCCAGAGTTTACAGGCAACCCATTAGTACAGTGCAATAGACAAGAAATCGTTCAAGATATTACCACACCCTGTCAACCTTCTCCTTGTGGCGCTAATGCTATTTGTAAAGAATATAATAAAGCTGGATCTTGTACGTGTTTGCCTGATTACTACGGCAATCCATATGAAGGCTGTAAACCTGAGTGTGTTATTAATACTGACTGTCCATCAAACAAAGCGTGCCTTCAAAATAAGTGCCGAGATCCATGTCCAGGTGCATGCGCTCCTAATGCACTTTGTCAAGTAGTAAATCATGCTCCTTCATGTTCTTGTGCTCGCGGTTACACAGGAGATCCATTCCGGTACTGTACAATTGAACGTAAGTTATTTTACTTTAGTATAGTTAATGTATTTAAAAATGTACATGATAAACGATCTTTCTAATTTTCATTTTTATTATAACAGAAATTATGGATTTACCCATCGACGTATGCCGTCCATCACCTTGTGGACCAAACAGTCGATGTCAAGAGGTAAACAAACAAGCTGTCTGTTCATGTATGCCAAACTACATCGGTATCCCGCCTGGTTGTCGACCAGAATGTATTACAAGCGCGGAATGTCCAAGAGATAAAGCATGCATAAACGAGAAATGTGAAAACCCTTGTCTTAACGTGTGTGGCACTAACGCAGATTGCAGGATTATTAATCATAGTCCTATATGCAGTTGCAAACCTCGCTATACTGGAGATCCTTTTACTAGATGTAACCCAATACCACGTACGTATATTTTATATATTTTGGTTTTTTAAGGCATTTTTCGCACTAAGGATCAAGGCGTGTTTCGCAAGGACTTTTAGAGACATGAAATTAACGAGGATACAAAGTACGTCCAAATTCAAGACAATCATTTGTAGACCACACAAATAAGGCAGCCTCAATCAGGACCGCTATACCATCGGTGCAATTTTATTGGAGAAAGCCTGTATATGATATCTATAGTAGCAACATTTACATTTATATATTTTTACATATTAACTGTTATTTTATTTGTAGCGCCGGTTGCAAATGCTGAGTTGGAACCTTACAGAAACCCGTGTGTACCCTCACCATGTGGTCCAAACTCAATTTGTCAGCAAATTGGCAATGTTCCTTCTTGCACTTGTATGCCTAATTATAATGGTAGTCCACCAAACTGCAGACCCGAATGTACAATTAATTCAGAATGCGCAACCTCTCAAGCCTGTATACAGCAGAAATGTCGAGACCCTTGTCAAGGATCTTGTGGTGTAGGGGCATTGTGTAGCGTATCAAGGCATACACCTATATGCACATGTCCAGATGGTTTTTCTGGTGATGCTTTTACCATCTGTACTCCTAAAGCTCCAGGTAAGCTTTACATTTCCTTTACACTATAATAACTGAGTCTAATTTGCAATATTTATTATATTTTTTTAAATTATTTTTAGAAGCAGACATAATTGATCAGTGTAACCCATCACCATGTGGCACTAACGCAATTTGTAATGATGGCATATGTTCCTGCGTACAAGAACATCAAGGTGATCCTTACGTTGGATGTAGACCTGAATGTGTACTTAGTACAGATTGCGCACGAAACAAAGCATGTGTGAGGAACAAATGTGTAGATCCTTGTCCAGGCACTTGTGCTACAAACGCGATTTGTGATGTAATCAATCACGTTCCTATGTGCAGTTGCCCTCGGGGTATGACAGGAAATGCATTTTATCATTGCGAACCTATTCAAGGTGAGTCAACGTATATCGTATTAATAAGGCCCAAACATTTCATTTTTCTAGTTTTTAAATTGCTTAACTCGAACTTTGTTGTTGTTTTGTATTTTATGGTCACCCCAGGATACATACTTATATTTTTTACAAATAGTTTAAGCAGTAATTTTATTTCAGCACCGATCGTGACAAACCCGTGCCTCCCTTCACCATGTGGTCCAAACAGTCAATGCAGAGAAATTAACGGCCAGGCTGTATGCACTTGTGTAATTGGATATTTAGGAAGTCCACCTCTGTGTCGTCCAGAGTGTGTAGTCAGCTCTGACTGCCAACTCAATAAAGCCTGTAGCAATCAGAAATGTATTGATCCTTGTGCCGGTTCATGTGGTATAGACGCAAAATGTAGCGTAGTGAAACACAATCCTATATGTACATGCCTTCCGAGATATACTGGGAATCCATTTATAAGATGTATACCAAACAGTACGTATTGTAGAGTATTTTTTTTATATTTTGAGATACATTTTAACTCTTGAAAGGTATTGTAAAAGAATTTGTTTTTAGGAGAACCTCTTGCAGATGTGACACCATGTACACCGTCTCCCTGCGGACCGAACTCAATGTGTAAAGAAATATCAGGATCTCCCTCATGTACTTGTTTACCTGAGTTCTCTGGCTCTCCACCTTATTGTAGACCAGAATGTACCAGCAACAATGAATGCCCTTCAAATCAAGCATGCATCAATCAAAAATGCAAAGATCCCTGTGTTGATCGTCAAAATTGCGGTGCTAACGCACAATGTATGACAATCAGTCATTCTCCAACATGTTTCTGTAATAATGGTTTTATAGGAGACCCTTACTCATTCTGCGACCAGCCTCACGACCACTTCCAAGAAATAAGCTCGCCTTGTCAACCATCACCTTGTGGCTCTAATGCTGTATGCAAAGAGCATAATTCGGCAGGTTCCTGTACTTGTATACCTGATTACATTGGTAATCCATACGAAGGATGTCGACCTGAATGTACAGTGAATACTGATTGCATATCTAGTAAGTCTTGTATTCGCAATAAGTGTCAAGATCCATGTCCTGGAACATGTGGACCGGTTGCAATCTGCACAGTCATTAATCACTTACCAACTTGCTCTTGTCCCGGTGGATACTCAGGTGATCCATACAGAAGATGTGATATTTTAAGAGGTATTTATTAAATAATAAACCATTATACTATAAAATCTATAAATTCAATCAGAATTACAAAAAAATACTCCTTTCTTTTTCAGACCCAGTTCCAGAAATTTCATCACCTTGTTCACCAAACCCCTGTGGGCCTAATAGTATTTGTCGAGAAATCAATTCTCAAAGTGTTTGTTCTTGTATGCCAAACTTCGTGGGTTCTCCTCCTGGATGTAGACCTGAATGTACCATTAGTTCGGAATGTCCTACTAACAAAGCCTGTATAAACCAAAAATGTTCTGCACCGTGTCCTGCACATTGTGGTTTAAATGCTGATTGCAGAGTTATAAATCACAGTCCCATATGTTCATGTAGCACAGGATTCATTGGTGATCCATTTACTCGTTGCTACCCTCAACGTAAGTAATATTTTAAGGTAGTAACTTAATAAACAAATTCCATTTGTTGTTAAATTGAACATTAATTTAATCTCTAATGTTTTAGCACAAATTCAACACATTCCTGAACCTATTAGGAATCCATGCGTGCCGAACCCTTGTGGCGAGAACGCAATATGTCGTGATATAAATGGCACACCATCATGCACTTGTATGCCTGACTATCTAGGATTACCTCCTAACTGCAGACCCGAATGTGCAATTAATCAAGATTGTCCATCCGATAAGGCTTGTATGAAATTAAGATGTCGTGATCCATGCCCTGGTAGCTGTGGACATAATGCTATTTGTAATGTTTTCTCACATGTGCCATCATGTACATGCATACAAGGTTATACTGGAGATCCTTTCTCATCCTGTATTATCGTTCCTCCAAAAGAAGGTAAAATATGACTATGATCCTTAAAATTCATTTAAGCTTTGTTTGGCGACTTGTTCAATGACTTATTATAATTACTTATTTTTTCAGATGATTTTCCTGTAGATCCTTGTAACCCGTCACCTTGTGGATTTAATGCTCAATGTAGAGATGGAGTATGTACCTGTTTAATTGATTATCAAGGAGATCCCTACTACGGCTGCAAGCCAGAGTGTTTATCTAATACCGACTGCCCATTAAATAAAGCCTGCGTTGGAAACAAATGTATCAATCCGTGTCCAGGAACTTGCGCTGTAACAGCTGTCTGTGACGTATACAATCATGTACCTATGTGTTCTTGCCCTGAGAGAATGTCTGGAAATGCTTTCATAGAATGTCATTCCTATGAAGGTATTATATCTTGTTTTCTAAATAAATTATAAATTGGCTAAATTTTTATTGTATAATTTAATATCTGAACGTTTTTCAGTTATGCATGTTGAACCTTGTAACCCAAGTCCATGTGGTCCCAACAGTCAATGTCGACCAATAAATAACCAGGCAGTTTGCTCATGTTTGCCTACATTTATCGGAAGCCCGCCATCTTGTAGACCTGAGTGTACAATTAGTGCTGAATGCCCCTTGAATGAAGCATGTAACAATCACAAGTGCATTAATCCATGCATTGGAACTTGCGGTTTTGCGGCCAAATGTGAAGTGGTTAATCATAACCCGATTTGTTCATGTCCTGCGCAATATACAGGAGATCCGTTTACACGCTGTGTTCCGATACGTATGTATTCATGTTTAATAAATTTCATTTTATATTGTCTATTTTGCGACTTAGCATTTTAGACATTGTTGTACTTCGATTTATAAAAATTATAATCCACTGGTTTATTTCAGTTGCTACTCCTGTAACGCCTGTGGATCCTTGCATACCTTCGCCATGTGGTCCCTATTCAGCCTGTAAAGTGATTGGAGATTCACCATCTTGCACATGCCAGTCTGATTATTTAGGTGTTCCACCTAATTGTCGACCAGAATGTGTCAGTAATTCTGAATGCCCAAGTAATTTTGCTTGCATCAATCAAAAATGTAAGGATCCTTGTCCTGGCAGCTGCGGTTACAACGCTGACTGCAAAGTTATAAGTCATGCGTTAGTTTGTTCATGTCCATTTGGACAAACTGGAGATCCACTACTTTCATGTTCTCCACTTAAGGGTAAGGCCATTTTCATAAAAGTTTTGAAAATTTTGCTGTCTTTTATTTGCAATATTGACAATATTTTTGTTTTTATTTCAGATACAGCTATAGAATATAACTCACCATGTACACCTTCTCCATGTGGACTAAACGCTGAATGTACTGAAAGGAATGGAGCTGGAGCTTGCAGATGTATTCCCACATATGTGGGTAACCCTTACGAGGGATGTCGACCGGAATGTGTTATTAACAGCGACTGCCCACCTATGTTAGCTTGCACACAAAACAAATGTAAAGATCCGTGTCCAGGAATATGTGCTCATAATGCAATGTGCCAGGTCGCTAACCACCTACCATCATGCTACTGTCCCCCTGGGCTGACAGGAAATGCTTACGTTAATTGTGTAGAAAGGCAAGAAGGTAAAAATTATTTCTAAATATTTTTTTAAAAGTGATTTTTTTTTTATTTTACTTATATTTCCAATGTATTGTTTATAGATTTTACCAAACCGACGCCTTGTACACCTTCACCGTGCGGCCCTAACAGCCAGTGCAGAGAATTAAATTCTCAAGCTATTTGTAGTTGCCAATCTGATTTCATGGGAACGCCTCCAAATTGTCGACCAGAATGTACCATCAATAGTGAATGTGCAAGTGACAAAGCATGTGTTAATCGAAAATGTGTTAATCCATGTGCAGGACAATGCGCTAGGAATGCTAATTGTAGAGTCATTGCTCATAACCCAATATGTTCTTGTCAAGAACGTTTTACAGGAGATCCATTCAGTAATTGTGTACCTTGTAAGTATATTTAAAAATATGCAAACATATGCATTTAACAATTTTTATGACCTAAACTTAACCCGATCTTTTTTCTTCCTTTTTATAGTACCGATTAATATTCCCGTACAAGCAGAATACGTAAATCCTTGCGTACCGTCACCATGTGGACCGAACTCACAATGTGAAGAGTTTAATGGCAAAGCACGCTGCACATGTTTGCCAAATTACATAAGTTCACCTCCTCGGTGCCGACCAGAATGTACTATAAACTCGGAATGTAATACGGTGATGGCCTGCATTAACAATAGATGTACAGACCCATGCCCCGGAGCATGCGGTAACAATGCGCAATGTAACGTAAACAATCACTTACCAAGTTGTTCCTGTTTACCTGGATTCACTGGCGATCCATTTAGCCACTGCCAAGTAATACAAGCAGGTAAACATTTTATTATATCAGTTGTATTTTGTTGAATATACATTATTTTTGCAATCAATTACAGATTAAGAATATAAAATATCTAAACTGTATCATTCCCAACTGTGGGATTGCCATTTTATTGATGATAACCCTGCAAAAGACGGGTCTTCTTTTGCAGGGTTATCATATACAAAATCTAATATACGTGAATAGGAAGAGGCTTTTCGACGATAAATCTAGTAATACTTTGAATTTACTACTTTACTACTACTAATTTAGAACATCCATTTTGGAACTTACTCATAAGAAGATTAAACATGTAATGATGATAAGAATTGTACTTGGAGACCATTTATTTATTTATTAAAGTTTAATAAATTATAAAATTATTTTTTCCGTTTTCTTATAAAGTTTTTTGCTCTTTTAGATGTCGAACCAATCGAACCCTGTTCGCCTTCCCCGTGCGGCCCCAATGCACTATGTGACAACGGGTCTTGTTCATGCTTGTCGGAATATTTTGGTGATCCCTACTTTGGATGTAAACCTGAATGCGTCTTGAACTCGGATTGTTCACGAGATAGGGCCTGCATCAGAAACAAATGTAAAGATCCTTGTGATGGTACCTGCGGTACAGGTGCTATTTGTGAGACCATCAACCATATTCCAATGTGCTCCTGCCCAATAGGCTACTCAGGGTCACCATTCCATTACTGTAATGCAGTACAAGGTAACATATTAACCATTAAATTATTTTTAATTGTAATTAAATTATTTTTGTAATTTGTATTAATTACAATTGTGTAATATTCCAACAGAATCGCCAATCAACATGTGCCAGCCGTCCCCTTGTGGTCCAAACAGCCAGTGTAGAGAAGTGAGCGGCCACGCTGTGTGTGTCTGTATTCATGGTTATATAGGCAGTCCTCCAAATTGCCGACCAGAATGTACAATCAGTTCGGACTGTAAATTGAATCAAGCTTGTTCTAATCAAAAATGTATTGATCCGTGTCCAGGAGCTTGTGGACGTAATACACACTGTATGGTTGTTAATCATAATCCAATATGCACTTGTCTGTTTGGATATTCTGGTGATCCATTCTCTACATGTTACATAATTCGTAAGTATTATATTGTTTTGAAATTTTCCCTTATCATATTCCTCTTGAAGATATTACAAAGAATGACGAATGAGAATTGGTAATTGAAATAAAAAATGAATTTATATATATTAACAACTGTCATTTTGTCAACAGCTGCTGCACCGCCAGAAAAAATAAACCCATGCCTACCTTCACCATGTGGACCTAACTCCGAATGCTCAGAAAATGGACAAAATGCTGATTGTAAATGCATGCAAGATTTCATAGGGGCACCACCGAACTGTAGGCCTGAATGTACGAGCAATACAGAATGTGCATCAAATATGGCATGTATGAACAGAAAGTGTCAAAATCCATGCAATGGTGCATGTGGTATAAACGCTGAATGTAGAGTTGTCAGTCACACGCCATTGTGCATGTGTCAAAATGGTTATACCGGTGATCCATTCATGTCGTGCCAGTTCTTGCCAATACATGACGTAGTTAATGAACGTCCTACTCCATGCGTGCCATCGCCTTGCGGCGCAAACGCTGAATGTAAAGAACAAAATAATGCTGGATCTTGTACATGCTTACCTGGCTACTTTGGCAATCCTTATGAAGCGTGCAAGCCAGAATGTTTACTTAACTCTGATTGCCCTTCAAATCTGGCCTGTTACCAAAACAAATGCCACGATCCTTGTCCAGGAACTTGTGGATTAAATGCCTTTTGTAATGTTATTAATCATATTCCAAATTGCATCTGCTCTGAAAACCACTATGGGGATCCATACACAATGTGCACATATAAAGTTCAAGGTAATTTATTCTACATCTATATAATTTAGTATTTATATTAGCATCGATCAACTAAATTGTGTTTTTTTTATTTCAGAAGAACCAATAGAGCCATGTAGTCCTTCTCCTTGTGGCCCGAACAGCCAATGCAGGTCACAGAATGGAATTGCTATATGTACTTGCTTAATGGGATATCGAGGATCTCCACCTTTATGTCGACCAGAATGTCTTACTACATCTGAATGTGCACTAGATAAAGTTTGCGAAAACTTTAAATGTATTTCACCTTGTGATAAAGCATGTGGAATACAAACAGACTGCAGAGTCGTCAAACATAATCCTATTTGTTCGTGCAAACAAGGCTACACTGGCGATCCATTTACTGTATGTTATATAGTTCCTGAGAAGCAACCAACAGTTATGGATGAACCCGTAAACCCATGCTTGCCTTCTCCTTGCGGATTAAATAGTGAATGCAGAGATGTGGGAGGTTATCCATCTTGTTCTTGTTTAATGGGGTATTTCGGCAGCCCTCCAAATTGCAAAGCCGAATGCGTCGTTAATACAGATTGCAGCAATGATAAGGCTTGCTTAAACTTGAAATGTCAGAATCCGTGCTTAGGTTCATGTGGTTTGAGTGCTATATGTAATGTCATTAATCATACACCAATATGTTCTTGTCCTGCTGGATATAGAGGCGATCCGTTTGCAATGTGTGAGATCAAACCACCAGGTAAATTTTATGATTCCTTTTTTATCTTTGTATTGTTCCTAATAAAATAGAATATTTACCAATTATTTTTAATTACAGAAAAACCCCAAAGTGTCGATCCTTGCCATCCTTCGCCCTGTGGTTCAAACGCTGTATGCCATAACGGTGAATGTACATGCTTGCCAGAATATCAAGGAGATCCATACTTTGGTTGCCGACCTGAATGCGTCTTAAGCACTGACTGTCCATTAGACAAAGCATGTTTACGTTCTAAATGTGTTAATCCATGTCAAGATATGTGCGGTATTAATGCAGAATGCAACGTATATAACCATGTGGCCATATGTAGTTGCCCTACGGGAATGACAGGCAGCGCATTCACGCAGTGCCAGAAAGTTGAAAGTACGTAATTTAATCCAAAACAATCCATATCAAAACGACGATATAATATAACTTTAGTCTTTATAAATAGCCTTTGTATGTCATAAATTTAAATTTACCTTAGTCAACGCAGTCAAGTTAACTTTAAAACATGTACAGCAAAGAATTGGATGCCTAGGTTTAAAGTAATACAATATCATATTATATTATTAAAGTTTGCATTAACCCAGCACCCTGGTAATGTACTGATTTGTCTTTATGCCTTTTTTTTACAGAACCGATCAATAGACCTTGTGAACCTTCTCCTTGTGGGCCTAATAGTGTATGTAGAGAAGCAAATGGACAAGCTGTTTGTGCCTGCGTTCAAGGATTTATTGGCAACCCTCCTAATTGCCGTCCAGAATGTATACAAAGTACAGATTGTCCTCCATCTCAAGCTTGCATCAACCAAAAATGCCAAGACCCATGTCCTGGATCATGTGGCTACAATGCACTATGTAACGTTCACAATCATAACCCAATATGTACCTGTCCTCCGAGACATACTGGTTCTCCATTTAGTCATTGCTACGGTAATTATTTAAATATATTTTTACAATTATGATATTCTCAGATTTATATTATGTATACAGATTGTTTACTAAATACTAATTTCACTAAATAAAACATATATTTATAGTTGCAGTTATGGACGAGCCACCTTCAAATCCATGTGTACCATCACCTTGTGGGTCAAATAGTATATGTACACCTAAAGGTGATTCACACGTCTGTTCTTGTCAGCCAACATTTGAAGGAACACCACCGCAATGTCGACGTGAATGCGCAAGTAGTGACGATTGCCCGTCAAATAAAGCCTGCCTTAATTACAAGTGCAAAGACCCATGCCCCGGATCCTGTGGAGCAAATACACAATGTGTTGTACATCTTCACAGTCCCATGTGCTTTTGTCTAGAAGGATTCACCGGAGATCCATTCACATTCTGCAATCCGAAAGTAGCTGATGAACCAGTGGATAGATGTAACCCTACACCTTGTGGAGCTAACGCTGAATGCAAAGTATCTGGAAATGGTGCACTGGCTTGTATTTGTGAACCAGGATACTTTGGTAATCCTTATGAGTCTTGCAGACCTGAGTGCGTAGTAAACAGCGATTGTCCGTATAATAGAGCCTGTCTAAGGAATAAATGTGTAGACCCCTGTCCAGGAGTGTGTGGATCTACAGCTATATGTCAAGTAATTAATCATGTGCCGTCATGTAATTGTGTACCTGGTTATACTGGAGATCCTTACTCCTACTGCCACATAGTAATCAACGAACCGCGTAAGTTTTATTAATATATAACATACCGATTAACTTTATGTAAAAAATAGTTATTTTATCCCTTGTATTTTCTTTTTTTTTCAAAACTCAATTTTCTACTTTTGTAGCATATAAGTAAACATAAATTTCTTTGTTGTTTTAGCACCCAGTCGAGGAAACCCATGTGTACCCAATCCATGTGGAAGTAACTCAATATGCAAAGACAATAACGGACTAGTTTCATGTTCGTGTATGCCTAATTTCCACGGCTCACCCCCTAATTGCCGACCAGAATGTACCGTTAACTCAGAATGTGACTCTTCTAAAAGTTGCATCCGACAACACTGTGTGGACCCATGTATTGGATCCTGTGGTCATAACGCTGAGTGCAGAGTTATAAATCATGCTCCAGTATGTTCTTGCCGAAAAGGTTTTGAAGGAGATCCATTTACTTCATGCTCTTCCATCAAAGGTAAATAAGCACGTATAAACGGAATGCAGTAATGTATAAAGAAATTTTAAAATATTAGTAAATATTAGCTACTATAAATAAAATTAATTAAAATAATAAAATACTTGATTTTGTGTTTTCAGATGTTCCAGAAGTAGTCCAAAATCCTTGTTCACCTTCACCATGTGGACCAAATTCTATATGTCAAATCATCAATCAAATTTCTTCATGTAGTTGTCTTCAAAATTATGTAGGATCACCGCCCAATTGTCGTGCTGAGTGTACTGTAAACTCTGATTGTTCTAGCAGTAGGGCTTGCATAAATTTCAAATGCCGGGACCCATGCATAGGCTCATGCGGCTTGCAAACCATATGCCAAGTTTACCAACATGCTGCTGTATGCAGTTGTAGAGAAGGATATACTGGAAATCCATTCCAAAGTTGTCATGTAAAACAGGAAATAGGTGGGTGTAATTTTATCAAATTCAATTTATTATTTCAAAATCACCTTTAAATATGTGCATAACACGTATCGTAGGGGCTATTTAGTCCATCGCTGCCAAGAATAGGTCTCTGGTGCGATTCCCGTTCAATCCAAATCTTATATATCTTAGTTTGTTACTACACATTATTATATTGTATTGTATTGTACACAGTACTACCTCTTAACCTTTTTAATGAATTTTATTTTTGTAATACAATATCATAGCCATCGTCCGCCATCCTAGGTAAAGCAGTATACTAAAAGTTTTAAGGCTAATTATTTAAAACACAATAAAAAACCAAAACAGGCATTTACTCAGTTACCTTAAATTATTGGTACATATAATTATTTACTTGCAGAGCCAGTCCCAGTCGTGTACGATAAATGCAATCCAAGTCCTTGCGGAGCAAATGCTGACTGCAACGATGGACAATGCACTTGTAGAAGCAATTACTTTGGAAATCCTTACCTAAGCTGTCGTCCTGAATGCACGCACAATTCCGATTGTAAATTTGACTTAACCTGTGTAAACAACAAGTGCATTAACCCTTGCACTAATCTTTGCGGACAGGGAGCATTGTGCGAAGTATACAACCATATACCAATGTGCGTTTGTCCGTCAAACACAACAGGAAACGCTTTCTTTTCATGCAAACCTTTACAAGGTATGTATTTTGTAATTTTATTGAATGAACTATGGACGCTGTAAAACGTAAAATGTTCATATTTTGAATACGCAGCTGAGCAATTAGATAGCGATATACCTAATATGAACAAGGAAGTGTATGAAGAAGGAAAGTTTACTGATCTTTACTAAACTACGTACCTATACGTACCTAAATTATTGGCAATATTATTTTTTGTTTGCTTTATTATAATGTGACAGGGTTGATCAAACTTGCATGAAAGACATTTATTGTGTCGATTATTATTTAATGTATGTGACTTTTATAGGCCAATAAATAATTTTTCTTTCTTTCTTTCATTTACCAATTTTATTTATATATAATACATTGTTTTAGTGATGTTCGATAGCAGTAATCCATGTGAACCGTCACCATGTGGTCCGTACAGCGTGTGCCGTGCAATGAACGGACAAGCAATTTGTTCATGTCTAATTGGTTACTTCGGCGTACCGCCGTCATGCAGACCAGAATGTTTGGTAGATTCTGATTGTACTAGTCTCATGGCATGCTCCAACCAACGATGTATAGATCCTTGTGTGGGCTCTTGTGGAATTAATGCTGAATGCCGAATTCATTATCATAAGCCCATCTGTTACTGTAGAAACGGATATACTGGAGATCCTTTCACTCATTGTGCTATAATCCAAAGTAAGTCTGAGGCACTCAGTAAGATAATATTTATAAGTATGTGAAATAGGCAGTTAACTTATTAAAATATTTGTACGACAGATGAACCGCCAGTGCCGAGAGAGCCGTGTGTACCTTCACCTTGTGGACCTAATTCCGAATGCCGTGTCATAAATAATGCACCCTCTTGTTCGTGTATTGGTGGATACATGGGACAGCCACCTTATTGTCGCCCTGAATGCACCACTAACAGTGAGTGTAGCTTTGATAAGGCTTGTATCAACACTAAATGTGCTGATCCTTGCCTTGGTGCTTGTGGGCTAAACACAGAGTGTCGCGTAATAAGTCACTCCCCACAATGTGCATGTCAAGCAGGCTACGAAGGAGATGCTTTCTACCAGTGTACACCAATTAAAGGTAAAAACTCAAAAACAAAGTAACTTAAATATTGGTGATCTTTTAAAAACTATGAACTAATTAAAAATGTATTTACTTTTAGATGTGCCAGCTCCAAAACCATTTACACCTACCGAACCATGTGTGCCTAATCCTTGTGGTTCAAATGCTATTTGCCAAGATCGAAACAATGCTGGCAGTTGCACATGTGTTCCCGGGTATTTTGGAAATCCATATCAAGGGTGCAGACCTGAATGTGTCATAAATTCTGACTGTTCAGAAAACCTAGCATGTATCAATAACAGATGCCAGGATCCTTGCCCGGGACTCTGCGGAATGCAAGCCGAATGCCAAATGGTTAACCACGTTCCCAACTGTGGTTGCCTATCTGGCTACTTCGGTAATCCTTATGACAAATGCATACTTCGAGAAGGTACATGCTTTAACATTTTTTATAAAACTATTTCTTCTTATTGTAACTGATTTTTATTCATTTATTATTTTATTATAGAACCACCGTCTGATCCTTGCAATCCATCACCATGTGGTCCATACAGTACTTGTAATGCTGTCAACAACAAAGCAGTATGTGCTTGTCAACCAGAATATGTAGGCCATCCACCAAACTGCAGACCAGAATGTTTGACCAGTTCAGAGTGTTCTCTCAATAAAGCGTGTGTAAGACAAAAATGTATCGATCCGTGTATTGGAGCTTGTGGAGATAATGCGCAATGTAGAGTACTTCATCACAGCCCCTACTGTACTTGTAACCCTGGTTTTGAAGGCGACGCATTCATAAGATGTACAAGAATTAAAATATTGCAAGAACCACCAACAAAATCTCCTTGTGAACCAAATCCTTGTGGTCCGTTCTCTACGTGCAGAGATGCATCTGGTTCAGCAATATGTAGTTGCAAAGAAGGATATTTTGGTGCCCCACCAAGATGTGCGCCAGAATGTGCCATCAATGAAGATTGTCCTAACAACAAAGCTTGTGTACGGGAAAGATGCGTAGATCCTTGTCTAGGTTCTTGTGGATCAAACACTGACTGCCGAGCAATGAATCATTTGGCTATATGCACTTGTATTCAAGGCTATCGTGGAAATTCCTTTGTAGGATGTTATTTGTTTGATGGTGAGTTGCAAATATGCTTTTAATACATATTTTCAATGGGCATTCCTAAAAAATCAGCATTCAAGTTCATCAGAATGTATGAATTTTGTATGTTTATAGTGTTCTCTTACAGAAACAAGAAATATCTTTCTATAGTTTAAAATAATATATTAAAGTCATAACTCAATATCACATTATATACCTTAAACATAACTTCCAAAGGATGCTTATTCCGTTTGAATTAACTTGCAAACATATTAGTAAAAAAAAATTTTTCAAATCGGTTTATCCGTTTTCGAGAAATCAGGTAACAAACACAAAAAAAAAGAAAAAAAAATACAACCGAATTGAGAACCTCCTCCTTTTTGAAGTCGGCTGAAAAATGAATACAAACCAAATGACACAAACGTCTATTTTCTTATATTAAATATTGGTATTTAAATGTACTTACATTTATTCTCTTTCTTTTGATTAATTTATTTGCCATAACGTATTCTGTTGGCTGAGTAGTTTAATTGGAGCAAAATTATTGAATTAGATTAAGGGTTTAAAAGTAGTATTTTAAACAGGCGTACATAGTAACTTGTATCGTGTATCTTAATATTTTTGGTGAACGGTTAAAATTTATAATTAAATATTATTTACAGAACCACCGTCAATAACAGTAGTCGATCCATGTTCTACAAACCCATGTGGAGTTAATGCTAACTGTAACAACCGTACTTGTTCGTGCATACCAGGATATTTCGGAAATCCCAGAATTGAATGTCGACCAGAATGTACTATTGATAACGAGTGCGATAGACAGAAAGCTTGTGTCAATTACAAATGTGTCGATCCTTGCAAAAACGCTTGTGGAGTAGGTGCTACCTGCAATGTATATAATCACATAGCAATATGCGAGTGTCCAGCACCTCTTCAAGGAGATGCCTTTATATCATGTCAACGAGTGATAGGTAGGTACTCATATTTGTTTTAAATTTAAACTGACTGCTAAGTAAATCACTCTAACCGGCTTATTTGTTTACTTTAAGCTACAGAACCAGTTGAGTCCGACCCGTGTTCACCAAACCCATGTGGACCAAACAGCCTGTGTCGTGCTGAAGGAACAGTAGCGCACTGCTCTTGTCGCCCACCTATGATGTCAGACCCTCCTAGCTGCAGGCCAGAATGCCGAACTTCTACAGAATGCAGCCTCGAGCTTGCTTGTCGTAACGGGAAATGCCGCGATCCCTGTCCAGGAGCTTGTGGTGCCCATGCTATCTGCCGAACAACACTTCATTCACCCATATGTAGCTGCCCACCTGGTTACACAGGAGATCCGTTCATTCGTTGCATAGCAGGTACCTACGATTATTTTGTTTAGTTTTCTAAGCAAAATAAGCTTTAATAAGGCTATTAACTCTATGTTAAGAAAATTTTACATTGTTCTGTTTTTTTTTTTGCAGTATTGGAATCTGAACCTAAGAAGAACACACCTTGCGCGGATTGTGGACAAAACGCCGATTGTTTTAATGGCCAATGTCAATGCAAACCAGGGTTCTTTGGTTCGCCACCATTTTGCAGTTATGAGTGTCTTGAATCTAATGATTGTCACTGGCACTTAACGTGTATTAACAGACATTGCGTAGATCCCTGTCCTGGAGCCTGCGGTCAAGGCGCGGACTGTTCACCAATAGCTCACGAGCCACGTTGCACTTGTCCCCCATCTACTACTGGAAATCCACTTGCTGCGTGTCATCCCATCGATAAAATTCGTAAGACAGATTAAGACAAACGGAATATTGCTTATCAGGAAAATGTCAAGAATCAGTTATAGTATTGTTCAATTATGACATTAAATTTATGTAGGGCTTTAGGGTATGACAATCTCGTGCTTTCTCTTTTAAAACTTAGGCATGGGTTTTACTGGCGAAACCGAGTGCGTCGTTCCCTGAATTTTGTAATTTGTGTGAGGCTAAGCTAGGTCAACGAGTGCTTGCAGTATTTGCTACGTAATTATCAACTACTCAGATTAAAATTTTAATATTGACTTACCAAATTCCAGAAAAACCACCAAACGATCCATGTGTTCCTTCACCTTGCGGACCTGGTGCAATTTGTCGTGTAAAAGGAACGAGTGCTTCTTGTGAATGTGAACCTGGTTTATACGGCGACCCGTACACGGGATGTAGACCTGAATGTGTTGCTGATTCGGATTGTTCACCATCAAAGGCATGCATCCGTTCCCACTGCGTTGACCCATGCCAGGGAACCTGCGGTGTTGGAGCTGACTGTGAGACCGTTAATCACATACCTTTATGTTCGTGTCCACCTGGAACAAGAGGAAATGCATTTGAAAGGTGTATTGTAGAAGTTACCCGTAAGTTGATTATTTATTTACTATCAATACAAATATACCTACATATTTTTAAGGAAACTTGTGTAACTAATCCAATTTAAATTTTATAGAACCGCCGTGTACACCATCACCATGTGGACCAGGAGCCTTATGCTCTGTAGTAGGTGTCAATGCAATCTGCTCATGTCCAACTGGTACATTCGGCGATGCATCTACAACTGGTTGTCGACCGGAGTGCGTCGTTAGTTCTGAATGTTCACGAGATCGCGTCTGCGTCCGAAGCAAGTGTGTGGATCCTTGCCCTGGCACTTGTGGAAATGGTGCTATGTGCCGTGTCTTCAACCATGCACCAATATGCTGGTGTCCACCCGCTACAACTGGTGATCCATTTGTCAATTGTTTGGGTAAGTTTACTTTTAAGTTACAAGACAACATACCAACATTAACAATTAAGAACAAGAACTATCGATAAATATCTTTGATATAATAACCTTATATAGTAATACTTTATGTAGGTACTTCATTTCTGAAGAGAGCAGGTAAATTTAATATTCTACGTGAAAATAAATTACATTTTACAATTGATACAAACCCACTGCAACCCAATCAACGAATTTCAAGTTTATCAAAATATTTTTTCTGTAGGTACGACGAAGCTGGCCTATTACGAAAAAAAATATTTCCTTAAATAAATTCACACCTAGGCCATATTTATATCCTTTTTATTTGTTTGTTTTTTAATTACATTATTTATTTTCAGAATCGTCTTCTAAGAAACCAGATCCTTGTGATCCCAATCCATGCGGATCTCAGGGTACCTGCCGCGAAGGAATATGCACATACTACGAGTGTATTGTCAACGATGATTGCCCTGGAGATCGAGCATGTATTAACAAAAAGTGCACCGATCCTTGCGTAAACGCATGCGGACTTAACGCTATATGTACCAGCGTGAGACATTCTCCTGAATGTTCATGTCCTCTCGGTTTTACGGGTTCACCATTTGTGCGATGTGAACGTATTATTGTGTCTGACAAACCAGCACCTATACCAGAATGTATAACTGATAGCCAGTGTGCTGACAATGCTGCCTGTGTATATTCTCGCTGTACGCCAGTCTGTGGCCCGAATAACTGTGGCCTTAATGCGCGCTGTATAGCAAAACAGCACAGAGCCCTCTGCACTTGCTTACCAAATTACGAAGGCGATGCTTATAGCGGATGTTACTCAGGTAAGTAATAAATATTTTAACTCATAAGTTTTAATTTCTGAATGTCTAGTTGTTAAGCAAAATGTAGTTGTGTGTAGGAATGCACTACATTTTATTAACCACCAAAATTATTTATTTATATACCCTTTTCTAATATCACAATGTTTTTTATTTTAGTGCAATGTCATAGCAATAACGACTGTCCTGATGACGAGAGTTGTGATAGCGGCTCCTGCGTGAAAGTTTGCTCGCGTATTCGTTGTGGCGTAGAAGCACATTGTGTCGCTCGCGGACATACTGCTTCATGTGAATGTGACGCTGGAGCACACGGCAACGCTTGGATTGGATGTCGTAGAGCTGAATGTGTTGTAGACGATGACTGTGCTTCATGGCTCGCATGCACAAGGGAAACTTGTAAAGATCCTTGTCTTGGCGCATGTGCTCAAGGTGCTATATGTTCTGTCGTTCGTCATGTACCAACTTGTGAATGCCCAAGAGGAACCCAGGGCAACCCGAAGATTGATTGTCGACCAGGTTCGTACATTGTTTTAGTTTATTACTCCGCCAAAAGTGACGATATTCTTCCCTTAGAAAATGGTACCAACAAGCTTTGTAGGGACTATTTTCTTACCTTAAATAATCGTACCAACAAGCTTTGTATTTAATATAAATACAACCGTGTTCGTTTGGTCAATGTTACATATCATATTTGTTCCTAATTATTTATGTTATTGTTTTAGTAATTGATGAAGCAGTATGTGAGCTGGACGCACAGTGTGGACCAGATTTAGCTTGTCTACGTGGTCAATGCAGGAACCCATGTGAAGCAACTTCTTGTGGCTCACGAGCCATTTGCAGAGTTTCAAATACGTTGCCTTTCCGTACACTTGTATGCGAGTGCCCTAAGCCTCTTGTAGGCGATGCTTCAGTAGAATGTAAACCTAGTAAGTATATTTACAAAACCTCTTCTTAAATTAAAATATATAAAATCACTCAAAATAAATAACACCTTATAGAAAACTATAAAAACATACGACTACCCTCTCAATGTATTTGTGATGCTCAAAATGTTTCATAAAAATAAGTGAGCGTAAGTATACGTAGCACGTGAATGTGCGAGTGATACTATATTTTAGATTATCTTGTTGGGATACTTGATTAATATTCACTTCAAGCGACAGATCATGCCTTTTAAAATATCGCGTTTCACTATTATAAATATTACATACAAGGGGGACGAACGCGGCATACTATTTGCCTTGGTCTATTGCCCGTCGTCACAAGTTGAATGACTAACAGATTACAGTCAGCTTGCGACCACGGTCAGTTGAGTGTAACCTGTGCTGAAACATCCAGAAAAACAAAGGTAAATAGAATGCGCCGTAATCTCTCTTTTATATAATTTTTATAATCGACCAGACAAAAAAATAACTTGTAATATCAGTTAATTTTATATTATGCAAACTTTCCTTCAATAACAAATTAAAAAAAAAAATTGAAATTGGTCTCTTAGAGAAAATTTTTCTATCAGTTTTTTTACTTTGAATGCTTCATTATGTTTTACTGAACTAATAACTTTTAGTTTAGATAAGGTTATAATTATTTATCTTTATAATTTTTGCATTTTTACACACAGTATTCGCAATTAATATGTGTGATTTCAAGACAGCGGGTGATACGCAACTGACGGTAGGTATTGAAGTGCAAACGCACCAAGTAATAATACAAGTTTGTGTACAACGCACTGTAGATACTCACTGGTAATTTTAAATCATGTAAATATATACAGCAATATGTAGAGATATCGGTTACTTACAGTTATGTATATATAATAATAGATGATTTTAACATTGAATTATCTTCCTAGGAGGTGAATGCAGTTCAGACACGGAATGTGGTGCAGAAGAACGCTGCATTAATCGGGTGTGCGTGAATGCATGTCTTGAGCTGAGATGTGGAGTCGGTGCACAGTGTCGCGCAATAAATCATCGCGGCGAATGTTCGTGTGTGCCACCACTACGTGGTGACCCACAGGTTGCCTGTACGCTGTCTGATATTCCCAATGCAGAATGTACGTCTGATTCAGAATGTGGATCAGCTGAGGCTTGCGTGTCACGTCGATGCGTATCGGCATGTGCTGGAGCGTGTGGTTCCGGGGCCTTATGTGAGGCCAGTAATCATCGTGCACGGTGCCACTGCCCGCCTGGCACAGCTGGTGATCCAGCGCGTAACTGTTATACACGTATGTATCTTCTAACTAATCAAAATAATGTTCATGTTAATAGAACTTTTGTTTTCAAATGCGGTCCTGCATTTGAAAACGAAAGTTTACTCAATCATCTTACAAAAGTTTTAAAAGTATATTATTGGAAAAGCCTTACTCGAAAATATATTTACGAAAAAATATTTTTTTTTACAGCGGAATGCACATCAGACGATAACTGTCCATTTGACAAGAGTTGTGTCAATAATTACTGCCAAGACCCATGCGCACTAGGAACGCCATGTGGGCGAGACGCAAACTGCGTGGTAATTGCTCACGTGACCAGTTGCCGCTGTCCACCCGGTACGCAAGGAGACCCTCGTCAAACATGTGTTTCTGGTATATGCCACTACAACGAAGACTGTGATGATTCTCAAGTATGTAACCGACTGAACAGACTCTGTCAACCAGCATGTTCAGACCAGTCATGCGCTCCCGACGCAATATGTACAACTAGAAACCATCGCCCAATATGTACATGCCCACCTGGCCGAAGCGGAGATCCTTATAGTAGTGGTTGTAGCGCAATACAGTATGACGATGAATGTACCAACGATGCTGACTGCTCATCTCCGTTCGCGTGTGTCAATGCTCGTTGCGTTGATTTATGCCTCGGAAATCCTTGCGATGTGGGTCTAATATGCAAAATCGTCGATACTCTACCTCTACGTGCCGTGGCCTGTGTATGCCCTGATGGTGGTCGTGTGGCTCCAGACAATGGATGTCGCGCTCCACCACGAGCCGAATGCAATAGCGATGATGAATGTGCGAATAGTGAAACTTGTCGACGAGGAAGTTGTGTGGAGTCCTGCAGAGCCGATCCTTGTGGTCAAAACGCTTTTTGTGAATCTATTGATCATGTATCACGCTGTACCTGTGCACCTGGTTATATAGGAAATCCACGAATAGAATGCAATACCGGTAAGCGAATAATTAAATATACTGTTCATTATACGTTAATATTATATTATTTAAAACACTTTAAAGTTGTAATTTTACAATTTTTTTTCTAATGACTTAAACAGAAATCGAAAATATTCTTGGGTATTTGTTACTTTGCTATAGAAACAGAAATAAAGTTTTTTTATAAATGTGACTACGAGTCGGTAGGGGTAAAAAGACATATCTTTAGTAATTTAATATTATTTATTTTACAATTAAACTAATTCCACCTTAATATCCTAGACCCCGCCAGTAATCTAATTTTTTTTACAGTGCCACGACGGCCAGTAATTGAATGTTTCAACGATCATGAATGCGGAGTGGAACGTGCATGCATTGATCGTACCTGCATAAACCCATGTACTGACGCATGTGGTCTGGGAGCTTTATGCCGAGTTATTAACCACAAACCTCAATGTACCTGCCCGAAAGGATACACTGGTGATGCATATGATCGTTGTGTACCTCGTAAGTATCTACTAATTCTTGAATGATGATTGACTGATATTTTCACATTTATCTAATCTCTATTCTCATTTATAAACTACCCAATGTTGGGTAATTGTTTACCCAACATTGGATAGTTTTATTGCTAGTTTATTAAAGTTGAATCTGTTAAAATGACTGATTTCTGATAATTATTTTATTTTATTTATTGTATTTTTCTTTATTCTAGCATCTGAACCAAAACAGATACCTGTTGGTTGTAAAGCGAACTCAGATTGTCCACTTTCGCAAGCTTGTATCAACAACGTATGTGCAGATCCATGCGCTTGTGGCTTAAATGCTGAATGTACTGTAGTGAGACATCATCCGGTGTGCTACTGCGATCGTGGATTTTCAGGCAACCCTTACGTAGGCTGTTCTAAAGGTAGGTTTATTATTAAATTTAAATTTTAAGACAATTCAAAATCAATAATTTATAGATTCATACGTAACTTCGAGTCCCTTTCTTAATTATTCGTTTTATTTCCAGTTGGTTGCGCTGCAGATTCAGAATGTTCTGAAAGCGACACTTGTTACAACGGTGCTTGTGTCAACCCTTGCGTTATTGACGCTCCTTGTGCAATTACTGCTGAATGCTTCGGAAAAGCACATAGACCAAACTGTCGTTGTCCCTCTGGCACCACAGGAAATCCTTACACTAGATGCCAAGCTGCTGAATGTGAAGTTCATAATGATTGCAATGACGACAGTGTTTGTATTAAAGGAGTTTGCCGAAACGCTTGCTCCAGTGAAGGTCGAGCGCCGTGTGCCGACAATGCTGAGTGTTTTGCACGCAACCACGCTGCATCTTGCAAGTGCCCAACTGCTCTTCCACTCGGTGACCCACTAGTAAACTGCCAACGACTCGCTATCACCGGTGAACCAGAATGTCGTGTTGATAGTGAATGCCCAAGTGGTTATGCTTGTCTAAGAGATAAATGTCGGGAAGCCTGTAATGAACTAAGACCTTGCACAGGAAGTGCTCGTTGTAGTGTATCCGATAGCGTGCCTTTCCGAACATTGATTTGCCGCTGTCCAGATGGATATATACCTGAAGAAGGAGGAAATTGTAAGCCTGCTCAACTACCACCCCTCAGTTGTTCTTCTGATCAAGATTGTGGTGACCACGAATCTTGTGTCAATAGAATTTGCCGTAACCCATGCAGTTGTGGTGATAACGCAGAATGTTTCATCCGCAATCACAGACCTATTTGTTCATGTCGCGAAGGCTTTGAAGGAGACCCGTATCGCAGATGCCATGTTGTCGGTTGTCGAAGTAATTCGGAATGTCAAACGAACGAAGCATGCGTTAATGGTAATTGTATTAGCCCATGCCTATTGAACAGCACCTGCGGTCCGAACTCTGAATGTTATGTCGAGAGAAATCAACCATTATGTAGATGTCGTTCAGGATATGAAGGTGACGGATATTTAGGTTGTCACGCTGTTGAATGTAGAACTAACGGCGATTGTCCACTAGACAAACAATGCCGTGCTCATAGATGTGTTAATCCTTGTTTAACTGGTCACTTATGTGGAAGAGGCGCAAGTTGTTTAGTTCGAAGCCATATAGCAGTATGTAAATGCGAACAAGGCTATGTGGGAAGCCCATATATAGAATGTGAACCACCAGCGGCTGAAGAATGTTTCGTAGACGCAGATTGCCCTTCAACACAAGCATGCCTGTCATCTCGATGTGTCAATCCTTGTACAGAATTAAGACCCTGTGCCACTCCGGCACAATGCGAAGTATCACCAACTTTACCTGTTCGTACAATGTTATGTACCTGTCCACCAGGATATGTAAGCAATGGAGGAGGTATATGTCGACCAGCTATAGCTATTGTGGATGTTGTTTGTCAAGCAGATGACAACTGTACTTCTAACCACGCGTGTGTGACATCCGTGTGTAAAAATCCATGTGAATGCGGCCCTAACTCTGACTGCAAAATTAAAAATCACAAACCAGTTTGTGCCTGCCAACCTGGCTTTATTGGGGACGCTCGTACTGGTTGTTACAAAGTTTTATGCCAATCTGATTCGCAATGTTCTGATGATGAAACTTGCTTTAATAGTCGGTGTGTACCAGCATGTGCAGTAGATGCTGATATTTGTGGAGAGTCTGCTGAATGCTACGGCACGGAACATCGTGCTTCTTGCAGGTGTAAGATTGGCACAATTGGTAACCCATCTATTGCCTGTACACCTATCGGTTGTCGTGCCAACACGGACTGTCCGTTTGATAAATCCTGCATCAACGGCAAATGTGTAACTCCCTGTAATGCGACAACTTGTAACGAGCCAGCAGAATGCCGTGTACATATCCATGATGTGCATTGTGTATGTCCACCAGGCTATCAAAGTACTGAGAATGGTTGTATAATTACTACTGAAAAACAATGTTCATCAGACACAGAGTGTCCTTCAGGAACTGCATGTTTAAACGCTAAATGTGTAAATCCGTGCCTAGAAATTAAACCTTGCGGCGTAAATGCTGAATGTAAAGTTATCGATACACTGCCTGTGAGAACAATGATATGTGAATGTATCCCCGGCTATAAAGGAAACGCTTTGATCGAGTGTACCTCAAACAGACGTAAGTATTTTTCCGTAAAAGCAATGTTATTTAAAATAACTCTTTAAAATATTTCTTAGACGTATACTCGTTATTTAAGTACTAACATTATATTACATTTGCTACAGGACCAATCGAGAAATGTATTGATGGACAAGGCATCGACTCCAACGGTGAATGTGTGCCATGCGTGGCTATAGAGGGTAGAATAGTTGACGCGCGGGGACGCTGCGTGTGTGACATTACTCGTGGATATGTGCCACGTGGCGAACAATGTGTCGAACAAGGTTGTCGCGGTGACCACCAATGCGATGATCGATCACGCTGCATCAACGGCACATGTGTCGATGCCTGCAAAGCTGAACCTTGCGGAGTTTCTGCAACTTGTGACGCTATAGGCCACCGTTCTCATTGTACCTGCATCTCTGGATATACTGGCAATCCACGAATTGGTTGTAATACCACTAACCCCCCTGTTTATCGAACCGACTTCCCGCTGCCCGATATGCAGGTAAGCAACATTAATTCTGTGGCCCATTTTAAGATCATAATATTAATCATAATTACTCAATCTATACTAATATTATAAAGAAGTAAAGTTTGTGTGTTTGTTTGTTTGTGTGTTTCTGACGTTGTAGGGGGTAATCTCTGGATCTACTGAACCGATTTTAAAAATTCTTTCCGTGTTGAATAGTCCATTTATCGGGGAGTGTCATAGGCTATATAACGCTATGACTAATAGGAGTTGAAATATGTTTAAAAAAAGTGACGCGTTTTTTTCGCCGCCTAAGTGGGCACGGGTCAGCTAGTATAAAATAATCTAAATAAAATTTGTATTGTACAGGTTCACTGTCTTGCTGACGGTGTTCGAGTGAGCCTCAAGATAAAAGACTTCAATGGAGTGTTGTATGTAAAGAGTTATAGTAAGGATGAACGTTGTCGTCTGGCTGTGGATACGCCTAAGGATGAAGAGAGTATTGTGGACTTCACCGTACACTTTGGAGAATGTGGTTTAGTACATGTCAATGTGAGTATAAGCTTTTTACAATGTATAAAAACTGAAAAACTAATACGTTACTTTTGAATACAGTAATATAATAGTAAATTATTTTTTATTTAATTTTACATTAACTGAAAAAGTATGTCCTGTTACTTTGTCATTGATTACAGAACTTTCAACTAGCAATTAGCGTTATAATAAATTGTACTTTTTAATTTCAGGGTTTAGCAAGTTTCGTCCTTGTTATGCAGAAACATCCTAAATTAGTAACATCGAACGCTAAAGCATTCCATATAAAATGTATATATCAGACAGGAGAACAAAATGTGACGCTCGCGTTCAATGTATCAATGTTGACCACTGCTGGCACTATCGCCAATACAGGCCCTCCGCCTACCTGCTCCATGAGAATTGTATCTCGGTCAGGAAGTCAGGTCAGCTCCGCGGAGATCGGAGAGAATCTGGTCCTACAAGTCGATGTGCAACCCTCAAGTAAGTTTTGCAAAAAGATTTAACACTGAATAATCAGATCTTGAATTAATAATAAATGTTACAGCCTTTAAATGTGATGGATTGTTAGTTACGTACGTTTGTATTCACATTATTCTAACTTTTCAGATATATATGGCGGCTTCGCGCGTAGTTGCATAGCAAAGACTAGTGAAGCGTCTACTAATTTAGAAAACGAATACCGTGTGACCGACGAAGACGGTTGTGCGACAGATCCATCTATATTCGGAGAATGGGACCGCAGTGAAGACGGCAGTGTTTTACGAGTCGCCTTTAATGCGTTCAAATTCCCAAGTAGCGACAATATACGATTTGTGTGTAATATAAGAGTTTGCTTCGGAAAATGTCAACCAGTAAGTTAAATAATAGCCATTTATTTAGTTCTTAAACATTTTATAAAGAGAAGAGTTTTATTAATTAACTGTAAAATTATTCACCAGGTTAACTGTCGCGGCGCAGATGCATTTGGTAAACGAAGAAAACGAGAAGCCATTCCACCAGCGGGTCAATTCCGCGAAGAAGTAACTGTAGAATCAAACCAGATCTTAACGCTGCAACACCGTGACCCGTCGCAAGTGGCGCGACAACGCGACGGCGGTAGCAATAGTCAAGCGGCAGGCGCGGGTGAGGTGTGCGTGTCCGCAGCAGGGTTAGCTGTAGCGTTGGCTCTAACAGCACTGTTGGCGCTTGTCGCCGTAGCAGCTGCTGTAGCATGTTGGTTGGTGGCGTGGCGTCGCGCCCGCCCTCCACCAGCGCCTCTACCACACCCCGCAGACTTCCCCAACCCGCTGTTTCAGCGCTGAGTACGCTAGTCCCGGTCGCGCTCCTCCGCCGGCACCGGGCGGTGTCGGTCTTCCTCTTTCCTTAACTCTGTGCGCGCCGCCGGAGGACCGCCGGCCGGGGGCGTTGCGAGCGCCGTCATCCTCGCCTTGCGCTCGCCGCGCCCCCAAACCATACCTTATTTTATATTAATTTTTATGTTTTACTATTACTAATGTGACATCCGTCGCTCCTTCGAATTTTGTGATATTCATATAAATATTCGAAATCACCATAATTATATGTAAATTAAATCGATTATACTTAATTTAAGAAAAAAATAAAATATTAATAATATTTTTGTGTTTTTCTTAATTGTTAATCCCACAGATATCTGAACAAAGGAGATGTGCCCTGAATGTCATTTTGTATGGAAACCTAATGTCGCCAGTTTTATTAACACACACAGCAATAGAATATACGAATAGACTACTGTTCTCAGTTACATCTAGATTATGAATGAACGCAATACTCTGTCTCGTTTTTCCTTGAAATATCTCCCTTACACGGTGTCACAGCGAACCAATCAGCGCTACTATATATATACAACTAAAACAAACTTCAAAAAATTTAGATAGAAGAACTACTACAATTTAAAACTACTACATTCAAAAAAAATACATTGATGCTAGGCAATTTATCGATAGACAAGACTTATATTTTATTAAAAATTAGATACTTATCATATACCTACTTAAATAATAATTACTTTTATATAAATATGTATAATATAATAATATATAATTGTACAATACTTTTGTAAAATAATATTCACGACAGTTTGTGTAAGATCGTACATGTCGTGAAACAAATTAATCCGAGAACTGATGTCGTAATATCGCAGGTTGAAGGAACTCAAGCTTCATACTTCTTTTGCGTCCTTATTGTCGCAGCAGTTTGTAACATTTTTACTGTTGTCATACAAAATTAACGCACCTGTGAGGGAGAGCTAGCGATAATTTAGCCACAGTCGGTAAAACCTAGCCGACTTTAAACCACGACTTTTTTCGCACGTTCTTGTCATGCATGATCTACTTTTCATCGCCAATTATCAATCTCTTCAAAAAGCGCTTTGTTTAATTACATCTCAATAATGAATCGTAAATCAGTACATGGTTCATTAAATTTCTTTGAGTGAGCTTGTGTGCCCCATATTTTGAGCTTTGGGTCAAAACTGTTTTGTAGTCAATTACAACAGTAGACGTCAATTTTTGGATAGTTGTATAGATAATAAGACTAAGTATACAGATTATTTTTTGAAGCAGATAACAGCGTGTACAGTTCATTTATTCAAGCATGTGCATGCGCATGCCAAAATGCGCGAGCAATATTGCGCCTAGATAAAATTAAAACAATAGCATGAATATAGGGATTGCTAGATGAGCATTTAGACTGATTTAAAGCAAATCTGATAAAACCAGTTAAAAGCATGTGTGTGCTAATAAATGGATGAGCGTTTAAAAAAAACTTTTAAAACCACTGTAATCAACATTTTAAACCTTTATGTTCTAGAGTACTTACTCCACCTTTGATTTAGGATATTATTTCAACATTGTAATACTTATATTGAAATTACATAATTTAACACAGCGAATAGTACATAATTTAACATTTAAAAAAAAAAAATTTTTTCATTTAACTTAATAAAACTTTTACAATTTAAAATTCCTACAATACACGACTATTTATCGAAAACGATTTATAGTCGTAGTCATGAACGGGTCGTCACTATCGTTTGGTTGTTATAGCGATCACGGTTAGCAACCACTTGTCATACGTAATATCATTGAGCGAATAGTTCATTGCTTCATATATCTTGAATGACTAGTTTAGACAGCATTAGAGCAGCAATGTATATGTTACAAAAATATTATAGTACTTAATTGTCCGAAAATGAAAATAACATAGTGAGGACATCGAAGATTATGTTTTCATGATTTTAGAGGTAAATACAATAAAATACATGTAATAGCATATGGTAAGTGATTCCATTATTAATAAAGGTTTTTCTATTGCTCTTATTTTTACAGGCAACCACTGAACAACGCGGCATGTTATCCCGTTCGTTGTCAAAACACAGCTAAACCTAGGTGACAGCCATTTTTAGCTATATAATCGTTCTAATCATATTGCGCTCCCACGAAAACCCCGTCATACCACTTCTCCTTTTATTTAGATTTCTGTGGTTAATCCCTTAATGATTTGAGTACAATAGCAACTTATTTCAAGCTGCATTTTTTTCTTTGATGTACTTTCTTTTCAGACGATTAGAATAATATTTACACCATTAGAATAATATTTTTGTCGCTGTATAGTAACAATTACGAAAACCCCTATCATTAGATTCTTTAATTGTGAACAAGACAGTTTTTACAATCAGGGTGTTTTTTTATTACAGATAAACGAAAAAAACAGAGAAACGAATATTTATCTTTTGTAAGTTGCTTGGTTTTGCCGCTCAAGGTCTGAAAAGGCATCATTATTTAACGTTGAATATTTTTCTAGCTCGAAAGTTTGACAAAAACCTCGAAAACAGCCTAAACTGCATAATATCTAAGGCTTGTAAAAATATTTTAGAGGACCCGATTTGACCTAAACGATCTTGTTTTAAAATGGACTTAGTTACATATGAGAATAATAATTAATAACAACATAAAAAGTAAAGCTCGAAAAGCTTATGCCAACTCATAAACCAAACAAATCGTCCCATTAGTAGAACAATGTTGTATCTACAAAATGTCTACTTTTCAGTAGAGCGATTTGAAGTTTTGCGCTAGCATTTTTTGCTTATAACTTTTTTACGGAAGACTTTAGCCATGTAATATTTTTACAGTGTACATAGATATAAATACAGCTATTAATGATATAATTATTTAGTCTAAAAACTATTCCTGTGCGTAGATAGTGTGTCGCATGTGCATACATAACATTGTACTGCCAACGAAAACAGTTCAGGAGCTGTCTCTTGAACACATGCAACGTTATTTGACCAAATTAATCACGTTGTATGTGCAGGTGAAACAATATTTTACGAAATCCTAAAATTATCTCAATGTTTTTCGAGAAGATGTTTTATATAATACTAGTTTGTCGGCCGGCTCCGCCCGTCTTAAGAATTAACGTAAGTAATGATGTGAATTTCCAAGTATTGAATGCACTTGCACACACACTGCAGGGACGGGCCTCCTCCCGTGACGGAGGGTTACTTGGCCTACTAATACCACGCTGACCAGACGGATTGCTATAGGGTTTAATTTCAAGTTTTCCTTCTTTTATTTCGTAAATATAATATTCACGGATAGTCCCTTCGATTTTTAGGACACCCATGGGATGAGATGGGGTGGTGACATATTGTATTCCTACTCCGTTACCACACAGATAACTAAAAGTTAACTAAGCCGAATTTTTATGATTACGACTATAAAGAAGGTACACGTAATTATAATAATTATTGATCACATGAATATGTGCTGGTTAAATTTGAGATCCGGCTTTTATAGACTAAATACACACATCGACTTTGTCTAGGGATATTTGGTATTTACTCAATTAACTCAAAAATTATTGAAGATAACATTCAATACGTTAATATTTTTATACACTAAAATTTTATTTAATTCTAGATTGTAGCCATATAAATGGCATATAGCTACAATCTAGATATTATTTTAGCGTAAATAATGTTTTATTCAAATAAATTAAAAACTTAACTGAACAAAAAGCGATTATTAATCTGTTTTTAACTTAGTACTAGTCAGTACATCCAAAAAACGTAAATAACGGTTTTTCATGCTTGGATTAAGTTATCCAGGTCTTGGTGCGGTATATTGTTCCATGTCCGACTAGGATGCAAAAAAGTTGCTCTTCAATCGCAATTTTTGCAGGAAAATTCATCAAAGCACTTCTTTGGAACATTTCCTACGTGTGTTTTATGGTTTTTAGTCCAGGTGATTGAGTGATTCAGGATAAGACCGATATGGCGTGCTCCTGCAACTATCTGGATAACACTTTCATTTTAAACGGATGGGTGTTATCGTCCATGAGCTTAAACATTTGGTCAAAATGTAGTATACGGGGGTAGATTATTGGAACTAGAAGCTCAAACAACCTCGTTAAGCTATTTTTCAGCCGTCATGGTGCTTCTGATCAAAACGTACTTAAGTCTGTTTTAAGACCCACACGAATTCCCGTCCAAACCATAATTTTTTCATCGTCGTATGAATAGTTTTACTGAGGATATTGTAGACAGCTATCACATCTAGGAACTGGCCAAACACGTCACGTACGCACAACATGACCTCTTAGTTGTGTACTTTAACACATACTCTCATTGCTTTTTTCAGTCACAAAACTCCTAAAACTATTTAAATATATCTAAGCTTTGTACGTAACTAATATCAAAGCACTTGATAGATTTGTTTTGTATTAAATACGTTCCCAGCTTTAGTAGAATGCTCCTGTCCAAGGTTGTCGTTTCCTTCCTAGATCAGTCCAATTATCGCGACATATTGGCGTGGTATCGGAAGTTCAGAAACAGAGCTATTTGTACCATAAAATGATTGACTTTGAGCTGAGGGAGCGGGAGATGCCATCACAGTACTTTCAGTGTTTGACCGAGTTGGGCAAGATTGAGCAATTTGGGAGCTAGTGTTGCTTCATAGAATTAGACTAATTAGGACCTTCTGAAGAACGTTCTTCGATAGCTTGCACTTGTGATTCAAGTGATATGACAGTATTAGAAACAGAGCGATCCATAAAGCGATTGACTTTGATCAGAAAGTGCACGTAATGCCATCACGTTACTCTCAGTGTTGAACTGACTTGAGTAAGATTTAGCTATGGGTGCATTCGGTTGCTTCACTGAATTGAATGGATCATGATGTTCTTCTGAAAAATATTCTTCAATACCTTGCAGTTTTATACAGTACTTTTTACGAATACTATTTAAATACGTTTTTTGTCTTGAATGTTTGACTGGCAAGTGGCGCTTTTTTAGTCGACTGCTGGGAAATGTAATTTTATCATAACTCAAGTCAGATTCAATTGACTGATCTGAATATATCAGACAAAAATCACTATAACACTTTGTCTGATACGGAGGTGGTGATAGCATAGGCGTAGGTATACAAATTTTCGATACTATACTTAAAATCGCTGCTATACTGATAACAATAATGCTTCATAACTGGATGCAGATTGAATTTGGAACGGAGTTACAGGACGCAGTTCAGTAAGAGTCGATGGATCCGCTGGTCCATCACGACAAGTATAACGACGTTTACAATTGTACACACTGCTACCGTTCAACCTATACAGAATCAGTGTAAGCTGATCTCGCATTTGGTTGTACATATTATGAAACCATCGCTCGGCCAGCTTAGACTGTTTATATATGTAGTACACACGGATGTGTGTACTATGAAGTTAGACCTAGATTTTTTTTGAAACACCAATATAATTGTAAAATTTGTTGGTTTTTATGTAGAGTTAGCCGAAAATTAGATATTAAGAATAGCTGTGTACAATTAATACTGTATTTAATAATTTTATAACACTTTTAGATTTCGAATAATGTTTTACAAGAAACTAATTAACAGAAAAAAGTAGCATAAGTGCTTACGACGCACACTTTAAAATATAATTTGGTCGAATAATGTTTCATGTTTACGTACCGACGAAAAGAAGATACAATTATGCGTAGTAAAATATAATATGTGCATAAGTAACTACAAAATTAGAAAAACAAATAAGACAAGCTTCATTGTATATTAACATGTTAAGAAACTTATCAGTAAAGTATTTTAGTGGATTACACTTAATTTTAAAAAGATGCGGCAACTTGGTAGAAAAATGTTTTATGTGATTTTAAATACTGTCTTTGTGGTAATGTCAATAATTTTGTGTAATACACCTAAAACAATGTAATTAACATACTAAAATTGTTTATTTTCCATTAAATATAATTTAAATTTATGGATGTTGTATACATTTTATAAAAATCCATGAAATATGTATTTTACGTATATTCTATTTTGTAAATAATTTTCTTATTACTAATTTAAACGTTTAATTCTCAATAGTAATGAACAACGTTGTGTATGTAAACAAAATAACAATAATTTAATTGATTTCTGACCGATTTCTGACCATTTTGATCGCCACTGTCGGTTTCCATTGTTACAACACCTCACTCTTGCCGACTCCGTCGAACAATGTGCGTTGTAATGAAGAAACGCGACGCACGGAGCCGGGAGCGCGCGTTAAGTGGT
Organism: Schrankia costaestrigalis; assembly: GCA_905475405.1. NCBI lineage: Eukaryota > Metazoa > Arthropoda > Insecta > Lepidoptera > Erebidae > Schrankia > Schrankia costaestrigalis. Next base: position 10,981,844 of record FR997832.1, read on the forward strand.
CGTGAGACGTTATTCTACGTATGCCGCGCGGCAAAAACTTTATTCGAACTTCATAACTTTTAAAATATAGAACAAAAGTTATAAAAAAAATATATCATTAGATAGCTTACGTCATTATGATAACGAATTTACAATAAAATCATTTTTGTTACTTGTGATGATACAACAATATTCTACTAATGGGACGAAATATTGGTAAGTTAACTTAGCCTCCATAACCAATAGAATCTTTCTTATCTGGGCAATGGAACATTGAAAGACAATCTGAGATACATTACATCACATTCGGTTCAATCGTTCCTAAAATATATATATCTTGATCTCTCTGGTATTTATTTGGTAATAGAAATGGTCCTCATATTTTATTATATTTAATATTGATTGTCAATGATTAAATGAGTTATCGAATATAAGAACAATAGGACTGTATTTAGTAGTTGATTCATCAATAATTCATTACAAACGTATTGCCCATGTCACATAATCTATCTCAGCCATTGGTCACCTGCTGGACATAGGCCTCTCCAAGTTCGCGCCTTCCGGTCCCCTGTCCGTCTCATTCAGCCATTTTCGGCCACCGCACTTAGGTCGTCCGGTCGTCGGTCCATCGCATCTATGAGCTACTTTTTATTCAGCGGACTATTGGAGTACTGATGTGCATTTTCGAGAACATGTTCGATACATCGACTATCGATACAATAACTGTCGATATATCGAGAGATAGATCACAAAATTCACTGACAAGTTAATGAGTATAATTATAACCTTGGATTCCACGGAAATGGTGTTTCAAAATTGTTATGACTCTCAATTTGATACGAATTATAATGTACTTGTACAGTAATCACTAATGATACTACAATTGTAAAGGTAATGTTCCTTACCTATCAAGTAGGTACATAATGTATTTATGCTGTTTTTCATAATGAAAAACTGTATGCTACAACGAAAATTCACATTGGAATTCAAGTTGTCAGCCCGGACTTGAATCCCATTGAATAAGTGTAGAATGATCTGAAGAGGAGGAATAGTTCTACAAATCCTCTTTCTTCAAGTTTTGGCTTTTGATAGATGAGTAGGACAGGTATCTCACAAGAATGAATTCAAAACTTAATTAGGTTATCAAATGTTATTAATTATTTTTTATTGTTTTCGTCGTTTACTATTTTTTTCTTTATCCTTATATTTTTTTAACTCTTTCACTTAATCCGACATAGCTCCACATTATAGTAAGATTTAAATATATTTCATATCAATTTAAAGTTAACAGCCTAACCTAGGCTATTAAGTACTCTATATCGAGAGGATTCAATTCCAAAAAAGCGATTTCATACTTTTGTTCGCCAGTATAGTAGCTATTTAATATTTATTATCGCTCCTGGAAATTACATCTGCCTATCCCCTTAAATTCGGGACAATGGGGTCGGGCGGGACAGACAATTTAAAGTGCTGCTATGACTAAAATAGCGTACTATTGTGATTGTAGACTTTATTTATTTGTTGTTATGTACTTAGGTATAAATTTTTAGGAAAAGATTATTTATTATTAGATTATTTAACGCCATTAGAATCTTATATTTACGTGGTAAAAGTGTAAGATAGCACGTAACTGTACACTCAATTTTTTGCCATAGATGTTATTTTTAAGTTAAGACTCCCATAATTACAGGCCTGTCCCTGATTCTTTTGTTTAAATAATTTTTATTAAAAATACACTTCTCATCAAAAAAATCGAAACAGTTGCAAGTTTGTGTTTTATAGGGATTATCTGAAAAATGTGTATATTTAGAAATATGTGTTATATATCATTTAATAGAGAATTTAATGAGGTTTTCAAATAATGATGTTAATGTTCTAAATTCAAATTAAATTTTCATAGATTTCGTATTTTGTTTAACAAGTCGTATTTGCCCTGTACGTAGTTTGACGGAAAATTATAAAATTAGGCACGTAAATGAAAAAAAAAGCTAGAAAACGTTTATTTAATAACCCGTATCGCGCACCCAGAGTTCCTCGCTCCTCTTATTACTGCGTCCATGCGATGTTTACCCGCAAAAACCGCCAAGTGGTGGCATTGCTGAAGTCTGGACTTAGTCAGGTTATTACGGCTGAAATATTGCATCTTAGCCTCTCGTCTTTTTATAGAATCTGCAAACGCTATCAAGAGACTGGTTTGTTCACGCGCCGTTAGAGATCTGGCAGAAAACAGGTAACTTCTGACCAAATAGATCGATTTATAGTAACACCTTTCTTACAAATTCTAGGCCTTAATGTCTTTCAACCGCAGCAGCAGCTTCATGATGAACCTATGGTGGCTGTAAGTGACTCTACAATTAGAAGAAGGTTGAAGAAACGTGGACTTGTACCGTACAAGCCAGCAAATAGGGAGGAAATACCTGCAGATCATCGAAAAGCGCGCCTTAACTTTTTGCGTAATTACCTAAATTGGTCATACATCTAGTGGAGCAAGTTCCTCCTTTTTGATGGGTGCAAAATTGTATTGTATGGTAACGATGGAAGGACTAAGGTCTACAGAAGTGATGGAGAACGCTTTGCACCATGCAGGATTAAAAGAAAAGGCCATCCATGGTGGCGGTTTATGGACTGTTTGGAGAGAAATTAGTGGCAACGACAAGACCGAGTTTGTCTTTGTGTTTGGGTCTCGTCTGCCCTTTTTTAACAGTCATAGGTACATCGAACAGTATCTTGAACCTCTTGTGATGCCTTATGCACATTTATTTGACCCCGGTTTAACATTTATGTACGAGGATGCTAGGACAAACACCGCGAGCGTCGTATTAGATTATGTTACTGAAGTCGATATCTCTATTATTGATTGGCCAGCAAGAAGCCCGGACATGAATCCGATTAAACATCTATGGGATGAATAAAAAAGACGAATTAGTGTAAAAGATCATCCCTCAAAAACACTTAGCCAGCTTTAAAATGCAATCCAAGAGGAATGGAATAGAGCGCCACGATTTTTGATCGTGACTCTCATCCGATCGATTAAAAACCGTACAGAAGCAATAATGAGAGGTCGGGAATGGTATCCGAGTTATTAAATAAACGTTTCCTAGCTTTTTTTTCATTTACATGCCTAATTTTATCATTTTCCGTCAAACTACGTACAGGGCAAATACGACTTGTTAAACAAAATACGAAATCTATAAAAAATTAATTTGAATTTAGAACATTAACATCATTATTTGAAAACCTCATTAAATTCTCTATTAAATGATATATAACACATATTCCTAAATATACACATTTTTCAGATAATCCTTATAAAACACAAACTTGCAACTGTTTCGATTTTTTTGATGAGAAGTGTATTATTATAATTATAAATCACACTTTCATAAAGCAAGGCGGGGGGGCGCGACTCGCGTGAACCAGGCGTCTGTTACTTGTATGCATCTAGTTTTATCCAACAGGGATTGTCTGAACCTAATTCTAGCCGGAATGGTATCGGATAGACCTAGTTTTATCCAACAGTGAATGGGTGGAACTAGTTGTAGCCGGCTTGATGAAGGCTAGACCTAGTTTTACCCGAAAACAATCGACTAGTACTAGTTTTAACCAAGAGTATGTGGCTACACCTAGTTCTAACCGGCTAAAACTAGGTGTAGCCGCACTTCGGGTATTAGCCGTAACATATTTATATAAATACTATTTTCTATACGGGTCTTACTCGCGGTATAAACTACTTAGCCCAGATACTATTAGGATAAATACCTAGGGTTTTCTCCGACGTTTCGGCCAACTTGCTACTAATTTCGTACAAGGTAATAGTTTTAATTTATGGTATTCAATGCGCGTTGTAAACGTGATTTATTTACTAATAAAGTACTTAAATACCACGATCGCAATAAGCATAAAAAACCTACATTAAATAACGATGAGCGAAAATAACAAATATTTGCTCAAAATAACTTTAAAGCATAATTTGAGCAAATTGTCACTTCACAGTTCCTTAACCAACTTCGTGATGCTGTGGAAAAAGATCAGTTAGTAAATTAATGGCAATGAGCACGTGAATTAAAGGTGTTAATAGATAGGAAACGAATAATAAATTAGCGACATAGAGGGGGCACGGTCGACAATACTCAGACTAACATAATATTATCACTTGACGATAAATCGTGGTTAGTGATCAGTGGCAAGCAACATTCATACATTCCTTGCTGTAAATCTGTGTCGCCATTATGCCGAAACTTATTGTAGAAACGACGAATAAGAAAAAATATGTACCTATGTGGTAAGTCTACACTACATTCATTCAAAACTTTCCATTGTGTGAATAAATTTAGTTTGTTATATTATATTTGGGCTAAATAACGGATAACCTTTCTTCTTAATTCTGTTTTATGCCTGGTCAGTTTTCTTTAAAGAAGAATTAAGTTCGCTAATGCTGAATTTAGATATTTGGTAACATGACCTGATCCCACAAACTTTTTGCGTCAATTAAAAAATACAATTTGCACGAGTTCTAGGCAGCATATCTTTAGATTACAAATTGAAAGACTAACTTTATTTTATTGTATCATGACTACGCTACGGCAAAATATTTGAAGATTTTACATAACTAATAACAAACAATTAATTATGAAAACATGTTTTTGACACTAGACAAACTACCTTTGCATTATTATGCTATTTTTGGATGAAATTATGCTATTTGAGAATATTAATTACATAATTGCATAATAAAAAGACATCGTGTCAAAGAAGGACAATTATAATAACAAAAACCAAGCTGTCACGTTGAAATGTAGATTAGAGACTCCAGTACGGCAACACTAGAATTAATACGTAACCTATTAACGTAGTGGTAACCAAACTTTTAGTAAGCACATGTATTTAAGACTCTTGCTTAGTCGAGCCATCACCTGTAGTACAAAGTGCTCATTGTAGCTTAGATGAATAAAGCCCGATTTACACATCGACAAGTACAGTAGCGAGTTAAGTAGTAAGTTGTATTAAATTGATTTAAATAGATCTCCATCCTATTTTTTACTGTACTATCTATCTACTGTATACTATATACTATCTACTATATGTGTAAATCGGGCTTAAGAGTCCTTTATCTATTAAAATAATACGTTTATTACCAGAAATGTTACAGCAAATAAATATTAGCTATAACTAGCTTTGGAGTTTTACAAACCTACTTGAGTTCAAGTATTCCGAGAATTTATAATATTTTTAATTATAATTATAATATTATTAATTTATAATTTCCAAATTTTGAGGTAATATTATACTTAATTATATTTTAGGAAAATATTGGTATTATTACGTAGAGATCGACTTTTATCGACTATCTATTAATAGAAGCTATATAAGTAAAATAATACTAAATCTAAGGCTATAAATATTATTTGTAGTGCTCTACAAGTAGTGAGACACAAGCCTGTTCTCTCTTTGTACTACATCTACAGACAATTTGTATTAATTAGTGTTTAAGAACTATTAAACACTCTATAATCGTTATATTTATTGATTGTAAGCAGTTCTTGTACACCTGATAAAGAAGGGTGTAATTAGACCAATCGATCGATAGTCGACATCGATTGATGGCAGAATGGTTTAGTTAACGTCGATCGATAATTTCTATCACACCAACGACGTCGACTAAACCATCCTCTCCTCAGGTCTAATAACACTGGAAGATTTTCTTTAACTAGGCTATTTTTGAAAGTCTCTAGAGATACGAGTATATCTAAAGGCTCCAAGAGATTAGTTAATTTAAATTATTATTATTAAGTAGGCATGGTTACAAACAACAGAACAATACAAACACCACAATATTTAAAAAAAACACTACAAAAACTAGTTGACAAGGTTCTAGTACTGAAGTAATATTTTGTTCCGCTAGCCTACTCGTATATGCGCTACTTGGCACTGCTTCTCTCGTGTATTGCACTTTAATCTACAAAATCAGTCTAATACGGATTAACCTAAACCTATTCGACAAGTAAATACCCTTAGTAAGTTAGACAATATACGTCGTAATATACCTAACTTACGACATGACAAATACTATTTTAAAAAATACAATGAGATGACATACAAAATGGGTAGAATTCCGTTTTACCTATTTAATTCATTAAGGACGCGCAAAGTGGAGATATTTGGAGGAGCCATATGTACAGCACTAAACGTCCATTGGCTGATACGATGATGATGATTCAATTTCCAATTCATTTTAGTCTAATTCAAAAATTTTAGGTAACTAATATTGAAAAATGTAACTAACTATTATTCAACCAAAGTTTATTTCAATAGATTCCATAAATATGTTTTCAAGCTATATAGAGGCCCGTCCCTACAGTAGGGAATTAAAAAGCAACTTGAATTCAGGCTTAATAGGTTACGCAACAAATAACCTCGTTTAGTAGTCGCATTCCGCAAGCACAGGACGAATGCGGTAGTACTAGCAGTAGTTATAAATTAAAGAACATACTTCATTTACTTACATAAATACAGAGTTCAATCTACGTATTTTATATTAAAGTTATTCAAGAGTTAAGTCTCCTAACTAACTAAAAAATATAACATTATACCTAATGTCACCACCACGTTCAATAAGGACTGTTTGAACTTGATTTATTTATTTATGTATTAATATAACTTAATTGAAATTTTGTTTCCCTCTTATATATGTGATGTAAATGTTCACACAATGCCATTTAGTCCTAAGCTAATCAGAGCTTGTAACATTGGCAATAGACAGATGATAATTTTTATACTAATTTATACGCTAAATACTTCTATATTATACATAGAGACCCTTAATGCAATGCAAACATTAATGTGTATGTTCTTAAAAGACCGAAGAGCTAGAGCAGGGTACTGGGTAAGTATTAACAAAGGGGCCTAGTAATACGTCAGGCCAGATTAATATACCGTCTCGGATCGGGCCGAGTAATATGCTAGTTTTCTTGCCGTCTTGACCATTCATGGATGAGAGTAGACACCGTACTACCATTTATTTGGGACTCTGACACCTGCCCGTTTGGGGCAAAAGCAGCTTTAGAAGGTTTTCCACGTTTATAGAAAGGGCCAACTTAGTATAGTTAGTTTTTAAGCTTGTCATACCACTAATTTATGTAATTTGCTTGTAGGTGGGTAAGTACATTATACTCTTTGCACGGACGAGCTTTTGCGAAATTGAGGAAATGTTGGGCTACTAATATAAAAATTTGTATAAATTATATGTATATTTAGATTTTACAAGCTATTATATATATTGTATTTTACAAGCTATTATTATATTATATATATATTTAGATTTATTGACGGTATCTATTACTTACTACTATTTGGCAAGAATACCTAAATTATACACAAAGCAGTAGTTTTTCGTCATTTTTCAATTAAAAACATCATGTTTTCGCCTCATGCGCACGGATAAAATAAATCTTTACGAATTTTTTAAATTCGTCTCTTGCGTACTCATTAAAACTAAATAGCGCCATTCCGTTGATATTATACCTACTTGGTTGTTATTGTAACCCAGCCCTGAGATAAACGCAAGCGCAGCGCGACGTCTCATGGCCGCCACGACGCATGCGCGACCCTCCCCCCTTCTTGCGGTGCGCCCCCACCATCCAGTGCCAGTATATCGCACTTTGTTTACCAATTGCTTTACCGCGATTGATGAACCAGTCAGGGCAGTCGGTCCGCCAACTAAGCCGATCTCGTTCGCTCGTTCGTTATTCACAGTCGCGCGTCGTCAGCGACGCACGCGACAGTAGTTTCCGCGATATGACCCTGTGACGTTATATTATGAGTACAAACGAAAATTTGTCGGAAGCCGCCGCGCCCAGCGTGGCGATCCACGTGGAACAGTATGATAACCAGGACGGGGAGAGCTCGAAGCTCCTCGCCCTTCATACACCAGCGCCGATCATAACGCCCTCAGGGCAAATGCGCAAAGTGAAGAGTTTTAGCGATACTCATAAGATTCGTGATGTGACCTCGGCCTCTGGTGCAGCATCCGCTCGGTGTCTACGACCTTACGAGCAAGTGACCCCATATCCTGAAGGATCTGACAGCGGAACTAACCACTATGCTCCATCCGTCCGGTCGCTCGCATCTATTGGAATGGGATGTACGGATGGCCGCAAAATGGTTATAAGACGAGTACCAACATCGCCCACGGAATTGTTCCATCTAGTCCGTCCTCCTACGTGAGTACCACAGCGAATGATACATCCTCCGGTTTGCCATTATTCAATTGACTTCTATCAACCGTACACATCACTCATCCTCTCTACATGACGTTCTCTAACACTGTGTAAACTTCGTTGCAATACCAACAAAAGTTTTAAACATGCATAACAGTAAGACAGAATATTGAACATTCTACTTTATAACCTAACTTCATACAAAGTCCTCTACGAATAGGTATATAATAAGAATATAAAGTGATATGATTGTATTTAGAACGTGCTACATTGATAACATTAGGTGCGATTCAATAAATAACGATATTGTATTCTAATATATCTTATGTCACATGTCTTGTTACGTTGTGATTATATATGACATAGCTAAACAAGTTTGTATATTTGTTTTGGTCCCATTTCATTGTTAATTAAAGCAATGAAAGAGAAACGCTTACATTGCAGAGGTGCCGCCGAATAATGAAAGTAATTGAAAGTTTTGTTAATCTTTGCGTCAGTCTTGTAAAGATTAATGTAAACTAAAAATACTTTGAAGACACAATAAATAGATTAAATTTGAGGTTAACTGCAATCATAGATAATGTTATTGTGTATTAACACCACAAATAAATCTAGCTACTTAAGTTTTAAACAATCGGTAACTATTTTATGTAATAAAATATAGGACTTAGAGATAAATAAAGTTTAAAGGCTGAGCTATATTGTTAAGGATATTGTGTTATTGTTCACTTAAATATTGATAACAATACATAATTATGAAAATATTATTACGTAAATGTTACTTTAGCCGCCATTTACCGCGTGCTTTAGGTTAATTGCAGTTTATGAACCAATCATTTTCCAATATCGCTAAATAGAAGTTGTGTGAGTAATTCACCATAGACATTATTTAGTTATGATATTTATTGGGAACTTTGTTTAGCGTTGCTGCTTAAACGTACTCATAGGTACTCGTGTCGTTGAAAATTCACAAACTAGTCGTATTATGCCTACATTCTTATACAATTCCTGGTTGGTTTGTCTATGTTTAATGCTTTCCAGTGATTTAGAACGATTAGAATCAGAGTAACTTCCGTTGGGCATTTTTAGCATTACTATAATATAATATCAATCTTCATAGTACAAGAAATCAAGATAGTGATTCTATATTTAGCAAAACTAAGATAAAAAATAACCTCGATATCAAACATAACTCACAAGCAGTTATCTATGCCAGGTTTTGTCTGTTGTTTAGCGTTTTGACGTCAAGGAACGACACTATTTCTTACGTAAAAAAACAAAAAGTCTTATAATCATGTTGGTGCCAAAAATGTTTAATAAACAAAATTTACAATAGAATCGATTAAAATATTTAGATTAAAATGAAACTTATTGTTTATAGTTTAGATCGAGCAGCATTCAAATTCTTTAAGTTAAGGATGATTAGGTACAGTCACGAGCAATAATATGTACACATTTTCGCATTTTGTAAACCAGTTATCTAAAGTTCTGCCAATCCAAGATTGAAAATTCGAAGATTAATTCAAAACTGTACGGAACCTCTTCTAAATTACGAATTCATTTTGATATTGTAATGTCTAGATAAACGTGCAGATAGTTTAGAAAATTTGAAAATGTGTACATATTATTGCTCGTGACTGTACTACAAAGCACGTACATTGTTATCACACTTACCTATATAGCACCTATGCTATATAGAAAACTACTTAGTTACACTAGCATACATTTTATTGGATGATATTGAGAATCAAGAGGAAAAAAGGATTGTTGCAAAGTGCATTCCTTTGTGCGAATACACTTTTAGGCAGCAAAGTTCGTTTGGTAGAGCTTATATAGGCCGTATACTAGGCTAGAGGCGTATAACGGCAGACCTTGAAGGCGCAGGCATGGCGATTTAGTTAAAAATAAGGATTATCTTGGAACTAAATTCAACTAAGCATCTCCATAAATATATTGCTTATAAGGTACATTATTTTCGCAAACATTAAAATTTGTTTTTTTCTTGACTCTGGATATTCTTTGTTTGTTTAGCAGATTACTTGCCATACAACATTGAAAACTACCATTATGCATGGTAATATATTATGTACCAGCAGCTTCGCCTGAATGCATTTAAAATAGTAGTAAGATTTGCGAGTACATTTGTTTTTAATGTTGCGTTAAGTTTAACGAGTAGGAGAATGCACTATGATCATATTGATTCAGATGTGTGTATGAGCACACGTTTTATAGTAACCTATTTAAGCATTTCAGTTTAAAGTAATTTGTTACACTTATATTATTGTTAAAATTACGTAAAGTAAATGTTTAATTTCAAAACATTCTGTCTAGTTACTTCGATTTGATTAAAGTAGAGTTAATTGAAAAACCACGATTACCTGCAGTATCGTTAATTTGTGAGTATGTGGTTATCTAAAAAAAAATAACGTGATCTATGGATACCTACTTAATATATAGCTTATGAACTATTACGTAGTTTATAAGGTTTATGTCATCTAAACCACTTTCCCTCTACCTAATAAGAACCACGTTCCTGTTTACATTGTTATAATAAGTTGATTGTTGCTGTACGAACTTCTTCCAACACCAAACAATAAACATCAATCAAACTTCTCAAGGTCCTACTTTCTATAACATTCAGTACTTCAAGCATAGTGGAATTAATCATAGTAAAGCTGTGTGAAGCTGGCAATCGCAAGAGAACTCGGTTCCTACCGTATTGTACATTTGCGTACTGGGATTATAAGTAGGTATATTATTAAGTACACTATAAAAAAATATAATTATTAGATATAGTATAGGAATAATATCTATATTTCTAAAAATTCAAGAAATATAAAATTTATAATTTCACATTAAAATGTTAGGAAGTTTTTATGGATTTATTTGGAGTTTAATATAACAAGAAACATTATCATTATATTAAAAGCCTATACGTGCCTATACTGTTCCAGTTCAGGGTAAAGGCCTTCTTTCGGATCTCTATTTTTTTGCTATCTGTAGGTACTGTTTGCCTAATATTTTCGAAGGCATGGTCACACACAGCGCAAGAAACATATATCTAGAGATAGGTATATTTCTGTACCATATTATACTAGAATATATCTTTGTTATATAGTATATAAGATGACACTGAATATTCTTAATATCTTATCACCGTATTGTATATAAAACGATACATTATCCGATCAAAACATTCAAATGATAAAACTTATTTTAAGTAAATACATATTAATATAATATCAGCTTATTTGCACCGTCATATATATTGCACAAAAAAGTATTCATATGAAATTTATCGTTTTTTAGATAAATTCCGTCATAATATGGTCGTAGTTATCTAAGTATCAACGCTGATCCATCGTCTCGTTCAAAATTATAAAATTTCCTTTATGCACTTCTTGACAGCTTCTCAAATCTTATCATATAAATATTAACATACCTATTCATGTCTACTTGAAGAATCAGACGACCAGAGGTATCCCTAAATACGTTCATAAAACGGACGACATAAAAACATGACATTATATTCAAACTAATTAACTTGACATTATTCGAACATATTTTAACAAACATTAACCCGCTAATTATTAAGCTTCAGCATCTAGAATTTTTTAATTTTCTACTTTTGCAACTAGTTTTTGTAAATTATCGTGCTTAGGTATGTAGACTTATACCTACCTATTGCCTTTCACGAGGGCAACCATCTCATACCTAAACAAAAAACTCTATTCAGTGTAGCCGTTCACAAGATCCTGGCTGATGCTAGACTGATGCTAGACTAATGCCAGACTGGCACTAAGCCCAACGCTAAACAGGGGCTAGATGGACGTTAAATGTTTTTTTTTTTTTTGTGAGGACAAGTAGTCGGTCTCTGACGACCACTACTACTTTAAGCGGGCTGTGGCGTTAAATGAACGCTCAACAGACTCTATAAGGACGCTAGACTATACTTACTCGAAAGACAAGATAGTTGGACGCTTTACCGACGTAAGACGGGCTAGGGCCGGTCTTACGTCGGTAAAGTAGCCGTGTCGGTCGCTATAGGTAGCGACCGGCACTATATTGACGCTAGACCGATGCTAGACTGACGCTCTTTCGAGGTTATACCGACGCTAGTTCGAATTACACCGACGACGTTAGTTTGGCGCTAGATAGACGCTTGCCTGAAACGCTGGAATGTCGACAAATTAACTCTAGATGTACGCTGACTTACCTAGACCCTATAAAGACCTATAAACACGATATAGGTACTCGTACCTACGCTAGGCAAACAATACAAACTTACAAGTTAAACTGACGCTAGATAAACTCTATACAGAACGAAACACTTTTTTTAAGATTTGGTTAAATAAAATATGTCGAATCTGGTATGTGAACATAAAAAGTCATTTGCTTCACAAATGACATAGTTATTATAAATTAATAAACAATAAAAAACATAAAAGTATTTTATGACTTCCACTTTTTTAGACAAGTTACAAACAAACTTTGAATGGTATATTTCATGTACAATATAATTATTATGTGCTGAGTAAATGTAGTTTATATAATGTTAACCATTATACCCCTTCCAACGTAAGTTTAGCTTTTTGACAGTTCACGTCCATGAAGTTTCGTAATATTTCTGCTTATTTTTCAAACAAATAATATTGTATTTCATGGACGTACCCATGTTTTTTTCAGTTACCATGGTTACTTAGTGATGGACACTCATAACGATTACCCCCATTATGAAACAAATTACAAATAATCGGTAAATCGGTAGAAATAAATGCTATGAATAAACCGGAACTCTTCTTAATACGTTTATAAAATGTAATATGATATTTTAGATTAGCTATAACCCGCGAGTGTGTCACGATAAATTATGTATTTTAAATAATACCTAAGCTAACTATAACTTTATCATTTTAAGCTATAGGCTAATTCTCTTAACATAGATAAAGAAAGAAACAGTAATAAAATGATAATGTAAGTTGATGTAAGGATCCAAATGTGTAAAATAAAGTAATTTGAAAAATCACGAAATCGCTTACAATCGAATGGCATTACATTCGAGATACTGCTGAACGTCACTAACGTCAACCTGTCAAATGTCGTTAAATATAGTGGAAAGGGTATAAAGGAAATAATATAAAAATATAAATCAGGTTAAGCAAAATTATTGTTAATTATGAGTAAACCACGAACAGGTAAAGACCGAAATTAAAATCTTTACAAAGTATTTAGTTTATGTTAATGTTTGAAAGACGTTTTAAATTTGCAGAGGTCGAAGACCGACGTAGATTTTATAAAACATACTCATCAACATAAGTACTTTAATTATAATAATTATTAAATAGTTAATATCTCACTGACATACAACTAAAATTTTATTCTTATACCACGTTACATAGTAACTATTAAGTAGGTAATCTGTGATTATACTTAAGTAAGGTAAAATATTTATAGACAGCCCTAAGGTAGTTAAAGACTAGCTTGGTGTGGACCTCGTGGTTTTACTATTTATACGTCATTATTAATATTTATACGAGATTAAGTAAAGCGGTGACATAACAATAAGATATTCTACTTTATTAATGTTATATGTACTTTACCAATTAGTACCGCTCAGTTTCGTCATGGATCAGGCTATTCAATTAATTTAAAGTTTAATTATTTTTTACTAGCTATTGCCCGCTTAGATGTCGGGTACCCTTGCCCACCCGGGAAAGCTATATTTTTGTGGATAATGTATGGAACGTGAAGGAGTAATAAACATTACGGCAAATGTTCGCTTTTATAAAATTAGGTTTGATGATTAAATAGATGGAACAGACCTTTTTGAGTAACTCCGCTCTAGAGCGGTATATTACACGGATACGGTGTCGTTTAGGGTGAATTACAGAGTATTAAAACGTTTATAGTTCCTGAAATAGGCACATATTTCTAAAGTTAATAGTGCACTTCTAGTTGTCTTCGTAAATGTTAAAATCTGAGGTGCCTTCCTATTACTTATAGCACTCATTGTATAACCTCCTATTTTTTTTCCGTCTAAAAATATTTATAAAGTCTCCAATATTGGAATTAGAAGCTGCTTTTAATATTGCGCTGAAAATATGCGTCCCAAGAGATGTCTGATCTGAAATGTGTCCGCAATGAAGATGACAGCGTCGAATATATATAATTTGGATATACTCTTAATTCATCTTAGCAGTAATGCGGCAATTAGAATTAAGGTTTGTTCCTAAGATATGTGCTGTATTCATACAAAGAATACTGATTGAATATTGATTGAAGCCTTAAGTACCACTTAAGGCTCATAGCACATATAACGTAACGTAAACGGAACGTCACCGTATCAACTCGAGTCGTTCAGTATTCTTTGTATGAAACTCCTTACTGCAACGCACACTAATCGGAATCGTAACGTAATCGGATTTTTGACGTTTGACACCGAAGAAAAAGGCGAGGCGGTGCCGATCCGTTTACGTTACGTTATATTATTATGTGCTATGAACCTAAGGGCCAGATTCAGAGACCGCACTTGGACTTTACTTTAGCAAAGTCTAGTTATTTTCTCTGAAATTGAAAAACATTACAAGTAATCTTTCGCATGAAAAGTTTACTTTGGGAAGATTACTTTGCCTGTTGATGGAGTGCGTGCGGTCTGAGCCTGTTAGACAATATTTAATGAGTGCCTTGAATTTGAGCAGAACAGATGTAGGCACATTTCATCTTATTTTATCCGAACCGAATGGGGCTCCTGCAAATGTGCTGTTCAAGTTCATGGCACAATTAAAGATAGGCTAAGTGTTGTTGTTATGTTTAGGGTACGATGGGACTGACATACGCTGCGCGTAAAAGTCCCGAATAAATAAAAGAATTAAAAAAAAAAAAAAAAAGATTACTTTGAAAGAAAGTAAAGTCACGACTCTGAATCTGGGCCTTATATCTCGTTTTTGTATCAAAGTCGAACTTTCCTTCAAAGTAAAGTCAAAGTGCGGTCTCTGAATCTGGCCCTAAGACGCTTAGTTAAATACAAAATTGTGAATTCTGATGAGACTGACTTGAACTTAAATGGTCACAACACAAGCCTCTAATAATGACAAGCTCTACCTCTCTCATGTACCGAACGTATTGTTTATATTTGCTCCGGAAGCTTTTATCTATTAGCTTCCTGGATTACACATAATATAATGGAAGCACATTAAATCGAACCTAAAAGGTAAAAATAAAATAATGTCTTAGTCGAGCGAGACAAAAATATTAAACTTAATTTTATTGATTGTTGATTGAAAAGTCTTAGGACAAAGATACCTATGCATTTGTAAAAATCAGTTATGCAAATATATTTTTCCCACGGCCTAACCTGACATTTAAATAGCATATAATAAATTAACTAATTAAAAGTAACTGCCTCGTGTGTGTGGCGGTAGCGTTAAGCAGCAGCTGTTAAACCACCTTTGATTCGTCTTTCTAGGGTAAATTTGTGCGATCCGCAAATGAATGTCCTGCGCCTTGGTGTTCTTTGTGTCCGTTAAGTCAATATTCCAAAAATTGTCTACTACACATAGTTTGATCCCTAGTGCGAAAGCCTTTTATAGAAAAGAAAAAGTACTTAATATACTCTATGGCCAAGTTAAGACTAAAGCCTGACGCTTAACTACTTATTAATCTAAAAAGTATTGTTGCAATATATCACAAACTCTGCGTATAAAAACTGACTGATATTATAACAGTTTCGCAAACACTACTATAAGTGACAACAAGTCCTTTGTTTCTCTAACCTATTTGATGACGTAATACCGACTATGTTTATGGTAGATATTGTTCATAAGTACCAACATATTTTAATTTAACGCTCCATGGTTTCCCTTCCTTGCTTACCATGAATATCAAGGTCTCTGTCATATATAACACTTGTAATGGTCACCTATAGACCGGACAGTACATTAATACATTAACATTCGTTATGCTTATGTACCTACCTGTTAAGTTTGGCAAGTAGTATTGGTACGTAGGTACGTGTTACTTAATAATCTCAGAGTATAATATAATACTTATATTAATACTAATAGATATTTTCCTGTGACTATCGTATTGGAAAATAGCAATTAGTCAAACAGCATTCGTCACGCTGTTAGCTTCGGTTAGCATTGCATAATCTTTTGTGATAAGACCTATAAATAGGTTAATACCGGCTAAGAACCCTTAAAACCTATTTTAAAAGATTGTTTTTCATAATATCTTTTTTTAAGAATGTGAGATATTACAGCACTATTTACTAAGAGATCACATTCTAAGTGGAATGAACTAGAATTCATAAAAAATGCTTAATATTAAATCTAAAATAAACAGCGCTAATCTTCTTATTTACGTCAATGTCATAAGTCAGGTGTACGCTACTCGTATGACGTCTAAATGTTTGCAAATTTACAGGTATCTAATTGAACGTATATTTATATAATAAAAATAATTACTCTCTCAGAGCGTGTGATTAGATTAGCTTTCAAGTAATTTCGTTCACAGTCTAAACAAAATAAACAATTATTTTAATACCTTTCCTTTTGTATATAGAAATTACAAAGATTAATATGACTAAACAATAACAACATACTACTTGAGGCAATCCTAAAATCCTCAAAGGCTTATGTTAATAGGGAGTTTTGGCCACATGACCTTCAGGTTATGAGCTGATAACACTGCAATGTTGCTATCTCTACACTCACTCACACACACATATCTAGTATACGACATGGATATGACGATTGATCGTGCGCCCGCGCCACTCAGCCTTATCACTGCCTACTTGATAATGATTTTAAAATACGTTTGCCTACTTACACGCTGACAGCTTGGGATTATTTCATTAAATTGCTCATGCATATTCACATAAATGATATTTAAACTTTGAAATATGTAGCTCATCAAACAGTCACTATGTAACCTTCTTCTCCATATTTCAAATAAAAAGAGTACTTCGGAAAGTTAACGTCAAATATTAGTTAGAATTATTCACAGAAGTTGCAATGTAAAGTCCATTTCACGAAAGAAGTCCCACGGCAATTTGTGGAACTAAATTTGACAGCACGGCACGGTTGTCGATTGTCGATGTTATCAAGGGTGTTAGTTGTTGTAAACAATGCCAAAAACTGTAAAAAGTGCTGGTCGAGAAATGCTATCAAAGGTAGAGGAATTCTGTGAAGCGGAGCACAAGAATCGGAGCCTTTTAATACCATGAAACAATGTTTGCTAGAGAGTTGCACACTTTTTAGGGTTGGAATACAAAGAATTTTTGAATTTTATATGGGAATTTGTTGTGTTGTAATAAATTGTGTTAATATTTTATTAAACTTAAATAATATAAGAATAGTATCATTACATAAGATATAAAATATATTGCTAATTTATTTGGAAGATTGGTAGGTTAGGTGATTTTTAAATAATTTTTTAATACTTGAATACTTACTAGTAATAATTAGATGTTAATAGAAAAATAATTGTTATCCTATAAAGTCGGTTTGGGTGTATTCGTGTACAGGTATTTTAGATTTCAAGCACAGAAATGTTTGGTTTGATCATGAATCGAACTCGAGACCTCTACGTGGTAGTCAAACACACTAGCCATTAAGCCATGGAGGTCGCCATAACTTAGTGCATTATTAAAATTAGTGCATTTTTTTCATGTGTAAAGAACTCTTATTTCGTATTTAAATAATTGGGAAGATTTTTTGTAAGATTGGCAACATTGTTTTTCGCGAATACAGCGCCGCACCAAAAGGACTTCTTTCGTGAAATGGTCTCTACCTAACATTTCGAATGTCTATGACTTTGACATTAATAACTTATTACTAAATAGGTTTTTATTTAAAACAAATAGCCATTCAAACTTTTGTGAACCTACTTTTTAATGAGTAAGTATAATAATTAATGAATATTATCAGGGTATATCATCAAACATTTGAATATATACCAAGCTGGTAATTAAAGCTTCGCCATCTTAAAATAAATAATTTTCTTAATTAGTCTGTTCACACATTTATTATGCCCCTAGTGAAACTAGGAGTTGAAGTTGACAAAATATATACCTACAAAAAACATACCTACAATATTTAATACATAAAATGATATTATTTTTCATTTCCTTGTTAAACATATTATGACAAAGTCCTGTACATGGACACTTCACTGCTGTTGGGGTCACTCTCTCTCATTATCCCACCGTTACTGAATGAATAGGTGAGTAAATGCTACAAATGATTTTCATGAATGTTCAATGTTACAAACCATCTTTAGCGTATCGTTTGAAATTAGGTAAAGCCTTTGAGCTCCGCGATATAGAGATTAACTGTCCTTACTGTACCTCATTTGTCATTAATCCAAACAACTTGTTTTATCAACATGTTGTTTACTATCATATCTAAACGTAATTACATTAACATTCAACCTTTTTTATCGACGTGCCAATGACCAAATATACGAAACAAATGAATTTTAATTGAAACCCCACAGCATAAGTCGTGTATCATTAAAATTGTATCTTTCGTACTACTACTATAAAAACGTTATCTATTTTAGCAAATAAGTCTGTACAAATAAGTCAACTAATTTAAAACTCAAAACAATCTTCATAAATTAAGAACGACGGGTAAAATCTTTTTTTATCACAAATATTTACGAATTTTAATTTATAACAATAGGCTTTATATCAAATAACACCACATCAACAAATTTACTTAAATATAATAATACAATAAAATAATGACGTCGTTAAGGGCCTCTTAAAATTATTGAAAGAAATAAAACCTTGGTTTACAAATGGTAGAGCTATGTTATGTTACAGAAGTATATTACTAGTAGAAGGTACTAAAATAGCGAATAATTGTAGTAAATGCTTTGTTCCGACTATGAAACTATCAGATGCCCAATTACCTAGGTATCCCATTTTTCCCTAGGGCATCTCCAATCAAATCATTAAGATTAAGAACATATTAAGCGAGGTTCTCATTTTACTCGCAGTCTTGGCACATTGCAAGGATAGATTCTCAGTGGTTTAAAAAATTTACCAACTAATAACTCGCCGGTTCCAAGGGCAAGTATTAGCGCCTTCTCGTGCATTGATTAATGCTATTCGAATTTATTTAGGTCTTCTTTTACGAAACCTAAGAGTATAAAAGAATAGAATAAATTTTGAGTTCAGCACAAGAATAATTATAACTCCGTTTTCTAATAATTTGAAAATATAACTGTTCCTTATTATTGTCTAGGCCTCCAGATGAAGACACAGCATCACACGACAGCGACTGTGAAGAGGAAGAAGAGGATACAACAGCCCATCTGAAACCACGACGACCATTCTGGGCTAACAAAATACAATTTGTTTTGGCCTGCGTTGGTTATTCAGTAGGCTTAGGGAATGTATGGCGTTTCCCCTATTTGTGCTACAAAAGCGGTGGAGGTAAGTTAAATCTAAATTCAACATATTATCTATTAAAAAAAATTAGAAATAATACATCAGCTGTTATAGCTTCGCTAAGCAGAAGCTCCTTGTTTAATACGAATATTCAAGTCATGCGTTAAGCTCCCTTTGATGTAGTGTGGTAATTTTAACGGAAGTTTTACGACAGTAAGGGAACGTCTTCTAAGCTAGCTGTAAGCCCATGAAAGAACAACGCGGAATTGTGCACCTAAATACCTTTGCGTTACGGTTAAGTCCCGCTTTAAAACACATGACGTTTTCTTCTTACCAACAGGGATATTGTCGCGGAAGTCAAATATGCTTGTTCTAGTCACTTTTTAATAAAAATAAAAAAATACCAAGTACACATCAAAATACAATTCCTACATTTTAATTAATTTAAAAAGAGTCACAATTCAACATTTTTGGAAATGATTTTTCCATTGTATTCCATCAGTCGTTAGTTATCATATCACATATTTGGGAAAGTCCAAAAATCCAAGAGTAGATTAATAATGATAACTAGTATTATAAAAATATTACTTCGATGACATGATTTAATACTTTGATTAAAGTTTGTAGCTGTTTCTATGGTCAAAAGTGATATTACAATTACTAATATTTACCGGCAATACCGTATTTAATTAAGTGTTATAAAAGACTGTTGAATATTTACATAAGTGTACTTAATAAAATTAAAATTGTAAATGAAACAAGTTGACTGAAATTTCAGGAATAGGCCTCCGATTAGGAAGGTAAACTTGGCCTACTCATAACTAGCCAGACTGATTTTAGGGCTAAAAATTATTGCATTCTTTTGTTTTCGTAGAAATAATATGTATTTATACCCTAATTAATTTTGACCGCACCCATGGGATAAGATTGGATACCATTTATTCTTACTCAGCACTGAAAGACTTACATCATACCTCACTTCACACTCATGAATGTTTAATACAAGAACTAAGTGGGTGTAAATACACACTACTGGTTCCGCTAATAACTACCTAGTGGATCTCGTACGCTTTAAATTAACTCATTAAGGCGACAAAAACATGATCGTGTCCGTCGTGACATTGCAATAACTCTACACAAATTGACGACCACTTTACACGTACTATTAGCAAAATTATATAATCACGAATTGTCACAATTGAGAAAAGCTAAGGACATGGATTATATCTGTATTATGTCATTTGAAAATATCTCATTGACTCTACTTTTGAGATACTTTATTTTAGTTCTTACATACCTACGTCTTTTTGTTATGATTAAAATAAAACCTATCATAGTAAGTAACGGCAGCTTAATAAATAGCAACGTAATACTTGAGCTCTACCACTGTTTTTTATAGTACGAATACCTTTATCGTGATTTAGAAATTATCATTAATTATACTTTCATTAGTAATCATCATACTATCTTGACGTTATCAAAATTGCTCTAATAGATGCCTAAACGTTTTTTCTAAAGACATCGCAGTGTGCTAAGGTAAAGAAGTATTGAAATAATTAGGCTTTTGATTTTGTGGTAGAACCCCTAATACACATGCCCTAGCTCTAATTTAATACCTACAGTTCTTTTTCAATTAAGTACAAGTATATTTTGGAGGCACCCACAATTATACGTTAAACATAAAATACTTCCTTACAGATTATTTTGCTTAGTCGCACGTCTTAATTTAACTCTATGAATAACATTATCTATTCCAAAAATCCTACCTGATATTTATCAGTATAATTTCCGCACTATGCCTTATATCCACACTCAAATATAAGTCAAATAAAACAATAAAAATATCATTATCGATAACAGGAATTAATACTTTAGTTATAATATATATTGTACACAAAAGATCGTGTCTTATGTTTGTTTGTGTCGCGATGTGCTAAAAGATTGGTTGACACCGAAGCTACAAATCGTACGCACAACATTACAATGTGGTGTGAATTACACCTGATGTATACGACAAACTGATACTTGATATAGCGTAGACATGTTTCCATGATATCAAATGATTTATTGTCAGATATATACGTTTATATAGAAAGCAGAGCAAGATATGTTTTATAAGACAACGATCTTCGTTAAGTTTTCCTTGTTTCCTTTTTGAAGAGATAATTTTATAAATATTCCATAATTAACTTTTATGACACCCACGGAGTAACATAATAACAGCGTGTTTTTTACCCAAGCACCAGACGAATATTAAAATTATGAACACTACGCGTTTTATTGTTTTCATAGAGATAGCTGCTAACTTTTCTTCAAAGTATTAATTTTCTGTTTTTACGTACGTTCTATTGGGACGAGATAGGGTGATGAATCATATGTTCGTTACTAAACTTAAAATAATAAATATGTACTACATTCATTAAAATACAACACAAAAAGGCTATGTTACTTATTTAATAATGTTTAACAACACTTTAAAACAATTTATTTGCTCTCAAGTACATCATACTTAAAGAATAGAAGGTTACTCTTTAGGAGATATTAAATGAGTCCTTAGCATATTACATAAACTGTTAAGCGTAATGGTTAAAGTTAAGCAAATTAAATCTAGAATGGCTTCAATATTTGTGAATAAAAAATATATATAATAATATTAACGGCTTATCTCAACATTAGTTTATTCACAAAGTGCTCTTACATGTCAAATTATTTATAAGACATTTTAATATTATTTAAAGTAACAATTAAGGGTTAAATAATAAGGATATAGAGACAGTCACGTAAAAAAGGTCTCAAGTCAGGCAAATTAATACGATAACTTTCGATACAATTAATAACAATATTAAACGATCAAAATAAATAGGTATACTTATGATCATCCTTGCACCTATAACCGTTTAGCATGGATGTGAATAATTTATTTTTCTAATATTAAATAGACATAAAGAAATGCACAGCTTTAAAGCCCAAGGCAAATAAGTAAAAAAAACCCTGTGATTGACAAAGATTAATAACATAATCACAATTACTATTCATCATCATCATCAACCTTTCCCATAAAAAAAACTGTTGTTAAAATAAGAATAAAGGACATCAAATAATAATTTATTGGTGTTATTGGTGCATGATTCAAACCGCAGACCTTTAGCGTGCCAAGCAGACTCTACGCCCTCTAGTTATCACAATGGCATACCGGTCGTCATCATATCAAATAAATAAATTATTTTCAAATATTCCGATTTGTATTTCTTAAAAGTTTTATTAGTCACTTTCGTTTACTTATGATTCACATTAGTCACACAGTACCATGTAATCTTACCGTTTTCGCTTATCACCAAACCTAGTTCGATACTAGGTATGGTATCTATGTATTCACTACCTACGTGGATACGTCTTCATAATAGAATGAGCAAGCGGTCAGGACAATTACATAAGTTCCTGTAGGTCAATTTATTAATAAGATGAACACAATTAGCTGAATGATGAATAGAAGTCAAATTCTACAAACGGATGTCTCTTAAAAAATAATTGCGTACAAAAACAACCGTTGAATTATATGAGTATGTCCTATTCAATGAATAAAATCCAACTAAATACAAACATCGTCTTTGGCAACTGGAAGAATATAATAAGAAGATATTATCTTCTTCTTTATCAACTAGTTGCGAACCTTAGTTGCCAATGTGGCTGAGGGGCAATTATCATTATTATTTAGTTAGTAACGGTGTAATTACAAATTTGAATAAGATACCTAAACTATTTACTTTTTGTTTCAGGCGCTTTCTTAATACCTTACTTCATAATACTCCTAGTATGTGGCGTGCCTATGCTCTTTATGGAACTGGCTGTAGGCCAGTATACGGCTCATGGACCTATTGGCGCGCTATCACAAATATGTCCACTTTTTAAAGGTAAACATCATTACTTGACATATGCTTCACAGCAGACCACACACCATGGCTGCTACGAATTACTGGATGTATTTATAATTATTCCTTCCTTCAAAGGAAGGACCTTCGGAATTTAGCAGAATTTATGTTAAATGGCATCCCTTTTTATTAAAAGAACCTACTATCGGTGATAAAGGAATGAACTACTTACGATTCAATCAAATCAATGCACGTGCACGGGTGCACGTCAGCTGAATACTATGACCTCCATGCCACACCAAAGCCTTAAAAGTTTAATTCAACTTAGCATCTATGTCCCGAAATCAAGATAACAATATTTCAATTGAAGTAATAAAACAAAAGTAAACTTACAAAAACATACGATATTATCGGTAACCTATTGAAACCTCGAATTTCTGTTACCCGAATCTTAAAACCCAGAAAACAGTTGGTAGAACTTTTAAAAGACAGATGTAATGAATGACAACTTTTTAAAATTCCGTTTTTAATTTCCCAGATGAATCGATTTCCAGATGCACTAAAACCAAATTTTCAAATAGTATTTTGTTGTTTCCCATATTCTTATAATCCAGATTTAGCTATAACAGATTCTCAGAATACTTTTTTTGGTTCCCATCGTACCACTTTCCAGATAAACTATTACCAAATTTTCATAATCTTTTTATTTGGTTCCTATAATAATCATATTCCAGATAAATTTTAGCCAGATTTTCATAAACTTTTTATTTGGTTTCCATACAATCGTGTTCCAGCTAAATTATTGCAATACATAATATTATTTTATGTGACCTAGGTTAGATTAGAACTGCGAACCGACTCACTATTGTTTAAGTTATGGGTAACTTAAACAATAGTGAGTCGGTGTAATGGGTTACATAGGTTTATTTGTCAAATTCGACTCATTTGGTTAGGTTAGGTTAGAACTGTGACCCTTCGCACGAGCCGAGTGAGCGAAGCGAGCGTGCCGCGGCAGCGGCCGGCGAGTGCCAGAACCGACTCGCTATTGTTTTACTTGCCCATTACAGATAGGTTTAATTGTCAAATTCGACTCATTTGGTTAGGTTAGGTTAGAACTGTGACCCTCCGCACGAGCCGAGCGAGCGAAGCGAGCGTGCCGCGGCAGCGGCCGGCGAGTGCCAGAACCGACTAGCTATTGTTTTACTTGCCCATTACTCATAGTTTTTTTTTGTCAAATTTGACTTAGTAGGTTAGTTTAGGTTGCAATTAAATAGTTTATCTGGATATCGTTTATTTGAATTTCAAAAATCATGATTTTAAAAATCTGGATATTGTTTGTCTGGATTTCAATAAAGGTATTTCAATAAATTGTGTTTTAAAAATTTGGCTTTAGTGCATATGGATTACGGTCCTCTGGATTTCGTGCATTTAGATTTTTATATCTGGAACTCATTCATCTGGATTTTAAAACGTCGTACAAATAAATAAATGGGCAAATGAAATTCGGAGTTGCGATTATATGGCAAATAATACTTCGAAATTTTAAAAAATGGGTTAATGACGAAATGTCCAAACGTTTTCTGGATTTTGATATTCGGAATATTAAAATTCGGGATTAAAATAGGTAACCGATATTATCCGACCTACTGACCACCACTCGCGCAAAATTCGAGAAAGTATAATTCTAGAATTATCTTTACTTATCACATTCACACAATTTACAAATTCACTGTTTTCAGGTGCCGGCTTAGCAAGTGTAGTGATCTCATTTTTAATGTCCACTTATTATGCAGTTATAATAGCGTGGGCAATCTATTATTTCTTTACATCATTCAAGACAGAAGTACCATGGGCTAGTTGCTCTAACCGCTGGAATACGCCACAGTGCTGGGTTCCATATCACAACCACACTAAGCCAAATGGTTCTCAAACTCCCACCGAACAATTTTTCGAGTAAGACTTTTTATTATCTACTTAGCTTAATAACATAGTAATAAATAGTAGGCTTAGTTTTTATTGTTGCTGCTTAAACTTATTAAAAATCTAAGGAAGATTTTGAAAAATAATGATAGTAGCGTTTAGCAACGATAGCTAGTTATAAAATATGATAAGTATATTTAGATTTTTGATTATTTTATTGCATAAGAAGCAGTGCACCATTATCGCATAATCACTTATTTTATCTAAAAGATTTTGATTGCAGTGATTAGTATTTCTTTACATAACTTACAAGCCCATCGCCTGTGTGTTGGCAACTCTTTCCCTGAAATTATGTAAATATATTAGAGTTTAATATACCTAATGACAATTATTTTGGACTATGCCCTAAATATGCAAGTTTTACGACTCTACTCGACCTATAATGGATTGTTTTTATATTTCCAGAAAAAAAGTATTAAACATGAGCGCTGGTATTGAGTTTCCCAATGGAATGCGATGGGAGTTAGCAGCTTGCTTAGTCTGTGCATGGGTGCTAGTCTACTTCGCACTGTGGAAAAGTATCAAATCGTCCGCCAAAGTCCGCTACATCACAACTACACTGCCTTTTCTACTAATCATAGTTTTTCTTGGACGCTCATTAACACTTGATGGAGCAGATGGTGGTCTACGATTCTTCTTTAAACCAGACTGGGAACTTCTAAAACAATCAAGACCCTGGGTTAACGCTGCATCTCAAATTTTCAACTCCATCGGAATAGCCTTTGGCTCAATGATAATGTTTGCCTCGTATAATCGATTCGACAATAATTTTCTTCACGACACATTGGCAGTTTCGCTGATTAATGCCATTACAAGTTTAATAGTAGGAATATTCACTTTCGCAACTATTGGAAATATTGCTTTCGAACAAAACACTTCTGTAAAGGATGTCATTGCCGATAGTAAGTACCTGTACAGTATAATACTCCAGATAGTGTTAATACTTCTTCTAAACTGAATTAGATGAATAACACTTATGTTTTCAGGTCCTGGTTTACTATTTGTGGTATATCCGCAAGCTATCGCTAAGATGCCAGCATCACAATTATGGGCGGTGTTATTTTTCTTCATGTTCCTTTGCCTTGGACTGAATAGCCAGGTAATAAAAGATTCTTTACTGTTTATTTTAATTAATCTGTTTAATGGCCTCCATTTCCTGCGTCTAACTGAGAATGAATATAATATCAACCAAGTTGGTACGTTGGAAACCTGGTAGTAATTTATAACAAAAACTGGTAATACATAGTTCTACTTGAGTCAAAAAGTGCTTGAGTGTTGTACATCTCTTTTACCAGACCTTAAGTACCTATATCTCAAGACAGGGACACTTTCATATTAACAAAGATTCCTAAAAAGTTTACGTTGTCTGTTTTAGTTCGCAATAGTAGAAGTGGTCGTGACATCAATACAAGATGGATTTCCAGACATGATACGGAAAAAACTTGTGTACCACGAGTTGTTAGTATTATGTGTATGTGGTGTATCCTTACTATTTGGTATACCTCACATAATACATAGCGGCATATATTACTTCCAACTAATGGATTATTACGCTGCGTCATTAAGCATCACATATTTGGCCTTCTTCGAAGTCGTCGGTATAGCTTGGTTCTACGGTGTGGGCAGATTATCCAAAAATATTAAACAAATGACAGGTCAGTGGAGATCTCTTTATCGTAAATTAAATTAATATCATCTGGTAATTTGGTACATAAAAGTATTTTAAATGCTATGAGTATACCGTTAAGTTTGGGTTTCAACACACCAATTACCATCATTAACTATTTCAAGTAGAGGTTAACGTCTATAAGTGTAAAACAGTAAAATTAATATTAGAATCACGAGGGTTTCTTCTGTTGCTGTCTGTACCTGCCCAATGCAAATACAAGTGTAACACCATGTTTAAATCACCACCCCACGTACCTTCGAATTCTTTTGTGTATTGAACAAAAACATTACAGATTATATCAAACGGGATACGGCTACTACTTCCTCGGCCATTTTTGTTTGTAGCCTCGACGATTATGATCACTTTTATTGTATTTTTATACAAATTTAATATTAAATGTCTAATAGCGGTGACTCATCGCGATTGTATATTTATCACTTGGAACAATCCACCGCACCCAGATGTAGTATTTATCGAATATAATAAAATTGGCCATTTGTTATGTGACGCTCTACATCGTGAATAATTCTCTACTGCTATAAAGATAAAAAATCCTTATCATGTTAATTTAACGAAAAGGTAACTTTGCTTGTTTATATCTTATTGATTCTCATAAAACTTGTTCATCAGTAGGTAGGTAAAAGTGTATTCAGGTATTTTTAATCAGAAATAACATACGCTAGGTAAATGTTCAATATTTGCTGTGTAGGAGAGGCAATACTAAATCAATTACTGACTCATAATATATGCTTGATAACTTCTTAGAATGAACATATTTTTATTTAAATATACTACAGAAAAGCATCGATACTACATAACAGACAGATATCCTGAATCTTGATAAAGTTTATGATTTTCTTCTATTTGATTTTTTTCCCTTCACTAATGTTATATAGTTAGTTTTAACTCATCATCAACATTAATCTGCTAAATGACACTCACTTGTAAACATCGGCCTCCTTTAAATGACTCCACTGCGTGAATTCTTGTGTCTGTGTCATTGCATACCTATTACCTAGTCTTCAACTACCTAACTCATAAAAACCGGACAGAGAATCGTTCCATAACAAATAGGCCTTTAAACTATTAATTACTATGTCAGTCAAGTAAAATGTATGTTCAATTCACGTTTCAGGTCGAAGGCCGTCATTATACTTTCGGGTATGTTGGCTGGTAGCAACACCAGCGTTGCTTCTAGCACTGTGGGTAGCAAGTTTAGTAGACTATACGCCTCCCAGTTACCGGCAATATCAGTACCCAGCATGGGCGCAGGCGCTAGGCTGGATCATTGCCTCACTCTCATTACTTTGTATACCAGTGTATGCCGTTGCCGTCTTCATTAAGTCGCCAGGAGATACTTGGGGAGAGGTATGTAAATTACTATGTACTAAACATTGAGTTTCAAAATACTCAATAGGTTGATGCTACCGGGCGGCGCGGCGGCGTGTATCGGGTTATAGTACATCTAAGAACATTAGTATTTTACTGCTAGTGTACCGTGTTCTGTAACTACTGCTAATTACAGAACACGGTAATATGGTTCCCTAATTATTTGTGTTCTTTTTATAAACTCAAACAACAATATAAGTAAACATCAAGCCAATTAGAAGACTCCAATAAGAACGTAGGTACGTAAAAATTATCAATGAAATCAAGAAGAGAGTGGCACGGAGTTATAACTATTTCTTTACATTAGGTTTTAAAATATCTTATTAAATAAAATACGTCACAAATAATTAAACTAACCTATAGTAGGTACCTAAGCTATTTAGACAGTATCATATCTATTAATAACCCTGATGATATTATGTTGATATTTAAATAACAACGAACTTGTAAACTCAATGGATTTCTCAATTAGGTACTGTCACACTGTCTGTTTTCTTTAAGATAAGTATGTACGTGTCTTAATCATTATAAATTGTTTCAGAAATACCGCAATTCGATAAGGCCAACATCTTTGTGCGAATGTGGCGTGAACGAATGCGACATTTGCTGTTCCGATTCTGATCCACCGGAATACAAAACTGCAATCAACTAGTCTGAAAACACCTAAAGAATATAAGTAGTATAAGAACGTAACATTTTTTATATGAGGTTAATAATATTTTTGATATCAAGAGTAAACAAATAAAAAAAGATAACAAATGAAGACGGTTACCTACTGATATATTCCGACACTGAACTTGACCTAAAACTGTTTGTGGCAAGACGTAAATCAGTACACACCGTCTTGGTTATTTCATCATATCAGTCACTCTTCTATGTGGCCATGGTCATTTAGGAATATGTTACAATTTCATTCTCTGGTCACCATTGTTTGCTAGATTCTGCCTTAATATAACAATCATTCGGTATTCAAAATACCACGAAAACTATTTTTTTTTTTACAATAAATCTGAATAATGTAATTTTAGTGACCACTGTTTATCAGTGTTACCTACTTATTAGCTGGTATTTAAGCGAAGTATACGATTACTTGTAACCAGAGACCGCAAATATTATCTTTTCATTCCTAAAAGCAATTTTGATTTTAAATATTTGAACTGTTTTACATGTCATAGACTTATTTAAGTCTTGTGTTTGAGACCTTAGATAAAAAACTTACAAAACAGAAATACTACAATAAAATTGTAGATAACTTTAGGTTGTAAAATTCAACAAAACCAGTATTAAGTTTTAGTAAATAAGTAGTTACGACGTTGGCAACATCGCTAAAGGTTGTCGAAGTTATATAAGTAGATATAATAATGTTCAAAATTTCCTAAAACGATTGTGATCAAAGTCATTCCATTAGAAAATATATGTAAATTAATTTAAACTCTATATTTATTCTTAGTAAGTATAAATTAAATTATATACTTAGTGCTATGCATTTTAGAACAATGTAATTGTGGTACACTCGTATGACGAAATCAATCTCAATCTCACTGAGTTAACTTTAAAAAAAATTAAACTTCAAATGTCAATATGACTAAAAAATGTTCTGAGTAATTATGTGCAGTTTTCGAATGTCCGAAAAGGCAAAGTGGCGTAAGCAATGCTGAAATATTCTACTAAAACAAAAAGCCAACCAGATACGGAATAAAAAATCTTTTATAAACCAGTTACCTTGACTCTAGTTAAATACCTATCATTAAGGTGATAACTCATTATAAATGAAACCTACATAACAATTAAGCGGTTGTACCAATTTAGGAGCGGGACACACAGAACAGACGTAAGACACGGACCCGTCGCAGTCGCGACGCCCCACAGTGTCGTGTGCCTTTATCAAAAATCAGATTTTCCATTTTTCTAATTGGTAATTTTTTAAAATGACAATACAACCCTTACTAAATGTCGGTAGTTTCAGTTTTTTAATGTAAATACGGAAGAAGTGGTGAGTACTCAAAGTTCATGTCATTATTGATGCGTTAAAATCATTAGCGTACACGAGTAAGTTCAAAACCATATTTACATGTTATAAACAGTGTTTATTATTGCAAAAATAACTTTAAATCATTAATTAACAATTGTAATTGCTAGATTGTCATAAAAAACTAGGTGAAATGTCCGACATTGGTAAGCTATTAAACATATTATTGATACTGGAAAATTATAAGTATGTCGAAAGTTTGACTAGAGTTTTAAAAAATATACTAGTCAGATAAATTAATAAACTTTGTATTTGAAAACTGTCAATGTGCTCTTTTTTGCGTTTTACGAGATATTTACGGTTTACCGATTGGTCAGTTCTCTGAAGATGCTCAAGAAGGAAGGCATAAAGATGCACAAAATTACAGTGCAAAAGTTGTAGATCACATAAATAAATATTTAATAACCATCTTATTGTTAACTCTGACTATCTGATCCAATAATTTCAACAATAAGATCTAGAAATAATCAAAAAAAGATTTAATCGATCCCATTTTAAATAACTATTTTAACCTGGAGTAAATGAAATTATTGTAATTGATTTTTTTTATTTTGTTGTGTTTTCTTACGCACCTTGTACACAAACACAACACAAAAAACATTAATCATCAAAAATTCGATTTATGATAAAACGTTCTATGGACTCGCGACACTGTGCGCCCGTTTAATCTACTTTCATACAAAATGTATGCAGCCGTCGCGACGTAAAACATACTGAAAAGACGGGACGTGCCGACGACGACGTTACACGTCCGCTCTCTATTGGATGGCGCGATGTCTGCAACGGGTCCGCGACGCGTCCTTGTCTTACGTCTGTTCTGTGTGTCCCGCGCCTTAGACACACTTTCCTTGCCAGTAAGCAAGTAACTTCTTAGGAATCGTATTTAAGGTATGCGAATTTTACTAGATACCAATTAATTGTAGTTTTGGGTTAAGTGTAATAGCTAAACATGAGAGAAACTACTACGTAAAACGGTGCAAATGAAATTAACATGCCTATTCCAAAATGTATGTATCTATCTAAAAAGTTTGCTTACTTGGCATTCAAGAACGTGTTTTAGATGAAAAAAGGGAACTCTCCAAAGGAACAAACCTTTCATAAAGGTACCAACATAATAAATATTATTAAAGTACAATGTAGTGAAAATGTTATACAAATTGTAAATACCTTAGTAACTTGAACATTTTATTTTAGAATCCTACTTAAGTTAAAATATTAAAATTTTAAGAATATTAATAATACTTGTTTTATTTAAGTTTTACCTGTTGCGTGTTGTTCATAATAATTAGGCAGTAGCGAAGTACGAGACCTTAAATCCTTCACTTTATCGACACTTTAAAATAAGACCAATTATACTTATTTTGTGTGCTGTCTGTGTGTAGTAAGGGCGGCGGAATTTGATGGCCAACGGGAATATTATAAAAAATAATATTTGCTTGACAGCTTCGCTGGCGTGGCGGTCGCGGTAGCTACTATAGGCCGACCGCTTATCTCAGTCCCCGCCTGCGGTATGAAAGGGACGAGGGGGCGGGGTAGCAGTGTCCGTTATGGTAGCGTACACAAGAGCTATATCGAGATGGTTGCTATGCCAAATAAAATAAGTTTTTACAAAAAAAAAAACCGACTTCAAAGACAAAAATTGCACTAAAAAGTAAAAAATAATTAGTTGTATTTTGTTTTGCAACATTAAATCAGACATTCTTTTTACTTAATTATAATCTAAAGAATAGGTTCTTTTAATTATTGTAAAAGTATTGTTAAGAATATATCTTGAAGAGTCTTTAAAATCATCATAACAGCCCATTAATGTCCCACTGCAGGGACTGGCCTCCTCCCGTGACGGAGAGTTACTTGGCCTACTAATACCACGCTGGCCAGACGGATTGGTATAGGGTTTAATTTCAAGTTTTTCTTCTTTTTATTTCGTAAAGATAGTAGTTACAGCTATTCCCTTAGTCGGTTTTTACGACACCCATGGGATGAGATGGGGTGGTGATATATTGTATTCTTACTCCGTCACCACACGGATAAAATATAAAAAAAAAAGTATAAAGAAAAAAAAAAAAAAAGTCTTTAAAATATAATCAAATTATTACAAATAATGTAATATTATTGTTATTTTTGGAGTCGGTGTCAGTCACGATAGTTATATTCTATTTTTTATTGCTGACTTATAATTTTAAAAAATATGGCGTCGTGTTATACACAGACTAAAGACTAAGATGAGAAATAAGTACTACGAATAAAAGACAATTACTTAAAATTCGCATGCGAAAATGAAACGGCCGTTTTTGTTTTAAATGCAATATTTATCTAATTAAAAACCATTTAAAGTGATCAGAATGTGCTATTATATCATGCTGACTTGAGACTGTTTTTGCGGTAAAGTTAGTAATAAGTTATTGTGTTTTTTCTTTTTGTAAATGTGTTATTGTCTAGCTTTACTGTAAATAAATTGTTTTACTTTCTTTCTTTCTATACAAAACTTTATTGCCTTTTCTAACGACTTTGTAGACGACTTTGAAACCCTACTTTATGAAACTTAAACTATTAACTCTGCCCTTTATATATATACTAGATGGAAAACGCGACTTTGTCCGCGATTAAATTTGAATTGAAATAAAAAAAATTGTATAATTCATACAAAGTTTATTCATCATCATCATATCAGCCAATCGACGTCAACTACTGTACATATGCGGTCCTGTGCCTCCCTCATCCATCGGCTTCCAGCCGTCCACACCAGCGCTTTTCGGTACGCGGTCGCCAATCCAGAATCTTTCTGCCCAAACAGCTGTCGGTTCTCCGCGCTATGTGCCCTGCTTGTCGCTACTTTAACCGGTTATGTCGGTTACTTTGGTTCTCTTGTGAATCTCCTCATTTTTGATTCGATCACGCAGGGAAACATCCAACATAGCTCTTTCCAGTGCCCCTGAATGACCATGAGCCTTCTGAGTAGGCCCATAGGTCAGGCTACAACATAGCTCTCTCCAATGCCCCTGAATGACCATGAGCCTTCTGAGTAGGCCCATAGGTCAGGCTACAACATAGCTCTCTCCATTGCCCTCTGAGTGACCATGAGCTTTCTGAGTAGGCCCATAGGTCAGGCTACAACATAGCTCTCTCCATTGCCCTCTGAGAGACCATGAGCCTTCTGAGTAGTCCCATAGGTCAGGCAGGCTACAACATAGCTCTCTCCATTGCCCTCTGAGAGACCATGATTCTTCTGAGTAAGCCCATAGGTCAGGCTATAACATAGCTCTATTCATTGCCCTCTAATGCCCGATTTACACATCGACAAGTACAGTAGCGAGTTAAAAAAATAGACAGTTACGTAGGAAGTAATAAGTAGTAAGTACAGTTCACACGTAGGCGAGTACAGCTCATAAGTTGCCGATCAGAGACGAAGACTAGTCGCGTCGTGCGTGCGTCGCCTGAGATTGTTTACGGTTATTTTAATTGATAAAATGGACATTGAACAATTGAATACCCATTTACGCGCTATTATACCAGAAATAGTATTAACACTGAACATGCAACACATTAAAAATGAAATTTTAATAAAAAGTATACTTAGAATAATAAAAAAATAAATATTCCTCACACTTTCACACAACGCCATCTAGTCCCAAACTAACCAGAGCTTGTACTATGTGTACTAGACAACGCATAAATATACTTAAATACTTTTATAAATAGATACACATTATACATAGAAAAACAGACAAAAATAAAAATAAATACGACAATAGAACTTGTGAACTGTACTAAACTCGCCCGTCTACACGGCGGGCGCCGCGAGCGCCGAGCCGGCGGGGTGAGGGAGACGCGAGAGAGGGGGCTACTTCGTTCTTAACTCGCCGAAAAATAGGATCGAGCTGTATTCAAAACAACTTGATCGGCAACTTACTACTTAACTCGCTTTTGCCGTCCACACGCAAAAAGTGACTTAACTCGCCAATGATGCAAGTTAACTCGCTACTGTACTTGTCGAAGTGTAAATCGGGCATAAGTGACCATGAACCTTCTGAGTAGGTCCATAGATCAGGCTACAACATAGCTCTCTCCGTTGCCCTCTGAGACACCATGGGCCTTTTGAGTAGGTTCATAGATCAGGCTACAACATAGCTTGCCATCTGAAAGACCATAAGCCTTCTGAGTAGACCCATAGGTCAAGCTACAACATAGCTCTCTCCATTGCCCTCTGAGACACCATGATCCTTCTGAGTAGGTCCATAGGTCAGGCTACAACATATATGTCTCTCCATTGCCCTCTGAGTGACCATGAGCCTTCTGAGTAGGCCCTTAGGCCCCCTAAATTTGAATTTTTTTTGTCCTAGCTTGATGTTATATAGCCTATAGCCTTCCTCGATCAATGGTCTATCCAAAACTGAAAACTAAATTCAATTCGAAGAAGTAGTTCCTGAGATTAGCGCGTTCAAACAAACAAACAAACTCTTCAGCTTTATATAATAGTATAGATTAGAAATGTGCAAATTTGTCCTAAAGTACCCCGAAATATACAGTAGAAGACAAGACATAACAACGAAATACAGCTTGCGTCACCAAAATAGGTTGAACCTACCTACCTCTAGATTGGCAATACACGCTGCGGGCCCTCTTACAATGTCAGTAAAAATATTCAATAAACTCCCAGAAGAAATAAAAAATGAAAAAAATTCTACGTCATTTATATAAAAAAACTAAAAATATTCTTAATAAATAAGGCTTGCTATAGTATAAATGAATACCTAAATGATTCATCATTAGCATAAAAAATAATGTATCATTCACCTAAATTAAATAATTTATTTTTGTAAAATATAATTGAATAATATATAAATAAATAATAAGAATACTTTATACTTTTTGCAATAAAAAGCTTAATGTTTGCTATATCTCCTCTCTCCTACGTTTTGCCTTACCCGACAGGGTCCATAAATGATACTTATGTTTATATATTACACCTTTTAAATACTGATGGAGTGAATTAAACGGTTTGAGTTTGAGTTTGACATTTTGCATTATTGATCCTATTCGCGACTTACGATTTTTTTCAATTGACGGTACTGGTTAGCCTCATAAACGCCCATAAGTTATGGGAAGCTTTAATCAGTTACTAAATAGGTATATTAAAACGTTTGAACGTGACACAGGTATTTTAAAATATATTTATTTAAATATGATAAAAATAGTTATTTAATATTTGTTTAATTTTTAAATCAATCCATAAACAATCAACAACTTTATGTCATAATGTCGAAGTCATATAATAATATAATCTGTAATTCGTGGCCGCCATTCCATTTGCTTAGGTATTATCGTATTTTGTTGGCTGACACCGACTCCAAAAATAACAATAATATTACATAAATTTATTAATTTGATTATATTTTAAAGAATCTACAAATAAATATATTTGTAGACTCTTCAAGAAATATCCATAGCAATAATTTTTACAATAATTAAAAGAACCTATGCTCTAGACTATAATTAAGTAAAAAGAATGTCTGATTTAATGTTGCAAAACCAAAATACAACTAATTATTTCTTATATATAGGTATATTAAAACAGGTATGATTTAAACATATTAATTTGTAAAAATCAATCTTAGAAAATATTTTCAGATAATAAGAACAATAATAAGAGTTTTTTTTTATTTTTACACGCTACCATAACGGACACCTAGTCAGTATGTCAGTATGACACTAGTGCCGTATGCTAGTCCGTCTTCTATACTATTTACAAATTTCAAAGATGGTGGCGTCATCTTGCCACTAAATCTCGTACTTTCTTAGAGAAAATATGCAATCTAAATTATTACACAATTTAAAGCTTGACCAGAAAAATAAAAAAGCCTCTCCAGGTATTTCGATTGGTTTAGGGTATAATTTCAATTTTTCCTTCTTTTTATTTCATAAAAATAAGCTAGCTAAAAATTTGAGCTGTGTTGTGATGTGATGTAGTTCTGGTCACAGTATGTAGATGGCGCTGTTTTGCCAAAAAATCAAGAGATCGCTCTCTCCTTTGTCCTCGCCCCCCGCGCACCCCTATTACCGCAGGCGGGGTCTGAGTTAAACGGTCTGCCTAAAGCTCCTAGCGTTCACGTGGACGCGAATTCGATTCCCACGCAGGACAATTGTTTGTGCGATTAACAAATAACTATCCTGAGTCTGGATGACGTTGTATCTCTTAAATAGATGATTGTAAACGTCCCCGCGACACAGCGCTTGATTCCATGTATGAGAGTTGTTTAAAGCAAAAAAAAATCAACGTCGACGATTTGAATTTGTTGTGATGTGAATTATGTAAGTAATCAAATCCCACGTCGCCTTTATACCTATTATTGCTTATGCATTCAGTTTACTGAATGTGATCCAACCATGCATTCTCAAGGCAGTCATAAAGGTCCATTCCTCTATTAAATCTTACTTATCTCTATTTATTCACCGCAATCTAGTCAACGAGAAATGAAGTAACGACGAGTCAACAATAAGAACAGATTGGTATTGCGTTTGGTTTTACAGGTCTTTTTTCACTACTCTTCAGGAGAAGGAAAACTGGACAAGTCAGACATTAACGAAGCCTTTTTCTTGATTGTATTTTACAACAACTAAAGAGAGTGAAATGGAATAAGAGATAGCTATAGTACAACCTCCTTGACAAGAACGAAACACATAGTTTCAAATAAAATTGAAGAAGCATTTATAGAGTAGAAACGAATAATCAGAGTTTAACCTATACCTACCTTACGCGCTTAATTTATCCGGAGAAGATTGATTTAAATTTTTTATTAAATATGTGGGTAGTTGAAAATATTTAAATAATCTGTACTCACCTGGCAACAACTTCCAGTACATTATTCTCTTGAAATGGAATGTAAAGAAGAGAGGCACTTAAAATAGGAAATGTAAAATAATTTACCACAGTGGATAGAAGAACACTTACATAAATAGTAGGCAACATTTGTATAGATACCTATAGCTTTGTTATATCTATATGTTACAACTATACTACTACTACTACTTACTAGTATATAATATACTACTGGTCTATATTACAATACTACTAATATGTACATATTTCTTAGTTAGCTTTTTATAGATGTAGACAGCCCTATCTTACCTTTAAATTCTTGGAAGTTACTATTCCTTAAAGTTCCCTCAAAATGTATTAGAACATCATTGTTCTTGATCTTGATAACATAGTAATTCATTACCTTATCTTGAAAAGCTTAAAATTTTTTACAGTTACTTAGAGAAAGTACATGGAAGGTGGAAATACTTTCTCTGGATGTTTGTTCCTGGACTGGAACATTTTACTGTTGAGCATAGATAGGAGTTGCAAAACTTTTTTGCTTGTGAAAAGATCACTCAAAGACTAGAGGTAAGAAATGTGGTACAGTGAGCAGTAGAAGTTAGCAAATACCAGTATTTGAATAGCTTATACGAAACTTTATATTATGAAGGAAAAATTATATTGTTACATGACATTCAATAATTATGTAATGTACAAAGTATTTAGTCTGTTTATAAGTAGTGCACATGGCAGGAGAACAATCTTTATCCTCAAATTAATATTTGCAATAATTTAAATTTGTTCTACTCCCCACAAAAGTCTGCAGCGTATGAAAAATCTTAGCAGTATAAGGGCAAATAGAAACAACTTGATTTAAATCAAATCAAATCAGGAATCATTTATTATTTACATCTTCCTATATTACTATAACAAAATGCATCTTATTTACTAATTAATTACATTTCTCAGTTATAAAAACTACAAGTAGTCTGTACTATAAAGTAATTAGGCTTACAATACTAACCTAGTTAAAGAACTATTCTTGAGCTGGTTTAAGACTGTATGTGTTTCTTTTAACCAGATGCTGATATATAAAAAAATAAAATTTTCATTACTTATACAGAAACATGGATTAGAGAAATAATTCTTGTCATACATTTATAATAATTACCTAGGAAAGTATTTGAGTTTCCTAAAAGAACAACTAACGAGTAATGTTTATTTGCCATTAGTTTTTCTTTTTCTTCTTAGGACTTATTTTCTCCTCTTGTTCTTCTTGATCTTCTAAATCATCATTTTCTTCATCATGGTTACTATCAGCACCTAAGATGTGTTAAAAAAATATAAATCTCATCAATATCATTAATTGCTGTTATGATGAATATCATTAACATCATTAAAATTTCTTTTATTTTCAAATCTATTTACATTTTAAAAATTCAAAGTAATCTATCTTAGAGGCATCATCATCATCATCATAACAGCTCATTAATGTCCCACTGCAGGGACGGGCCTCCTCCCGTGACAGAGGGTTACTTGGCCTACTAATACCACGCTGGCCAGACGGATTGGTATAGGGTTTAATTTCAAGTTTTCCTTCTTTTTATTTCCTAAAGATATTAGTTACGGTTAACACTATAACACTTACAGGCATAACTATATATATTTTTTTAAATGATGAAGAAAATAGAACCATTGGAACAATATACATTTGGGGTTTTTAAAAGATACTCACATAAATCACCAGCTCCTTTAATTAATTTAGTTAACGTTTCATTCAATTGCAATTCAAACTTTTCTAAGGACTTTAGTAAATGGTTGAAATCAGCTGGTACAGAGAGTGATTCCACCAATTTTTCATTTTCCCTGATAGTGAATGTAATCTCTGGTAACATTTTTCTGCAATATAATAATCATTACTAAAAATATAGCAAGTCTTCTAAACCTTTGTAAATTGAGTACCTACGAATATCTTATTTTAACAAATAATATATATACCTTTTTTTAATAAATAATAAGTTTAATCTATTAGAGCAACATAAATATTTATTTAAAATTTCAGTGAGCTCAACAACTATTCAGTAATGGTTTTTAATTTAAATTAAAAATAAAATTCTACACAATCAATCTGTTATTAAACGTCATTAAAATCAACAAACAAAAACAATATCGTTTTAGTTTTAAAAGTATCCTCTCCAAAATTGGCACTGTCGACAGCTTTTTATTCTGCCATACTAAAAATTTCTTTATTTTAAAAGGTTCATGCAATGTTTTATTTTAAAATAGTTTAACCAGGATTTATTGTATTTCTTGTACAGAATATTTTTTATGTATTATGTCGAAAAGATAAAAACTTGTAACAAAACTCTTCTTTACTCTTATACTAAGGCCAGGGTGGAAATACAAGTTTTCTTTAATTGAATCAAATTAGTTTAAATTGTATAAACAATAATCAATAATCAACCAATGGATGTCACTCTGTAGCTGGACATAGGCGCCCTCCAAATATCTATCGGTGTCCCTCGCTGTCATAAGTAAGTAGTCGGTCCACCGTATAAGGCGTCTGGCTGTATGAACTTTTCTGGTCCAACGGCCGCCCGTTCTTTGTGCTATGTGCCCTGCACTGTATGCACAATAATAAATTTAAATTGTCCTTGAAATGGAATACTATATATTTATAATGTAATAATAATATATATGTACTATAATAATAATACAGGGCTGCCATTATTCCTCATCCTCATTAATTACGAACAAAAATCTATCAGGCATTGGCATACCTATTGCATTTCTGGGGTGAAATTAATTGTTAACAAACGTTACATGAATAATGCTTAACGATCGCGCTGGCTGGATAGGTACGGACGGTAAGGTCTTCTTTAAAAGCTTCTAGCACGGTCTGCCCAGTCGCCTTGTTCAGTGCGTCTCCTGTTTTTACATGCATTGCAGTATGCATAGCAGTGCTTCTCTTGGTTGAAGGATGCTTCTCGCCAAGAGAAACGATGTATTATAGAGTTACAGAATTTTTTATAAATAAATCGATCTCGAATTCCCTTCATTTCGGTGTCAAAGGAACCTGGCCTATTGGTACGACGACCCCGGTTACTGGACAGATTGGTATAGATTTTAGTATAATTATTTTTCTTTCAAGATCCACAGAATGAATTGGGGTGACACCACTGTGTATTACTACAGGTTGTCTATAAAGTCAAGAAATTAAAGTTTGAGGAACTAAATTGTTCATGTGTCTGGCAACACTGAAATTCAAAATAGACTTGTACATGAGCTGTCATCGAGTAGAAGTTGCGGAACGGTTTTCATTTTGTGATTTTTATAAATTCATTAATCTACAATAAACTAATACTGACTTACGAAGAACAACATAAAGAATGAGTAGAGTAAATCAAAGTGGCACGTGGGAAGTGATTTTAAAAGTTCTTTATCGATGTTTGACGGAGCACGAAGCTGCTCAAATTTTATGTGATTTGGATGGTATTTATGGGCGAACTGCAACTTTGATGGGTATGTAATCGTGTTACTGTGTTTTGTAATCTGTCTCAAGTAATATATTCATTCCATTTGCGATTTAGAGACCAAAATCAGGCATTGCGTACATAGCATATTTTTAGGTAAGATTGTCATTGAAAGTAAGAAATATTGTAGTACGACCTATTCTGTTGATACATTATCAGTTGCATTAGTATAATTCAGTCAAGATTTATCCCAATTTTGAATTTGAATTAATTGCTATAGGTCTATATTACGGTTGATAAACTAAGTATGTCACTTTCGCATCAACTGGTCTGTCGACAATTAATAATTAATTGCAATATTTTATTAAATTTTTTATTATTTAGTTCTTAGTAACTCCATGTTAAATGATATCTTGTTAGTTAATATTTAACACTGAATAAATTTTAGTTAGGTATTGCAGTTATTCTTTCCATCCCATTCTTTGCCTGTATTTTGTGTCTAGGTATCTCTAAATTTATTGTAAAAGTATAATCAAATGTTCAATCAACATAACTTTTGTAAAATTTCAGGCTGCAACCAACCCTCAGATAGTTGCAGGTGATAGCTAGAACTGTGATGGATTTTAATTGTAGTCTTAAAGTTCTATGCAAAATTTTAAATGCAATAGGCCTACAAGAAATGCCATAGTAATATAAAAATCGAGATTTGCCTGAAGAACTAAGGAAAGACATTATTTATCATTCTTCATACAAGGTAACCTGTATAATAAAGCATATTCTTTTGTATAGTAATTTTTCTCATTATTAACTGTATAAAATAGTTAAAATAATAGTTTCTAGCCTATTTTCCCTTT
The DNA here is from genome assembly GCA_905475405.1 of Schrankia costaestrigalis. Classification (NCBI taxonomy): domain Eukaryota; kingdom Metazoa; phylum Arthropoda; class Insecta; order Lepidoptera; family Erebidae; genus Schrankia; species Schrankia costaestrigalis. The sequence continues at coordinate 11,023,499 of FR997832.1, forward strand.
CTACTCCTCTTTGCCCCCTATACGCCCCTCCAAATAAACCAATAATCAAATCTTTTTTAATAATAATATTAGTATAGTTAGTAAATCAGTAGTGATCCGTGTAGTGACGAAGGAAGAATACAATATATCACCACCCCATCTCATCCCATGGGTGTCGTAAAAACTGACTTAGGGACTGTCCGTGAATATTATCTTTATGAAATAAAAAGAAAGAAAACGAAATAAAACCCTATACCAATACGTCTGGCCAGCGTGGTACGTACCAGTAGGCCAAGTATTATGATGATGATGAATTGATATATAAAATAACAGAATATTTTATAAAATCATCACTAAAAGTAACTATTTATGTTCCCGCAGGTCACAAAATGTTGGCAATTTCTAAAAGGGCCTTCAGCAGCATCACAGTTGAAACTTGGAAAAACTGTTGCCATCGCGTCGAGAAGCTCCAATCAGAATACTACAAGAGAGGACGTCACCTGTGGGCAAATACTGACGATAATAACAGCAGCAAAGAAAGCTTTAGTGATGACGATGAAGGTGGCAACGAAAGTTATCTCAACATCGAATATTTAAAAAATCCTCTGATGAAAGCGATGAATAAATCTTCTTGTTAACTGTGTACATGCGTTTTTATTACTCTGATTCAATCCGTTAATTTATTCTAATACCCATACCATTCTAATAGGTGAATTTTGACCCATGTAGTTTAGGGTTGGTGTATGAAATCGATTAAGAGATTTATCGATTCAGATAACAAGCGATTAATCGATAATCGATTATTATTTATAGTTTAGTTTTTTAAGTTTGGTATACGTGTGGCAGCAGCCATATCGCATACCTCGGACAATAAAGGCGTTTATGCACATACGGAATTTTTTTTTAATTTCGCCTTTTGATGTAAAATACTTCGACTCATGTTCCATATTTTTTTCGTAATTTTCCTAACAAAAGCCATAAAAATAGCTCAAAAAAATACAAAAGCTACTTCCTTAAGAAATATCATAATTAACTGGCAAAAAAAACGTAAATATAGTTGCTCGATGCATAATTTATTTAAACCATTAACATTAAGTACGTAATCGCTATCAAGTCTTTATTGCTCCAGTCAATTTAAAAGATGTGCACTCGTAAGTTACTTACTCCTTTATTGCACGGTATATTTTCGAATACATTTTTCGTAACTTCACATAAGCGTCACTGTTAAGCTTATTCTGAAACATATGTGTACTCAATCCTTAATAACTTTATAGATTATTACACAAGTCACTTACTGCTTCATGCAGAATACCTTCCTTATCGATAACAATTGTTAATCTTACTTACAGAAAAATGTGAATGATATAGTTCAAACGTAAGTATGTTAACGTATGCATAGACAGCGTGTGGATATAAGGGTGTTTTATTCGAACAGCCTTGCTATGTGTTGTGTTACAGTCATGCCAGAATTGGATGGGTTGGCATTACCTATTGTGGCAGCTCACAAACGCGAATTTTGGTTTAATGATGTTATGTGTTGTGTTACAGTCGTGCAAGAATTGAATGGGTTGGCATTACCTATTGTGGCAGCTTACAAACGAGAAATTTGGTTTAATGATGTTATGTGTTGTGTTACAGTCGTGCAAGAATTGAATGGTTTGGCATTACCTATTGTGGCAGCTAACACGCGAGAATGTTGGTTTAATGATTTTATGTGTTGTGTTACAGTCGTGCCAGAATTGGAAGGAATGGAATTACCTATTGTGGCAGCTCACAAGCGAGAATGTTGGTTATAAGATGTTATGTGTTGTGTTACAGTCGTGCCAGAATTGGATGGGTTGGCCTGTATTGTGGCAACTCACAAGCGAGAATGTTGGTTTAATGATGTTGTGTTGTGTTATAGTCGTCTCAGAAATGGATGGTTTGGGATGTATTGTAGCATTTCACTACATTTTATTGTCGCAAGTCTGGCAAGCGACAATAAAATGTAGTGTTGTAGTTAGTTTTGTGAGAATAGGATGGGTTCGTAAGCTAATATTTGGTGGTGTTATGTGTTGTGTTATAATCGTGCTAGAATTGAATGGGTTGGCGTGTATTGTAGCATTTCACTAGCGATAATGATGGTTTGGTTGATTTAATGATGTTATATGTTTTGTGTTAAAGTCGTGCCAGAATTTGATGGGTTGGCATGTATTGAGGCAGCTCACAAGCGAGAATGTTGGTTTAAAGATGTTATTGCAGCATTTCACTACATATTATCTGCGTTATGTTAGCTTTCAGGACAACAGTCGATTATAGCTTTCAAGCGACTTCAGAAAACTCCACAAGAAAAATCAAGTGGAATCAAATCACGCTACTTTGGTGCTATTAACTTTGAGCTAAAACCTTTTAAAATCTTTGTTTTCATAATCTTTGAGCTTTTGTTCTTGGACCTCTTGGTTTTGAGTTAATTGTTATAGTTATTCGCACACAGACCCAAGCCGCCTTGACCTAAAATTCTCCAAGTTAAAGTCTATGAAAGGTCGAGTCCATGTGCATAGCGAGAAATCGACTGCTTCGGACTCTTCTGATTACTCTCACGTCCAGCGGCTATAGTTTCGTCTAATTTTGCGTTCCTTTGACGAAAAAGGGTTGGTTAGTTATTTACCTAAACGGTCATGTTAAATTTGGTCACCAATGGTTGGTTTGTGGACTTTGGAGGACCACCACGTCTGCCGTAAAATGGACGCTATGCATTTGCACTAACGAACACTCATTTTGAAACCAAAGTTTTACTATTTGCGCATGATGCTGAACCGTGTAACTTGGCATGGTGATTTAGCATCAGTGTATGAGTAAGGAACATAAGATTTGATAAATGTCATCTAAACAAAATAGCCGCTACAGACGAGTTACATCGACCAGCTCTATTTGAAAGACACTGTAGCCTTAAATTGACGTCAATAAGTGTTACATAATATTGAATGAGGGTATCCTCATCAACAAAACTAAAAATTTAATTGTATATTGTGTATACAATATACCATTAAATTATTAGTGTTGTTTGCTGTTTAAACATGCATATCTATGTAAAATAATAAGAAAAATTTTCTTCCATTATTAATAACTTTTGTAAAAGACAAGTGTCCTCTTTGGCCAACTGTAAGGTTAAGTTCCACCTGGGTTCGTGTATGGAGCCATACACGAGGTCAGGATGGAGGAGTGTAAGGTTTATATTTTATTCGGCAAATGTCGGGTATTTTGATAATCAATTTACTATAAAAGGCGTAATGGACGGCACGACAGGGCTGGCTTTTCTTGTCTGAGTATATTATGTAAATAAATATAGGTACATTGTACAATAGGAAGAGTTTGATAACATGTGTAACCTTCATAGATGTAAAAAATTGCTTTAGTTAGCAAAATAAGTACAAAATCAAGAATTATTAAAAAATATTTATCATCTCGTTTTATTCCTGCAATTAATTACCTAACACTTTTTGATATATTGTACATTATTTGTAAAATCATAGCAAATTAGATACCGACAATTCTTAAATTAAAATGTAAAGTTATTTTTTGTTATTATGAAAATATAAGAAAATATGTATTACTCTGTAAAATATTTCTGCCTGCAATAAATAAGTGTGTCACATACAATATAAAATCTTAATAAATTATCACTGCAATATACACTTACGTAAACTTACTTATTATTTATTATCAAAAATAAACGTGCAATAAGTACTTAAAACTATAAGCTCCAAGCTTATATCACGAGAAAAAACAAGCAATAAAAGCGTTTGTATACATAAGATCCATGTTTTGTTTATAAATGAACAGCAAAAAAGGTGTATGTTTATTTACCAACAGTTACTTAGGGATAACTTTAATACAATAAATAGGTAACTGTTAATTTTCCCTGTAGTATCAAAACAGTAAATCTATCTATAATTTCAGTAAATACATATTAAAGAGCTCATTTAGAGGCTTCTTATGATATATGATACAAAGTACTATCATTATTAGTTCAGGCAATATTCTAGAAACAAACTGTTTTTTGGCTCTCCTGTAAAGTTGGTGTTTTCGAGATACGCCTTTGTTGTCCGAGGTATGCGATATAGTAGCAGGACTAAAATTAAAACCATAGAACATAATAATTGTTTTGCAGAAGTCAAAAATTACGTTATGGCTCATAATTCTTACACTACATTAAGTTACATTCTATGGCTCAAAACAACTGTCAAAATTTAAAATGGCTTGACTTGCAAAACAGAAATAAAACATCGTCATCTAAAATGTTTAAAGGGCTAACACTACTTTACTTCTATAAAGGTCATGTTATAACAATTATTCAAATTTCTCAATCACTTAGGGTTTCAACCAATGAAATGAATTATCTCATTATGAGTTGTGTGAATTTCTTACTTGAGTATTAGATATAATGTGATTCAAAATTACTTATTTTATTTCAATAAATTACTAGTATGAAAACTATTTTCTCAGACTAAATAGGGTTGCTACGTGTAGCACAGTGGCGGCCTCATTTATTTTCAGGACTTTATAGACAGAGTGTACGTTGCGCTCATTACTGAAATTTAATAAACTAATTAGTAAGAAACTTTAATAGCGTTCCAGCTTTTATAAGTTCATTGGGTCTTCTTTCATGTCTGACTGAGTCTGTCATGATTTTATTTACTGCTCATTCACATTCATTCTCGTTCATTCTTTCGTCGTAAGAGGAGGTGAAAAATAAAAAAAATGTAACAACAGCTGATCGAGCTCAGCTCAAGTAAAAACAATTGCTGAACATTGTAAAACTTTATTTCTGATTTCTTTTATATTTTACTTTTTTTAACCATTATGTAAATAAAGGCGTAAAGCAACAATGCGAGAATTTGGCAGATTTGGGCCTCTTATAGGAGCGGTGGATGAAGGAACCTCAAACGTAAAATTTATGGTAAAATTTAATGTTTATTATTGTTTTTGAAAAACAAGAAGTTATGGGTTGTATGTTAGTTTGTCAAATAGGAATGAAATAGTATTAAATTAAATACCTTACAGGTTTTTGCTGCTAATACATCAGAAGTTTTGACCTACCATCAAACATCACTCAAAAGATTTAGTCCACAAGAAGGATGGGTAGAACAGGATGCCATAGAAATTCTAAATGCAGTGTTAGAATGCATTGAGGTAATTGTAATTATTTATTATTCTTTGTCTGTACAGGATGTTTTCATAAAGTACTATGGCAAAAAGAACCTTGAAAATAATAGCAAGTTGAAATTATTAGCTATCAATTCCTGCATGCAAATTTTATGCCTGCAATTTATTACCGTTTTCTAATGAGACTTACTACATTATTCAATAAATTGCATCATTTTACAAATGGTTTTTGCAATTTCATTCTGAAATGCTACTCCCTTTAAAGTATTGTATCATATCACGGTGATCACTTACCATCAGGTGACCTGCTGGCTTGTTTGCCTCCCATCATATAAAAAAATAAATAATAAAATATCTCTATATAGGTGACTACAGACAATTTGCGGAAACTTGATATAAATCCTGAAGATGTGGTTGGTATTGGTATAACAAACCAAAGAGAAACAACTATAGTATGGAATTGTGTTTCTGGACAACCACTTTATAGTGCCATCGGTAAGTGGTATTATAACACTAAATATTTCATTTTTTTTTCTGTTTCATCATAGTAAATACCTACTACACATCATTAGACTGAATATGAACCTATGTGATATTATGTCACATTACCATCATGGTGACAGTTCATTGAAACCAAGTGAGGCTACCAAATACAGAAACAGAGAAATATACCAATAGAATTGCAAAAAACTGATATACAGACAGTACATAATTCTTTTTTGTAAAAAAATCTGAAAAAGCAAATATTAAAGGGCATATCGTAGCAATATGCCACTTGGGAAGTTACTTTTAGAAATAATTACATTTAATTTGGTAATAGGAAGATGTTTGGAAGAGGCGTATATGCAGCAGTAGACATCTATTGACTAATATGATGATAATTATTGGTAATGATAGGTAGTGGAAAAAATCAGTAAATTAAAACTATTGCTTTGTTTTCCAGTTTGGTTAGATGTAAGAACTTCAAAGATTGTAGATGATCTAAGTAAATCAAAAGGACGACCATGTATTAATGCTGTTACCCAGACTAGTGGCCTTCCACTTTCCACATATTTCTCATCAGTTAAGTTAAAATGGTTACTTCAAAATGTATCAGCGGTAAAAGATGCTGTTAAATCTGGAGAATGTATGGCTGGCACTGTGGATTCATGGTTAATATGGGTAAGTACTTTAATTTACTTCATTAAGTAGTTTTTGTGCTATTCAAATTTTTTTTTAAGTATAATGTAAGTACAACTTTTTGGAAAAATTTAATAAAAATTCTCATTTAACTTAACTATCTTATGTACTTCTTGTGCAAGTTAGTTGGCGCTAGGTGCATTTGAAAGTCTCACACAACGCCATCTAGTTCTAAACTAAGAGAGCTTTGTACATTTGGTACTAAAGTCTATTTTTTTATCTCGGATACTAAAATGACAACTACAAATGTCAAACATAAAAACAATGTGGCCAGCTTTTAAGAAACAGTGCTGTCCTGTGTTTTGATTCGTGTTGTAATTATCGTAAAATATTTACGGTTATTAGTACCTAAGTACCATTATGATAAAAATATACTAGATAGATTCATTATAGAAGTAGGTGACGACTCGGAGGATTCCGAATATATAAGTAACGAATCCATTTCTGATTAAACATTAATTGTACAATAAATTATGTACCAAAAATAAATTTTGTTTTATTTAAGTACCTGAGTTTTAAATTAGAATTTGCACATTTTATATTATTACTTCCAAAAAACTGTATAAAATTTAATTTATCGTTAACTTTTGATAGTGGTGGTACATCACTATATACATAAATTGCAAAAAAAAAGGTAACACATAAATATACAGGTAATGATATTTTTGTATTCGAGATTAAAAAACAGCCTATAGTCTCTATTTACCGTAATCGGCGGTACTAACCTATATTTTTATCGGTAAGTACCGGCTGTATCACATCACTATTTATTAGTTGTAAAAAACAGGCAACACATGAAATGTCATTTTAGTATCTGAGATAAAAAAATAGACTTTAGATAACTACTAATAATTAATTTTTTTTGTAGACTTACACTTGTATTTTTTTTTCAGAATTTAACTGGTGGTTGTCATGGTGGAATCCATGTGACGGATGTTACAAATGCGTCACGAACTCAACTTATGTCCTTAACAAGTCTACAATGGGATAAAGGCCTCTTACGATTTTTCGACATACCATTAGAAATATTACCAAAGATTAAAAGTTCCGCTGAAATATATGGCTATATTTCATCAGGACCACTTCTCGGCGTACCAATAGCTGGGGTCAGTTTTTGTTGTTTTTACCAGACTACTGCGAACGAAGCTTACAGGAGGTTAATGTTTTTCCTGTGTTTGTATCTGTTATCAATTTGTGAAGGCTGGTACCAGACATTTTATAACTGTAGTCACTATTTTTAGATATATCTCTGCTGGAGTAAACCTCACTGGTGAGTCGTATCTATGTAAATTATGTATAACTATTATTTCAATTGTTCTTTTGTAATGTCTGGTACAAGTCTAGTTTACTCTTAAACAGTTCTAAGAATCAACCTATTTAATAACATTTTCCAAAATTAAAATAAGACAACAATTACCTAGGTACTTGAACCAATATAATATATCAATTCGTCAAGATGTTAAATATTACATAAATTGACAGCTAGTTAGATAAAATAAAATATTGAATAACTGTGTTAAAAATCTCTGTGATAAAAATTCAATCAAATCACACCGTAAAAACTGTGAACCACTAGGAAATCCGTATCGGTGATTTTATGTGTTCTTCTGTATTAGGCATTTGGTTCTGTGTGCTCAAAACTTTTACAGATGTGCATTAAACTAACAGAAATGATATGCAGGCTTAAACCAATTATTTATGGATCACACAAATAATGGTACTGCGTGGGATCCGAACATTCAATGTCGTAGATAGAAACCGTTTATCGCTACGACAACGGGAAAGTAGAGATGTAATGTTTAATATGGGTGTTGTTAAATAGGGCATTTATTTTTGAAGTAAACCATGCTATTATTTTATTTCGTTGAATCTTTATTATTCTACTTTACAGCTACAGTTAGTATTCTCAATCTGTCACCGTACTGTGATAACGCAGTATCTTACGTTTGATTTGTGCTTTCGTAGATAAGACAGGTCTCGCTATTGTTATGAATTCTCTTCAATTTATAAGAGTAAATGTTTTAATGCTGATAAGGAATATGTAAATAAAATATGCATTTACATTTTTTGTTAAAATTCAAAGTCCAAGGAAAATTCTACTAGCATAATCTATTTGTATAAGATATTATAATTTCTAAACTAATACGATTTCATGTTTCGCCAACCCATTATAGGTATATGTACGATTTCCACCGAACTGAGCGCTTCAGAGAGCATTTCACGTTCACTAAAGGAAATTGAGCCTTGTGTACAGTCCATACATTTTATTCTTGCATGGAATTTACCGTGTTTGAAATGCGCGCGTAGGTATGCCGCAGCAGCGAACTCTTCTGTACTCGGTTGCCATGCAAAAATGAAATTAATAGAATGTATACAAGACTCAATGACCATTGGTCAACGTGAAATGCTTTTCGACGGGGTCCGTTCGGTGGAAATTGTAGAATAGAATAGAATAGAATATTTATTTATTTTGCAAATATAGGTAGGTATAAAATACACTTAAAGATATTAAAAATAAACATATAGTTCAGCTATATTTTACCTTTTGTAGGCATGCAAAATTTAACATAAGTTAGGAAAATAAATTAAAAAGTTACTTTGCAAAAGTTTTTTTTAAATGTACAGAACCAAAGTCAATTAAGAAGTAAAATAAATTAATAAATAAAATAAAATCTAATAATGGAAACTAATACTAATAGGTTTACTAAACTAATACATTCTTTATTGTAAAAACTTTTTGTCAGTAAGGAATTCGGTGACATTATAATATGCTTACTTATTAATTCATTCTTTATTACCTTTTTAAAAGATGGCATTGGTAATTCCCTTACACTCTTTGGTAGATTATTATACATAATTGGGGCCATGCAGTATATACTTTTACGGAGTAGGGCAGTTTTAGCAGCCTTCAAACAAAGACGCATGTTGTCTCGTCTTTGGCGTTGCACAACTTCGTCCAAACGTGTAAATCGATTAGGATTTAATTTTACAAATAAAGCAACTTCTAATATGTATAAACAAGGTAGTGTTAAAATTCTATGTTTTTTAAAATATGGCAGGCAACTATCAATCGGTTCGAGTTTGAACATAGCCCTTATACAGCTTTTTTGCGCTTTAAAAGCTGTTTCTCTTTCAGTAGAATTTCCCCAGAAAATAATTCCATACCGGAGGTGGGTTTCTGCTATACCGTAGTAAGCAGTAAGGAGCGCCTCTATATCTACTGTTGCTGACAATTTATATATAATGCATATGCAGATTTATTAATTTTTTTACAAAGAGTATTAATATGTGTTTTCCAATTTAGGCTTTTGTCTATTTCGAGACCTAAAAATTTTGTAGTTTCAACATTTTGCACAACCTCATTATTGAGTTGAATGTTGAGTGTCATGCAATGAGTTCGTTGATTAAAATGTATAATTTTGGTTTTGTTTATGTTAATTTTTAAATTATTTGAGTTCATCCAGTTAATAACTAATTTTAAAGCATTATGAATATCAGTTTCATATGTCTCTACATTATTGCACGGTACTGTCACTGTCATCTGCAAATAGTGTCAAAGGTTGTTCAATGCTGTTATACTATTTTTCGTATCTTATGGGTACGGTGACGTTTAGTATTTGTCATTACTAGAGATGTAGTAACACTAAAATCGTTTTTAAAAATACCGACTAAATATCTAACCGATATAATTTACAAACAAGAATATATCGATTATGGGTACAAAATAATAAACTAATCTTTTTTTAAATATTTATTAATTATGCCAAATCAATGCGTGATTCATCAGAAGAACAGCTTGATGAATTACTTGATTCGTCACTTACATGAATTAATAAGTGAAAATCTACTGAATTGTCTAATCTGATGTCTCTTCCTCTCACAGTCATGAAGTAAGTGTAGATTTTTGTTTTTTCCAGTACTAGTGTTACGTGATCATGATCACAGGTCACAGGCCTCTTTTAATAATGTCATCATCAAGATTTTACCGCTATGACGTACAAATCCCGCCAAAAAAAAACTCACTTCCTATCATCGTAAAAACTATTATTTAGTTATAAGACAACTAAAATTATTATATTAATTTCTATGAATATAAAAAAAAAATAATCGATTTAATCAGTTTAATAAAAATTCAAACGATTTTAACAATTTTATTGTGTCAATCTCTATTGAGAAGTGTTCCGAGTCGCGCATACGATTTTAAAATTTATATGTTTATATTTTAAATATTAGGGTTGAAGATGGAATATAAAACAAATATTTCATATAATTGAATTAAATATTAACGTCTAAATAATATTTTTATTTTTCTATCAGTTCGGATTCATAAACTGATAGCTTTTTTTTTTTAATTCTACAAAAGTAAACTAAGTAACACTGAAAAGATCAAATGTCACCGTACCTTTCCTGTCTGAAAACTAGTATAGGTAAGTCATTAATGTATAGTATGAATAGGAAAGGTCCCAGAACACTCCCTTGTGGCACGCCAAATGAAACAATGCGCTCAGAGGAATGAAATATTTCTTCCTTCGCATTAGCAGTATTAATATGATTAATTTCTGTTATTTGTTTTCTATTTTGTAGATAAGATTCTATTAGATTTAGGACGTTCCCTCGAATACCATACGATTCTAGTTTCATAAGTTATGTTGGGTAGTGTACGTAATCGAACGCCTGGGTCATGTCGCAGAATATGCCACAGACGGGTCGACGTTGATCTATATTATTAATAATATTGTATAAAAAGTCATATATCGCCATATTAATAGTTTTTTGTGGCCTAAACCCTTTCTGATCTTCACATAAAATACTATTTTTTTCAACAAAATTACTAAGTTCTTTATATATATACATGTGTATAGCAAACATGTTGGGGGCTGCATTCATGTTCTGGAATTGATCAAAACTAGTCATGAATTTTGTCTTGAAATTATCTTCTTTGTTTTAAAATGCTCTTCTCTAATCTAAGCAATTATAACATAATTTTAAAATGTGAATGTTATTTTATACTTCAGTGCCTGGGAGACCAACAAGCAGCTCTCGTCGGACAAGGATGTATGCGATTTGGACAAGTTAAATGTACTTTTGGCACGGGATGTTTTCTATTATACAATACAGGTTTTTATTTTATATATTTCAGTATGCTTGTGTGTGAAAGAGCAAAAGAGTTTGAACGCTCATGTCTGAATGTATGTGCTGATGGACTTTTACTCTAGCCCCCTTACTCATAAACACCTGTTTAATTTTAGTCAATTGTTTGGTATAAGGTTGGTTCTACTAATAAAAATTTCGCTAAACAGTGATTAAATTTAAGAGGTGTTTGTGAGTAAGGGGGCAAATGTTTACGTAGGTAATACTCTTTACTTATTTTAAATATTGCTCTTTTCTTTTATAGGTGATTCAATTGTACATTCACAACAAGGACTCCTGACTACAGTCGCATATAAATTAGGACCAGATGCGCCACCGGTTTATGCGTTAGAAGGATCTGTTGCTATAGCAGGTATTATGAATATTATTTTGCAAATAATAGCGTTTATTTTGGTTATTCATAGACGTGACAGAACGACGGCTATTTTGTACGGGGTGAAATCCTCATTGAGGTGAGGTCTGTCAGACTCTTACTCACTTAAACACACCAGCAGACACAACGTCGCATAGCCCATGTTACTTATAATAAAAGTTAGAAAATTGGGGTGGGTAATTTTATTATGAAGCTAAACTCTTATGCAATGGTTTTCTACTTATTTAAATATTGTTATTAATTCTTTAAATAAGTTCGGTAAAAGTATGTAGATATAAAGTTGTATTCTCTTTTCGACAAAAAGACGAGTTTTAGTGTAATATTGATATCTGTTAATGTAAAAAAATAAAGTTGATATAAGTTGACTTGTACTTTATACACAAAGACAAAGACTTGTACTTCATACAAAAAGATACAATATTATTGTCCTACTTTGAATAAATGAATGAAACTGATACGAATACATTATTTATTCTTATAGGTGACACGTTACAATGGCTAAGAGATGGTCTAGAACTGATAACCGATGTAAGTGACACAGAGTCTTACGCGTCTGAAGTGAAAGATGATGAGGAAGGGAGTATATGCTTTGTACCAGCATTTAATGGACTGTATTCGCCATATTGGAGAAAAGATGCCAGAGGGTAAGTACTTAGAATCAAGTTTATATTTGAAGGATAATTTAAATAAAATGAAGTTTGTTCGGTTGTACGTGAAAATACCAAGAACCAATGGTCTGAATAATATAACTATTTTGTAACAATTGTGGGCTACGTTCAAGTTTCGGCTTTGGTAATGTCGATGGTTGCATAATCGTAAGTTTAAAGCATCTTGTTCATTAAGCCAATGTTTATCGGACAAAAACCTATGGTTTTGTATATCACGAAATTATCGTTTTAGAAGTTTTCGAAATACACGTGCATAAGCAACCTATTCGCCAGTAAAAATTAGTTGAGTAGTGAACTGTTTTGTTCTTAACAAATTAAATTCATTATTTTCCTCAGTATAATGTGTGGTCTAAGTGATAAGACACGCCGTGAGCACATAGTGAGGGCGGCTCTGGAAGCTGTCTGCCATCAAACACGGACGGTTGCGTCGGCCATGGAAGCTGACTGTGCGCCACTGAGGAAATTATTAGCTGATGGAGGCATGGCGCAGAATACACTGCTGATGCAAATGCAGGCTGATATCCTCGGAATTCCTGTGGTACCTACTTCTTTACTATAATATGAAATTTATGGAATATCTTCAAACAGTCCACATAGTAACGGACTAAGTTTACACAATGCCACCATTATGTCTGGTTTTCCGCCATTATGACGGACACCAATATTTTGTATACTTTAATATACATTTTATAGAACTACATTAATTTTAACTAGTCCTTATATGTTTATGTTTCTTGTTAGATACGACCGTTGATGATGGAGAGTACAGCTCTTGGTGCAGCTATAGTGGCGGGACGCGCTCTCAGAGTTTGGCCTACGAGCACGCCCAGTCCACCGGCCGACACCTTCCTACCTGCGATGTCTTCCGAAGGTAACTAGAGAACCAACTTTATACTGCTTTATTATAATATATTATACCTGTACATGAGAATGTTGAACAAAGCCAAAAACCCCATGTAAAAAACAGCTGTTTTATTTTTGTAACATATCAAGTAATCCTAAATTAAAACTTCGTTGTAAAACTCCACCTGTTCCAATTGATATAATCAGGAAAATAGGTTAAAATAAAAAAAATAGTAATGATCGTAAGAATACGATTGACCACAGCCGACAGGAATTGAGTTGTTCGTTTGTGAGAGACGCAAATGAGACGTTTTTATATTCACAATAATGTTATGTATACATTTTTATAGTTATTCCAAGTTTTTGAGTTTAGCAGGAGTAGTTTTCCAGTCTCACTTTTACGATAAGGACGACCGCTAAATAGTGTTGTTGGTATTGTTTATTTGACATTCATACAATTAAATCATCAGATAAAATTATGATAATTTACAAGCCAGGTGTAAAACTAAAGTGTGAATCACTTTAATACTGTCCAAGTGTCTTGCGCGTGACTTCATGACGCAATATATAGAGAAATTTCGTTGGCGTCATAGAATAGATAATATTGTTATAGATAAACATAAACCCCCTTACTTATAAACGCCTCTTAAATTTAATCACTGTTTAGCGAGATTTTTTATTACGAAAACCAACCTTATACCAAACAACGTACTGTCTATTTAAACAGACTTGCTCTAAAACGTAAACATATATGGCGTCGTGTCAACCACAGACTAAAGACTTTAGTCTTTAATCTTTGAATAATGTATAAGAATCAAGGACAAAATTCTATAATCTACAAATGTCAAATCGTAAAAATAATTTTATCTGTGAAATTTTATGTTGGAAAAAAATACATTTATTTAAAATTTACGAAAGATAGTGGATAAATCAATGTGATTTACGTGTTTTCTATTGCATAAACGTTTAATGCTACTTTCCAGAAATTTTCATCCATATCAAAGTGTGCGATTGATGTAAAAACTAGTAAATTTGCAATATGTGGTGTTTGTTTACTAAATAAATCAAGTAAGGATGAATACGGTATAAGAGCTTAGGCTAATTAAGCAATTGACTAAAATTTAAGAATTTTTTTATGAGTAAGGGGGTAAAGCAATATCTAAAATAACGATATCATTTTTATGAGCTTTTAAGGCAGCAGATGAATGCTGCACGAAAAAACACAAGAATGATCCACGTGTAATTTAAGTCGCGCACAAAAAATGTAAATTACCTACTTAAAACACAGGAATCAGGAATTGTTTCTTGTTACAAAGTTCTATTTAAAAGTTCTAAAAAAGTATAGATAATTAATAATCTCTGATGTCAAGTTATGAAAAATATTTACTCATATGCACAAGTATATTAATGTTTTTCAGCTTACTTAAAACGTTGACGTGAGCGTTTTTTATTTTCCGTGAGCGTTTTTTATTTTCAGAACGTGACATACGGCGGGTGCGATGGGAAGACGCCCTTAGCAGATGTCTAGCCTGGGTGACAGATGGTGAAGAAAAAGAACAAAACAGTGCTGGTAATTATATGCCTTTTTTATATATGTCTACACTCAGCGGGATCCCCTGTCTGAGAGACTAATGAATGATGCAGAAAATTAGATCTGGATATGTTCTACTGAATTATGCTGAAAACAGAATTTGTTCCGTATAATAAACGGAAATATAAACTTTTCTAACCGACCTCCAGCCAGCGGAATATTTACCAAAATTAAGTCTGGGGAACTAAATATTGGTATCAACTTTTAGTTCTGTATTTTTTCTGTTTAACACAATAAAAAACATACTTCTAATGCCCATACTTCAGCCACAAATAAGCTGAAATGAAACCTCCAGTCAGCGAACTTTTTCTTCTAAGGACATTTTTTTGTAACTTTTACACTAAATTGATAACATTTACGTTATTTACGACTATAATTTTACTTAAATTACCTTTTCGTATATCTACTTAGTATAAAAATTAAAAGTATAGAATTTGAAAGCTAGTAAGTGGGTAGAATACAAAATCTCACCAGTCTGCATTATCTTCCATTAATTAATATTATAAATACGAATATTTGTAAGGATGGATATTACTGAATCGAAATCGATTCAGTAGAGTACATGCATACATATTAGACTAATATCCATCCTTACAAATATTCGTATAAAAAATGTCCTTAGAAGAAAAAGTTCGCTGACTGGAGGTTTCATTTCAGCTTGATTGTGGCTGAAGTAAGGGCATTAGAAGTATGTTTTTTATTTTGTTAAACAGAAAAAATACAGAACTAAAAGTTGATACCAATATTTAGTTCCCCAGACTTAATTTTGGTAAATATTCCGCTGGCTGGAGGTCGGTTAGAAAAGTTTATATTTCCGTTTATTATACGGAACAAATTCTGTTTTCAGCATAATTCAGTAGAACATATCCAGATCTAATTTTCTGCATCATTCATTAGTCTCTCAGACAGGGGATCCCGCTGAGTGTAGACACATCTTTTTTATAGGTGATAAAAAGATAATAAAGCCAAAACCTTTGCTAACTCAATATTTTATTTTCATTTGGTTAACATGCGATTCTATCTGTGAATAACTAAACTTTAAATTCAGTTAGCTTATTAATGTTTTTAAAATGATCAACTTATCGTCGTTGTCAAATCAATATCTGCTATGTGCACTTTTTGAGATTTCGTGCACATAACTGATATTGGTTTGACAACGACGATATATGTTTAATATCGGGTTCAATTTATTATATAGGTGTTTTGCAAGATAGGTTGTGTGAAGTCAGAAAAAAACGGATCTGTGTCGAAATCTCAAAAAGTGCACATGGCAAATATTGGTTTGACAACGACGTTATGTTAAATCCAATGTATTTTTGTACTTTGTTTATTTTTTTTATTGTATTGCTTACAGATGAGACGGATAGGACAGTAACAGTGATACCTCCAGGTCTATTCTTCTTAGGGACAGCACTATTAGTCATTATTGCAGATAAACTAAAACCAATCTAATCAATTCTTAGTCTAGAACTATTATAGAACAAATCTGTATACCTCCAAAGTTAAAAGTATTAATTTATTCATAGTTGATTTGTTATCTGTTGTCATAATAATAAAAACATGTTACGAATTTTTTGTCGTTTTTTATTTTGTTACAATCACAAGTATAAAAAACTCACACTTACTTAGAAAATAAAATAATTAGTATAATTTCAATCAGACCAATAAAAAGTCTTATTACTTTTTAAAAAATTAACAAGTTTTGTAGTACAATACAAAACCTACAGATTAGCTAATAAATGCTGTTTTAAAGTTAATCTTGTTGACTCATTGACCTATCTTATACTTAATAAGATTATCCTTTGATAACTGCAATAGGTCGTAATTTAACGGTCTTCTTGCTGATGCCAGCAGCATGGCATGTATTTACAACATCAGTAACATTTTTATATGATTCTGGTGCTTCTTCCATTACCAATTTTGGTGAAGCAACTCTGATTGAAATACCCAAATTATCTAACTTTGTCAAGACATCTTTGTAGTCCAAATTACGCCTAGACTTCGCACGAGAAAGAGCCCGACCCTGCAACACACAACAGATTATTTTTGGATGGAAAAAATATCTGATTATACTTTTCATGGGGTGAGGAAATGGAAGCAGAGTAGGTAAGCGAGAAAGAAGAAATAGGTGAAGAGTGAAATTATTATTTTTATACAGTACTAGCGGCCTGTCCCGGCTTCGCACGGGCATTATTTTCCCGCTTTTCTGTTCAATTTTTTCCTGAATTTGCTTTGCTATAAACCACACGGAGCCCAAGACCTTTCCAACAAATGCAAAACCGTGGAAATCGGTTCGTGCGTTCTGGAGTTATAGCGTCAGGAAGAAAAACCCGACTTATTTTTATATAGTAGATATGAAATATTAAACTTACAGCTCCATGACAGGTTGAACCAAATGTTTCAGTCATTCCCTGGTGAGTTCCAGTTAAAACATAACTGCATGTCCCCATAGTGCCACCAATTAAAACTGGTTGTCCAGTTAATTGATAGTCTACTGGTATCAAAGGATGATTTGGTGGAAATGCTCTAGTAGAACCCTGAAAAGCCACCAAAATAATTATTATGGCAAAATTGTTAATACTTTATATTGTGTTTACCCTTATTTGTGAAAAGAATACTGACCTTTCGGTGAACCAAAAGTGTCTTTACTTTTCCATCAACAACATGTTCTTCAGTCTTTGCAATATTATGAGATACATCATATATAACATGCATATCAAGATCATCAGGTGCCATTTTAAATTGTTTTGCAAAAGCCTGACGTGTCAAGAAGGTCATTGAACTTCTATTAACCCATGCAAAATTTGCTGCAGCTGCCATAGCTTTCAAATAATCTTGACCTTCCACTGAGTTTATTCTTGCACAGGCGAGCTGTCTGTCATTGGTTTCAATTTGGTCTCTCTTCATAGCTTTTTCCATTTGTACTAATGCATCAGTAGCAACCTGATGACCAAAGCCCCTGCTCCCAGAGTGAATCATAACACAAACTTGCCCAGTTCTTTCTATGCCCATTTTCCCAGCTGCATATTTATCATAGATTTCGTCAACAACTTGTATTTCAGCATAATGGTTACCAGCACCTAATGTACCTAATTGTGGAAGTCCTCTTTTTTTAGCTCTGAGACTAACTTTAGATGGATCAGCATTTAACATTCGTCCATATTCCTCGCAATGTTCTTTATCTTCTGCCCATACATAACCTTCACGGAGAGACCAATCCATGCCCATCTCCAATGCTTCTTCCATGTCTCTTGCATTCATAGGAATAATACCTTTAGAGCCTACACCTACAGGTATATGATCAAATAAGCTCTGAGCCAACTGTTCCTGAAATTTTACAACCATATGAATTTAGTTCTGTATAATATTTAAACATTACACTCATACACATTAATCAAACAAATTACTTTAATAGGCTGAACATCTTTTTCATGTAGATTTGTCCTGAGCAAACGAACACCACAGTTAATATCAAAGCCTACTCCCCCAGGAGACACAATTGATTTTGGGTTGGCCATATCAAAGGCAGCCATATTTCCTGAAAATATATACGAATAATATACTATCTAAATTATAATTATCAGTCAATGATGAGTAAGGGATCCTTTGTTGTTATAAAATAACTAAATATTATTCTACATCATATCACTACAATATCAAGATTAAGCAATAAAGTAATGACTCATTGATTGCACAAAAATATTATAATCTGTGAAATAATAAAAAACTAATACAAATTTAGAGTATATACTTAATAATGTCAATTTGTACTCCCTACAAAAGCAGGAGCATTAATTTGTAAATTATAAATAAATAATTAAAGGATACCTACTTCATTTGTTTTTGTTTAGTCCAGGAATATAGTAAGGTGTAAGATAGTGCATATAAATTTAAAGAGGTGAATTTTAATGGTTAGATCTGCGCAGGACTACTATTGGAAGAATAAGAAATAAAATAAAAAAGTGATATAAGTTTTTACTGTAGGTACTCTCTTTTTACAAGAAAACAATTACGATCAAAAATGAAACTTCGAAACCAATATAAATCAATACCTACCTATGGCAAATCCATAACCAGAGTGCACATCTGGTAATCCGACAGACCGGCCAACAATCCCTGGTAGGGCGGCCACATTCGCAATTTGTTTCACACCGGGCAAGAATCCTCCCGTCATCCCTGGCCTACAAGCATTCTTTAATTCATCCAACATTAATTTTTCAAGTGTACTATTAACATAAAATACACCTTCAACATTCATGTTAGGTTGGAAACCCATTTTGATTTTCCAACAATACGGGTTTATCTTTTCTAGATACTTTAATTCCTCATTATACTGACGGACTACCATTTTGACTTAATAATCAATTAGAAATGCTAATAAATCTGGTAATAGTCTTATATTTTCTATTTTCAATTTCACCAAAACAACTAATAGTGGTAAGGCCGGATGACCACAGGCACAGAACCATAGATAAGAATATGTACTAACGAACATTATACTCAAAGGAGAAGAATGTCAACTTCATATAAAATTCGTGAGGAAACTTTTCCTAAGCGTGCGGCGCCATCTATCGAGAGCCAAAACTGCGGTTAAAATCAGCAGCGCGGGAAATTGTATTATTTTTTTTATTTAATAAAAACAAAGAGATATATTATATTACGCCCTACATTATTAGGGCGTTATATAATATATCTATTTGTTTATTTTGTTGAAGGTTTAAATTAGGATGACTGTATTTGGAGTTGGATTTGATAATAAAAAACTTCATTTCTTTATAGTTTATACTCAAAGGAGAAGAATGTCAACTTCATATAAAATTCGTGAGGAAACTTTTCCTAAGCGTGCGGCGCCATCTATCGAGAGCCAAAACTGCGGTTAAAATCAGCAGCGCGGGAAATTGTATTATTTTTTTTATTTAATAAAAACAAAGAGATATATTATATTACGCCCTACATTATTAGGGCGTTATATAATATATCTATTTGTTTATTTTGTTGAAGGTTTAAATTAGGATGACTGTATTTGGAGTTGGATTTGATAATAAAAAACTTCATTTCTTTTACAATTTATTTATGTAAATAATATTCATAATAAAAAATATTCACATTCTTCATTGAAACATTCTTTTCTACATTGAAACTCATTGTAACATAACAAAAACCCTATAGGAGTCACTCTCTCAGAACTGGAGTCAATAACGTTCAATTTCACAAAAACACTTTAACTAAGGAATAGGATGCTCGTGCAACGTTTTTAATGCAGGATAAACTTGTTATTTATCGAGATTTTTTATTTATTTACAAGATATTTAGGAATTTACAAAATAAACGGTTTCTTTTCTTGTAGTGTTGACAGCTCCATATAAACAAGTATTAGGTGGTTGCTAGGAAATGACATGACATTTTCTATTTCATCTTTTCTCTCTGTCGTACATAACAGCCCTAATAGAAACATTGTGTAGAACAGAGTTGACTCCCCCTGACCACAGGGCACAGACAGATTGATTGAATGAATGAAAGAAAGAAACCACAACAATTTGACACTGACATTTGACACGACCACAGATAAAATTAGAAGTACAAATCATTACTATAGGGAGGGACAAATAAAATATCGGTGTTAAATCTTCATACTATAAGAAGGATGTATCTGTATGTCATAAGTTATTTCGGAATATTCGATAAATGTTTGATTAATCGACTTTTTACTCATGGCAATGACAGCTGTGTGACATTAGGTGAGGTTAGGTCAAGTGTACACCACTATTGTGGATTGTGGTTTCATAATCAACTTTATAATTTTTCTGAAAAATTATTGCAACAAGCGAGTATTGTTTTAATTTCAAAACAATGAACTCCCTGTTAAGACTCCGTCAATTGCCGGTAATACAAAGAACAGTTTGGAATCACTATAACAAAACCAGCCGCGTTATTTCAACTTCTAAAAAGAATAGTGACAGTGCAGCAGCAGCACCTACAGAATGTCAAGAAGAAAAAAACTGGGTGAGCTATGGGTTTGACTATAAAGACCAGAAAGCTGATACAGATGCTCATCACGCCTCATTCTTCTTTTCGGTGACATTATGTTTAGTATTTGGTGGATTTGCTTGGGCCTATGCTCCAGACACACTAGGCAGAGATTGGGCTCAACGTGAAGCATTTTTAGAATTAAGTCGGCATGAAAAAGCTGGCTTACCACCTGTAGACCCAAACTATATTCCCAAAAATTGTATGAGCCTTCCCAGGGAAAAAGATATATGTGATGTAGAGATAATTATTTAAGTTCTGTTTATAAATACAAATAGGCATCTGTCTTATTGAGTAGTAAAATGTAATTAAATTATTTATCTGCATTCTACAAATATCTGGAGCTGTTATGAAATATTTATTACAATATCAACAGAATCAGAATGTTTGTCTGATATGATAAGTTGAACACTATAATTTTTGTCTATTTGTTTTCTGTTTGTAAATACATTGATTATATCTAATAATTATGGTTTAATTGTTTTCAAATAATTATTGTTCCCTATATTACTTTAGTTTCCCTATATTACTGTTAAATAGAAATAGTAGTAGAAATTTGTAGTAATATTCAATTCAACCTGTTTGACTAATTCTTCTCACTCAAACTTGGATAAACTGTGTTGTTGAGTAGCTCAGATTCTAAATAAAAATAAATCCATACTTACAGCTGTTAGCGTTGTTTAGTTTTGTACCACTGTCAATTTAATACTAAACATGTTTAAGTACAGGGAATACAGAAAAGACGCTTAACAAAATATAAATAATTTGAGTTAAACACATTCATTACAACTTGTCTGGCCACATGGTGTCAGTAATCTAAATTTCTCTTCAAATGTACTTGCAGTGGAGTTATGATGAGGTGCATAGAAATGTTGAATAACACTCATAAATAAAATAACCACAGAGTTGATATTTAATATTTATTCACATGATATGCACTACTTTTCCGCCAGCGACTGCTACAAAAACACTGTTATCTGCAGCGGCTAATGAATTGATGCATCCACCAAGGTTTATTTCACCGGCTATCTTCAACTTGTCGTCTGCTATTTTCCATTTGCGTAAGAAACCGTCCCAGCCCCCTGTCCATATGTCACTGTTCCTAGTAGCTAATGTTGTCACTATCATATCGCTGACCTGTGGATTTTTTTGTTGTTGAGTACGTGTGGTTGGTTGTCTGGGACCATTACTACTTTACATGGGCTATGGTGGGGCAGATGACCCTCAACCAAATAAAAACCTTTGTGACAACTGAGATATTTCAATTTAAAAATATTCTCTTATTGGCCTAACTAAAAAATATTGTAATCTAGGAACAAGAGTGATCAAGAGCATAAATCAAATACGCAAAAATGTCTGGCCCATCCTGTACTAAACAAGAGGAAGATATTAGATTCTCTCTACTGCAACGGCTAAGAGCATTATACAGACTGTTCACGAGATTGGGCCATTAATTTTATCTTCTATCTCCTGATAATAGTAATGCGCCATTTTCATGTAATGTCAAGCCAAAAGACTTCACTTAAATACAGAGTGTTCCCCTGAGTGACCCTGTAAATAAGTGAAGTCTTTTGGCTAAAGCAATCGCTTACCTTAACTTGGTCTAGTTTTTTAAAAATAGTATCAATGGAAGCGTCATGTAGACATAAATCGCTTCCGGTTCTAGATATAAACAGAAGTTTGTTATTCGTAATTTGTAATGGTGATCGCCCTTCTATAGTATGGCGTGTCATAAATTGTGATTTAGAATTCCCTGAAAGAAGAAAAGAAAATAAGTCTGTGCCTAAAACCTTTGAATGTTGATTGATCTTTAGAACCATTATCAACATATAAACAGTAAGGAGCTATAGAAGAACTTCGTCTGACGTAAAATCATCAAAATCTTTCGGATAAACTACCAGCCAATGTTTTTTTAAAATACTTTAGTAGTAGGTTATTTAGGAAAAGAAAAACAAACGTTTAAGCGGAAAGGTGGACGGAAATGCGCGGACAACATCAATGAGGTTGCAAAGGGCGGCGGTGGGTACCACCGCATCGTCTTACCACCGGGTGGTATGACGCAAATGCACGATTGCAATAGTAATATTGTTAGAGAAAGAAAATTGTGTAGAAATAAAGTTAGAAAAATAGGAGCAAGATATTGTTTTAAGAAATTTAAAACCTTGAATATTATTATTATTAAATTTAGAATCGTTTAGCGCCTACAACTTCTGTACATTTATCACGTATTTACAACAGTCAAGTGTCATTCTTTTGTTAGGCGCTTTTGGAAAACTTATATTTCCTTTACTAAGAATAAGTAACTATAATAAAATGTTAATAGTTACTGTATTATTATTAGTATCTATGTGATTATCGCTAAAGTTCTCACCAGGATTAATTTCCGTGATAGTTACGTATAAATCACGAACAGTGAACAAGTATGGTGCATTGAACCAAAGATCTTTAACTTCTTCTAGGACACTGTATCTGGCTTTTATATCATTTTTCTCGTACACTATAATCTGTGAACAAAATATATAAATAAGTAGGTGTAAGTACCTACCGCTGATCATATAGCGATAGTTAGGTATTTAATTAGGTATAAAAGTTAAGTTAAAAGTGTTTTTTATTGCCTTGAAGTGGCAATATTCAGTGGTTAATAATTTACAAAAAAAGTAGTAATTTACATTTCCATCTTCGTCTCCAGCGTAGAGTTGAGACTCAAAGAATCGTAGAGCTTCTACATCAGCTCCAGCCGACTGCAAATCAGCTACCTTTTGACCAGTCCGGGACCAAACTTTGATTCCGCCATCGTTAGAAGCCGAATATAAGTTGTCATTACCTATAGCTAATGCAAACGGCTGTACGCTATGTGCCTGCCAGGAACTCTTGCTAGATAAATTGATGTCAAATGTCTGCAACATAAAGAGTTTTTCACTATCATATACACGTTCCTCTACTGAGGGAGTAGGAACTTATAATGATATCACCACCCTATCTTATTCTATTGTAGCTGCTACAGATTAATTCAATAGAAATAAGGAACAGCTCTGAAAATAACTATTCCTTATTTCTATTGTCCTTATATATTATCCTTATATGTCCGTGTGGTGACGGAGTAAGAATACAATGTCACCACCCTCTCTCATCCCATGGGTGTCGTAAAAACCGACTAAGGGACTAACCGTAAATATTATGTTTACGAAGTAAAAAGAAGGAAAACTTGAAATTAAGCCCTATACCAATCAATCTGGCCAGCTTGGTATTAGTAGGCCAAGTAACCCTCCGTCATGGGAGGAGGTCCATCCCTGCAGTGGGACATTAATGGGCTGTTATAATGAATTCTATTGAATTAATCTGTAGCAGCTACCATAGGATAAGATAGGGTGGTTACGGTAATATCATTATAAGTTCCTACGTTGGAAAAGTCGAACACTTAATTGAGTTTGATTAAAAAATAAAAATGGTGAAGGCCGAGAAATGTATTAAAATTTAAAGGAAATTATTATTTTTTTGCCATTTTCTCATAACTTCATTTACCTACTGTAAGTACGTCATTTGTTATCTCTCGTTACTACTTCCGGTTAACTAGTAGAGAATACCTACCTGTAAGATTAACCTTTGTAGCTTTTTGTAAATAAATGATAGGTTTCGTACGACTTCCGTAGGTAATTAAGTAGTAAGTAATTAATTGCCTAACAATCAATTGGACCCACCGAGAACGGGACAAGTCAAGGAAAGGTGTGGTTATTCTATAGATGGTTGACCGCTTAGTGGATACGTAGGTATTATATACGTACTCCAGGGGACACGTTTATAAATTTTATCCCGGTTCTTATTTTACTGAGTCGTTATATCGCGCTAATGGCCAAATAACGTGGTGTACCTAAGTACATTCGTTTGCTATTTAACCGCATAAAAAAATGCAATTACCTATCAATAACTTACTTTTATACTTCCATCTTCAGAGCCCACAAATAATTCTTCGTCCCAAACTAATACACAGGGTTCCGATTCAAGATTTATTTCACTCTTAATTTTTAACGACATAATATTCTATGTATTAACAGATTTTGAGTTCAAAACATCGACAGTGTCAGAGAGTGTGGAAAACACCAGCCTTTGCTCATATAGACTAAAATAAACTACTGGCGTTCAATGATCTCGATATTTTCGGTGTGTGTATATGAAAATAACCATTTCATTCTAGATGTTTCTTATTGTTACCAGCTTTGAAAATATTAATCAACTTTAATAGTATGCTCGTTAAGTATTTTTATGTGACAATTTCTAGTTTTTTGTTTTGTTGTAAGTATTGCACTTTTTAGTAACCAGAGTAGAGTCTGTACCATGCGTGTAGAGACGTCATCAGAATGAAGTCTCTCATTCTCATAGAAGGTTTTGGCTTAATCGATACCATTGATAAGGTCTGGTAAACATAAATAGGGTAGGATTTATTTACTGGTAAAATATAATCGATTACCCAATTAAAATTAGCATGGTTAGAAATTTTATTATGAACTTCTTTGAATTTGACGAAGAGTACAATAAATACACGATATTGTATATTAAGTAATATTACATGATAAGCTTTTTAAATGATGGTTAAGTCTCTTTACTTGCATTCCTTGCCAAAATAAAAAGTAAGGTATTATAAATGTAACACAACTTGCAGTTAAAACCTAGAGTAAGTAGGTACAAGAACCCAACTTCTTCTCTTTCTTTTGTTTAAAGTCGTTGGCTCTCCTACAAGCCAAAACAAAGTCTTGAACAGCACTGTATGATTCTCGCGAATTTTTGCGAGGTCAAGCGATTGCTCCAGGTTTTAAATGGTTACAATAAAGTGATTAAAATTGTCGACTAAATTATAGTTTTAAACTTTTTAACTTAGATACCTACTTAAACTAAATTTACCTATTCAAATTAAAGATGTAATAGACTCCACACTACGAGTATGTTAATTTTAAAAAATAGCTTAGAGTTGGTAAGGTGGTCACCAATTAAGCAAAGCAATTCCTATTAACTAGGTAGAAATACAGTAGGTATATTGTCTTGAAACGCAATGTAATAAAGTGAAAGATGGTCTATTAAGCAGTGTATTTCATTCACACGTATATACGATGAATGCAGACAAATGGTGCTCATCTAATAAACAAGAAATCGTTAGTTGGTACTTATTGACGTTTAAATAAATAGCCAAACATTAGTTCGAGGAAAGTATATCTACACCAATTGAAGTAGCAATAACGTACGCGTAAGTAATATTAATTTAACATTCTCCGAATGTAACCAGCTATGCAATACTTGTTACGGGAACGAAATAAACTACTAATAGTTGTTACAATTGTTACACCACGAATGACATCACTTAACACATAGAAAAGATTATAAATATTAAACGGAAGATTAACGTGGCATGCTTGACGCTTCGAAACAGATTACACTGGCCGTGGTCTCAAGCTGACTGAATCTCTGTCTCCGTAAGACCAAAAATATTACTTCGAGTTTTATGTAAGCCAATATGGACCCCGCACAACAAAACATTAGCTAAGCCATGACGCTACTTATTGACATTCAGTTTTCTTGTATAGCAAATAGTCGTTAGATATTTATAAAAACAAATAGTATAAACAACGTTTTAGGCTGCCTTAAACTCACGTTTAATATTATATTATATTATATGAAAGGAAGCCGATGAACACCATGCACTCGAGTATTTCGGATATAAGACCCGATAAAAGATTCCCTTGCACGGTGGATAGCTAACATGACGATAGGAATTTTTCACGCTGTCTGGACCTTGTCGTATAAGACTGATCGAGATGACGGTACATTTTTAGAAACAGTGTATTATGATGAAAGAACTTAATAAATTTCTATGCCACGGCCAAAGTGACCCTCCGTGTAAACAAACATACACTGCCAAAAAGGAGAGCTTCTCTCTGTTGATCTCTCGATCAAGGATTTTGAATAAAATAGGTACTTACTTAGTATTCGTGACCTAGCGCACTCTCTTTACCAGCTGAAAATAAATTGTTCCTACCACTAAATATTATAAAAAATGTAACATTTGTAAATGAGACACATTTGTGCGTTACATTAAAGAAGTAGTAGTATACGGAAGCGTCCATTGACCACATTTGTATCACCCGTGAAAGTGAAAATGTTGAATTGCTGACATATAATAGAGCCGTGAGACGATTCATACTATTGTATATTGAAGAGACCTAGTGATTGTTCGTATTACATCACAATCTACCCACATGCGTTAATGTATTTGTATCTACACAACTAAGTCTATCTAATGCATCACTTCTCGAGAAAGAAAGGGAAAATTATGACATGCTTATTATAATTAAGTAAGTAAGTATACGTTTGTACAAGGCCTACGCTTTATGAAAATAATTTTAGATGTATGAGTACCTACGTGCATACGGCGGAGGGCTATTAGGTATGCAGATGTTATTAGTTTATTTGTCTACGTCGCCGGAGCTTGCTTCAATTTCAGCAAGCATGAAACATGTTCTTGATTTTTTAATGTTGGTGTAATATGACATACGAGTACTTAGGCATTTACACAAATACAATAGCCACTGCTATAAAAAATACCCTGAATCAAAAACCATACTCTACTTTTATTGTTTGTATATAATCCCTATAAACTAAGTATTTCTGTCAGATCCTTTGCGATGTGTTCTGGGTAAACATTACCAACAATTATTTATATCATATACTTAATTATAATAAGGTTTTATTACCTCCCCACCCGCTCTCCAGTGCAGTTTAGCAGTGGTAGAGCATAGCGCGTCTCCTTCATCACCCTTATTATGCTCAGTATTGCTAATCAAGATTAGTTTCATCGGACTATAAACTAGACTTACGTTACAGTACCATGAATTATCTGATTTCTACTAAAACCTTTCTTTCTCCTATCTTCAAGCTGAGGTTTATTATTATTATTTTTAAATTTCACTTATTGAAGAGTTTGTTGATTATGCGCCTCGTTTGCTTTAAACCGTCTATAATATTATTATTGTAGGTAAACTTTGTCAAGTACTTATGCACGTAACAATCTTTAAGAACGTTTACATGTCCATCCAAACATTGCTTTCACTTAAATCGATGGGTCGATTAGAATCGAATGCATCATTTATAGGGCTGTTTATAACGTTAATTACTTATTTTATTGGTTTGTTGAAAACATGGCTAACTTGCTAATGGAGTGTAATGCAGTTTTATTTTTCGCATTTATTGGGGTACGTAATACTGTACGTACTTTGAGGGTTTGTTTGAAACAGTTTAAGTTGTTAAACTGTTTGAAACAGGCATTATAAAAAAAGTGGATAATTAATCAAATGCAAAATACCTATATGTGTGGCTAGTGTGATATTAGTACCTACCTAAATAAAATTTATTGGTAATAAATGCATTTTCTTAAGTAATGAGGTAGAACCACCAACAGCGTGACACAATGTTCTCCGAGCTGACTGCTCTTTAAGCCTTCTAAACTTACCGGTTAGCTAATACGAGCCTTCCCTTCATCTCTAGTCCTATTTTGGGATATTAATTCGCATTCACCTCGTATTACCTTTTTAGGTACGAAATAATAATACTTAAAAGATCAAATGTTACTTCTGATTACATAACATTACCTATAAACAGTGAATAACCGTGTGATAAGTATAGAAAATATCTCTACCCTTTCTCGTTATGTGAGTGTCGTTAACGTGTTACAACTGTTACAAGGAAGATTACCATCTAATATACTGATATTATATTGCAAAAGAGGGAAAAGCCAAAACGAATGCTATGCCAACTTAACTCGCCAAAAAATAGGATGGAGATCAATTTAAATCAGCATAATCAACAACTTACTACTTAACTCACTACTGTACTTGTCGATGTGTAAATCGGGCTTCAGTTTCTTTCCATCGTAAGAAGTACTAATGCTGTTAAGATACCCCGTCCGGCTGTTACATCTTAAAAGCATAGGTACATAAATGTCTCTGTACATTGTCGATTAGCGTGAGAATCGAACCCAAACTATAGATATATGTGGCTCGTAAATCATTACCTTGCAACTCTTGCGCGGCAGCTGCATACTTAGCCGTTACACCACCAAGGCAGGCAATGTGAGGTTATAAGATGTCTCTCCATTCTTCATTTTAATACTTGGTCTCCTTAGACTTTTTTTTTTCTTTTTTTACTTACCTCTGTTTCGGCAGCAGTCGAATTCTCGATTCTGTAGTTCTACAGTAAGACTGATTTGAAGGCTAATCTGTGCGTAGCATTCGATTACTTAATCTCTACGAAAAAAGGTCGTAGGTATGAATTCTCAAAAATGTCTTGTACTCTATTCAGATATTATTTGATAAAAATAATAACACTGTAATCATGTTCCTGTCTAATAAAGTCATTATTATATTATTTCTGCTTTTCCACAGGCCTGTTGGAGAACCTTTTGAAGAAATGTATTGGATCGAATGATATTTTAATTGATTAGCCATACAATGCGCGGAAACTATCTCTGAGGTCCCAGAGCTCTGCTGGAACTCAGAGGTGCAAAATCCTCTTTATTATACACTTTTAAATAATCGTAGATAGTTTTGTAAAGAATTTGTATAAAATTATAAAAGTTATAATCATTAACGTTTTGTCGTTCGTTACCAATTGTCGAAATACAAATAAATATGTAATATATTAGATACAAGTGAAATCTTGGAAAAAATGGCTATTTATGAAAATGTGTCGTTGCACAATATTTGGATGTTGAGTAATCATAGTTATCAATAATGTAACTAATTCACATGTTTTCCTTTTTAGCGCATCAGGGTGTTCCTGCGACACTAGTTAACACCTTTCGTAACAGCCTTTATTCTGACTGTCGCTGCTTATTACAATAAGCGTAACGTATATATTCTGAAAATAATTTAGCTCTCAAATAGGTACCTAAAGAAAATAAGATAAAAGAAAACTTACTTAATGAAGTAAATAATGTAATAAATTCATGCAAATTATGTTATAGTTTTAAATCTCCCAATTTGTCTCTTTGATGGCGTACTAAGTCTTGGTCACTTTTTTCTGATAGGTACTGACTTCCAGCTGAAAAGCATGCCTATTGTTTTAGTTTTAAATAATAGTAAGGCTGCACATAAATTTTAAAAATTTACTACTTACTTGTACTATCTTAGTAATTTTCAACAAAATTTTATCTTAGTCAGATGAGCACGAGACATATTTTATGGTATTTTTTCGCTTTAGATGAGTTTCTGACTATTGAATAAAATAATTTCACTCCCTCGTATACCGTGTTTTCTAATTGTACCAACCTATCGTATTTTACTCCAGAAGAATTGTTGTAGTTAAAACTGATTTTGCACTTGGATCCTGCATGTGATCATGTCCTGACCACCACGTGCACACGTGCTGGTCCCATTTAAATATAACGATTTTCCCAAGGTTCATTTGAGGAAATCTTTGTCACCACAATTAAATGTATAGAAATATTATGATAACTACCTATAATATTGCTTTGACATGCACGAGGTTTTACTCAAGGAGAAAAAATCCATCGATAAAGATATCTCGGCAGTAAATTAATGAAAATAACAAACTTATTAATTATTTTATAACATTTTATTCATATAAAAATAATATATTTACAAACATTCACATCAATTTGATGTATATTATTAAACGTAATGCAAACAGTTGGCGTAAAGCCAGCGTGCCGCCACCACAGCGTTCAGCCGCCTTCTACAGGTTTATTACTATTAACTGTTACTTTTACATCATCGCAACTATCACAGGGAAGCCATCGCTAAAAACAATTGTACTTTAATAATGCCCTAATATTTCACATCTTAGCAAAAGCGTCATTGTTGCTTTAAATTTGAACGAAAAACAACATTTGAAGCAAAAGTGGCGTTTTTGTTAAAATATGAAGATATTTTGTTCTGAAGAACTTTGTAGAGTTCGTACTTAGATATGATTGTTATAATCTGTCTTTGAATCAGTTTTATGTACTTTGGTCTAACTAGAATAAAATCTAAACTAATAAAACCGTTCAATTTAACAGGTAAAGAGAGTAACATAATTAGCAAATTGTTGTCCTAAAGAAGAAGGTCAAACAGTGAGGGTCAGCTGGTTTAGTCATCGTCTAGAGTTGTTATCTTAAGGAGCGCCATATTCTGATGAAGGGGCTGAAGGTGGGGGTCCGTATTCTGGTTTGGGTACTGCTGCTGGGTAACCTTCCTGTTTCTGTAAATAAAAATATGTAATTGTTAGAATATTTTTGAATTCGGGCTTTGTGTTACAAAAAAACCTACAAAACAAATAAATATAACTTTCGATGTTCTTATTATTATGTTGTCTTTGTTATTGTTGTATTATTGTAATTTCTTACGGTTGTTGTTGTTTATAACAATACTTAATTATATTAACGTAATTTGTCTGTAATTTTCGCCCGAAACTAATTTACAATATAAAAATTATGAATATTTACAAGCTTAGCTGATTACTTATATTAAGGCTAAATAGGGTAGAAGCAATTATCACAAAATGAACTGCAAATCATGACCCGACTAGCTGTTAGGTATCTTACATAAAGGGTTACTTTCGCTTTCAAGGGTTTTTCCTCCGTTGTTAATTTTCCGGCGCCATGAACCGGAACTACTTGTTTTCCATGTGAGGGATCCTAAGTTATGCATTAAACTAGTGAATAATGTAAACCTTAAATTATTATTTATTAAAAAAATTTGGTTTACCAAACTCTACAATATTTTTACTTAATTATATCGGTACATAATTATGGTTATTCGAAGTGTTAACTGTCTTCAGAATAGGTCTAAAACTTACATTACAAACATCAACACGTCATAAGCGTAATAAACCAAGTCAAACCATATACCTTAATAAATTTTTAACAAGTAGGAACGTCTTGTTAAGTACATATAATGAATATGGCGGATGATTTGTCCATAATAGGAGCAAAGTGTTTACGCTTTACAGAATAGGGAACGAATTGGTATCTATGGAATAGAATCAAAAGGTTAACACCTACTTTTCTTTTACCCAACCCGTAGCTAAAACAATAAAGGGCAATAGTTTATAGTCTTTAATACGGAAGTGCTAGAGTAAATTTGTATTTAGATTACACTAAGAAAGGAGGTTACAATTGCGGAAAAGACGTTGAACTTTTCAACTTGGGAGAATGCTAAGTTATAATTAACTAAATAACTAAATATTGCCTCAGGTCTGTTGCGTTCTCATAAAATCTATATATGTATTAATTTAAAATATTGTAACTAATTTCTTGATACTTTTATAAATCCATAATTAGCGTATTTAAGTAATTATAGGATTGCATTGGTATTTTAGTAGGTAAGATAAAATTACGTAATATGAAAGATAATCAAAGCAATATACATATTCTGTTATGCAAATAACCTACTGTTGCAATTTTAATACAATGCATTGCTTTGCAGCTTTTGTTTCGATTTAGATTTGTTTTTTAAAGATAGTAAGACACTTGTAGCAGATTTTATCGTTAATCATGATGACGATCGATTTCAAAAAGAGGTGACCGTCAATATGTTAATGATACAAACATAGACCTTGGACTTGGGGTAAATAAAACCTGGACTACATACCTATTGATTTATACATATTTTACTATAACATCATTTAAATTAAATTTAAAAAAAATACTTGAACTACTTAATTTTGTTTCAATTTCCATTTCAATACTTAAGTAACAAATTAAATCAATATTTGAAAACAAAATTGTTTCATTGTACAATCTTTTGTGTTCGCAATGGTACTATAAAATAATGAGTTGAGGGCGGGAGCTGATTACTTGAATCCATAAATCAATTTAATGTGGAATTTATGGGGTGGCCATTGGAGCATTTATGCCATTGATATAATAAATAATGACACTCATAATAAGTCTAACAAACGCAGTGACCTACATAACGCTACTATAAGCGTGTTGCGTGATATACCATCTCTATATGTTACCATAATAACATTCACTACACTTTCATTTGTAGCTTTGTTTTGATCTTCGAATGACCCTCCAATTATAAAGATATTTGTATGAAATATGTGTTATTACGTAGCACCTACATTACGTAAAGATGGTGGGAATATTCGTGTTTAAATGAATCTGTCTGTAGTATTTGTATAATGTTCTTATTCACATAAAACAACCTACTTTTTCGGAACTTTTTGTTTTACTTTTTCTTCCTCATGTATTATGTTTGTTAAAACTATAAATTCTTGTAAAGGCAGAACTTCCGATTTATGTTATGTTATTTCTTACGATGCTTTTTGTCATCAAGCTCATGATCAGGTATCAAAGGAATCAAAACCTATATATAACGGTAGGCACTGTTATTAGCAAAGTAGTGCAGCTATTATTATAGTTGCAAAATATTAAAAGATAAAATAATGTATTAATATTCTTCATACATTCATACTAAATAATATAGTCGCATGCAAATAAATATTGTTTACCCAAACTAATGCAAACATCACGTCAACATAAAAAAGTAATTTGCTCGAAAATTGGACCCAAGCTCTCCGCGTAGCATGCTACGGAATTCTTAAAAATCAATCAATTAAAATAAAAAAAATAAAAAATAATATGATTTTAAGGGGAAACAATTCAATCGCAATTCCATACAAACAAAGAAAGTTAATTCCTCCTTCATTAGATAATAAATATTCAAAACTATAGATGATATCGTTTTGTCTCGTTATTATCTAGTCTTATTGATTAATAAAACAGTAAAAAAAATATTCATTTACAAGTTATGAGGCTTCAAAGTTCATAATTCTATGCACATTTTATGACAACTTTTAGCGTAATAAAATAGGATTAAACGTTTATAAAGGTAAAAATATTTTGGGAATAGGAATAGATTATTTATTCGAAAATTCAAATAATTTTATATTGACTAAATACATTCTAAAGTTTGTACGCAATTACCTTTTTCCCAAAACCATTTTAGGAAATTTTACCGTGCTCGTTTCCGCCATCGACATCTTGCATCTCGCCTCCACTTTCTGCACCCCTCGGGTCGGCGAAGGGGAGGTACGACAGCGAGCCGACCGTCGTCGAATGTTACCGAATATTTTTTTTTAAACTTCAATAAACTTTAATTTATGTCATTTATGACAATTACGTATCACTTGCCAGTAAGAAGTTTCGTAATTTCTTTTATCAAAGAGATCCAATTATTATCAGATGCATAACCAGTTAGATAAAATACCTACATCAGTGACATTCTTGACTAAAATCAACTGTCAAAATTCACCTATTATTACAATACTCAATAGAGCATAGCTAAGGCTGTCACATTGCACAAACTGTATTTTTTTTGTTATTCATTTTGTATTTTTTTTTAATATTTACGTGACTCACCCCCGCCCCGGTATCTGAATGACTGATCAAGTATCATTTCTTGTCAACTATCATTTCCAGATTTTAGGATTATTATTTATTTTATGATTTTTCTTCCTTTTTTTAAATCCAGCTAAAATTAACTTCATGTACTGTATGTGAAGTAAGATATTATTGTGAACTGTATGGAACCCCTATTAACGATGTACGGTCTAAAAAACTGCCTCAAGAATAAACATCTTAACTTAAAAAAAAAATTAAAAATCATAATGTTTTACGGTGTCATACCTACACCACTTACAAGATAAATTGATGTCTCGCTTGGTGTGTCTTCCGCAACAAAACTTACAATAAAATATTTTTTTAAAACCCATTTTAGTTATCTTTATTTACTCCTGATTTATTACTTTTTAGGTAACTACCTACAGCTAGTATTAGTGTCAACCCTAACAATCAAGAAGAACAATATTTATATTTTGAACGACATTTTGATTTGTAATAAATACAATCGAGCGCGTGTGCGTGTGCATGTTTCTGACTGCTTTTCTATGAGTTTTTCTCTTTCTCACGCAACGTTTGGTGAAACAACAATCTTTTAGGCTCCGGTGACAGATGAGTTGGTCTTGACGTCTTGAGTCCTCTTAAGTACCTATACAGAGCTTAACGATATCTTTGCATAGAAGATGCATAAATGCGGTAAACGGAATGTCATTTTCTGTAAGTACTAAGTAATGAACAAAGCTGTTAATAATGTTTCCTGTCATCGTATTTCATTTAATATATGCATCAGAATTTTTCATATGCAACTACGACGTATAAGTGCTGACGTAATTTTTGTTTCTTCTTATAAGTATATTAAATATCTGCAGACTGCAGGAACGGACCTCGATGTGATGGATTAGTTAAAGTAGCTAATCAGACGGGTTGGAACGAGATTTGTTTACAAGTTTATTGCGCTATGTTTTTCAAATCTCTTCTTAGGCACTTTTTACATCTACGGGATGAGAAAGGGTGGTGCCATTTTGCATTTCAATTTTTTTTAAACTGTTTTAATTAACTCTAGGTTTTTGACACGACGAATCTTATACCAGGCTCTGAAGTTATCCGTAGACGAATTAGAAAACAATTGCAAATCGGTTCTCTCGGGCAGTATTTGAAGACCTTCTCACTGCATTTACATTATCTCCAATAGTTTTGTAAAGGTTATTTCTTTCACATCTAGCTATAGCTTGATCTTGGACAGAACCGACAATTTATTGTTAGCGGAAAATAATATTTCAAGAGTTTAAAATGTATAAACTTTTTACTTAGATAGATTTATATTTTTTTATTTATAGTGTCACAATGCAAGGACTACCTTCCTCCAGTGACATTCTTCCCTTGAGCTGTACCCTTGAGGGTAGAGTGGAAGAATAGTATTAACCGCTGTACCCTTAGACTACTAACTTCAAAGTAAGTTTTCCTCCTTTTCTTTTCGTAGCTAGAGATAATGTTTGTAAACTTTTCTTTGTCGGCTTACACGACACTCATGCAATAAGACGATAACAATTATAGCTTCAATCATTACACAAAGACACAATACTCGTAATATACTCAACGTAATTACAAACATAGACAACAATGACAAAAAGAATATTTAACGTAGACAACTTTAACGAGCCGTCTAACTACTGCGGCATAATCGTTTTAACAGAAGTTATTGACGTCGTCATCGTTACTCAAGAAAATTTATTCATTGGCTCAATAAAATAGTCTTATTTTATATATTTTGTTTATCATATTCACGCAATCATAAGCGTTAACTCTATATTTTTGCAGGAAACAGAACTTGTCAAAATAAAACTAACTTGTCTACCATACAACCCTTAGGTGAGCTGAGATTGCAAATTCGTCAGATCACAATAAATAGTAACTATGTCGGTTTTGCATCACTTTTTCTATCGGTCCCAAAAATGACGAATTACAAAAATTTTGGAAATCAAGATTTACACACTTCTACAATGAGAATATAGACGCCTACATCAAAAGATAAAAAACAGGGGATATTGTCAGTTATATTATTTACTCTGTAATCAAATAACGTATCGCATCTTCTAAGAGTACTTAACAGTACAGGCACAAAAGATTTTTCTCATATGATAACGTATATAAAAAGCTCATATCCACGTATTGCGATAGAGATTGCATTAGTATAAAATACAGGTTATATGTGAATAGTAGCATCCTTAGTTGCGTTAGTAATGATGATAGCTGGTGCATCGAGCACGTAAGGTTTGCAGATAATGCCATTTGACTTCCTATAACGTTGTAGGAAACATTTACGAGCACTTTCACGTGGCAGTGCATCGCATCCTCAACATCACAATCAGACGCTACGGTGATTAATACGTGAATGCATAATTAAAAACTACGTAGCGTTAAATTTAAACTGACAATTTAATGATCTTAATATAAGTTTATGATGCAAATATACATATGAGATGGTTTTATTTTAGTATGTGATTTTATGAATAGGTACATCATGCATGTCGTTGTTTATAATCACTGATTGGCATTTTATAAGCTTTTTTTATTCTTTAGTTAATAAGTAAATAGATTTATTTCGCTTTGTATATTTTGATAGTTAAAATAATGTTTTTTTTTCGATGAAGTATGATGTTAATGCGATAATCCCACGCTGGACACCAGTCCTCACAGGACTGTTATAAGTTTGGTCGCTCTTTGTGTCCGTTAAATAGATATTTGTAAAAGTCACACAAACACTATAAGATATAGCAAGGCAATATTTAATTTATTCACCGTCTAAGCGATTGCCATATATTTCTATAAAAAACTAAGTTTAATTTGTTAATTTTCAAAAATAAATAAGTTTAATTTTTAATATAAAAAAAAATTCTAGGGTAACTTGGATAACAACAAGTTTGGATAACGTTAAGATGGCTTAAAAAGGTTTTTTTTGTCAGCACATAATAACATCTAAAACATGCACCCACTCGTAACATAAAAAAAATCAGTAATTTGCTAAAACCGCTCCCGTTTATGTCTTTTTAGAAACAGTAGAGTCGATAACATATAAATTAGATAGATATAATTTACATTTGTATTTTAACCGCTATCATTGTTTTATCTACCAACGAAAACAGTAAATCATAAAGTAATTTTAGGTAATTACCTTTCAATGGTGTATTTATCGTTCATCGCCCGCTTTTGCGTGCGTTTACAAATCTTTAGAATGAAAATTTAGTTAATCTACGATACACGTACCTAATCTAACTATCACACTATAATAATTAAAGAGTCTATCTTACCTGTGTCTTGTATCTGATGAAGTATACTTCAGGTTTGGATGGCTGTGTGGGCGCTGGTGTCGGTATAACGATGTCGGGTTGCTCCTCGGGTTTCTTCACCAACACGTAGACGAGAGTCTTCTCCTCATTCTGAGGCTGTACAGGGATAATAGGTGCGGTAGGGGCAGGCGGGGTCGGCGCCTTGATGAACACTATCTTGTAATGCTTTTGTGGAGGAGGAACCCAGATAGGCTTGCGAGGGGGTGGCAAGTCGTTATCTGGGGGTGGTACGTGCACGTACACATGTTTGTGTACTATTGGCTGCTGGGGAGGTCCGTACACTGGCGAGGGAGGTCCGTATGATGATGAAGGGGCACCGTAGGATGCTGAGGGCGCACCGTACGAAGTTGGAGGTTCAGGCTTTGCGACTGCGCAAGCCACTACCACCGCCACCACCAGAGATCGTAGTACCTGCACACACAGACACAAATGAACTGACACATTCGTGACAAAATGACTTAAGAAAATTAAATTTAAAACACAACAACACTTGTCCCGAATAATCGTTATGAAGAATGCACTGTGGTGTATCACGGGAATCACTAAGATATTTTAAATAAATATATATTATTGGTTAGAGGTACGTCACGGGCACCTACCGTTCTGTCACACATCCTGTGTATGCGATTAGACGCAGCTAGATAGTGTAATGTCCAGTGCCCAGGCGCCACCTGTGTTTATAAGAGTTGTGCGCTCCATATCCGGGGGAGGGGGCACTTTCGATGGTTCACATACCTTTCGCAACATGATGGTGCTTACGCGCCGCCCTCCTACTGACGACGCATCAAGTAACGTGCTCGAGGGCACACATTCCACTTTGAATCCTCTTTAATATTTTTTAAGCAGACTAAGTATTTGTATTTATTTTATGGGTTTATATTTCAATGCATTTATATAAGTGTGCCTACGAAACAACAATATGTTTATTTATTATATTATTGGGGTGTATTTTGTTTATTTAACTGCTTTGGTGACGTAGAGGTCGCCTATACAACGTGCACGAGGTCGTTAGTTCGAACCTCACGCAAGACAATGGTTTGTGTTATCGACATATTGTTATTTTTTCCTGAGCCTGTTAAATTAATATAATAAGGAAAGTTTGGTCTACTCGTACGTAGTAGTAAGTAGTATAAAGTAGACCAAATATTCCCTTTTTAGAACGATTTGTAATAAGAGTTTTTTCAGGATACCTTCTCTTTAATATATTATGCCCATTAATCTCCCAGAGTATACTTTTACTATAACTACGACGGTACGAGAAGGAGTGGTAGCAACAGCATTAACTGTTGCTACAGTCTTCCCCTGACTAAAGGATAAAAGTAAGTAATAAATTACTCCACTGATGCAGAAAGATGTGTTTGAATATTTGTAGGTATGCTAGTTCAATTGATCTCCTATTGTCTGAACCGCTTCAAGTCAGTCGTTTTTTTTTAATGAATACCTAAGTACACTGCCTTAGTGGCTAGGTGGTCATGTATGCATCCGCCGTGCTAAATAAATGCGTAGGTAATATACTATACTATAACATATCTAATTTGTCAGCGCTGTGAGTCGGACGTGTAAATAGTATTAATTAATTATTATTAGTTTAGCGCGGCGCGAGCCGACGCAAGTGTCATTTTTCACCATGAGTGATAAACTTGTGGAGAATGTGTTGCTGGCTTTTGTACAACAGAAGCTAGATGTTTTAGGAGAAGATTCTGCGCTCCAGATTTGTGTCTCGAATTTCAGCGAGGAAGAAATCGCGACTGCCAAGTTGTTGGTTTTTCGATCGCTGAATAAAGAGAACCGTATGGTGTCACGTAGACGTGACGGACCTAAAAAAAGTATGCAGGACATTATCACATTGCTCAAGACGACCGATCCCGCAGACGTGCCCGTATTTGTAGCTAGGGACTTGAAAAAGTTACCCCTGGTTACTTTAGAGCACGTCGACGTAACGAGTCTGCTGAAGGACATGGCAGATTTGAAGACTAGTCTGGCGGATGTCAAGAAGAAGTTGGAGACATCCGAAAGAAATGTGACAGAGTTGCGCACCGAACTAGACGAGTTGCGTAATTGTGTCAAAGCATCTGGGTCACCGATGTCGGCGCGTGTAAACACACGTCACGGTGCATCATCGTCTACAACAAGTTACGCGTCAGCTGTCTTGTTGTCAACACCGTCTACAGCTGACAAAGCAGAGTGTGACGCACGAAGCAACGCGCGCCCCGCTCCCGTCACGCCGGCTATTCACTGCGCGACCCCTCGAGCTCCTTTAGTTAATGAGCCCAGGGCTACCGCCAGTAAAAAGCCATTGCGAGATAACAGCAAGAAACGATCTACAGATAATGATGGCTTCGTGACTGTACAAAAGAAAAAACATCGCCAGCAAAGCAAGAAGAACTGCTGCGGCACAGCACCTAGGGAGCCACATATCAATGTCCGTGCTGCAAAACCAAACACTCCGGTGTACATTTCACGCCTGCATTACACCACAAAGGCTGAGGACATCGTGGAGTACGTCCACCATAGGTTAAAGTACACGGCGAGAGTGCAGTTGTTAGAGTCGCGCCGCAACGTAAATTTCAATGCGTTCGTGGTTCGGATTCCGACGTGTTACTTGCATCTCGTCATGGAGGAGACCTTTTGGCCGCAAGGCGTGGTATTCCGTCGATTTCGCGGACAAGTACCACCTGATCGCATTGTGACGTAATTTATTTGTATTTATTGTGTGTTATAAAGTTAATATTATATTTTTATTTTTATATATTATTATTATAGTTAGTAGGTATAAATAAATTAAAATATAAATATGTACCTATGGCTGTTGTCTGGTACCCATAGTACAAGCTCTGCTTAGTTTGGGACCAGTCAATATTTATAAATTATGTAATATTGTATTATTAAACATTTCATTGTTATATCATTTTTAAGGCAAGTTTTCCTTTTCAGGGTCGTAGCACATTTAACGTAACGTAAACGGATCGGCACCGTATCAACTCGAGCCGTTCAGTATTATTTGTATGAAACTCCTTACTGCAACCCACACCAATCGGAATCGTAACGTAATCGGATTTTTGATGTTTGACACTGAGGAAAAGGCGGTGCCGATCCGTTTACATTACGTTATATTATGTGCTACGACCCTTAGACTGCAGTCGTGCTAATCAAGTGCTTTGCATTCGCTTTACCGTCTCTATAGGAAAATGTCCCCCCTATTAAGAAAACTCAGATCATGATTCAATTACCGTTTAGTTTTACCTATTTAGCTTCAATTCAATCGCACAATTATTTTTAAAAATATATTTAACTAGCTGATACCCGCGGCTTCACCCGCGTGGTATAGGTAGCCTTAATGTTATTCTACACCCTAAACTACCTATATTCCGAATTTCATTCAAATCCGTTCAGTAGTTTTTGCTTGAAAGAGTAACATCTTCACAAACTATCGCATTTATAATATTAGTAGGATTTTCATCTAGGTACATGTTCTCTTTACTTATGTTGTCAAGGATTAAAAGCATTGTTGACTCAATGGTCGAGGTCGATGTTTCGAATCCCACCCTAAATGACTTAAATGACATAGATGTGGAAACTTTATGCTTGTTTAATTCATATCAAGACACAAGGCTTGATCCCTTGACCCAAGTTGTCTTTAAAAAACAATGAAATTGTTTTTAGAAAAACAAATTCAATTAAATATTAGAACAATTAAATACATATTAAAATACCTCTTTTTCAGTAGGTATGTAGTTACTACGAAGAAAACAATGACAAGACAAAAGAAACAAACTTAATTTTTTCATTGTAAAAAAAAAAGAGACATTTTTTTAAAATTATATTTTAACTGTTAAAATAAGTTCAAGGTCCATTAAAAAATCTCTACCACAAATATTATCAATGAGTAACATTATATTATATACCCATACTATCAACTAATACCTGTACAGTTTTCCTTCTATTTGGTATCTCTACTAAAGGCAAGAAAAGAATCTATAGAGCTAAAAGGCTTTCCTTTAATCGGCTTTTGTGACATACGACAATGTAGTTGGTGTGGTGACTTTTTGTCTTCGTATTCAATCACTAAAACGAAATCAACCAAAATAATATACCCTTCAAATACATTACACCTTTGTAAAGTAGGCTAAATAGATAAAGCATATTTTATACATGTGTAACTATTGTATATGCCTACCGCGGGCAGAGATGAACAAAATTATATTTGTTCTCACAACCATTACACAACAAATAAACTGTCTAAGTCAAATTGAGATAATAATATACATATAAACATTACATCATTTGCGTGTGAATAATATATAAAATAGAATAATTGTAATAAACTAAAGATGTCGAGATTTACTTACTATGTCCCAACAAGCCTACAATCTGCGAAGGACTTAAATGCAATGCGAGGAAAAAAGTATTTTATGCATTATTCATTTTATAAATGTTCCTTGACGCGGTACTGATACAACGTGCAATAGATACAAAATCTTACACCTAGACTTATAATAGGTAATATGTCATCGGTGAGTGCACCATGTGGGCTTCCATGAACATAGGTGTCGTGAGAGACAACCGAGGATCAAAAGACTAATTTTCTTGAGCATTCTCCTAGAGTTGAAGCTTGGTCAATTAAAAGCCGCTTCCGGTGTTCGCACTCGTATTTAGAACGAGACATTTTTCCGTTTTTGCCATTTGGCTACGAAACCCTAAAAAAGAGTTTTACGTCAAATTTTTCTGGTAAACTATCTCTTCGTAAGCTTTGTGAACGTAACCCATGCGTGCCATAATTTGTATTCTTACTCCTTACATGCAGAATGTATTTTATGTTAAGCACAAATTGATCAGTTTTGGAATTTTAAACCCTACATCTTAACGTTGTCAAACGCTTAGTAGGAGCATTACTCTATGCTAAGCAGCCATTACCAATAATGACATTACAAGCTTCCACTCGTCATAATACCAAAGCACTTTGCGGCACACCTTAGCGAAACCCCGTCAGAACGGCGACATGAGTAATATTATCCAAGGTAATTACCCTTTTCGCCAACCGGGTCCATAAGGAATACCATGGTTATTGGTTGGTAAACCGTTTTATTTTGAGACTCCGCCACACCTGCCCGCCATTACTGAATGTTAGAAGTATACAGATAAAGATTTCATGATGAAATAACAGTTAAAAACATCAACCGTCACACGGGCTTTGTTCTACACAATTAGTTATGTAAGATAGTGTCATAATAACGGATGCTAGTTAAATTATAATATATTAAGTTCATTGCCATAAACATAACACGCACTCAATATGTCATTGTTATGCATTAGTTGAAGTGACACGCCTACTTTAATAAAGAATCACGGCTCTGTGTGTTCAGGCGAAATTCAGTTTATATGTATTTATAAACAACATACCTAACATACCTACTTTTATAATGCGTCTGGTAGGATTGCTCTTTTTCAAGCGTAGTTTTGGCATGCGACGTTGGGAAATTGCAATTTTCATTTGTCACTCGCTGCATAAATGCACTTTTAACAGATGATATATAAAGATATTTTTCTTTTTACTGGTAAGATCACGTTAAAAATAAATAAGTCACCGGTTTTCTTTCAAGTTTTCTTTAATTTTATTTCGTAAAGATAATATTCACGGATAGTCGGATTTTACGACACCCATGGGATGAGATGGGGTGATGACATATTGTATTCTTACTCCGTCACCACACGGATGATTATAAGGTTTAACCCCATGTAATTAGGACAAAAAGTAATAAGAAAAACTTGACATAAAGCAGTTAATAATATTTATTTTTATCATTGATAATTTTATCAACGAAGGAAATACGCATTGTATGACTGACGTTCTGAGAAACGCAACCTAAGGTATTTATTTTTACCTTGACTCTCCTTTGTCTTCTTATTTCCGCTTAGTTCTTTGCGCGTCATTTTAAAACCTCAAAGATACCTAATGGAATTGCAGAAAAATACTAGGTAATTACATATTAAGGTAACTTCTAATCTGTGATTTTCCAGGTAAAAGTGTCAATAAAGATGACGATTGATACATAAACAATACAATACGTAAGAGACACAATATTCCTCTTATATATTTATGTAGTCATTTACACCTAATAGACATCATTAAGCCATACGTATTTAACAAATGATTGATGTCTATTGTATTGACTGCAAACTTCTTATCGTTCAAATCATTTTATTTCATGCTGTGTTTGACCTTTAATTATTTTCTTTAGCACTGTTATTAAAAAACTCTACACGCTATTATAAAGGGACTAGCGGTCCGTCCCGGCTTCGCACGGGCATTATTTTTCTGCTTTTCTGTTAAATTTTTTTCCATAATTTTCTTTGCTATAAACCTCACGGAGCCCGAGACCTTTCCAACGAATGCAAAACCGTGGAAATCGGTTCGTGCGTTCTGGAGTTATAGCGTCAGGAAGGAAAACCCGACTTATTTTTATATAGTAGATGATTTTACTTAACAGTAATTAAAGTAAGAATATGAATAAATGGGGAGTAGTAGAGTGCTATGTTGTTTAAAAGCTATTTAATAATTTATTGAATTAAACAAAATTGAAAACATGAAAATTAAAGGTTATAGAAAAGGATAACTTTGTTGTAAGAACGTAAAGCAAGCCTCATAAACGATTTATGTATGTACTTCAAGTAAACG
The DNA here is from genome assembly GCA_905475405.1 of Schrankia costaestrigalis. Lineage (NCBI taxonomy): Eukaryota > Metazoa > Arthropoda > Insecta > Lepidoptera > Erebidae > Schrankia > Schrankia costaestrigalis. Next base: position 11,067,868 of record FR997832.1, read on the forward strand.
GTGTTGCGTTAATACTAGTATTTACTCATAGTGTATCTTTTCTGTTCACTTATAAGAAAGAAAAAAAAGAAAAGATTATACCTACTCTTTTCTTTTTATAAAAAGACAACTCTTGTACTAGTGCGATGTGTCGCTTAACAAACATCAATTTATCAGAAACATCCAAAATCTGGATAATGTGAATAGCGCAAAGGATTGTCCTGCATGGAATCCAGGACAGTTGGTAATTGTGTCGTAATCCTATAGTTTTGTAATTGCTCATTATAATTTTAATTTATTTTGTTAACTTAGAAGGATTATAGAGTTTTGGTTGTAGTTTTTAATTTAATGCTAACGAGGAAGATGGGTCTTTATACCTTATGATACAGAAAATGTTGCTAAACTGCCGTAAAGTAATTGGTAAAGGATGGGAAAATAAGCTGATGAAGCTTCAGAAATCAAACGAAGACCACTACTTCACGTTATGGAGAGAATAGTTAGTTCATTCCGCTAAATAGCTCTACCACCCCAAAACTCTTTATTTTATTTAAATTAGTTATTTTGGATATTATTTTAAACAACTATAAGGGTTTGGTCTCGTTTAAAAATTTATATGAAACAAATTTTAATGCTTTCAAAACTTTGTGAAATAAACATTTACTTTCATTCGATCGTTTCTATTAATACTGTGTTGTTTATTTCATTGGTTGTGAAAGGAAAACATTACTTAGATGTGACGTAACTTGTGGGTAAGGATGCGCAGTTTATATAGCTACAACTTGATTATTAATAGTTTACTATTAGTTTAAGTGATTGCCGCCACAAGTTTGTGGCGCACATTCCACATTCTCCTGATTTACTACAATATGACTAAAATGAGTTTTCACGGTGGGTTAATTTTAATTGTCAGATAAATGCTGCAAGATTAAATTAAATTAGCTACCCTCGTTGCGTACCTGTATTAAAACTTATTGTTCAGAAAGGATAGGGAATGGCAACCACGCATCGGAAAATGCAAAGCGGACAGACTTCTCGGCATAAGGGACTACTACTTAAGAGTCTGTATCTGTATCAAACATGCAAAACTATACAACCTAATACCAAACCATCTCGCCAACATAATAATTAATTGTAAAAGTAATTTGATTTTCCTTGTAGACATTGTTTACTACTTTTGCATAAACAGGCATTGAAACGACACTTACAAGGTTTACCTGGATGCTTATGACAGATGGGAAAAACGCAGTGCGGTTTAGTCTATTTGAGTCTGACATAATGGCTATTACAGTGACGTCCAAAAGCTACGTGAAGTCCGTTCGGGACTTCCCGTTACAATAATACCATGTATGTACAACAACATAATTTTAAGATATAATAACTTTATTTTCTGAAAAAGATTTATGTAAGTTTGATACCATGAAGGTTTAAATCCTCGAAATTTGAATTAGATAGGAATTACCCTGTAATAATTACCACGTTACCCTTTCCTGAATCATATTATTATAACTAAAATTAAACGAAAGTTTGAAAATGTTTAATTAATGAAGCTAAGCATGGTTGAAACAAGTCACGTTGCTCTTACATTTGTCGAGAAAACAATTAGTCGCGCTAATAATCGTGATGTTGTGCTGTGTGAATGTTGTCGAACCACTGAACTTTTTATCGCTCCAACGTTTTTCATTATTTATATAGGTAAATCATTCAGTCCTAAACACACAAGAGCTTGTACTATGGTATGTATAACTATTTTTTCCATTTTTTCCCCGTGCTTTTAGGAAATGTACATTTGCATATTATACGTAGGTATGTAAATTTGGCCCAAATCAAACAGCCTTTTTATTTAATTTATTTATGGGCGTTCTCGCTGAACGACCATATTGCCTCCCAATCAAACAGCCTTGTTCATGAACTATGAAGGCTTGTACGGGGATTAAAGCCGTGATCTACGCCGTGGTAGTCCGAAATATTAATCACTTCGCCATCTTCCTCAACCTGTACCTGTTTAGGTACTAAACAGGTCAGTGCAATTACGAGTTCACAATGTTAATTACAGACTCACGTTTGGAATTCTGATTAGTGAAAAGTAAGTATAGATAGATATTTAACCGATGCTGTGTGATGTTCCGAGAGTAAAGGAATGTGAATGGATTAATGTTACTTAACACATTGAATAAAAATTGCAAAACGTGATTTAAGCTTAAAGCAATAATCTATGAATAAATTTATAAATAAATAATTACAGTTTATTGGTTTTATAATCGTAAATTTGTATGTCGTAGGTAAATCAAATGATTGTTATTGATTAGATCGCATGAATGCATTACTGAGTTTTGTGTTGGTTTACGTACTTGCGGCCGATTCCATCTAAGCAATCGTTTTCAATACGACACGCTTGTATGTTTCACAGTATATTGCGTTCTATAACTAGTATTATATACGACACTTTAGTAGGTATAATGTTTCATGACAACTCGCCGGAGACGTGTACGGATCATTTATTGTTTAACAAAGTACTTAGTGACGATCAGTCAGTGCATCATTGTTTACTACTTGTATCGAAGCGAAGTGGGAATAATTGACACCGTTACCCGCCTAGCCCCACAATGTGGAAACACCAGGAAGGTAGGCGAGCATCAGAGCCTATTTATATGAAACCGGTTGATTTATACATGCTATTGCTATACTGTTTTGTAGGACAACAATTTAAAAACATCTTGTAATCTTCAATATTTTAAACGACCTTAAATATCTCCTCGGTTATGTATTGGAGCGATATTTTTTTATTTTTGGCCACTTCGCTGTCTGTTATACTTTCAAACCTACGTATTGTTTTGTAAACCAAGTAGATAAAGTTCAAATCTCAATGAGAAAGGAAAATTTGAGTTAACTATAGGTTTGGCATAGGTCAACCTTTTTGGCTAGCGTGGTTTTGTTAACCGCAATTGGTGCCAAAAGTTAAACTTAAACAGCCTTATTACAAAATACGGTCTAACTATAAACCACGATTTATGACGTCACAAAACCACTGTTTTTGAAATTTGTTATTGCAAAATCAGTCCTAACGCTAAAGTGTTAAAACTGATTTTGTATTATCAAATTTATGATTTTGTATTTCTTAATACAAAATCAGTTTTAACACTTTAGCGTTAAGACTGATTTTGCAATAACAAATTTCAAAAACAGTGGTTTTGTGACGTCATAAATCGTGGTTTATAGTTAGACCGTATTTTGTAATAAGGCCGATAGTAACTTTAGTTTAGGTCATTTTTCGAAACGGGAGAGTAACACCTTGCTAAAGAGAAGACTTTAATGTTTGTTAGAAGAAGACCTTTAATCAAGTCAAATAAACAATTATATTCTTACATTTTTGATTTTTACACAAATAAAAGAAAAAGAAAGTTGCTAAATTGGTCATATATTTTGTCTTACCTCAGAACTCGTGTAAATCTTAACAAAATTTTAAATACAATTTTTTTTTTATTTGAAAGGGTATAATTTTGTGGTAAACAAAATTTATATTTCATCAAGACCTGATTTCGTTTTTAACCCAAAAAAAAATACAAAAAAAAAATTGTTTTAAGTATTTTATTGTTATTATTTTATTGGCATTCAACAATTGTAAGGAAATAACTTAACAAATAAGCAATAAAAAATATGAAAATTAAAACACAGTAATTCGTTACGCATTCCAATAAAATTGTTTACATAAAAGTTATAAGTTTATCGGAAATCTAACATGTGCTCTTGTATACCTACTTCAATATTTTCATTCATCTTAGCCACAAGATTTTTATAATATGTTATAACCTGCATAAATTCGTTGACACTATTCATAACAATTATTGAAGATTCAACGTTAGACTTCCTTTACATAATGTCTTGAGCCGGTATACTTATTCTTGTTAAACAGACGTTTATAAAAATCCCCGTGACACAGGGCACAATCTCTAGCAGCGGAAGTAACTAGTCATGAAAAATAAAAATCAAGTTTATGCAGATGATGTTAGGTTTAGCTTGTTTTGAACTCTTACCTACCTGGTTTGATTGTTACTCTAAGTAGGTACATAGTTTTGAATATAGACCGTTCTCAAAGATATTGCACAATAGATTAAGTTCTTCAATTTAATACCCTAATATATTATTCGAAAAGGCATTGATAAGCTAATTTAAACAGGATCATAATCAAAATTAACAATAGAAAGTATTTGATTCGCAAAAAAAACATTTGTATTTGTTTTCTGCCAAAATAACAGATTAAACTTGTTCTGTTTAGTTCTGGTAAAGCATAATTTGAATTTGCTTATTTTTAATTTATTAATTGAAAAGAGGCAATACCTATTTGAAGAATTGGACCAGCTCATATTACCTAATTACTTAAACTCTACCTACTCTACTAAAACTCAAACTCAAAAACACTTTATTCAAAATTAATACAACTTTCGTTCTATCTTTTTTAACGTTATTTATACTACATAATCTAAGTTTAAATACATTTCAAAGTTTAGAAAACTTTACCACCGCCTCCAAAGCGCTAGTAGAGAAGAAGCGGCGCAACAATCTCTACTGCTGCAGTTTCTTTTTCTACATTATTCTACACAGATGTTCTAAGTTGTAACACATACAATTAACATTTAGAGAATATCTCCTTAATTTGTTTCTTATCCCTAGAATTGTTGCTATAGTTTTAATTGATAAATTAAATAAATAAATAAAGTACAAAAAATAAAAGTAAAAATTAACGTAAAGAATTTAGAATCCCTCTGTTAATTCCTAACATTTCGTATTGTTTTTAAGTTCATAGATTACAATGTACCTTCGAACTGAATGACCATTATTGTTTAAGATCTTAAATTACAATGTACCTACCTAAGAACTGAATGACCATGATTTTGTACTATGCATCGTAGGTAGGTAATAATTAGTGCAACTCAGTTCTGTTATCAATGTTTATTAAATAAACCATTAAACGTTCAGTATTCAAACGTTACAGTTCAAACAAGTCTCCGTTTTTAATTATACACTAATCGATGAATTATTTCATTCAATAATTTTCAGAAGATCAAGTCGCCCTTGCATAGCCCTTAACAAGAAGGTCAGAGGAAGATTGTCGAGCTCCATCGTGGATACGTCTTTAAAAGCTTCACAAGTGACGCCATGTGTAACGAATAATTATTTGGTCTTAGTCACAAATTGATTGTTGTACATGATCAACACGTTTCACAACATCTCAGACTCACTGTTAGACGGGTGCGGATCGTTTACAGCTTGTCTTATGTTATAAACTGATATGTGTACTAAGTAGACCTAATATACAAGTGAATTATTATTAGACGTATACCAAAGATTATATTAAAATGGCTCCTATTAATAGAAGATTATGGCTGAGATTTTTTAACAGGAATGAGGTGAGTTTTAATGCATAAACCTAGCTAATAATTAATAAACGTAATTTAATAAAATAAAACAGCTAGTAATTAATAAATAATTGTTTTATATTTATTTTTATTATTGAAGGCTGTCGAGGGCTATGGACAGGTAAATCAAAGCGATTGATGTATGTCGACAACAAAAGCCAAACAGCAGTCGCAACTATTACCAATATTTAAAACAAACACATTATTAAAAAATCAATTATCTATGTTACTTTCAATTTTATATATTCAGAATATGCTTTCGTAAGTTTCACCAAGGATAAGGTCTTTTACGTTCGTTATAAGTAATAAAATATAAACTTTTTAACCCGCCTTGTGTAATTAGCCTCAACACGAAGTAACCTTTGACATCTTCTGCCTTCTAACTAGTCTTGCATTGAACTGTTAGATACAAGTGTACTTACATAATAATTATCAAAATTTTTACACAGTATGTAACAGAGAGTGTTATTTAACAACAATATTTGCATTAGCCTGTAGAATAATAAGAGTATTTTTTCTTGTAACATTATTAGAGGTATGTTTAGTACATAAATTTCCAATGTAACATAAATATGCTACGTGAAGGGCATGAGAGAATAACCTACAAGAAAATGGCTATCATCTTTTTTGAACTTTTCAATGTAATAATAGAAATATTAAATCCAAATGCTCGAAGCTCTATTACGCTACATTACAAAAAGTTCATACACTTATTTCAAAATAAGTCAGTAACGATCTTATTCAATTTCGCAAACATAATTATATATTTGGCCGATACAGTTTATCAAAACAGTCAAATTATTGATACTGTTATTTCTTGCTAAGTATTTCCTTAAAGTAGCTATTTTTGGCTCGGAAATACGAAACAAAAATGATAACTATTAAAACGGATATTTTTTTACTAGCTAATGGCAACCTAGAAGTTCCCTTGTCTGTATGTATGTTAACTGATACGATTACAAGTTATATCTTAGAACAAGATATCCTCGGATTTACTCTTTACGGTCTGTAGCTATCATTGACCGATATACTTGTATCGCATTATTATTTATAAGGAAGCAATAGTGTAAATTTTTGTCTGTTATTCTTATTCCGTGCATTTATATAAAGGGCTATAGTCACTGAAATATAGGCTCTACTTCTTATCATACTTAATTCGATCAACGGTCTTTCATACAGAAGAAGATATAATATAAAAATAATATTCCCTCTAAAGCATTCAGACAAAGTCAACTGTTCCCAAAGTAGTAGAGCTTGTTTATGCAACTGACAAACATACTTCTATATTTTTTTAAATACATTATGTAGATACATAATGTTTTCTTTAAAAACTCCTCTACTCCCGTCAAATTAAGTTACTTTTGTAAGTACTTTCATACAGCGTGATAATAGAATAATCACTAAACTATGCAACAATCAATGGCCATAATGTAATTTACTATAGATATAGGTACCCACTTTAAAATAAATATTTAAAAAAAAAATCCTAGATAGGTAAATGTTTGGCAAATACCAAATGATTGTGTCTTGAATTATTATTGTTTCAAAATAAAGTGTGGCATAAGAATAGTTTTGAAAGTTGCACTTTAAAATACACCGGTGTGTTTTTAATGCTTCTTCAATGTTTATTCTAGCACTAACCTAACTGACTGTAATCATTTTAAAAGACAAATTTTTCGACACATGTTTTATTGTACCTATTTAATTTTCTTGATACGAAAACTTCCTCATGTAAGTGCGTAGACACATTTTTTTACCGCGGTCACGTTAATGGTCATAGGTGCGAGTATGATACTCGGCACAATTATTTTAGGTTTCGAATCGTAAACGCAGTCATATTATCAAAAAATGGTATAAGTAATTTAGATCCCATAAATTATTATACTTGCTTTTGGCGAAAGGAAGCAATCTAAATAAGCTTAAGCAAAACTATTTTCGCAATATAACAACAGTGCGGGCCAAAGAAAGATATTCCACTAAATAAATTACTTAATTACAAATAATTTTTGAAGTATTGCATCCTATCCTCATTAATACATTAGACACAAAGTTCAATTAATTTAATACGAAGAACGGTTACAAACTGTTTATCTTATAAAATATGAACAAGTTGAATCAGCCATGGTTAATTGTTAAGAATGCGATGTGAGATATTATACTTCCATGCCCATGAGCTGGCTTTGAACATTCATTGACGTCCGGAATTATCCGGTTCGGGGAAGCTCGAGCGGGTACTGTACCGGCTTATTCCGCCCTCATATTAACTTGCGTGCCACATAACGCGTTGTTGTCTTTGTTGCTTTTATTTACTAACTAAGGGTAAACACGCGCACACGCATTAATCATTACCCTTAATTTGTTTCAAATGTTTTTGATGAAATGTAAACAAAAATATGATCCTTTGATAAAAATACCTGATTTCGCTTTTAACTTAAATGTAAGATTAAACAAATATGAATAAGACACCATATTAAAGTCTCTAGGAGGCTTTTGTCAAAAAGGCGGCACTTTAAGTAGACACGTAAGATCCAGAAAGAGTGAAATTCCAGAACCGTATGCATAAGGAGCAGCTTTTGCCATTCCATTATTATAGGTTTCTAAAATAAGCCATTTAACTAAAAATATGTATGACGTAAACAGCACAATTATTAATGGAAAAACAAAAGAAAGTAGAGTCCATTTTCTTAGCTTTTTGTTCTTATGGGTCTTTGTAAAGGCTTAAGAGATTCATTTGTCAACCAATGAGAACCAGAAACATTGAAGGTACAAACGTCATAAGGTAGGTAGAGCACAGAAGATTTATCACTGCATATTAATTTATCATCTACAAACTGGCGTATTTATGTCGATATGAAGTTAGTTTAAGTTTTAAACTGAACGTTATTCCGTAAAGTATTTTGTATAAATGATCATTCAAATTTAATAAATAGTACTGTGCTACAATTCGGTGCTCGACGCTGTGGGTCCAAATACCACACAATGCAATTCACAAACAATTGTACTGAACCTGAATTTGTGTATGTCAATGTGTCTGCGACATAGGCACAGAACTTGGTCCCTAACTGAAGAAATGCCTTTTTAAAAATAAGATATAGTATATATTTTTTGCTTCATAAACTATCGTTTCCAAGAAGTTTCAAGACGGATTCTATCGATTGTTCTATTTATTACCAGGCTACGACAACAGTTTTAAACAATTAACACACAATTGTAATTGATTCTACAGTTAATTAAAAAAATACTGGATGAGCGGAAATTACTGTACCTACCTACAATGCAACCCACTCGTCGATTAAGCAATTACATGTACGAACGCTATCAATATAATTCTTTAAATGATTGATATGCGAAACCGTGCTATTATGATATGTTTTTAAATGTGCAAGCGTTTAAAATATCTGCACGAAACAAAATATCGATAACGTAATGAAGATCAATATTACTAAAATGAATATAATAACTATTTTCATGTCTAACTCACGGCACCATATTTCACAAGCTTGAACGTACAACATCGGCGCATAGTAATTAACTATGGATCTCAATTCTCTACCGTGCCTTTCGCAAAATGACCATTACTTGTGTTGCTTCGCTTTAGTTACGATGCCCTCTAGTACATTCGGTACATAGAGTTCAGTTTCATCTCCTTTAATAAGCTAAAGTGGGTATAGAAGTCTATTTGCCAATGTACATATAATTAGGTACGAAATTTTCTCATCATTATATTATGCTGTTACATTATTCATTACAAATGTATTAAGTAAGAATACACGGTTTAAGTACTCGGTTAATAAAAATTACATATACATTTTAGATATATCTATTTAAGACGAATTATAAGTAGTTTTTTTTATGTACAAATATAGACGTAATTGCTATTTATTTTAAGCAGTTTTATTAAAATTCACACTTTCATTTTCATTTATTAGTCCATCAGATACTTTTAAGCTTAAGCATGTAATGTTCCTAATATATTTAATGATTTATATTTATATTTTAAGTACTTGTTTTAAAGATCTTGCTTTGTATTTAAACCTGAAGTAAATTGGTAGGTAATTAGGTATGGTGACAAAGTAAGAATACAAATGTTACAACCCCATTTCACCCTGTGACTACTGTAAAAGTCCATTATAAGGAGAGCCTACTTTTGTATAATATTATCTGGAAAGAAGGTTGGGCACGTAACCCTATACCAAATACGTCTGGCTATTTGAAGATTGGCTTCGAAATTCGAAGAGATAGTAAAGAGGTTGATTAAAAAGAGTAAGCCTGTTTCATTGATTGTGATTACGCAAAAAACTGAAAGGGCGAGAGGCTATATGACTGACTATGACTATGCGTATGGTAATTAGCTACAAGTACCAAAAAAAAAACTTTTTGTAAACAAACTCTATTTTAATACAGTCATGTTTATGGATTTCAGGTTGTATTACTTTTAGTATGGATCAATTTATGTTTCTTGCCATTAACAAATGCTACACCAAACATAACTAAGAGAAGAGATATAGATGATGATACAATACTCTTTCAAAATGAAACGGTGGAGGATGTCCTATTTCATTGGGAAGACTACAGCGTTTTAGCTGCCATGCTAATCATTTCATGTATAATTGGAGTTTTTTATGGGTATTTTGGAGAGAAGCAAACAACTGGGGATGATTTTCTACTAGGAGGTTCATCTATGGGTACATTTCCCATGGCGTTGAGTCTTGGTGCAAGGTAAACTAATATATTTTATCTTTTTGACAACCTTGAGGTTATCCTTTATATGTAAGCTACGCAGAGGTCTCGGGTTCGATTCCCGGTCAATACTATCTTAGTGTGCATGACCTAGACTAGATAACGGACAAACGTTATCTATTCATAGTACAAGCTCTGCTTAGTTTGGGACCAGAAGGCGTTGTGTGAATAAAATATTAATTGAATATCTTGTAAATACGAGTATATGTATTTTGTTGCTTTCAGTTTCATAACAGCTATAGAGTTGTTAGGAAACCCGGCGGAGATGTACATGGCAGGCGCTCAATTCTGGATGATTTGTATATCATTTGTACTTGTTGTACCGATTGCAAGTCAACTTTACCTCCCAGTGTTTATGAGGCTACGACTCACTTCGTGCTATGAATATTTGGTAAATAATATACTTAATTTTATATTAGTTTTACACAACATAACGGAATGTCAATCTTTTAACTTTTTGAATTTATAATTTTGTATTATAATCGTAACTTATAAGAGAAAGAGGGAACTAAACCAAGCTGTGGGTTTGTTACACTTTAACTCTTAAAGTATGTACGAGTAAATTGAACTGATTTCTGTAAAATTTGGTGAAGAGAACGATTTAGTTTAGAACAATCAGTTCTTAACTGGATATCCTTGTAGTTGGTTATTTAAGGGCATGGATAAAAAAGTAAGTAGTCTATTAAATCAGCAGTAAGCGTGTTAGGTATTTATAAGATTATGAATTGCCTTAACCAATAGCAGTGTGTGATTGATTTGTTTCTACTTGACTGGAATCAGAGGAAATAAGTCACGGACACTAGACCATGTCGTATCGGTTGCCTTGGAACGGATCATTTACTAGTAATTACTTGAAATAGAGTATTTAATTGGGCTGGTTACATCGATCTTCCTACACAACGGAAATCCCGGAACGGAAACAAAGGAAGTAATTAGGAATTTTCTAGTGAAAGGTTGTCACAAAAGCATTCTAATAAACTTATAGTTGTGCAAAATCCATTTCATCGTGCAAAAGACTTTTGATGCAGGAACGAGTAAGTCTGTGTCATCTAGAAAAAACTTTTAGATCGCAATGCTCACTAGCCACGACCAACCCAAATTAACAGTAATACGTTGAATATTAATACTTGTGAAAATAAAACAAAGAATGTAAACAAACCTTTCGATAATGTTAACCTTTTTTAGAATATACAAAGAGTATTTACACTCTTATGAAATTTTGGCTGTCGGCATACCAAAGCAATTCCTGGCATGACAAATAATACAAGGAGCATACCTAAGTCAAGTGTTAAGTGGATGTTTCCGTTCCTTCGGCTTCTAGGTCCGCGAATCATTTGACTCAACACTTGTTTGTCCTACAATCAATACAATTAAGTCAATTTGTCGGTTGATTTGTTAATTAAGAACGACGGCCGGCAACTACGCTTTAAAGTGTCATGAAGACAAAGATTCTTTATAAGAGTTAGTTTTGTAATTTCTTTGATTTATAAATTATAATCGTTTAGGGCAATGATGATAATGGGATACCTGATACCTAACTATACAATTCTCTGACATTTTCAAAGACCGAATCCCAGACTATCATAGGATAATCTGGGGTTTAATCAAGCAAATCTCTATGCAGAAAACATAAAATATAATAATGTATAATAATGTTCTTATAAAAACTTGTTGGGGATCATTCTGCAATAACACTATTACCAGGTACAACAAGGTATACCCGTGGCATTGGATGCAGAAGTCGCATCTAAACTGTAACAAGAAAGGTTTTCATGATTTTTATTATTTCTTTGTTTTTTTTTCACAGGAAGTGCGCTTCTGCAAGTCAATTCGAGTGTACGCTAGCGCATTGTACATGATGCAGATGATACTGTACACGGCCGTGGCGGTATATGCACCAGCCCTAGCTCTCTCTGACGGTAAATATTACAAAACTTTTAATTACATATACACTATGTTTACATCTTTATTTATGGTCATATTTATGTAAGAACATATTGAAGTATGTACTTACACAGTTATGAAATTAAATCGTTCATAAAGTGAAGTGCACGAACTGTTTACCTATGGCACAATTAATATTTTAACATTCATATATCGAAGCATGAACATTGATGATTATATCACAAACACTTACTTAATGCGTTTTTAGTAATATTCCTTTCTAAAATTCATTAGGACGTCAACTTGAACTGTACATCTATCAATAAAAACCGACGATGGCTTTGCTTTATTCAAAAACCAATTTACCTTCAGAACCACAGAACAATTATACTCAAAGGAGAAGAATGTCAACTTCATATAAAATTCGTGAGGAAACTTTTCCTAAGCGTGCGGCGCCATCTATCGGGAGCCAAAACTGCGGTTAAAATCAGCAGCGCGGGAAATTGTATTATTTTTTTTATTTAATAAAAACAAAGAGATATATTATATTACGCCCTACATTATTAGGGCGTTATATAATATATCTATTTGTTTATTTTGTTGAAGGTTTAAATTAGGATGACTGTATTTAGAGTTGGATTTGATAATAAAAAACTTCATTTCTTTTACAATGTATTTATGTAAATAATATTCATAATAAAAAATATTCACATTCTTTATTGAAACATTCTTCTCTACATTGAAACTCATTGTAACATAACAAAAACCCTATAGGAGTCACTTTCTCAGAACTGGAGTCAATAACGTTCAATTTCACAAAAACACTTCAACTAAGGAATAGGATGCAATTTCACAAAAACACTTCAACTAAGGAATAGGATGCTCGTGCAACGTTTTTAATTCAGGATAAACTTGTTATTTATCGAGATTTTTTATTTATTTACAAGATATTTAGGAATTTACAAAATAAACGGTTTCTTTTCTTGTAGTGTTGACTGTTGACAGCTCCATATAAACAAGTATTAGGTGGTTGCTAGGAAATGACATAACATTTCCTATTTCATCTTTTCTCTCTTTCGTGACTAACAGCCCTAATAGAAACATTGTGTAGAACAGAGTTGACTCCCCCTGTTCAGAACTTAAAAGCAAATTCTTATGGAACTGGTATGCTTGAAAAAAAAAAACTAATTTATCTATCGATTGAAGCTAAAGAAGGCTGCATAGCGGAGAAATACTAAATATAGGGACCGAGATCTCTAGTAAAAATGTATTCTTTCTTTCCTTCCCTGTTGCGGGAAATTTAACAGGCATTATAATATATCAGACTCAAGACAATAATTTCCGGATCGCATATATTTTGTTGCGAGTGATCCTAAACCGCGACTTCGTGCACGGCAACCAAACGACCGCTGCTTTACCACTGAGACAATAAATATCAGTACAAACTTCACCGCCTCTCCATACTTCAATGGATAAGTCAACAAAATATTCTAATACAGGCACATATAAAATTCTTATTATCTAAGGAAGAGCCATCCGTGCATTTAAATACATAATGGTAAAATGACTGATTGCAAAACTACTTACCTATGTATTACAACTGTATCATGCAATACATTATAGCACATAACGACACATTGTAATTATTATAATTAATAATCTGCTATATAACTAATAACTACTATAATTTTCTTTACTGTCCTATTGTTATGTTTTCATTGTATTTTTTTGTAACATAAATTAATCGGTAATATCTAATATCTTTTTAAATAAAAGCTACACGGCTTTTCCAAGAGTTGTGAAGAAATAAATTATTTGCTAATTAACCCAATTATAATATTGAGAGTTTAATTTACGATGGTATGGGTTTGTTTATCTGGCTTCAACTCAGGATGTAACCAGTTTGACTTTTGCAAAAAACAAGCATTTTTGCACATGAACATAGCTGTTTAATTTCATTCAGGTACTTGTGTGCATGAATAAAAAATTATAAAAAATAAAATTGAGTAAATATGATTATCAGTGGCCTAATTGGTACCCATTGTACAAGATCTGCTCTGTTTGGTACTCGATGGCATAATATGTATGTGAAAAGCATATTTTATTATTCATATTGTTTATATCGATACCATAGATCTAAACGCCATTTTGGAAAATATGTTGAGTTTTTAAAGTGCCTTACTGTTCTGCTCCATCACTTCTTTTAGTATAGTAACAATTATGTATGTGAGGATACACATGGAATGGAAAGTCTAGTAAATATTGAAGTACACAGCACAAAGACACTTTGAAGAAGACAATACTGGACATTTGAAGAACAGTGGATCTCTTTCATTTCATAGAATGACGACAAAACGCAAAAGAATGCCGACAAAGAGGCAGACATAAATATCATACATAGAGTTACAAATGGTATTCAAAAAGCTATATAATGCAATTTTATCATATTGCGATACTCTATGATAACTTAGCTTGATACTCATATGTTTGTTGGTAAATATTTCCGTTATTGCAGCGTGTTGTTTATTGCCTCGATGATGTCTACCTCTATGAACTACTGCGGACAATACTAGGCTAGGTGAAAGTGTAAGGAAATAGGTATATGTAATACAATAGCTAACATATGACCCACAGATATCTGAACATATGACCTGTAAATCTAAATTACTTCATCGCACATTAATCTCGTGGTAACTAGTATTTGTTTTATTTTCAATTAAACTTTTGTTACCTACTTTTCGACTTCTGTGATTCCTGTAAGTCAACACCTACAGTTATCCTCGCAAAAAGCACCGAGCGTGGCTCAAATTGAGTTCTGGGGATAAAAATTAAAACGTCTTTAGATACTCAACGGAAGTACCAATTGAGAAGAAAATTTAAAATAAGAGAAACTACCCACCTCGCAAATGAGCAGACTTGAATGAAAATAGGCTACACCTATTAGCCCAGTCAAAATAGACTAAATTAAGATTACAGTTTGCATTAATTCCCAACAAACTGGATTTTTGTTTAGGCCTTGAATACGTCATTACAAATGATATGTCAAAAGTCCCCATCGATCCCGCTTGTGCGTTGTTTTTTATTCGAGGTCAAAGGTCACAAATTTGCATTTTTTGCGTATATCTCTGAAACTACGAGAGCTATCGAAAAATGGTTCAGACAAAGTTTGTAGATCGTAAAATCGTCTACAAAAAATATCTGAATACTTTTCTCCTAAAAAGCATCGTTTTCGAGATATCGTGACTTTACAGCCAACTGGCTTATCTTTAAGGCTGCAAGAAATAGGTGTAATCAGATGATTCGTAACGCTAAACACCGACATATTCACGAAAATATAAATTCTAGCAGTCCTGCCAACATTTGGAAATTTTTGCATTCCATTGGGATCGGGAAGTCACATCAAGCGGAATTTCCACCGAATATTAACGTCGACGACGCCAATAGATCCTTCGCCAATGTCGTTTCCCCGGCCGCTGCTACGGTAAGAAAAACTACTGAGTTAACATAGACCTCTTTAATTTTTCTCCTCTGGCACCAGGTGAAGTCAAAAAAACTATCCTGTCCATTAAATCAAAAGCTCTTGGTTTTGGTGCTATCAGTCGTCACATGATCATTTTTATCTTGGATCAAATACCTATTTCCCGCTATTCTTCACATCTTTAATTATTCTCTTCGTCTGGGCCAGTTCCCATCTTCGTGGCGTAATGCCTACGTCCGACCTCTCTCTAAGATTTCAAATCCTACACTTATTTCTCATTTTCGTCCTATCAGCATTCTTCCTTTCTTGTCAAAAGTACTTGAAGCTGAGGTATATAGACAATTATCCGGATTCGTAAATAAAAACAATTTACTGTCTCCGCTCCAGTCTGGGTTTAGAGCTGGTCATAGTACAACTTCAGCCCTGCTTAAGGTGACGGGCGATGTGAGGGCGGGAATGGAGGAAGCTAGGATTACAGTGTTGGTCCTAGTTGACTTCTCGAACGCCTTTAACACCGTTAGTCATGACATTCTCATCTCTATTCTGTCCCATCATAAGGCTTCACCTGCGGCATTGGATTGGTTTTCTTCTTATCTTCGAGGTCGTCAGCAGTCTATTCGTATCGATGAAATTACCTCTTCTTGGTGCACTTTAGATGCTGGCGTACCTCAAGGCGGTATTTTATCTCCTCTATTGTTTTCATTATTTATAAATCTCCTAACTAAAGAACTCTCTTGCGACTATCATCTGTATGCCGATGACTTGCAGCTTTACACCCAAGCAAGTGTTTATCATCTTGATATGGCTATTGACGCGCTTAACAAAGACTTAAAAGCACTCCAAGATTGGTCTTTAAAATTTGGGCTGTCTATTAACACTGACAAATGCCAGGCTATTTTAATAGGTAGTTCTCGTTTTATAGCCAAGGTTAATTTAGACACAACCTTACCAATTATATTTAATGGCTGTATCATACCTTACAGTAATGTTGTAAAAGACTTAGGGTTATATCTTGATAGTACGCTAAGCTGGCAATCTCAAGTCAAGGTTGTAAGTCAGAAGGTTACTGGTACCCTTCGTTCCTTAAATCGCCTTAGGAATTTCCTTCCACACAAAACGAAAGCAATGCTTGCGCAGTCCTTAATTTTCCCTCTCATCGACTATGGTGATGTGTGCTACCTTGACCTAAATGCAGATCAGCTCAATAAACTGGATCGACTTCTAAACAACTGCATTCGATTCGTTTACAATCTTCGTAAGTATGATCATGTCTCCTTCTACCGTTCAGAGTTGAATTGGCTGCCTATACGTCAACGACGATATCTTCGGACGCTGACAACTTTATTTTCCCTGCTTACTTCTCCTAATGCTCCTTCTTACCTCATTCCACATTTTCAATATCTATGTTCCAGTCACAATAGACACCTTCGGTCTTCACACAATCTTTTACTTCTTTGTCCTTCTCACACCTCTGCTCTTGTTCACTCTTCTTTTATGATACAATCCATTCTTCTATGGAATGCCCTCCCTCTTGAGATCAGGATGACTACGAGTCGTGCTGCATTCAAAATTAAAGTTCGTCAACTGTGTAGGGTCGACTGTCTCACAATGAACCATGCAGCTACACTTAACCAGCGCTATATTTCCAAAATTCGACGTGGCCAGATCGTGTTAATTTGTGCAAAAGATAGGTACAGACGTGTCTCTTCCGCTCAGTAGTTAGCGAGCAGATCGCGCGAGAGGTGTATGTATGCGAACTTTTTTTTTAAAAACTGTCACAAAAGTAAGTTTTAAATAAATTTTACTATCTTTTTTAGCATTTTTCCTTTAAGAAATATCGTCTTTTTTATTTCTACACCGAATTATATAGTTATTTAGCTTATCTATGCACTGTAATTTATTTCATAATTATATTTCTTTCAGTTTAAATTTTTAAGGTTAGTTATAAAAAGGTGCTATGTCTCACATTGAATCATGTTGAGGTGGTACTCAATGAATCACGGATTGTGTACCCCAAGAATTGCCTTGGCGTACACATTAAACAAAACGTGGTTCATTTTGCTAGTGTTGTTAGATATGTATTGAAACTTTCAAACTACATGATATTCTTTTACCTAGCTGTTCATATTATCATTATTAATATTACTTTATTTACTTCCTTTGGTCAATATTTCTATCTGTTACAGAATGGCACGGAATAAAGTAAGTCAGAATAGGGAAGTCAGGGTGGGGAGACCCCTTACACGATGGACCGACGACCTGGTTAGGACGGCGGGAAGCCGATGGAAGAGGGAGGCATAAGACCGCGCAGGGTGGAAACGTTTGGAGGAGGCCTATGTCCAGCAGAATAATAGTCTATAGGCTGATATTTATGATGATGATGAAATTAAGTCAAAGAAAAAAGGGGGCCACACTGCTTCCAATATGTTAAGAGCTTTCAAATTAAATAGAGAAGGTGTAATCATCAGAAAAGCTGCATTATATCCTACTTTGCGCCGCTATGTAGCACAGTATTTACACACACGTAAAGATGATCTTGCTAACAAGAAGTATATACTAAATTATGATTTAAAGACTACTCTATTACAAGTAAAGACTAATTACATAAGAAATGGACGTTTTACTTTTACCTTAATTAATTATTGATAACATTTCTTTTTTTATAATTAAGTGGTTCAATGTTAAAATTAACCCGGTTCAATGTGCACACCCTAGAGTACACATTGATCCAAATATTTATTTTTATATTTATGTGTTTATTTTTAAAAGTATAAATAATATTGAAAATTTGTCAATGCTCTTTTAAAGCTAGATAAATTACCTATCTTTGTACAAAATTTGAATCATTTCGAAGCTTAAACGAGAGAGTTATGCGCCTCCAAATTTTACATGGTTCATTGTTGGACAACTTACCCTACTGGTTATTATAGTGTGACCACAGGAGCTGTGCACCCCCTGAGGTATGCGCGGCGAGGTGGGGGACGAAGAAAAAATAGGGGTCCGTTATGGTAGCGTACACGTGATAGTTCTGATAGAAAGGGAACTTTTCTTTTGAAAAATTCTATATGTAAAAATAATGCGTGAAATTCTGACTGAATTAGTGTAGGTAAATGCTTTATGCGAATTCACAGTGGAATATATGTCAAAATCCATGTTAATTTATGTTCATAGTACTGGTACAGATAATATGCTCACAAGTGATTTGAATATCTCGAGAACTACAAAACATAGGTACAGTAAATCTGTTAATACAGTAGAAATGTAACCCTGAAATAACGCCTGTGTAACACTTTATTTTAATACAAAATTCAATATTATCGGAGATATTAACAGTTCATAGGGGGCGGGCTGGAGTTATTTCATGACGCTATAATATTAAAACTACAACAACAATTTTTTTTAAATGTAGGTACAGTCTGTCTATAAAGTCCTAACAAAAAATTAGGGCGCCACTGTACTACACGTAGCAACCCTATTTAGTCTGACAAAATAGTTTTCAAAACAATTACGTTCAAATAACACTACACTATTAGAGCACTTATAATACTAGGGCATTTCTTGTAGGTAAGCCTATTGCATTTAAAGTTTTGCGTAGAACTTCAAGACTACAATTAAAATCCATCTCAGTTCTAGCTATCATCTGCAATTTTCTGAGGGTTGGAACTCGAAATTTTACAAAAGTTATGTAAATTGAACATTTGATTATACCTACAATAAATTTAGGCATAACTAGAAACAAAATACAGGTAAAAGAAGAAAAATGTTATATACCTCTTTTTTACTGTATAGAACATAATTGTATTTTGTGGGGGAGAGCAGAAATATATCATTTAACATGGATTCACTAAGAGCTAAATGATATAAGATTTAATAAAATATTGCAATTAATTATTTTTTGAAAACGACCTCATAAAGGTCTCTGGGTCGGACTGGATGCGGAAAGCGCAGGACCGAGTTCTGTGGCGCGTGTTGGGAGAGGCCTATGTCCAGCAGTGGACTGCAATAGGCTAGTTCATAATGATGATGAATTATTTCTTGTAGACAGACCAGGCGATGCGAAAGTGACATAGTTTAGTTATCAATATCAACCGTAATATAGACTTAAAGCAATTAATTCAAATTCAAATTGGGATAAATCTTGACTGAATTATACTAATGCAACTGATAATGTATCAACAGAAATGATCGTACTACGATTTTTCTTACTTACAATGAATACCTAACCTAAAAATTTGCTATGTACCAATGCCTGTTTTTGGTCTCTAGATCTCAAATGGAGTGAATTTATTACTTGACACAGATTACGAAAAACAGTAACACGATTACATACCCATCAAAGTTGCAGTTCGCCCATAAACATCATCCATATAGCATAAAAGTTGACCAGAATTGTGCTCCGCTAAACATCGCCTTATAACTTTAAAAATCACTTCCCGCGTGCCAGTTTGATTTACTCTACTCATTGTTTACACTGTTCTTCGTAAGTCAGTATTAGTTTATTGTAGGTTAATGAACTAATAAAAATCACAAATTTGACGACTTTATAGACATATCTGTAATATATTACACTTACTTAGTTGACCACAATGTAGGTAACCAAAATATACTCATATTTTATAAAAAATATGCAGGTGATAAATAAGAACTCACCCCTTACTCATAAACGCCTCTTAAATTTAATCACTGTTTAGCGAGATTATTATTTGTAAAGTCAAACTTATACTAAACAAAACCGTAAGAATTTAAGGTAACGAATAAACTTAAATTTAAGAGGCGTTTATGAGTAAGGGGGTAATCTGTATAAAGTGATTCCTAGGAATACTGTAACGTGTGTAACGTGTTAACGATTTCTAATTCCTCATCATTAATGTTAACAATTTGATTTTATTTTTATTTTTGCAGTGTTTTTTGGCATAGTAACCAACTCGATATAGCTCTTGTGTATGCTACCTTAACGGACACCTACCTGCTGTCACGGGTTTTGACGGCAGTGTCATAACAATTCGAACATTATATTTTTCTTTAAGTATTTCATGTTCTTAGAGTATTTCATACATTCCGCTAGATGTCATTTTTCTCAAAGTTACATTATAAAAACACAAATAATGTTCCTATTTACGCTTAAAACTATACAACAATGTAAATACTTTCTTGGAGTTTTATAAAAAACTGTCTTTTAATAGAAAACTGCTACAGCCGCTCGTGCAGCGACCAGTACCAGCCAAATAACTTAAGTATATTGCGTCAGATGTCGCTAGTAGCTACATCATAGACTGTTTATTCTATACCAGTATTTATCATGTACTCTATATGTCCACCCCCCTCTCGCCGCGCGCATACCTCAGGAGGTGCACAGCTCCTGTGGTCACACTATAGCAGAATAACTTCCTTCCTTCATTATTTATATATTTGGTCTTACATTTATGTATATATACCTATATATATATATATATATATATATTTATATATATATAATATATCTCTTTTTTTATGTATAGTGTGTATTTTTAATTATTTAAACTGTTTTAACTATTTGTTGTTTTGCACCTACCAATTTACTTTTCTCTGCATCACCCAATGGTTAGCTGGAAGAGAATGCCTTAAGGCATTAGCCTATGCTAATGCCTTAAGGCATTCTCTTCCTTTACTAGCCTAGCTTACCCTTGTACATTAATTTTTATTGTGTGCATAAATTATAAAATACAGCGCAGGAAAGTCGTATTTTCGACTATATGCACACACTAGCTTTTTCCCGCAATTTCGCTCGCGTTTATAAATATTATGAAAAATAAGGCTTATTTCAATATATAGTAGCATATGCATGCTTGGTCTCAGCCTAATCGGTTTGAAATTGACAAAGTTACATACAAACTTCCATCCCCTATGTGCGTTGTTTTTTATTCGAGGTCAAATTATATAGGGGTACAATTTATCAAAATCCTTTCTTAGCGGGTGCCTACGTTATATGATCTACCTGCATGCCAAAATTCAGCCAGATATGTCCAGTGGTTTGGGCTGTGCGTTGATAGATCACTATGTGGTAGGAGTATTCCTACTGGAGAAAGCACGTTAAAAAAAAGCGCCGTGCTTTTTTTTTGAGCTTGATTCAATGTACTGTTGTATTTGATTCAATGTTGATGCAAGATTGCCCTAATCTACCTCAAAGGTGGTGCGGAAATCTTCTATTTATATAAAACTCAAAGCTGACTGACATAGTTATCTATCAACGCACAGCCCAAACCACTGGTCAGATCTGGCTGAATTTTGGCATGCAGGTAGATAATATAACGTAGGCATCCGCTAAGAAAGGATTTTGATAAATTGTACCCCTATATAATTTGACCTCGAATAAAAAACAACGCACAAGCGGGATCGGTGGGGACTTTTGACATATATTTGTAATGACTTATTCAAGGCCTAAACAAAAATCCAGCTTGTTGGGAATTAATGCAAACTGGATATCTATTTTGACTGGACTATATGTAGAAGTAGAACCCAACAAAATTGTTTTTTCTGTAATAGATTCCTATAAGTGTTCCTATATGTTTAGAGACTTGGTAATCCACCCTAGACCACACAAAATCCGCGCAGCATGCTACATCAGAGGTCCAGAGGTTAACTATAAGCTGTCCAAAATTTTAAGTTCATTCATAGCGAATACACTCCCAGACACAAATTGGAAATTTTTATCAAACATTGACAAAAAGTAGACGATTTCTGTTGTTGTATGTTGTTTTGATCGTAAATGATTAAAATGAATTAAATCGTCTATCTTATCTCGTATGCCTGCAAGTTTCATTTTCAAAAAAGTAGAAAATATTAAAGCTAATCGTTTTCCACAAGTTAAAGTGCGTACCTATAGGTCAAAAGATTTATTAAGTAACAACTTGTAGTAATGTGTTCTTTGTTAAGCATATCTTTGCCAAAAGAATGTATTATTTTCAAGACAAACAATCGAGACTTTTCTAATCACGACCTCGAATCATCTTTCTGCAATCACTCTTAAACTAGGTAATGTTTTGGTGGAACAAAATAGCCTCAATGTTATGAAAGCGAGACGTTCGATTTCATTTACATACATAATTATAGTCAATGTCAATAGAAATTTCGCAATATCTCTTTGTAGCCAAATGTGAGGTCAAGTTGAAAGATTGTGTTCCTGTCTCATCCTTAGGTCGCACAAAGATGTTACATTCGCTTGATGCTTAGAAGTGAAGTGTCTCTATGCAAGGACTTTATCAAAGACTTAATCTTAAAACTGGTTTTGAAAACATTAGCGTATTAAACATTTATATACTTACACTAAAGAAGCTACTGAAGATAGAACGAAAAGACTAGAACTTATTCTATAGTCTAGAAACCTAGGTTATGCGTAATGAGAGAGTGCTAGGAAATCACACGTAACTATTAAGTGTTACTTAAGATCTGAACTGGAGAAAAGAACAGATAAGTCAAAACAGATGGTTGCACTGCACATCCCTACTTCACTTAGAATACACCAAAACTGGAATTAAGGTCACCTTTCACCTCAACTAATTAGACAAGTTTTCGATTATCTATTAATTTACAGTAAAAGTACGCATTACACTCGATTACGGGTATCTACTTGTCATTACATAAGTAATAATGTATGCAACAGGTACTGCCGAAAATAATCGTTAGAATTATAATTCAATGCACGTGCATTTGCAATAACCCATGTTACATCACAACCCTAAACATATCGTTTTGTTTATATTTAGAACACGATGGTAAATTTACATTTTACGAAGTAGTATTATGATATAGGGTCTTATAACTTTGCTAATTAACTCTACACGTTATTTCCTAGCTACAAAATTTGTTAGCTTATAGCAGGTTAATATAGAAATTTTAACATTAGGTATAATATTTATGAAAAGTCTTTTAGTAAGCCCTAATCAAATAACAATATTATTCTTAATTTGGGCCCTCTACTGTAGGAGTAACAATCTTCATATCTTATAATGCTTCCTAAAACTTCACAATTGGTCTAAGTGGGTACCTTACCTACTACTACTCACCCAACTAGCAAAATACCCTTATAACAAACGGATTATACAGCTATAATACTTGTAGTTGTTATATAGTAGCAAAATTTACGACAATATACCATGTAAAGGCATATTATAAGAGGGTTTGGCTATACTACTTTCATTCTTATAACTCAATCATGTACACGTTTATAAAGCTGAATTATATGACAACTATAAAGCCTCGTACAGAAGTTACTCTTATAACTGTTTATTATATGGCTAAATGGTCATATAATATACAGAGTCATATAAAGGTTTAAATGAAGTCTTTTTAAGCTTATTATAGTGGTTTATATGATAATTATAAAGTTTGGAGTCTCATAAAAGCAGTTTGTACAGTTTTTATATAACAATTGCTTACTTGCTACATAAATGACCCGTAAAAGTGCATAAGTAATGTAAAGATCAATTATCTAGCCGCAATAAGAATATTACCCTAATAATTACTTTATTATTATGTTTTATATTACTTATGTGCGCCATTTTTAACAAGTGGAAGATTAGAAGTACCTAGTAATTATAATATTAATTCATAATAAACAAGGATGGCGGAAAAAATTTAAGCGAAGTAGAAAGAGGGTGGACAAAAAATATAAGGCTTTGACAAAAACGCGTTTTTTCTACAATAGAAATTAATAAAGAGGAAAATATTAGTGGTTCCGTACCAAATTAAAATATAAGAGAAATGTTTAGTTTACCACAATACTCCTTTACACCAAAACTTGAACATGAATACAGTACGGCAGAGAATAATGAAAGTGATACTGCTAATGGCAGGAAAAATTATATTATAAAGCTAAATATGTATAACTAAACTAAATATTGTACCAGTATCTGTTTTTATTCTTTTAACAACTAAATTTATTTTTATTATATTATATTTATATTATTATAAATTTAGTAACTAAGACGCAAAAAAATATTTGAGAGGCTTACAGCTATATTAAAGATGGATTCAAAAATAGTTACTAAACGCCAATAACAAGCTTCCACAGATACAGATTTCTAAAAGATATAATTTTAAATAAAATGCCAACCACCAAACCACGATTTAAATAAAAGACATAATTTTAATCGAGATGTATTTATTTTAAACTTAAATATAACTATTTAACAATGAGGGGTACTTTTCAGACGTATCTATTTATTGAAGATCACTTTACATTAATATTATATAAGAAAAATTCACATTCGTCATCAGGGTAGTGATCATAAACTGTGTATTCACAGTCTTTAGACCAAAAAAAGTTCGATGTAATATAAGTCCCATTTCTTCAACATTGATGATGAAATGTAATGGTATGTTTGTGTAAGTAGAATGATCACAATTAAAGCATCTCTCTTAAAATAAAATAATTTTATAGCCAAGGCTATTTTTGACTGTTGCAGATTAAAATCATCTCTTTACGATCCACGTCCATGAAAACCACCATATTTACAGCGATTCTACTGAAAAAAACAAAAGATGTGGTTATGGTTTTCTCAGCTACTTTAGGGAACTCCGAAATTACTCAATATGGACGACTTTAGCTTTATAAATTTACTTTTAAAATGATATTGGTTTTATAACCCCCTTGTAGGTGTTGTAAAAAATGCTTTTACACTTGTAACAGCGGTAACCAAGACATGACAAATAATTATATATTTTGAAATGCATATAAACGAATAATTCAATGGGCCCCTTAAAAATACATCAAATATCATACCACACTTTACCGTAAATAATAATTTCCATTAGTTTTTTACTACTTACTACCTAAAACCACCAACTCCAAGCATATTATATTATATGGTAGTACTTACTTTTGACAACTCAATTGCGAATAGAAATAAAATGTCTTCTAAAAATCCAGTTCAATCACTTGAACATAACAATATCAAAAAGCTGCGACGGCGACTGATAAGAGAATAATTTCTCCATAGATGAGTTAGATAATGCAGCTATAAGGATATTGATCTTGTAAAAGTCTTCTATGTAATCAATATAAGTGTAATAGATCTTGTAAGATGCTCTTATAAACCTTCTACAAGAAACATTTGCTTTTTATATGACAACAATTTAGCTACTATAAGGTTTATATTCTTATAAACTGCGCCTAAACCCACGCTTATAGACGTTTATATGACCTTTACAAGTCAATTTTTTTTGGCTTTATACACCTTAATATGGCAAGATTTTGCTACTTGGGCAGTACGTTTAGTCTAAAGGAGGACAATGGAACGGATATAGGTACATACTACACACATAGAATCGTTACCCTTTTTCTGAATTACTAAATTGACCCCCAGTTTCCGAATGACTGATTAAATAAAAATCAATTAATCAAGTGTCCAAACTGTTAGTCGTATAAAAACAGTTAAATTACAGTACAGTTAATAAGTAAGTCTGATCCTAAATTCGTAATGATTACCTACTCTACGTATCTAATTAGGGCTAAAAAAGTAAGGCCCTCGAGCTGTATGCACGCTCGCTTCACTCATGTGCCACACTTTTTAGATCTTTATTGTTACTTTCAATACTTGCGTAACAATATCCTATTATTATATGTCTTGATTAAGTTGAATATTTCTGAAATATTTAAATTTGATCTCATCATTACCTTTTGGCAATCGTTTTATTAATGATAGCTTAGTGAACCTTGAACGTTCATATTATTGTATGTACTTTCACTGATATTTAGTTGTTTTAGCTAAAATAATAGGTAAAGGACAATATAAAACACACAATAAACTGAAAATACGCAGGATACCCTATCCCATCCCAAAGCTGGTATGAAAGGCTGCTAAGAGAATTCCATTTTACATTTACATTCCATTTTGTAAATATTTAGCAATAAGAAAGGATACTTGATACAAAGTCCTATTAATATGTAACATCAACACATCTTGTCAAAATACGTTCACATTTCAAACCAACAGGCACTTTTCGAATATATTGGCGTAGAGTCAAGTTTCATTGTCCTCAATGTACCATTGTGCATACTTTAAGAGAGCCTCTTAAGTTTGAGTTGTGGGAGTAGATATTGAAACTCTACCTTTTATTATACCTCTCTATCGCAGTATTTTTCGTAGCAAAATTTAAAAAAAAACATTTGCCGTATTGGCAACAGTTAGCTGCATTTTAAGCTATTGTTTACAGTTTATTCGGTTTCTAAATCAACAAGTTTTACCGTTGTAATTGGTGAACGTATACCTGCTTACCTAAGTTCAAAACACAACAAAAATAGAGCTACAAAAAAGTAACACCTAAATACAGCTGTAACTTTATTACTTTACCACAATTTTAAGAAAAGGGTTTCCCAATTTATAAACCTCAAATGGCTCCTGTAACATTGCGAATTAAACGAATTGAAGTAACTTCAAGCAACCATTATGTTATTACGAGCTATCATTATTAATACATTAAAGTTATTGTCAAATACATCTAGGTACTCATCTACCAAAAGTACTTTAAAACTACGTTTGTACACAATCAATATTACAATAATGGATGAGTACTGGCATATCTACGTGTAGTGATAGAGTTAGAAAAAATGGTGTCACCACTCTTTACCAAGTTGTAATTTTCC
Source organism: Schrankia costaestrigalis (assembly GCA_905475405.1). Lineage (NCBI taxonomy): Eukaryota > Metazoa > Arthropoda > Insecta > Lepidoptera > Erebidae > Schrankia > Schrankia costaestrigalis. The sequence goes on from FR997832.1 coordinate 11,094,986, forward strand.
AATGATTAAGACCTTGGCAGGACAATAAAATATTCAATTCCTGTACCATAGAACGACTAGGTAAGTAGGTCAATTTCGTAAGATATAGATAATACTAATCAGAGATTCTTTGCGTGTTAGTAACATATAATGTTTTACTATGTCAGCAATAAAGGCATGGATAGTACACTATTAATAGATATTTTATGCACTCCATTGCGCTTCTGCAAGGTATCTGCATAGAAACTGCATTTTATTATGTAACGTATCCATAAAATTACAAAAGGAGTATCTAATGATATCGTTTAAAGTTGTTGCCATAATTTTAATTTTGGCTATTGGTGTCAAACGTTTCATTGTGTAATCAAAACTTTTAAGTGTATGCCGCAGGTAACTAGTTGGAACGTAACAATTATGTAACAGTAATCATAGAACCCTTTACAAACAGTAGAGAATATGCTTCTGAAAATATCTATAGCCACAGTAACACGAAAAAACTTGTCGAATACTCATCAACTTTAATGTTTAAAAAATATGAATTGTAGTTTTGCTTGTGGTCATGCGAAAGAGGTTCCCGAATATCCATGCAATTTAATTAACATGGTTTGATGTTATTGCTCGGATATAGGTATAACTTAAAATAAACCAACCAATAATCCGTATGGCCACTGTTGTACTAGGTAGTTGGCGTACGTTATCCTTTATAGGACATCAAATTAAGTATGTCTATTTATTTATGCTATTCTAATAATTTTATTTTCACGCAATACTACAATCGATATCTTTCTGAGATATTCAGTATAATGTTCCGTTATTCTTAATACTTATGTATGTTTTTATTTGCTTTCAGTTACTGGTTTGAACACTTACTTGGCTGTATCATTAGTTTACGTTGTGTGCATTTTCTACGCTTCTCAGGTAAGTTAAATTAGATAGTTTATTAAGTACCTAGGTGAATTACAAATTATGATTGGCATAAGAGTAGGTAATGAGTCTGCGGTTTTCCCGGTTTTTGATTTCGTAAGAATGTTTAAAATATATTTCGGTAATTTCTATTACTACAAATTGCAGAACAATGTGTAGTCTACACATTTTTTTCATTCATTTTTCATTTCATTTTTCGATTTCTTTAGTCAGTTTTTGAATAACTACAAGAGTAAGTAAACCTTACATACATATAGGTACAATATACAAAAATATTTTCTTTTTTATACTTATTGGTGGTCTCGTTTCAAAATAAGGGAATATTTTGCAGTTGCATATTTAGTAATACATTTATAAAAATGTTATTTTCCGTAACTATGACGTAAATTACGTATTAATTACAGAAACCACCTCACTACACTCAAAACACGTTTATTACGGTTTTTCTTTAAAGTAATAGCATTATAATTACACAACATAATAATTTACTTTTTATAAAATAGCTTTTATCTTTTCAGGGAGGCATGAAGGCAGTTATCATGACAGACTCGTTTCAATCAGCTGTACTTATTGGTTCTTTGGCACTCATCTTGGCGATGTCCTCAGCGCAGGTTGGAGGATTTGACGTGGTGTGGGAACACGCATGGCAAACTAACCGACTAAGATTTTTTGAGTAATAACACGTTATTTACCTAACTTTATTTACGAGTTCTTTTTTTTTTTGAGTTATAGAGTAAATTCATTAAGACAGAGTAATTATTAGATATATAAATATTGTTAAATAATACAACTTCCCAATTTTCGAAAACTTAGGACAATATGAGTCTCTCCCGGCTTGTCCTTACCGTTGCACAGATACATCGGGTGAGGTAGGCACACCATATCACAGCCATATGCGCTAATAGATGTAAGGTCGCTAGTAGGGTTGGAAACTTGCTCCTTTACAGCGTAAATTCCGGATACTATTAAATAGAAGTTGAACAGTACCACGGTCGAAAGAATTGTCTATACGAAACTCTATAACAAACTTTTTTGGCGAGCCCCATATTGACGGAATACCACGTTAACTTATATGTTCGATAATAATTAGTAATTTAAACAAACATTTGTCTTTTTTTAGTATGAATCCTGACCCAACGGTACGTCATTCATTCTGGTCGGTGGTTATCGGCGGGACATTATACTGGATGAGCATGTTCTGTGCCAATCAGGCATCAGTCCAAAAATATTTGTCCGTGGAGAGAATAAGTCAAGTGCGAGTGGCGCTTTGGGTTTCTGCTGTTGGGCTAATTGCTGTCTATTCAGTTAATTTTATAACTGGAGCCGTCCTTGCTGTTCACTACGCTGATTGTGATCCGATTCAGGTATCTATACTTTTATGTCCAGCCTACTCCTAATTTTTAATCCGGAAGAACCTTCAAAATAATTTATCACAAACTGGCTCTTTTGAGTCAGTAATTAAAACGAATCTAAATGCTATTAAAATATACAAGAGATGAGATGACATTACAAATAGAAATTAGTTTGAAAGTTATTATACAGACAGATATATTTTATGAGCATAAATATTTTTATAAACATTAATAAATAAGTATTTCTAGTGCTAAAAATAATCTTTTTACCTCAGGCTGGCGTAATCAATGCTTCAGATCGTCTTCTGCCGCTGTATGTAATCAAGCAATTAGGCCACGCGCGAGGCGTACCTGGCTTCTTTGTAGCGGGAATCTTCGCAGCCAGTCTTGGGTATGTTTTGACAAACAATTTAAAAACTTCACTTTCTTCAAAAATAGACTTCATAGAAGACAAAGCACAAAGTTAAAATCAAAATAACCAACCGAAATACTAAACGCGCGAATGTTTTCTCATGACTGAAGACAGTTATACCAAAATCACCAGCACTGGGACAAAACTAGAAAAATCCAGTCGAAATAGGTATACCAATAAGCGCATTCAGCATTATTCGTTCATAATTAGCACAAATTTAAACTGGAAGGTACCAGTTTTTTATTCCAGCCGGCCGGCCGTTTAAATTTGTTATCTCTTTAAAATGAATTTAGGCCCCGATTGGCGACACTATTTTATCAATTCATCAGCAATCAATAAAATTTAACGATACAAAACTGACAAAATACTCAGTTGTCTAACAATTATTTTACGTAATTTAACATAAAAATATTATTATCCCCAGGACTGTCGCGTCAGCGTTGAACTCTTTAGCTGCTGTGGCTATTCAAGATCTTGCAACAGGACTTCTTGGAATTACTTTACCAGAAAATAAGGGAGCAACTGTAAGAACATTTTATACTTAACTGCATGACAACAACGTGTAATAATACACACGAATACGAAGTGATTATTCTTTTTTTTTGTCTTGACAGATAGCACGCTGGGTGTGCTTAGCCTGCGGAGTAATATCTTTTGGGCTGGTATTTGCGGTGGAAAGACTCGGACCTGTACTTCAACTTGCTCTCTCCTTCAACGGAATGGCAGGAGGGGTGGCGCTTGGACTCTTCTCACTTGGAATGTTTTTCCCATGGGCTAATGCAAAGGTTGGAATATTACATTACTAATTTAGAACATTATATTACTTACTTAGAATTAACTGCCTCAGTGGCGCGGCAGTCGCGTTAAGCGGCTGACGTAGACGAGGTCACAGGTTCGATTCCCACACAGAACAGTTATTTGTGTTATCCACAAATTTATTGTCCTGAGTTGACATGTGAGACATGATCACCAGGGCACATTGTTAACGAAGAGGTAAATATATTAACGGTAACCACCAGACCATGAGATGGGCGACGCGATCAGCGCCATCTATAAAGTGTATAAACTACTATTTAAAAAAGCCGACATCGATTATAATACCTACATGTAAGTAATTCTTAATCTAGTTGAAAGTTGATACATTTATTTTCACATTTGTTTTATACAGGGTGCTGTTGCCGGTGGCGTATTCGGTCTGCTCGTGGTTGTTGTAGCTGGAGGTGGTGCCCAGCTTGCTCAAATACCAATGCCGCGAATTCCTGGCTCTACTGATGGATGTATCGTACTAAATAACAACACACATCTAACAGCGGATTCTAAGTAAGCAATTTACAGATTTTTTACATTGTAGGTACTTATGTAGTGACTGTGGTATGACTTTATTTTTTTAAGACTAGTGACTCGCTCTAGTTATCGTGCCCTGTGTCGTGAACACTTTTACAAACAATCATTTTAACGGACACAAAAAACATCTAGATACAGGACAATAGTCTGTGGTTTGCACAAATAATTGGATAATTACCTACGTACAGTCACGAGCAATAATATGTACACATTTTCGCATTTTGTAAACCATGTTATCTAAAGTTCTGCCAATCCAAAATTGAAAATTCGAAGATTAATTCAAAACTGTACGGAACCTCTTCTAAATTACGAATTCATTTTGATATTGTAATGTCTAGATAAACGTGCAGATAGTTTAGAAAATTTGAAAATGTGTACATATTATTGCTCGTGACTGTACCTTAATGCTAGCTTAGGGTTCACTTAAGTATATAAATCTATGGAAATATAAGTGAAGTATAAATATACCTATGTATCTCTCCTTAAAAAATACTAACATTGATTGTTAAATACGAGTACAATAAGTTACATAATAAAATATTCTTTTTTACAGCGAGTTTCACGACGAAAACGTCTTTTGGCTGTTCCGTGTATCGTACTTGTGGTATTCAGGACTGGGATGTATATCAACATTATTAGCTGGATTAATAGTCTCAGTTGCTACCGGTGTCACGGATCCTTCGCACGTACCCATAGACCTGCTATCTCCACCAATTGTCAAGCTACTCAATGCTTTACCCAAGAGGGTAAAGGTACGTACCTAATATTCATTATTGTATTTTCTAATTAAGGTTTAAAATTGAGCTACTCTAATAAAAGTTTTAAATTGAACTACTGGTTTAGCTGCTACTAATTATTCAAATGAAATAACATATTTATTATTTTAGTTCGTGGTTCTAATGAATCGTTTTTTTTAACAGAGAGCACTTAAAGTTCCTCCACGACTTGGTTCAGAACGACGACGAAGTTCCAGCTTACGTCCACCAGGTACAGGAGACGACAAAGATACACGAAGACGACGCAGACTCTCAGAAATGGCTGGAGGGGTCTTCTACAGCGACGCTCCAACACTCACAAGAGGCTATGATAACTATGCACTTGGTCTTGATCCTGAGAAACCTCCACCGGACAACGATTACAAGTCTAATAGTATTAAACTTGAAACTACTTCAAATAATCACTTACCAGAAACATCGACTTAATCTCATCGCACTTAAATCTTTGTATCTATAGCGTAGGTATAAGTAATAGGTAGGACCTAGGAATAAGACAAGGATAAAGTCAAAGATTCTAAAAGAAATTATTTACCTTTACTAGTATTGTTAGCATTATTGTTAAACCGAGCCATAACTCTACCTTTTCTCGAGGTATTTCGGAGCTTTTAGACATTATTACTTATTAACGCGTCTACCTAAAAAACAAAATAATCCCAGTAGCTTTAGCTTTACTTTACTGCATCAGTGCCGCAACTAGTGATGTTAAGAACTCGAGTCTTTGAGTCCTAATTCGATAGACTCGACTCAATTTTATAAGACTCAGTGAATTAACTGAACTCGGAGTCTTGGGTTGAGCCAAGCTTCAGTCTTTTCATAAAGACTCGAGCGCTAAAATAAAACTCGAGTATTAAAGCTTGAGTCTTAACTTAACCTCCAAAATTATTTATTTATTTTCTTACACATTAACCAAGCTTTAAAACCCCGCGAATTATTACCGTTTCCAATTTCTACATACATCAACGCTCTCATATTTGACTTAGCAATGAACAGCTGTTACTTTTCACTTTTCTAAACGTGACGGAACCAAAACGTCAAATTTGTAACATTTTAAAAACTATATTTAATTCTAATTATAATAAATTCAGTATAAATAGCACAGTTTTATAATACTACATCTCAACTTCGTATTAAATTACAAATAAAAGCCCCATAGTACCAAATAAAAGCTTCATAGACAGTATAGGTAGGTATAACTCACGGCAAAGAAATAGGCCTTAGCCAAGGGAAGTTGCTATGAAGCTACTAGGTTCATAACCAGCATCCCACATAAATATTACATTAATAACAAGTACATACCTACATGTTATTACACACTTGTTGGTAACCTACCGTAACGATATCAGTAGAATACTTATTCTTATCGTAAATTTCACGGGCGATTTGCATGGTGCATAACTGCATACCATAATGCAAATAAATTATTATAACAGTTTAATTTCAAAACTTAATCTTGCGGAAACAAGGTTACGGTTTATCAGCAGGGAGTTATACCTATGTGGGATCTACAAATGATTCTCCAGAGGTTGTCCTGTTCACACAGAATTTCGACGACCTCCGTGGCGTAGTGGTTATATAACATTACTGCTAGGCAGCGGTCTCGGGTTCAATTCCCGCTCAATGCAAATATTTGTGTGCATGAACATGATTATTTGCATTGGCCTGAGTGTTTCAATGTATAATATGTATGTATTTACAAAAAGAAAAAGTATATAAGTACTAATATCCGTAGCCTAGCTTACTTTGGGAACAGATGGCACTGTGTAGAGATTTCCGTGAATTTGGTCTCTACAGTGAACGAAATCACTTTTATCAAGTTGAAGCTAACAAGGAGATGTCGTTGGTACTTAAGATTACACCACGTATTTATATTACCTATAGCACGATCTTTATTAATATAGCTCACCAACTTGCACTTCGTGCAGTTATGCATATAGACGCTTATATTGGTACCACTGTAACTATTATTCAAGTTTTAATATGAGATTAATTAAGAAGTACTTATAATTTTTTTGTCGTTGCTAGTAGATACCTATACCTACTAATGTAATTGTAGTACCTAATATACACATATCAAAACTGGTTACTCAAAAATACTGATAAGCGAATACCTATTTAGGTAATGCAGCTGGCTTTAAATAGCATTATTTTAAATTTTGTAAGTAGAATACCTTCACATTTTATTTAGTTAAAGCCATTATTTTCGGTAAGATTTTATTTCTTTGTCTTACCATTGGCTTAGCCCATCTATCAGCAGGTGGGTGATTGATGTTGCTCCAAGGCAAATAATTGGTCGTGGCTATGTAGGAATTGCCCATCTGATAGCTCGCCTGGGACGACTCGTAAAACACAAAGGGAGCATTTTGAACACAGTTTTCTCTAACCTGCAACCAAGCAATAACAGGTAACCACTACGTTCCCTTAACGGTAACTGAAGATTAATTTGCAGCGCAATCCCTTACGTGTGTGTGGTGCTAACCCTTATCAGTGGTCTAGAATAGATGCTCAGGTGTTTCTTTAGAGAAGACGAGAATACTTTAATATTTGCCCACGGTCTCATGGGCAAATATTAAAGTCTTGGTCTCTAGCCCAAGTTTTAGATTTAGAATTAATTTGGATAACGAGACTCGGACTAGAGTGGCTTAGTTATTCACAGCGCCGGAAACATAATCTCAGAAGACGCAGGTTCAAGTCCTGTCAATTTTTGTCCATTGTATATTGTCTTTTGATAAAGTGGATTGTTTTCAAAATTGTATAATAATTCTGTATAACTCCAAGGCTTTAATTTATAAATTAGGTTGTAGGTACATTAACCATACTACTTAGTTAAGTAAAGCAAAGATAAGGGTTTTAGAACCCAATTTTCATCATGCACGCACTTGCAAGAGGTCAAACATATCTTTGAAACGATCGTATTTTCATAAGATCCCTAATTATAATCTCAGTTAAAAGTATTTCTTTAGTGTTAAGTACAAACTAGAAAAAAATGAACTTTTTTCAAATCTAGTTTTTATATGTGCAGTTAGTATAATAAGTATGATAATTAAATATAGAAGAATAATGTGTACTATAATTTATTATTTTATCATTAATAAAGTGTAATTATACAAATTGACATGATGTACCTTAGAATTTATATTAAATAAATAAAATAATATTTATCTTTTGTCTATTATTTATTACACTTATAATAGCTTTGAAGGCAGACCTAAACAAAAGTCGACTAAGTCACATACCTATTTTATGGTACATAACTTTTGCACTTGTTTATAATATATTAACATAATAACAGAAAATTATATATTATAATACACTGCTAAAACCATCCGACCTGCCTTCCAAGTGCATGATTTTAGCAATTTTGGGCCAAGATAATTCTTTGTATAACATATTCATATGCATAAATTTAATTAAAATAATTCAGGATAATAAATCTTGTTGTTGCTGTGACTGCTGTTGATGTATTTCTTGCATTGTTGATACTGGCAGCGTAGCGCTTACTGTAATAGAAGGCATTCCTGGTAAAGAGACGGGGGTCACTACTGGCACTCCACTAGATATAGGAGGTGGCTGGATAGGTGCTTGAGCAAAGCTACTCATGTCAAAGGTTGGAACTAAATTAGGTGATGTTTGTGGAAAGAGTTGTGTTGGTGGAGCTTGTGATGTGTAGTTGGGCATCATGGGTATGTAAGGTTGAGGTTGGTTCATAGGGATCCCTGGTAAATTAGGTAATGGCGCTGGAGGCTGCATGTTAGAAACTGATGGTATGCTTCCCAAATTTGTTAAAGTTGCATCAGCCAAATCTGAAAATTGAAAAGCATTATCAAAAAATATACAATAAGTACTTGATTGTGAAAAAAGGTTAAATTATATTTTATGTATATAGCGTGATAAGCCATGGTGGACATATTTATAATTAAAAAGAAATGGCACTCAACAGTATACAAGACATGTTTTTGCAATACTTTTAATTTGGAGATAAAGCAATGAATAGCATAAATTAGGTTCAATGATTTTATTATAAATTAGAAATCAACAATTTTGCAACAATATAAAAGTTGTTTGACTTGTACTCATCGGTTATTTTTTGAGTAATCCTCCCATAATTTAAGTTTTACTAATTTTCAGGCTATTAGTTTTGACACAACATGTCTACAATTAACAAATCACAAATTAAAAAGAAATATTTAAGGCCACAGCCTTTAAATGGCTTATTTACCAACATGTACAATTTACATAATTATCTTCTCTGTTGGTTTTCTTTCACATTTTTCTAAGAACATTTACAATAGTTTTCTATGTCAATAGCATTGAATACTTTCATTAGAACCATTTCAATGGGTCTGACAAGGTCAAGAGAGTATCTTGTAAAATCATTGTTGATTGCAATACATATTAACAACTATGTGCCTAGTAGATGTATCACAGTTTACTTTTGTCCTTGTTATACCTAAATTATGAATGACTGCTCAAAAGCAACAGAAGTTAGTTTCCTATTTCAATAATGTAGCATAAATGCCTTTCGGGAGTGTTAGTTTTATTGTCCACCATGTCTATGAAAGATTATTAAATAAACATACAAGAAAATAAAATTAATCATCTATGCTTTATCTTTGTCCATTTGCATACCTTTTACAAAAAAGAAAACAAACCTAGACACATTATAATTAATGAATACTTACTGCTAGAATATGCAGCCATATTTGAGACAACTGATTGTGCTTGAGAAATAGGCTGCTGTGAAGGATTTAATTGTTGTTGATAACTTGCTTCTACAGCACTAGCAGCGGGAGGAACACCAGGACCAAAATTACCCGGATTTACCATCGGTACTCCTGTCAAGAAAGGAGGTGGGACACTCTGAGTGTAATCTTGTTGAACATTGGCTGCCTGAGGAGCAGTCATTAAAGGTGTTCTATCATCATTCATATTAAGGTTTTGTACACCTGGTACAAGTTTTTGATGAACATCATAAGCTGGTGCTGCCTGAAAAATATAAATTATAGATTAATATTTAATTAAATTTTAAAATACCAGACTCATTTTATTTATTTATAAATATAATCTTACCCCTGCAGGTCCAGGTCCAAATATAGGTGATTGCATGTTTCTCAATGGGATTCTATGTAAATATCCATAGCCTATTCCACATCCCAAGCTACCTTCACCTCCCCAACTGTGATTAGGTGTAATGTGCACCTCTCTACAAGTATCATCATTCACATTGTAAACATAGAGCTTTAGAGCCCTTCCTTCGTGAGCTTCTATTAATGTAAACAAGTCTTCACTTTCATGCATTATAGAATCTGCTCCAATAATATAATCTGAAAATGGCCTTAATCCAGCTAATTCTGCAGGAGATGATGGATGAACCTCCTGTAATATAAAATGAAGAATTTAGGATTAGTAACAATATTTATTACAAATATTATGCTCTTGTACCATATTGTTATAATTTATTAAAAACTATTGTGTAAATTATATCTTATTTGATCTTTTTTATACAAACTACTGATTTACTAAGTAGTAACCTTACAGTGAAGTATTTGTTAATAAATGTTCTTATTAGGCAATGTAAAAAAACTATAAGAGTAAATTAAATTTGCTGGCACATATTCTTGAAATTTTTAATATTGATATAAACTATTTAGATTTTTTCTACATTACTAAAATAGTATTACAAATTATGATGAAATAAAAAATGTATCTCTAAAATCCTCTAAAGTTGTCTAATTCGATTACGGTACAAAAAATACTTACCAAAACATGCCACACATTCTCATTAGCACCTTCAAAGGAGCAAAATCGTATACTAACTCCTAGAAGGCCTTGACCACCCCAGTTTCCACTAGGTGTAATCATAACTTCCCGTACAGTTTGAGTTTTGCTACTAAAAATTAGCATTTTTATAGTTTTATCGATATTTTTCTTTAATAAGTCTTTGAGAGTGTCATTGTCTTGATCTAGCCTAGTATCTTCAATAGCTACTATAAAGTCAAAAAATGCTTCCAGCTTTGCTTGTTGGCCTGGAGATCCATCTTGAACCTAAAAAGAAGATTACCGGCATCTGATTACATGTATTAAATCAATGTAATATCATTATCTGAATAGTTTCGTCAATATACACAAACCCGTAAAACATGATATCCTTCAGAACCACCTCCCGGCACTTCCGAACTTTGTGACGAACCCATCGGATACTTTTTAAATCGTAATTTAATAAAACTTATTCTACGGAATTATTGCTATTTTTTTAACTCTACAACTGCAACAATTTTGGAAATATTTGACATTACTATTACGTGGCATATATACACAGCACAGCACTGGCAGTAGTGATGCGTTACAAAAAAATAATATTTTGCAAAATCGACTAAAAAACGGACAAAAAATTTAAACCATGTTTTGTTATTCAATGTCAAAAGCTAATAATCTGTTAATATAAATCAAAAACAACAAGTAGGTTACATATTTATAGCACGTCATAGATACTTACACAAGTAACCAACTTATAATAAACAAAAAATACAAACACAATTCAATTTTATAGGAATACAAATTTTAACATAACACACTTACAGATTCTGTAAGAATATAAAATAACTGCTTTGAATTGTGTTCTCGTTTTTGCTAGATATTTTGAATATATTTTATACTATATTGACATTCTTCTAACGTGGCCTACCTACATAACACTGGTTACAACGACGTACTTTCTGAAATGTAGATAAAACTGTATAACTGTCAAAAAAATCCAGTTAATTATAAAGTATTTTTTTTTAATGGCGATTCTAAGATTACGCCAATGACCAGTTAAAACAGTACTTTTAGTAGAAATTATAAAGTACTGAAAGTAAATTTATTAAGTCTAGTATTTCTTTTGTCTTTGAAAACCTATTCTTTGACATTGACAATTAAAATGACAATTGACATATTTATTTGTCATTTGTTGACACTTTGACAGTGTACCTAGTGGGAGTGGGCAATGTTCAATAAAAACATTAAAAAAACTTTAAGTTAAAACAAAATTTCTACTACTTTAACTGTAAAATTTAAGTACTTAAATTACACACATAGGGAAATACCAACTAAACTAGGTACTGTACATTACAAGATCAAGGTTTTAATGTCGGAAGTCATAATTTATTGATTTTTTTTAAGTGTGTAAAACTATAAAATTGAATATTTCAATATTTTAGTTAATTATCTAATTGCTTTAATCAAGTTACTACTCCTAAAACTATTACTGGTAAATATGACTAAGACTAGACTAGTAAAACATTAATCATAAGTGAAAGTGATGTCACAATAACTACTTATTAATGTCTTAAAATATTATGCTAGTACAAAAGTTAGTAAAAAGAAATTAAATGAACTCTTTCTTACTAATTTTTGTCCTAAAACCAGACTGTTGGCGAAAAAGTTATTATCCTTACATTATTCATACTACCTTATCTGTGAACACTGCCTACTGATTTCAACAATAATTAGGTTATATTTTAGTTAAAACCATTTAATAAGTTATTTTATATTTTCTTATTATTTCTCACTATAATAAAACTTTCATTATTACTTTATCAACCAAAATACATCATAATAGACATAATTTAATTAGTAACGTTTTTATATTTACTTTAAGAATAGTACACAAAATATTAGTATTTAAATGTATTATTATTGTTTACAGATAACAATTAAAGCAATGGCTGAATGGAAACATTTAATAACTGAATGGCTTAATGAATATTCATCGTTACAAGACACTGAAATAAAGAGTTTTGCTGCAGAGCATGAACATAATCATGAAATAGCAACTGCCATATTTAACTTATTCCATAGTGAAGATGAAAGCAATCAATCAGATAATGAATTGTTATATGAACAGGTTATTAGTAAAATTAATATACTTTATAATATGAATTATTGTAGGTAAATTCTAATAAAATATTTTTTACTTTTTGCAGATATTAGAAAATGTATGCAACCAGCTATTCAGTTTTTACAGATCTAAAGAAATTCAATTACAGAGATTTACTTTACAATTTGTTCCTACTCTTATTAATAACTATTTGAGCTCAGTAGCTCAAGGGAATAAGAAAACTTGTCGCTGTATAGAAACACTGTTAATAGGTATCTATTTTATTTTATTAATTAATATAGGGAGCTGTGTACTGTAGGTAATAGACAAAGGTTACAAAATAGGTTGGTTGCCAATCACCTTACATAAATATAAGAGATCTCATGATAGTCTTTTCAAATATAATCAATGTTAATATAATTGAATATTGATACATCAATCATTTAATCAAAGGGAATTTGAGAGGAAAACTCCGTAAAGGGAAACTAACTAAAGTAATGGCTATATTAGTTAAGTTGAATGTAGGTACTAATTATTATTTTTATAGGTCTATATAATTTTGAAGTTGTGGATGAAAATGGCAAACCAAAAGTAGTGTCATTTAGACTACCATCATTGGCACAAGCTTCAATTTATCATGAGGTATGGAAATATATCCTTTCACTAATTTCTTGTTTTGTTATTTTGGCTCATTAAGTAAGGTTTTGAAAATAATCCCTTTACCCTAAATTTAATTTCTGTATCATAGATATAAATATTTACTAACATTCGAATTGTACTGCTACTCCAACAATTATTGTTAGTCACACAAATAATAGACCTACATGAAATGTTATTATTTGAACATCAAACGTCTTTGACGACCTCGGTGGTGCGACGGTAGCGCAAGCGGCTGCCATGCAAGAGGTTGTGGGTTCGATCCCCAAGCAAGTACAATGATTTGTGAGATCCACAAATTATTGTCCTGGTCTGGGTGTTCTTTGTGTCCGTTAATAGATGTTTGTAAAAGGTCCCCGCGACACAGGGCATGATCCCTAGTGCGGGAGTTGTCTTTTAAAGAAAAAAAGTAAAGACGAGAGATAAATACTTTAAATATGCCTATTCTCTAGTCTATTACATCAATAGGCAGTATTGATAAATAATGCATTATTATGTGAATCTTACTAAGAATTTGTTTCAGCCTCTTTCATTAGGATCACAATTTTTAACAGAAAGTGCATTGCGTAGATGGGAAGAGTGTAATACGAAGCTTGTAAGCTGGGGTCCATTACCGCAAGTAGAAGTTATCAATGCGCAGAATAGATTGAAGGTCATGTCGTCGCTCCTCTTTATATACAATCGACAATTAAGCCTGTTGCCTAAACTTGCTTTGCGACACTTTTGTATTGCGGCATCAAGGTAAAGTAAATTTTTATAACTTTATTTAATTGTGTCATTAGGACATATTAGTTATTTATTAAACTTACCTACATACAATAGGAATTTTAATTCTAATTAACTATCTTATTGCTTTTGCTTATTAAATACTCTCAAAATGAGTAGTAGAGAATTAAGACTACGAGTTTTCATAACCTCTTCCATGTGTCATGATCATAATCTTTAAAAAGCCCTTCGTAGCGTAAGACATCGTGTGTCGATAAATGATAATAAAATATGCGTGTCAATGTTTACAACTTACTACACAAGTACTACCTACATTACTTATAATGCACAATAACAAGTAAATAAATTATAATAATCTAAACATCTATTGATTGCCTTGACACAATAAAAACAAATTATGACGACAATTATTTTTTTACTGTGGGAAAACAAACTTACGTTTTTTGTTTGAATTTACAGTGCATAATTTATAAAGCGTATTTTTACACGATTTAAGTCGTGTAGGCATGATGTAATTCTATCAATAGAATGTCTGTGCCAGAGTTATCGACGAGTGCATTACCCCAGCAGAATCTTGTCGAAATTTGTATTTTTTTTTATCCGATTTTTAGATTTCTAGCTCCTGTAAATGTCTGTGTAGTTTTTGGAATTAGTTCAGTCCTAATTTTAAAGATATTTGACAAAAACAGATTCTGCTGCGGTAACGTTACCGCAGCAGAATCTTTTTTGAAATAATGGGATTATTGAAAAAATCTTTAGGTACATTTTTAGATCGCTGGACGAAGTAAATGTTTCGATGTAGGATGTAAAAGATTCTGCTGCGGTAACGTTACCGCAGCAGAATCTTTTTTGAAATAATGGGATTATTGAAAAAATCTTTAGGTACATTTTTAGATCGCTGGACGAAGTAAATGTTTCGATGTAATTTGAATTTTTACGCTACATGGTTTCAGAGATATTCAAGATGCTGCTGGCGTAACGTTTGCGTGTTTGCTGGATCTCCGAAACGGTACAGCGTAATTTCCTAATTTTTTATACAGAGCTTCGTCTTAATTAGTCTGAATTAGTTCACGAATAAAAAAGTAATAATAATGCACCGTTTGCAAGTTATTTTAAATTATATAAATACCCCTTTTTGGGCCCTTACTCCTAAGATATGTACTCTAGAGACTTGTTTAAAACGTCATTTTATAGTTTATAGTTAGTTACAGGTCTGTGTGAAGTTTCATTAGTGTACAGTAAGTAATTAAAAAGTTATCACACAATTTAGTTCATTTTGGCCAGCGATGTGCAACGGGTTAATTTAACTGCCTATTAATTGAGTTTCGTATCGATTTACTTGCTGAATTCTGTATAAACAATTAGACTTTTGTGTCAACTTTATACCATGAAATTTTGAGCGTAATCCACTCAATAATTCAGATTCAATTGATTCAGGTCATCGTAACATTGGTATTTTCCGTTTAGGGATCTAAAGCAATGAGCTTTATAATGCCCTATCCCTTCTGAGCTAAGGGGGGGTTGAAATTCTATGATAGCCAAGATATCATATTTTTTGTAAAGGATTTCTATGTTAAGAGAATTTTTTTATGAGTAAGGGGGTATGTATTTACTTTGTGTATAACATGCATTACGGCAATCGTTCAAAAGCGTTTACGAGGCACAATGGCGCTGCCAATTGAAAAAAAATCAACTCAGTATTTACACAAGGTAATAAAGTAAGTACTTATTTGTGTAACGCACTGTCAGCACTTTGGATGCTTTTAAATTAGCTAAATATTGCATTTAAAACAAAAAAGGCAGTTTTAATTTTAAATGCAAATTTATTAACATTTAAAGTGTTGACAACAATAAAATTATATTTGTATAACACACTATCAACACTTATGATGCTTTTAAATTAGCGAAGTAATGCATTTAAAACAAAATGGCTTTTTTATTTTAAACAAATTTAATTTAGTTTCAAGAGCGTTAACGCAGCTCACTAGCGCCATTAAAATTAATTGTGTACGCGTCTGTACCGACATTATTGCATGCATAACGTAATGACTCTTTTTCGCTTATCTCTGTAATTATTGAGTGGATTACGCTCAAAATTTCATGGTATAAAGTTGACACAAAAGTCTAATTGTTTATACAGAATTCAGCAAGTAAATCGATACGAAACTCAATTAATAGGCAGTTAAATTAACCCGTTGCACATCGCTGGCCAAAATGAACTAAATTGTGTGATAACTTTTTAATTACTTACTGTACACTAATGAAACTTCACACAGACCTGTAACTAACTATAAACTATAAAATGACGTTTTAAACAAGTCTCCAGAGTACATATCTTAGGAGTAAGGGCCCAAAAAGGGGTATTTATATAATTTAAAATAACTTGCAAACGGTGCATTATTATTACTTTTTTATTCGTGAACTAATTCAGACTAATTAAGACGAAGCTCTGTATAAAAAATTAGGAAATTACGCTGTACCGTTTCGGAGATCCAGCAAACACGCAAACGTTACGCCAGCAGCATCTTGAATATCTCCGAAACCATGTAGCGTAAAAATTCAAATTACATCGAAACATTTACATCGTCCAGCGATCTAAAAATGTAACTAAAGATTTTTTCAATAATCCCATTATTTCAAAAAAGAATCTGTTTTTGTCAAATATCTTTAAAATTAGGACTGAACTAATTCCAAAAACTACACAGACATTTACAGGAGCTAGAAATCTAAAAATCTGATAAAAAAAAAATACAAATTTCGACAAGATTCTGCTGGGGTAATGCACTCGTTATCGACAGCAACCCTATTGAATGCACATCGAACGGCTTCGATTTCCATGCATAATGAAAAAAAAATGAAACAAATGAATTAATTACTGTCCTGAGCCTATCCTTTGTGTCCGTTGAATTTATGTCTCTTAATGTGAGATTTAAGAATATAAACAATCTGTAATGTAGGTAGTTCTACATTCATAGTTATTAAGTATATTAGAATAAGGTAGGTAGTTTTTAAGTTGAGTGTACTCTGTATGTCAGGCAGTAAATTATATTTGTATAGTCGAGAACTAAATGGCTTTATCACCTCTAGAGTTATTGTTAGTTGCATGTCATAAAACTATTAGGTTCAATATCGCACAACAAAACATCAGCTAAATCATGACGCTACTTTGACATATCAGTTCTCTTGTATTAGCAAACAGTCGTTAGGTATTTATAAAAACAAATAGTAAAGTCAACGTTAGTGACTGTTACTAGAGCATATTTTCGGTAAAACGTTATAATCTAATGAATTTCTCTCTTTTTTCCTTCTATGTCCATCCCTATCATTTCTTGTATGACGTCATTGGCGCATATTTCAATTTAAAGTTTTCGTAATTTTATAATATAAAACAAATTAGGGTAAACCACCTAATCGTTAGAAGTCCTACAATTATTGGCACTTAAGATTTAAAAGTAAGTAAAAAGAAAGAAAACACTATAGATTATTCAAGTTCAGTATGATTATTCAAGTTCAAATATTATTTATTTAATATTTTTATCATATTTTATTTATTTCATGTGTCAACATAGCAACAATAAATTTATTAGAATCCTTTGATTGGCAATAGTGCCAATAACATTTTTTAATACTATTCAATCACATAATAATGATTAAGTATAAGCTAAGATTAAAGTATTTTATCATTTTATGATATTTTATATTTTAGTCTGACACGAAGTCCACTCTTAAGGTGCCAACAATTGGGTGGCTTACCAGCCAATATTTGAATTCTACATTTTCAGTTTTTCTGAAATGACAAGCTTGTAATGTCACAAGTAACAAGTTGACTTTAGTTTTAAATTATTTAATGGTTTTTCATGGTTTTTTACATACAAACTCTATAGTTTAATTAGTGACATTTGTACCTATTGTGTTAGTAGATTTTATTATTTATTGCATTGAAGTGAAAGTTTAAAATAGATTGAACTTTTCATCTAAGCATAGTTTTGAATACGGTCAACCAATCACGTCAAGCTCACACATAAACATTAAATAACGATCTTAATGAATTTGAATTATGATAGAATTTTTTGTCAAAACTGATAAAGCCATTTCGTTTTCGACTATACAACGGAACGCTGTGTTTTATTGGAGCTCCCTCAGGACATTACAGTGGCGACGAGGATAGCGTAATTAGAACAGTTTGCGTGTAATTGTGTGCGTTTTATATAAATCGCGCGTTATAAAAAAAAAACTAAAAATAATGTCGATCGGGAAAATAAAGGAGTTTGATGTAAAGTGCGGGGCGTGGTCAGTGTACGTGGATAGGCTCGACATGCACTTTAAAGTGAACAAGATCGAGGAGAACATGAAATTGCCTATACTTATAGCTATCATGGGGGATCAAGCATATGAACTACTTAGTAATCTTGCTAGTCCAGACAAACCAGCGGAGTTAACGTATATGCGATCAGTAGAACTTTTGCGTCACCATCTGGAACCTACACCATCGGTTCTTGCCGAACGTTACCGGTTTAGGCAACGAAGACAGGCCAGCGAGGAAAACGTTGCCGCATATGTAGCTGAGCTTAAGAAATTGGCTCGGTATTGTAAATTTAACACAGGGCTGAATGAGAATTTGAGAGACCAGTTTATATGTGGCTTACGGAGTGACGTCATCAGACAACGTTTATTTGCGGAGGCCGACACATTAACGTACAATGACGCGGTAAAGTTAGCGACTTCGTTAGAAGCGGCGGAGCGGGATGCAGCCGCGGTGGAACCAGGAAACAGCGGGCAAGCTGTAGCACAGGGCGTTTCGGAGTCGGCACAGACATTGCATGTGCTTAACAGCGGGTACAGAGGCGGCATCGAGAGAAATGCGAGGCTAGGCGGCACAGCACGGCGTAGTACCAAGATGGCGACAGCTCGACACAGCTCGCGGCCATTAGCGGGCGGGGCCGGCGCGTACAATAACAGCCGGGGGCACAAAAAGTATTGTGCGGGTTGCGGAGCGACGGAACATAGTTATTCTTCTTGTCGTTTTCGTAACTATGTGTGCAGCAGCTGCAGACTAACGGGTCACCTGAGGCGGGTGTGCCCGGGAAGAACAGCTGACGCGGGCGGAGCGGCTGGGACGCGGCGGTTATCTACAGTGAACTATGGCGACGCGTTGGAAGAGGTCTCAGGTGGAGAGAACCACCTGGAAGAGGATTTCCATCACCTATGCCTGAACGACTACCGAGCGGTAAAGTTGCCTATATGTATAGATAATGTAACAATTCCCATGGAAGTTGATACAGGTACGGCTGTATCGTGCATTAGTGAGGAAACTTATAAACAATATTTCAGTGCCTCTAAATTAGAAGTTACCAATTTAGTTTTAAATTTTTATGACGGGTCAAAGATTAAACCAGTAGGCATGTTTAAACCTAATGTAGGGTACAATAACTACAGGAAACAGTTAGAATTATTTGTAATCGAGGGAGGTACCACCTCTCTACTGGGCCGACAATGGTTAGCAGAATTAAAAATAAAACTTCCGGTATTTAGTAACTGTAACCATGCAAATAATACCCACATAAAATCTATATCTAACGAAATAAATGTGTTGCTTCACAGATATAAGGAATTATTTAGCGGCGGGTTGGGTCGGTACACCGGAGGTACGGCAACGTTGCGGATGCGTGAGGGGGCGGTGCTTGTGTTCCACCGCGCGCGGCCGGTGACGCGTACGCGCTTCTGAGCCGGCTCGATGCTGCGCTCGACGACATGCTGCGCGACGGCATCATCGAGCCCGTCGACTGCTCCGACTGGGCTTCTCCACTGGTACCGGTAAATAAACCCGACGGCTCCCTGAGAATCTGTGCTGATTATAAAGCAACGGTCAATCCGGTTTTATTGCCTGACCGATTTCCATTGCCTCGGATTGAGGACCTGATAGTTAAACTAAGCGGCGCTACTTATTTTTCAAAAATAGACTTATCACAGGCTTATTCACAAATTGAACTCGACAACGGTTCAAAAGAATACACAGTAATAAATACCCATAGGGGTCTTTATAGGTATAATAGATTAGTGTACGGGTTATCGTCAAGCCCGGGAGTTTTTCAACGTATCATGTGTAATTTGTTGAAGGGTATTCCTAACGTGGAAATATTTCTTGATGACGTCATAATAACAGGAAAAAACAAAAGGGATCATTTAGAAGCATTGCAAGAGGTTTTTAAAAGATTGCATAGCCATGGGTTAAAATTAAAAAGTAATAAATGTGTATTCTTAGTTAAGGAAGTAAAATATCTAGGGTATATAATTAATAGTAAGGGTATTAAGGCAGACCCATCCAAAGTAGAGGCTATAGTAAATATTCCGCGCCCATCAAGCGTAACAGAATTACGGTCATTTTTAGGTATTATAAATTTTTACGGTAAATTCGTTAGGAATATGAGTAATAAGTTGGTTCCCCTCTATGAATTATTAAAGAAGGGAAAAGAATGGAATTGGTCGACAGAGTGTGAAAAATCTTTTGTAACAATTAAAAATACTTTAGCGAGTGCTCAAGTTCTGGTACATTACGAACCGAACAAACCATTAATATTAACGTGTGACGCGAGCGCACGGGGCATTGGTGGGGTACTCTCGCAGCCCGGGGAGGGGGGCGACCGGCCGGTGGCCTACGCGTCACGCACGCTTAGGCTGAGCGCAGACTTGGAACACGACAGTCTTAAGACAGACTATTGCTTTACGTCGTATAGACAATATTGTCTCAGATAGACAGTTTTGTTTTATGTGTGCTACGTATCGTAGTCAAAACTGTTTCGTTTTAGTTTTAAGACAGACTTGTCTATATGAGGCAAGTCAGTCTTGAAACAGTCTAGTCTCCAATGTGCGCTCAGCCTTACTGACGCAGAGAAAAATTACTCACAAATACATCGCGAGGCGCTAGCAATTATATTTTGTGTAAATAAATTTCATCAGTATTTATATGGACGTAATTTTACTTTACGTACGGATCATAAACCGTTAGTGTCAATATTTGGTCCCAATACGGGGATACCCACAATGATAGCGAGTCGAATGCAGCGCTGGGCGATCATCTTATCTGCCTACTCGTTTACTATTGAGTACGTGCGCACCGACCACAACGGAGCCGACGGGTTTTCAAGGTTACCGCTAGCAGCGAGTAAACAAACTTCTAATACAATCGCGCTGCCCGTACAGACTCATTTACATTTTGTGCAACAGTCATTATTATTAGATTATAATATTATTAAGTGTCAAACAATACGAGACGGAGAATTATCAACAATATTAAGCTATATAAGAGATGGTTGGCCTAGTGAGTGTGAATTTAAGAATCTAAAACCGTACTTTAATAGGAAACAAGAACTTTATGAAGAATTAGGATGCATTATGTGGGGTCATAGACTGGTGATCCCGGTAGCATGTAGGAATAACGTTTTATTAATGTTGCATGAACCCCACATGGGTATAGTAAAATCAAAAGCTTTAGCGCGAAGCTATGTATGGTGGCCCGGGGTCGATGAAGCGGTTGAGCTTATGTGTCGCGGTTGCGAGGTGTGTGCGGCTCAAGCGGACTCGCCTGCTCGGCACACACCGCGCATGTGGACCTGGCCACACCGACCGTGGAGTCGGATCCACATCGACTATATGGGGCCAATAGGCGGTAGAACATACCTGGTAGTAGTGGATGCTACTTCTAAATGGCTGGAGATATTCAACGTTTCGAGCATTTCTGCGCATAGTCTTATAGAGAAATTAACTGAGCTATTTAGTAGATGGGGGCTACCAAGACAGATAGTTAGTGATAATGGTACACAGTTCGCTTCAAAAGAGTTTAAAGATTTTACAAAAGCTAACGGAATCGAACACATATTCACGGCTCCCTACCATCCTGCCTCTAACGGTTTGGCAGAAAATGCAGTTCGACTTCTAAAAAAAGTAATTAAAAAGGCTATGGTTGAAAAACAAAACATAGATAGGGCATTATGGACATATTTACTGTACTATAGGAATGTAGAACACGCTACAACAGGGGAAAGTCCGGCAATGCTTCTACTAGGTCGACGTCTACGTACTAGGTTAGACGTTATCAAGCCAGATAGAGAAAGCAAAGTACGACAGGCGCAAAAACGACAGCAGGAATCTGCAGAGGGGGTGAACAGGAGTATTGGGGCGGATGGCAGTGAGGTATGGTATCGGCAGTATCTAAAGGGAGAAAGGTGGGCTCCCGGGCGCATTATTGATTCCTTAGGTCCAAGTAACTATCGAGTTCAGGGTAAATCCGGGGAAACGATGCATAGACATATTGATCAATTACGTAGGAGAACAGGGATGCGCCTATCCGTAGCATCAAGTGGCCCTAGTATTACGAAACAATCAAACACAGATTCTCAGGTGACCAGTAGGGAGGACAGTGGCGGAGGTAAGGAGCCTCAGGCGGAGGGGTCTCCGGAACGGTTAGTTGCGCTTAGCGGCACGGGTGAGACGCAGGCTCAGTCGAGTGAGCCTTCGGGAGACGCTTGTAGTTTAATAATTAAAGCCCCGGCTGGCGTGCCTCAGGTTGTATCGACTCCACGCCTAATTAGGAATTGTCGACTTAAGAAACCTAGCTATAAGATTTAGAATAAGTATATTATTATATAATTAAGTAGTTATTATAACATTGTCATGTACTATTTTAGTGTAGAGGAGTGTAATGTAGGTAGTTCTACATTCATAGTTATTAAGTATATTAGAATAAGGTAGGTAGTTTTTAAGTTGAGTGTACTCTGTATGTCAGGCAGTCAAATTATATTTGTACAACGGAACGCTGTGTTTTATTGGAGCTCCCTCAGGACATTACACAATCCTAATTATTTCCTTCAAATTAAAATAATATTCAAAATTGCTTTTGTACATTACAGAATAGTAACACAAGGATTTAAAAAGAAAACTGACGGACCGTCAGTAAAACAATTGTCTAGAATACCAGTCTCATCAAACTTTCTTCTAGAAATGATTGAAGGGGCATACTTCGCTATGTTCAACGAATTCTATACACTGGCTCATCAAGCTGTTAAAGATATTGATCAAAGAGCGCAGTATGAATTATTACCCGATGTTATGTTGGTGACAAGTGCTGTGATTAATTCATTAAAAGATAATCCTACAGGTATGTCAGTCAAATTACCCTTTTTCCAATTCATTATTGAAATTTTTTTAGGTACCTATATGATTACTCATAAATGACTCCTATAGAATAGTGCAACTTATGTACTAGTTTTGTACAACAAAGAGGCAACTCGAACAAGTTGGTCCATACCAGATGTGAGTGAACTCAAAGTTATACAAATTTAATGCTTTGAGTACCTTTGTCGTTACGCTGTGTGACACAAGTATTGAGTCTCATAATCCTTTAATTTCGCTAATTATTTATGTATGGGAGAGTATTATACTCCACCATGCATTAAATATAGAAAATTAATTCCTCACGAATTGTTAATTCTGGCTTTAGGCTTTGCATTAAGTGTAACAAAAGTAGGTAGATTGTAGTAGTGGAGTAACTAAACACAAGGTCATTACTACATTTTACTAACATGAATTAGTAAAAAGTGTACAAAATATTGTAGTACAAAGCAAATTGTTTTGCAATACGATTCAGATGCCCGCTTAGACAATAATAACAATGAGAAACAAGATTACACAAGACCAGGGCCTTCACAGGTGAGTTGGACAGTTCGTCATTGGTTTAAAGAGGTTTTACGTAGAGTTAGATTACGCGCCAACTAACTGGGTCGGCCTGATGTTGTTGCAAATGGTTGCGCAAATGTCAGTTTTGGATTTAAATGGCGGGGAGCGGGAGTTTTCTTCGTTCCTGCACATAAGCGAACTTCTCTCATAGCTAACTTCAAGCTGGCCGACTTAGTTGGCGTGTACTGTAATATTGTATACAATCGACAAAATGTAAATGTACTGATAGATAGAACTTAAAAAGGATTACTAGTTGTTAAGGTTTTGACATTGTGGTCACTTAATATAAATTTGCGTCTAGTAACACCTAAACTATACAATTTAATATTCAATTTGGGTAACAAAGTGAGCCCTACCCTACCCCACCTATTATAAATTTCTAGAGATCCAAAACTTTAGCAAACGGAGATGTTTTAAGTAAGTACCTAATCCTCGTTTTCGGTCAAAGCATCCTTTAATTTCTACTTTTACCGTCGTATTTACTACCTAATACGACGACTGTATTTGTGTTCTATCTGTCAGTCAACAGGCCAAGGCCAATAAGTAAATTATTATTTCTGTGAGCTTAACAATATAGGTATAAGTATGTAAATAACTCCGGAGTTGCATCTGCAATACTTTATGCATCTACCCAGGAATTGCATTGCACTATTGTCAACACACCACTGCCAATTGACGTATGTCATGTCATAATATGCTCCTAAGCTTACAACTGTAATTAAGGACCTTTTTCCTTTAGGAACATCATCATTATCAACTCAGCTACAACATACATCTACTGCTCGTCATAGGACTCCTCCAAATTGACGACCTCGGTGGCGCGCCGGTAGAGCCAGCGGCTGCCGCGCATGAGGTTGTGGGTTCGATCCCCACGCAGGACAATAATTTGTGAGATCCACAAATTATTGTCCTGAGTCTGGGTCTGGGTGTTCTATGTGTCCGTTAATTGATGTTTGTAAAAGTCCCCGCGACACAGGGCATGATCCCTAGAGCGGGAGTTGTCTTTTAAAAAAAAAAAAAAAAAAAAAATTCCACCTTGCATCTTTCAAAAGTATAATAAAATGGTTTATTTTGAATGTTTTCAGGGCAACCATGCGACGGCCCCATGGGTATCAGTGTCGCATTGTCACCGGCCACGACCACTGTCACGATGTCAAAGTCCATGATAACGAATGCTTCATTCCGCACTAAGAAACTACCAGGTGAGAAACTTTATCTTATTCACAAGGTTTGTATTCGAGTGATTGGGTGATTTTAAAGTGGGTACACACTGTCAAGGAGATAGGCTTGGAGAGCGAGTGTTTTCTTAGTCACTGTACATGCGCGAATGTCTCTGGTAGCTATCTAAAGCCCGGCGAAGTAAGATTACGAAATCTGTACATAACCAGAATAGCAGAGGTAGATAATATTTACTCGTAGATACCAAGACTAAAACATTTTTATCTTCTATTCTTTTACTTTTTTTATGTTGTCTATGTGAGTATGTTATTAAATTTAAAAAAATACAACCTTGTCTCTTTGAACGTATGTGTGTACCTACGTATGAAGAAGAGATGTATATTTTTGACGTTTACACATGATATTTCACTATTAATAATAATTGAATGTAAATATAAAGTGTATTGTAGTAGTAGATATAATTTTCTATGTACCTACCTATATTAATTAATATTTAGTACTTATTATATATAATTTGCATATTCTTATTTTTTATTTACATACAGATGAAAGTAACTGTATGCTGCCTAATGCATGCTCTTCAACTCGTTCTTTGGATAATAGATTGTGGACTAAAAGTGTTTTTCTGTGCAATGACATCGATAATGTTAAATACCACAGTTTAAAGTCACACTTCAGTACAAAGTCAAAGCCCTAAATGAGGTGACCAAACCGGAAGGGTATTAAATAATCACTTGTTAATTTGTCACTTACACGTCGTAAATCGTTAATAGTTAATAACAAACAAAGTTAGAATTTAATCTCAATCCACAGTTTATTTTATCTTATGCATTCATTACCGGAACATATTTGTTTATGCAAATTTATTTAAAAAAAATCACTACTCTATACATAAAATAAAATATTTACTCACTGCACACATAATATGCTTAAACAAGTTTCGATCTAGTCGCAATACAGTTAATAGTAAAGCTCTGACACACGGATCATATTTGTCCCATTGTTTCATTTGCGTATAATGATTATGTTACATAATGATACTCAGAAAGGCACTTACCACTGGTTATAATTTTCATTTATTTGTATGTAAAAAATGTTAGTAATTATAGTCACCATCATTATTTTGCTTCACATTAACCTTTTGAGCGCCAGAGCATAAACGCTTCGCCGTGCCCTCCACGCCAAGCCGCAAATTCAATAAAATAACCTTGAAAATAGTAGGGAGTCCAAAACTGTATCGATAAACATAAATGAGTAAAAATTTTCGTCTGAAATTTGTTGAATAAACAGCTTTATAACACAAAAAGAATATTTATTTAACCTCATCTCCTACTGTAATAAACTTAACACCACATTTATACCAACTACCAATAAAAAAATCAACTTTTTGAGACACAAAAATACATTTAAAATTGCAGCAAGTTACAGCACTATTCTTTATGAGTTGTCTAGTATATATGACAATGGCGTCGCCAACTATCCTTTTTTTTATAATCTCTCGCTTCTGATTAAGGATGTAGCTGTACAGTGTGTACTTATCTACTTTATTTATTAAATTTATATGAACCAGGTATCATTGTGGATTGCCTATAAGCAATTTAAATTGTTTTTGTGTCTGTCTGTAACTGTTTATCTCTGGATCGATTGACAGAACTTTTGTTGTTAAATAGCCGGTGTTATAGTGGGTTACCTAAGCTTTCTTTAGACTACTTATAGGTTTAGTAGTTCATTTTATAATAAAAAAGAATTTTTGATCGGTGCTTTATTTACTTATTGTTATTTTCATCATCAAATTTAATTATAATTACAATAATAATTAGAGGTAGGTACACGAATCATACCTACTCATAATATCACAAATCATCATTTTAACTAGAAACAAATCAGCTTTGCAGATAAATTATTTTCATACGGCGACATATCAAGCTATAGAAAACCAGTATAAACTGACCTTGCGCCTCTACCATCAGCCCCAAAATCAGTTAATACGTAGTACGGTGGTACAAAAAAACACTTACATACAATGTAGGTTATAATAGTATCTAGTATTTGGTAACAATTTAAAAAATCACAATAATATCACAAATGGTTCACAATTTTAAAAAATCACAATAATTTCACAAATATGTTTCATGTTTGCACTAATCATATTAATAAAAAAAATCAAACTGTGCTGTGGTAATTTTTAAAACATGGCGCAGCACATAAATAAACATTACACTCCGTGCATAAAAAACGAGTATTTCTTCTTATGTACTGCACTGCACTAAAATTTAAAGCCCGCGCCTCTGACGTCACTCGTTCGTCGTCCATTCGTGACTATGGCGCACAAGGGACTGATAATTGTTGATGCGCTAGGGATGCGCGCGAGTTAAAATTTGCAAATATCGAAAATTAGACCTTACCATCTTTATTTTAAAATGTGTAGTTGGTAGTATTGTTTAGTAAAGTTTCTTTTAAAAAAATAGTTTAATTTTTAAAGATACTGCTTTAACATAATATAATAATAACATATTAAACATTAAAGTTTAACTTTAAGCTTTGTTACTTCCTAAGGATATTCATCATGCGTTACATCACTATCTGTCTGGTATAAGTGACTTTGGCGTGTGAGGGACTCCTTTATTTTCTGTTTTAAAATATTTTTTTGTACCTTAATTTCTCAGTACCCATGGTATAATTAGATTCGTTTCATGCACATAAATACGGACAGCAGTTTAAACTTGTAGGATATATAAAAAAAAAGACAAACGTAATGCTTTAATTCTTTATTTCGCGTCAAATTGCAACACAGTTTTAGGTCATATTTTTGTGACGTTGGCGTACAGGGTCAGATTTCACTTGTCACGTTTTTATGACTTTGGCGTTCAAAAGGTTAATGAACTTCCAGTCGTCCACTACTGGACATAGGCCTTCTTTAAATGTCTTCACGTATTTCTGTGCATTTTGTAGATACTTTCTTCATCCATCAGTAGCCAAATATGAAATATTTATGTCACATATTAAATAATAGAAGTTAATCGATTCACTTTATGACATTGTATCATTACAGGAAAATACATTAAGAATCATATTTTACTAGTCGTTATCATTTGCTTGAGGGTTTCAAAGAATTTCTTACTACATTCCCAGGCATAGGCATATATAATATGCATGCATAGTATTAAATTTTTGTCTCATCCCCATGCGCATGTTAATCAGACCAGTGAAAATGGCCTTTGTAACTTATTTTTGCCGCTACTTTTATACTACAATATTATTTGTTACTCGCATTACATAAATCGTTGCCATGTAACAATAATAACTATGTTTTTTTTGTAGATGACATTCCAATACAAGCTGGCCAAGTAATTCCTACGGAATCTGCAGACATGTTAACTTCTATAACAGAAGAAGGTGAAGCTGAAGCTCCTATGCAAAGAGGCGTTGTTCGAAATTCTAAACCTAAACACAGCTCTTTTCCGGTATTGGGTAAAAAGACTAAAGACAACAAAGAAAAAAATAGTGGAGAAAAGAAAGTCACACTTAAAGAATCGTCTAAAGGAATCTGGAATTCACTTAGCGGTGGAAGTGGTGATATGGTAGATGGAGCAAAGTCTTCGAACAATGATAGTTCTGCTGATGCAAATGGTAGTATGAAGGATGACAAAATGTCGATGGCGTCTATGTCTATACATAACAGTACTGAAAACTCTGATACACGCTCACAAGCTACCACTGACTCGTTGGATATGGAAACAACACCTCGCTTTGCGGCAATGCAAGTTAGTTCGGTATAAATTAAGACATATTTAGACTTCCACTTATGGTCTATGGTTATAGTTATTTGATTTTGGGATATGATATTCTGATGCGATAATAGGTATAGGTACTATCCTTATTCTATGGTGAAAGGCAACGTTTCTTTCTGTTGGTGGATAAAAATAATGTTTATTATACAAAATTATATATGTTGATGTTCTTCTGTTTATAAATTATTTAAAATGGTTAATTACTGTTGTATCTTCAAATGAATATATGCCATTAAGTATTTAACTTTTGTTTTATTTACTTTGTGCTATAAATAGAAACGGATAATTAAAAAAAAATGTCCGTGTGGTGAAGGAGCAGTGACGTAGGTATAAAAATTGAGCAAGATTAGGTACGTAACGGGATAAAATACATTTGTCAAAGGGATTTGTAAAACTTATCTATGTGAACAAAACATGAGAATCTTGGCACAAAGCTGTTAGTGTAGGTACCAATTCGTCTGTCTGGCGCTGATTCGTAACCCAAGTTAAGTTCGAAACCAATAGGTACATGAATTCATCAAAACAGGCTTGTTATCAAATTTATGAGCATGTTTTTATTAGTCATTTACTTAGAACGAATTAGCAGAGATTATGGGAAGAACTAAAATCTGTTATGTATAGAGTTATCAATAAGATAACTACAATAATACTTCACTATTTAGAATATTTGTACGGTACCAAAATTGCACTTTGGCATTAAAGTTTCAAGAAGTATTATATCAGTATTTATTATCTTTACTTATGAACTCTTAGGTTAACATTATCATACATACCTACGCTTACAAATAAATAAATCTACATTCAGAACCGCGTTAGTGCCTGTCAATTAAGTTCCTTCCTTTGACAGCATATTAAAAAAGAAATTAACAATGAAGTGCGTGATTGTTTTATCATTCGTGGCTTTGGCACTTATTTCCTCGTGTATAGCTACTGATCTTATAGTAGGAACTAGTTATAATGCTCGATTAATTTGGCAACAGAAAGCCGAATACATGGCCTTTCCGTTCAAGAAAAGAGTTAAGGAAGTTTTCTACTCTGATCCTAGTCAACTAATTATCAAGGTAAGATAATAATTTTCTTTTTAATTTTGTATTTTCTTCCAAAATAGGCGATAAGATTAAACTACTACATTCTAGTTTAAGTACGCAAAACAACACATTGCGACTGTACATTGTTATTCGAAAATGGTCTCTAATTACAAAGAGTTAAGGCATATATTGGGGGGTCTAGGTTAACGGGTACTCTTGTTAAAAGATATATTTTACTGTTATATCAATAATAGTCTACAATTAATATGTCGTAGATTAATAATTGAATAAAAAGAAACAAGTAGGTACATTCAGTCAAACAGTTTAATGGTCTGTTATTTAAACAAATATAAAACAATGCTACAATTCTACTTACTTTTATAAAAATGTAATTTTACTTTCATTTTTTTGTATGATTGTAGTTAATCTAAACTCGAACTAAACACAGAGTGACCGACTGTGTTTGTTCAAATTGTTCTTATATAAAATAATGTAGGTAAAGTGTAGTCTTTGTGTTGACATGGTCCCAGCACATGGTTAGTCCATCCTTTTGAGGGTATAGAAGTAACATATACATACTCACTTCTGACCTTTATATCTACTACCATAGAGAACTAAATGGCATGGGGAGCGGGATTTTTATTTGTTTCTGTAGTGCAAACTTCTCTAAAAGCTAACTTCAGGCCGGGTTCAGTTAGTTGGCGCGTACTGTAGATATTGATTATGGACGGGAGCGGTAATACTAGTTGAACTAGAACAATACATTTTTGTTTTTCCCAAGTATTTTTATTGATGCTATACAGATATAATCTTTTTACATTACAGGGTATTGTTGCTAGAGATATTGACCACACAGGTGCTAGTGCTATCATCACATCTGGCGGTGTAGGTTTCTCCTATGTCAACCTACGCTTTAAGAGTGAAAGAAGCAGCGGCTTGAACTACCAGATTGAAATCTATGTATAAGTATTTGATACCAACCTGATGACCAAAAAGTACAAATTATAAAGATTATCGTTGCATTGTTTAATTCCCATGTTAAAAAACGGTAATAAACAGTTCTTACCTTATTAAAATTTCTTTGTAATGTAAGTTAGCTCCCTAAATTAGAGATAAGATATAGGTACTCCAGTAAGCAAGATACTTATGTTATTATGTTATGCTTGATATAAATTATTATTAAAACATGCTTCCCCGATAACATAAAAGTGACATTCTCCTATACTTACTCGTATCTACGTAAACTTATCGCGGTAATTAGTTATTTCGAAGTAGGCACTTGGTTTTGTTACCCGCTTTTGTTTCCTAGTTAGGTACCTATAACTTTATAGAGAAATTGGTAATTCATAAAGTTCGCAGTTACTTAGCAAATGAATTAGGAAGGTATTATTGTATGTCCCCTTCCCCAAGATCCCCCTATCCCTTCAACAAGAGGCGGTCTTGTTTGGTACCAGCACTGAGACCGCGAGGCACTGTTTGTCACTTTGTTTTAAAAATAAATAAAAGAAAAGTATCTACTTCAATGAAAATTATTAAGGATTGGCTTGGGCCGTCTTGAATG
Source organism: Schrankia costaestrigalis (assembly GCA_905475405.1). Taxonomy (NCBI): domain Eukaryota; kingdom Metazoa; phylum Arthropoda; class Insecta; order Lepidoptera; family Erebidae; genus Schrankia; species Schrankia costaestrigalis. The sequence continues at coordinate 11,126,302 of FR997832.1, forward strand.
GCTGATCAATCTTTTATGTACAGTAAAGTCTTCACTTCCTGGTACAATGAACATTCCTTTATTGAGTATGTTCCCTGAGACAGCTGTAAGGGGAACGTTATAACTGCCACGACTAATCATATTTGAATTATTGTTCTCTAGAACTTGGCGTAGTTTATTTATAACGTTAGCTTGTTCATCTCGCTCCATCTCGTTTATAACAAGAGGCAGATTAACGGCACATATCCACAAGTAGAACATTCCCACTGAAAATTAAGAATGAGTTTAACTTCACAATAATGTGTTATACCTACTTACTGATAGTCCTTGATTATAAGTACATTGTAATAGTCACAAGTAGGTATAGTATCTAAATCAGCCCTAAAGTCCCACTTATGGGAAGCTCAAATAGATGGGTAGATATCTAAGTAGGTATGTATAGGCGCACAACTTACCACATAGGTACTTAATACCTAAGCTTTTGCTATAGGTATAAGATGGGCAATTAACTAACAATTTACAGACAATTATACCCCTTCCACTATATTTAACAACATTTGACAGATTGACGTTAGTGACGTTCAGCAGTATCTCGAATGTAATCCCATTCGATTGTAAGCGATTTCGCGATTTTTCAAATTACTTTATTTTACACATTTGGATCCTTACATCCTTACTACATACTTACTTACATTATCATTTTATTATTGTTTCTTTCTTCTATGTTAAGAGAATTAGCCTATAGCTTAAAATGATAAAATTGAAGTTAGCTTAGGTATTATTTAAAATACATCATTTATCGTGACACATTCGCGGGATATAGCTTATCTAAAATATCATATTACATTTTATAAACGTACTATGAAGAGTTCAGGTTTATTCATAGCATTTATAGGTTGTCTATAAAGTCAAGAAATTAAAGTTTGAGGAACTAAATTGTTCATGTGTCTGGCAACACTGAAATTCAAAATAGACTTGTACATGAGCTGTCATCGAGTAGAAGTTGCGGAACTGTTTTCATTTTGTGATTTTTTTATGTTCATTAATCTACAATAAACTAATACTGACATACGAAGAACAACATAAACAATGAGTAAAGTAAATCAAAGTGGCACGCGGGAAGTGATTTTTAAAGTTATTATATGATGTTTGACGGAGCACGAAGCTGGTCAAATTATATGTGATTTGGCTGATGTTTATGGGTGAACTGCAACTTTGATGGGTATGTAATCGTGTTACTGTGTTTTGTAATCTGTCTCAAGTAATATATTCACTCCATTTGCGATTTAGAGACCAAAAACAGGCATTGCGTACATAGCATATTTTTAGGTAAGATTGTCATTGAAAGTAAGAAATATTGTAGTACGACCTATTCTGTTGATACATTATCAGTTGCATTATTATAATTCAGTCAAGATTTATCCCAATTTTGAATTTGAACTAATTGCTGTATGTCTATATTACGGTTGATAACTAAACTAAGTATGTCACTTTCGCATCAACTGGTCTGTCGACAATGAATAATTAATTGCAATATTTTATTAATTTTTTTATTATTTAGTTTTTAGTAACTCCATGTTAAATGATATCTTGTTAGTTAATATTTAACACTGAATAAATTTTAGTTAGGTATTGCAGTTATTCTTTCCATCTCATTCTTTGCCTGTATTTTGTGTCTAGGTATGTCTAAATGTATTGTAAAAGTAGAATCAAATGTTCATCATAACAACTTCAACATAACTTTTGTAAAATTTCAGGCTCCAACCAACCCTCAGATAGTTGCAGGTGATAGCTAGAACTGTGATGGATTTTAATTGTAGTCTTGAAGTTCTAAGCAAAATTTTAAATGCAATAGGCCTACAAGAAATGCCCTAGTAATATAAAAATCGAGATTTGCCTGAAGAACTAAGGTAAGACATTATTTATCATTCTTCATACAAGGTAACTGTATAATAAAGCATATTCTTTTGTATAGTAATTTTTCTCATTATTAACTGTATAAAATAGTTAAAATAATAGTTTCTAGCCTATTTTCCCTTTCTACTCCTCTTTGCCCCCTATACGCCCCTCGAAATAAACCAATAATCAAATCTTTTTTAATAATAATATTAGTATAGTTAGTAAATCAGTAGTTTCCGTGTAGTGACGAAGGAAGAATACAATATATCACCACCCCATCTCATCCCATGGGTGTCGTAAAAACCGACTAAGGGACTGTCCTTGAATATTATCTTTATGAAATAAAAAGAAAGAAAACTTGAAATAAAACCCTATACCAATACGTCTGGCCAGCGTGGTACCAGTAGGCCAAGTATCCCGTTATGATGATGATGAATTGATGTATAAAATAACAGAATATTTTATAAAATCATCACTAACAAGTAACTATTTATGTTCCCGCAGGTCACAAAATGCTGGCAATTTCTAAAAAGGGCCTGCAGCAGCATCACAGCTGAAACTTGGAAAAACAGTTGCCATCGCGTCGAGAAGCTCGAATCAGAATACTACAAGAGAGGACGTCACCTGTGGGCAAATACTGACGATAACAGCAGCAGCAAAGAAAGCTTTAGTGATGACGATGAAGGTGGCAACGATAGTTATGTCAACATCGAATATTTAAAAAATCCTATGATGAAAGCGATGAATAAATCTCCTTGTTAACTGTGTACATGCGTTTTTATTACTCTGATTCAATCCGTTCATTTATTCTAATACCCAAACCATACTAATAGGTGAACTTTGACCCATGTAGTTTAGGGTTGGTGTATGAAATCGATTAAGAGATTTATCGATTTAGATAACAAGCGATTAATCGATAATCGATTATTATTTATAGTTTAGTTTTTTTAAAGGTTTTTTTAAACATGTGGCAGCAGCCATATAGTAGCAGCACTAAAATTAAAACCATAGAACATAATTGTTTTGCAGAAGTCAAAAATTACGTTATGGCTCATAATTCTTACACTAAATTATGTTACATTCTATGGCTCAAAACAACTGTCAAAATTTATAATGGCTTGACTATAGTGCATATAAAACAGAAATAAAACATCGTCATCCAAAATGTTTAAAGGGCTAACACTACTTTACTTCTATAAAGGTCATGTTATAACAATTATTCAAATTTCTCAATCACTTGGTTTCAACCAATGAAATGAATTATCTCATTATGAGTTGTGTGAATTTCTTGCTTGAGTATTAGATATAATGTGTTTCAAAATGACTTATTTTATTTCAATAAATTACTAGTATGAAAACTATTTTCTCAGACTAAATAGGGTTGCTACGTGTAGCACAGTGGCGGCCTCATTTATTTTCAGGACTTTATAGACAAAGTGTATTTCTACCGATTATTTGTAATTTGTTTCATAATGGTGGTACCTAATCGTTATGAGTGTCCATCACTAAGTAACCATGGTAACTGAAAAAAACATGGGTACGTCCATGAAATACAATATAATTTGTTCGAAAAATAAGCGGAAATATTACGAAACTTCATGGACGTGAACTGTCAAAAAGCTAAACTTACGCTGGAAGGGGATAGATACAGTACCCCGCGATAATTACTTATTGCATACTAAGAGTTGTTAACACCCCCAAATGTAATGATATCATAAGACGCAAATCATAAATATTGTTTTAACAGCTCCTAATGCCCGATTTACACATCGACAAGTACAGTAGCGAGTTAAGTAGTATTTTAAGATTAAGTTGATTTAAATAGAGTTCCATCCTATTTTTTGGCGAGTTAAGTACGAAGTAGCCCCCTCTCTCGCGTCTCGCCAACTTAACTTGCCAAAAAATAGGATGGAGATCTATTTAAATCAACTTAATCTTAAAATACTACTTAACTCGCTACTGTACTTGTCGATGTGTAAATCGGGCATAATAGATACTGGACTATTTGTATTTCGTGCGACAGGGATAACGCTCTGCGAAGCTGAAATTAGTCGATTGTCCCTTTGCAGAGGTTGATGTGCAATATTTACCGCCGGGTACTGTACCTACCTATATGAACTAATACTTACAAAGGAAAAAGCCCCCTGCAACGCTAGCTCCTATAAGCAAACCGATGTCCATAGTGTTTTGCTTAATTAGAAGTAGACATGTAGCAATAACGCAAGAAATCAAGACGAGCCGTATAAATTCCATTATTAGATAAATGATCATCAGTATATTGTTACACTTCGATGTAAACATGAAAACAAAAGATATTAGGTACGATACTAAAATGCATTTAATTTATAGGAATTTGAGTAGATACGCAATTAATAGCTTTAAAGCATAAACCAAAGTAAGTATTTTTAATGGTGTTTCTGTAGGTATTGTATAATTAGGTATGTTATTTTAGAAGGAACCTGGATATAGGAAATGTTAAAAAGTTATTGTTATTCTAATTCTTAATATAAAAACAGTCGGTTTGGGTACTTCATAGAAATACTACTTATTATCACAAAATGCCTCAGATCGGGTGTGCACGTGATGCTGATGTTCATGTAGGGCAGTATTTAAATTCTTTGGAATGTATCGCGCTTATTGTACCTACTTATCTTTAAAGATTTTCCAGCAATATTGCTATTACCAATGTGATTAAACGTAAAAGTTAGACTGGATGTTATAACTGACTAGCTGACCACTAAACACAATAGCACGGTGACGAGATGGTAGTCTTCAAAAGGGTAGCTTTTCGTTAGTTTCGGACATTAAAAAGTAGCTGGTGCTGGCTTAATGTGTTGTGCAATTGATTTACCTATATCGGTCCGTAGTTTCTTTTCTAAGACGCCATGCGTTTCTTTGCCTGATTTCTTCTCATTGGCCCTACCATTTGGAAACTGGAATTTGTGGATTAACACAGACAGACAGGTAGATTCGAGTAGTACCTAGATTGGTTTTATTTTTCTCCTTTAATTTACATTGGACAATACAACGCGGCTTTTTTAGTGCTGTAGCGTTTGTCTGTGTCGATCTATAATTTTAATTGTAGCTTCAATTTTAAGTAAACGACGATTTCAAACAATTTGTAATAAATTTTATGAAATAAAGTATTTTGAAATTTGAAATAGGTACATCGGTGAATCAAGATGCTGAGACTATACCTTTCTGGAGGAAAAAAGACTATGTAGGTAATTAAGTTTTTGCTTATATGTACGGTCGGGGTATTTGCCGCTCGACCACCCTTAGGACTGTACCTACGTAGTCATTTTTCCTCCAGAAGGGTATAGTCTCAGCATCTTGATTCACCGATGTATAATAGAAGGACCGATAAGTAGTATAGTATGTATATTTACCTTATAAGCCCCGTATATAAACATGACACAAACCGCCATGTAAATGCATGTAAAAGCGATGCCTACAGAAAAGTATTTTTGAGGATCTGCAAAAAAAATGCCTGTTAGTAATAGAAAAGCGGTTAAAGATAAGTGGAACCCATTTAATAGTATCTAGGTTGCAAACTCTGTAAAGCAAAATTATTTGGGTATCAATGTAGACAAAGATCACAACACACAGCCCCCTGTAAACAATTTATAGCAATACCTCTCACCTTCTTGTACGTTTTCAAGATAACTTTTTACGTAAATTAAATTATAATCATTATTCCAGTTTTCAATTTCATTTTTAACCGTCTGTGAATCACTATGTCCCATACTGAACAAAATTAATGTGAAGAGAGCCTGAAACTAAATAAAGAGTTGAATTATGTTGAATTTCTAAAGCGTTTTCAAAAATAAAAAAGTAGACACGCACCAATGAAAATATTCCAATTAATATTCCTCCAAGCCGTAAAGAAAACCAAAAACAGAAGCTGTAAACTAAAGCCATTTTTATTCTTTTAAATATTAATAAACGGGAAATTAGTTTTTATAAACACGCTCATGGTATATGTTACATGCCATATACCTACACAACTGCCGTAATGACTAGGTTCCGTGATAATGGAATAATAGAGGTAGGTACCTACCTATCTAATTGCTGGAATGAACGAAATAGCTATAATTGCATAATTATCTAGTATTGATTTACTAGATTATGAATGTTATATAAGGGGCAGGGGAGCGTATGTGGTTGTGAATTTAAAAGAAGATTAAAAGTGTTGGAGTAGGGATAACAGGGCTCTATAATAAAGCCCGTGACTTTTTTAGGATTATTGGATTTTGCACGTCATACAACCGGTAAACATATTTAACGTGATAGAAATAGAATAGAAAAGCGACATACCGATGCATTTGCCCACTGGCCCCTACTGTTTAAGTAGATGCTTTCTAACCGAACCGAATTCAAAGCGAAGGAAATAGTAGTAGTAGTAGATCTAGGTACCCCAATGGTTGAATGTCGCGTCATAGGTATAAGTCAGACTCATAACTGTTAATATTAGACGGTAACCAGTGGTGGTGGTGTTTAATCTAAAATGTCCTGGTTTAATCTGTACCTATGTAGAAGCGTATTGATGTTTGTAAAACAGTCCGTAGTGTGTTAGACTTAGCTACAGTGCCCAAGGAGTGATTTACGTGTCTATTAACACGAAATTTGGTTTAGGGCAAATAAAAAAACCCAGAATTATTGCTGTTGCACTTTGGGTCACTATGGATTAAAAAATCTAAAAAAATAAGGTCTTTAGGAGCAAACGCGGCAGGTACCTAATCCGTATTCCGTCGTCGGCGACAAGCTCGTAAAGTAAATTTATAATCTTAATCCTATGGTCATTCTCTAAGACTAAACTCTCTTAGTGGAGTTAACGGTGCGGTTTATTGATCCTATGATGTATTATTATTGATGATTAATGTAAAAGTGTAGTTCACGACTACACTTTTACATTAATCATAAAAGTGATTGTATTGAGCGTAAATGCACATGCGTCTTTTTGTATCGAAGGACACGCCCCGGCGACATAAATTTTAGGAATGAAGTGTACCAAGAACTTATCAGCTTCATTTAGGTACATGATACTAATGCCAAAAGTCACATTTTTTCAATCTGTATGTTGATTCCGGGGAATCTTTAAAACACCTGGACCGAATTTGATGGGAATTTCGCAGGTAGAACGGGACATCTGTGAACAGAGCTTGTCAGCAAGGAATATAATATTAACTTATTATTTGTGAGTATCATCATGATCATTTCTGCCAATGATGGAACGAATGATATTATTATGTTAAACTGTAAAATGATTATGAATTTATTTCCGATCATGAAGTAGTAGGTAGTAAATAGGGTCAAATTAAGGATGCAGCTCAAAGAGTATAGTATACTACGGATGCAGCTACTCAGTGCGAGTGTGGCTTCGACCCCCAGATGTCGCACCTTTTGAAATGCCCTCGTTGCCCCGCTACATGCAGCTCTCAAGAACTATGGGCTGCTACAGACAACGCAGTTACTGTGGCCAAATTCTGGGCCGGAACTGTCTGAGTTTTAGCCAATCGACACGAAGAAGAAGAAGGAGCTCAAAGAATCTTTGAACTAACTTCAAATTTTGAATTCTGTGCCATTCTATGGACTATATATAGCAATATGCATTAAAAGAATATTATTCTAAGAGACAAAATAGAAAGGAGACTTAAAGGTCTACTATCCAGGTGTAAACTAAATGTATAAAAAATCCAATCTGTCACACACAAATGTCAAATCAGAGACAGGAGATTAAAGTGGTTGAAAATTTAATAAAAACATTTTATTTAACCATATTTTAAAAGAAATAATAACATTTTAATTAATTGTATGTACTCTAACACATTGACTGGGGTTGTTGGAAAAATAAATTTATTTCGGACATAGTTTGTGGTATTTATTTGTTACTTATAAATAGTATTAAAGCGACCCAATCGAGCTTTACCACAATGGACGGACCAATAATGTCGCTACCGGATGAAATAATTGGTATAATAATGCAAAATGTTAAATGTCGGGATATATTAAATTTTGGTGCAACATGTAAACAGTTCAATGAAGTGGTTACTTCTAATCAATACATCTGGAAGGAGAAATTCAGGGAGATGTAAGTAATACAGAATTATTGACTATTATTGAATGTCATTATAGTACTCCAATGTTTACAAAACATGATATTGACCATTAAGGTCAATTATGCTAAAATAATATATTTTAATTTCCATGTATGTATAAAACCAAAACCCAACTAAGTCTGTGCTCCATACAAAATCAATGAAAATTTTTTAAGTCAAAAATTTTTTTTTATCATTCTATCTGTTTTTAAAACCAACGTCTTATCATATTTCGATATAAAAAACAATTTTTTTTTTTCAAAGTGTCCCGTTTATTACAATTCAACCTAAGCTTGTTATCTAATGATGCTAAGGAGCTCGTTTTTTTCTCAATTTAATCAGTTTTATAATAATGAATAGGTTAGTTAATCAGTTTTATAATTAGGCGATGTGGTCGCTAAGCGACAAAGCCTATTAAAAAAAAAATAATAATAATGAATAGGATCATGAATGTTCAAAGAAATATTATTTATTTATTTATAATAAGTAAGTACCTATTATAATATAGCTTAAGATTTGTTAAAGATAAGTGTTCCTACACTCAGGAACCATCATAATCTAGGTATTGTATTAATTGTATTTTTTAAAGCTGCTATATTATTGTAATTCAATTTTGCTACATATTTCAATGCAATTCTTGGTTTTATTACAGGTTTTATTTTTACACATTCAATGTCCTTGTTATTTGAGAACAGTTCAATAAAACTTAATTATTTTTAACATAAAAAAACATAGTTATAACAAATTGACATCAATTACTTTCATAAATAACTATTAGGTATAATATAGTTTTTATATTTGATTTTGTGTTATTAAAATGAGTTCTTTTCCCTAGATTACCCAATAAAATAGCAGTTATTGTTGAAAAGCATGGAGATGGTAATTGGTTAGATGAAATAAAAAAGTTTTTTATTGTTAAACAAAAAGTCTATGAGGAATTGATGACAATGTCACCAAAGTATTACTGGTAAGTTTAAAATTAAGAATATCAAAATATCATAACAATATTACAATTAAGAGTAAGTAATTGCTATTTGAACCTTATAAGAGACACTTATAAGGACTCCAGATTGGCTGAATAGTTAAACACATTTCTAATTCATATTTTAATTCTTTTTGTGGCTGTCTATTAAAGTAGTAGTATCGTCACTCTTCTTCATTATAATTCTCCTATTTAAAAAGACTTGTATTCACAGGAGGACAAGTGAATTAACATTAGAGGACATTAGAAATTTCTTCCACTTAGCTTTGGGTAGTAATGTGAACTACCATTATGTTACATATATTTTACAAGATGTTGTTCGGCTGGGAACTTTGTCTGCAGAGCCAGATACCTTTGAAAAGTAAGTGGTTTTAAGTATACTAGTTTAATTGTAGTAGTAGTGTAGTACTATTAAGATTAGATTATGATATACATATATAAGTGACAGTGTGTATCCTGGGTACTTATGACCTCTCCCCTCTTGGATTCCACAACGTATGGACGTGTCAACACAGTACCGTAAAGATTTCAAAATAAAATAACATTCTAATTAATTAAATCAATACAATAAACAACATAATAGTCAAGTAAATAACGTTCAGAATTGTTGCGTGTGAGACTTCAAGCCGTGCGAGCGCTGGAGTACCTGTGTGAGCGCGAGAGTGCCTGTGCGAGCGAGACAACAACGCGCTTGGAACCCTTCTCCGGAGCGACGCGACCACCGATAGTACGTAAGTGGTTTATCCTGACGACCCGAGATAGAACCGAGATAAAGCGGATCGACCGGGCAGTACGTTATTGTATATTTCTCGTTCCTCATAATAAACACCTTATAATATTAACACCAAGATGTCAGTCAAGAGATCGCCGCCTACCGGTAATAGATTAAATACAACACCTACACTCCATGCTGCTGTGTCTGATCCTGGTTTGAGCTCACCATCTCATCATGAAGAACGAGTTAAAGACTTGTTTGTCAACTCAAATCGGAGAACTCGTCGTAGGCTTGACGATGACTCATATGAACAAACCGAGGTCGTAAGCCCTTCAATTATAACTGAAATATCTAAACTATTTACTATGTCTGAAACTAAGCAAAATGAAAGGTTTGACTGTCTTAAAGCGGCTATGGACGACATTATCGGACAAAACTCTCAAATTCAAGATTCTATTACCTTCTTCTCCCAGAAGTATGATGAACTTCTTGCTCGAGTCGAAACAACAGAGCGAGAGAATAATTCACTGAAAAAAACAGTCTCGTTGCTGGAATCAAAAATTGACTACCTTGAACGTAACACTCGCTCTGCCATGATCGAAATTAATAATGTGCCTGCTGCCTTGTCTGAAAATAGAGAATCCTTATGCAATACCTTAAACCTGATTGGCTCGGCAATTAAAGAACCTATTCTGTATAACGATATTAAAAATATATATAGACTAAAGGCCAAAACGGGTTCGTATTCTCCCAGCACTATAGTAGCTGAGTTTCATCTTAGCTCAAAGAAAGAAAATGTTCTCAAAGCCACCAAACTTTTCAATAAAGAAAATAAAGCCTGTAAACTATCCACGGCTAATATTAAGCAACCCGGACCGGTGGTACCTATTTACATATCCGAGTCATTGACGTCCAATGGAAGACATCTGTATTATCTGGCCCGAAAACTTCAAAGGGAAGGTAAATGCGAGAGCTGTTGGTCAAATCACGGCAGAATATATATTAAAAAGACTGTTGGTTCTACTCCTATTTGTATAAACGAGGACTAGCTTTCCTGTTAAGTAACCATTTCTTTTTTTGTATCATTTTTATTTGTGTCCAAACTTTTTATTATTTTTTATTTGTACAACACACTTACTTCTTACACCTCATACCCCTGATGACACCACACCACACTACACCAAACATTATTAAAACACTAATTCATATTATTATAGCACATCTTTATACGCGTAACATTTCAATTACCGCCAATGCGTATAGTACATCACACTACTCTGTACTAACCGTCTATCGGATCGTGTATCTATTTTATGCGATTAATTCGGAACTTCATTTATATTTTTTGTGTATAATAGCCTTGATACCTAGTTTTACCTATTCTGACTATTATAAAGCGATCTTATGTATTACTATACTTCCCAATGGATAGTATCAGGGATATACAAAATTACCTGGATAAGGTCTCCGTTGCAGAATCCGCTACTTGTTTGATTGAGGACTGTGGCCTGATGGCCAGAGACCCATCCACTAGCAAGGCGCTGTCTTTATTAAGTCAAAATATTAGAAGTGTGAATAAAAATTTTGATGGTTTAATGGCTTTACTCGATAGAAGTCAAACTGCATGGGACTTAATCATTCTTTCTGAGTGTTGGCTCCTAAACTCCCCCCTTCTTCCGCAGCTGCCAGGTTACTCCTGTGAATCAACTAAGCAACATAGAACTCAAAACGAAGGCGTGACCGTTTACTATCGCGACTCTCTGCATGTTGCTGTATCCGAACCTATGTTTCAAGATGCAAATTGTTTAATAATAACGTTAAATAAAGATACAGTAGTCATAGCTATTTACCGTCCTCCTGCTGCACACAACATCTCTCCGTTCCTAGACTCTTTGAGCCTAATTTTAAACTCTGTATCTGCTTACAAAAATATTATTTTGACCGGAGACATCAATATTAATATCAATGCCGACGCGACAAGTAGTGACTCACGTGCCTCTGACTATCTGAACCTACTAGCCTACCATGGACTACTTCCGGGACACACTCTCCCCACCCGAGGTAATTTCTCCTGTCTCGACCACATGAACATTAAAACAAGCCTGCCTGCCTATTGTTATGTAGCCCATACTTCACTTACCGACCATGATTCCGTTATTCTCTTTCTGCATACTCCTTCACTGTCGAATAATTACTCCCACAAGTTTAGAATTAAAAAAACTCTTAACTACGATCAAATTAATATAGACTTACGCAATACTAGTTTTAATCCTATATATTGTACGCCAGATGTTCACGAAGCAACCAAGATATTCATTACATTAATAAATACTGTAATAGATCGGAACGCTACGGTAAAAAAGGTGTCTAATCGTAAGACACTTCACAAGCCCTGGATGACCTCAGGCTTGCTCCGTTGTCTTCGAAACAGGGATCAATTACACCTTAAAGTAAAAAAATATCCTGATAACACCATTCTACAAACAACGTTTAAGAGATACAGAAATTTTTGCTTAAAGATCCTTAATACCGCTAAACTTAACCACGATGAATCGCTAATTAAGAATTCCGGCAATAATAGTAAAAAACTCTGGAGTGCAATCAAAACCATTACCTATTCTGACAAACGTAACATAACTGCCAATAAACTTATAACGCCTTCTGATCCAATAAAATCAGTCAATAATATAAATACATTCTTTGCAAATGTAGGTAGTACCATGGTAGAACAAAATGCAAATCCGGCCAAGGTTCTGTTACAGCAGCGTGCTCCGTTTCATGGGAATTTTGTTTTACTGGATACTGACGAATGTGAAATTGATATGATTATATCTAACCTAAAAAGTGATTGTGCAGTTGGCTCCGACAACATATCCGGAACATTACTTAAAAAATGTAAACATATTTTGACCCCCCACTCATCATAGATAAACTCGAGCTGCTAGGTATTAGGGGTACCCAACTTTCCCTATTCAAAAGCTACCTCAGTGACAGAAGACAGTGTGTTAGAATAGAAGACTGGACTAGCGATGAACTTCCTATCTCTTACGGGGTGCCACAGGGCAGTATCATCGGACCAACCTTATTCCTCATTTATATAAACGACCTGTGTCAATTAAAACTCCCTAATCTGTCAATCTTCACATATGCCGATGATACTGCCCTTATCTTCCATGGTGACTCATGGAAGTCTGTGTTTCAACATGCGCAGCATGGATTTGACTGCGTCAATCATTGGCTGATTTGTAACCGACTGTCGTTGAATGTCGATAAGACAACTTACCTTACCTTCTCTCTGTCACCTGCTGGTAACTCCATTGCCTCCACCTTTCCCTTGATTGCACACTCCTGTGACACTCCTGGCTCTACCTGTAATTGTCCCAACCTAACTCGTTCCAGTTGCACTAAATACTTGGGTGTACTTTTGGATGAGCGGCTATCCTTTAGTGAACATATTGAAAGTTTATCTTCCAGGCTACGCAAACTTATATTCGTCTTAAGAAACCTACGTCACATTGCTGATCGTCGCGTTATCAGGATAGCTTACCTTGCCCTTGGTCAGTCTATTGCGCAATATTGTATAGGAGTATGGGGAGGCACCTCCAAAACTCATATGCTGAAAGTCGAGCGAGCACAAAGGGCTTTATTGAAGGTTTCCTGGCATCTTCCTTTCCGTTTCCCTACAACTGATCTATATAAAACCTGTGAAGTTCTATCTATTCGAAAATTGTTTCTTCTAAACCTCATATTAACTACGCATTCAAATACACCTTATGATCCATCAAAATTTATTTCTAAAAGACGTAAATATGCTGTTTGTCCCCCGGTTAGAATTCACTGTAGTTTAGCTAAACGAATGGCATATTTTCTTGGTAATCACATCTATAATAAAGTTAATAAAATACTCAATATATATCCTATGCATAAACGTAAATGTAAACTCGCTGTAACGCATTGGCTCTTAACACTACACTACACAGAGACTGAAAATTTTATCATTACTTTAGTTTAATAAATACACACACATACACACAAACACACACACACACACACACACACATACACAAACACACACAAACACACACCTACGCACGCACACATACTCTCCCATATGTACACAAAACATCACCTTTGTTGTTTTTTTTGTTCTCCTTGTATTAAAAATTCTGACTTACTTCATTAATGTGCAGTTTAAGAGGGTGAGAGGCTGGAGATCCGTCACACAGGTCTAGCACCCATTATGGACTCCAGCTCTCACTAAGGTTATTTAATTCATTAAGTAAGTCTTATTTTGTAAACCTTTTTTGAGAGAAATAAATGCTTATATTATAAAAAATGAATAAAATGTTGAAACTCAATCAATCAAAGCAGCATAAGTTTAGTACAAAATATACTTTGAAACTAGCCCCCTTACTTATAAACGCCTCTTAAATTTAATCACTGTTTAGCGAGATTTTTGTTACCAAAATCAACCTTATACCAAACAAAACCGTAATAATTTAAGCTAATCAATTGACTAAAATTTAAGAGGCGTTTATGAGTAAGGGGGTAGGTTTTTAATAATGGTAATTAAATTTCATTCATTTCTCATAAGGTACACAACTTAAAATGCGGTTGTTTTCCGTAGTCCCATTGATCGTAACAAATAGAACTACTGTTTATTGTTATTATCCGTTGCCCCATCGATGGGACGACTAATGGGGCTACGGGAAACAACAGTTATAATGCAATATGAAGAAATCTATGTAAACACTTAACTGGATAAAACCAAGGTGTTTAGATAGCTTTATCCATATAATTAGATAAAGATATGTTTGTATTTCATATTATTTGTCCCTTTTGTTTCAGGTTAATGACTGAAACAGCTGAAAGTAGGAAGACAAATGCTTTATGTAGAGGATTTTCTTATCACAGGTAAGAATTTTTTATGCATTATGTAGGTACTAGCTGACGCCCGCGGCTACACCTCGTTGTATAGGTAGCTTAAAAGTTATTCTACACCCTAAACTACCTATATTCCAAATTTTATCAATATCCATTCAGTAGTTCTTGCGTGAAAGAGTAACAAACAGCCATCCATCGTCACAAATTTCTCATTTATAGTAAGGATAGGAATAGAAAAAGTTACTAGTTTTAAATAACTTGTTCAAAGGAGAATGTTTTTTTTACTAGGAGCTTTGGGCTAAAATAAAAATTGCTCCCCCCACGTTTGTAACCATTGTATATTGACTTATACCATTGAGCTTATTACATGTTTAAGGAATCAACAAAATTCGCCCCACAGAAATCTAGATATCAGCTGTTCAAAAAATTAAAAGCCCTGTGGCACTCCAAGCAGTTATCTACTAAAAAGTCAGTCTGTCCCCAGGTACCAACTAGGTTCATTACAAAGATTGATACGTAAGCAACATTTTCTTCTATGGAATCTACAAAATTCGCCCTACAGAAATCTAGATATCAGCTGTTCAAAAAACTAAAAGCCCTGTGATACTCCATGCAAAAGTTATTTACTAAAAAGGCAGTCTGTCCCCAGGTCACCAACTAGGTCTGTTACAAAGATTGATACGTAAACAACATTTTCTTCTATGGAACCAACAAAATTCGTCCCACAGAAATCTAGATATCAGCTGTTCAAAAAATTAAAAGCCCTGTGGCACTCCAAGCAGTTATCTACTAAAAAGTCAGTCTGTCCCCAAAACACCAACTAGGTTCATTACAAAGATTGATACGTAAGCAACATTTTCTTCTATGGAATCTACAAAATTCGCCCCATAGAAATCTAGATATCAGCTGTTCAAAAAATTAAAAGCCCTGTGGTACTCCATGCAAAAGTTATTTACTAAAAAGTCAGTCTGTCTCCAGGTCACCAACTAGACAATGATTGATACGTAAACAACATTTTCTAACGGTAATAACTGGCTGTTAAGAGGTAGGGTACAATCTAGGCATGATACTATCCATGGATTGTGCTGGATGGTTAATGCTTTATTGTATCATGCACATGCCAAGAACCATACAATAGATATAACATGAGCATAATATGTTCCCAACGCAACTCTTCCAGGAGCAGTAATAATGACATATGGCTTCTAACCCAATATTGTCTGCATTGATGAGTGTGTGTTTAGTAGTGTGTAATTAGTTCGACTACGGGTATGCCTAGATAGGGCCCGCCTTTAATGGCGGGGATCGCCGGAGGGGGACTGGACGCAAAGGCTCTGCCGGTTTCCCAGGCCCCCTCCTTGTAGGCGATGAAGGAGTGCGGCTGGGGACTTTTAGTGGGTATAGGCATTTTACCCCAGTGTAACAAAAAAAAACGGGTATGCCTAGATTGTACCCTACCTCTTAACAACCAGTTATTACCGTTAGAAAATGTTGCTTATGTATCAATCTTTGTAATGAACCTAGTTGGTGACCTGGGAACAGACTGACTTTTTAGTAGATAGCTGCTTGGAGTGCCACAGGGCTTTTATTTTTGAAGAGCTGATATCTAGATTTCTGTGGGGCGAATTTTGTTGATTCCTTAGAAGAAAATGTTGTTCACGTATCAATCTTTGTAATAGACCTAGTTGGTGACCTGGGGACAGACTGGCTTTTTAGTAAATAACTTTTGCATGGAGTGCCACAGGGCTTTTAGTTTTTTGAACAGCTGATATCTAGATTTCTGTGGGACGAATTTTATTGGTTCCATAGAAGAAAATGTTGTTTACGTATCAATCTTTGTAACAGACCTAGTTGGTGACCTGGGGACAGACTGCCTTTTTAGTAAATAACTTTTGCATGGAGTATCACAGGGCTTTTAGTTTTTTGAACAGCTGATATCTAGATTTCTGTGGGACGAATTTTGTTGATTCTATAGAAGAAAATGTTGTTTACGTATCAATATTTGAAATGAACCTAGTTGGTGACCTGGGGACAGACTGGCTTTTTAGTGATAACTGCTTGGAGTGCCTCAGGGCTTTTTATTTTTTTAACAGCTGATATCTAGATTTCTGTGGGACGAATTTTGTTGGTTCCATAGAAGAAAATGTTGTTTACATATCAATCTTTGTAATGAACCTAGTTGGTGACCTGGGGACAGACTTTGACTTTTTAGCCCAAAAAAAACATTCTCCTTTAAAAATATATTTTAATTTATTTAGATATAGTCTACACATTTAACAATAGGATTCATCATCTTTTTTAACAAAATAATATTGTAATAATAAATATTTCGCACAGGTACTTAAAAACTCTACCTATTCCAATTTGTAGTAAATTCAGTTACTTATTGTTCCAGGCCATTTACCATGACAGACATTTATTACGCGAAGATTGTTATTCGTTATCTTACACAAACTTATCTCACATTGAAGTGGGCACAATCATATTTGAGAAATGAGTTAACTCCAGAAATTGTTGTGAACTTCTTTGTTCAGTGGACCGATCCTGTTACAAGACATCCTGATGAGGATGTTGCAGCCTGTGTAAGTATTCCAAAGACACTTTTAATCGCGTTTCCTTGCAGTAAAGTTACTAATTTATTGTGCCGTAGCAGGCGTGAGGCAGTTATTTGTAAGATCTACAAAATAACGATAGAGGAAGTTTTGTTAACTCTGTAAGAAATCCCAAAACAGGGTCTTACAACGAGTTTTGCCAACAAGAGTGACTGACAGTCGACGTCTCGTAACTGATATGATAAAGCTACCAAACACGTAATCAGTTTCGTTTCTCATATTTGTGCGTCACTATGCGCGTAATTTTCGCGAAATGAGAGGAGATGTTTACATTATGTTTTTTCTCTTGTTCTGTCATAGCATATAATAATATATCTTTACTGCCCGATTTGTAAAAGAACACGAGATGAGTACCTGGGTAGACCTAAGTAGTTAAACTATCTTTGTATTTGTCACTTTAACAGTCTGAACGGTGACAGTCTAATGGATTCATCAAAGATTGTGTTGTGTTCTTTGAAGATTTGTAGTAAGTCTTGATTAGAAGCAGAACATGAATGTAGTATCTTTGATGACTATTTAATTACTTTTGTTATCGATATAACCGTTATTGATATAACAATTAATTAGTACCTACCTTGTACGGTACGTAATGTTTAACAGAAAATTTCCTTAAACGATTCACATTTTTAGGGTTTCGTACCTCACATGAAAAAACGGAACCCTTATAGGATCACTTTTTTAATAAACTACCTACCCTTCGAGTTCTAAGGGACGGGGCCGTAAAGTATAGTGACAAAACGAATCATTGATTCTTTCGAGTTTTCCTTCCCTTGCAATGACGGTCTGCATATTATATGATCTCTATTAATATTTAATTATTTTTTACCAACAGATAAATATTCTAGTCGACAAAGTGGAAGCATTGTTTCCCAACGACCAACACACAGCTGCTAAAGGATGCTACAATATAAAAGAGAAACTGGCTAAAGGTTTTTTGAACGAGAAACAAGTGATGGAAGCCATAAGTGAAGTTATGTATAGACAACATCATATGACGATACTATCTGGGGCGAGTCTACATGGACTTGATATTGTGAAGGTAATTATTTTTATCAACATCTATTAAAAAAAGTAATTCTTTTTTAGAATATTTTTATGGATGATTTATAAATAATGTAGGTTTGTAATAAAACTAAAGCGAATCGTTTCTTTGCGGTTGCACTGCAGGAAAGGAATGGTTTTTACGTGATTCTCAAAATGATTGTACTGATCTTGGGTAAAGTTTGAGGGCATACGGGTTTAACGCCGTCCAATGACTTTAAAGAATGTGTTTTTGACACCCTCGTGTTGAAGTCAGCACCACAACATAATCATTATCATTATATCAGCAAATATACACTACTGGACATAGGCCTCCTCCAAATACACTTAATAAAAATATGACGTTTTATTTTGTTAAAGGTGTTCCACAACAGATGCGGCAATTTAATAGTGACAGCAGTAGTCTACCATGCTGTGGCACGTAACTGCGGTGTACATTGTGAACTTATTGCGTTCCCTAATCACCTGTTCCTGGAATGGCGCGGTCAAGCACAACTCACTACGTCATACAAAATTGATCTAGAGAATGGCACCTTAGTACCGCAAGGACGGTGCCCCTTTGCGCCCAGCACATTTAGAAAAGAATATAGGTATAGTCCTGAGGGATTCCTACAATATGTTGTCTCCGCGTTTCTGATGACTATGGGGGCTATTAAAAATTGGTAAGTGTTTTTTTTCTGACGTATTACTTATACCCCTAAGTTATTAATTTATTGCTTAATTTTGTCTTGCATCGTGTTGTTAGAAAGCATTTTAAAATTTAAAAACTGTCGTCAATACCTGAGGGTTGATACCAATTATAATCACATAACTTGGATAAAGTAACAGTGATTTCATATTTTTGTGTTATATAATCAAATTACTTAACCAATTTTCATGAAATTTCTACTGCTATTAGTCATTTTTTGTGATGCTATAGCCTGCCTAATACTCATAGAAAACTATTTCATATGTTGTAATAAAATTATTAAATGTGTTTGTTTTAGGTATACTCAGAATGCATTATTTTTGTTAGATTTTCTGAGTAATAATCTAAGTGATGACAATCCGTATCGAGATTTCTTACCGTACCTAGACGCCATGGTGGATTTCAAACAAGTACCTGAACTTAATACTCATATGCAAATGGAATATGTAAGTTACTTATTACATTTTTATATAAACTTTACAACTTGTATTAAGTAATAACAGATTATAATTAAAATTAAACACCGATTAAGTGGATGACGTATTCTCTTAAGCACTTATTGGCACTTGGGCTCAAGCAATCAATTGTATTCAAAACACTGCGCCTTCTGTGTGTTTTAGAAGATTCAGTCCTCTTTATATTAGCTGTTGCGTTTGGGGAAAGCAGAATTTATCTAAGTTGTTAATAAAATTACCAGTATTACCTACCGTAGTAGTTTATAAATTACATGATTACCTACTATATCTTTCTAAAAAATATTATTATTAGCCTGTACTGTCCCACTGCAGGGCAAAGGCCTCCCCTTCAGACTTAATTAAAATAATTAATATTATTAATTTATTACTTTTCTAGAAAATAACTCATTACATTTTCTTCTTAGCTACCAGATTGTCAGCTGAAAATTCTGGAAGCATTGTCAAATTTAAATACACCTCCTGCACATTTTACTCGCGAGGTAAGTATTTTATTACGATTTATTTTAGGGAAGTGTAATATTAAAAACCAAATATATATAACATAACATATTGTAATATACAAATTGAAATAGCTGATAGAAGAGGTCATTACCCGTCTTTCCTCACTCACCTTGCCGGTTTTAACCTCAACATATTTATTTACCATAAACACTTAAATTTTTTTTAAAAATTCTTCCGTGAGTCCTCATAATTATGTTTTGCTTTAAAGTTTAATACTATACCCTTTCCACTATATTTAACGACATTTGACAGGTTGACGTTAGTGACGTTCAGCAGTATCTCGAATGTAATGCCATTCGATTGTAAGCGATTTCGCGATTTTTCATATTACTTTATTTTACACATTTGGATCCTTACATCAACTTACATTATCATTTTATCAACCGACTTCAAAAAGGAGGAGGTTCTCAATTCGGTTGTATTTTTTATTTTTTTTTTATTTTTTTTTTTATTTTTTTTTTTTGTGTTTGTTTTCTGATTTCTCGAAAACGGCTAGACCGATTTGAAAAATTTTTTTTTTGTTCGTATTGGTATGCTTCCCATTTGGTCCCATTGTCACCAGATCTGGATCTGGATGAGGGGATCCCAGAGAAATCGAGGGCATCTCTTGAAAATTGTAGAGACGCATTGTGTAAAATCTTGTCATACATGTGCATCTTTGATGTCACTACCAAATAGTCAAGAATTTGAACTGGTCAGATCCTGGAGACCAGAGAGAGTCGAGGGAACACCTTAACGGCATATAGCAGCTACCTTGTGTTTGGGCTTATTTTAATTGTATTGATGAATACTTTACAAAACTTTACACAAACATGATCTGATGATGAAGAAGATTGAGGGTCGAGGCAACTCCTCAACGGTATATAGCAGCTACCTAGTGTTTGGGCTTATTTTATTCGTATTGATGAAAACTTTACAAAACTTGACACAAACATCATCTGATGATGAAGAAGACTGAGGGTCGAGGAAACTTTTTAACGGTATATAGCAGCTACCTAGTGTTTGGGCTTATTTTATTCGCATTGATAAAAGCTTTACACAACTGTACACAAACATAATCTAATGATGAAGAAGATTGAGGGTCAAGGGAACTTTTTAATAGTAAATAGCAGCTACCTAGTGTTTGGGCTTATTTTATTCGTATTGATGAAAACTTTACACTAACATTATGACTGTAATTGAAGGTATGGTTTAAGACTTAATAATGAAGTTCTTATTTGAATTTAAAATAGGAATTAATACCGGATTATAAATAGACTATAAACAAATTTTTGAATTGCATTTCATTTATTTTAAACTTATTCTTTAGGTACAACAAATTGATAATAATAACTATTATAAGTATTTATTTGATTTATTTTTATGTCAATTTATTTAAATTATCAATTTAGTGTGCATGTCGCACAATAAATTAATAATTTTTATTACTAATTAACCACGCAGAGACGGTGTGGCTACGCTTTTCGATGTTCTCCCTATTTAAAACGTTTTTCATGTAGGTCCTTTTTTGTGAAAGCTGATTCTTACGTTGTTCACTAGTCTCTTTTGAAATGGCATTGGAGGTAGATTTCCTACTTCGAGAATGGCGTTTCTTCCTTTCTTCGGTTGTCATCGAATCGAACCCGTGGCGGGCGCGTCAAGTCTTGTGACCTGTGACGCGCACCAATGAACATACCGCGGCGGCGCCCGCGCTGCACTCCCCGCGACCCGACGGTGACCGGTCCGCCCGCTACCGCTCAGTCGCGAGCGAGCGACAGTCATAGATAAGAATATGTACTAACGTAGCGACAGTGCGAGACGTAGACCGACGGCGAATGCACGTTCGCCCGCACTTCATGCGTACGCAATTAACTCGATCTCTAGATTCTAATTTACATCTTGTTTTCTACTCCTATATCCCTTATTCGCTATATGGCAGATTCTGTATTGGACAGATTCGCGATTAGGCAGATTCGCTACTGGACAGATTCTCTAATGGACAGAATCGCTGTTTGGCAGATTCGCTATATGGCTGAAATTGTACAGTAGAGCACACAATTTATTTATCTTATATCGTATGTTCGTTTCACAACCACCCGAACATGTTGTTCGGAGAAGTATCTAGAGAAGTAGGTACTTAATAGAAACTATTTCTATGCATAGATAAGAACTCCTTGAAAACCTTTTGACAATCAGGCCACTCTTATGCTACATACTTTATTGTTTTACATGTCAATTAGACACATTTATGAAAATTGAAGTTTATAAATAGTATTTTAAGAACATAGTTTAACTATTTTTAATTAATTACTGTTAGATTATAAAAAAAACGATGGAGCTTGCTGGTCCTAGCAAAGGCGGTGTTAGATTTATTTTGAGTGAAAGAGGAAAACCCGTGTTGTTACATGCCGGACATAGATACAATTTTGTGAAGAAGAACAAATCCGGCAACACAAACTGGCGGTGTTTTAATAAGGAAGTTTGTAATACTTCTATCACAATAGATGAACAAAATTGTATTGTCAAGGAGGCCAGTCATATGCATAATCCCAACGAAATCAGAAATACGGTGGATTACATAAAAGATGAATGTAAAAAGTTAGTGTGTAAAAATTTTGAACCTGTACCTAAGCTATTTGAAGATTTTATCGACACTGTTAACTGTGGCTTAGCTGATGAAAATATACCAACATTTACAGAAGTTAAAGATGTGTTGTACAAGGCCAGGTATGATTATCTGAAAATGAATAATAAGAGTTGCAAAAGTCTAAAGAACCTAAAACTACCACATAGTTTGGTAGGTGATTTTTTTTTATTTGATTATGGCATCGAGGATAAAATTATAATTTTTGGAACAGCCTTAGCAAAAGAGCACCTAAGAAAACACCATTTCTTTTACGGCGACGGTACATTTAGAATATGCCCAAAGCCGTTTTACCAAGTGTATAGTTTACACATTAATATATCTAAAGACGAAAATGTTGTAAATTTTGTTCCTGTGCTTTATATTCTACTGGCAAACAAGAGTCAAGCTATATACAAAAGACTTTTTACCATATTAAAGACACATTTTGCGGTTACCATAGAGCAATACAAATGTGATTTTGAGTTGGCTGTTATTCAAGCCGTGAAAGCAGTTTACCCTAACGTTAAAGTCACTGGCTGTTATTTTCATTATTGGAAAGCCTTATGTAAAATGAGCAAAAAACTTGGTTTCAATAAGTCAGAACACGGAATGTATATTACGCAACTTCACATGCAATTACCTTTACTCCCGCCGATTATGATTCCCGAAGGCATATTAAGTATTAACGAGGTAGCACATGATTGCGAAGGATATGACAAGTTTAACGAATACTTCTCAAGAACATGGATGGGAACATATACTGAAAATGTCTTTGCATGCTATAAAGAAAATTTTAGAACAAATAACACTGTTGAAGGGTGGCATTTGAGGCTGAAGAACAGGTTTCCAATCAAGCCACAACTTTACCATTTCATTGACCTATTGAAAAAAGAATCGCGATTTCAGGATGTTAAGTTAAAAAAAGGTCTAGTTTATTGCAACGAAAAGCGGCGTAACTCGAATTTGTTAAAAAAAAATAAACAGATAAACATAGTTGTTCAAGCAGCCTTAAATACCGAAATAAGCGTGTTAGAATGTCTGAAGCGATTATGCAAAATAAATTGCATGATATGACCGATATATATATATATATTTGTTGTTTGTTTGTTGAATAGATATATATTTGTTCTGGCATGATATGACCGATGATTTAAAGTTTCTGTTTTTTTTTCTATAGGTACTTAAATTGAATAAAAAATCTCACATTAACTTTACTTTTATTAACTGTACTTCTGCCGAATTATAATTCTGACCAATTCAGATTCTGTCCAATAGAGAATCTGTCCAGTAGCGAATCTGCCTAATCGCGAATCTGTCCAATACATAATCTGCCATATAGCGAATAAGGGTCCTATATACTCGTAGTCTAAGCTACGTCTAGCTAATCTACATCTTGTTTTTTATTCTTGTATAACTTAACTTAACTTCAGTGCTGTGAACTTAACTAACTTAATAACTCTGTATTCTCTTTCATTCTGTGTCATTAAGTAAATAGTCTTGTAAATAACCGTCACGTTTTCTTTATCACCTCTACAGTCTCATACAATCAGCGCTGTCTCATGAGCAGCGCGTTTCGTAGGTCTACCCATATTTAGACAAAATAATGTCCCACTGCAGGGACGGGCCTCCTCCACTGACGGAGGGATATTTAGCCTACTAATACCACACTGGCCAGACGGATTGGTATAGGGTTTAATTTCAAGTTTTCCTTCTTTTTATTTCTCAAAGATAATATTCACGGATAGTCCCTAAGTTGGTTTTTACGACACCCATGGGTTGAGATAAGGTGGTGACATGCATTCTCACTCCGTCACCACACGGATTTATAGAATTGGTATTCACTAAAAATTTGAAAATAAAATTGATTTTTACAAAAAAAAAAAACCGACTTCAAAAACACAAATTGCACTAAAAAGTAAAAAATAATTAGTTGTATTTCGGTTTTACAACATTAAATCAGCCATTCCTTCTACTGAATTTTAATCTAAAGAATAGGTTATTTTAATTATTGTAAAAAACATTGTTTAAGATATTTCTTGAAGAGTCTGTAAATATATTGATTTGTAGATTCTTTAAAAGATAATCAAATTATTACAAATAATGTAATATTATTGTTATTTTTGGAGTCGGTGTCAGCCAACGCAATAAGTATGATATAGTTATACAAAACTTTATGGCCTTTTCTAACACACTCGAATCACTTTAAATGGTTTTTATTAATTAGATAAATATTGCATTTAAAACAAAAACGGCCGTTTCATTTTCTAATGCGAATTTTAAGTAATTGTTAGTCTTTAGCCTGTGTGTAACATGACGCCATAATGTTTGTTTAAATATTAAGTCAGAAATAAAAAATGGTAGGTATATAAACTATCGTGGCTGACACAGACTCCAAAAATAACAATAATATTACATTATTTGTAATAATTTGATTATCTTTTAAAGAATCTACAAATCAATATATTTACAGACTCTTCAAGAAATATCTTAAACAATACTTTTTACAATAATTAAAATAACCTATTCTTTAGATTAAAATTCAGTAGAAGGAATGGCTGATTTAATGTTGTAAAACCGAAATACAACTAATTATTTTTTACTTTTTAGTGCAATTTGTGTTTTTGAAGTCGGTTTTTTTTTTGTAAAAATCAATTTTATTACTGTTTCTTTCTTTATCTATGTTAAGAGAATTAGCCTATAGCTTAAAATGATAAAATTATAGTTAGCTTAGGTATTATTTAAAATACATAATTTATCGTGACACATTCGCGGGTTATAGCTAATCTAAAATATCATATTACATTTTATAAACGTATTATAAAGAGTTCAGGTTTATTCATAGCATTTCTTTCTACCGATTATTTGTAATTTGTTTCATAATGGTGCTAATCGTTATGAATGTTCATCACTAAGTAACCATGGTAACTGAAAAAAACATGGGTACGTCCATGAAATACAATATTATTTGTTTGAAAAATAAGCAGAAGTATTACGAAACTTCATGGACGTGAACTGTCAAAAAGCTAAACTTACGCTGGAAGGGGTATAGGAGCATCAAATAAATTCATAATAGCTCACCAAAAACGTCAACTTTTTGTTTATTGACTAATTATAACTATAGAGACAGGTAAAATTTAAAAATATGATCAACTTCACAGTACAATAAAAAAATAAATAAAAGAGAGAAAGTTCTTCCATTTTCTGAATAAATGCCTTACTTTATCCTCTTTCCATTGGTATACAGCATGTTATAAAATAGTAAATAGTTTACCTACAAAACATGTGTAATGAATAATTAGAAGTAAAGAAAACACGTTTGATGAATAAGCAAAGGTAAATTTACCAGCTATAATTGCTATAATTTATTCATTTCAGCGTACTTACCTAGTTACTTTAGCTTTTTTTGTCCTTGCAGTGGGTCTACCTTATCACATTAGAGTTAATTTTAATATAATAAAAGAAAAAAAAATTTCATCATTTACTATAGCGTCAATAATTACGATTTATGTTATGCATCAAACGTGTTTTCTTTACTTCGAATTATGTATTACACATGTTTTGTAGAAAAACTATTTACTATTTTATAACATGTTGTATACCAATGGAAAGAGGATAAAGTAAGGCATTTATTCAGAAAATGGAAGAACTTTCTCTCTTTTATTTATTTTTTTATCGTACTGTGAAATTGATCATATTTTTAAATTTTACCTGTCTCTATAGTTATAATAAGTCAATAAACAAAAAGTTGACGTTTTTGGTGAGCTATTATGAATTTATTTGATGCTCCTAGTATTAAACTTTAAAGCAAAACATAATTCTGAGGACTCACGGAAGAATTTAAAAAAAAAATTTAAGTGTTTATGGTAAATATTGGGTTTTCTTTTAAAATAGCTTTACATCGATATCTAAAATATGTTGAGGTTAAAACCGGCAAGGTGAGTGAGCAAAGACGGGTAATGACCTCTTCTATCAGCTATTTCAATTTGGCAAACGATGTACCAAACACCCTGTATAATATGTATATTGTAATATGTTATGTTATATATGTAATATGTATATTGTAATATGTTATGTTATATACTATGTAACCCACTTAAGCCGTATTCAAGATAGTATTTGATCCTGTCAATTTTTTTATTATTTAATTGTAGGTAGAAGTAAAGAAGCGAGACCCAACAGTATCGTTCGCTGTCGGTATGTTAGGCTATCACAAGAAGTACGATTACTTATGTGTGGTCTGT
Organism: Schrankia costaestrigalis; assembly: GCA_905475405.1. Taxonomy (NCBI): domain Eukaryota; kingdom Metazoa; phylum Arthropoda; class Insecta; order Lepidoptera; family Erebidae; genus Schrankia; species Schrankia costaestrigalis. The sequence goes on from FR997832.1 coordinate 11,153,023, forward strand.
GGCTGGGATCTCAAATGTGCCACGGAGTGGAGCAGTCGACGCGTCTACTCTAAAGATTTGGAGTTTGGCGCACAACAGCCGTTCTATAGCGTTATTGCTGTTGACCAGTCGGAACGATATGTAGCGCAAGGTAGGTTACGTTTACTTTTTAATAGTCTTTAAAAGGCGGAGGTTTACTATTCAACTGTTTAGTGTTTTGTATGTTTGTTGCCAAGTTAAGCGGTAAGTCACTGAGAGCCGAATGAGTGAGTCAAGAACGGACTAGTAGTTTTTAAATTATTTTAAACTAGCTGCTATCCCATGACTTCGTCGCGAAAAGTGTGTCACGTACCACGTTAGGACAACATTCTCGGTCAGTGCTATAGTGCATTATATCCGCATCGCGCAGGTTGCAGTAGCCATAATATAAAGACGATTGTTTGAAAACGTTTTCTTAAGTAGTCATTATTTATTTTTTACAGAAAATCTAATACACGTTGATCGTCCTACACGTCTGTATCACTTGGAAGACGTTATTGCCAAAGAATTTAGCTATTTCGACGGTTACTGCTACATACCGAACGACGAGAAACAAAAAGAATATCCAGAGGACGAACCAATCAGAAAACTATACAGGGAACGCGCTGAACAGAAAGCGGCTGATCTACGAAATGCTCTATGAAAATAGGCTCTGCAGTAAGGCTGCAGATAAAATTATAAACCTTTTTTGTAAATAATAATATATTGTATAATATAGTCTTGTTTTAAAATAATCTCTTTTTAAAGAGAAATATATTAGTGGAAAGGTATAATTGATGTAAATGTTATAGTCATGATGTCTACGCATTTCACAATCTTGATGTGTCGCATGTCGATATAATTACTTAATCTTAGATTATAAGATATATGTATAAAATAGTTAATCATTACATTACTATTTCTGGTATTAGGAATACATATTATGTAGATCACTAATGTTAACAAGATATGAACAAGTTATATTGAATTCGGTGGATTTAGTAAATTATGAGTTGGGGTAGTTAAAAATGAAATCAAACAATTGTTATAAAATTATATAAACTGTAACTTAAATATTATCATCATCATGATAATGATGATTTATTATGTCAATTTAAATATAATTTGTATATGATTTTGTGATTAATTCTGTATTTCTTTAAACTTGGTAATAGCTATCAATTTTCTACATATTAGTCACATGAATTTATGTCAAAGGGCGACACTATAACTATACGAAACTTAAGGTATAGTTGTACATGTCTGATTGTTAAAAAAAAAAACTTTAAAAAAGTCTGATATCTTCGAATTTCTCGTCTATTGCTTAATACAAACAGTTAAATAATTCTAATATCTCTACTGAAAACAATATCAACTGAACTATTTTACTGCGGTCTTTAAAAGTAATAGATGTATAGAATAACTCAACATTGTAGTTTTATTATAATATCATATTCTTATTAAGACGCATAGTTCGTGATGTCTCAGAAGTAATAACATACACTATTCAAGTTAAGTATTTATAAGTAAATAAATTATCAAAAACGGGGGGGTTGTTGAGAATTTACGGGAATAATATTTAAAGTTTAAATCCAGCTCAGTTAAAGCATTTAATTATGTACGTTTTCTGCCAATTAAGTCTTTTAAAACAAAACATAACTTAAGCTCAAACTATGTAAAATGTAGTAAGCAAGAGATCAGTGAAATTAATAAATGTATTAACTATGCACTTGTCATTTTATTTATTTTGTCCATTTGGTAGCGAATTATCAGTTATCGACCACCCTATATCATCCTAAAGAAGACGTAAAATCAGAGCCCTAACGTTAAACGTAGGCAATCTAGAGAGGCTTGCTTTCTAATATAATTTAATAATTAAAAATATAATAAGATGCAACTAAAAATTTAAGGTTTGGAATTTATTGTTTATAGGGGCAAGGGTCCAAATCTTGGCACTGCACCAGATTATCAGCACCCCCAACAAGAACTCAAATTATAAGCTTACCATTAATTAATTTGGGATTCCGTTTAAAGAAATAAAAAATAAGATCCTTTTGGAAATATAAACTGGGCCAAACTACATTCTTTGATTAAAAAAAAGCGATTTTTTTTTAAACGCGGGAACATGTCCTTCAAATTACCTACTTAATTTTGACAGTTTCTTATGATCGTAGGTAAGTTCAGGTTTTTTTATTTTACTTTATTTTAGGTCTTTTAGATATTATTTACTGAACCTTTAGGTTTTATTTATAAAATGTTTTATAAGGCTTATCTGACAATGGAAATGAACGTTATCTTGATTTTATGTTCATAAATGAGGTGCTGACATCGGGTTCAATTTTTTTGCGAATTGTTAATTATCGGCACTGGTACCTTTACATGACAAAGTGGTATGTAAAATTGTTAATCCATATTTTTTATTGTAAAGCGTGATTATTTTATGCCTAGAATTCAATATTCTTGGAAAAAGTACTCTATGATTTCGGATTTCATATCCTGGCATGGTGCTGAAACTAACATTGCTAGTTATTTTCATAGTGTTGTTATTATGATCAAAAGAATGTCTATTATTTTTTGGAAATTCTTATATTTATGTTTTTTTTTTCTGAAACTTCGTTTGTTAGGCTAGGTATAAATAAAAGAGATTTTGTTATTAACATTGGATTATTTCATTTATCTACCTAATTTTATGTCTAATTTTAAGGTGCTGATAATTGGCTCGGTCGATGCTAGTAATTGGTGATGGTGGTGCCAATAATTGGTGTTAGGGTAATTATTTAGTCAAACTCATCTAAATAAAATGTGTATGCATAAAGACAATTTTTTATAATAAAAATCAATTACTTAATTAATAGTGAACCGATAAAGCATGTTGTTAAAGTTGTTATCAGTATTATCACTAAAGATAAACGATATTAAAGTAAAACTAACTCGTATGTAAACAGGTAAAAATAGTTACCGTATCGAAACGTTCCTCTACACGCAAAAATTTTATAATCATGGAAGGCCAATTCCAATTACTATTTGATAAAATGAAAATCGAAATGGAAAAACAAACAGTGGAGTTGAGCAATACAATAATGGAAAAAATAGACGAGAAATTACAACCTATTATAGAAGAAAATAAGAAGTTGAAAATTAAAGTTGAAAACTTAGAGAAAAAAGTAGAATACCTAGGAAGAGATAAAAAAAAGCAACTATATAATAATTCACGGGCTGCTAGAAGAGGAGAAATCTACACTAGAGTTACTTCAAAACCTGAAAAAAATGTTTTCCGATGAATTAGGTATATCAATAGAAGACTACGAAGTAAACAAAATCTACCGCATCGGAACATCAAACAAAGGCGAGAAACCAAGACCTACGCTCCTCGGCTTAACTAGCGGGTGGAAAAGAAGTGAAATAATGAAAAACAAGAAGAAACTTAAAGAAATATATATAACTGAAGATTATTCTAAAGATACTATAGAAAAAAGGAAAGCACTACAACCAAAGCTTATAGAAGAAAGAAAAAAAGGAAACCTTGCCTACATAAAATTCGATAAACTCGTCGTCAAGGAAAACAGAAGTTCCAATGATAAAAGAAAAAGAGAAGCTTCAACATCACCTAGAACTGATTTACAGCCAAGAAAACAACAGACAGTCATAGGAGCTCAAAATAACAGAAAAAACGCTTTTAAAATAATGCGAGGGAGATCTAACTCTCTTTCTAACACAACAACAGAGAACAAACAATAGCAATTAAAGAAATGTGATTGGAAACGGAAATCAAATATAAATCAGAATAAACAATTAACACAACAAAACCAAATTATTCTCCCACCACGGCTGGTCACCGAGGGAGTAAAAGACCACCACCCTCTAACAAAAAATCAAAAACTATACATTTCAACCCTTAATACTAGAACTTTGAGAACACCAGAAGCACTGTTAGAACTGGAAAAAGCCCTAATGGACCTAAAATGGGATATACTAGGCATTAGTGAAATGCGAAGAGCAGGAGAATCAATAGAAGAAAATGCAGATTATATAATGCTCAATAAAGGCGAAAATGGAGGGCAGAGAGGAGTAGGCTTTTTAGTTAAAACACATCTCAGAAAGCATATAAAAGGTTTTATAGGAATCTCAGACCGAATTTCAATACTGCAAATAACATTACCCAGTTATACGAAAACATGGACCATCATACAAGCCTATGCGCCCACCGAACTAGCCGACAAAATAGAACATCAATCATTCTATAATAAGCTAGAACAAGTTATAATAGACCATGCAAACAATATTATCATACTAATGGGCGATTGCAATGCCCAAGTAGGAGCCAAACAAAACAATGATGAATACGTGTTAGGCAATTTTGGATATGGCAAAAGAAGCGAAAAAGGACAAAAACTAATAGATTTCTTGCTCGAACATAATCTTATACTACTGAACAGTCTATTTAAGAAAAAGACAAACAATAAATGGACCTGGATGTCCCCAGATGGAAAATATAAAAACGAAATTGATTACATTACAAGCAGTCACCCTAAATTTTGTACAGACACATCAGTAATATCGAGTATAAACTTTAACACAGATCATCGTATGGTAAGAGCTTCATTTAACATAAACCCACCTAAAAAGACCAGAAGGCCCGCTGTCGAACAGAATAGTGATAAGTACATTAGAAATCAATAACCTCAAAATAAACTCCATGAAAATAATTTTTAGCGAAATATCAAAAACAGATACAAAACAGGTAGAATCTAGCTATGATAAACTTCACAAAAACCTTACCAGCATCAATACCAGAAAGAAGGAACAGTATAAATACAGCTTAAGTGAACCAACAATGCTGTTGATAAATGAGAGGAAACATCTGTTTAATAATAAAATGAGAAAGCAAAATATCCAAAAAATAACTGAACTAAGCAAGAAAATAAGAGAAGGCATTAGAAAAGATAGAAAATCAAAGCGACTACAGACTCTTGTAACACACATCGTAAAAACAGGAGGTATCAGAAAAGCTCTCAAAGAACTACGAGAATCAAACAACTGGATACCAAATTTGAAAAATAAACTGATACACGTCACGAATCGAAAAGATATAAACAAAACAGCCACAAAATTCTACCAAAACCTGTACTGTAACAGAGAAACCGCAAACGAGAACATATTATATGCCAGCTCAACAATCCCCCCTACAAACCTAAACTCCGAACCTGAGATACTACCTAGTGAAGTGAGGCAAGCAATACTTAGTCAGAAGCTAGACAAATCGCCAGGCCCTGATAAGATCACAAATGAACTACTGAAGGGTACCTTGGATGAACTCGTCCCGATACTAACTAAAATATTCAACGACATTTTAATATCAAAACATATTCCAAAACAATGGGAAACATCACATATAATACTAATACATAAGAAGGGCCCTAAAGAAGACATAGACAATTATAGACCAATTAGCTTGATGTCCAATCTGTATAAAGTGTTCCCGCAGGGCAGCGTACTAGGCCCAACCTTATTCTTAATTTACATAAACGAATTGTGCGAAATGAATCCTCTGCAAGGCAGAATAATATCATATGCTGACGATACTCTTATTTTGGCTTCTACTAACACCTGGAATCAGACTTATGAAGCGGCTCAGAATGCTTTTAATGCGGTAACGGAATGGCTCTCCAAAAATGTTTTGACGCTGAATGCTGATAAAACAAAATTCATGACCTTTGCTATTAGAAATAAACCTGATGTTAGTAATAGGAAAACACTACTGATAGCTCATTGCTGTCGAGGAAAACCATATGTATTAGGTACTTGTTCATGTCCTCAGCTCGAAGAAACTAAACATTTTAAATACTTAGGTGTAATCTTAGACAGAAATTTAAGCTTTGCTAAACACATAGACTTGCTAGCTGGACGAATCCGTAAATCCATAGTACTTTTTAAAACCATAAGACACGTTGCGGACCCAAAACTAGTTAGGCAGGTCTATCTCGCACTATGTCAGTCATTGATCACATATTGCATCACTACCTGGGGTGGTGCTCCAGCCTACAAACTAAAGCGATTGGAGATAGCCCAAAGGGCGGTTCTTAAGGTCAGCACTTTTCGCCCGTTCTTATTTCCCACAACTTTACTTTATGAAAAGTGTGAGGTGCTTACTGTAAGAAAATTGTTTATTTTGGCCACAATTCTAAAACAACACCGTGAATTACATTTCGACCCCCAAAAAAATTCATCTCGACGGCAAAACAGAGTTTGTGATTCTAAAAAGCAGTTTCGCACAGCTTTTAGCCGAAAATTTTTCTGTTCACTTGGTCCATACCTATATAATAAAATAAATATGTACTTCAATTTCAATATACTCACTAAACAACCTCAAATGTAAGAAAGCTGTGGAAGCTTGGCTAGGGACTTTAGATTATGACAAGACTGAGCAACTATTAAAAGTTGTAAGTTAGACTAATGCTATTATGTTACCTTTCAATAGTCCTTCAATTAAATGGTACATGATTTTTATAATTTAATTTTCTATTTATCGTTATATTCATAGGATAATTATTTCAGATTCGTACACACCCTCTCACACACACACACGTACATTTCCACTATACACACAGAGAGGTTCAGCTACATGTTATAACATTATATGGTAATTGTTTAATCTATGTATATTAAGTAAGTAGTTTTAGCTAGAATGTAAAAATTATAAATGTTCGGGGAGTGGCGCCGAAAGCTGAAATACAGGTTTCCACCTAGTTCGGCAACGGATGCTGTTTTTCAATTGTATAGATCATTTTCTCTAGCCTATGTATAAAAACACATTGTAAACAAATTTACTGAAATAAAATCATCCTGGGGCGAATAAGTACAGTATTGGATGAAAACCAACCCATGGAACAGGCCGGCTTCAGAAAAGGTTTCTCCACAATAGACCACCTACACACAGTGAAACAAATCATGGAGAAGTCTAAGGAGTACAATGAACCTCTGTATATGGCTTTTATAGACTACACCAAAGCCTTCGATAGTATCAGTCACGAAGCTATCTGGGAGAGCCTAGAGAAACAGGGTATTCCCTACACTTACGTCACAATTATACAAAACATATACGCGCATAGTAAAGGAAGAGTTCAATTGGAAGCGTTAGGGGAAGAGTTCAGGATTGGAAGCGTTAGGGGAAGAGTTCAGGATTGGAAGAGGAGTCAGACAGGGAGACCCACTCTCTCCCAAGCTATTTTCCGCGGTATTAGAAAATATTTTCCAAAAACTGGATTGGGACCAATGCGGCCTAAGCATAGATGGAAGAAAACTTAATCACCTGAGGTTTGCAGACGACATTGTCCTATTCGAAAAAGACCCATATATTCTAGAGAAAATGATTGAAGACCTAAGGAAACAAAGCGAGAACATCGGACTATACATGAACCTAAACATGACTAAAATATTAACAAATAGAAAACATTTGATGATAAAAATTAATAACCATCCTCTCGAATATGTGGAAGAGTATATTTACCTGGGACAAATCATCTCACACACCGACCAATCCACCAAAGAAATAAACAGAAGAATTGCAAACACCTGGAAAAAATATTGGTCCTTGAAGGAAGTAATGAAATCCAAAGAAACAGGGACAGGAATCAAACGTAAAGTTTTTGACACCTGTATCCTACCTTGCCTCACATATGGCTGTGAAACCTGGTCACTCACTAAACTCCAAAGGGACAGTCTAGTACATTGCCAAAGAGCTATGGAGAGGAGCATGATAGGCGTCAAAAAACAAGATAGGCAAAGAAACACCTTTATAAGATCAAAAACCAGAGTAACAGATGTGCTAGATAAGATAGACCAACTAAAGTGGAGGTGGACAGGCCATCTACTACGATGCACACACGACAAATGGAGCAAGGTAGTTACTGAATGGTACCCTAGAGATGGAAAAAGAAATAGAGGAAGACAAGGGAAAAGATGGGAAGATGAAATAAAGCTAACAGCGGGGCCCAACTGGAGGAGAGTTGCAAAGGACAGAAAGCAATGGAAAATGTTAGAGGAGGCCTATGCCAAGAGGCACACTGAACTTAGAGACTTTCTATAAAGAAAACAAAATATAATATATTGTAATACATAGTTCAGGATTAAAGGCTGATTGATTGATTGAACTCGTATGTACTTACCGTAAAACCTTGCTTCATGCCAAATTTCAAAATTATGACTGGAAGTTGACTCGATTTTACCGAACGTTGTTTGTCAAGTGTAATTTTGGCAAATGATTTGGTCAAACAACTGGACCCTGTAAAGATTTCTAGTTAGATGTTTTGCTCCATGTGCTATTAGCTAACTAGACTTCTCGCCTTGTTTGACGCTACTTGGACTAGATAAAATAATCCGAGTACCCTAGCGCTTCCTCTCAAGAACGTGAGCTCTCCCTAAATACCCTTAGCTCTCCCACCCACCTCTTCCCTCGGGAAGCGCTTCCTCTTAAGAATGTGAGCTCTCCCTAAATACCCTTTGCTCTCCCCACCTCTTCCCTAGGGAACACCCGCCCTCTTTCATCGGGAACGCGAACTACGCTCGGAAACCCCTCATCTCCATCGGGAACCTCTACCTTCAGGACAAACCATTTAGCGCGCTCTTCTTCATTCCTTCGGGAACCTCCTCCCGGTCTTCCCTCGGAAACATGTTTCCTCCCCTTATTCGCTATATGGCAGATTCTGTATTGGACAGATTCGCGATTAGGCAGATTCGCTACTGGACAGGTTCTCTATTGGACAGAATCTGAATTGGTCAGAATTATAATTCGGCAGAAGTACAGTTAATAAAAGTAAAGTTAATGTGAGATTATTTATTCAATTTAAGTATAGAAAAAAAAACAGAAACATTAAATCATCGGTCATATCACGCTAGAACAAATATACATATATTCAACAAACAAACAACAAATATATATATATCGGTCATATCATGCAATTTATTTTGCATAATCGCTTCAGACATTCTAACACGCTTATTTCGATATTTAAGGCTGCTTGAACAACTATGTTTATGTTTATTTTTTTTAACAAATTCGAGTTACGCCGCTTTTCTTTGCAATAAACTAGACTTTTTTAACTTAACATCCTGAAATCGCGATTCTTTTTTCAATAGGTCAATGAAATTGTTTAAGTGTAGGTATGTATATAATATCAAAAACTGTAAATTATTAAATTATGAACTCCCACTCACAAAAAAACCGTAGTGGTTTAAGTGAGTGGTTTTTAACAAAGATATAATGTGAATATGTTTTGTACAATAAAGAAAAAAAAAAAAAAAAATGAACACCGCCTTTGCTAGGACCAGCAAGCTCCATCGTTTTTTTTATAATCTAACAGTAACTAATTAAAAATAGTTAAACTATGTTCATTAAATACTATTTATAAACTTCAATTTTCATAAATGTGTCTAATTGACATGTAAAACAATAAAGTATGTAGCATAAGAGTGGCCTGATTGTCAGAAGGTTTTCAAGGAGTTCTTATCTATGCACAGAAGTAGTTTCTATTAAGTACCTACTTCTCTAGATACTTCTCCGAACAACGTGTTCGGGTGGTTGTGAAACGAACATACGACATAAAAAAAGATAAATAAATAAAATAATAAATTGTGTGCTCTACTGTACAATTTCAGCCATATAGCGAATCTGCCAAACAGCTATTCTGTCCAATAGAGAACCTGTCCAGTAGCGAATCTGCCTAATCGCGAATCTGTCCAATACAGAATCTGCCATATAGCGAATAAGGGGTTTCCTCTCTTCTTAAGGAACCTATTTCCACTCTTCCCTCGGGAACCTATTACCGGTCTTCCCTCGCGGACACATTTTCGTTCTTACCTCGGGATCCTATTCCCGTTCGACCCTCGGGAAATTCATCCCGCTCTTCCCTCGGAAACCTATTCCCGGTCTTCCCGCGGGAATCCCCATCTTCCCTCGAGAACCTTTTACCGGTCTTCCCTCGGGAACATATGCCCGGTCGCCTTTGGGAACTTATTCCTCCATTATATTCTACGAGTATGTGAACACGACAACGATGTGGTTGGAGAGCACCAAAATTTGTTTATTTTATGTTTAAATAAAAGGTAGTAATTATTTAATGATCAGTAGGTAATAACAATAACAATTTGGACGTGATATCTATGGGTAGTGACAGACCGACTAACCGAAAAAGTCAGTCCTTGCCTGCTGGAGCAAGTCTTTTAGTTCTTCTTCTATCTTGACTTCTTATTCAAACTTTTATTATCCCAACTCATCCACTTAATAAGTCATGGACTGTACACATTCTGTGCAGTTACTACGGAGAGGATTTTTTGACATTAGATCCTTCTAAGTTATAGGGTAAACCACGATAGTTAACTACACAATAAAAAACCAAAATGTACAAATTATTTTTATTAATTCCTCTTGCAGTGCTTAATAGTTGCTGACAATTTAAGAACGAGATCTTGTAGTTAAACATTATTATTTACATTTAATGTGTTTGGCTTTGCTGCCTCCTGTTTAGTAATGGCACTATGTACTAATCGAAAGCAAAATCCATTACGCTAAGAAAGACATACATTCTCAGCAAATCATGCTTTATACAGCAGATACATTAAGTACATATAATATTAATATAGCCAGTAAACAAATTTACAGTATTCGTAATTTATTTAAAATAACTTGGCAAAACAAAAATATGAACGAATCCCAGGAACCTTACAAAGCTATTTTTGGCAAACATATAAGTCAACACGCATTAATTTTAATTCAGACGCTTTGGGACTATCTACGACTAAACACTGCAATTTTAATTTCATTTGCAAAGAGAAATTTTATATTTATCCTGTGAGCTTAAATTTCACATCGTATGAAAATTTTTATATTTACGTCATCTATTTTGTCACTAAATGATTACATGTACGTGGAAGGTGTGAAGCATATTATTGATGCTACATTAACTACCGAATTAGACCAAATTATTATTACTTCCAGTGAGCTAGGTTTTTGTAAATTTAATTTAGAGAATAGTGTTTGCTATTTTATAAGTACCTGCTTAGTAAATATACATGCAATTGATATTGAAAAATCAGACAATAATTTTTCACTCAATTAAAGCTTTTCTATCAACATTGAAGTATTATTTTAATATTAGCTACGAAATTAAAATGCCATCAATTGAATTTCATTAGCTTACTTATTTAGAATTTTTTAACAGTTTGATATTTGTCTTAACAAACTTGTATTCCAAATAAACGATAAAGTATAATGTAACCTTATTTGCTAACAAAAAATTAGAAACTTACATTGGCAGCAAATTAACTATCGTCGCAGTTCATTTAACTATATCTTGATAAGTAATTGTATAATTACAATCTAGTTATTATTAGTAGAGACCAGAGATTGAACACGCGACGACAGGGTGAGATTCAATGCTATCAATAATATTAAATCTCACCCAAATTATAATTATTAAAAGTTAACATTTAAGTAGGTATAGAAAGCAAGTTAACCTATTTAAATTAAAATTATATGTATAGGCATATTATATAATTCCACCACTACAAATTTTACAAGTGACTGGAACAACATGTTTAAATAAAGCAAAATTATAACTTGGAACTCATAAATCGCGTAACATGTTGAGTACATTTGGATCAAGTTTGGTTACAAGCTAATAAGTAATTGTTTAACTATAAGTTAGTGATTGGGGTACGCCATTGACAGTCTTTGATTTCAGGACCCCGTTTTCATAAGACATTATTGTCTCACGTCCATTCTCAGTCACCCTGGAACAAAAATATTATCATTTTAATTTATTTATACTACTAATATGTAGATGGAAGCTGAATCACGTTAGAAGGCACGTAAGAGAGTTGACCCAGTAGACGTTCAATGTACGACCACTAAATAAGTTATACCATAAAATAAGCTATTTATTAATTTAAAAATATCCAAATATTAAGGAAATATCCGCTAACCCGCATATCTAAATTAAGTAAAACTTCTAAAATACGAATATATTTTCATAGACATAAACAGACAATTAACTCACTTCTTAGTAGTGATCTTCTTCCCGCTAACAACACGCGTGGTAGTGGTAGTACTTCTCATATTAGCACTACCGGGTCCTGCTAGCGAGCTGTTGTAAGTCGAGAACGATGTGAAAGTGTTCCCATTGCCCGCGGCGTGTGCAAAGATGTCGTCTAGCCCTTGCATGCCGAACCCGAATGGATTGAACAGGGATGATGTGAGTGATGTACTTGGATGACTTCGACGACCGTGATGCCTGTGGTGATGACCATGACCGTTGATTTCTGAAAACAATAGATTTAATTAAACATTGCGACTACACATTTACATATATTTTGAGAAGTGTTAACTTCTGAACAAAACTTAAACAAAACTGTTAAGTTTTGTTTAAATTCGACCTCTATTAAAATTTAATTTACTTAAAGTCGTCATTATAGTAGCCCGGTAGGCACGCCATTGCAGATTCAGACCTGCAATTTTCTAATCAAAGTAGGAACAACAAAACAAATGAGTTGTTATTGTAATTGTGTTGAGAAATAAACGAACTTGAACTTGAAATAAGATATAGTTTTCTTTTATGTTATTAGAGGATTATGGGACATAACAGCTTGTGCTCTAGGGTAGGCTTATCAATGCTCTGCCCAACGCGACGTCTGTCCGTTACCTCTTTATCATCAGGGGGCCTCCTATTTTTCTGCCACTTTAATGCAATAAAAATAAAGCGTAGCTTTGGGCCATCATCTCCACTCCGGGAGGTACTCCAACAGTGGAAATTATGACCCGATCTATTTCATAAAATGGCATTGAATTATTGAGTAATTAAGTGAAATATGCAGGGTGGGGAGACCCCTCACACGGTGGACCGACGACCTCATAAGGACGGCGGGAAGCCGGTGGATGAGGGAGGCGCAGGACCGCACAAGGTGACAATATTTAGAGGAGGCCTATGTCCAGCAGTGGACGTCAATTGGCTGAGATGATGAAGTGAAATATGTTGAAAACCCCGGTACATGTTTAATAACTTACCAGCAAATAAATCGCCAAATGGTGATCCACCGAAGAACTCTCTGAACACATCCTCTGGATCTCGGAATGTGAATGGGAAACTAGCGTAGCCGAAGTCGTAATCTTCGTCAGTTGCGGAGCGCCTACCTCTACCGTTGTTCAGACCCTCTTTGCCATATTGATCGTACACCCGCCGTTTCCTTTCTGCAAAAATAAACATATATTTAATAAATATATTTCTTTTATTCATATATCATCATGATTTGGTTTTTTATTGTCAGGGCTAAGGAAAATAAAAAAGCTAGGGCAAGCACTTAGTCAGATGAAACACAATAGGTTCCCTATGTTGTCTAGGCAGAATAACAATACACACCACGTACACGTACAAAAATACGAGTTTTATCTATTAAGGGGGAGATATAACTAGCATTACAATATTGCACGGAAAAACTGGAAAGTACCCTATACCCACTGACCTGGTTAATGCTGTATTAGTAAGGGAAGTTTCTCTACATTATAGGAAAGAATAAACGGGACTGATCATACAGTAGGTCACTGACTGGCCCAATGACTGGTAGAAAAACTCGCAGATAAAACAGAAATTAGGGTAGTCGATATGCAAGGAAACTTGGCCTATTGATACGTCTAAGGCCATAGGTATTGGGTTTTGGCTTTTGAATTAAGGTTTCCTTCACTCACCTAGTTAATAATAATAATATAGTTAATATTTCCAAGGCAACACGTTACCTAGTTTGCTTATATATACTCAGGGTGTAATAGATTTTAAGATTTTCTATTCTTAGTCCGTTACTATACGAAAAGCTAATTGTCAAATGTAAAATAGTACCAACATGTTATACACTATGTTAAGTACGGGCTTGTGACGTCACATGCTTGTTTGGTCAAAACATATTTGTCCTGTTTAATTGTAGGCATTTATTGTGTGCGTTTCGACTGCTCGGCCACGGCACGCAAACAGAAAAAAAATTAGTCAAGGATTCTGTCGAAATTTGTCGAAACCGAATGGCACAAACTAAAAATTTGTCGAAGTAGAAATAAAGAAGTTATAGGGGTCTAAACGTGGCCGCGCGAACGAAACGCGGAGGATTGCGCGGCCACGGAGATCTCAGCAACTACTTGAGCTAGAGATCTAATTCTTTTTGTAAATAAATGGCTGAATTTGTCAACAATTGTCGAAAAAAGAATCACAAGCCCTAGATCAATACTTTACTAGATATTCACCTTTGAAGTCATGGCCGCGCAATCCTGCACTTGTGATTTCTTTAATGTTGATTATTTCTTTCAAACTAAGACTTTAGACAGTGAAATTGGTGTTGACAGCAAGGTTTTAATTTGTCGAAACTAATGAAAGCAATAGACTCTACTAAAGTTTAGCCATATAGACGAAATCAGAGGAAAACAAAAAGTTCATGGCCGCGCAATCGAAACGGTACTTTGGACGCTGATATCTCAGTAACTATTATTGCAAGGATATTTGTGTTTAGATTTATTTATTCTATATATTAACCTTATTGTAATGAGATATCGTTTGATCCTCAGAACAGTTCTCAAGCCGTGTAATCTCAAAAATAATGATACCCTATACAATGTTCGAGCAGAGTAACCATAATTTCGATTTCATTAGGATATTCCTCTAATGGGAGACTATCATTTTTATTTAAAAAAAAACAATAAAGTCACTCCTTTAGTGCGTGCATGTAATGAATATAATAGGTTGAATGGTAAAGTCGATACATTCCATACGATATATCCTGTCCCATCACAGTTCACACATAAAAATATGATAGTCCGTTAAATGTGAATGTTTCCTTAAAAGCAAATCACTTAAAATTAACACACAGTACCTATACACAGTATTTATCTCCCGATTCAAATCGACACACAGCTGAGTTTTAAACGAGAATAACATTCCTCTGCAACTAAACAGTGTTGCAAACTTTATTTTTCCACGGAGTGAAAAAGATTGTATTAAGCTCGAATGTATAAAAAAATAATAGTAGATACATGTTAAAATCTTAATAATGGGTGTATTATTTTCTTTATTTTTTTATTTTATTTCAGTAAGTTTTAGCGACTATCGTTAACAGAAAGGAAAGTGTTGATTCTTTAATAATAATATGTATTATTTCATATTTTAATTTAGTTTTGATATTATTTCGTTAGATGTGTTAAAATCAATACCCGAATAATGTTCATTAACAGGCTACCAACACTGTACATTAAAATGCGCGATACATCATGTCATTGTTTCAAAGGCAAACTGATAGAAAAGCTGATGTTTAAAACTGAAAAATGTAACTTTTATTGTAATATTATTCATAATTGGTTACGAAAATAATGATTTTGGTAAGAACGTAGCGTACGATTTTGAGTTCACGGTCGTGTAACGTACCAAAAAGTCGTATGAGTACGATTTAAATCGTACGGCTGGCAACACTGGATCAAAGCCACTACTATTCGGCCGTCCCGCCTGGTGCGGTGGATCGCTCGCCAACAAATGTGCGAGTGAGAAATCATAATCTTAGAGTGAGAGCGCAAAAGGCTAATTTTCGCTTGATCCTTCCGGTTTCGTAGCGCAATCGTTGGCAAAATTGCTTTAAATTAGACCTTGAAGCTTTTGGGTTATCCAATTGTTGTAAAGTAATTATAACATTTCAATTTTTATTTTAAAATAATAGGTATAACAATGGGTGTAAATAAAAATGTTTGTGTGGTGTTATAAAACCAAGATGTAAGTAAATCTTGTAATGCTACACGGCACAGAATATCTTTTAAATATCACTACACACACAGTAAGTTCCTAAAGAATCATGCGATCGATGTACGAAAAATAACTAAGGCGATGACAAAACAGTACAAATACATACTTATTAAATATCTTTCGTCTTTAAAAATAATTAAATTATAATGGAGTCAATAGTTCCTTGATAATATTTGTAGCATACAATAATTTACTATGATTAATAAAAAGGAATTTCCTAATGAAATCGAAATTATGGTTACTCTGCTCGAACATTGTATAGGGTATCATTATTTTTGAGATTACACGGCTTGAGAACTGTTCTGAGGTTCAAACGATATCTCATTACAATGAGGTTAAAATATAGAATAAATAAATGTAAACACGAATATCCTGGCAATAATAGTTACTGAGATATCAGCGTCCAAAGTACCGTTTCGATTGCGCGGCCATGAACTTTTTGTTTTCCTCTGATTTCGTCTATATGGCTAAACTTTAGTAGAGTCTATTGCTTTCATTAGTTTCGACAAATTAAAACCTTGCTGTCAACACCAATTTTACTGTCTAAAGTCTTAGTTTGAAAGAAATAATCAACATTAAAGAAATCACAAGTGCAGGATTGCGCGGCCATGACTTCAGAGGTGAATATCTAGTAAAGTATTGATCTAGGGCTTGTGATTCTTTTTTCGACAATTGTTGACAAATTCAGCTATTCATTTACAAAAAGAATTAGATCTCTAGCTCAAGTAGTTGCTGAGATCTCCGTGGCCGCGCAATCCTCCGCGTTTCGTTCGCGCGGCCACGTTTAGACCCCTATAACTTCTTTATTTCTACTTCGACAAATTTTTAGTTTGTGCCATTCGTTTTCGACAAATTTCGACAGAATCCCTGACTAATTTTTTTTCTGTTTGCGTGCCGTGGCCGAGCAGTCGAAACGCATACGCATTTATTATGTAGATGTACAGTCATGGTATTTAAAGGTCCGCCACCTTAAGGTCTATTTTCGTGTGCATAAGCAGTATGAGCTATACTCTGCTTTACCGATTGAATATGACATAATATTTCAGTCAATGGTCGGTCGGCTGTCATTAGTAGGGATGACAATACAATATCGGTTACCTAGGCTACAAAATTAGTCTTTCGTGAATGCTCGCAAATCGGAAGTAATATTTATTATTATTCAACATTATTTATTTAATGTTCAAGTTTTATATTCTGTGGCTATAGGTATAATAAATTATTAATTAAACAGTAATAAACAAACAGTAATAGACATAGACAATGAAACAGAGGATATCACAGCAAATTAAAAGTTTGTAATGACTAAACAGGCCTGTTGGCAGAATTATCGATTAACTTAGCAGCCATTATTAAAAATAGAACAGAACAGACTAAATAGTTAATTAAAAAGGTTTGATGTTGACATGTAACTAGACGTAAGCCAAAGGTGAAAATGAACTTGAACCTTATTATCATACTGTGTGAGTATAATTTTATGTGTTTTGTCTATACAATGCTTTAGTTTCAAAAGGTACTAAGAGTTTTGGGCTTCACAAACGAATGAAAAAGAAAACTGGCGGACGTTTTCGGTCGCCCACTGTACATATTGTTGAATAATTTAAGTATATTTATCAGTAGTTTAAAAGCTAATCACAGTACAAGTTCTGCTAAGTTTGAGACTACTTAGATAGCATTTAATGAGGACTTGTTACTGTAAAATCTGCCAAATCCAACAGTTTTAGCGTGAATGAGTACTTAATAAACATCAATACATACATTCTCACAAATATAAGCTTCGTCATGTACTGTAGTCTATTATAGTACGTATTTATAAACAATGCAGTATATTTTTGTACATAACCTTTCTGTATAATTGTTCTTGTTTTTAGTTTAGAGTACAATAGAAAGTTATTGTATTGTATTATGTACATTCGTCACAAAGTATTGTTTTCTTTAAATCGATTTTGATGACTGTGTCTCGTGACCCTGGCTTACATGCAAAAGGACTAAGTTGGTAAACCTCATATAGGACCTTCAAGACACCTGGCTACTGCGGTCTAGTTGCTGTGGGGAAGAACCTTTAAAAGGTTTCTTACGTAAAGACAAAAGGTGCTTATCAATAATAGACACATATTTTACCTAGGTGGTTTTATATACATATTAGTCACATCTATGTGACGGAGTAAGAATACAATATGTCACCACCCCATCTCATCCCATGGGTGTCGTAAAAACCGACTAAGGGACTATCCGTGAATATTATCTTTACGAAATAAAAAGGAAAACTTGAAATTAAACCATATACCAATCCATATGGACAGCGTGGTATTAGTAGGCCAAGTATCCCTCCGTCACGGGAGGAGGCCCGTCCCTGCAGTGGGACATTAATGGGCTGTTATGATCAGTTACAATAAGTGCTTAACAATAGACAGACCGTTAACTCACAAGGATATAATTATTTTCTCGTTGAATCAAAGTATAAGTTATTTCAAGAGAAATAAACTTCGTCAAGTAAGTACCTAGTACCAAGTAAGTACCTACCTACCTGTAGCGATGTTTTACATAGTGGCTACCTAGCTATTTGCAGTTACAGTTATTGCACTAGCCGATCAATACTAGACGTCATACGCGACACACCATCGACAAATACGACTAACGTAAATAACCAGTTCGATCTAGAATAATATTCATTTTTATCAATACTGTGGTATCATGCATACTTTTGACACATAATATCTTTAAGGCAAAAGGATTTTTGATTATATTTACGTAAAATGTTCAGGAGAATGATAAGTATTTGGTCATTTATGCTAACAGGAACAATCGATTTACTTCACAATGTAAAGAAACTATGATCACATTATTAGATTTTTTTTTAAACAGGGTTTCCTTGATTGACGGAGTGAAGCTTAGCTTACAAATACCACGCTATTGGTAAGGTGTTTGTTTAGACAATCCCTTTCTTTGCAAAATATTAGGCCTACTTAATTAATTATATTGAAATTGTAATAGGTTTACGATAGGTACGTAACAGACGAAAAGAGATGAGATTTTGTATTCATAAGCAGTTATAAAAGGGACAATATTATGTTTCATTTGTGAGCTCTTAATTTAGGTAGATACGAGTTATAACTTTAGGCTTTATCGCAAACCTAAATAAATATTGATCAATATGTTAATTAATTACTAACAAACTAGGTTATCATGTTTGTTGAAACTGTGTTGACTTAAATGCCAGTTTAGTTTAATTTACTTTTAAATTTGGTTTTGACAGATATATCACAGCACAGCTAATAATATCATAATTTGTATGTTTAGTTGAACGCGCTTATCTCAGAAACGATTAGTTCTAAGTACTTCTAATTCAGATGTTGGATTAGACAGAAAAAGAACGATAATGGTATCTCATGGATACCGAAGCTACATTATTCTCTTTGTACATCAGAATAAGGAAGTTTTTACTGCTTAATTAAGAGATAGTGGCTGATACAGTGACTAATAAGTAATACATACTTAAATTACAGATGTATAATTTTACATGAATCGAGACAAAGTTTTAGAAGATCTAAGAATATTCTCGATGTCTAAATCGATCTGACGTATTCTCATAGACCAGATAAGCCAAAGCTTAAGTGTATTTTAATAACAGTAACATTAGAAAGGAAAAGTGAAATCAAGAAAATGATATCTTTAAAAAGAAACAAAAGGAAAACGACGTTTAAAACGCAATAGACTGCTCCAGAAATTATTCGCAATGATAGTAATTAACTGGTTAAAGACTTCCTCGTTTTCATAGTAGTACCGTTACAATGACTCGCCAAATATATGTATTCATTTTACTCATCGTCGTCGAGGTGATTCATTAAACGCGTAGGAGATATTTGTAACTTGCATACGAATATGTATTTATATGAACATTTTATATTTCTTGTAAACAAGAATGTATCTACTGACATCATATTATAAGTAATGCTTTTACATAACTATAATAAAACCAACCAAGAAATTAGTGCTGTAAAACAAATATTACTAACTAGGATTTTGACCCCGTGAAACCTCGGACTCCCTCCTAGGTTGTCGTTGTCTTTAGAATAAAAGACTTGAAAGTCTAGGAGGAGACAACGCTTCTATAATAATTATTATTCGTAAAAGCTAATTTACTTTGAAATAATATTTTTATATCAAACACTTGCCATAATGGTCACTTTACAATTCAGTGGAAGAATGGAAGAAAAGGAATCCTATGTCTTTTGTCTAACTGTTGGTACAGTTATTAAAGGGCTTTTATGTATGAAAATATTGAAATAGTTGTTTGTTACACAAAAAAGTATTTGTTAAAAAGGACCATTTACCATAGTAAATTTGTTAAGTAATAAAACTAACACAAAAAAAAACTGCAATCACAAAGCTTAGCTAAAGTTAGGGTTTGCTCACACGAAACTCACGAATTAGTAAAAATGTTAACTCAACCCACAAAAATAAATATTTGGCAGGATATTAAAAATTAGGTTTTGAATATTATCATAACAATATCCTATTCCATTTCAATAGAATTGGATCATTGGCCTATGAGGGATATTACAATTAAAAATGATAATATTCATAACAACTAATAAGCCAATTTTTCATTACATGGACAGCTACCAAAAAAGCGGTGGAATGGCGTGTCTCCAAAAAACCCTTTGAAGTTAAAGTGCCGATGCCCATTGACTCCATTCTTGCTTGTATATCTGTGCGCGTAGTGACTGGATCCCCGTGCATCATAAACTTTCCGCTTGTTTGCTACCCAACAATAAAAATCAATATATACTAAGTACCAATAAAAAAACTTCTAAAAGGTACATCATTATTTGAGTGCAAGAACACTATGTGTACAAATAAATTTGTATCACAGTTGTATTTGCGGCTAGTATCTAGGTTTAGATAATGACATTGTACAATATGTTTAGTAAGCTGCAGTTGATACATTGATTGTTGTTTAAACAGTCAATGATACTTATTCCTGTTTTAAAAGAAAACCATGAAAAGACCAACTATATATATATAGACACAGACAACAGATAAATCTAATATAATTGAAGCAATAACTAATAAGCTCCTACATATTAGTATACTTTAAAATAATTAGACAAAATGTGTAAACTCTTTACAACATGTAGGTACTTATATCTAAGTAGAGAATAATCAGCATCAATCATTCTTTAATAAAAATAATTTGAAAATAATGGAAAAATTTAAGCTTCAGTCAGGATTTGAACCTGCGTCCTCAAATATACAGTAAGAGACCCCCCATGCTAGCATGACGACGACGCTCTAAAGACACTTGTGTGGGGGGGTCTCTAACCAATGCCTTTTTTGTAATATATTGTATACTTTATTATCTGTAGGTATACAACTTAATTATGCATAATAATAACTGTTTGTTTATTATTCAAGGCCTTTATAATCTCTCCTCATGTTTGCTAATATAAAAATGTTATAAAGTAATTTTAATAGAATTATTATAATATAATACAAGACTTAAGAGAATCTTGTACAAAGACTAAAATTAAAACAATTACAATAAAATCATTACCAAATAGTTACAGATTTAATACCATGAATAATAATTCAGTTATGCAAATTATACAAGATAACATTAAATACTCCAGATAAACAAACATTTATTATTATATAAACTTAAAATAATAATATTTAAAACATTTACTCACCATCTGATAGTACTTCGTAAGCTTCAGATATTTCTTTGAATCGTCTATTTGCTTCATCAGCATTGTCTGGGTTCTTGTCTGGATGCCATTTCAATGCTAACTTTCTGTAACTAAGAAATAAAATAGCATTATTAAAATGTATAAATCTCTTCAATTTGTTCAACTGCTTGAACAGATAGTTGAACATACTGGACTAGAGGTTCTGTAAGCATGTTAAAACACAACTAAGGAAGAAACGTTACATGCTATCACATACATAGAAAGTAGGCAGTCATGCTATATAGTTTTATTATTGGGATAACATTTGGAACTTCACTGAATATTTTACATTAGACAACATGGAGTCAATTTGATTGGTATAAAAAAAGGACTTAATCTCACACCAATCATATTAGTACATGTCATCACTTAGTCATTAAAAATAACAGTACTGTTATGATACACATTAAGGAAATAGTTATTAACATCTTTTAATTTATAAACATATTATGAAATCAAACTAAAAAACAATAGAAAACAATGTAGAAATTTGGATATTTATTTTATTACTCCGGCAGTCATAATGCTAAGACATGAAAGGCACAAGAACATGGTTCAAGCACTATTTCAGGCTCCATTTATATCTATAGTTTTCCAGGTTGTTTAAATAACACAAATAATAATACTATGTAAAAACAATAAATACTTACGCTTTTTTAATTTCAGCCTCTGAGGCAGCCCGAGTAACACCTAATACCCTGTAATAGTCCACCATTGCTGGTCTCCCTTAAGGGGTTTTATGAGATCTGGAATAAATAAAAAGAATGTTAAAAATTAATTTGTTTAATATAGTTTAAAACAAAAAAATCCAAAAATCAGGAACCTTCTAAAATCTTGGATGACATTCTTTCAAATGTAAAGACAACCTATAGCACTACATAAAATGGATCTTATGTAATTGTTTAACATGATGAGGTACACTGAATGCTTTATATAATTACTAATTTCATATTATAATAGCATTTAATTTGTAGTTATGTCATATTAATAATAATATAAGTCACTAGCGGCCCATCCCAGCTTCGCACGGGCATTATTGTCCCGTTTTTCTGTTCAATTTTTCCTGAGTTTTCTTTGCTATAAACCTCACGGAGCCCGAGACCTTTCCAACGAATGCAAAACCCTGGAAATCAGTTCGTGCGTTCTGGAGTTATAGTGTCAGGAAGGAAAACCCGACTTATTTTTATATAGTAGATAATGTCATCACCACAAATTATCCTAACAGTTATGTAAATGTTTGCTAAACCTTTGCAGTTGTTGTGGTTGCAAAGATAAGAAATTAAAAAAGTATTGTTTGTGTAGTAAATTGTAAAATAGTCAATTCTTTAATGGATATGGTTGAGTGGAGTGTAAATATGCTGTTAATATTATTATTAACAGCATATTTACACTAGAAGCAGTTATCTGCTTCTAGACAATTTTAATAGTCCAAAGTTTGATGAATTTTGAAAATCATTAAACACAGAAGGAATGATCTTATGAAGGAAAAATCCCTGTTATCAGAATACAAAAGATAGAAATATGACACATTCAGAGGGATTCAATTAAATATTACAACTATTAAAACATATACAGTAAGGAATATATTCAATAAATTAATAGCCTACAAGCTAAAAATCCAAACGGCCTCAGTTTAAAATGCCACTTCCAAAATCTTCCTCTAATAAAAACACTTAATGGAAAATTGGTATGATTGTAACAGCAATAGTATAATATGTATAGTAACTGCTTAAATAATATATTTAAAAATTTAAAAGCAAAAGTGATTTGCTACACTTTTTCAAAGTAAATAACGAAGTGACACTAAGGTTGTTTAGTCCTGATAAGAGTATCAAGCTAGATATTTTATTAGTTAAACAGATTTAAAAATAAATATTAAACGTATTAAAATTAAACAGTGCTACGTAACACGAGAATCAGGAATAATAATTATGATTGACAGAAATACATACTTCAATTTTTTTTCTATTCAAATATCTTTTATCAGGGGTTAATAATGTTGGTATTTTCAGGTAGTTCTTTTCTTACCCTTGTTAATCTGAACAATAATTTTTCAAAGAACCCAACAGAGGAAAGAGGTACATCACAACAGGTAATAAACTGCAAAAGGTGGAATTTTAGAAACGTTACTTTTTTTTCACAAAACACAAAAAACATTCCAATCATAAAATTACATTGTATTGTCATTAGTGTCAATGTCATTTCTTGTGATTTTTGTTGTTTATTGTTATGTTGGCACCAAAGCGCGCAGCATTCAAATTGTTCGAATGTTTGAACCAATTCATAGGTCTATGGACAATAAGTAATAAGTTTGTAATGTATTGTGGCAATTTTTATTTTATAACAAGTTTAAATTCAAAGTCGCTCTGAGTGTTTTCTTTATAGGTATTTACCAAAAAAAAGTGTATAAATATTTATTAAGTATCCACGGACCAGTACATACCTTGCCATCGATACGATAAGAAGAAGAATAGCATAATCACTGCCTGGTTTCGAAGGACCATGATTATGCCACTGAGTGAATGTTTGAGGAGTATTAAGCATTAAATTGTATGTTTAGTTTATGTGCACGTCCTTTCGAGTTCCTCTAGTGGTCAATAAATAACGGCAATACGTCAAATACGTCGCTCTTGTTTGTGGAATACACATATATTTATTTAGTGTCTTAAGCCTACGTCCATTTATTTCTTTTTGTTTTGTTTGATATAGCATTTGTTTGGAGGCGTTCGCGGCGGAGACCTTAATACCAAGTGCAATTTGTATAGAAATAGAAATAGAAAATCATTTATTGCGAATATAGGTAGGTCAGTTTGGTGTTTACATACATCTGTTAAGATACTAATATTTACTGTATATTCCTAGTTGGTAATAGTCTAGTCCAATGACTATAGTCTTCCAGTAGTCTCAATCCGTCTTTGGGATCAGAGCTCGAAATCTATGAAGCTGCAATGACAATTAGTCTACTTCTTAAATTCGTTACCATAGCTGAAGATAAACTAGAATGGATTTGTCTCCAACACGAAAAAGTCTCTTCCTTTATGGACTTGTATACGTTTAGAATACATAAAAATGCGAGAGAAAAGCTTTTTATTCGTATTTCCTCAGAAAACTACAAGATAATCTTCTGGCCTATTTACCACCTTTATTAGTACAAAAACAAGAAAGTATGTAATAGATTATCATTGACATGATATGATAAAGTCAGCCAGTCAGTCACTCAGATGTTGCCTGTGTTGAATGACCCGTAAAGTTGAAAGGGAAATTTTTTATAATAGAATGCGAAGAAAATGCAGTAAGTAATAATATACTTTAGTCTAGCCCTTATCGTAAACTACTATTTTTGCAAACCAGCGAACGACGATAAATAGTAATCGAAACGAAATCGGAAACGATGGATAGCTGATACTATGCTGCTTTCAAACCATTTTGATTTGATGGAATTCGGAAGTAAAATATAAGTTATTTGGAAATTCAATGTCATAATGATGTAAAATGTCGTTTAATCTGTCTAATACTATATTTCTGATGTTTGTTCCAAATATTGTATCTAGGTACGTTATAATGATTATTAATATGCGAAGTACCTACGTACTTTATTCTATAAGTAGGTACTTTAGTTGGTAGAAGGTTTACAAAATTGCGTGATCTATTACTTTTTAAAATCAACACTATACTATCATGTCCTAGTTTGTAATTGTTACTTTAAGTTACGATTATAGTTGCAAAACTTCTGATTAATACGGAATAATACCGGAAAAAATCGGATTTATTCAAAATTTATTTAATAAATATTTTTATGTTTTATTTGCTGAAAAATAGTATTTTGCATCGATCGTCGATCACCGCCGCGCCTCGCCGGCGCCGCTACGACTTTGTGCGCCGGCCGCAGCGTCACGGGCGCGAGCCCGTCTGCACGACTCATGTCACGACGTGAGTGGTTCACGTTGTGACATGACTCTCGAGTTGTTCGGCAGCGGTGCCTGGTGCGGTAAGAGAGAGAGAGGACATGCTTTGCGGAGGAGCTTTCCCCCCGCGAGTGAGTGAAAGATTCGATCGAATTTTCCGTCAAATATATCGCCCGAATATTAAACTAATCTAAAATAATAATATAAAACTATCGGTACCAGACAAAATGCATAAATAGTTTATTTACAATTATTTATACTTACCTATAAATTATAATTATACACATATAAATAAAAACATAATAATATAAATTTTATAGTACATAAATAATATAATAAAATAAATAAATCACGTGACAGTGCGATCAGTTGAAAAAATCCCAAAGTTCCGGTATATTTCGGTATTATTCCGATTTAATCAACTTGAATTATTCGGATTTTTTCCCGCTAGCATCTATAGTTACGATCTAATCTTTTACCTGTACCTAATATTCCACGAATTTTTTTTTCACTAGCACAGACGACGGTTTAATTTTAAAAAACTAAAAATCATAATTAAATTAGTTACACAGTAGTTTTTAGCCATGGACTGCTTAAAAAGGACACGTGCATCATACAAACCTAATGTAAATACATGAGTGCAACCGCGTCGTGAATCGTGATATAATGCGTAATGTTAATCATAAATTAAGCCTACCTAAGGGGTTGCGAGATGAACTCATCTATTCTGAACTGGTGAACCAACCTTTGTGAAAGTCTTTATTCCAACGTTAATCAACAGAATAGAGAAGCAGCTGTCCCTATGCAACGGCAAAACACACATGTGATTATAAACAAGTTTAACTGATGTTTTAGCTAGAGCTAATTACACTATGAACGTAAGCAGTAGATAGACCAAATAACTACTTGAGAGCTAATTGAAAGTCGTTTACTGCTATAAACGAGGATAGGAAGACATAGATGATGAATTTAAAGTATTCTGAACGCAAGACTAGGATGTATGTTCATGTTGATCCTTATTGTCTCTTTGGATATCACTTTTCTTTGATGAATAAGCTATATAACTAATAACTTTCTGTCATGTACCTATTCCTTTTCGTGTAGAAATAAATTATGTTTATACTAGTCCACTAGGTACTCGGACTTTACATTCACAACGTGACGGGGTGCCAGCGCTATGTATTTTTAAAACTCAATAACAGAATAACGATATTGTAAGAATTATGCTTATGTAGCTATATCCTATATCCAACAAAGGCGTAACTCTTATTCAAGGCAATAATGTGTACTTACTATTTTATTATAACTATGTATTTATTTTGGTAAACCCACATGTACCTAATTGACTGGTAATCGTAATAGAGGGCGACACTTTTACACACGGCTGTTATTGTTTCGATTGTACCCATAACGTTTGTATTATCTGTGTAACTACGGGTTTGCTTAATTTGTTCCCATAACCTACGTTAGCTTAGATTTGTTTATAAACCATTACTTCGATATTTCCTTTGTATATGTTTTTATTTTTGTGTAATACAATATTTGTTTTAAATATTATGTTAATGGTTATATTTTAATTTGAGGTAGAGCGTTTTCGGCATTACGTACAAATAAATATTATGACAATAACAACATGGAATGCTTTAATCTCAACGAATTTGTAATGTTTCTGTTTTGTGTAGGTAGTGGGTACAAACCTTAAAATAACATTGGATCTTCCGGTGACTATCGTTGTGCCAATCACAGATAGTAAACGACAGCTCTACAACTCTACGCTCACTAATGATGAATCTCTGCGTGCCTATTATCTACTTCTCAAATTACTTCAGTCTTATGCAATTTTATTTCTAGGTATGTCGAACCTTCAACACACTATCACGTTTTATTGAACACACTTGCACTAAATGGTTGACTGATCTTGTCCAATGACACTTGTTTTCGATCTGTATGGGTTACCAATAACACAATAGTTAAAATAATGCTGTTGTTAACAAAAATACATGCAAATGGAAATTTCTAGCACACAATAATCGATAAAACCCAGATTCACAGTGGTGTCAGTGTGGGCACGATAAGACAAAGCGTAGGTAGAGGTATCGGTAACGTAACCGCACCTACTAGTACAAACGATCCGAATGCACGTTTTCCATCGACTGAATCTCGAGGAGGCGAATACAGACGAACGATTCACGAATACAACTAACAGCGGCCAGAATGCACAATAATAGCGCTAGTAGCGCTTACCAGCTAATGTGCCGCGAAGTACGAAAAGGACAAGACTATTTAATTAAATTGGAGGTGTAGCGTACTCTGAGATTATTGTACGACTCTACAATGTTGATTAGTTTAAATATAAATAAAGAATTATTTTACTATACAGCACTCATTCATGAACCATGTTTTGTTTTGACGGCTTTTGTGCAAGAATATATTTAGCGTAGGTACCTACTCGGTAGAGAAAAGAAGGAACTTTATTATTGAGTATACCTATAAATCATTATCAGACTAGATCATTTTAAGATTTCATGCCATTATAGGCATAGGCAATAGGCTAGTTGATTGATACCATTTTGACCTCTGAGACAATCTAAATAAATATTCTATAACATAATGGTAGAGCATTTATGACGGCCTCTGTGGCGTAGTGGTTATACAACATGACTGCTACGCAGAGGTCTCGGGATCGATTCCCGCTCAATGCATATATTTATGTGCATGAACATGATTATTTGCATTGGTCTGAGTGTTTCTATGTATAATATGTATAGGTATATTTACAAAACAAAAGTATATAAGTAGTAATATCCATTGTTCTGTTACCCATAATATAAGCAGGTGAAGCCTAGCTTATTTTGGGAACAGATGGCGCTGTGTAGAGATGTCCGTGTCCGTGAATTTATGAATTCCTATTGAACCATAGACCATAGTGATATTATTTT
This sequence comes from Schrankia costaestrigalis, assembly GCA_905475405.1. NCBI lineage: Eukaryota > Metazoa > Arthropoda > Insecta > Lepidoptera > Erebidae > Schrankia > Schrankia costaestrigalis. The sequence goes on from FR997832.1 coordinate 11,181,411, forward strand.
CCGGTAGTATTAGTAACATTCAATGAATCACAATATTGCATCAAGGAGCCATATTTTTTAAGTGCTGAGTTAACTATCCTAAGTTCGGTTATTAAGTAAATCATCTATTCCGATAAGTATATTTCTAGAGTGTCCAGAATGCACAATAATAGCGCTAGTAGCGCTTACCAGCTAATGTGCCGCGAAGTACGAAAAGGACAAGACTATTTAATTAAATTGGAGGTGTAGCGTACTCTGAGATTATTGTACGACTCTACAATGTTGATTAGTTTAAATATAAATAAAGAATTATTTTACTATACAGCACTCATTCATGAACCATGTTTTGTTTTGACGGCTTTTGTGCAAGAATATATTTAGCGTAGGTACCTACTCGGTAGAGAAAAGAAGGAACTTTATTATTGAGTATACCTATAAATCATTATCAGACTAGATCATTTTAAGATTTCATGCCATTATAGGCATAGGCAATAGGCTAGTTGATTGATACCATTTTGACCTCTGAGACAATCTAAATAAATATTCTATAACATAATGGTAGAGCATTTATGACGGCCTCTGTGGCGTAGTGGTTATACAACATGACTGCTACGCAGAGGTCTCGGGATCGATTCCCGCTCAATGCATATATTTATGTGCATGAACATGATTATTTGCATTGGTCTGAGTGTTTCTATGTATAATATGTATAGGTATATTTACAAAACAAAAGTATATAAGTAGTAATATCCATTGTTCTGTTACCCATAATATAAGCAGGTGAAGCCTAGCTTATTTTGGGAACAGATGGCGCTGTGTAGAGATGTCCGTGTCCGTGAATTTATGAATTCCTATTGAACCATAGACCATAGTGATATTATTTTCCGGTAGTATTAGTAACATTCAATGAATCACAATATTGCATCAAGGAGCCATATTTTTTAAGTGCTGAGTTAACTATCCTAAGTTCGGTTATTAAGTAAATCATCTATTCCGATAAGTATATTTCTAGAGTGTAGATCAAGGTTTACACTCTACAGTAGCCAATGCGACAAGTCATTTTGTAACAAAACCATTCATCTTGCATAATATCGACTTGTTATAACATTTTGTTCTTTACCTATAGACTTGAAATAGCCGTAAGTGACAATTACTTTCATGAATCATTTAAAAGCAAAGGAACAAAATTATTATGTTATTCCTTGTTTCAATATTCAAGTCAACGACACTTCAAATTAATAACCTTTATTGTTCAGGAGTCAACCCTTTAGCAAGGTTAACGTCCATTTACATTGGCAATTTTGTTGTAAACTCTCAAGTAAGTACGGTACAGTGTCAGTTCACATTAAACATTATCATTCCATCAAAAAAGAATATAGATAAATTAAATTTGGCGAACTCAAATAGATAGAGTTTTATTCATAGGTATAAATAAAATAGCTGGAATAAGTAAAATTACTTTCTATTTCTTATAAAAACGTATAAGTTCACATAACATTCACATAAAAATTAATACCAGGCATTGCATTGGTTTTTCAGTAGCTTCCAAGGCCAACGTAACCTGTGGCAAACGTTAAGAAAAAACAGGTACCTATAGGTACCTAACTGCGGTGCATGCCGCGTTAATTCTTGTTAAGATCAATTTATTATTACATTTACAACTTAACACTGTATTATATTGATTTATTTATAATCATGCAACGCGATTTAGTTTATAAGTTCTGAAAAATAGGAACATTTAAAGACCAAAATTCTATGTTAAGTTTTTCGTCTTTTTACCTGTAATTACATTACTATTATTTTATGACAATTTATTTATTTATATACATACGAAAAGTAATTTTGCTTACAGGTTAAAAGCTCAATACAACCCTGAAGCATAGTAAGCTAGAATAAATAAAGATAATGCGGAACCCACATACATATTATATAGAGCTTAGCATTATCAAACAAACATGGCAATTTTATGTATCGTGAAAGATTGATAGCGTGCTTAATATCATAGATGAAACTGGTGAATTTTCATGCAAATATTTTCTATTTAGCGTTTTTTTTTACTTTCCTCTATGCCTTATAGGAAAGTACAAAGTGACATTTCGGTAGGTAAATAACATTCTTCCTGGAAGCCGCATCAAGAACTTTTAACTTTCACCGGAACATATCAATCAGAGAGAGTCGATGTTCGTTTTTTTTTAATGATCATTAACTTTGATGATCATTTATGTTTATATGTAACTACACATAAGAGTGAATATCAAAAAGTTTATTTTTTTGTCAATTTTGGTGGCAATTTTTATTTTTCAGTTTTCATGAAAAATAATCACGTAATATGAAAAAGGAAAGTCTAATATATAAGTTACTGTAAGAGGGCCGTCTATATCTCGATAGGTTTTAAGATATTTAAGTTTAAAGTCTGTAGTGACCACCAAAATGGAAATGCCCACTGAATTTGAAAATAAGCAACACCAAAATTGAATTTTTACCATTTAGACTCATAAAGGATAAAAGAACACATGATTTTACATAATTAAGATATTTATATTTAATATATTTATTGGTTTTTCAATATTACGTCAATAACCAGGAATTTTTTAAATCAAATTATCACAATCATCAATCACTAGGAATCAAATAACATTTAAAATTATCAGAAAAATTACAAAATTTTGAAAACAATTGTTAAACAATTATACTATTTAAAAAAACTAAAACATTAATAACAAAAATAATTCCTTCAATCCGATAACTAGTGTAAAAAAAATAACTTTTTTTAATTATGCATTACAATTTAACGAAATCACCAAACGAAATGAATTCGTTTTACAATCAGTCTTTACTCTTAAAATATAATTTTACCTAATAAGCCTTATTGAGAGTGCTGTCTCTGTTCGTGGCCTAAGCAAATTAATAGTCGGAGTCATAATTTCTATGACTCCGACTATTAATTTGCTTAGGCCACGAGACAGCTAGGCACTCTCAATAAGGCTTATTAGGTAAAATTATATTTTGCATCTTCGTAATCAGAGGGTTGAATTTCGGCATCTACATTGTCATTGCTTGGTAACCTGTAAAAACCCAAATGCGTACCATGAAGGCATTCAGTGGAGCTGTATAAAAGCGCTGAGGCTCGACACAAGACAGAAAACGTAATGTCACTGGATCCTTAAATTTTTGGACCAAAGAGCTTTGTGTACGTTCATGGTGGAACCATGAAAAGGTTTTAACGAATTAGGAGTAAGCCAGTACTTTTCAGTGATTTCATAGTCTTATCAATTATCATCACAACAGCCCATTAATGTCCCACTGCAGGGACAGGCCTCCTCCCGTGACGGAGAGATACTTGGCCTACTAATACCACGCTGGCCAAACGGATTGGTATAGGATTTAGTTTCAAGTTTTCCTTCTTTTTATTTCGTAAAGATAATATTCACGGATAGTCCCTTAGTCGGTTTTTACGACACCCATAGGATGAGATGGGGTGGTGACATATTGTATTCTTACTCCGTCACCACACGGAGAATTATCAATTATATTATCTGTCATTTGATTCTCTATTTTTTAATAGCTTACTAACATTTTGTAATCTTTAAACGTGTTTCCTGTAAGTACAATTATCTCTTCTTAGTTCTGTTATTCTAAGTCGTAATAAATTAAGCTCCTTAGCTTTACCTTCTTGGTATCATCTAAATTTATTCTTAAATTCACGTTTAAAGTCTACTGAAGTAACTGATGTTGCATCTGAATTTGGACTATCTAGGCACAGCATAGGGACAGTCAAAACACTAATACTGCTAACACATGGCGAAGTAGGGCGTGATTGTTCCAGAATTTGAACGGGACTGCTCGTGCGAAGATGTAGATTTGAACTACTTGTGATTGTCGGTAATTTTCTAGACCATAAACATCTACTAACAGTAGCATGTTGATTTATACTCTCTTCATCACATTCGACAGAACTTGTTACATAACTGCAGCTTGAAGAGAGTCATAGTCAGCTCGAACATTACCTGAGTCTTGCTGTGGTCTGCAGCTAGTATGTACGTGCTGAGTTGATGGATTTGATTTTTCTTCTACCAGTCTTTTCAATGCTTTTTTCTTTGGTAATATTCATTTTGGTATATTTTATTTATTTCTTTGTAAAGCTGAAGGATCTCATTCCGACAATTGTCGCTGTAAAACAAGTTTACCTTCTTGCATTTTTTGGCATCTTTCCCTTTCTTTTTTTCTTAGAGCTTCTTCAGGATTGTTTTTAATTCTTGCTTTTCTTCTGGCATTCTCTTTTTAAGCAGTCTCTTTCAGCAAGTATGGCAAAACGGAGCACCGAATGCTCCGTTACACATACTTACTAAAAAAATGTAAGTATGTTGTGCAGTTTTAACATAGCATCACAAGTCATCAAAAGCTGGCTCAGAAAGTTACTATTGTAACATTTATGGAGTGAATATAACTATGTAATAATTTTTCTTCATTATTGTTACGCACGCGACAGTACAAAACTAGTATAATACGTAGGTGCTTCATCATATTATCATCCTAGAGACTCCCACTGCTGGACACAGGCCTCCTCCAAACGTTTGCACCCTGCGCGGTCTTGTGCCTCCCTCATCCATCGGCTTCCCGCCGTCATACGTACGTAGGTGCTTACAATGTGTCAATTTTAGTGGCTCGTTTTCAATTTTGGTGCCATGAAAATGCCACCAAAACCACCAAAATTGAACCACCAATATTGAAACCAGACATAAAAATAATCAGAAACAGTAGGGGGTTAAGGTTACCACTAAGTGAGTGTAGTTAACTTAAACATTATCTCAATGTGTATCTATAGACTTAGTTATTTATCCATAAAACAACAAATTGAATAAAAAATCGATCCACCAACAATTTAAAAAATCTTGTCCCCCATGCCACCAAGGTAGATTAGTTACCTTTTTAGCGGGAAATCACAACACTTATACACATAACTGCTACATGCAAACGCGGGCCCACAACTGAGACACTCGACACAATAAAACGCTATACGCATATGCCGTACAAAACTCGTGGTATAGTCAGTTGAATAAATGCCACCAAAATTTTAATTTTTCTTGGGACAAACTTTGATTAGGTATTTCGTGTACTTACCTATAATAGATATATAAATACATCATAAATGTTTTTAAATTGTTTATTTTATATATTAACATATATAATTGCGTATTTAGTAAAGTAACATGAAATGTAACCGTAGCGAATCAAATTGTATAAAAATATGGAGTTGGGACAAACCACCTAACTAGAAATTTTAAGACATTTTTTTTTTTTTTAATTATTTACATATTTATAACAAAATTGGATCATGGCCCTGAATAAATATAGTTTCGTAGTTGATTACAAAAAAATATCAGCACTGAAATATTATTTTACACCTAGATTCTCAACGAAGACACGAAAAATTTGCCCGTTTGATATTGACCCATAAAGAGGTTGGTAAAAAAAATATGTTGATCTTCCTTTCTTTTGCCTCCACAGAATTATTACTTAAAAAACAAAAGAAATAGCTAAGAAAAGTTTGACTATGTAAGATAACAAAAACCATTTTTCTCTACCTTAAAATTACAGCGTTGTAAAATGCATTTCAAGCCTGAAGCCAGTCAAATAAAAACGTTATTTGAGTAGTAGAGCCGTAATGTCGTGTTCAAAAATGAGGCAAATGGGATGACTCTACCAGGCGTTTTTCTTTATTATTAATTAATTAAAAAATCTAATGCGTTAAGTGTAAGTAACAGTAAAAGTTATTATTGAATTTATAGTTCTAATTGATATCTAAGATGAATCAACGATTGAAAGATAAAAAATCAACTTAGTCATTAGAGAAAGCGGGGCATCTTTCCTTATGTGGGTAGTACGTAAGACCATAAAAATTGCTCTAAAATGATCTGCTCTCAAGTGAGGTAAGGTTATTATTGTATTGAAATAATCTAGTGAATGTGAGTGGTATCGTACACACTGGTAATAAATAAGATGTATCTGAGTCATTTATCAAACACGCTAACAACTCTAAGAATTGTCTTTATGCAAAATGAAATGACTGTTGTATTCTTTGTAATCTGTCATCCATTATTTATATGATTGTCAGGTAATTGTGGGCATATAAAATTATAAATGTGACTTTCTATTTGGATTGTTTAGATACTTAACGTCAGTCAAATAGAAAAAAATTGCAGTAAAAAAGTATAAGTAGAGAAATTTATATGCGTCAAGGTATACATACTCGTATTTAATATTAGGCAGTATTTTGTTAGGTTTGTGATTTTTAAATGTGATAGAGGTCTAAATTTCCAGTCTTCTTTTCGTAACCTAGACTTGCATCATACTCGAATGATGGCGTAGGTGTGTACCTATAAGGTCGACAGCACAAGTCCTTAAAGACTAATTAATATTTTCTTATGATAGGTAGGTTTATATACTTATATTCATTAGTTTTATTAACAGGCATGAAACATGAATAGCACCTCGAAAGAATTCGTTTCCGTTGGTTATCGCGAACTTGATGTTATCGTGAGGATTTCCATCTCACGCATAGTAACCCAATAACGATGTCAGTTTCAACAACTAGAATATAAAGACAGCAATTTAACCCGTTGGACCTGTTAGTACGTAGTCCGACCAGTTTCTATAAATGTAAGCACGACTGTAGTATAATGAGCATCTCATTATTTAGTCATAACATGTTGCACCAAAGTCACGAAGCGCAGACGACAACCAAAAAATTTAATAGACGACTAATTCAGTATGAACTCAATACATGTAGCTATGTATTGAGTTCATACTGAATTGTTTATTATTTACTTTTAATGTTTTGTTAACTACTAGTCACAGCATGTGCCTGAGAAGTATGCATCGTTGCAGTGTGACATCGTGTGTGGTCTAATCAACAAAATACTATTATTACAAGCGTGGTTGTAATTGATAATCATTCTTAACATACCTGTTTACTTATAATTTTAAAAACGTTTATTAACTGACTAAAGACATTTTTTGAAAGCTACCGATTAATATTGATAATACATATATAGCTAAGGCAAACAAGAAGGATATAGCCACAAATTTCCAGATGGATACAGTCCCCATCGGTTGTATAACTGTTTGCTTATACATAATATATCATAAAGAAATGTATTACTCGAATACTACCTATGAACAAGTTGAAGACAGTGTTACCTTCTTACTTACAAAAACCCGGAAGATCCCAAACACAATCGCAGGTCTGACGCAAGCCTCCTTATAGAAAATAATAACAAGATGAATGCTTATAACAAAAACATCGTCTATCCATAAATTAAAAATAAACCATTGATAATATTAACCAGAAAAGGAAACGAACTCTGGTTTACTCAGCACCTGCGATAACTAAATAAAATCTTGTTACTGTCATTTACTTTAATATAACTTATGATGACCCCATAAAAGCCGGAATAATATACCTACTATAACTTTAAGTATAAAAGGTTTAAGCGTTGAAAGGTAGATGCATTACTTAATCAAATGAAAAGTAACTATCAATGTACACTTGCTGGAACTCTAACCTGTTTCCTCAGGATCTTGCACTACGGCCTCTTTTTTAAGAGTTCGAAGATCAATTACTCGTATGCTCAATACTTAGACAGGTTGCATGAGGTACAGTTTCCGAAAGACTATTTGTGGCTAAAAACAGTTAACACAATCAAGTAAGTATAAATAAAAATATTTACGTCCAATTTACCTAGTTTATGAGCAGTATATCAGTTAATTTTTAAGAAAAGGATATTGCATTTTGCAAAGTTCGTGAACTGGCATCGTTACTTTAAAGATCAAGGTAACGATTACAAAACTATTTGCATTAATAAATACTATAAATACACATTACAATACAAATTAAATAAATATGTATTGTCTACATACAGTTGATACAGTGCGGCTAACATTTTGTTCCACTGTTTACCTCATGGTGGGAGACTTGTTTCAAAAGTCGGTCAAGAAACTTACGATATTAAGTAATTTATATATTGCTTAGCACAGTTCTTTACGAACTGTTTGACTTTACTTAATTGTATTTTTTTATTCCAAAACTTTGCGTTTCACGATTAAGCTACAATGAAACTATGTTCGAAACTACGAAGTAGTTCATGATCTGTTATTGATTGATGCACTTCTTGGGGGTCATTGCCCATCCCGGACCTAGAACAGACAGACCTTAACATAACCACTTTTCTTTAATGTAAACTTTTCTGTCTATATAATAATTTTATTAATATACTTAATCTTAGTTAGGTATATAAAATTAGCATTAATGAATGCGAAAAACATGAAATTATATTAAGTAACTTCAATTGCAAGTCCCGTGTTTAATAAAACCGAATGAAGATATCAACGGTTTAATTATTCGCTAATTATTAAATTACAGAGCACTTACTAAAAAAACACAGTAAGTACCTAACCCCGCGTCACAACCATGGTGATATCTTAGACCATACGAAACTTAAAACACATAGTCTTGATAAACATTATCTTTATTACCGGACCGTTACTACTTGGGGAGCTCCAAGAAACCATACTCCATTTTTAAAGGTTTGCAACGCATCTGTGATTACTCTGGTGTTGCGGGTGTCCATAGGCTGCGACGATCACTTACTCTATCAGGTGACCTGCTGGCTCGTTTGCCTCCCATTACATAAAAAAAAATAAAGACTGAATACCTACTTAACATAATTTAGGCTAGTCCCACAGTTCATTTCTGTGGCTAGTCCCGGCGTAAAATGTGTTCAAGTGAAATGTGTCAGCTTTCCTTAATCAGTTACATAAATTCTTACTGATTTATCAATATTGTTCTTGCTATCTACTTGTTTATAAGCTAGGGAACATTGTAGAGAACTTTCAGATTAATGGTTATATTAAAGATAGTAATTCTAAGTAGTTATCTATCGACATAACTTGTTTATAGTTAAGATACTTTCTTATGGTCTTGTCGAAAGTTATATAAATTAATGAAAAGGTAAATAGGTTGGTATTTCAATGTGAACACAAAAACGCGCAGAGCTATTTAGTTTAAAAACCACCATTAATTTCTCGCTTAAAATTAATTAATTAATTGACTTTAAAATTAATAGTTAGGCTAGTTGCTGACTAGTAAATACAATAGATTACGTACAGATTAGGTCAGTAGATAATACCAACTGCTGCTTAGCATAACTTACCTACATCTGAGTCTAGCTTAGTCTTTGTGACGTTCGCAAATGTCCTTTCTTAATCACATGGACCCAGCCGAACCAAGAATCCTTGGCATGCTATGAATCAGTTCTAAACGATTTTCTTAAACCCTACATTAAATACGCTATAAAAATGTGGTTAATGTGTCAATGTTACGAAATGTAATTATTCCCATTCTTTCATTTTAATTTATAACTTTTTATTTAAATTAGGTACACGTTAAGTAGTGTATCGTATACTTAAAAAAAGTCTCACGTGTAGGTGTATAGACCATACAAATCTAAATACACTCATACCCTCAATTTCTTTGTACAAATATAATTTGCATTAAATAAACATTTTGCCTGTTGATTGGTGAAAGTTGCTTTACGTCAACATAACTAACTATAATTACGGATTGCATTGTAGGAGAAGATTTCAACACTATAGTAGGAATTTTAATTCGATTCCTGATTTGACATTAGCTACTGTCATTTTGTGAAATAATGATACCACATATAATAGTGTAGTGATGAACACAAAAATCGATAAACAATAAGTGTGTGTGCCAGCAGTTTGCCAATTAAAGACTAAATTATTGATTTTTATTTAAATAAATACATAATTATTCATAATAATAATTTATTAATTAGTAATCGCTGCTCTATTTTATAAAAAGTTAAAATTTATGTTTTTATATTAAAAACAAAACTTATTGAGCCTAGATAGATTTTAGTATTGGCAGCCTGTGTGCGCTCGTGCAGCTATCGTCATTTTGTTTATAGTGTCATTCGGCTTCATTCTCCCAGCCTGACTGCACGAATACCTATCTTATTTCATTGCGAATCGATATTAGTTTTTTTGTCAACTATTTGTTTTGGTTTTCCATCAAAATGGATCCTCAGCCAAGTACATCACAAAAAGACGTGGATGTTTTCTTGTCCCCAAGAAAAAAACGTCCACGAAAAGCTTTCACTGTTACTGAAAAAGTAATGATCCGCAACGCCTACAAATACGTGAAAAATGAAATTTCTTCGCAATTGGAGGCCTTTCAAGTTGTGGAAGAAAATGAATGTATGAGCAAAGTTGCTGACATATTGGGAATAACCTCACGCTCTGTTTGTAACGTTTTGAAGGAAGTAAATAAAGGTGCGCCGCCAACTCCTCCTAAAAAATCTGGACCAAAGCGAAGTTTTAAAGATAAAATTGATGAATTTACATTCTCTGCAATACGAAGAATTGTTCATCAGTTCTTTTACCGAAATGAACCTCCAACCATTTCAAAGGTTAGTCAATCAGTCACACTGTATTATTTTAAACCTAAGTACATCTTTTATATATATACCTAAGTAATGATTCCAAGCTATTATAAAATTTACTATTTTAGATTTTACAAGTGATGAACGATGATCCAGAAATACCCAATATTTCCAAAGACACCCTCAGAAAAATTTTGAAACATCTTAATTTTAAATTTGTTTCACGGTCACGCAAGAGCACACTTATTGATCGAAATGATATAATAACTTGGCGACAGCGTTACTTGCGATCTATATGTCAGTTTCGACGAGAAGGGAGACATATATATTATCAAGATGAAACTTGGGTTAACGCAGGTACGGCTAACATTTATACACAAAATGAATTTATATACATTTTACATTTTAATAGTAATATTGAATGTTAATGTACTATATTTACTTTAAGGTCATACTGTAAAAAAAACTTGGGTGGACATGAAAGTCACATCATCTCGACAAGCGTTTTTGGAGGGACTGACCACTGGATTAAAAAATCCATCTGGAAAAGGCAAACGTCTCATAATTAGCCATATAGGTAGTGAAGAAGGCTTCCTAGAAGAGGGGCTCATGATTTTTGAAGCAAAGAAAAATTGTGAAGATTACCATGATGAGATGAATGCAGTTTGTTTTGAGGAGTGGTTCGCTGGAGTCTTACCAAAATTAAGACCAAACTCAATTGTGGTGATGGATAATGCACCTTACCACTCCCGAAAATTGGAAACGGCACCAAAAATGAGCTGGAAAAAAGCTGAAATTCAAGATTGGCTTTTAAATAAAAATATTTATTACGAACCAGATATGGTTAAAGCTACGCTTTTAGAACTGATTCCACATAACGAGTCTTTTAATAAGTACGCTGTAGATGAAATTGCAGCACAACATGGGATCACTGTTTTAAGACTTCCCCCTTACCATTGCGAGCTAAACCCTATCGAATTGATATGGGCGCAGGTAAAGGGGCATGTAGCTCAAAATAATAAAAACTTCAAATTGACAGACGTGAGAACTTTATTTCAGGAAGGCATTCAAAAAATTACGGCTACCGAATGGTCTAAATGCGTATCCCATATTGTCAAAGAAGAGCAAAAAATGTGTAGGCTAGATACTTTAATTGACAATATCACAGACACATTTATAATAAATGTTACAGAAAGTGACAGCGATAGCGAAAGCGATGACGGCGACAATTTATAAAAATATTTACAATATTTTTTTTATGTACAGTTAAGGTAATTATTGGTTCGTCACCTTAAGGCCTATTTTCGTGTGCTTATGCAGTATGTACTACGTATATGTATACTGATTTGATAAAGCAGAGTATCACAGTCTGCTTTACCGATTGAGTAGTACATTATTATTAAATATTGCAGTCAATAAAAAAGTCAATGGTCGGCTGTCACTAGTGGGGATGACAATACAATATCGGTTACCTAGGATACAAAATTAGTCCTTCGTGAATGCTCGTGAATCGGAAATAATATTTAATACTATTTATTTCATATTTAATTTTTATATTCTGTGGTTATAGGCATAATAAATTATTATTTCAACAATATTTATGTGACTCATAAAATGGCTGTAATTTCGTAAGTATAAGAGCACTATTTTTTTCCTTTTCGCACTATTTATAACTATTTCAGAACCATTTTTTGGCATTCATGAAATATCAAGATTTTATTGTGAGTATGCTGGGCTAAGACACCATGATCACAGTTTTTATTCATTTCACACACAATTACCTATAAAAGAAAAGTCTCAGATCGTTAATTAATCGTCAAAACTAAAAATACCACTAATTTTAAACGAGAAGAATCGATCCGGAAATATTTCATTTCCATATCGAATAATTTCGCAACGTCACTATTTAATACTTGTCATAACGTTGCTACACTGAAATTGTCAAATCTGGAATCGAATTAAAATTCGTAGTATAGTTATTATTGTCGAATGTATTGATGATTTCTAAGCTCTTCCTAATTATAGTTATTACTAAAATGACAGACTCTACATTAATGGTAGATGACTAAAACCGTTGGTGAAACCTACAATTTACTCCTCTAAAAAAGTAGGTATTAGGTAAGTATTAATAAAGTACTAGTCTAGTATAGCAATTACTTCATTAAAATATGATTCTTGTTTAAAAAATCTTTTAGAATAAGTAAGTATGTTGATCTTTTTTTATTCTTTGTCGACACAGGAGCAATCAGCATGTCGCAGGGAAATGAGGAAACCAGGGATTTCACGAAATCCCGGTAAATGTCGAATACTCTTGATTATTACGTCTTCTTACTGAAAATGTTTAGTGATATGACAAAATACTAATATAACGTCAGTGATATGTCATTTCACTAAACACAATCTAGTGAAATGTGGTTGTACCAACGTTCGTCTTGCTAAATTACGGATCAAAGACAGCTTGATGTGTGAGTGTGGTTTGGATGAAGGTTGCCCTGATCATATTTTTTGCCTGATCACTTAATTTTATGTTGTTTATCTCTATATAGTTACATAAAACATATATAAACGGTGAATTGTAATACGTAAGAATAAATATTCCTCTCACTTACACAAAACGCCATCTAGCCCCAAACTAAGCAGAATTTGTACTATGGGTACTAGACAACGGATAAACATACTTAAATACTTTTTTTGTAAATACACACATATTATACATAGAAAACACCCAGACCAATGCAAGCAATCATGTTCATGCACACAAAGATTTGCATTGAGCAGCAATCGAACCCGAGACCTCTGCGTAGCAGTCATGTTATATAACCACAATCCACAGAGGTCGTGAAGAATATTATTAAAATTAACAGGACGAGGTTTACGAGAGGGAACGTAATCATAGAATGATGAGCGCATTAACGGACATTGGAAAAAAATATGATCAGGGGATCATTCATGCAAAGCAGACTCACACATCGAGCTATCGTTGATCCGTAATTTAGCAAGATGAACGTTGGTACAACCACATTTCACTAGATTTTGTTTAGTGAAATGACATATATCACTGACGTTATATTAGTATTTTGTCATATCACTAAACATTTTCAGTAAGAAGAGGTAATAATCATGAATATTCGACATTTACCGGGATTTCGTGATATCACTAGGGATTTCGTGAAATCCCTGGTTTCCTCATTTCCCTGCGACAAGCATACCTTGTAGTAAGCGATCAATGCAGCTCATGAACGTAAGCAATGGCAAAGCACATGTACAATATTGTACAAGCCAGGCAAAGGATTAAAAAGCCAGGCCCTAGCCATAAAAACAAAGAGCTCGGAAAAAATATTTTGTACAATTCTCAGAGAAAAGTTGTGTCAAAGCTGATGTCATCAGTTAAGTCATCATCAATAGTCATTGATATTGGTGATTTTGCATTGTCAATACCTATGTAGTTTTTATTTATAATAATTTCCATTACTCAGTACAGCTAAACTGTTATAATGACACGTTTTAATGTGGCAAAAAGTCTACTCTACCTAGTTATTATCCACATTTATTTGTCAGGCATACTTATTTTCATAATTACATATAAACATGGTAGGTACTATCATTATATGAAAACGCATATTAGTTAAACGAATAAAGAGACTTTCTTTTACAACTCTAAACAGTTTGTATATTTGTATAGTTAATGTAGAGCTCACAATCGCGTGGAATGACCTCTATAACATGGTACTGCACACTACATATAGTTTCGTGTCGCCGTAGTCTCTTTTGTATTTAACCGCGAACAGGTCGTTGGTCAACGAGGTCAACAAACTAGCTAGCACTTACACAAATAGGTTAGTAGGTGCGCAATGTATTTGAACCTGAAAATAGTTTATTGTATTGAGATACCTCAATGTATTTACGGTACGTGGAAATAGGACAATTGTCTACTTATGTACTACCTAGGTACGTAACGATTCACTCTAACAATGCAAGTACACGATTGTATAATATAGGTACACGTCACGTAACTACTTACGCTACCAACAACAGTATCTTTATTGGACTGACTGGTTAGAATACCTTCGGCAGCAGTTTGTTTTTCTTTGTCTGGTACTCGTATATTGGTAGTGACGTAAAACTATGATAATTAAATATGTGCCAAGCTTTTGCACATGCATATGTGACTAACATAATAGACTAATATAAGACTAACATAAGAAGAAGAATAGAAGATTATTCAGGGTCACATATGGTATCAATAGTACTTAATAATTTCTATGTAAACGAACTATGCAAACTTGATTCAATAATTAAGTTACTATACAGGTAAAAAAGTACCTACTATATTTATGAGCAAAACAAATAAATGCAAGTGATATCTTGCTAAACTGGAAATGAGTTGTAAGCTCCTAATATTTTAAGCGTAAGTTACGAAACGTTACTTTCCACTTTCTAAAATGCTTAGAAAATCTTTCCATTTTATACAAGTTTATTTACAGAGTGACATGTGTCTACAATAATAAATCTACATTTATTTCTATGCACATTGAAGATTTATTAGATTCTGTAAGTGATTAAAAAACCCGAACGATGACGAAAGGAGATTACAGTATTTTCATCAATTTTTACTAATTATGTTAATATTATGACATAGTAGTAGGTATTACTAATAAGTAAAATATACATACATAACAGCAACTGTAGCGTAGGTAATTTTGATTTATTTTCAGGTTAGCTTTTCGATCAACCGTTGTTTAAATATTCTGAATAACCCGTATAAATGTTAATTGTTATTAGATGAAATTATTAAGAAGCGTAATTTAAAATATTTAATTGTTTATTGTTATATTATAAATAAAAGTAATTTTCGAAGTTGTTGTCCTCTATTGTTCTTTGGCAGGAATTTTAACTCTAGGTAGAGATCTACGCTTTTGATCTACGGCTGCAAATATTCTGTAAATAATGTATACAAAAAAAATATTACAATTTCTTAGCAATAAGAACATGTTTGTTAATTTTTGATCGATTAAAAGTACGTTGTGCTTGTGACCTTTGTACTATTAAACGACTAAAATAATTTAGTTCATAACAACAAATGAATGCCAGATGTGGGCATTTCATCGCATTACTGAACCAATTTCAACTTTCGACCCAGTAAAATACAATGTAGGATTTAATAAGCAAGACATTAAGTTGGGCGATTGATGGTTTCGATTCTAATCTTATATTAAATTACGCGTCATCGTATGGTACTAGTTTCGCTTTCGATCATAGGAAAAAACTATTTGTTGATATTGGAATAGACAGTATTTGTGACGGACTACGAATTATAAAGGCTACATGTCAACAGCCACCAGATTAGTATTGTTAGGCTAAGATTTTTTTACCTAGATGGGTCATTCTACTGAGTCAGTAAAATAGTGTTCGCTTGAAATATCTGTCCTAGTTCCTCAATTTTAATACTTTCTCTATTAATTTTATAAACTTTGTCGCTAAGTCTAACAGTTTACATAGGGATCAAATTGAATAATAAATACTTTTCCTTTTTTTTGGTGGTACAGTACGTGATTACTCACGTCCTGTCGAATGTTCGCGAAGCAAGTATCAGCATAAAGATTCTTCTAAAATTATTTCAAAAGGGTATTATGTATAAATAACATAAAGAAACCAATAAAGCATATTACAAAGTAACTGTAGCTTTTATTGATATTTAATATTCATCTTAATTTTTAACTTTATTCGACATTCTACATTGTTCGTAAAATAAAATCACACCTGTAGAAATAGTTTGTCAAAATAGAATAATGTTTAATTTTAAAAAATGCAACATAAATTTCTATCTCTGACAACACTTTACCGAGTTCTGTCAGTATCAGTCTCAGCCATAATTCGGACAGTGACACCTGGGCGGAATTAAAATAAGTTTCAACGGCATTCTACATCACTGTCGAAGTTGAAACGTCACCACTGTACTTCATCCTACAAACTTAGTAAGTGATATACGAATATGATAACCTTAGAGTCTTATTAGCTAAGTAGTCAATTATCAATGGCAGGTGAATATAAATCTTATTACCTTAAATTGTGTACAGGATATGTGTTTTCATAATAAAACTCACTCCTGTAGAACTCACTTCTGTCGGTAAAGATAATGGTTTGGGCTTATGCTTACTAAAATATGAGCTTCTATGCGAAATGCACACTCTCGCTATGCTATTACACACTAAAAATGTTGGTTTTACAGTAATTTAGTAATCTTATGTTACACGTCACTAATTGAGGGCATTTACCGACAGAAGTGACTGATTTTCTACAATGTCATTTTTGTATATTTATTAAAAATAATTAATAGGAATTTTTGCCGACCGTTCCAGCTAAATAAGCATTTATTTAGTTCTAGGTTCGATCCTCATCTGTCAAATAGGCTTTAAGCTAACGCTATCTAAACAAACTGCATGGCTATTCTTATCTTTAAAAAGAAAGAAGAGAAAGAGAAGAAAGAACCATATAGGGAGCAAAAATGACTAAATTTGAACTTAAAGAGAGTCCAGGTGGTGGTCAGCAAGGTCTTTTAAGTATTACGTCTGTAGACTAAGAGAAAATTTTCTAAAAAAACATTAGAATATAATTAATGCCTTTACATCCTACAGAAGTGACTTTACTTATGTAGAAAATGTTTTCTTTAATTTTTTAGGCCTTTTTAACCTAATTTGATTACAATATCAACAAGTTATAGGATCTACTTATAACCAAAAGCAGTTTAAACCAACTATTATTTTTCTTTTACTATTAACGTTGATTAGTTTAATAAAATATTACCTTACGTTGTAATTAGAATCACTCCTGTCGAAGTGACTATAGAAATGATATCACTTCTGTAGAAAATTATTTTTTTATTTTTAGAATCTATATCAATCATATTTGATTATTTGTACTAGCTATACTATAAAATTATAAGCAAAAGCATTTAAGATTAGCTGCTATTTTACTTTTAATATTAAACATTATTCATTTTAAGAAAGATTTTGTCACTTATGTTGAAATGAGAATCACTCCTGTCGAAGTGATAATACTAAAATGTGCAATTATTCTGGTTATGTTTATTATTGAGCTCTGATTTTATTTTTTAGACGATATTTGCGTAGTATCACCTTATTATAACTGAATAAATGACTGATTTTGTGAAACTAAAAAAATATTTTATTTTTTTAACACTCAGTAGAATGACCCAGATGGAGACCTACGTCCTACGAAAAACAACGTACGAAAAGACAGCTTTTGCTAGTTTAGAGCTCTTTACTTCGTAGTCTCCTAAGTCGAGCCTCTTCTATAAGCGTGCTAAATTAGTAGGTACTAGTCGCTAACAGAATCAACCATGTCACGATACAAAAATTTGGTCATGTACATACAATTTATACAAAGTAAATTAGATTATACTGCTGCATCTAGCCCATTATAAAATCGCTTGCTTGCCCGACAGTCTCTCGTCATACATTGTGCGCCTGTGTATTGCAGTAAAAATAATAACAGCTGACCTGGTTTGAACAATTTCATTACCAACCATTAAACATTATTTATTAAGAAAACGGTATATTAACTCGTTATTTTAGATACCTATCAAGTAATATTTATTTGCAAGCATGGTCGTGTTTAATTATAATTCTTTCAGTGAAGTGATTGTGTAACAACAAGGACTATTCTACTTAGTACAAATCAGACTAAGATAAACTTCGCAAGTATTCTCATTTCAGAAGGTAAATATATAGCCTACGTGATATCAGAAGGCCAAAACATTTACAACTACCGGAAAAGGCTTCCTGCAATGGATATTAATGGGCTGCTATGATGAATATTACTATTGATAAGAATTTTACACATTGGGTAATAGGGACTTTAATTCTCTACTATAAATAAGTATATTAGGTATTCTTATTTACGACATCATCAGTTACCAGTTAAGTGTAATTTCTTTTACTTATTATGTCTCCCTGCAGATATAATCAAATCGATAAATACCTATTATATTATTAGTACAGTCAAATAAGACTAAAATAGGGGCAAACCTCGGAACGGAAGCGAATAAGCTGTAAATTTGTATAATCCTTTGTTTTGATGTTCTGATGACTGGTGAAAAAGTCTCATATGATCACGTGTCTGCGTCATAAGTTATTCAAGGTCAAAGGTCACGAAAGTTAGTTTTTTCCCATTATCTCGTTTTCTATGGGAAATACGCATTTAACGTCATTATAAATATTGTAGATCATAAAATTGTCTACAAAAAATATCTGAACACTTTTCTCCTAAAAAGCATCGCTTTCGAGATATCGTGACTTTAGAGCGCAGGAAAGTCGTATTTTCGACTATATGCACACACTAGCTTTTTCCCGTGATTTCGCTCGCGTTTATAAATATTATGAAAAATAAGGCTTATTTCAATATATAGTAGCATATGCATGCTTGGTCTCAGCCTAATCGGTTTGAAATTGACAAGGTTACATACAAACTTCCATCCCCTATCTTATCCCTTTAGGGGTAGAATTTATCAAAATCCTTTCTTAGCGGGTGCCTACGTTATATCATCTACCTGCATGCCAAAATTCAGCCAGATCTGTCCAGTGGTTTGGGCTGTGCGTTGATAGATCACTATGTGGTAGGAGTATTCCTACTTGAGAAACCACGTTAATAAAAACCGCCGAGCAGCCCAAACCACTGGACAGATCTAGCTGAATTTTGGCATGCAGGTAGATGATATAACGTAGGCACCCGCTAAGAAAGGATTTTGATAAATTCTACCCCTAAAGGGATAAGATAGGGGATGGAAGTTTGTATGTAACCTTGTCAATTTCAAACCGATTAGGCTGAGACCAAGCATGCATATGCTACTATATATTGAAATAAGCCTTATTTTTCATAATATTTATAAACGCGAGCGAAATCACGGGAAAAAGCTAGTGTGTGCATATAGTCGAAAATACGACTTTCCTGCGCTCTAAAGTCACGATATCTCGAAAGCGATGCTTTTTAGGAGAAAAGTGTTCAGATATTTTTTGTAGACAATTTTATGATCTACAATATTTATAATGACGTTAAATGCGTATTTCCCATAGAAAACGAGATAATGGGAAAAAACTGATTTTCGTGACCTTTGACCTTGAATAACTTGTGACGCAGACACGTGATCATATGAGACTTTTCTACCAGTCATTAGTACACCAAAACAAAGGTTTATGCAAATTTACAGCTTATTCGCTTCCATTCCGAGGTTGAATGCTTATTTTACTGGAGTATATCCGTATAAAGCCACGTTCCGGTTACACTTATTATTTAGGTATACCTAGCGGTAGTGAGACTGAATTCTGCCTAACACTGTAACGAACAATAATAGCCTTGTTCAGCAATTGACACAGCTCGATAGATTCAATATTAAAAGAGATTACTTAGTCTAAACTAAACTGTATAGTATGTGAATATTTTGGTACAATATGTAATAATCTTTCGTAAATGCTTGAGTAATTTAAATGAGGTTGCTACAAGGCTATTTCTAATAATGTTGTTGTAAATTCTTATTTCTACAAGCAATTATTCTCTATCCTACAAAGCTAGATCTTTATTAGAGCTTCTGACTTTAGTAAATAATAATTATAATTGAATACCTACATGCCGTATTTAGCTTTTCTTAATTGTAAGAGTTCTTATCTGGCATTAAAGGGCAATTCCTAGCCAGTTAAGAACTCTTAAAGAACAGTAAAGAAGAAGTACAGGAGAGAAATTTATCCTGACTACCTCATCATTTATTGAAATGTAATGAAAACAAATAAAAATACATACTTGGCTTGTACTAGTGTCGTGTTGGCGTGAACCATGTAACTACGTGGTTGTATTGATAATATGGCGCTCTACTTTAGTTGACTTTTACGACGGTTATTTGAATGAATATACCTACCTGAATATAATATACCTAACCAGAAAATGTTGTTATATATATTCTTGTTAGCACGAAAGGAAAGCTTACCAAGAATAGCTTCGGTTCTCATCTAAAGAGATAGTTTTAAAACATCGATGTTTAATTTATGATAGTAATTTTTTTTTCACTTTTATCCGTACTTGTAATAAAACTAAATTGATAGTTTTTGCCAAGGTATACATAATGACGCGAGTAAACGCGACATTAGCTAGAATTTCACGCATAAAAATAATATCTCAGTGGTGATCTATTTTAAATCATAGAAGTGCGCAAATAAGCGGACGTCGCGTGGAGTATCTGTGTGAGATACCTCCCGTAACGTTTCAAATTAATATATTCTTACATCATTAACGGTAGGTACATATACATTTCTTTGCGTTAATTTTTACAGTTAAACTGCATATTAATTAAATTTGTAATTAAGTCTGCCTAGTAATTTATTAAAAGTACTTAGGATAGGTAATAGTGTGTTTATAGGTATTCAATTCTTTAAGAATTTATACATTTCTGACTTTTGTTGATTATGATGACCTCATTATGCCGTTCACATTCTGAAACATTTTGAAAATTATAATTTCGTATTATGAAACGATAGGAATTTCTAATCGTTATAGTGAAATAAATAAACCGATTAATGCATGAATTATATTACTATTTAAATCCATTATAAAGATAGATAATAATCAGGAAAAGAAGTTCCTTAAATCATTTAGAAACATGCTGTCATGAACGAAATTCTTTATTTTAGAGTTCAACCGTACGAAACCGTAATTCAAACACGTTTTATATTAATCAGACCAAATTATAAGTCATGGTTAAATTGATGTTAGATGTCGTTGCTATGGAATCGATGTGTCATTTTAGGAACAAATTCGTGACTCTGTAGATTGTTGTTTTGACTATTTTGTTATTCTGTTTCCTTATACAAAAGTGAGTTTACTTTTGAGGCATTTGGGTTATTTGAGTATAATATAATTATCGTTGTCCTAAAAACACCTCTAAGTACTTAAGTAATAGAGCGGTACAAGATGGCTGATGCTGGAAAATTTAGCGGAGTTATAGATCCACTATGTACCTAATGAAAAGATTTACTGAAAATGGCGAAACATTTTTTAATTTACTAGATTACGAAAAAATACTATCTGGACAAGAAAAAGGTACTCACATATGAGTCATATAATTTCAAAACCCGCTAAAACGTCTTTATAGAAATTTTTAGTTAGGACCTACTTTAAAAATGGTTTATTGATAGGTTCTATTAGCGCTGATCGTTTAACTTCTAATGCCACTCTAACCCGACTAAAAATTAATTATAAAATCGAGTTTAGTTTCAAAAGACCCTAAAAGACTGCTTGTGTGTTTCAAAATCCTCTAAAACGGTATCGGTTACTTTCAAATGTCACTAAACTTCAAAGTCCCATAGAACAAATCTATTTTTGCAAATAACCTCGTTTTTCAAATTGTTTTTATTAAAGAAAGATGTTTGTTGGGATTGCTAGATTACAATAATAATATAATGTTAAAAATCGTACAGAATTAAAGTTGTTAGTAAGTTTAAGACGTTTTTCATGAATTGTCGATATTTAAGAAAAAGCACTTTAGGGGGTTTTGAAATTATATGACTCATATATGTATTTCAGCAGCTGTTCTCCATTCTAATAATCACATCAGCGATGTGTAGGTATTTTATTGTTGTTACTAATGACGTCTTATCTCATAAAACTACAATAATAATATGAGAGTAAAGTAAGTTTGTTTTGTAAATTCAACATGCTTTTGATGCCGTTTTTTGGTGGAAATTACTGCGTAAACTATTAAGGGCAATGTGTTTTTTTGTATGGTACGATTAAGGGCAATGAAATTTTTTTTCAAACTCATTTGGTAAATAGGTAGAGTATAAAAAGAAAAGTAGCATTGTAATATTTTCAAATTCAAAGTTCTACTTTTATTGTACTAAGGTAGAGCTAAGGATAGAGATTCTTGTAGGGACAAAAATATAAGTTTAAGGTTAGGGTTTATTTTACTCTAGTTTAACGCTTTTATCATATTTAATATATATTTTTCAATATTAGGTATATTTATATATATCAAATTATATTTTCTCAAATATTATAGTTAGATAAAACTCCTTATTATTTTGTAAAATAGATACTGGCTTTGTAGATAGATAAACAATTTAGCAACGTGAATAATACACAGAGATAGATCAAGATTTGAAAGTTTTCAACTATTTCTGCTGGTCGCAAGAGTGTAATTATAGCTGTAGACAGATATACCTACGTAAGTATCTACCGCATCCTAAATATATCATGTATGTGACGTCACTAACTATTTATAACCTGTGTATACGTATCGTAAGTACGTACTATGTGTTAGACATAAAATGCACCTGCCAGCAAGATATTAATAATAAATGTTATGATTATTTACATCGATAATTATTGCATCGTAATGCTCATAGTTACATTAATAAATAGCTTCCTTCTTTACATATGAATGGAGCTTGGTAGATAATAAAACGTGAAGAAATTATTATAGGTGACAGACGATAATAAAATGAACTAACTATCAATATTTTAATAGCTCAAAATATCTTACTATTTTTGACAAGGATATAATTAGTATCTATAAAATGTGTTATTATTACCCATTGAATAGTCAGTTAATAGTTAATTTGAGCGGGGTAGCATTGGAATTCACAGCATGCAACTGCAAGCTAAGATAAATATATGACAAAATTAAGGTGTCTTGTCCATACACCAAGACAACATTGACTTGTTATATGAAATTTCGAGACTGCTTGTGTTCAGTAAACGCACCCGTGAAAGGCACCCATTGACTTCCATTCTCATATCTTTCTATTCGTACAGGTAACTTTTTAGTCGATTTTCTTTAAGCCTGCACTTAGATCAAAGTAGTTATTACGCGTGGTAACCTAGCTCTTATTTTCAATGGCTTACTCACCTACATACAGTTTGTATATAACCCGTTATTATACGTATATGCAGTCTAACAAATAGAAATCAATCCGACATAGCGATAAAAGAGAAATTGATAATTGGATTTTTCTAACTGTCCAACCAGAGTAGACTCCATCAACGTGTAATCTAGGCCAGTGAAACGGTATTTAAAACTCTTCATGAGTCTAAGTGCTAATATTGGTGAAATATATCATATTATGTTACAGCGGAGTTATCAAGTAGTTTTCAGCACTATGCCTCCTCCTACTCTAACCTGGCAGTTATATTTTTTTCATAGACAATTATAATCGATGTTAAGTAGTTTTTTAACCTAACCTGTGTTCTTGGGTCAATCTCCAAATCGGGCGTATTCGTGTGATCGCTCTGGTGCTTTTCAGATCTTGATATTTTTTGGTAATTATGTATCTCATTGAAAATAATGATATTAAAATACTACATTTTTACTATTGGCCTTCATTTTTGACAAATAGTTAAGGAAATATTTAAGTTCAAACATTTTCGCGTCCAGAGCAATCATGATAGGCACTAGAGCGATCATAAATGGTGAAACAAAAATAATAAAATTGGTAATATATTATTTATTTAGTCATTTTTAGTCTTGCATGTTACAAGATTTTATGATTTTATGTTTAGGGGATATATCTAGAGCTTTTTGAGAGCTCATCAGTTAGAAACTTGTTCATTTTTAGGAGTAGGGCAGCGTACCGATTTTGAAACAACGGAACCCTTATAGGATCACTTCGTTGTCCGTCTGTCAGTCTGTCAAGACCATTTATCTCAGGAACGCGTGAAAGAAAGAAAGAAAATAAGTTTATTAAGTTTATTAGGCATACATACACAACATCCAACAATCAAACATGAACAATTCTAGATATAACATTAAACAAAAACAAATAATAAAAATTAAAAATAATGTGTAGTGCAATGCTGTGTAGAGGGATGCCTAAGAGGTTTCAGCTCAGCTTAAGCTACGGATGACCGCAGCGCTGATTTCAAGCCGAAGCGTGGAAGTATCAATTTTCAACAAATATTATTAATGATGAGACGTGACGTCATAGAATTTTTGACAGATAAGTAAGTCGTAATGTCACATAATTTTTTTTGACAGCTGAGTCGTGACGTCAATGACTTTTTGACAGATGTGTCGTGACATTACAGAATCTTTGACAGATGAGTAGTGACGTCATTGAATTTTTGACAGAATCTGTCAAAAACTCTCACATTCACATCTGATGTGTCGTGAAATCACAGAATTTTTGACAGATGAGTCGTGACGTTATAGAATTTTGGCGGGAAAAAGAATATTTAGACAGCTGAGTCCTGACGTCATCACAATTTGGCGAGAAAGTAAATAGGTTTGTACGGAACCCTCGGTGCGCGAGTGAGACTCGCACTTGACCGGTTTTATAAGGGTTCCGTACCGATTTTGGAAAAACGGAACCCTTTGTTGTCCGTTTCTCTATCAAGACTATTGATCTCAGGAACGCGTAGAGGTATCAAGCTGAAATTTTTGCCAAATACTAAGGTCTATTGCCTTTTAGTGCTGTAAAAAAATCAAACTTCTAATCTAACGAAATCAAGACATATAGCCGTTTATGTCGCAAATTTTCGATGAGCAAAGGGCAAAAAGCTACAGGGTACTTCCAGTCTACATACAAACTTGAAATTTGGCATGAAGCAAGGTCTTATAGTGCATGTAAAGGAAAACTTCCGAAAACTTGAAATTTTGGCTTCCATCATATTATATTTTGATAATTTCGTCATAGTTATAATAATTTTGACAGCTGAGTCACGTGACTAGTGACGCCATAGAATTTTGGTCACGTGACACGTGACGTCATAGAATATTTGACAGCTGAGTCGTGACATTTGTCGTTGTAACAATCTGGTATTATTACTTAAAGTAGCTTTATAACGTACAATTATTGCAAAATATCATCGCTCTGGTCTTTTGGACAGAGCAATCATAGCCATAGCGATCAAAAAAAGTCATAAGAGCATTAATATAGCCCAAAATAAAAACAGTAGAAAGTTGTGTTTACGCCTCATAAAGAACATCATTACTATCACTTAATTCACTTAATAAGCACATTTACAACCTTACTATTTAATTTATAAAACATGCCATATCAATGATCAAATTCGAGAACCAAACCCAGATAAATCATAAACTTACCCTCGTAATGTTGGAGTGGGGGACCGTGGTACAAATGTATCTTCCTCGGCGGTTAGACCACTACAGCCACTACCCCGGGGGAGGGGAATAGAGTTTCTATTTCGTAAAACGAGGGATGAGCGCGATGTTTTACTCCAGCGCAGAGCGATGAGATAAAATGCCAGGTCATGACGATAAATTTAAATTGTGCCAAAAATATTGTTAATATAATTTTTTAAAAAATATTACAATGAAGATTAACTATTTGTTATGTAATATAAAATAACATCGGACATACGAACCTTCTCAATAAAAAGTTACACAATGTTTTCTCATTCAATCGGGAGTTAGGTCAACCCAGAGCAATCAGGATTTTAGGGTTTATGATTTTTTTTTAAATATTTCTAATAAACTAATTCATAATTTCAGCCCTGCACCACATAGATTAGACACCAAAGTATACATAAAAAAATGTAATGAAAACGTTTATCGATTTCAAAATGGGTTTCTCCAGTCCGACACGATAAAAAATGCCTCTGGAGATCTACCCTCTTATAGATAATCCATATCGTGTGCATTTGAATTCATTGATATTTCAGTCTCCATCATTTTATTCATTTCCTCTCCATATTTCTGTCAAGCTATGTATCAATCTAGAAATTATAAAGTCAACATTATCATGACTAACTACATCAAGCTAATGATCTCTACCAAAATTTAGAGAAAGTGTTGTTTTCTAAGTGCCAACTTTTGCACGTCACACTAAATTATTTGTGTAGGTGCTATTTGTCACAGCACACAATACAACATAACTTTTTATTTACATTTAGCTTTGTAATGATTTACATGTTCTATTTTCTAAATATGGCCATGCCATTTTTATCCTTATGAAAGAATATAAATATATATTCTTTTAAACAAGACGTTTTGAGTTTTACAAAGACAGTTGGTAGTTTATGTTTATACTTCTTCTATGCTTCTATTTTCCATTAGACTATAATGATAGGGCAGGGTTAAAACTTCGCCAAAACAAAAACTATAAATACGCTATTTTGTAACTAAAGTTATTTGTTGCAGGCCAGACAGACAAAACTTTGTTCAATAGATATCACCTCAACCAGACTGCAATATTATTTATCAGAAAGGGTCGTGAAACCTAACTTTGCACGTTATTATTCGGTTAAAATCTGACAACACTTTCTTGAGCCTGGAAGTCTTTTGTCATAAGATAATTTCGTTTTTGTTTCCCTGTGTCGTTACGGGCTTGATTTTAAACAAGAAAGAATAATATATTTTTTAAATTAGGAAATACCTAGGTTACCTTACCTTATCTTAGGATAATCCTGCACGCAAAATTAACAATAAGTAATTCAGAATCACAACAATCTTGTAGTTGGGTATTTTGGCTTTATTGACCAACTTCTATAAAATTAATTAATAAATATACTACAAATACAACGCCGAGTAATAGCCAGAACATCGTCCTCATCAGACTCATCTCTACCGATGACCCGTGCCATTGTTTTATTTCATTTGTATGATTCATGTCATTGTTGGTATGTAAAACTTGGCCTGGAAAAGAACTCAAATTATTTTTATAAATTATTCATGTCAGATTTAATAATACGTTCTTTTAATAACTTAGCTTCTTATCAACATACTGCTTCTTATGCTTTTTAAAGTTCCACAGAAATGACAGCCACACAAACTCATCCTATATAAGTGTTTTTTTTGTATACAGCCTTGTGACTTAGATATAGTAAAGGTGGTACAGTTTTGTTGTACTAATAACACGCGTTCATTCTCTGATAGAGACATAGAGACAAGGTTTACCTACTCATTATTTTCATGGGCATGGACAATAAGGCATTGCCATGTCTCAAATAATGTAAATACCTACATATAAAAATATTGACATAACATTGCTGGTTAATAGTTATTCCCTCATTGGTGGTTTAGGGCCCAAGAGTGCACTATGTAGGAAGTTAGTACAGATTGAGCTCTACACTAGAATAGATTATACGGTACACGGCGTTTGGCACGAGTAGCTGTAGGTAACTGTCCCGCATAAAAAGACGAGATCTCATTCATATGTTTTGAATGTTCACTATAATCATTACCACGCCGTTGTAAACAAAATAATTAAATCTAAACACAAAATTTAACCAATCATAAACTTGTTTATTTATTATGATGTTCTGATTCCCGAAATAAGGAAGCTGTACCTATTACTCAGAAAAGAAGCATAATTGAGCCTAGCTTAGTCGTAAAGGCACAAGACGCCTTTGTCCACGACTCGAAGTCTTTTATTTTAATAAGATAGAGCTTTATAGTAACAAGTTACAACACTATTGGTAGTATTTTCGATAATTAAATATATAGTAATTCATTCGGTATGAAATGGTGTAGTTGGTAATAAAGGTAAAATGTTTATGTTCTACTTAGTACTGAAACGCCAAGCCATTTTAATTAAATGCTTCGCTATAGGCCTTTATAGCTTTTTATGATATAAAGCATAAGTATTTAACATTAAGAAATTCAACTAACTAAAACCTGTAGGAAACTCAATTATTATATTGTACATTTTCAATGTCCTTAAATCAAGCCTACAACGCCAGACAAAAAAGCAGCAGGTACTTGCCAAATTGTCTCACAGGTTGATAACCTCTGTTGCTGCGGATGTTTATCTGCCTGTTAGCTACCTTCAGTACCTACGGAGATCACTTACCTTTTCGGTTGAATGACGACAATCGGACAGAAAACCTAAGGGCTAATTTTATGGTCCAACGAATCAAATACTAATCATAGCTTCATTACAATAACAAACTATGGATCGTAAAATCCCCAGCCTACATATTGACGTGCGTATATAAGAACTATCTACATGACGATGAAGTTGCCTGACTCATGCAAAATCCATATTTTGCATAAAACGTTATTGTAAGTAGGTAGATAATGACGTAATGTATTAAAAAATATTCCAGTTTCTTGACTTTGCACGCGAAACATAATATGACGAAATTTTAATCATGTTGCACAGATTGAATGAACTTTTAGGTAGTAAGTAGGTAATACCTACTTAGTTTCGTGGCAATAATATAGCTGAACCAATTCAAAAGACAACATCACATCATCATCAACATCAAGAGCAACATCACCTAAGTATCATGCCATAAACATTTTCAGCATAGCTTCAATGGCGTCTATGTATTAATTTATTGTAATGGATTCCAGATGGACACAGTATACTCAATTTGCGAATCTTCAGAATAGATGCAGTTAGGTAGTTAGGTATGCCCCCTAGTATCATAATTATATTTCATGAACACCACCCACACCTTGCTTCCTTGTTGTGCGCAAGCGCATTAAGAACGAACATAAAGCCTACGCTAATGCGACAATAACAACTAAAATAAGTATCATGTATTTATGATCGAATTGTCTTTTTCTGGTACAGTCACGAGCAATAATATGTACACATTTTCATATTTTGTAAAACAGATATCTGAAGTTCTGCCAATCCAAAATTGAATATTCAAAGATTAGTTCAAAACTGTACGTAACCTCTTCTAAATTACGAAATAATTTTGGTATTCTAATGTCTAGATTAACGTGCAGATAGTTTAGAAAATTTTACAATGTGTACATATTTTTGCTCGTGACTGTACAAGGATACACTAATGACAGCAAATAAGGCTATCATCGTCGTATAAATTTCAAATGACGCCCTCTGTGGCGCAGTCGGAATATTACATGGCTAGAGGTCTCGGGTTAAATTCCCGCTCAATGCAAATCTTTGTGTGCATGAACATGATTGTTTGCATTGTTGGTCTAGTGTTTTCTATATATAATATTATGTATGTATATACAAAAAAAGTGGGTATTTAAGTATGTTTATCTGTTGTCTAGTACCCATAGTACAAGTTTTGCTTAGTTTGGGACTAGGTGGCGATGTGTGAATGTGTGAGGATAATTTATTATTACTTATTTATTTACTTGTATACTTAAAAACCTCGTACTCGTAATACATTTAAGTTTCGCCGACGCGACGCACAGTGGATCGAAACCATGATTTGGGACATTGCAGTGGGACATTAATGGGCTGATATGATCGATAAATTCCTGCTTATTTGGATAAAGTAATTATCTTAGGTATAATATTAGATTTAATCCTAAATAGTTAGCAAAAGGTTATATTATATACTATATAGTTATTTATTACTATTATCTACTATATAAAAATAAGTCGGGTTTTCCTTCCTGACGCTATAACTCCAGAACGCACGAACCGATTTCCTCGATTTTGCATTCGTTGGAAAGGTCTCGGGTTCCGTGAGGTTTATAGCAAAAAAAATTCAGGAAAAATTTGAACAGAAAAGCGGGTAAATAATGCCCGTGCGAAGCCGGGACGGACCGCTAGTATACTATAAGTATATTTAGCTACTACATTAAGATAATACATACCTAAATCATGATACACTCCATACAAAAAAAAATTAAAAATTATTTTCTGCCAAAACTATAAAGTTTAGGAAAACCGTCCCATAGTAACTATTATTGAGGTCAATGAGCTCCATTCATTAGCGTAAAAAAAAGTAAAAAAACAAAGTTGGACCCTATGTCACTAAAATCATGGTTTCGACCCACTGTGCAACGCCTCGCTCCCAGCAAGATTCAGTTCCAAAATAAACGTAAAGAAAACTGAATTTATGACAACAGGCTCACATTGGCGATACAGAGCTGAAGGAGGGTAATAAAAAGAAATACCTAGGTAGTACAATTTCAATTAAAAACGACCTCGATGTCGATAAAAATCATTGCATATTAGGACACCGCATCAGATGCATTCGGTAAATTACAGGCCAGGGACCTACGCTCACATTATTCGAAGCTCCCGGCGATGATCTCCGTCTATATGGCATATCGATAACACATAAGAGTACTATACAAGTATCACTTAAGTGTTTACGACTTTTTAAAGATTAAATCGACGGACCGGGTTAAAAACACTGAAGTGTTCCTACGTGCAAATGTCTACAGTACATAGGCCACACCGAAATGATCGGGAATAGATAAAACTAGAAATTTATTACAATAAAAGAAGAATGGGCATTTTTGTATGGAAGCCGTCCCCACCCTTGTAACACTTACATCTATACATCACATGAAAGTACTTGAAAAGTGAAGCATTTTATTGTATGAAACTAATCTGTCAGTCATGGGAGAACAGAGTTATTGAGGATAAGAGAGTAAAAATAATAAACGATAATATTACATACTTTATGTTAATATTTACTATAATAAGCACGATAAAGTCACAGGCTATCTTACTAGTACACGGACTATACATCTAGCTCATCCTACATCATCCAGAAAATCATCCACACATTTTCCTGACTTTCGGATAGCTAGCTTTGCTAATATAAACATTTAGAGAACCATTAGGACATGTTCTTTATTCAGCAACCATTGCAGAAATAGTAAACGACAGAATTTATGTTCCTCAGGCTCGGAAACGGCTCGACTCAGACTAACAGGTCGATAACTAGCCAGTTCGGAATTCTTTTGTCGGGTTTCGATATTCCGATAACCACGGCGTCTTTCCACTGTTGTGGGAAGACACAATTTGATATTGCGACATTGAAGATGCATGTCAAGGACCAAAAGACGTTCGGGGAATAAATTGATGACTATTTTTGTTATTCTTTCTGAGCCGGGTGCCTTTTTAGGGGCGAGAAGTTTAATAACGGTTTTCACCTCGCGAGGTGAAAACCGTTACCGAGGCCTCGGTAGGTGTGAGCAACGGTATATCGTCGTTGTCTGCCTTGAGTGGTGACTCCGGGAGAGAAGTTCGCCGTTTCACTTCGCTGTCGACATATATTTGAAATTGGTGTGTCTGATTGATATTATATCGTGATTGTTACCCTGAGGAGAACTGCGTATTGGGCCTCGAGGCTGTTGGCCAGGCATTCGGCCTTGTCATCATACTCGAACGCTAGCCTCCTATTAGGCCTAACCAAAGGAGGCATAGTAGAGTATACGTCCTTCGTTAACGATCGGGATAGCTGCTAGAAAGCGCGATAAGAAGGCTCGATCTCACTCAATTGCGCATACCATCGTGACTGACGAAACTCATTTATGCGTACTTTGACAGGCCACTGAAGCTGTCTAATTCTAACCCTATTGGACTCGCTGAGGGCCCTGTCGTAGGCACGTTTGGCAGGGATCTTGCGGCTCAACAGATCACGCAGTTTTCCAGGTAATTGCATGCGCAGGTCTTCCAGCATAGCCACTGTCCAAGAGCAATTGTTAATTAATGACACGACCTGTCAGGGCACCGATCGCCGCCTCAGTGTCCACTACAGTATCCAGACTGTCGGGACTACTATCTCGGTGAGCGGATTCGACAGACGCGAGTTTCTCCTCGAGCCTCTTCCAATCAGTGATCACCTTTGTGGGGATATGAATGGAGTCGGTGTCGGGGTGGAAGTATGAATGCATCAGTTTCATGCAATAAATAATGAATAGGTGCGTGGTTTTCATTAATGATTAGCATTAGCTCGTTATTGTTGCATTGGAAGTAGTAGCTGCGTCAGGTCCAGTTATTTCTAATATACCCAACTGTGCATACGAACATAGCGATCAGAATTGACCGGTTAAAGTGGCGGTGGCCAGGGGACATAGCGCGGAGAACCGACAGCCGTTGGGGTTGAAAGGTTCTAGAATGGCGACCGCCTATCAGAAAGCGCAGGGTGGAGAGACCCCTCACACGGTGGTCCCACGACCTAGTTAGGACGGCGGGAAACCGATGGATGAGGATGGCAATGTTTGGAGGAGGCCTATGTTCAGCAGTGGACATCAATTGGCTAATATGATGTAAGAGTTTTTATATTTATGAAAGCTGTATGGTTTTTTTTTTTGAAAAGCGAAATTCATGGTTTTCTGGATGATGTAGGATGTTCTAGATGTATGGTCCCTCTACTAGTAAGATAGCCTTTGACTCTATCGTGCTTACATAGTAAACATTAGCATAAAGTATGTAATATTATCGTTCATTATTTTTATTTTCTTCTCCTCAATAACTCTGTTCTCCCATGACTGACAGATTTGCTGTCATACAATAAAATGCTTCACTTTTCAAGGGCTTTCATTTGATGTATAGCTGAAAGTGTTACAAGGGTGGGGACGTTTTGCCCATTGTTCTTTATTTTCATTGCTTTTCGAAGTATTCTCCGTGACAATCGATGCACCTCTTTATTCGTTTAAAGCATTTATTGTAACAGTATTCCAGTCTGAAGTGGACATAGTCAAAACGGCCGTTTTATAGCTTCGACTGTCTCTTCTGGACCTTCAAATCGTTGACAACGTAACAAATCTTTAGTTCTTGTGAATGTAAAGTAAGCATTGGGGCTCAGGCTAGGGCTGTATGGATAGGATGGTCCATCAACTCCATGTTTTCCTGATTTAAAAATGCGATCGTTTGCCGAGTGGTGTAGGAGCTCGCATTTTCGTGGTCAAGGATTATGCGCCGATTCGGATTACTTTTACGAAGTTCTCTTATGACTACCGGAAAACAAACTGTTGTGTACCAATTAACAGTAATGGTTCTTCGTTTCTGTAAAAGAATCGTAGTCACATGTTCGGTTTTCGAGGCAAACGAAGCCACCATTCTTTTTGACACGCCACAAGAGCGCTCAACTTTTGTTGGCTTGACCTTATCTTCGTAGACTCAAACAGCCGATTGGTGTTTTCTTTTGGGCTTATATGAGTATATCTACGATTCATCACTCAAGACAATATTATAAACTGCACTTGAGCTCTCTCTATGAAACCGTTGCAGAGCAAAGCGATTCCAATTAACTCGAGCTGACTTTCGTTCTTTTGTCAAACGGTAGGGCACCCAGTGGGAAACTTATTTTCTAACAATCAATTTATTGTGCAATATTGTTTGAATGGTTGTCATATCAATGCTAAGGGAAGCCCGTATCTGCTCGTATGTCACATCGCTATCTCCTTGTATTGATTGGAGTACAGCATCGACGTTTTCTTGACTTAATGCTGTTTTTGGCAGACCAGTAGAAGATACTGTGGTAATAGAAGACCATCCTCGACAATACTTAGAATAATAGCGTAAAATAGTCGTTTGACTAGGTACTTCAAATCCATAAATAGAAACAAGCTCGGTGAGACATTGTTCTTGGGATAAGCCGCGGCGAAAGTTGTGAAAAATTATCGCTCGGAAATGTTCCCGCGTAAGTTTCATTTTCACGCCGACCTGTCAATTTGAAATAGCTACCACTACCACTTTTGTATTATTCTTTTTTTAAATTTCAATAATAAAATTGAGTTTAAAAAAGCACAAATTTTCAAATACCAAAAAGATTTTAAGTCTAATTTATTCAGAAGTACCTATTTCATTCCCGATCATTTCGGTGTGGCCCTCGTAAGTCTATAGAGGCGTACCTCATGCGGTGACAACTCCGAGAGGTGTAGACATGTTTTAAGACTGCCTGATAAAAAGGTTATTAAAACGCATCTTCTTTTCTAAACTCCTGTAAGACAAGCGAAAACAAGACCCCCATTTTTTACGCTTTAGAAAAGGCACAAGAAAAGGTGCAATATTGATCTCCAGAAATGGTAAGAAAAAGCCAGGTACCGCCCTTGCTTAGAAAGAGAAAAAATAAACGACTCGATATTATGCTCAAACCAGCATCTACCATAGTTTGAGACTACAGGAACTGCTCCTGCACATTTACCAATAAAATTGGATTCTGCAGCCATCAGCGGGCACATTCCAGAGCTGAACATCCAAGTTCCTTTGTCTAGTATTAAGCAGCAGTCTCCACGGCTGGGATGTATATTGA
Source organism: Schrankia costaestrigalis (assembly GCA_905475405.1). Lineage (NCBI taxonomy): Eukaryota > Metazoa > Arthropoda > Insecta > Lepidoptera > Erebidae > Schrankia > Schrankia costaestrigalis. The sequence continues at coordinate 11,215,802 of FR997832.1, forward strand.
AGTCTGTAAAAGGGGGCATAAGTGGATGTAGATTAAAACAATTCAAAATAAAAACCAAATAGCTTCAATATAATAAATATAATATTACTGGAAGACATTATTATTTTCGCTCAGTTTCTTAATATTAGAAGTACACATATATGATTTACCTATTCTGTAACGTACATTTATTGTAGGTATACGAAAGTGAACATTGTACGTATATTGTATAACAATATCTACAAGACATATTTAGTGCAGCTTAAAATCAATAAACTAAACTTACAATAATTTACTATTAAAATAATAATACAATGTATCTGTGAAATTAACAAAAATCCCATGTTAGGTTTAAAACCGTAGCAAACAAACTTATATTTTTATTCACAATTATTACTAAGCCGTAGCATCTAGCATGATATTGTTTTGTGCTATAATGTTTCATGAATTCGTCCTATGTATGTCTTGTTAATTGTCCTTAAATAAATAAATAAGACTTACTTAATATCAAAAAATATTAAGACAAATAAATATATAATAATAAACTTCGTTAAACAATGTATCAGAAGTTTAAAATGCATACATAATTAGGTACGTATCTACCTATGTTTTAAATTTATAGAATTGACATAGTTTCTAGAGTTGTGATCACAAAGGTAACATCAAAGTTCACACTTATTACAATTATTTTGTTTATAATAACTCTATGTAAACCTAAATATTTATGTAAATAACTATAATAAATAAATAACATTGAGAAAATCAGCAAAAAGTAACCAGTATTTTTGTGCGTAAGTTATTACACATGAAAGGCCTGGGCGCACCGGGACGGCATGGCAAGGGATTTTGCCGTGAGTCAGCGCACACTGGCCGCTTAGATGCCGCGGCATGCCACGGCGCGCCGCGGGACGGCATGGCAAAGGATTTTGCCGTGAGTCAGCGCTCGGTCGCGGTAGGCAACCGATTTACACATCGACAAGTACAGTAGCGAGTTTAAAAAATAGACAGTTATGTAGTAAGTAATAAGATGTGAGTACAGTTCACACGTGAGCGAGTACAGCTCATAAGTTGCCGATCAGAGACGAAGACCAGTCGCGTCGTGCGTGCCGGCGTGCGTCGCCTGATATTCTTTAGGTACGGTTATTTTAATCGATAAAATGGACATTGAACAATTGAATACCAATTTACGCGCTATTATACGAGAAATAGTATTAACACTTGCACAACACATTGAAAATAAAATTTTAATAGAAAAGTATACCTAGAACAATAAAAAAATAAATATTCCTCACACTTTTACTCAACGCCATTTAGTCCCAAACTAACCTGAGCTTGTACAGTCACGAGCAATAATATGTACACATTTTCACATTTTGTAAAACAGTTATCTAAAGTTCTGCTAATCCAAAATTGAATATTCGAAGATTAGTTCAAAACTGTACGGAACCTCTTCTAAATTACGAAATAATTTTGGTATTTTAATGTCTAGATAAACGTGCAGATAGTTTAGAAAATTTGACAATGTGTACATATTATTGCTCGTGACTGTACTATGTGTACTAGACAACACATAAATATACTTAAATACTGTCTGTTTTTGTCTGTTTTTCTATGTACACATTATACATAGAAAAACAGACAAAAATAAAAATAAATACATAGAACTTGTGAACTGTACTAAACTTGCCCGTTTACACGGCGGGCGCTGCGAGCCCCGAGCCGGCGGGGTGAGGGAGACGCGAGAGAGGGGGCTACTTTATACTTAACTCGCCAAAAAAAAGGATCGAGCTGTATTCAAATCAACTTAATCGGTAACTTACTACTTAACTCGCTTTTGCCGTCCACACGCAAAAAGTGACTTAACTCGCCAATGAGGCAAGTTAACTCGCTACTGTACTTGTCGATGTGTAAATCGGGCATTAGCGCCGGAGTCCGTGGCACCCGGTCGCGGTAGGCAACGGCAGCATGCCGCGGCATCCCGCCACGGGAGCCTGTGGCGCGTTTTTTGATGCCGTGCGATAAAATCCCTTTCAATGCCACGGCATCATTTTAAAGCATAGCAATTTATGACGTATTTCTGTAACATTACGGTTGAATTTCCATTAGTAAAAATTAAAATCCCTTGCCATGCCGTCCAGGTCTGCGTAGGCCTGAATAGGTACCATTTGTTATGGAATGCTGAATATTGTTACTATTCTATGACGATCGTTTAACGGTCCTAACATGCGGTAGGTTGTTACAATTACATTTCTTGGAGAGTTTTCCTTAAAACATCCAGATACATTTCTGCGTGTTTCGGCGTGAAGATTAATGCTGGCCGAAGACGAACAGTCAGCTCTCCGCATCCACCTCCAATCACACCTTAAAACAAACAAAATACAAAGTGACACCACTAACAAAAACTCATATTTTCTTAACTTACATTATTTTTTAAACTTATTTAGTTTAACTACCAGTACTTGTTGAGAAAACTTATTTGAATAAGAAAATCTATTGAACACTAGTGTGTTCAATAGCGGCGGTCGCGACAGCGACTGCCATGTCTGTCGTGAGGTCGTCGTGGGTTCGACTCCACACTGGACAATTGTTAATGCGATCCACAAATTGATGGGTTGAGTCTGGATGTTCTTGGTGTCCGTTAAATTAAAGAATAATAATAGTAATCCGTTTTAATTAATGTCTGTTAAGTCCCCGCGACACAGGCCATAATCCCTCTAGTGCGGTAGCCGTCTTTTAAACAAAAAGTACTTAATCTAGCTATCTCAGTATAAAGCCGCTAGTTCTTCAATTTATTAACTAATTAATAACACAATTATTGCAAAAGACTATAATGAACCTGACCCTGGGTTTTAAAGAGTTAATACGATTTGTTTCGAACTTACCATTTTCCTTTAGTTTCGCAAGTATATTGTCCCTCAAATTAGTTTTTGCAGCGTTGAAGGCCAAGAATGTACCACGACCACGCACGCTGTTAATAAGATTAGGAAATTCAGATTCGAGCTGGAGAAGACCACATTTGAGAACCTCGCCCGACGCATTAACATTTTCAATCAAGTTTTCTGTTTTGATAACATTTAATACGCGCTCCAGCAATATTAACTTGGCGGGATCGCCCATCCACGTGTTGAATATTCTGTACGCCTGGGGTGCCCTGAAATATTTAAAGTTGTTTGTGAGTAGGTATCAAGTGGTGCAGATGGTCCCCGCCAGGTACAAAGACTATTGTAGTGAAATCTATGACATACATATGTATTACGCGTATTATCTATACTAAAATTATAAAGAGGTAAGTAAGTAAAGTTTGTGTGTTTGTGACGTTGTAGGGGGTAATCTCTGAATCTACTGAACCGATTATAAAAATTATTTCTGTGTTAAATAGTCCATTTATCGGGGAGTGTCATAGGTTATATAGTATCACGCTATGACTAATAGGAGTGGAGCAGTAATGAAATATGTTTAAAAAAGGGACGCGTTTTTTTCGCTGCCCAACGAAGTGGGCACTTTGTGGGCACGTAGTGTTAGCTGGGCAGTGCACAAACACACAAACTTTACCGCTTTATAATATTAAATAATAAGTATAGATAAATTGGCACAACAATACAAGAGTGTGAATTTGTATCAATATCCTAATTGATTTCATGGCGATAAATTAGCTAACAGTCAAAAAGGGTTACAATAACGTCATTGGTAAACTAACTTTAAAAACGTACCTGGGTGCTCAATGCCATGCACTTTTGCGGTTAGTCACAGTCTCACAACCATAGCACATTAAAATAATTGCGGGTTTATTTTATTGTTATTATACTTACTTAAATTCTTCTTTAAAGAAGAAACCTCCAGTCAACATTTTCTTACTAAAGGTAACCACATCGGGTGGTGACGGCAGGTTGAAATGCTCGTGGCACCACATTTTACCAGTGGGACCGCAACCAGTCTGTACTTCATCAATTATCAGGGCAACTCCTCTCTGTAAAATAAATCATTAGCATCAATGAATAAATGAATAAATATACACAAAGCAAGATTTAGGTAATCGTTTTTTTAACGAATTGAAAAAAGGGGTATGAAAAATAAATAAAATTGTAATGGGCTCGAACAGATCGAAGGAACTCCATAACACATTTAAAGCCAGGGAATAACAGGGAACTAAATTGATTACATGGATTTATAAAATCCTCTTTGTGGGTTATGTTTAATTTAGTCAATAGATAATTTATCAGCAGAATGCTACAAAAAAAGGCAGTTGCAATTCTTCTTCTTCTTTGCGTGTTCTTCGTCAGTCGACTTCGTATCGTATCTCATCTATTTAGTTAGGTATAATTTTATTTTGTATTTTATACATAATATATTATGTTGTAAAACATATTATGTAGGTACATTATTTTGTAAAACATAGGTACTTTTATTTGATTAACGACCTGTGACCTTGCTTAGTTTATTTATGCGTCCTACGATGTCTCGTTGTATGCACATCGAACACGGATTTTTATCTTGTCACAGAGAATAATATAAAAGGCATCTTAAAATAGTGTCAAAGTTAAAATGATCTCTGAGTGTCTGAATTAAATGGTAGAAGTATTGCGAATATCTACTTACTTATTTAAATAAAGAATGGACCTTGTCAGTTTCTTATCTTTTAGATTAGGTATAACTAGGTATGTTTTCACTATCATTGTTTCAAGCAGCCGATAAAGAATACTCATATTATATTTATTCTGTATATTATAACTACAACAAACCTCGTTGCAAATTTTTTGAAGGCCTTGGAAGAATTCAGGAGAAGCTTCATAGTCTCCACCTTCTGATTGGATTGGTTCAACTATGATACCGGCGACTGCATTATTTTTCTTCTCATATTTTTCAATTAATTCACATACTGCTGCCAGACATCTAATAACAAAGATTAATTTCATTAATCAGACGTATCTTTTTTTTTCTTTATCTTTAAACTAGCCCCGGCTTCGCACGGGTGCAATGCTTTACTTACTCTACAATATAATTATATTATGCATGTATTATACTTATTTTATAAACCTTCCTCTTGAATCACTCTATCTATTAAAAGAAACGCTTCTAAATCAGTTGGGTAGTTTTAAAGATTTTAAGCATAAAGATAATGTACGGACAGACAGCGACAGAAATGTTTTAAACTAAGTATGTAGTAATAATAAATGCCATGAGTTTAACAGCTGAAAAACAGGCTGAACCAAGTCTCATTGGTGAAATAGTGAAATACGCGATCTTGTTGATGTTTCAGCTTACAACTTCTGAAATAATAAAAAGCTTACCTCCTATCTTCCTCATTGTTTTCACATTGAAATTGGTCGAGAGGATATTTGTATCGTGGGAATGGAGCTTGAGGCCAGTCAAATGCAGGCATATCTATTTTGTGTATTGGCTTCGACCTCGTCGTAGATAACGCTCCAAAGGTACGACCGTGGAAGGAGCCCTAGAAAAATAGGTATAACTAAAATGAGAGAATGAACCAAGAATAAGTACATTATTAATTAATTAATTTTTATAAATTTGGTTTTTATAATAGGATAAATCCCTAGGTTTAAGTCCATTATTATATTATATATAAGGCAGCGCACTCATTTGTATCTAATAGCTTTGGGCGCACTGTTGCGCCAATAAACTCCTCCCCGAGGCGGTTATAACCCCGGGGAGAAAAAAAAAAAAAAGTAATTTACTTTTAAAAACTATCCTTTTTCATCGAAAGTCATTTGACTTATTTTTCTTTTTACTTAAAAATTTAAATTAGGTTTACTTAATTATAGAACATAATATATTTTACATTACTAAAATATTTACGTTACAGTGTAGCGTCATACGAATACCTACTTGGATTGGACGGAAATCAAAGTTATTGAATCTATTAAGGCAGTTAACTGTGGCTGTTAGTTGTGATCTCCTCACAAGGGGACGCATAATGTCGCGCTATGAATAGGTATCCAACAAATATGTTTAAGAATAATAATTGATAAAATTTGTACATATTAAACAAGAATATTGGTACTTTTTTTGATATTTATACAATTGATATAGACCTAGTTATCGGGTCTATTGAACAATTACATATTAACTATTAAATGCCTATACTGTCCCTTTGGATGGGAAACAGCTTTCGTTCGAACATCTATTTTATTCCATCCATGGCCCTTATTTGCCAATTATTTTTAAAACATCCAGAACTTAAGAGTAGGTACATATATCCCAGCCACTGTTATATCAAAAACTTAAATTCCTTTATCAAAATAAAATAACAAATTAAAATGTACGTAACAACATAAAATATATTGTAAATTACCTCGAATGACATTATGGACCATTGTGGCGATCCTGGAGGTTGATTAGCCATGCAAGATTGCATTTCTTCAGGGGTAAAATCCAAACCTTCCCCTCGTGTTTTATTGCGGTACCACATAAACACAGCTTTGTATGCATTCTCATTCGAGCAAGAACCACACATCATGGTGGATACATTTTGAAGACCAACAGGTGCAACTGTTAAGAGAACCCTTCTTAGCCTGTACGGCCAATCAGTGCTCGGAAATACACCAAGAGCTGGCCTGTTTATCAAAGCTTTCTGTAACAAATAATTGTTAATGAAACCAATCGGTATTAAGTACCATCTTTCGACATTAGAGAAGCGTAAAATATTTTACCAGATTATGTTCATCTTGAAATGCACTGAGTAGGTCCGGGTGGTTGTATCCGATAGGTACAGATGCGATTTGAGTGAAGGAATCTAAATATACGTTATCATCGGCATCCACGAAATAATTTCCAATGCATTTGTCATAATCGCCAAACAATTGAACGGAGCCAGATTGCTGCAAGATAAATTGCGAAATTAAATAAAACTGGTTTTATATAAACAGTATCTAGTTGAAGTTCAAGTTCTAAGTTCAAGAGTTCTTGAAACATTTCTCCCATAAAAATATTGATAACATTATCATTTTGATATGTACACACACACGTTATCAGCGCCTATTTAATGTACCTACTTAAGTAGGTATATATTTGCTATTTTACATTATTACATGCAAATGACGTGGATGAAATACAATAGAACCTCGCTAAGTAAAAGTCCAAGGAAAACATAAAATATTTTGAGTTATCGAGGTTTTTAGTTATCGAGGTTTTTAGTTACCAAGGGTTTAGGTTAATATGTATAGAGGTAGGTATGTACATGTGTATGTATGACCCCTTGTTCCTATTTTCCGCCACCGCAAAGCTTTAAAGAATTTCGAAGAAGCAAACAATAGGTGACATATTTTGTTTACGTTATCAATTTAATTATGTAGTGAACACGTGCAAGCCATAAATACCGAAAACGTTTGTTTTGCACAATGATCAAAAACTAAATGATTTAAGTAAGCCTTTGTCTTAAAGCTAACCTCCGCCGCCGCAAAGCTTTAAAGAATTTCGAAGAAGCAAACAATAGGTGACATATTTATGTATTGTTTACGTTATCAATTTAATTATGTAGTGAACATGTGCAAGCCGTAAATACCAAAAACTTTTGTTTTGCACACTCATTCAAAATGATTCAATGATAAACAATTTTATGTTATAGAGGTTGTGGAAACATTTCTTTTAGTTACTGAGGGCCAATACAGAGATTACTTATTTGACTTATCGAGGTTGCGAATTTTGAGTTATAGAGGTTTTGGGCTCTGAAGGGAAGGGAACATATTATTTTTTAAGTTATAGAGGTTTTTGAGTTACCGAGGTTTGAGTTATCGAGGTTCTACTGTAATATTTAGGAAAAATCTCATACTTCTTTTATTTATTACATAAGCATTTTTTTTATGCACCTTTTTCATTTAAAAATTTATAATTTCTAAAAATACTATAAAGCAACATTTCTATCTACATCGAAAAAGATTTAGCCCTTTGATAAAACTTAAAACAATTCGTATGTCCTACCTACCTTATAATTTGTAAAAGATCTTCAATGACTAAAAAAGACTTGAAATATTAAAAAGATCGATTTGAAAAACGAATGGTTGAACTATTTCGTAATACAGATAGGTAAGGTAAGGATCCTTTCGCAATGGTGCTACATACTAAAATTTATATTTAACCCTGTCGTTCGAATAAGGTAACTCATCAGTATACCTACTATACGGTATTTGTGTAAGTTGGTGTGCAATAAAGAATTATCTATCTATCTCTCTATCTACATCGCAAAATAAGACCTTAAACCCAGAGCCGAGCGGTTTCGTCTGACATAAAGGTGGAATGTTGGACATCTTCTTAAAACATATAATATCTGATGAGTTCACGTCCCAAGTCAGTGGCTATATTTTGATACAACGCGAGCAATGCCGCGGGGAATTGCTTCTTTGCAGAATTACATCTAATGTTTATTAGGTAGGTACCTACATAGCTACATAACGAACTTTATTAAAAATGTTCATTGACACTTCGAAACAAATAAAATGTTTTAAGTTAGTAGGGACAATTGGGTCTAATAACTGCCAATTGAAAACAGATTTATTACAGGACACAACCGATTACGGTACACATATAGAACTTGAACTACACGTATTGGTGTTACGGTTAGAATGTCCGGCATAAAATAATAGAAAAATTCAATATCTTTTGATAATTTTATGGCTAATCATAACAACATAAGTGATGAAAATAGATTTTCCTCGGAAAAATAAATTAAATTAGGTATAACCTATCGGAGATACGCTATGAAGGTAACGTTTAACTTTGGAGTATTAAGTATAAGATAACGTAGAAAAGGTCCAGAAAGTCACAAACTGGTTGTAGTCAGAGATCTATGTAAGTTCAAAAATATTGTCATTCCTAATAGTGTGCGGTTCAAAACTAGTCCGTTTCATTGTGTATTCCCCCTAAATTATTGCACTGTCGACTTTACTGCTAAACAAAGGACCGAAAGAAGAACATGGGAGTAACACTTCTTGAAAAAGTTTAAGGAACAAAAGGTTTAATTTTATGCACACTGAATCTAAAGCTGACCCCCACATTCGGCGTACGCGTTCCCCGGGCGCCGAAGCACGCGGCGCTCACGCGACATCGACGTAGCGCTCATGCAGCGTTCTCGTCACGTTCTTACCTCTTCGACCGCTACACACACTGCCCGGTTTTGTCTTGGTCAGTCACAGCATGGTCTCTAAAATTACCTACGCGGCGTGAGCGTCACTCAAACGCCCGAGGAACGCCGACGCGTAATGTGGGGAAGGCCTAACACTAACGAACGACGCTAAACAACGAAGAAAAGTATAAAGGGCTAAATAAATGGTGGCATTGAACCGGTCGAGGTCAATTGCTGATTAAAACAGTGTTTTGGAGTAATGCGCATTCCATATTGTTATAGGCAGGTACTCAGTCATATATTCTGATAAAAGGAAGTAATCTATAATACGCTCCACTAGGTAACATTTTAACAACAATTTTTAGTATATTATGTACTAATATTCTACAAGTAGGTACCTAGCCATCTAGGGGTCGACGTCTTATCTAATCTTAACTACTTACTAGACAAGTAACTATCAACTTATCTATACAGAATCGGCCTTATTACAAAATACGGTCTAACTATAAACCACGATTTATTACGTCACAAAACCACTGTTTTTGAAATTTGTTATTGCAAAATCAGTCTTAACGCTAAAGTTTTAAAACTGATTTTGGATTAACAAATTTATGATTTTGTATTTGTTAATACAAAATCAGTTTTAACACTTTAGCGTTAAGACTGATTTTGCAATAACAAATTTCAAAAACAGTGGTTTTGTGACGTAATAAATCGTGGTTTATAGTTAGACCGTATTCTGTAATAAGGCCGAATAAGTTTATATCTTAAATATCTTAGTGAATGTCAATTGTCTTGCCTTGGCAACATGCATAGAACCAATCACTGTATCAACACGAGTTTAAATAAAGTGATTGTACACAGAAGAAGTGCTTTGTACTCAGATATTATAATAATATGTAGGTATATTAAAATGATTGGAAGAGATGGATGGTATTCAGGCACGAACTTGAAGAGGCCTATTACCAGAAATGCTTATTACTGAGATCTATACGAGTCTGTATATTAAATAGCAAAAGGTCGGTTGAATAGTTAGAAGCAAATTCTACAAATCGTTAACCTGAAATATCTATGTAGTTAAAATGTTTTGGCATAGGTAGGTATATTCTTCACTATGTACGTATTCATTATTATAACTAACCTGAAGAGAGCTCAAATCCTTTAAAAGTTCCTTCGTTTTAGGTCCAGGTACTTCGGTTTTGATATTTGGACCCGACGGTTCATGCTGTAGTACAGTTGATAGACCCCGGAAATCTGTTTAATAACAAATATTTAGATAATTATTCGTGTATTATTTTTTAAGTAAGTGTAAAACGACACACCCTATACATATTTTTATGAATAATTACACTCAATTTTACTGCCATCGGGAAATATACATTTATTACAATTTTAGAATCATAGTTCATTGAAGATAAGTTACAATTTTATAATTTCCAAACAAGAGATAAATTTAAAAAGAACGCAACAAACATCTTTTCAACCGGCACAACTATCATCTACCTAGTTAACACTATAAATTGTAAACCGTCTTGCGTGGGATTCGAAACGGCGAACAAATGCAAGGTTTTAATCATCTGAAGATACTGCGTTTATGAGGATGATAATAACCGCAGTAGCTTCCCAAATGCTCCCCGCCTGATTTGGTTAAACAAGTGATCTCACTCAATGTCTAAGTTGTGCTTAACAAGCTGGACGCGCTGGACTAATAATTATCCTAGTTAAGCTTGCTCATTGACAACCTTGATTGTAGAGGCTCCAAAAGTATTAAGTGTGGGTGCAATATAGACGTTGGTCCATTTTATTTTCACAACCAACTTGTTGAAAGACCATTCAGCATGGTGGTAAGGTCATCAATCGTTTCAGCTCTGATCTCGATGTCGTATGTAAATCGAAGACGCGTGATTAGCTCGCCGTAAATGTTGATACCAAGTCCGTCCAGGTCCAGAAAGCAAAAAGAATCTTCCAGCACAGCGGAATCAATTGCGGAGATATGGCGTCTCCTTGCCTTATATAGGTATGTCGCAGGGATTGAGGAAACCAGGGATTTCACGAAATTAATAGAGATATCACGAAGTCCCGGTATATATCGACAATGCCGTTTTCACTTCTGTAGGTTAGTTTATAACTGTGAACATAATGCACGAGGCGAGCGAGCGAAGCATGTGTTCCGCGGCAGGGGTCACCGAAATGCAAGGCATTTTCGACATTTACCGGGATTTCGTGATATCCCTAGTGATTTCGTGAAATCCCTGGTTTTCTCTTGCGACAAATATACCTCGCTGATTTGGATAGGCTTCGTCCACTGGTCTTGAAGACGGACTAGGCATAGTGACGTTTTCGTAAGTCAATGTACCGATGCTCATTTGGCATCGTTGAAGACACCCTTAACATTGGCCAAATCACTATCGAGTACAGTTTCTCATAGCCCACAAACGCTTGTCACAATGGCCGTTACATTTTTATTAGTTTAGCCGTTACAGTACATACCTAGGTACAGAGTTGTTAGTCTGTAACCGTTCACAAAATAGTAACAAGAACAGAAATAAATTTAAATTTCCTACCGACGAGTGTTTAAAAAGAAAAATAAACAAGAATTTTATCTACTTGTGTACCTAATGTTACACCTTTACGTTAATATTTAGTACAAATAAGTTAAACAATTTGTTTTACTTATTTGTACTAAATATTGACCGAAACCGAAGCCTGACCTTTTCCTTGTTTTTGAAGTTCAAAGATAAATTATTTTCGTTTCTTATCATTCACGGCCACGGGTAGATATATTTTGATCTGATTATCTACATTGTGAATGAGATTAAATAGACACAGAGTATTGTAGCAACATCTGTTCATAGGCATAAACACCTTATTCATCATAATATTCATGTGCCATTGCGCGGATGAGCTCCACTAATAATGCAACTTGGCAACCAACTTGATGACGGATTGGAATAACGTTTATAGGTCAAGTTTCGTTACGTTAGTTTTTACTTTTTATGTTTTCCTGGAGATAGATAATTTCTGCGTTATTTCTCAGCCTACGCTCAAATGTGAGATAGGGTGGTAACACATAGGTACTCAGAATCCGTCAGCATCAGCGCGACGACGACGGAAGCCAAGGTAGGTGAAGGCCCGCTTTTGTTTCGGTCATACATGGGTCATACTTAGTTTTTTTTTTAACTTGATTCTAAAGAGTCGCCTGAGCGCCCTTGGCGACGCAGCTATAAGTGACTATTTTTTAAATAAATGCATGGTCATCCTAAATCCCTTGCTTGCTTGCACTATGCCGGCCGGCCTGCTAGCATTAGCTATCATTTTAGCTAAGCATTTAGCTATTAGAGAAGTTCGCGCATCTGCAGGAACAAATAAAACACACGCTCCCCACACCCGCTGCCATTTAGTTCGAAAAATGACATCTGCCCAGCCATGTGCAACAACTTCAAGCCGGCCGAGTTATTTGGCCCTTACTGTAAATTTGTTTTGTTAACCATGCTTAAAAAAGTAAAAAATACTCTACTTGGTAGAAATGCCCTAATTTCTTACTTTTTGGAAAAAACTGCGTTTTGTTCATTCACTGGGGGGTGTTCATACACTGGAGCCATTACCCTACTCGCCATTTATGTTGATGCCGAGTCCATCCCAGTCTAAAAGCATCTTCTAGCGGTAAACAATTTCGGGGATATGACATCACCCTGTCTTACTCCTAGCTTCAACTGAATATGGATTGATAATCTACCCTATAAACGGACCGACATAGTAGCATTTTCGTATAAGCACTGCAGCACTTCGATATGCCGTTGGTCAACTTGGCACCGTTGGGGAGACTGCAAAACTGCCCATGTCTCGATCGTATCAAAGGCTTTCTCATAATCCACAAACACCAAGCATAGGGGCCGGTTATACTAGTTGGATTTTGTATAACCTGCCGCACCGTATGCATGTTGTCTGTGATACTATAATCATTTCGGGAACCGGCTTGTTCGGGAGGCTGGAAGTCGTCCAGTCTGCGTTCAAGACGATTGACGTTCGACGCGGCTCAGAAGAGTGATGAGTCTGTAATTCTGAAGTAGCGTTCAATCGCCTTTCTTGAAGAACAGCACCACCACACTTCTATGCCATGCCTGTGGCGTTTGTCCCTCGAGTATAACGATATTGAATAGCTTCTGAAGAGAATGGGTACTCCACCGGCCTTTAGTAGCTCGTTTGTGATTCCGTCATACCCCGGTGCCTGGTTTTTCTTAAGTTGTCGAAGAGCATCACTTATCTCACACAGACTGACGTCCGAGATTTCTTCGGTATGGTGTCGCATTAGTCTAGGATCGACGGCTAGATCACTACAGAAGACTATAGTTCTTTACGTGTCTTTGTATAACATAGCAAATATCACTGTAACTACTCACATTTCTAAACATTCATGTTCCTACCTACAATAACAAGCTTCCAAGAAACAGGTATAGGTACTTAGGCTCTTACCTAAATAGCGCAAGAAATATTATTGCCTAATAAATCACTAAGTTATTAGTTTTATTAAAATTTTAATTAAGTATTTTAAATTTCCGACTACTTCATTTTATTGACAGATATTTTAATTATGTTTGAAACGTTATATTTTATATTGAAACTATTAAGTAAGTACCTACTTACTTAAATATTAATAATTTGAGATTTTTGTTAAAAAATCATGCTAATACTACAGTAAAAATAATGAAATATTATACATTACCTCTTGATACAGAAGATCTGAAATGTGTTTTTGTTACGAAGCTAACTCCACGTAGAAACATTTTGAAGGCAGTTTATAAAATATCGATAATGATTGTATCCACGGCAATATTTATAGTTACAAATTTGATTAAATTAAATATTACACGATACCGTTGCTATAACAAGGCGACACGGGCAGTTCGCGCAGCTCGCGCACCCTAGTAGATGTACATTTTACATTTTCATTGTGTTGGATGGAACGTCAAGTTCAATCTTCGACTGATTCCAATCTTCTTATTCGCTCTCGCATTCACATGATGTCGCGCGGGAAAACGAATCGATTACACGTTTATTACAAAACAAGCGTTTGTTCGTACACGTTATTATTATATACAAACGAAGTTCAGAATTCAGATAAATGAACATCCACTGAGCCTAAGTGCCTTATAGACAATGAGTTCAAATCCTACATGAACAAATTATACCTATCTCTTATAGTTGTACATTTTAATTAAATTATACTTTATATACCTAATTAGCATGTAAAGTGATATAAAAGACAATGGTAATGAAAATGTAAATAATACATACCTTTATTTACCTAGGTATAATTTATTCATGAACCGTACCGCGCCTGTGACAACGAACTAAAAATACCTACATAATAAGCCATCTGGCCAGCGGATTGTTAGTAGGTAAGGTAAGACAAGTTTTTCATAATCACTGAGCAGAACAAGCTGATATTTTAGTACGATGACACTTTGATTAAACCCAAAGGTTAAAATTAATTTGACTTTTTCATTCCTATGTACATTTCTAAGTTAGGCTTATCTAGGGGACTTCTAAAATATTAAGGTTTACTCACTACGTTTACTACTTTTTTCATTGCAGCAATTTGAACCGCATAAAATAACGCAATATTAAAAACAGCATCTAAGTGTGAGTAGGACTCTCACATGAAGGGTTCAGTTACATTAGACACACAAAACTACTTACTCTTACAGATCTCGTTTAAACCAATTTCCGGTAGAAGTTTGAAATAATGTAAATCACATTTTATCTAATTTTTATTTTAGACTCAGACTCTACTCTTGATTTTAAAGAAGTTACTGTGGCAGTGCGCTATTAGAAAGCCCAATATCATTTTTAAAGACCTGTGCTATCCAACATTTCCCTTTACCCTATGCTATGCTATACCCCACAGGGGTTGGTAAAAAAAAATCTGAGATCATTTCTCAGTAGGTACGGTAAACCCCCAAACTATTGTTTTCTTTTATATTTTTGTGTCAAAATCATAATGAGGTTCACAAACTACTACTCTACTTATGTAAATGATAGTTCGCCCGATCACGAGTACCTACTGCTGA
Source organism: Schrankia costaestrigalis (assembly GCA_905475405.1). Classification (NCBI taxonomy): domain Eukaryota; kingdom Metazoa; phylum Arthropoda; class Insecta; order Lepidoptera; family Erebidae; genus Schrankia; species Schrankia costaestrigalis. The sequence goes on from FR997832.1 coordinate 11,230,928, forward strand.
AAAACGGACGTAAATCCTGCTAGCAGTAAGCTTTTTGTATGAAAATTTGTGTTGTCTTTCCAGCAGAAACAAAAAAGGGTCGTCCTTCCGGTACTTTTAAAAATTCCGGCTAGCAGAACTCCGGGCACTATCATTAATCTCTTTTATAAAATTGAGATTTTTATTTAATGAAAGTAGGACATTGCGTAATTTAAGGACAACATTTCATCCCTATTAAACCAATTTATGTATGTTTTCAAGTTTTCGAGAGGCCAGCCGCGATGAAAAAGGCAGTCCATCATGATCCGGGGTGATAATGAGATGCCCCAATGTGTAGCAAAGACTACAAACTCCAATTTAACGGACACAATGAACATCCTGTCTCATACAGAACAATAATTTGTGGAAATTATAATATAATAATAGTCCTGCGTGGGGATCGAGCCCCCGACGTCGTACCTACTCGGCAGCAGCTTCTGAGACCGTCGCGCCATCCAGGCATATAAAAAATACATTAAACGCCAACTAAGTACTGCGCGGGCCTGAAATTGTTGCTGATGATATCAGTTTTTGAACTAAATTGCAGGGGGCGTGGTTTTGTGCGTTTTATTTGTTCCTGTCATGTGCGAACTTCTCTAATAGCTAACTTCAGTTGATTGCGAGTAGTTAGTGTAAACAAATTATATATTTATGTATAATATGCTTCATCAAATAAATGTAGGTACCCCACATTTGATTGGTACCTACAAGTCTCGTTATCAATTCCATGGGTCCGAGCTGTTATAACGAACACGGAATAATGCGATACTTATCACTTTGTATAGTAGCATGTACAGTACTCATTTAAAATCCCATCAAAGATCAAACTTTATCTCCTTTTAATTAATGTCAAGTAAGAGTAAGATATGGCGCGAAGAACTAATAGTTGTAGGTAAAAAAGTAATTTATTTCTTTGTGCTGTTTAAAAAAGGAACCAGAGTCATGCATGATAATAATTTACCGCTCAAGCTCTAAGTTAAATTAAATCTTAAGTTAAATCTAACGTCGCTCGATACTTGAATAAAAAGTATTTTTTAACGAAAATATTTTTTTTTTGTGTATGCATACGTGATTAAATTCCATTTTGTTTTAATATTAAAACAAGCTTCTTTTCGCGACATCATCTAGGGTACAATTTAAATATCAAACGTTTAATCCCGTCTGTCGCTAAGTAGGTATATCAAATTTGTAAGAAATCGGTTCACTTATTTCAATACATTCAAGTTCAGCTTGACCCCACAAAAAAAATTTACCTTGCTGCGCGGTCTGATATTCGTAGGGTTCCTAACTTTTAAAACACTGTCGACTCTACAAAGAAATTTATTTGATTTTGTAAGGTTTACTTAAACTCCGATTTAAACATAATTTTAATCACTGTAAAGTTTAAGTCCAGTAAGTAAGGTCTTTTTATACGGATATAATTATCACTTAAGAAAAATGAATATTTATCGTAATGATGAATGTATTGAATTTTATAAACAAATAGTACAATCTAAGTACGATTAGACGCAATCCTTTGCTTTCCCTAGTTTTAATAAAACACCCGCTGCAAGCAAGACTAATGTCAAAACACTTATGTCATATGCGATGAAACAAACAAAAAATACGAAAACAATTTTAGAGATATTTTGATGTAAAAAATAAAACATTTTGTAAAACAATGTTTACATCACTGAAAAAATTATTGAAATGGAACTCTGCGAAGGCTGTAGAATCGAAGAAAAATCAAACATCTCTGTTACTGAAAGCATTTATTGGCATTCTTGAAGATGTGTTATTTTGGAAAAGAGTGTGGATGTCTTTGTCTTTCATGTTTGCTATTAATATATTTTTTTTGTAAGTGCTGAATGTTGGTTATTCTAAACTTAGTTGTTAGAAGTTGTTATATATCGATAATTTTCCACGATGCAAAAAATCTTTTGTTTATTTTTGTTCTATATCTAATGCGAAAAATTTCTGATTGTTTCTTTTTCTATTTGCAGTGTCTGTGTTCACCGACAAATCAATCTATTGGAATTAGCTCTGGTTTTGAGTATAGCAGTGCTGATCATTGACGCTTTGGAGTGTTGGTTAAAATACAAACACAGAACTACTTGTCTGAAAAAAATGGCTGATCATGAGGGAGATAAATTAAAAACAGCTGCATATCGTTGTAGCCAGTATCTGCACAAGAAATGGATTGACTACTTATATTTAAGAGAAACTAACCACACAAAAGTAAGAGTTAAATAAGTGTAATATCAAAGCATTATTTTATTGTTACTATGCATAACACAATGTAATTTATATCTTGCTTGACTCCAATTCATAGGATAGGCAGATACCACTTAACATCAAGTGGGCCTCTTGCCTATATGTCACCTTAAACCAAGAATAAAATAATGGAGTTATTATTGAAAGCCCTAGGAAATAATTCTTATACTATTTTAATAACAATAATTGAATTTTAGATACTTACGTGTATTCCTTTTCAATAATTATATATATTATTTAATATGATGTATCTTTTTCAGGCCTTCCTTTTAATAAATATAAATCTAGTGATAATCTATATTGTAGGAAGATATGTTAATGGCTATGTACTAACATACATATTACTAATGTTGATATGTGTATTCAGCAAAATTATTTTACCCATATTGAAAATTTACAAAAACATAAAAGTTGACTTAGGTATGTACTCAATTTGTATTTCATTAAATATATAAAATAATTGTATATATTATAATAATAATAATTATATATAAAATAATTTTAACTCTGCTATTTCATAATGTGCTTTCAGAATCTGACCATGAATTAGAGGGTCTAATCCCAGAGGCATCTGAAGTTAATATAAAGTTATTAACAATTGAACCTGAGCACTCCCCACCGCCAGATGAAAAACAGAGCCTTGGTAATGATCTAGTTTATTTATTTTATTGTCAGTAGACATCCTGTACCTGTATCAAATAACATAATCTTACTATTTGTTACCTACTTTTATATTACTTTTACTTTGTTGACATCATTTTGAACATCATGACTGGGTAGATATATAACTACATTATTACGGTGATATTTGATTTATTGAATGTGATGAACTAATTTAACAACCAGAATGCTTAAATAAATTTGAAATGCCCGCTGAGTTTTTTTAATCTTATATATTTAACAGGCCATACATCATCGGCCTTATTACAAAATACGGTCTAACTATAAACCACGATTTATTACGTCACAAAACCACTGTTTTTGAAATTTGTTATTGCAAAATCAGTCTTAACGCTAAAGTGTTTAAACTGATTTTGTATTAACAAATTTATGATTTTGTATTTGTTAATACAAAATCAGTTTTAACACTTTAGACTTAAGACTGATTTTGCAATAACCAAAAACAGTGGTTTTGTGACGTAATAAATCGTGGTTTATAGTTAGACCGTATTTTGTAATAAGGCCGCATATGATTAAGTCAGCTTAAAATAAATTATTTCACATATTGGCATATCTACTCAATCTTTCCTAAATAAACCAAGGAAATGTCTTTGACCACCAATGTGCAGATCCTGTAGAGACTATAGTCATATAATTTCAAAACCCGCTAAAACGTCTTTATAGAAATTTTTAGTTAGGACCTACTTTAAAAATGGTTTATTGATAGGTTCTATTAGCGCTGATCGTTTAACTTCTAATGCCACTCTAACCGGACTAAAAATTAATTATAAAATCGAGTTTAGTTTCAAAAGACCCTAAAAGACTGCTTGTGTGTTTCAAAATCCTCTAAAACGGTATCGGTTACTTTCAAATGTCACTAAACTTCAAAGTCCCATAGAACAAATCTATTTTTGCAAATAACCTCGTTTTTCAAATTGTTTTTATTAAAGAAAGATGTTTGTTGGGATTGCTAGATTACAATAATAATATAATGTTAAAAATCGTACAGAATTAAAGTTGTTAGTAAGTTTAAGACGTTTTTCATGAATTGTCGACATTTAAGAAAAAGCACTTTAGGGGGTTTTGAAATTATATGACTGTATGCCTTATCTCTATCACCAGATTTATGATATATATTATTATGATCTGGCTTGGAAAATCGAAAACTGTTTCTTCCAATTTTTCATTTGTTTACAGATTATTGGAAACCAGAAGATGTACCTCTTGGTGAATGCAGTGACAGTTCTGATAATAGCAGCTCATTAGTAACAAATTTTTCCATGGAAAAAATGCACACATTAGAAAAAGATGTCGATTCGTCAGACACCAGTGAAGATGAATACATACCATTAGGTGAGTCTTGTAAAGAGTAAGTACCTGTCCAGTAGACTATTGTACACTGGCATGACTTATTAAAGGATATTAAATTTCGAAGAGGAGTTATGACTGAAAAACATTTCGGAAATGTTCAGTACTCTTTTAGTCACATGCATCTGTCTCTGTTTGGATCCTATAGAAATTAAGGGAGATGAATTTGGTAAAATCTTGACAAAACTACTACTGATTGATCTGAAAAATAAAAACATAGGACTATATTGGGGAATGAAAGAAGAGATTAAAAAACTTTTTCATGAAGACCAATGTAGATCACATAAAAGAGGCCACAAACCACAAACAAGTATATAATATGGTAAAGTAGTAATATATTTCTAAAATAGTAAAAAAGGTCTTTTGTCTAAAGGTGACAATGAGAATTGAGGATCATTGACATCAATATAACAAAAAGAGTAGTACTTGCAACAACATAATAATAATATTTCTGTTCTTCCAGGAAAATCTATTTGCTTGCTAATCATGTCTTTAAGAATCTTAATTGGGCAAAAACCATCAATTCAGGCTAATAGTCATTTTGTTTTTAATGGCATCTAGTTAAAATTTTAAGTGTCAATTTTATTTAAAATATAAACTACAGGAAATTTTAACCCTTTAGCTGGTAGGTAAATCTTAAAATCTCTCAGACTTAACCATAGGCATAAGATTGTTTAGTTGTATTTGTAAAAATGTAATTACTAATTTTCAGATCAACAACAAGAGAAAAGGGAACTTCAGTCTACTTTAGAGATAGTTGAGCCAGCCAGTACTTGGAGTAGTACAGCCTATAACGCGTTTTGGAATGTGACTGGTGCTATTTCAAATATTATGCATACAGAAACAGAAGAAACTAAAAGGAAAAGGTTATCAAGTGTTGATTCATCAGATGGTTTTGAAATGATAGATAAAAATGATTTAACTTAACATATCAAATACAGTATGTATATTAATAACTATTTATTGTGTGTATTTTTCGTCAATGTATATAATTAATATTTAACTTAAACATTACAAGACATGTTCTCAAGTCTTGACATCATTTCTTGGTGTTGTCTTTTTAATGCTCTCAGACGAATAGTATTCAAATTATTTCTTGCCACAAGCCCCTCCAGCATAGGTCGTGACATCTGCAAAGAAAAACGTTTTTGTCAATGTTGTTAAATATAAAGTTACCTTTGGTATAATTTTATTCTTAATTTATTGTATATAGGATATAATATACAAATTTTGTGCTCAATAATTACATGATAAAAACAAATTCTTGATCTTTTTTTATGAATTTTAAATATCTTTAATTTTATTTTAACTTTTTGACTTAAATGGAAACAGTTTTTTAGAATTTCGTATATTGTTCTATATAATGTAACCGCAAATTTTAGAGCTAGTTAAAAGTTCTATTGCTTCTACATTATTGTTACATATTTATTACAATATTTTATATTTTCCCAGTATTATTTATGTAAATGTTACCTTATCAACAATATGTCCTATTGCAATAGTTCTTACAGCAGCATTGTGTTGTCTGTTGATTACGTCATCAATTTCACTCACTCCTGTTTCATTATTGTACGACTCGTCTTCCTCCTGTTTCAGTATTGCTGGCAACTGAGTGAAGGTCTACAAAATAAGTCATTAATTGTAAAAGACATAGTAATTAAGGTTGCTATTTTAGATGTTATATAATAGTATATTAACCAAGTAGAAAACCAAATGTCGTCATATATAGTTTTACATGGAATGAAATGTAAAATCCGCAAATAATGTACTTACTTCTAAATTATTTATCAATAAAGAGTCATTATTTTTTATAATCTCCATTTCAATTTCCCTTCTGCTTTGACTTGAACCATCATTAATTGATTGAAAACATGTAATTTGTATCTGAAATCATAAGAGTTATTACTAGAACATTATTAATTTGTTTGACGTCAATATATCGCTAACTCTACAGTTGTTATGAAACATACTGAGTAATTTTTATAAAACACTACTTATTATAATTGGAGCGGTATATCTGGTGTTTACCAAGTAATAACCTTTCATTTTCTTTATAATATTTGCATACATTTGCAACAGTAACTGTACTCAATGTGCCATGAATGATATAAAAAATCCGCGATTTATCCTTTCCATTTTGGTTACAATTATACAATTACGGATCAGAAACAGCCTTGGTGGCGTGCCGGTCGTTTGCAATCCACAATGATCAAAACATGGTTCGCAGTACGGCAGTTCTTTTTCCTTAAAGCCCGATTTACACATCGACAAGTACAGTAGTGAGTTAAGTAGTAAGTTCTTGGTTAAGTTGATTGAAATAGATCTCCATCCTATTTTTTGGCGAGTTAAGTACGAAGTAGCCCCTCTCTCGCGTCTCGCCAAAATATCGGGCAAAGTCCGATTTACACAACGACACGTACAGTAGCAAGTTTAGTAGTAAGTTGTTGATTTAAATAGATCTCCATCCTATTTATAGGCTACTTTATTCGCTTCATTCGCTACTGTACATGTCGATGTGTAAATTGGGCTTTATGGTGCGTATCCACTGACGCGAAACTGACAGAGAAGAGTTCCATTAAAGAAAAATTAGAGAGTATAAAGTTATCTCTAAGCTATTAAGAAATTGCGTAAAATAAAAGGGCTTCAGCTCTTAAACAGCTTAACGTAAAGGTGAAGAAAAAGGAACAGAAGTAAGCTCCTCTCCTGTCGAGCCCGGAATTTATTTGTATGACTGCCAGTCTTATCTGACTAAGGGCCTGCGTAGACAACGCACTTTTCTCCGCAGCGCAGAAAAGAATACGCTATGTGAATAAAAAGCTTACCGCAATCTTAGTGCACAAGGTATGCGATTATTGACTTGTCATGTGCATGCTATGGAAGCAAATAATTGAGCGCACAGCGCGTACTAAACAAAGTCTGCCATGCGCGTTAGTATCACCACGACGACTTCTAATTTAGGCTGGGATTTCCCCGAATTTTGTCCAGTCAGCTCTCTGCATGGGCTCGGTTATTCGAAGGACTTTTTTTACGCGGTACTTTTAATCTCTTGTTTGCGTTATTTGATACAGTTGTAAACGATCTATTTTAACTGATAACCATTATCGATTTCGAACCAAAACAATGATTACCTATTATAGACAATTTTTTGCAAATAAAATAAGTAAAATAATAATATGCTGTTAATACACTGGCAATATCAGCTGTAACAACTGCCTGCCTGTTTATAAATAATAATTGTGCACATAAAACAAAACAACGCTGCGATGATAGACATGGGTGAACAGCACAGCACCATACTACTACACGGTCACATTATCTAGAGACCTTGCTGGAATGCGAATTTGCGTCCCGTTCTCCTTTCAATCCTCGCGCACGCCAAGGGCGTATCAGATTCGTCCGACGCGACGTGACGTCATCTACGCCAGGTCTCGAGATAATGTGACCGGGTAGTAAAAGCATGTTTGCATCACTTTATGGAACCATATGATTGAAACGTACATCTAGGCATAATGTGTATGAGGATGTACCTTCATAAGTATATTCATGTGGTGAGTAAATCACAATACATAACAAAAAATATCTAGTATGTAAATTACCGATGGTGATTTTGTAGACTGGTCTGTTAGAAATACGGCAAATATAATACCAACAAAACTTGAATCCATTCTTTGATACATGGATTGAGTCGCAAGATCTGAAAGAAGAACATAATGAGTTTACTTATGTAGCTTAAATTGAATGTACTAGATTATACCATATTTGAGCTAATATCGAAAAGTATGTTTTTTTATAGTCGAAAATTCTCTTTCATCATTTGAATCATGAGTAGTAACACAATCCAACTAATAAGTCACAAAAAATAATAAAAGATGTCCCATATGGTGTTCGAACCTTCGCTACTGGGAAAGACCAGGTTCAAAACTAAGAACTGTATGATTATAGCATGTGAAAAAGTAATAGAGAAAATATCATTTATTGGCAACGACACTACCAGCCGCACTACCAGTAGTGTCATTGCCAAATGAACGACACTACCGCCATTATTTTGGATCAATTGTACAGTCGAGTCGAATCACAAATAAATATAAGAAATGTAACTCATTATTTTTAACTCTTTAAACTTAAACATAAATCATACTTCGATAAAAAAAATTGTACTACCTTAAATATAGTAACCGACTGCAACTGTATTTCCTTCGTCATCACCTTGATGGTTGGCGGTCATCCACTGTGCGATTTTCGCGAAACTTCCTACCTCGAACAACTGTTTTGTGGAACAAGCTCGCTGCGACGATATTTCCGGACTGTTACGACTTGGGGAGCTTCAAGAAACGAGCGTACTCCCTTTTAAAAGGTCGACAACGCATCTGTGATTCCTCTGGTGTTGCGGGTGTCCATGGGCAGCGGTGATCACTTACCATCAGGTGACCTGCTGGCTCGTTTGCTTTCTATTACATAAAAAAAAAAAATTAAGCTAGTACATTTTTTTTAACGAAGTATGATTTATGTTTTAAGATAAAGATTTAAAAATAATGAGTTACATTTCTTATATTTATTTGTGATTCGACTCGACTGTACAATTGATCCAAAATAATGGCGGTAGTGTCGTTCATTTGGCAATGACACTACTGGTAGTGCGGCTGGTAGTGTCGTTGCCAAAAAAGGGAAAATATCCTGTTTGTAAATAAATGTATGAATGGCTCTCATACAAAAATACCTAAATAATAGCATAATAATGTTTGATCCAAGATTAAATTAATTCCATTTAGGAGTGGACAACACCATTTGCTTGGCACTAAAATATAGAATTGACCTATAATAAAACCAAGATAATCATACCACTTTTTACAGAGCTAAATATAATTTATCATACTGTCAGTGGTGAATAAAATTGTGGAAAAATTCATAGTAAATCAGGTTAGCTTATATTTGGAAAAACACAACATATTATCTAATGTACAACATGGTTTCCGACGGGGGCGAAGCACGGCGACTGTTCTGGCTCAGTTCTCAGATGACATAAATAATGGTCTGGACCAGCGGATGCAGGTGGTGGTGGTCTTTATTGACTTCAAAAAAGCTTTTGATACTCTGGAGCACCACCAGCTGCTTCAGGCTATGATGGAGTGTGGGATAAGGGGCCCCTTAAACAGATGGTTCCATGCCTATCTTACAAACCGTACGCTAGTAACGGTAGTTGACCGTGTCGCGGGAGAGAGTAGGAAGGTCACCTGTGGCGTGCCAACTGGATCCGTGTTTGGCCCTGTCGGTTATATCATGCATGTGAACAGTATGGCTAATGTGGTTCAACACTGTCGTACATATATGTATGCTGACGACACATCCTTGGTTTATTTTGAAAAGGATTTAACTGTAATCGAAAAAAAACATACAAGAGGACTTTACTAATATTGTTAAATGGGCGCATGATAATGGAATTATAATTAATCTTGAAAAGACTAAGTGTATGTGCATTCGATCTCCATACCTAAAATGTACTAGCTGGGTGCCGCGTGTGGTGGGCCATAGCTACGAGTGCCTTCATGGTGGATGTGTAAACTGTAAGTGTAGTCACATTGAGGTGGTGGAGGATTACAGGTACCTGGGTTTAATTATAGATACAAAGTTTTCATGGGCGACACATATATCTAGCTTATGTGATAGGCTAAGGCAGGTGCTTGTAAAATTTTACCAACTCAGTGGTATATTAGAAAGAGCCACGATGTATATGGTTTACTATGCGCTAGCCCACTCATTGCTCTCTTACGGACTGACATGCTATGGTAACACTTAAAAGACATATCTAGATAAAATTAAATCTATGCAAATAAGATTTATGAAATTTTTAGTAGACAAAAAGACCAAAAACCAGTGTAAAAGTAGTAATTATGAAGAACTGTTCTTGGAATGTAAGATCTTGCCGGTCCATCAGAGGGCAATACTAGTGACAGCGGTTGAACATTATGGTTGTGATGAATTTAAGGTTGAAATTGTTTCAAATAGACCACAAAGAAATGTAAATGATAAGAAAAAATATGTAACCCCTAGTTATAACAACGTTTATGGTTAAAGATGTAAAAAATATGCTGTTCCTACCATTTACAATAGTCTTCCGTCAGATATTGAATGCAACTCTGTATCTAAAAAATCATTTGCTAATAAAGTAGAGGGTTTTTTACTTAATAATTTAGAATATGAAATTTATTTGAAATTGTGTAGCTAAACTTTACCTGTTATTGTTTTTAGTTTAAATAAGAAGTTATGGTATTTTGTGTGCGTACGCCCAGCGGAATGTTGTTGAATTTAAAGATTTTAAGTATGTAGATATTTAGTGTGATACGTAGCGTAATTGTGTATGGTAAAAAAAAATTTGTGTGCGCAGCCATTGTGGAGAAATTTCGTCAAAACCTGATTCCGCTGGGCGAACGTTGTAAACGTTGTCCTGGCGGCACTTTTTTTGAATCCATGGACTTAGAAGAAAAGAAATGTGTCTAAAAATTAGTTTGAATTTGTGTACGATTGTGTATGTATGAATAAAATTAGTGTATGCATAAACTTCGGAGATATTCAAGTTTCCGCTGCGCGAACGTTTGGCCATTTGCTAGTTTTCATATAAAGCGCTTATATAGAGAGCTGTAGATTTTTACATACGTTGTTTTGAATTTGTTTACATAAGCGCATAAAACAGATTTAGAAAAAAGCGTAGGCTTTAAAAGATAAAAATATAAACGTAAAATACGCTTATTAGGTCCTAGTTCGTATAGTATGCACTTTGGGGTTTAGATTTTCACGTTTATACAAACCTTGTAAGTGTCTGCAACATGTTGCCAAGTATCAGTGATTTTCCGTTAGTAATTAAAAAGTTATAGGACTATTCACCATAAACAGAGCACTGTTTACAAAGCAGTCAAATAGCATGATGTTCTGAAAGTTCTATTAGGAATTGCATAGTAAGATGTATTCCAATTATCAGTGTAATAATTCAACTACGCACATGCAAAATTTCATCTCATTAAATTCAGTAATTAAAGAGAAATAATTAAAATACTGACAGAGCTTTGAAAACCTACGTAACCCGACCACGTTCGGATGGTTATAAAAAAGCGGCCGTGCCATACATCTAAGTAACGTTCCTAAGCTTCCAGTATAGTATTTATTGATATGGTACAGTTGCGTACACAAGCGTTAGAAAAAAATAAAACAATTGCATTTCTTTAATAAATATATATTTTTTAATAAAAACGACACCAACTACGACAAAAAAAAAACTTTAATTAACAAGTAATTCTCTAATTAAACAAAAATATTTTTAATCACACGTAATATTTATGTATTTATTTCTCGCAATCGTAACAGGTTGCGAGAAGACAACAAATTTGGCGAAATGGCTAATCATACTGTCATTGGTTAGATATTGCAACAAACCTAATATGAGTTTTAACAAAGGTTTAATATACGATTATGATTATGAAGGTAGGTAAGTATAATATTTCCAGCTTCATTAAAATTAAAATCACAGATCACATTACTAGACTATTCAGTTATTCAGATTTAAGTCTGCTTAATAAAAAAATAATTCAACATTTAAAAAGTGCTTATAAACTAAAACATTGGTATAAAAAAGGTATTTTCAAGAAAATATTCTTAGTAGATACAGAAAAATAATAATTAATCATTTCTAAACATAATATTTTCTAGTTAGCAGGAAAATATTCTTAAATGGGTAGGTACCTACAGAAAATAGCCTTAACATTTCTAATCATAATAAGTATGTATTTTCTAGTTTCAATAATAAAATCACATGTCTTTTGACTAGAGTTGTATAGATTTGAGTCTGCATAATAATAAAAAAACAACATTTAAAAAGCGCTAAACTAAAACATTGGTATAAAAAAGGTATTTCCAAGAAAATATTCTTAAATGAGTAGTAGATACTGAAAAATAACCTTACCATTTCTAAATATAATATTTTCTAGTTTTAATAATAAAATCACAGATTAAAAATCACAGATCACATATTACTATCTACACTATTCAATTGTATAAATTATTGCATGAGGCATTATGGTTTTTGAGCTATTTTGTATTTTGCTATATAAATCATCGTAACACTGAAATGATTTATAGTTGTAAGGTGGTCTCGAACAATGAGCCTTGTAATGACCAATACCTGGCGTTTGTAATGGTGGTACATATTCAATAACAGCCAATATTAAAAATAGCTTATTATTAAGAACAATGTTACGAGGTACGTCTTCTAAAGTTATGTTAATGTTATGTAATTCAAAGATAATCAAATCGTTTAAATCATATTTGAAATCGACAGTGCCTATTAGACAAAAATTACAAACAGGAGGATTATCATTCCTCATGCCAGATTCTAAAGACTCTTGCAATTTGGCAATGCCTTTACACTGAATTATATCCATGTTTAAAGGTAGGTATTTACATTTAAAATTGCTATTTATATCAAAAATGCATTCTTTGTTTGAACAACATTTCTTTCTATGTCCAGAAAAGTATGGCAAACAGATGTCTTCAATTATTTTTGTAACATTGCACGCACAATCTATAATGTGGCACTGTTTTGCATCGAGTGTATTAACATTAAACAGTGGAGTTAGTAAAATGTCTCGTTTTGCGTATAACCTTTCCTTATTTGTTTTCGTATTAGATAATTGGATAAAAAACCGAGTAAATGAATCTATGCTAATCAAGGGATCTATAAAATTACGAAAAGAAATACGATCAGTATATGCGACTGCGAATGATTGAGCCACTGCATCAAATGCACAGGTATTGGTCACTATATTTCGAAGGTCTTTCGATATTGATACATTGCCATTTTGTAGGATGTATAGAGGCTTCGACGAGATAGTTTTTTTGTTGGGAATAGCTAGACCTCTCCAGTTTTCTATTTCAATAGGATAGTCCTGAAAAATGGATTGCTCCTCGAAATCATTTATAATATTCGTCTGTTTAACTTTATTTAAAATCATATGTTCATTCTTTTTCTTAATTATCTCAGTAGCTGTTTCAGAATATTTAGCTTTATCTAATTTGACCATCCCATTAATGTAAGTGTAATGTTGAATTAAAAATTCGTCTAAACGTATTCGCTCCTGTTTTGTGTTGAAATATATAGTCTTTATATCTTTAAAATGATTTTCGACATTTGAGCTACTCCCAACATTTCTAACATTGCCAAAATACTTATCCATAACGCCACTCCACATGGGTAACTTTCTCAATAGTCTTTTTAATGTATCATTTATTGCTGGTAAATAATATTCGTTTTTATGTTCGTTCGGGTCGATTAACAGTAAATACAATTTTTCGGTTTCTAGAATATTGTCGTAATATTGGATGAGTGGGTTTGTACCTGCATTGTTGGTGTCATCCTTTTCATCGGGTAATATATAACATAATGACTTATCATCGTTACAGTTATCTAAATCTTGGATGCTAACATTAAACTCATTCACTAAACGCGCTACAGCTTGATCATATTTGTTGCATGATTGCCCATTCAAATCTAGAGTTACATATTCACGTAAAGATACAGTAACGATATCTTTGATTATTGATTTGACTTGGTCATAGGACTGAAGCAAGTGAATTTTTTTTATACAATTTATATAGAAATATTTACATTTTTCTTTTGCTTTTTCAAAACAGCTTTGTTTGTATAATTTTTTTAAAAAATGAGACTTATCCAATCTAATGTAACATGAGGGTATAGAGTTATGTTCACCTTCTAATATCGAAAAACATTGCGACAAATATTTGTTTGTGTCGGTGTTTAAAAAACTGCGACATATTGCTCCTAATAGGGCAGACGAATCATCACAGATAATTTCATTCGGTGTATTACGGTTCCGCGCCCATGTGCTTAACCACGTGGCTATGGTTTCAGTAGTATGGGATTGGGACGCCATATAACACAAGGGTATACTTGTATTTGCAGTGTATGCCACAACAGCATATAAAAAGGTATGTTTAGGTTGCTTAGTTCTTACATTATCGTTAACATTTGGCGGTGCAATTACTTGAAAAATAGAACCGGTTGCATCGATAGATAAAACGATATGTGTATTTTTTAATACTTCATCATAATATTTATCTTGTTCTTGGGTCCAAAAATATAAAAAAAACGGGACTAAACTGAATTTTTGAATAAAAGAATCAAATGGTGGACTTTGCGACATAGCATAAACGGAGAGAATTGTATTTTTATCGAATTGAAGTGCACTTTTAACTTCGTGTCGTATACGTCTCAAAGTAGTTAATTTCGGAAATGTTGGAGGTTCACTTGGTTTATTTATGTCTATAATTTTGTCTGCCATCATAGTTCTAACTGCTAATGCCTTATGTTTTAACATTACTGCTAATTTTTGTTTTCTTATAGAATTAAGTTTATTCGTTATAGTCGAATCATGGACAAAATCTTTTTTATATTGACTTATCCAACAAGTAACATCTATGAAATTACTAGTTATTGCATAAATAGACACAGAAATATTTGCTGCACATTGGGTACATCTGCCATCACATTTGATGTTATTTATCTGTAAATTTGAAGGAACGTAATTGCTTTTAAATGAAAAAGTGCATTTAATGTCCGTTTTTGCCCATATTTGGTCCTGTAGCTCATTCGTCCAATTATTTTTCAACAACCTGTGGCTTGTTGGTTCCATATTTTTGTACTCATGATAATCCATTAGAAATTTTACTTGAATTTCATCAGATTCGTCTTTAATATCAATATTATTTTCTTCAGAATCATCTAAATAATGTTTACTCAAAGGTATATTTTCAATGTCCTCAAAAAAAAACTTATAATGGCGTTTAATTGATATTTGTATGGCAGCTTTCTTCATGTGGTAATTAAATAATTCAGCTAACTGGTTTTGTATACTGTCATACACTACATGGCTAACAGAAGGAACAGATTTAACAAATGTGTCTTTATGTATCCGTACTACTTCTTTCATATTACTTAACGGTATAGTACTTTTTCTGCCAGCCATTTTATTTTTTTCCTTCTATCTGCAGCGCCGCGCGATGTCTTGGATGAATAGGTGGTTGAAGTGTTGCCTTCTAGTCAGATTAATGCCATTATAATCTGAAACAATAATAAAATGTACAAATTTACGTGGATTTATACATTTCCGTTTTATTTTTTGTATATTATAACCTTATTAGTAGGTGGGTACTGCTACCTACCACATTACCTCAAATGCCCACTTGTAGATAATACTCAATAAACGATCAAAGTTAATATTTTTCATAATTTTTTGCAACTTTTTACTCTTAGTCCATTTTTATTCGGCGTGATGCAAAAAAATAGTACTGACACTACTATTGCAAGTTTAAAAGGCTTCAAAAGGTAAAATACTTACTTTATTTATTTATTATTATTTAAAAAACTTTGCCACAGAAAAAAGTTGTGAACCAAAAAAGTACTATATTCATAAATTGTTGTTTTTGATATTAATAGCGTTTACTAACAGTAACTGGAAAATTAGTATTTTGTTGGAAATTCTTCGAATTAAATGGCTCACGTGCGAGGTTAATTAACAATACAAGAGAGAGTTAGAACAATACAAGTAAGAAAGAGAAAGATAGAAGGAGATCACACGTATTAGAAAGAGATAGAGGAGGATAGGGAATTGTCGAATAACAATAAAGCAGGTAGCATTACCTATGCTCTATCTCTTTAGACTACCCCCTCTGTTCTATATCTTTCTAATACGTGTGATCTCCTTCTATCTATCTTATTCTAACTTGTATTGTTTGTTAAACCTCGCATGTGTGCCATTAAATTCAAAGAATTTGCAACAAAATACTCATTCAATACAGTTAGTAGCTAAACGCTACCTTAGACTTATGCTCTTGTTTGTTGAATGATTTCACGAAGAACATAATATAGGATATTATGTTATACTGATTGTACATACTTACCTAAGTAGGTAATTAATTTAAGTTTAATATTTTTAACTAGTCTATCGCAATAGGTTAAGAAATCTGTAATCTACTATATAATAAAAATAGGTAAAAAAACTTTTTAAGTTAAACGGTTTTATGTTAAACATACATTGCAATGTTTAAGATAAATGTACTAAAAACCAAAAAATAATAAAAGAGATACAGTCGTGGGATTTATAAACATATGCATAGACTAGACTAACATAAAACCGTGGGGCACGTCAATTGTCTACAATCATTGATTAAAATGTTTCTAATCTAATCCATTTCTAATCTAAATCCAAGATTAGTATTTCAATAAATAACTATTGGAATTTCCATGAGCAAGAAAATAGTACTTAAGTAATTTCCTCACCATCTGCGGGCCAACTGCCTAAAGACGAATTAAACGATTCTTCTATCGCACATTATGTCGATAATTTGTAATTAATTAATAATTTGACAATTGACGTGCCCCACGGTTTTATGTTAGTCTAGTCTATGCATATGTTTATAAATCCCACGACTGTATCTCTTTTATTATTTTTTGGTTTTTAGTACATTTATCTTAAACATTGCAATGTATGTTTAACATAAAACCGTTTAACTTAAAAAGTTTTTTTACCTATTTTTATTTTCTAGTTTTTAGTTTTTATTTCGCATTCTGTTTAATTCATTTAGTGCTTAATTATTGCAAGGTTTCCTGCCCGTTAATTTATTGCAGTCCAACTCCTCTATACGTAGTCCCTGCAAAGATCTTACTATACTAAGGGCCAGATTCAGAGACCGCACTTTGTCTTTACTTTAGCAAAGTCTAGTTATTATCTCTGAATTTGAACAACATTAAAGTAATTTTTCGCATGAAAAAGTTTACTTTCATTATTTATTACTACATAGTAAACTTTTCATGCGAAAAGATTACTTTAATGTTGTTCAAATTCAGAGATAATAACTAGACTTTGCTAAAGTAAAGTCAAAGTGCGGTCTCTGAATCTGGCCCTAAGAGCCCCGTAGGCTTGACCTTCTTTAAACAGTTTCGCACCTAAGTATACGACTGCGTGATCCACAGTGCTGCCCTGCATTTTATGTATTGTAGAAGCCCATGATAGTATTACAGGCAACATTCTTCGGTTTGCTTCGATGTAAAACGGCGGAACCCACGATTACGTAGGCCCGACAACTACAACAACGACTGGCGGCGCGAAGTCAAGTATCTTGGAGTCACACTGGATGAAAACCTCTCGTTCAGGCCGCACATACGGCGAGTGACCAGGAACGCACGCTTCTATCTCGGCCGGCTACACCACATGGTTGGCAGGCACAGTAGAATGTCACTACGAAACAAGCGAACTATCTTCAAGGTTTGCACACGCCCAGTACTCACATACGCATCACCAGTATTCGCACACGCGAGCCCAACCCTTATGAAGAAGCTCCAGACAGTACAAAACATATTCATACGCCGGGCGGCCGATGCACCGTGGTATGTTTGCAACGCGGACCTGCACCGGGACATCGGAATACCCACTATACAGACATTCATAAAACAGGCCTGTGATAGATTCTTCAAATCTGCAGAGGAACACACAAATCACCTCATAAGGGAGGCGGTGGCCTACACCCCCGTTTTCCCTAACCCCACTACTCCACATGTCATACGAAGGCTTCGTAAAGTCCTACTGGACTCACCGGACACCCTGTCCTCCGATCTGGAAAGGCTTGTCAAAGCTCAGATCCCTTAGGTCCCCCTAAGCTCTCTGTTAGTTTATAACATGACCTGAACGCAGTGCGCGCTCTAATCATGATCCTCTAAGTAGGGTTCTCTTAGGGAAAATCAAGTGGGCGTTCCTTCAATGGGGCGACGCTTATGTAAGAAACGCTTCCCCGGACCCCACTCTGGGGAGGGCGTTCCGATTCGCTTAGTAGCCCTTATGGCAACCGAGTAGTAGGTCTGGTGGTTTTTAGCCGGTAAAAGTCCTGGCATAACCCGCTAGGGACATAGGGACTCCATCGGGTACTAAAAAAAAAATTCAGCCGTCCCCTATTAAATTCTTCCTAAAATATTCACATATCGGTTTTATCCACCCTAATGCCATACAGTTCTCGGCGCGTTTTAACCTTTTACCTAACTTTAACTTGGGTGGTGTATCGCTAACGACGTATCATTTTTAGCCACCCTAACGCCACACAGTCCTCAACACTATATAAAATCTTGACTTGGGTGGTGGATTCAGGTTGTATTATTCAGATACCTAAATTACAGATTCACTTCTAAATTTAAATCTTATTGTTTTACGCCATTTAGTGGCTGCGCCCATCTTAAATATTGAGGTTGTATAGTGCACTGTATCTTCTTGTCAAGCCCTTTTATTTGATACCCATATTGGTGGGATTGATAAAAAATTGTTATCAGCCATTTGGTAGCGGCGGCCACCTTAAATTTCAATTTTGCATAGTAAATTGTATTCTACTTGTTGAGACCTTTCATTTGATACCCATTTTGATGGGATTGATAAAACCTAAATTATCCGCCATTTTGTAGAGGCCGCCATCTTGGTTTTAAATTTTATATAATACATTGTATTCTACTGGTTGAGCACTTTCATTTGTTACCCATATTTGTGGGATTGATAAAACCTAAGTTATCCGCCATTTTGTAGAGGCCGCCATCTTGGTTTTAAATTTTATATAATACATTGTATTCTACTGGTTAAGCAGTTTCATTTGATACCCATATTGGTGGGATTGATAAAACCTACGTTATCAACCACTTGGTAGCGGCGGCCATCTTAGATTTCAATTTTGCATACTATATTGTATTCTACTTGTTGAGACCTTTTATTTGATACCCATGTTGATGGGATTGATAAAACCTAAGTAATCCGCCATTTTGTAGATGCCGCCATCTTGGATTTTAATTTTATATAGTACATTGTATTTTACTGGTTAAGCACGTTCATTTGATACCCATATTGATGGGATGGGATTAATAAAACCTACGTTATCCCCCTGTTTGTAGCGGCCACCATCTTGGATTTTACTTTTATATAGTACATTGTATTCTGCTGGTTGAGCCCTTTCATTTGATACCCATATTGATGTGATGGGATTGATAAAACCTACGTTATCCCCCTGTTTGTAGCGGCCGCCATCTTGGACGTCAATTTTTATAATATATTGCATTTTGCTTGTTGAGCCCTTTCATTTGATACCCATATTGATGGGATTGATAAAACCTACGTTATCCGCTATTTTGTAGCGGCCGCCATCTTGGATTTATAATGATAATGAATAAACATAATTGTATTGTCACCAAAACCCAAAGTGTATACAAAATTTCAGATTAATCGGTTGACAGGAAGAGGGTGAAATTTGAATTACTAAATTTGACCCAAGAAAACAAACGGGGTGAGCTAAATAAAACCGTTTAAAAATAAGTCGGGTTTTTCTTCCTGACGCTATAAATCCAGAACGCGCGAACCGATTTCCACGGTTTTGCATTCGTTGGAAAGGTCTCGGTCTCCGTGAGGTTTATAGAAAAAAAATTCAACAGAAAAGCAGGATTTTTTTTTTGGAATGTTACATAAAACGAAGCCATCTGGTGTCGAAACGGAGTTCGCCGGCTTTGCTAGTAGGTAATAGATAAATAAATAAAATGCAAAGCATGGTTAATAAATAAGTAAATAATAATAAATATCAAAAACAACAATATCGTTGAATTTAGGAAATACAAGGTGCTTATTTAAAAAAATATTTAATTTTTTACAATCTGGTCGGTCGCTTAATTCAGTACCTAGTTATTCTGTAATTTTGTCTCCGGACAAACCCCTACTTTGTTACTTTTTGTTTTTATTATAGCTGACCCGGTAAACATGGCAAAACAACAAGCACGCGAACGAAATCCCGGGCACAGCTAGTAATAAAATATAGACCTAAAGAACTCCTGAATAGTGTAGCTTTCTAATTGTGAAAAACAATTTCATGATCGGTTGAGAACAAACAAAGTTACAAATTTTACCTCTTTATAATATTACTTAGTATAGATGTCTAGTATAAATAATTTTCATAAATGTAATAGATATAGAATTAGATCAATCCATAGATATTAACTTGGGTTTATAGTGTCCAAATGTTTACATAACACAATTATTAAAAGTTATCTTCCTAATAAATTAGGTACCTACTTAAATGAATAAAAGTATAGCTGTTAGTTTATTACAAAATCTTACCTTAATATATGTTATCAGCTTCTCACTATCACTCACTTAATATGTCTACTACATAATTATGTTAAGCTTCACTGTTACACTATAACATTAATATAACACATTTTGTCAATGTTATTATTACGGAGAATTGGCGATGTATACCAAAACAACAGCGCTTGCGCACATTGTCCTTGAGTGCATATTTGTGACTGGGTATAAAACAAAATCAGGTTCAAGTTCAACAGAATACGCGCAGGCCATGGCTTATGAAAACATATTGCGCTCTCTTTTCTTCTAGGATGGAAGTACCGTTTCAAGCGGCAAGCCGCCGATGGCACGTTACGCGCAGCGCGTTGTCCATTTTTTCACTCGCATAATATTTTTATGCAATTCATAACTTGTAGTTATAATATTGTAGTTTTAACCTTAACCGAACATAATAATTCTGCATATTTTGGTGTGGTGCAGGGGAACACGCTCACATACATACGACACTAACAGGACAACGGTAATATCATGTATGGACGCTATAAATCTTAATTGATACTGAGAAATAATATGAATTTAACAGATTTTTTGATAAAAATGTAATAAAATAGAAATAAAATCACTTACATGAAATGTCATGCCGGCGTTTTGCAAATTACAGTTTGGAGACCGTTTCTAACAGCTATTTACAGCACGACAAGTAGGCATTATTTTAGAGCACACAACTATTTATTGTTTCCGAGTTGTACCGATTCCATCAATAAAAACTATTCAAGAAGTTCAGTTAAATAGTCTAAGTTACAATTACTTATGAAAAATATTTACCTAAACAGTAGTACTTAGGTACACGTGGTAGTTATTTAATTTACCTAAGGTCTATAATTAGAATCCTAATCCGTGGAATATTCAGTAAAAATTAGCTGTATGATTTTTATTTGTCTTAAATAATATACCTAGATTATATCGAAACAACAATTAATTGTGTTATCACCTGTACCAATTCCAAACCGGTATTATACTGTAAATGTTAAAATGGTACCTAAATATATGGCACGGCCGCTTTTTTATAACCATCCGAACGTGGTCGGGTTACGTAGGTTTTCAAAGCTCTGTCAGTATTTTAATTATTTCTCTTTAATTAATGAATTTAATGAGATGAAATTTTGAATGTGCGTAGTTGAATTATTACACTGATAATTGGAATACATCTTACTATGCAATTCCTTATAGAACTTTCAGAACATCATGCTATTTGACTGCTTTGTAAACAGTGCTCTGTTTATGGTGAATAGTCCTATAACTTTTTAATTACTAACGGAAAATCACTGATACTTGGCAACATGTTGCAGACACTTACAAGGTTTGTATAAACGTGAAAATCTAAACGCCAAAGTGCATACTATACGAACTAGGACCTAATAAGCGTATTTTACGTTTATATTTTTATCTTTTAAAGCCTACGCTTTTTTCTAAATCTGTTTTATGCGCTTATGTAAACAAATTCAAAACAACGTATGTAAAAATCTACAGCTCTCTATATAAGCGCTTTATATGAAAACTAGCAAATGGCCAAACGTTCGCGCAGCGGAAACTTGAATATCTCCGAAGTTTATGCATACACTAATTTTATTCATACATACACAATCGTACACAAATTCAAACTAATTTTTAGACACATTTCTTTTCTTCTAAGTCCATGGATTCAAAAAAAGTGCCGCCAGGACAACGTTTACAACGTTCGCCCAGCGGAATCAGGTTTTGACAAAATTTCTCCACAATGGCTGCGCACACAATTTTTTTTTTACCATACACAATTACGCTACGTATCACACTAAATATCTGCATACTTAAAATCTTTAAATTCAACAACATTCCGCTGGGCGTACGCACACGGTATTTTCAATCTTAACTATGTAAAGTATATAATGTATGTAAGTATGTGTGATGTGTATATATGTATGATTATTTAAAATTATGTTATTGGGAGTATTATTCTGCCAACAAACTGTTGTTACAGTTTGGCAGAGAATATGTATTGTGTAAAATTGATAAAATTGTGAATAAACGCTTTTCATTTTTCATTTCATTCTCATTTCATTAGCTTATTAGATTTGGCACTATGGGCCCCAACTGTATGATGTAAAAATGTATGGCATTTTGGAAAAATGTATATAAGAACTTAATTTAGGTTAGAATAACGCATCAGAAAGCAATCTGATACACCTCTTGTATTTTCATCTTTCATAAAAAATCAATCAACTTCAACAACTTCACAAACATATATGATAAATATTGAGAGACAGAAGCTTGAAACATATCTATAACTTAATGTGCTTGGGCAGAGTAGAGAAGGAATTAAGTTTTCATAATCTCAAAGTTAATTATTAAGGTCCTTACCAACATGTGAGGGCCAAACTGTAATATGTGGATGTGAATGATACCATCCAACTACTCGAAGTGGTCTATTCAATTCAGAGGCAAGTTCTTCTGCACGTAAAGTGGCTTGGACTAATTGCTCCTCAGATATTTCAACTCTGTCTGGCTTCTTGTCCAAACGTCTCAGTATAACGGAAGAGACTATGGATACCAATGAACCATCATTATGTACCTGTGCATTGAAGTTAATTATCACATTTTTTTTTTTTAATTATCACTAAGTACATAAAACATACAAAATAGTAGGGTATAAACTGTACCTCTCCTATAAGAAGTCCCATTATCTCTTCTTTTTCTGTTGATAAGGCATGTTGGACACAGACTAAAGCGACGTCTGACGATAATATAACTCTATTTAACATTTTAGAATTAAGTTGGCGTAACAAAAACAATGTAGGAAATGTTATAAAAGTTTAACTCAGTAAGCAAATCTAAATTTACTTTTTAAGTTTTAACTGTACAACTGAAATAAGCATAAAAGTAAAAATATCTGTTATTAAAGCCTATACAATTTGCGATAAATTCATTCAAGCAAAATAGTTATCTTCGATTGTTATGGTACTAGGAAGCTGAGTTGATTTTGACCTGTTGACATTAGTAAAAAAAAGGTCGATTTGACTTGACTGACGCAGACTGACAGCCCAATTTAAAAGAGACAACATGAAGCAGAAAGTTTATGGAGTAAAGTGAAGACAAATATTTTATGTTATGTAAACTTTGTTGATTAAAATGCTAATTACGGAAAAATTTCTGATGATACTTTATTGCAATGAAAACATAATTACATTAAAGAAGTAAACAAATCAAATTAAAACACCGTATTCACAGAACATATTTTAGCTTAAATATAAATATAATTTCAGTATGAATTCCTCCTAAGGTCTACCTTACTAAGGTAGACCTTAGAGGAATTCATTTAGGTAAGGTAACCTTACATAAATGTTTATAAGCT
This sequence comes from Schrankia costaestrigalis, assembly GCA_905475405.1. Taxonomy (NCBI): domain Eukaryota; kingdom Metazoa; phylum Arthropoda; class Insecta; order Lepidoptera; family Erebidae; genus Schrankia; species Schrankia costaestrigalis. The sequence goes on from FR997832.1 coordinate 11,254,778, forward strand.
ACCCTGTAAAGACGCGCTAAACTGCCTGCCTGCCTTTACTTTTTACCAAACTTACAATAGTAATTCAATATTCCTACTTAATTTTCTGTAATCATTTTTCTATTCCATGTATGTACATGACCTTATTGTAATTGTATTCATATACACGTTTAAAAATTAATTTATAGTTAACCCTTTGTCTTTGTATGTGGCTTTCGGCGCATAACAAAAAGAAAATCAGTTATAAGTTATTTATTTAATCTGGGTACTGGTCCTCCACTTTCTATACCATTGGTTTGGTACAGTCAAATGCCAATCAAGGTATTATTTATTAGTCACTTGTGAAAATGTCAAATGTTTGTTTTCAAGCCTAAAAGTTAAGGAGGACTTTTTAATAATATTTCTATAAATTAAGTACACAATAATTTAACATGACGACAAATACATACGACAAAAGTTCAAGTAAAGATGGAGCTCGTCCATACAAATGTTGTGACTACGCTAATAAAATATCTGTGAATTTACACCACTTTAAACGGGATGGAAGATTTTGTGATATAGATTTAGTATCCGGCTCCACGAGAATTAAGGTACGTTCAAATTATTTGTTCTAATTTAATTTAACATAATGTTCAAGTCAAATAATAACATTACCTAGCTATTTTTACTGAATAAGTATCATACTAAAGTGAAGGGGCGGAAAATTTTGACTTTCCGCTCTATTTATTTTATTTTGTATTATTACTATTGTTTTATTTTATTTCGTAAAAAAAATATTATGAAATCCTTTATAGAAAGTATAAATTATAAGATCTGATAATAATTCTTATAAAAGATATAAAATATTTCCAAATCAAATCACCCTGATTTTGTTTTAAAATATTATTCTAATACTTTCATATAAAGTAAATATCACTATATAAGCAGAAAGGCTGTATCAAATCATAATATCAACAGTCTTGTGTTCCATGAGGTTATTTTTAGTTCATTACCTTTTAATGATATGGGTCAAATCAGGTGGCTATGTTACATCTGGTAAAATATTTAGGCTGTTTTCAATTTACATGACTGGTTAATTAAATAAAGTTAAGAAAACATTATATTTTCAAAGCTATTTAAAGTACATAATAAGAAACTTTAAAATAATTATTGTTATTATTTTCACATTACTTACTCAGTTGCTTTTAGTAAAAGCATACTAAACTTTAACTTAAATTTGTATGAAAATTAACTGATGTGTAGAGGTGTAATAATTAATACTATAATACTGTTTGAACTGTTAATATTTGAAATTTTAAAACTAATTAAGATTTATAAGCGTTTTGTCTTATCAATGCATCATTTTTCTTCAGGCACACCGTGTGGTCCTTGCAGCTAGCTGTGCATATTTTGATGCCATGTTTAATGTTGGTTTAGAAGAAAGTCAAAGAGGATATGTTGCTTTACCAAGTGTTCCTCCAGACATATTACCTATGATCATAGATTTTATTTACACAGGTGAGATTGTAATTTTACCAGAGTATTTTTTAGAGCCAGAGTTTTAATAAAATAATGTAATGTAAGAAGTAAATCTATTTCAAATTTAAAATATTATTTGAAAATTTCATTATATTTTAGGGGAAATAATGATTGATAAAAGTACAGTGCAGCATTTATTGATTGCTGCTGACATGCTTCAACTTAGAGAACTGGTTACCGGTTGTGGTGAATATTTAAGACGTGAATTACATCCTACAAATGCACTTGGAATATTTCGGTAAAACATATTTGATGTTCTATATAGATAGTCATGTTTATTTAGTATAGCCTAACTAATTCATAACAATTGCTCTCATTAAATTAGGTTTGCAGAAGCTCACAACTGTATAGAGTTGGTAAAAGAGGCACTAGAACATGTTCAAGCCAACTGGAATATTGTATCTAAGGGTGATGAGCTGTTAGAATTACCATTACCACAATTAATAACTTTACTTTCATCAGAGCAATTAAAAGTTGACAGTGAAGCACAGGTATGTTTTCATGCCAAGTAGATTTAAGAGAACACAGCTTGTTTTATTTATTTTGTGTCCAGTTCGACCGCGCGGCCATAGCGTTTTTTTTTAAAAAAAACCATGTCAATTTTTTGTAAAAAATTGTAAAAGTTGATTCCCAAAACCATAAATTTGTCAAAGATACGGTTAAAAAGTTATAAGGGTTTGAACATGGCCGCGCCATTGAAACGCGGCGAACCGCGCGGCCACTGAGATCTTTAAAACTAAGCCTTGTAGAGACCTGAAATTTACGCAAATGCAAGATTTAATTTGTAAAAAATTTGTAAAAATATAAAAAAAATACTCAGCTTTATAGTTTAAGAGCTATAACACTAAAACCGAATGGCCGCGCCATTGAAACGGTGGAGAAAACGCTATCGCCTGTATCTCGCTGAAAAAAAATCGCAGAGGTGTGTAGTTTATTGTAATAATAAGATTTGAATTTGTCGAAACTAGGAAAAATACAACAAAAATTCCTAGGTTTATATTTCAGGAGCTATAAGACTAAAACGATATGGCCACGCCATCGAAACGGTGAATAAAACGTTATTTCGCCTGTATCTCGCTGAAAAAGCATCGCAGAGGTCTGGAGTTTTTTGTAATACCTAGATTTTAATTTGTCGAAACTAGTAAAAATACAATAAAAATTCTTAAGGTTATATTTCAGAAGCTGTAGAACATTATCAGTATGTGGTGCGATAGGGTGACCATGTCTTATTGTTTACAGAATACTTTCTACTTATTGTTACAGAAATTATAATTCAAGGATTCTAAATAAAATTAAAATGAAACCATAAATATAAAAACAATTATGTTTATTAGTTTAAAAGTCACATAAATCACAGAATGTTACAAATTTAAAAAAAAACTCAAAAATCACAGATTGTTTACTTACACTAAGATATAATCAAAAATCACAAATTGTTTACTTACACTAAAATATAATAAAAAATCACAGATATTTTACTTACACTAAGATATAATCAAAAATCACAGATTATTTACTTACACTAAAATATAATCAAAAATCACAGATTGTTTACTTACACCAAGATATAATCAGAAATCACAGATTGTTTACTTACACTAAGATATAATCAAAAATCACAGATTTACTTACACTAAGATATAATCAAAAATCACAGATTGTTTACTTACACTAAGTCAGATATAAAATGAAAAATAGAAAAAATATAAACATAATTTACTTATAATTTAGTTGCGCTATCATTAAATATAAAGTGTTTTAGTCATCATCTATTAAACCATACATTAAATTATGAATTGTAAGAGGTTGTGCAGAACTTTCATGTGTTTCAGTTTTATTGTCGTCGTAGCAAATAAATTTAGAATTATTTATTAGACAATGACACTTGTAATGCCCAATAATACCTACAACCGGGGGAACATATTCCACGGCACCTATGAATCGATATTTTTTTTGCCTTAATTGTATATATTGTGGTATTTCTTCGAGCTTAATTTTGTCTGTGCCGTTGAGATCAAATAAAATAATATCGCTCAATTCATACTTAAATCTCAAGGATTCGTTATTGCATTTCAAACAAATTTTGAAATTGGAGTCATCGATAATAACGGCATCTTCCAGTCCTCCGATTCCGAATAAATTTACGATTTCCATATTTATTGATAAAAACACTATGGTTCTTTTTGAGTGGTTGGCACATGTTTCGGTTACACATTCCTTAGATACATTGGCACTGTACAAATAATCTAAAAGTATGTGTTCAAATATAAAAGCCATATTACTTTCGCATCTATATATCGTCAGCTTAAAGGTAAAACCGACTAAATGCCGATTTTTGCAAAATAGAGTTAAATATACCATTTTTCTTAGAAAATCGTGCTCTTTCTAATGGTAAAACCCAATTTACAATATTATCCGTAGATAAAAAGATAGTGAGTGGAAATAACCACTAAAATAGGACTTTTCATAAAAATTGATACGAAAAAGCAATTATTGCAACATATTCGACGACTTTTATTATACATCTTCGAATAAAACATATTATTCTAATATTATCTTTTTTATTCTTAAAGTTTCTTTAGTTCTAATTTTATTAATCTACAAGTAAAAGATACTATCTAGATTTAGTTAGTATTGACTTTGGTGACAATTTGTAAACAAAACTCAAAAATAGAGCTAATACCTACTTTAGCAGTATAGTACTTTTTACTCGACGATTATTAAAATTAAGCTTTAATAATAATAGAATAGCAATTTACATTAACCTATGTTATCAGTTTTTTCCATAAGAATTGAGTAATTTTTATGTACGAAATAATCTAGTTGAAAAACCAACTAATACTATCTACCTATTCGTTAATAAATTAACGCAATTATTGCAATATTTAATTCGTCGCGTACGCATACGCAGTCGTTTTTTACAGTGTTTTACGGAACATACAGCAGTATATTCTATGACAGAATAGCTTAAAATTTTTCGTAGGGCAAGATCTGCAAAGACAACAAAGAATAGGACTAACAATTATTTCAGACCAAGACACCAGAAGGGATTTATTCCCGGAATATCTGGATGTCTGGAATATAATAATTCTTTAGTAGCAGAGAGTCTAAAAGATGCTAGAGCAAATGAAAGGCAAATAACAGTTTGTTGGATAGATTTAGAAAACGCAATCGGCTTAGTATAGCACGAGCTTATGTTATGCACTGCAATGGTATAACTTTCCGCTCAAAATTTGTAATTGCAACGAAGGACGGACATACAAAGTCCCTTAACTACAACGTGGGCCTGTTCCAGGGTTGCTGCTTATCCTCTATAGTATTTAACACAGTACTAAATATACTAATAGATAAAATAACAATCAACATTGTTTGTGTTTAGGTAGGCGGGATACGAGATATACTTCATATGACCCCGGGCTCGCTATAGGCGGGGAAAACGTTTCAATAATATCAGAAACCGTGCCTTTTAAATTTCTTGGGAGAAAGATAAACGATAAAGGTCGCTCTCCAGTACTAGACGATGTCGTCAATAGTTTCATAAACGACATTGAAAAAGGTAGACCATCAACAGATAAATAACGTAAAAAAAGTCTGGATATACGACAACTATTTAACATCACGTCTCAATTGGCCTTTCCTCGTGTATGATTTAAACCAGAACCTCTTGAAAGAACTAGATGCTAAAGTGACGAAAACATTGAAATCGTGGCTAGGATTAGTTTAATCTTCAAGCAGACTCTTCCGCTCTGTATCGAGACACAAGTAACTTTGGGATGAAACTAAAAAAAAACATCAGAACTCTACAAACATCTAATAGTCACTAAAATGCAAGTCTTATCAACATCTAAAGACAAAATTGTTTACAATTTCGTCTTATATCCATCCCAACTGATAAAAATTCGTCTGTCACCAGCATTACTTAAATTCTACGTCAACGCCTTCCAATTGACTCTCCCCGATCAAAGCAATCTTGTAAGATGGGGAAAAACCACGGACAAAAATACACGGAATGGGGCAAAGAAATTGATGCGGCAAGACACTTATTGGTAGGCTGCGAACTGCTTTTGGATAGGGGTCATTATTCGCAACGTCACGACAAAGTACTAGGGATCAGTGAGTCTGTCAATTGCTAGAGCTAGAAAAGGACTGACTACAAATGTAAGACAAAACATTCAATTTGTTAAGGAAGGCCTACTAAAAAGGCCACCTACAAGCCTTTTTCGGTCCTGAGTTCGGCAGACGATTGGAGACTACTGGTTGACACGTGTGAAACACACTACAAAATCCCGGAGGATATCTGCGTGTTGCCGTTGACACCAGACATATTCCTCAACTTAAAATTGAAAAAGGGTGTAGTACTTATTGAGCTCACGGTACAGTGGGAAACTAACATCCCTGAAGACCACGCAATTAAGACAAACAAATACTTTGACTTGACAAATAAGATAACCAGAAATGGCTATAGGGTGTGCACGTATTTCAAGAAATAGGTGCGAGGGGTATACCAGCTAAATCCCTCTACAACCTATTAAAAGATATAGGACTGCCGAGAAATTCAGTAAGCTCTCTACTATTACGTATGTCCAAAACGGCATTGTTAGGTTCCTACCAAATTTGGATAGATAGAAGACGGAACATAGCGGACAGTGAAGGTGACCCCTAACGCGTTGTAAGCGGGCCTCCTTAAACCTACATTTGGGTCGTAAGTTCCAGACGCTGTTGTGTAAGTGCTCCGTCCTCTATCACGCGATGGACCCGGCACCCGCACGGAGAATCCATGGAATGCTTAGATCAGGTCTTATCCTTTTTTTTTAATTTTAATCCTGTTTTTTTATTTCTTTTAGTAGTTACAATAAATTTTAGTAGGTAGGACATTTCAAATACCAAAACACTAGCAGCGACCATTGCCGAAATAGTTGTAAATTTAAAGGTTTGTTAAGTAATTAGCAACATCATTTGAACTATGACTAATTAATGTACGGGTAAAACCAACTAAAATTTTAGTTTTTTTCAATTCATTTGATTTATATAGGTTTTACAGGTGTAACTCAATATGAACCATAAAATAGTTACTTTAACTCATTATGCACGATAGATAATGCTTTGATAGCAGCCAGATTTTATGCAATATTGATGATTTAAGTGTATACAGGTAAAACCAACTAAATGGGGGGGTTACACGACATTTTTTCTTTCGTGTCATGTTATTATAGCCTCGAGAAACACAACAATTAGTGATATAGAAAGTCAAGTAAGTAGTCTACATATAATTGCTGATGAAATTTACACGAATGTACATTTGATAGGACATTTTCTTTATGCAATCTTCAAAATGCGATATCTCATTTTGTTGATTTGGTCATTTAGTCGGTTTTAGCTTTAAGGTGACGATATATTGTTTTCGCGTTTATAATATTTAGCAATAATTTCCTCTCGTAAATCATAACCATTATTTAAATTTAATGATTCTGTAAGTAATTGAATAAATTCTCTAATTAAATTGCTTGCGCATGTATTAATTATTTTTTTGATATGAACGTTTTGCTTGTATGCAAATGCTACTAAAAAGAAAACTGAATCAAACGCACATGTATTAGTAAATTTCATACTTTTATTAATAGAATTTACTAAATTTCCATTTCGCAAAAACAACACTGAGATATTCTTTGTAGAATATCCCTCTCCCCCCCAGTTTTCAGTATATGATGGCTTTACTGTAAATATGGAATCAGAAGAAAATGATTGTTTTGTGTTCATTTTAATTTTTTTATACTGCATTTTGCTTTGCGTTATTAACTTCCTTTTTCGGCCCTTGTTTGTTTGTTTTTTTGATCTTTCTAGAGTTACGTTAAGATTTTTCGCAGCTATTCTTGTCTCCCCTAATATAAAATTGTAATGAATTTTTATGAATTCATCCACGTTGTACTTATGCAGACGTGTTTCAAATAATAAATGTTTTAATGTTTTGAAATAGCTTTCAATAGCTGAAGATGTTGGCGACTTGTTTTCCGATTTGTAAAAAGGACACATGACATTGCTCCACAGAGGCAGTTTAATCATTAACCTTTTAAGAGTTGACACTAGATTCGGTAAGTAATAGTCATTTGGCTTTTCTGTTTTGTCCTTTAATTCTTCCAAGATTTTTTCTTTGTTAACAAGCTCATCAAACCAACCTATGATATCGTCATCGTCAGGTATGGTAACATAATAATAATAATCGGAAAGATCTTTTTTGTCGTTTTCTTCTACTGGGTTTTCTGTATTGACCAACAAAGATTTGAGATACTGCATGGAAATTTTACAAGTTTCATTGCTTGTGAATGCATATTTAAATGTGCAAATTTTAATAATATGGCCAAGTACAGCATTTATTATTTTAAAACTTTCACACTCTTTAATAAATAAAATACTGCGAATGTAAAACATTTTAATGTTTAAATCAACGTTATCGAAGCATCGCAAGTTGTATACGTTTTTGACAAAGTGACTTGTGTCTAATCTTAAGAAAACTTCAGGCATATCGTTACTTTTACTCATTAAAACTAAAAAAGATTGTCGTAGATAGTCACGGACTGTCTGAAAAGTAGTAAAAGCCTGAACGTTTGCTGCTATTAACGCAGAAGAATCATCAGTTACAATTTCGTGAGGGGCAGTACGTACTTCGTTGTGCCATCTTTTTAACCATGACAATATAGAGTCCGTTGTGTGGTTATCAGTTATCAATTGGCAAATTGCTGTTGACTTAATAGTTGAAGATGTTACCATGGCAACATAGAGGAACATCCGTTTCGTTAGCAGAGATCCATCTGGAAGTTTGAGCGTTCGGAAGAATGATCCAGTTGCATCTACAGTCATTGTAACACGAGGAATTTTCTCTATACACGCCTTGTAGTATTCCATTTGTTGTTCACACCAATAGCACAAATGAAAGCTCGGTACTAAAGTCAACTCTCGGACGAAATTTTGATATGTTGCCATTATCGACATCATGAGAATACTCATGATTGGATCAGAGTGCAATCGATTAATTTGCCTTCTTTCGTGTTTCACTTTCCTCAAAGTTTCCAAGGTTGGTATCACTGGACAATTTACAGTGTCATCATCATTTATGACTGCACAAGCAATTTCTTTTTGAACAACTGTTGCGGGTTTATATTGTAATTTTTTCGCTAGTTGTCGTCTTTTGTACGGTGTGAGCTTCGTCTTCTTATTTGGATTGTGGGGTATATTATTATTGGTTTTAAATATATTGCAGGTTATTGTCACTATTTTGTCTGTCGCTGCTTTGCTCGTTATTTCTGAGATGGAACTACATTGTGAGCACTTTCCCTTGATCAGCACATTGTGGTCTTCATCGATCCGCTTGGTTTTGAAAACCCATGTGCATGGAAGCCTTGTAGATTCCCATAGTTTCTCTCGTAGTAAGCAGGACCACTTATACTTAGGTAGTGTTTTGTACTTTTTATGTGTTGTAGCAACATTAGGATCACGCCTGACGTAATTAACTGAGAGGGGTTCAAATTTCTTCCAGTCATATATATCCAGTAAAAAAGTGTACTGATCAACACTTTCTACTTCGTTTGTGGTGCATTTCACAGGTGAAGAAATTGGGCTTCGACATGAAGGCGAAGATGAGGTGCTTTGTGTGAGTGAACTTTCTTCATCATATCGTTGGCCAAATATCGTCTTGAAATTTCTTTTCAATCTCATGAATAACGAATACGGCGTTATTTCATTCTTCAGTTCTTGAGCGATAGTTGTAAATATAGGATTGTTGTATGAAATTTTTTCATTTCTGCAAGTAGCTGCATATTTACGAAATATATTATTCATTTGCGCTGCATCAATTTTTGGTTTTCTACCTCTAGCCATGTTTCTGTAACAATACAATATACTTAAATAATATTACTGTGCTGACGAATTCATTGGAATTTCCATAGTTTATGATTTGAAAGTAATAAACTTTTGTCTTTTAACAAAAAAATCACGGACACATGTTTAACTGCTACCGCCTTCTTAAAAGACGCCATCAAACAAAAGAAGAATTATTAAAATTTTCTTTTGTTAAACGGCTTCCTTTCAATCTTTTGTTTTTATACATATTTGTTTAACAAACGTTTGCCGTAACCTAGATCCGGGTTAGTAATCTTCATCTTACTAATATTATAAATGCGAAAGTTTGTGAGAATGTATGGATGGATAGATGTTTGTTACTCTTTCACGCAAAAACTACTGAACGGATATGGCCTCCGTGCGCGAGTCGAACTCGCACTTAGACTTTTTTTTGTAATAATTTCAGGGGCGTAGCTTCCGCCGTATATGCTGTATCAATTATATGGGCCCCTCGGACCACGGGAGCCTCCAACGTACCTAAGAAAAAAAAAACTTCCCAATATTTTTCAGAAATTGCAAAGGTCAAAAAAAGCAATTTCGTTTTACCCAAATAAAGCGTCAGTTCAAAAGTTGACAACACCTTTCGATAATATTTATTTATTTTAATGGTGTATTTTTAAATTGTAATACAACAAACAATAATAATATTGTACTTCTGGTTTTGTAAAAAATAATGAGTGAGAGGAAAAGGAAGAGAGATTTTACCAGTGGAGTTACAAAAAAAAACTGGGGAAGTACGAGTCGGACTCGCCCATGAAGTGTTCCGTAGTAACAAGCAAAGGTTTGCTCTTAACTTTGTTTTTCATAGTGTTTGTATGAATTACAAAGTTACGTGTGCGGTTTTTAAATTGTGCTATATCTCAAAAACTTATGATTGTATCTCGTTCAAACCAGTTTTCATTGAAAGTTTTTATTTACATTTACATCAATTTTTTTTTCCAACTTTATTATTTCAAAAGTTAGAGGCGGGGGGGACTCATTTTACGACTTTGGAAGTGTATATCTTTCAAATGATTGACTTTAGTTTTTTTTAGTAATTTTTTCCATTCATATAATATTACGCTTAAAGTAAAAACAAATATCTACATCACTGCTAGTTATGATTGTACTTATTTATAAATGTGGAATCAAAATGATTTACAATCATTTCAAATGTTCTAAGTTAAGTTCTAATTACCTATATGATTTAATAAAACATTAAATAATAATAATCCAGCCTATTATTGTCCCACTGCAGGGCAAACATTATATATTATTATTATTTTTGTTAGTTATTAGATAGTTTTTAGTATTTCATATAAGTTCATATACATAAGATTGTAAATATTTCATAGTAAAATATCTTAACTACACGGTCATCGATACAAATAAAGAGAGAGCTCTAACATAATCATAAAATATTTAAATGCAACATACCTTAATCACTTCTGCTGAATTGTTTACATAATTTACCGAACTGACGTTACACCACAGTACAACACTTAATCGTAATTACACACGAACTGAACATTTTAATAATCAGTAGATCACTTTTTTATCGTGTTAACATCACAACGACACACTGATAACGAAACTCTTACGCTTACGTCGCTGTACCACAGAATAATAAGTACTAACGGCTGTACGCGTCGCACTGACCTGCGAAGGCGCGCGGGGGTGGCGCGTGTGAGATGCAATAGTGTGCATTACCAATCACATAGCTTAGGGGCGGAGTTGCGTCATTTAAACCAATCTTAGGGCTAGTTTTTCGTAAGTCCACGCGGACTGTAACTGTATTATTGACTTTTCAAGCAATAAACATAATTGTTTTTATATTTATGGTTTCATTTTAATTTTATTTAGAATCCTTGAATTATAATTTCTGTAACAATAAGTAGAAAGTATTCTGTAAACAATAAGACATGGTCACCCTATCGCACCACATACTGATAATGTTCTACAGCTTCTGAAATAATATAACCTTAAGAATTTTTATTGTATTTTTACTAGTTTCGACAAATTAAAATCTAGGTATTACAAAAAACTCCAGACCTCTGCGATGCTTTTTCAGCGAGATACAGGCGAAATAACGTTTTATTCACCGTTTCGATGGCGTGGCCATATCGTTTTAGTCTTATAGCTCCTGAAATATAAACCTAGGAATTTTTGTTGTATTTTTCCTAGTTTCGACAAATTCAAATCTTATTATTACAATAAACTACACACCTCTGCGATTTTTTTTCAGCGAGATACAGGCGATAGCGTTTTCTCCACCGTTTCAATGGCGCGGCCATTCGGTTTTAGTGTTATAGCTCTTAAACTATAAAGCTGAGTATTTTTTTTATATTTTTACAAATTTTTTACAAATTAAATCTTGCATTTGCGTAAATTTCAGGTCTCTACAAGGCTTAGTTTTAAAGATCTCAGTGGCCGCGCGGTTCGCCGCGTTTCAATGGCGCGGCCATGTTCAAACCCTTATAACTTTTTAACCGTATCTTTGACAAATTTATGGTTTTGGGAATCAACTTTTACAATTTTTTACAAAAAATTGACATGGTTTTTTTTAAAAAAAAACGCTATGGCCGCGCGGTCGAACTGGACACTTTATTTTTTATAACAAATTAGTTTTAAAAACCTGTAATAAAAGCAACTATAAAATAACTTTGTCATTAGGCTTGTGTCCTACTAGCTGATTTTTTTTAAATTTATGCTAATTACATTCATTCATTCCTTTCCTAGCCATATCCAATATTCCAACTTCTAAACCTTAACACACCTCTCTTGCTTTCTTGACTATCTTCTTACGTTGATGACGGGAAACAGAGATGAATAGAAAAATCATACATGTTGCGCCGACCCCAAGTGAAAATGGGATGAGGGCAGGAGGATGATAATGATGCTAAATACATTCATGTTCAAAGAAAATTTCTTATTTTTTTATTTCAGTTTTTATATGTATTAGAAAACAGAACATAAAAAACTTGGTATGTGACATAATGTGTAATACCAAGCAACCCAATAGGTATGAAGACCAATAACATGTTTCTGTTAAGCCTTCACCTTCATAATAAAGCAATAAAGAACTATATTATGAAAACAAACAATAACTCTTATGCATGCCGAAAAAGGATACTTATCTACATGTAGTTTCTAAAAAAGTAAACAAGAGCAGAAAATAAGCGTTATTGAAATCATTTTTCAGGTTTTGTATCCAGCTTTGCGGTGGTTAGAACATGATCCAGCTTGTCGAAGACGCCACTGTTTTGAAGTTTTAAATTATATAAGACTACCTTTAATTTCACCACAAGTGTTAGATGAGGCTATCAAAAATATACAAGATCCATCTTTAGCAGTAGCATTAAGAACTATTTGTAAGGATATGGTAAGTATTCATTACTCAATTTTCTACAAACCATATTTCTTTTTAACATCTTTTCGTTTTCTTTATATATTATATAGAAAATAAAACTGCTGTTTTTTGTTTCAAAAGTAAAATTAATCTAATATAAAAGAATTTAAAGTCTGTTATACAAATAGGTTATTGTCTTTTCTAAAGCCTCCGCTGACAACATTTTGCATTAATAATCCTATTCGAAATTATGATATTTTACTAGTATTTTACTAATTGTGTAGTGATACCTAGTAAGCTGTGTAAACGCTCTTAACTATTGCAAATTAAAAGTTAATCAAACATTATATTTTACGATTTAAGCATCATATCTCTCCGATACATCATCTTTTCTCCTTTGTCTCCCATTGGCGATAGAATATACAGGGTGTCCCACAGCTATGCTACATGGAGGAAAAGTAACTTAAATATTGTAGATGGAACATTTTTACTGAAAGAAGACATTATTTTAATTTCAAAAACAATTTAAACTGCATTCATATATTTTTAAATAATCACACGGTTGAAACGGGAATCGAACCCGCTACACGATGAAAAAATTACCCTACAACTTTAATATACCGATCGAAAGGCTTCATCAAAATTATTATTTTTTGCTAAATAACAGTGTCGTTAATACAATATTAATCAACCTAACAAATTTGGTGAAAATGTCTTCCCTCTTGTTGAATACATAGTCGCATTTTTGATTATTTCACTACCTGTCGACTTTTTAATAAACTATCAAGTTTATTTTAGGCACTTAACAATATATTATATATATTGTTTGTTTTTATAAATAAATATATCTCTTGTGAATCTATAAAATACCTTTGCTCCATTTTCATAACTGATCTTATTATTTTATATCTTCCAGAAAGCAGGTCGCGGTGCTTTAGTAGCACTAGCTGTAGAGCCCAGACAACGCGCCCGACGCATTTTGCTTGTGGCCGGAGGATCGTGTCGGGATAAAGCAGCACATCCTCCACTAACGACTGACAACATTCTCTCTTCTGTGCTTAAATTCGATCTGCATAAAAGGTGTGTAAGGTTTTAGTATGTGTTATAATATGATTATTGATTGTTTTCTAAATGACCCTCCACAGAAGGAAAACTTATCTATACACAGACACACTGGCTATATTGATAGTTATGTAGTTGATAGTTAAGGCGTGGAACCCTGTATTCTCAGTTTCTCACCAATAAGCTATTTATTTTATTTTTGAAAAATATATTGGTAAATTTTATAAAAACTTAGATTACATTATAATATATTTTATATACTCATGTATACTTTATACAAAAAAATTGTTAGTTATTTAAAAATTCTCTCACAAAGACAAAGTCTTAAATAGCAAAACGTCAAACAAGGCGAATAATATGAATTTTTTCTAGAGAATGGGAAGAATTAGAATCTATGGGAATAGCAAGAATCCAGCCAGGAGTTGCAACTTTGGGAGGCAGGGTTTATGCTGTAGGAGGAGAACAAGGAAGCCAAATACTAGCTAATGGAGAAGTTTATGATCCTCAGGTGATTAATAATAATAATCCTCACACATTCACACATCGCCACCTAGTCCCAAACTAAGCAAAGCTTGTACTATGGGTACTAGACAACGGATAAACATACATAAATTATTTTTTTTTGTAAATACATACATATTATATATAGAAAACACTCAGACCAATGCAAACAATCATGTTCATGTACACAAAGATTTGCATTGAGCGGAAATCGAACCCGAGACCTCTGCGTAGCGTAGCAGTCATGTAATATACCGACTGCGCCACAGAGGTCATAAAAAATTTGATTAATATTATTCTTATAATTAATTGAGTTCTATCAAAAATTACGTCAATGTTAATTCAAATCCTTAATGTGAGCTCCATTTTCTCTAAAAATCTCTAAGTAAAAAAAAAAGGAAAAAATGCATTTATTTTCCACCATTACCAAAGTGTTACAAAAACATAACTTATTTCTAGGTATTGGTGGTGGACTGGAGCCTAAACTAGGGAAACCCTGTATTTCAGGACTCCAGTTACAAAGTTTCTGGTTTTGTGTGCCTGTGTGTGTTTGTGGGTGTGTATGTGTGTTTGTGTGTGTGTGTAATTGTTTGTGATTAAAGGGTGTGTGTAAGTGTGTGTTTGTGTATGGGAGTGCGTGTTTTGTAACTAAAAAATGTATTAAGGCTTTAAATGTAATTTAGATGTATGATATTAATTCATTTCATAACTGTTAAAAGTAATTCTGTATCTTTATAATTTAGGTTTAACAGATGAGTTTTAATAATATGCTTACATCTCTTGTATCTTATTTGTTTTCTCTCGTCACAACTGTGGTTGCCGAATGCCTGTCTCATTAATTCCGCCTATGTATTTTGCGCTTAATATTATTATAAATAATTAAAGTCTGATATATTTCTGGTTTCAGACTGATAAATGGTCAAATATTGCGCCAATGAAAGAAGCACGATGTGAATTTGGTTTAACTGGATGGAATGGAAATTTATACGCTTTTGGTGGTTGGGTAGGCTCTGACATGGGTGCCTCAGTAGAAGTATATGACCCAGTTGCAGATGAATGGACTTTAGTTGGGAGAATGCCGGAACCTAGGTTTGGGATGGGTGTTATTAATTATAAAGGTTAGTACTCTTACTCAGACTAAAGTTATGTCTATTGTACTTAAAATAAGCATTATACAATTTAGCTCTTAGTAATTTCATTTGAATGTTTTGTAATTGTAATTTAATGAAATTAAATAATATACCTAGAAGTGTTTAAAATACTAATGGCGAGCTATGAACTATTATTTAACACAAATAAAATGTTGTGTACATTATATTAAATATCCTCGAGAAACTTGACAGACTTTTAAATAACTGCATTCGATTCATCTTCAATCTCCGAAAATACGACCATGTATCTACCTATCGCCAGGAGCTGGGATGGTTGCAAATTCGACAACGTCGTAACGTGCGAACAGTAACCATACTGTTCAAGTTGCTGAATTCTCCTAACGCTCCTTCTTATTTAACGTCAAACATTAAGATTCTTTGCTCAAACCACAATAGGGAATTACGATCTTCTAATAATCTTCTACTTTTATGTCCTTCTCACAGTTCCAGTCTTATTCATTCTTCTTTCTGTGTCAAATCTATTCTCTTATGGAATGCCCTGCCCTTCGAAATCAGGATGGCAACAAGTATTCTTAGTTTTAAAGCTAAAGTACGAGAATTGTTTGGAAGCCAGCAGAATAAATTATGACTTTATTCTATATTTATGTGTGTATCTACTCTTATAATTATGTATAATTCGTATAAATATGTATACCTTTTTATTATACCTATATGTGTACGTTTATTTATTATATTATTTAGGAAAATCATCAAAATCTTATCATCTACCATCTTAGCATTACTCTGTCTCTGCATCACCCTAAGGTTGACTGGTAGAGAATGCCTTCGGCATTAAGTCCGCCTTTGTGCAATAAAAAATAAATAGCATAATGCATTGCGTACCGAATGTAGAAACATACAAGATACATGAAAATTATGTTGATTGCAACATCAACATAATTTTCAGCCATTAAATAATTCATCTCATAAAACTCTTTATAATACTCAATGCGTTAAATGGTCATCTTGTTCTCTTGTCACACTAGCTATAGCAAGTGTAGATATATATGTAGATATTTGTTATTATGTCAGTGTTGCCTAACATTAATACTGAAACTTGTTAAATTCCAGGTCTTATATACATAGTGGGCGGGTGCACACACACATGGAGACACACAAGAGACTTGTTATGTTATCATCCTGGATCACGTAAATGGCATTCTCTAACACCAATGCACCATGACCGCAGTCAAGCGGCAGCTGTTGTACTAGATAATTACTTATATGTTATTGGTGGTAACGCCCCACGACGAACAGTTCTTACTTCAGTTGAAAGATACAGTTTCGATGAGGTAACTATAACTAAATATACTTACTATAAAAATTATGTAAATATAATTTGAACATGGTTTGAAAAGTATCAAATATTATTTTCCATAGGAATAAAATTGGAGTGTCTGTTTGTAACATGATATCCCCGGTTTTTTACTAATTGCATATCAATGTATAGACGATACCAAAAAATCACAATTTTTTTTGTCTGTCTGTTCCGCCTAATCTCCGAAGCCGCTGGACCGATTTCGATGGGAATTTCACTATTGGATTGTAAATTTTACGGCGCGTAAACTAGGTTACTTTATATTTTTATGAACATTTGGGGTTCTAAATTTAATGATACCTATATAGTTTTATTCAATGTGCTTTTACGGGGGGTTATAACGAATATATAAATGTTAAACTTCAGCTGCATTTCATTAGGGTTCCGCAGGAAAAAAAAATTCATATAGGTATACATATATATGGCTTTTTACGAGCTTATAGTGCCATAAACTAAAAGAGTAATTTTGACATCTCTTCTACAAAATCATTATTAGGGTTCCGCAAAAAAAAAACAGTATTAAATACGGTTTTCGTGGACGAAGGTCGCGGGCAACAGCTAGTACATAACAAATCTAATAGAAAGAAAGAAAGAAAATATTTATTTGCATAAAACGTGTGGTAATAAATAGTTCTTAAATTTAAAAAAAATGTGTAACAACATGTTTTACCAAGAATGGCATACAAATATTTACAATTAAATTATATTATAATAAAGATATTAAAGTGAATGACTATTACAATTATGTCAAAAAAAATAATTAAATTACAATGCACAAATAAAGACAATACTAATTAAAATAAAATTAAACGCTAATGCAATATCAATGTCAGTGCTGTTAATAGGTACATGTCAACAAAAAAAAAATCTAAACATAAGTAAAATCTAAATACAAAAACAAAACATTGCAAAAAAAAAACCAAATTAAACAATATTATCTGCCAAATAATCATCAATACTGTAATAGCACTTGCGTTGTAAAATTTCCTTTAATTTTCTCTTAAAAATATTTATATTAAGAGCCCTTATTTCTTTTGGAAGCTTGTTGTAAATAGGAGTTGGGTTGTACAGGAGTTGGGTTGTAGTCAAATTGTTTTCGTCGTGCTTCCTAGATGGCGTTAGTGGAAATATTACAAGTCGATGTTAAGATTCTCGGGTCGTGAATGACTACCCCTCGGCGACATTGTTCATGCATACTTACCTGGCATAGGGGACACCGTGATCATGTAGGCGGTTCCCCCAGGGCGAGGCCCTCCCATTGCACTGCGGTTGGGTTGACCCCTGCGATTATCCCTAATGTGGATAACTCGGATGCGCAATTTTTGGTAGTGGGGACTGCGTACGCGCTGTCCCCCTTATTATTCCTTACATATGAAAGTTATTATAAATTAATGTGTTATGTTATGTTATTCACTTGATCTGATACATGCATTGGTGCGCTATTTTTGTACATACATATAAGACAAAATTAATGTGTAGAAAATGCTACTACAGCGGCAGCGGCTGTAGCCCAGGAATAAGGACGACGGAAGTAAGTGTCCAAAGGGATTCACATTGCTAGGTTGCACTGGTAAAACCAGTTGATCCCGGAATACTTTTGGAAGTGCAAATCGTATGGAGGGACCCATATTTCTGCTTGAGTATAAGGATGTGGCTACCCAACAATATTATCATTCTAACATTTCATTTACTTTTACTTGGGTACATCTAACAAAAACATTATTTTACGATAAACAGGTTATTTTTATTCGTTTAAAATATTTGATTTTTATTAGATGTTCCATATCTGGTCAACGCGTATATATAAAACGCAATTTATAGTCTCGGGACCTAAGGCTGGCATTCACATAAATACTGACGTCAAATTAAAGTAATACATAACATAAACGTCTACGTTAGAGACCCCCCACACTAGCGTCTTTAGAGCGTCGTCGTCATGCCAGCGTCCGCCAATGTTCACTCGATGCCGACGCCGCGGCGACGCGACGCCAGCGCCGCGCAAGCTTGGCATTCAGCAGCCGAAGTCAGGTGAACGTTACGCGGACACTGGCATGACGACGACGCTCTAAAGACGCCAGTGTGGGGGGTTTCTTACTCCCAGCAAGATGTGAAGACAAGAAGAAATTAAAATAAGATTCTCACGAAAACTAAATAAGTCTTTGTTAGACTCGCTGTGTTTTCAGTAATGATAATAAAATTAAGTCTAAATTATAAAATACTAGCTTGTGGAGTGGGCACCGGAACTCGTCAGATGTTGTAGAAGTGGGGTAGTAAATGATACTATGATGACATGTTGAATGCTCTTTAATTACATCTTACCACCATTTATATACTTAATATCTACGTGTCTTATAGCTATATTACTATCTTAATGTCTTATCTTAGTATCTTATGATAGTTATAGTACAACCGTAATCTATTCCTTGTTATCGGATGATGTATGTGACCAGCTCACACTACATCACCCTTCCAGAGAAAAAAAAATAAAATTAAATCTAAGTTAATTTTATTGTTTTGATTATAACTATTATAATTAATTTTAACTATCATAATACAATTTGGTTCTATTTTTATGTACAGTTTCTATTTTATTTTTATACTTTATTTTTACATTTGGTGACTCATCTTTTATTACATAAAATGGTCCATTGTACACATTATCTAACTTACTTGCATTCTCATTTTTCAACAATATTAAATCACCTTCCTTATATGTTACAGGGTTACTATTTTTATCATAAACAATTTTCCTGGCCAATTTACTAGTTATCAAGTTTTCTCTAGCATCCGCTTGAGCTTTCTGTAAACGAAACTTAAACTCTAAAGGATAATCATCGAAATTATATATAGGTTCAACACTCCCATTATTTAAATTACTTGGTAAGTTGCATAATTTTCCGAACACTAACTCATATGGAGTATATTTAGTTACAGTATTTACTGTTGTGTTGTATGAAAAACACCAATAAGGGATCCAAGAACTCCATGATGACGAGTTGTTATTTGTCTGAATTCTTAAATACGCACCCAAAGTTTTATGAGCATTTTCTAGCGAACCAATACTTTCATGATGATACGACGTTGCTAATATTTTATTTATGCCTAAAATTTTGAATAATTCTACCATGACTTTGGAAATAAACTCACTTCCCCTATCTGTAGCAATGTTTTGCGGTATCCCATATCTCAAAATGAAATTTTCCCCTAACGCTTTTGCTACCTCATTGGTTGATTTGTTTTTTAAAGGATACGCTTCCACAAATTTTGTTAACTCACACTGTAATGTTAAAATATATATATTTCCATTCGTATCCTTATCGAATGGTCCTACTATATCCAAGTAAATTTTCTCAAAAGCTGTTGACGCAGTCGTCGTAATTGTCATTGGTTCCCTAATATTTTTCTGAAATTTTTGTTTCTGACACTTATCACATTTTTGGACGTATTCTACTACATCTTTTTCGATACCTGGCCAGTAAAAAGATTTCTTTATATTATTAATCATCCTTCGTATCCCTGCATGACCACTAGTTGGTAATATATGAAAATCGTTCATGACTACCTTCTTTTCTTCCCTGTCCTCTATCCTACGTACATCTTTCACTATACATACTTTAAAGTTCTTTTGTAATGAACTATTGTTTTCCTTTAAATACCGTGCCATTCCTTTTATCAAATACTCGTTATCATTATTTTTTAACATAATAATATGTTCCAAGTTTTGTTCAAAACAAAACTTTACTATGTCTTTCAGCAACTCGTCTAGGGAAGAAGCTGATAAAGATTCATAGTTAATATAACCACTTAAGTGTTCTGGCACGTACATCAATTTATTTCGTGACTTAGACATAATTATTTTGCAATTTTTGTCACGTATCAATTTTCCCCATTTATTTGCATTTATTCTGCGTAATTCCACATCATTCCCTTGTTTCTTCAGTACTTCTACTATTCTGGGATGCCCTATCCTAGAATCTATTATATTATCCTTCCGAATATCCTGTTCTTTACCCAATTCCTGCAACCGCCTATTCTGCATTCTCGTCATTACTGATATACTATTATTTCCCATATCTTTTAAATCTTTAATGGAGATTTTTATTCTAGATAATGCGTCCGCTAGCACATTGTCCTTCCCTTTCACATATTCGACCTCAAAATCGTATTCCTCTAAATACAGACGAAACTTCATTAACCGACTTGATGGGTCCGTCATATTAAATAAATATATTAATGGCTTATGATCTGTTTTTACGATAAATTTCCTACCATATAGATATGTCCTAAAATGTTTAATTGACCAAACTATAGCCAATAATTCTTTTTCTATAATAGGATAATTTAACTCGCTTTTCCCTAAAATTCTACTCGCGTACGCGATGGGTTTGCCGTTTCCATTACTCAAGACACTTCCTATCGCAAAACCTGAACTGTCTGTTTGCAGTACAAACGTGTTTTTTTCGTAAAAATCGGGAAAATCTAAAATTGGTGGTGATATTAATGCCTCCTTAAGTATTAAAAATGCTTCCTCGCATTCTTCTGACCAATTAAATACAGCATTTTTCTTACACATTTTATTCATTGGTGCAACTATTTTAGCGAACTTAGGGATGAATTTTCTGTAATAATTCGCAAAAGCTATAAACCGTTTTATTTCATCACTATTAGCGGGACGTGGGTAATTTCTTACTACTTCAATTTTTCCCGGATCTGGAGAGATACCGTCATTTGATATAACGTGTCCTAAATAAAGTATTTGCTTCCTTAAAAACTCGCATTTAGATGGATTTAGTTTAAGATTAGTTTTTCTTAATCGTGTAAAAATTGACATTAAATTTCGGTTATGTATTTCTAAATTTTGCCCAAAGATAACCAAATCGTCCTGGTATATTAAACATTTATTATAATTTAATCCGGACATCGCCACAGTCATCATTCTACTAAATGAACTCGGACTAATTTTTAAACCCATTGGTAATCTGTTCATTTGATATTGTCCTTTGTCTGTCGTAAATGCTGTATACTGTTTACTTTTTTCGTCTAATTGACATTGATAATATGATTGCGACAAATCACAGTGACTAAAATACATAGCTCCTGATAATGAATCTAAAATTTCATTAATATTTGGTAAAGGAAACTTATCGTCTTGAATTTTTTCGTTTAATTGCCTATAATCTATTACAAGCCGCCATTTTTTATCCCCGTCCCGGTCTGCTTTTTTAGGGACAATTAACACAGGACTAGACCACTCACTAACCGTCTCTTCAATAATTCCATTTTTTAACATTTCTTGTACTTGCCTATCGACCTCTTTCTTTTGAGCAATTGGTATCCTGTACTGTTTTTTATATCCCGGTGATACATTGTCTTTTAATTTTATAGATTGCTCATATATATTAGTTACAGTCAACTTATCTCCCGGTAAATGAAATATATCTGGATATTTCGCACAGATCTGTTCAATCATTAATCGTTCCTCATTGTTTAAATAGTCTAATTTTAAAATTGAAAATATTTCCTTAATACGTTCAACACTCTTACTTGACTCCGGAAAATAACAATAGCTATAATTCCTTAAGGGTTGAATATCTATATTTTTTAAAATACATTCAATTTCCTCGTCTTTTGTATTCAATATCCTAATAGGTATATCATTCCATTTTTCGGTTTAGCTATTACGCTGGCCAAAAAAACCCCTTCCTGTAACTCTTGTTTTGATACCACACAATCTTCGGTTATGCTAACTGGAAAATATTTAATTACCTCGCAACGCGGCGGAATACTTAATACATAATCATAATATCTAAGTGTCATCGAAATAACTTGCCCTCGGTATTCCTTAAGAGTTAGTTTATTTTCTGAGAAATCTATAACGCCTTTATATTTTTGTAAAAAATCTTGACCTATTATGCCGACCGATTTACATGGTAATTCATTAAATACATAAAACTTATGCATAAACGAACACTGTTCGAAATTTAAATTTAAGTACACGTAACCTATCGCTTGTATTTTACTACCTACACCGTTAACTACTACCTTATCCTTAATAATATTGTAACATCCCGGGTAACATTCTAAAATTTCATTTTTTATGGCTGATATTGACGCACCCGTATCAATTAGCCATTCCGAGTGTAGGCCATTAAGAAAAAAATAAACCCAGTTTATACTATTATACGTTAATATATGTTTATCTTTATTCACGAAAAAACTGACTCGGCTCTATTTGTTGTTCCAATGTGTCAAGTTCATTATCGCCTGACGTATGTTCTACTTCTAAACATGCTACAGCTCGCCGACCTTGCTGACTCGGTTGTTCACGATAACCGCTACGTCCGCGAATTCCATTACCATGCCATCTCTTTGTATTATTAAACACGTACCTATCAGCTGTGTTTTGTTTTGCGCGATAATTTTGTTGGAAATTATTATTATTTCCACTACCTCTATTATTCCTGTAGAATCCATTTGTCCTGAACTGTCGTTGAAAAGTTAATACCTGTTCTAAGGAATTACAACTTTCGTCTTCTGCTATCCTAATTGCATCTTTTAATGTTGTTATATTCTGTGCTGAAATGATAGTGCTTATACGTTGATTTCGAAGCCCGTCAGCGAATCTTTTTACTGCGTATTTTTCGTTTAATGGCCGTAACACTTTGTATGCTTCCTTATCGTTTCCTGCCTGCGCAATGGTTAAGTCTATCATATACTTTTCTATTTCTATCCCGAATTCTGTTATCGATTTATTACTTTGAGTAGCCCTAGAGAATTTATTTTGAATAGCTACGTCTGATTTTATTGTCAATAGATGTTTTTTCATGTCATTTACTAATTGTTCAACCGAATCGTACTCTCCTGATAACCGTATTTTAGCCCCTTGGTTTAACCGTGTTTTTAATACAAATTTTATTAATAATTTTTTTTCTTCCTCTTTAATCATTGAACTGTATAACTCAATAGAGTCTATAAGGTCTTGAGTGACATGTTCTTCTCCCGTTACTTTAGGCAATAGCCCCACGGCCGTCCTCAGAGAAAAACTCTCGGTACCCATTTCTGACGGTGTAATCTTATTTTCGAATTTTATAGTCTCTAAATAAAGTTTCTCTATTTTATTAATTAATTCTACAATTTCTGTTGAAAATTTGCAACTTCCCGAAATAATTGTTTTAAATTTATCGTATAAAGTTTGTATTTCGTTAATTTTTCCTTCAAAATTACTTCCTACCCTTCTACTGGGTCCTAGTTTAACAATATTTTCTCTTAAATTTTTTAATTGTACAAAAATTGTAGTTAATTCTACTTCCATAATTTAATAATAACCGATTATGATAAACTTATAGTCTTTAAACACATTCCGTACACAAACATAAAATAACACTGATTTTCACTCACGTTTCCTTCCTTCTTGTTATGCCTGCATCACTCGCTGGACATCCCTCTTATTTATTTCTCCTTGTATCCAGTTCATGTGGCACCTTCGGTAGAGATAACCCACTGCGCTCACAATAATAACCAAAAAACACGCTGCCATGAACCAAACGACTGTACTTATGGCTGACAGTTGTTGTTGTGTTGCTGTTGCGTTGTTGGATCCACCAGAAGCTGTCTGAGCTATGATTACTTCCTCCTTCGAAGTAGAACCACCCATTTTAAAATAAATTTAATATTTGTACCTCTATTTTAGTTTTCCGCGTATCCATAACCTGTTCCGAATCTCATTCTGCTTTTCTAGACTTCTTACGGCAGGGTCGCCATGTGGAGTGGGCACCGGAACTCGTCAGATGTTGTAGAAGTGGGGTAGTAAATGATACTATGATGACATGTTGAATGCTCTTTAATTACATCTTACCACCATTTATATACTTAATATCTACGTGTCTTATAGCTATATTACTATCTTAATGTCTTATCTTAGTATCTTATGATAGTTATAGTACAACCGTAATCTATTCCTTGTTATCGGATGATGTATGTGACCAGCTCACACTACAAGCTGATGCCCGCGGTATTACCCGCTTAATTGTTATTTTACACCATAAACTACCTATATTCCAAATTTCATCAAAATCCATTTAGTAGTTTTTGCATGAAAGGGTAACAAACATCCATCCATCCTCACAAACTTTTGCATTTATAATATTAGTAGTATAGGATAAGCAAAGGTGTGTCACTTTAGTGCCTAACAAATAAGGTGAATATTATCTTCACTAAATAAAAAGAAGGAAAACTTGAAATTAAACCCTATACCAATCCGTCTGCAAGCGTGGTATTAGTAGGCCAAGTATCCCTCCGTCAAGGAAGGAGGCCCGTCCCTGTAGTGGGGTCCCCGTACATTAATGGGCTGTTATGATAAAATAAGTTGACAATTACGAATTTAAGCTCTCTAGATATATCAGACCCACAGCTAAAAAACCGGTCAAGTGCAAACCTATTTATTTTCCCGCCAAATTGTGATAACGTCAGGATTCAGCTGTTTAAATACTATTTTTCCCGCCAAAATTCAATGACGTCACGACTTAGCTGTCAAAATATATTTTCCTGCCAAAATTCTGTGACGTCACGACTCATCTGCCAAAAATTCTATGACGTCACGCCTATCTGTCAAAATTGACAGCTGTCAAAAGTGACAGAGGTATCAAATATTTTCCCGCCAAAATAATATGACGTCACAAATCATCTGTCAAAAATTCTGTGACGTCACGACTCATCTGTCACAAATTCAATGACGTCACGACTCAACTGTCAAAAAATATTTTCCCGCCAAAATTCTGTGACGTCACGACTCATCTGTCAAAATTCTATGTGTCACGTGACCTATGACGTCACAGGTCACGTGACACAGCTTTCCCGCCAAAATTCTATGAAATCAAAATATAATATGACTGCTAATAAAAAGTAGTCTATGTTCTTTCTCAGGGTCTAAAAATTGTCTGTACCAAATTTCATCGAAATCCGTTCAGCCGTTTGGGCGTGAAAGAGTAACAGACAGACAGACAGACAGAGTTACTTTCGCATTTATAATATTAGTATGGATAGATGTAAATTGATCCATTCAGTTGATCCTCTGCAAAATTAAAGCACAACTCGCTTAGAATTTTCTGACTACAAAATAAGTAAAAAAAACACCTTGGTGTTTTTTCAGGGTACATGGGAGGAAGTAGCCAGCCTTAAGGAAGCTCGTGCGGGATGCGCAGCAGGGGCAGCAGAAGGCGTGCTTGTAGTGGCGGGAGGAGACAGCGAGAGTGCTCGCGAACGTGCCTTCTACCGCGCGCGCACCACCCTCGCCAGCGTGGAGCTGTACGAGCCGGCGCGAGACGTGTGGCGCGCGGGGCCGCCGCTGCCGCACTCGCGGGCCGAGGCGGGCGCCGCGCTGCTCTGACCGCGCCTGCTGCCTACACCTGAGCAGCTTACCTTGACTTTATCTATGCCCTTCCCTCTCCGGAACCTTGGCGACAATCATAAACGACACGAAGTCGGCTACACGCTTACAAGTCGGACTGTGTGACTGAGGTACAATATATTAACTAACTTTTTTACAATATACAGTTTTGTAATTTCTGTTTTGAAAAAAATCGTCCAAATATCATATTAATATTAATTGACATAATATAATGAAATATACAGGGTGTCCCGTAAGTAGTGGATAACCCTGCATTGGCAGATAGTTGAACTATTAGCGGTTCTATAAAAAATATTAAAAAAAATAAAAATGCTAAGTAGGTCACATGGTAGGTATTTCATTGTAAAATTTAAAAAAAATGCCTTTTTTTACTATTACGTCATTTGTGTCCACAGATTAATGAATTTCGTTGTAGTTTTTTTGCCATAATACTAACCAATAACTATGATGACAGACAAATAATAAAAATTGTAGCTGACTGGTGCAGTTTTTTTGTTTTTTTGTCCTAAACTTAACTTTTCCATAAAATAATTGCAAAAAAAGAAAGTTCTTAAAGTTCAAGCGCCTATGGTACAAAAGAAATGTATGAATGGATTAGTGACCAAGCATTTTAAATTAATGTACGTTTAATTGAGATTTCAGGATGGTATGAACCACTATTGTGTCTTAGTCAATCAGTGAATTATTGCTATTAACATTTAGAAGAGGAAATTAGTGAAATAGAAAAATTTTCAGTAATTGTAAATTCTTTACCCTAAACTTTACTTGATTGTAAGCTTGAGGTTAAAAAAAATATCCTCAATGAAAGTACTGATTAAAACCCAATTTTAAGTTATCTACACCAAGTACAAATACAAAAATATCATTTTACCAAACATGTTTTAAACGTGTGAGTCATGGTAAAAATGGTCTGGCTTGAAGAATTAGAGTCTTTTTGGCTACAAAACGATGGCTGCCCGGCGCATGGCTTCGGCGCATATGATTATGCCACGCCTGTTCGTACGTATTTGAATACCGCATTTGAATTCCCTGACAAATGGATCGGCCGTATGGGTCCAATTTTGTGGCCTCCTCGTTCACGGGACTTAAACCCACTGGATTTTTTTTTATTGGGGCTGCCTCAAAGAGGAAGTTTACCGGACGCCGATAACTTCCTTAGACAAATTACGCAATCGTGTCAGAGCAGCTGCATCAAAAATAAGCAATCGACATTACACGCGATTTCTAAGAAGAGCCTTTATCCGTTCGCTGCAGGGCATGCATTAGATATGGTGGTAAACAGTTTGAACATTTGTTATGAAAGAGGAAATAAAGAGCATTAATATTGAATGTTGTTTTTTTAATAATCACTTACCGTCAAGTAAAGTTTAGAGTAAAGCTTTTCCAATCATTTAAAAATTGTATTATTTCACAAATTTCCTTTTCTAAATGTTAATAGCAATAATTCACTGATTGACTAAGACACAATAGTGGTTCATACCATCCTGGAATCACAATTAAACGTACATTAATTTAAAATGCTTGGTCACTAATCCATTCATACATTTCTTTTGTACCATAGGCGCTTGAACTTTAAGAACTTTCTTTTTTTGCAATTATTTCATGAAAAAGTTAAGTTTAGGACAAAAAAACTGCACCACTCAGCTACAATTTTTATTATGTGTCTATCGTCATAGTTATTGGTAAGTATTATGGCAAAAAAACTACTACGAAATTTATTAATCTGTGGACACAAATGACGTAATACTAAAAAAAGTCGAAAAAATTTTAATTTTTCAATGAAGTACCTGTCATGTGACCTACTTAGCATTTTTATTTTTTTTAATATTTTTTATAGAACCGCTAATAGTTCAACTATCTGCCAATGCAGGGTTATCCACTACTTACGGGACACCCTGTATAATCTAGACATGTTTATAAAAAACTGACCGCTACTATATTAAATTACTTGGGACCGATTTTTTATTAGCCTTGTGACACTTAAATGGTGGTATTTCATTTACGAAAACATAAAATACCTGCGATATTTATTTTACTAGATAATACTAATTAACATGTATAATTAACTGCCATTGACGATGTAGCCCCGATTGACCTACCTTTTAGGGCGCCCGCTGCGTTGAGCGTTTCTTTCAATAATGCAACAATTCTTAAGAGTTTTTAAATGACAGAACCGTCGTTTAAAGAACTATAACTTCCTACACCTACGCTATCAAAATAATTTCCTATAAATAATTAATTGTATTATACTAATATAATAATAGTACGCTCAGCTGCTGTCGCGGCACGGACGTCAGAACCTGGCATTCGCTGGACCGCAGGGTATATCCTATTGGTTTTCGAAACTGATTCCAATGTCACCATTAGTGCCACTCTTATGAATACCTACTACCTAAAACTAGACTAACAATGTTCATACAAACAATTGCGCGAAAAAGTATAGTTATTAAACATATTAAGAAGTCTATTAAAATAACTATAAAATATTCCCTTAATTAAAAACCTTTAGCTTCCAATAATTATCGAAATATAAAAATAACTCGTCGCCAAAATAGATCGTAAAGGTTTGAAATATCAGAACTTGAAATTGTGGATTTTTTTGTTATTAGTACCGATTCGCCTGTGTAGAGAAAGTTTTAATGCAAAGTTGTCACAAAATAAGTGCCCTCATAATGGAATTAGATTACGTTACTTAACGATATTCAAATAAAAATGATTTTTTTTTAAATTAACGTTATAAAATTGCTGTTTGTTTAATCATCTTTCGTTTTTCATCGCCACCGATGATGCTGGTACGTAACATGCTCTCCTTTTGAGCTGGAATACTAAATACGCAATGTGTTTAAATAAAGAAATGACGAATGGTTTTATAAAAGTGAATGTAATATTATAAATATGTAACTTGTAATATGTAATACATATTATTATAATACTGTAATACATATAATATTTGTAGGTAGTTATATCTACTATATAAAAATAAGTCGGGTTTTCCTTCCTGACGCTATAACTCCAGAAAGCACGAACCGATTTCAACGGTTTTGCATTCGTTGGAAAGGTCTCGGGCTCCGTGAGGTTTATAGCAAAGAAAAATGTGGTAAAAATTCAACAGAAAAGCGGGAAAATAATGCCCGTGCGAAGCCGGGACGAACCGCTAGTGGTTATTAAAAATCTGATATTATGTATCTCATTGTGTTGATAAATATCAAACGCCTGTAGTAACAGTTGATATATGATATGATATAGTATGACTGAATAAGTAACAGTTTTTATATGCGGGTATTGATGACGTTATTTATCAGAAATAATGGCTCTCATTGTGGAGGTTATATAACACTCAGTAAAAACAGTTTCTGCTTATCTAATGGCTAACGCAGAGTAGGACGGCATGGCAAAGTATTTTAATTTTTACTAATGGAAATTCAACCGTACTGTTACAGAAATACGACATAAATTGCTATGCTTTAAAATGATGCCGCGGCATCGAAAGGGATTTTTCAATGCCGCGGCATCATTTTAAAGCATAGCAATTTATGTCGTATTTCTGTAACAGTACGGTTGAATTTCCATTAGTAAAAATTAAAATACTTTGCCATGCCGTCCTACTCTGCGTTAACCATAAGGCTACAGGTACAGATAATCTACACTTAATAATAGTTAACAGTGACGGACTCAGAGGCCAAGGGGAGGGTATAGGTTAGACAGGTAAAATCATAAATAGTCAACAACTTTACTGTATAATGAGTGCTTCACAGAATATCCAATAAAAGTTTTAAATTATTAATAAAAAAGATACGTAATAAAATACTCAGTTTTTGGCTGAGGTGGACCTTGTTAGATTTTGAAATTTATTTACACAGACAATATTAGATCTGTACAGAATTACAAAATAAAGAGAGCCTCAATATCAAAAGAATCCTCTTATTTTGTGACAACTTAGCTAAATATCCTCTGTAAACAAATTACAGAGGATATTTTTATTAAATATTACAAATGGTGCATGATACATAATGTATTCTTTATATATTTTACATTTGATCATGGCGTGGATAAGCAGTTTTACTCATTACAATTAATTACGAAATAGTATAAAATCATGCATTTATTGATAGTATTTAAGTACGTTATAAAGTTTTGCCGATTAAACATATTCACATTCGACCTGGCACGTAAAAAAAAGTTATATTTACTATATTGTCTTCTGTAATGTATGACTTGGAAAGTGATGCCTTTAAATTTAGTTCTTGTGCGTTATAATTTTTATATCTTTATTTAATTAGATGACATTTACGAAGAATATGACGTCCAATATTTTACATGCAACTTTTCGTCTTTAAAGAACATAGTGTTATCAAAAATGATTATCTAGTATTAAATTTTTTTTTCGTTGTTACTAAAAACCACTGATATCAAAAAAACTAACATTAATAATCCCAAATTTAAAACCTATACGATATTTTACTGAAAGTGCATACTACCTACTTGATATAATAAGTATTTATTTAATTCTCTGTGCACAAATTTAGCGAAATAAAATAATGTTATTTGAGTAAGCTTAGTACTTTTAAATATCATTTTTTTGTGCTTTTAAAGTTATCTTTGACATCTGATGTATGTTTATTGTTAAAATTATTTTATTACATGAAGGCTCGGCCTTTTATATAATATCCAAGTTATATAATAATATAAAGTAAAGAAAATTTTATAATTATTCATGTTTCTTATAAAAATATATACTTAGTTAAATGGCTGTTAAGGCTTAAATTGTATGTGAACTTATTTGCCAAATATTTAATGCAGCTAACAGAGGAAACAATTTCTGTGCGTATTCTAATACATCAAACAATTAAGTTCATCATGTTCCACTCAAGTGTTATATTACATAATATTTGTTATATTAAAACAACAGATGCTTTATGATACTAATTTTATACTCACAAACCTAATACATAGTTTTTGCACTCAATACAATTATATGACAACACTTCCAATACATGTTAAATTTATTTTACTGTTTAATATATTATTGTGTTCAAATTATAATTAAGTATGTACCTATTTACAAAATGTCTATGAAATAAGCTTACTTGATGGACTGCCGCTTGGTAGCATTATTTATACATAGAAATAATTTAAGCTGGGTGATATTAATGAATCTTATATTTAGTAGTATAAGAATCGAAACATTAAATATTTTTACAATCAAAGGGTTTTATTCACATATACTTTTAATCTACTACTATTATAATTATCAAACAGTGAATCCTGGAAATTTAGCGTCAAGGACTTGCATTAAATCTTCTGCTAAGTAAAGTCGTCCGATTATACCCTCGAACAGTGATGCTGGTCTATCAGGAGTTAGGAACTCTGTACCAGGGCGCTCCAAAGCACACCATTCCATGAAACAGCAGGCACGATATAGGTGAATTGGTTTCTGGAACATAAAGTTACGTGTTGTGTACCCGCTACAAAAATTAGTTTAAAGCGTGCTCTTATTCATGAGTATAAGCGATTACGATTTTATTTAAAATATACCTAAATACTTTACACAATTACAAAAGCTACAATATTTTGCAAAAGTAACAATTCAAGGCAAAGTACACAATCTTAGTATGGTTACGTAGTATAACGCATAGTTTAAAATCAATTTACGTCATACGTAATTTTTTTTGTAAATCTTATTACTAGATGGTAATTAGAAGTAGGATCAGGCTTGGAAATTAGATAAACACAGTTATTTTAAAGTACAAATAATAATACATTATACAATACCTTTGTGGCTTGATATAATTGTATAAAAGCATATGCGTTTCCGCTGACTCCATGACAAAGGCTGTAACCTTTAGTACGAAGTCCTCTTTTCCAAATATCATTGCACGAATCTTGAGCTATTTTTAAATAGCTACTGTCTTTAAATACCTGGAAAATATATAACAACATATTATTTTAACACATTTATTTAGTTAAATAATGTTACTGAGAAATTATAAGTTGAATAATGTCCGTATGTGGTCCGTGTGGTACCTACAGATGAAGGTGTCTAAGCTTAATCGGTTCGAGTCCGACTAAGCTCAGTACTCAGTTGACTTTTATTAAATCATCATCAACATATCAGTCAACTGACGTCTACTACTGGACATAGGCCTCCTCCAAATACTGCCACCTTGTGCAATCCTGATATGATGGATATTCCAGGTAGTGAGGAGGTATATGTCGGAGGTGATTTTAATGGACACGTCGGAGAAAGAGTAAATTATGAAAGGGTTCATGGTGGATGGGCACATGGAAATCGAAATGAGGATGGGGAAGCCTTACTCCAAGCTGCTTCTACTTTTGATCTGGCAATTCTGAACACATGGTTCGAAAAGAAAAAAGAACACCTCATTACGTTTAAAAGTGGCCTACATGAGACACAGATAGATTTTTTCTTGACTAGGAGAGATAAACTCGGTAGTGTCAAAGACTGTAAGGTAGTGCCAGGGGAAGATCTAACGACGCAACACAGATTGTTACTGATGCAAGCAAAGATTAAAATTGAGCCAAATAAAAAGAAGCAAAAGCCCCCACCTCGGATTAGATGGCGTAGGATAGAAGATAAGAAGTATGCAAGCCAAATTAGGAAAGATATAGTAGAAAAGATGAAAGCTATGAAGACTATGGAAGATAAAACAGTAAATGAGTCTTGGGAAGAAATGGCGCATTGCATAAGAGCTAGGGCAAAAGATATCTTTGGTGAAACAAAGGGAAAGGGTGTGATAGAGAGGGATACATGGTGGTGGAATGTAGAGGTGCAGGAGATTCTGAAAGAAAGGAAAAATGCTTTTAAAGAATGGCAAAAAGTTGACGTTGAAAATGTGAGTATGAGAGAAGAAAAAAGATGATTTACAAGGAATTTAAAAATAGAGCGAAAAAGGCGGTGGCAGTAGCTAAGGCAACCGCACAAGACCATCTGTACGGTAGGCTTGATGAACCTTGTGGCCAAAAAGAAATCTTTCGGATTGCAAAGATGAGAGAAGAAAGAAGACGTAAGACACTAAACATGTTAAGTGTATAAAAGACGAAAGAGGAAATATTCTACTGCAGGGGAATGATATAAAAGAACGATGGAAGACATATTATGTTGAAAGACTATTGAATGAGGAGAATACGTGGCATGGAATGCTAGAAGATAGAGCTGAAAATATTGGTTTAGTAAAGGAGATTGGTATGGATGAAGTAAGGAGAGCGATAAGAAGTATGAAGAATGGGAAAGCGGTGGGACCAGATGGAATACCTGTAGAAGTGTGGAAGTTATTGGGAGAGGACGGATGGCAGTGGCTGACTCTATTCTTCAATAAGTTGTTGCAAGAAGTGACGATCCCAAGCGAATGGTGCAGTAGTGAACTAGTGCCCATTTTTAAAAACAAGGGTGATGGACGGCAAGGACTGCAATAACTATCGGGGAATAAAGCTCATGTCACATAGTATGAAAGTATGGTAGAAAGTAATAGAGAAACGAATGCGTGAGGAAAGTGAGATCACCCAAAACCAGTTCGGTTTCATGCCAGGGCGGGGTACCACAGATGCAATATTCGCATTGCGCCAACTAGGCGAAAAATATAGACGCGTGCACAAGAACCTGCACATGGTGTTTGTGGACCTCGAAAAGGCGTACGATAAAGTTCCTCGATCGGTTTTGTGGTGGGCCCTGAAAGAGAAAGGTGTGCCAGGGAAGCCATGTACAGGCAATCCCACACGCATGTTCGCTCGGCCGCCGGTAACACCGAAGAGTTCAGCGTAGCTGTAGGCTTACACCAAGGGTCAGCTTTAAGCCCATATCTCTTCCTGTTAATAATGGATGCACTAACATCGGATATCCAGGAACAGGCACCCTGGTGCATGTTATTTGCCGACGACATTGTCCTTGTGGGTGAGGATGGAACCGAGGTCCAGAGTAGGTTGGGGAAATGGCAACAAAGGTTAGAGAGTGTGGGCTTGAAAATTAGCAGAACCAAAACTGAATATGTTCTGCGTTTTCGGCGGTCTCTCTAACCCCACGACCATAGCGCTTGATAGCTCCCTTATACCAACCTGCTCCGACTTTAGGTATCTCGGTTCACTATTACAGTGCGATGGAGCATTAGACCGAGCCGTGAAGCACCGGATTAACGCTGGTTGGATGAAATGGCGGCAGGTTACGGCAACTACATGTGATTCGCGTATGCCCCTTCGGCTGAAGGGAAAAATCTACAAGAGCATGATCCGGCCTGCCGTCCTGTATGGATCGGAAAGCTGGCCCGTAAAAGTGACGTAAAAGTAGCCGAGATGCGAATGTTGAGATGGATGAGTGGTGTGAAAAGGACAGACAAGATTAGAAATGAGTACATTAGAGGAAGTTTGAAAGTTGCACCAATTACGGAAAGGCTACGAGGAAATCGTTTGTCCTGGTTCGGACATGTAATGCGTAGGGATAAAAGTAATATAGTAAGGAAGGCATTGGCTATGGAAGTGGACGGGTACAAGGGGAGGGGTAGACCGAAGAAGAGATGGATGGATTGTGTGAGGGATGATATGGCTAGGAAAGGAGTGAATGTTGAGATGACGGGAAACAGAGATGAATGGAAAAAACATACATGTTGCGCCGACCCCAAGTGAAAATGGGATAAGGGCAAGAGGATGATGATGTGCAATCCTGCGCCTCCCTCATCCATTGGTTTCCCGCCGTCCTAACCAGGTCGTCGGTCCACCGTGTGAGGGGTCTCCCTACCCTGTCTATATTAAATAACTTAATAAAATATGAGGTGCGTGTTTTTGACAACGAATTCACAACTAATAGTCAAATCGTAACCTAAAGATTATCCATCATATTGGATAATTATTAAAAATAATATTAGCGTCATCAAAAAGATTGAAGCTTACAAACCTTCGTAGCTAAAGTACATAGGGTTATAAATCCAGGTGCTCCATGACACCACTGCACCAGTTTATCTCCCGACTTACTATCCATTGACGATGGAAAATTACCACTCGGATATCTTTGATTCAATAACCAATCCACCGATGGCTTAACGAAACGGCGCATATCCGTGCCATCTACGTATTTACGGGCCTGAAAATGAATATGAAATAAATCTTTAATTTATTAGCAGTTTTATGAGTAAGGCATTTTCATACAAATTTAAATGGTTATGTTTCCTAATTGGAGACGGCTATTGACCTGAAAGCCCACATCACGCAGACCTTCGTTCAGATTTAGCCGGATCTACAGCAGAGTCTACTATTCATATTTTGTTAATATCTCTCACACAACCTTTTTTATTCAGTTTTAACATTGACTTACCCTTGTTGAAATACCTTAGAGGTATAAACTATTAAAACATTAAGGTGAGTATTACCTGAAGTAACATGTACAATATTCCTGCCATTCCATGAGCTGCACCAAAATATATTTTATCATGCCATTCCCATAGTAGTGGACAGTCTGATTTCATATGTAATGAAAACTTTTTTCCTGATTTTATTATTTTATTAATTACCTAAAAAAATATCAAATTTACATATTAAGTTAATTTTTGTAGTCATTTATTGTCATTTAATCTAAGAACTTCCAACTCCAACTGCAAAACCGCTTTGAGGGCCTCGACCAATGTGTTGATGTGGACGAATATCACGAAAGGTTTGTGGAAACTGTCCGTACAGTCGGTTCCGGTGCTTTTAAGACCCAGCACCGGAGAAGATCAAAAAAGATCTCCGACCACACTCTCTCGCTCATGGAGCAAAGGCGTACGATGGCACTGCAGTCTCACTGAAAAGTATAGGGGGCTCAATAGGCAGATCTCAAAGTCACTGACTCGCGACCTTCGGCAATACAGCTTGTATTAAAGAAGCCATTGAGCGAAACAAGGGCTCTAAAGTGTTCGCAAGAGATCTGTCTCTAGGTCAGAGCCAACTTTCTAGGCTCAAGACTGGGGATGGCAGAATAGTGACGTCCAAGCCTGAGCTTCTAGAGGAGATTGAGAAGTTTTACGGACAGTTACATACTACAACACAGCCACCTAGTGATCTAGCCGCCGATCCTAGAGCTAGACTTACGCAACACCATACCGAAGAAATCCCGGATGTCAGTCTGTGTGAGATTAGTGATGCTCTTCGACAACTTAAGAACAACAAGGCACCGGGGTATGACGGAATCACAAACGAGCTGCTGAAGGCCGGTGGAGAACCCATCCTCAAGGCTCTTCAGAGGCTATTCAATTCCGTTATACTTGAGGGAAAAACGCCACAGGCATGGCATAGGGGTGTGGTGGTACTGTTCTTCTAGAAGGGCGATAGAACGCTACTTCAAAATTACAGACCCATCACTCTTCTGAGCCACGTCTACAAACTGTTCTCGAGAGTCATCACGAATCGTCTCGAACGCAGACTGGGCGACTTCCAGCCTCCCGAACAAGCCGGTTTCCGAAAAGGTTAAAGTACCATAGACCACATTCATACGCTGCGGCAAGTTATACAAAAATCCAACGAGTATAACCGGCCCCTATGCTTAGCGTTTGTAGACTATGAGAAAGCCTTTGATTCGATCGAGACATGGGCAGTGTTGCAGTCTCTCCAACGGTGCCAAATTGACCAACGATATATCGAAGTGCTGCGGTGCTTATACGAAAACGCCACCATGTCGGTTCGTCTCCAGGGTGGATTATCTGGCCCAATCCAGTTGCAGCGAGGAGTAAGACAAGGTGATGTCATATCCCCGAAATTGTTTACCGCTGCACTGGAAGATGCGTTTAGGCTTTTAGACTGGGACGGACTCGGCATCAACATAAATGGCGAGTATATCACGCACCTTCGATTTGCTGACAATATCGTGGTCATGGCTGAGACCATGGACGACCTCAACGCAATGCTCGATGGCCTCAGTAGAGTCTCCCAACAAGTGGGTCTTAAAATGAACATGGACAAGACCAAGATCATGGCAAATGTCCATGTTGCACCCACTCCAATCATGGTTGGAGGCTCTACACTCGAAGTTGTCGACGAGTATATTTACCTGGGACAGTAAGTCCAACTTTGAGAAGGAGGTCACTCGTCGAATTCAACTTGGTTGGGCAGCGTTCGGGAAGCTAAAACGTATCTTCTCGTCCACATTACTGCAGTGTCTGAAGACAAAGGTCTTCGACCAGTGCGTGTTGCCAGTGAAGACGTATGGCACAGAGACGTGGTAGCTAACTATGGGCCTTCTCAGAAGGCTCATGGTCACTCAGAGGGCAATGGAGAGAGCTATGTTGGGAGTTTCCCTGCGTGATCGAATCAGAAATGAGGAGATCCGCAGGAGAACCCAAGTAACCGACACATAGCGCTCAGAATTGCCCGGTTAAAGTGGCGGTGGGCAGGGCACATAGCGCGGAGAACCGATAGCTGTTGGGGCAGAAAGGTTCTGGAATGGCGACCGCGTACCGGAAACCGCAGGGTGGGGAGACCCCTCACACAGGCACAGGACCGCGCAAGGTGGCAATACTTGGAGGAGGCCTATGTCCAGCAGTGGACGTCGATTGGCTGATATGATGATGATGATGAAACTAAGAACTTTACTAAAATCTAAGTTTTTTATTTATTTTTAGGCGGTTATTCAAATCTATATAAATCTATAGTAAAGCTGAAATTATCATAATACATATTATATTTATCATTAAGTGTATTCCCGATGGTAAGAGTAAAAATCATTACCTCTTCTATGTGACTAGACGGTATAATATCTTTATTATTAACATGTTTCTGAACAAATAGCAAAGCGTATAGATATCCAGACTTTCCATACAAAATCTCATCTGGCGATGTCTTCAATAAAGAAGAGAGAGACAATAGCCTGAAACATTAAACAGAAAATATAATTTCAAAACGACATCATTTTTTGTAAAACAGCAAGGCACATTTTAGAAATACATAGATACTATTTGTGCATTAGGTATATTTAAATTTACTGCCTCGGTGTCAAAGTGATGATGTGTTACTTTAGAAAGGAAGAAAGAATGAAGAACTATTTATTTACTTAACGCACGATACCGGCTGCTGTTCGAGATGTCACGCAATGCTATTATCTGTGTAAATCACAAATTTGTCTTTAATTCGGTTGTCCTTTGTTTCCATCGATTTCGTGTCTGTAAAAATCCCCGCGTACACATAATATAAAGTAAGTATGTACATACAATAAAACTACGCACCTTTTATTTAAAACCTTATAGTCTGGCAAGCCCTGTGGACGATTGTTGCCAAATTTATATGATATAACTGTGGCTAGGGCTAGTGGTCCGGCATCTCCACATAGAAAACTTATAGTGCGACCTCTCAAATTGTCGATTTTCAAGTACTTTAGTGCAGTCTGTGTAGCAAGCGTTTTTAAGGTTACACGAGTGGGTACTTATTTTTTGTATAGTACCTACTTATAAACAAAAATTGGCGTAACTTCATCACAAAAATATACACCGAGGGTATCTTATTGATATAGCAGAAGTTAAGTAAACTGTAACGGACTGTTAATAGAGGATATATTTAAACCAGCACCCAGCAGGAAAAGCAGAATACCTATTACATTCTCATTTTATTAGGAATACTAGAAAAAGTATGTAAGTTGAATCTACAGTGCAGAGAATCTACCGACATCTAGACAAGCTATATCACATTTGGTATGAGGTAACATTAACTGTACAGTCATTCAAAATTTATCTGTTTATTTTAGTCAGGGTAACCATACTCTATGGCTCAATGGTAAAGCCGCTTTACTAAAGCGACATAAAACAAACGAGTAGAGGTACCTTTGTATTGAGTGAGATAGATGATATTATCATGCTGCTTATACTCGAAAAATTGAGAAAAGGCGTTGGACCTACGAAACTCTTTCTTTTTAAACCCAAGTTCAAATGACTAAAATGGATGACCTTAAGATACTTTATAAATCACCTACTTCTTTATTTCGTTCGTGTACGCCATGGGTAGGCTTCAAGTACCTACCCGCAAGCTTAGTTGGCTGACTGGCAGTTGTTGCAAATAGCTAAGCAGATGTCAATTTTGGAACCAAATAGCTGTGAGCGGGTATTTTCTTAATTTATAAATAATCTTATTACGGTGTTTTCTTTGTTCCTGTACATGCGCGAAATTCTCTGAAAGCTAACTTCAGGCCGGCTAAGTAAGATTGCGCGAACTGCACTTATGATACGTTATAAATTTTAAAAATGGAAACAATTGTTTCTTACCTGATATAATTGTAGGTCATTATTATTTTTTAAACCCTTCATAAAATAATACATTGCTAATCCAGCACAACCTGTATAAACACTATTATTGCAAAAAATATCACTTTCCATTGTCTGAAGCACATCCAATTTTGATTTGTTAAAAGCATCTAATTTTGTTATAAATTTTTTTGATATCTGCAATGATAAGAATCAATTAAAAACGTTTCGTCATTTATCTTTTTTTAAACTTTAAAATCAGCCTTTAATTTTTCAGCCAAGTTAGACAAACACTTACTTAAGAGCAATTAATGTTTAAATCATACATTGTACCCTATCATTTGTAAGGTTCTTTTATTTAAGAATTATAATTAAATTAATAAACGTTAAATAATCGATAAATAATCGATAAATAAAATAATTTAGTTTTATTTATGAGTTCCTGTTTTACACATTATATCTCTAAAAATAATATACGCTACATAAAGGACTCAAGATCAAGTAATGTGACATCTATGAATGTTTACCAATCTGTTGTAGGAGGCTGACATACAACCTTTTCCAATAAAATCTGACAAGTCTGATAGTAAACTCACTAAGCTGTAAGGAGATGGAGCAGATGTTTAATCACCAGCTAATTCACTACCTTCAATATTAATCTATACTACATGACAAATAATTTAGATTGAATTGGGCGACATCAATGGGTCAATAGCAATTTGTCAAGCCCTAGTCTGGGACCTGGGTCTCTTTTTGAGGTTTTCAGCATATGATATGCCTGGCCATGTGATTCACAGAGTCCAGTTTTTCATTACATGGATGCAAAATGCATGATCTTGTTGAAAGAATTTTTTCACAACAAGTTAGTGTAAATTTAGTCCTATGTGTTTGACGCTTCTGGACAGAGTTTACATTAAAAGACATAGTAAGGAGGACCCAAATCATGGCACTTTTGGAATGTATCCCAATACAATATGAAATACTTATAGGATGCCTGCCATCTTGGAGCCTGTCCAATACAGGCTCCAAGATTGATACACAGGGTGTATCATTTGTTAATAAGTTACCAAAAACATGGAAGCCCTGCAATAAGGTACAGATGGTGCATCTCTTAGTGTTCTAATTTATTTACCATAGATAATGTTATTAAGGTTTATGGCCCTGTCCCATATTCGTCCTTCCTTATGAGAACAACAGATGCCAGGTTACATTGCCACAGTAAGTATTACTAAGAACATAGCAAAAAATTAGGCAGTTCCTTAAGCAAACAATTAAAAGCAGAAGAACAGAAGTCATCTGTTTCCTACATAGTGAAGTTACAACCAACATTTAATTGACTTATTCCCTAGGACTTATAGGATTAATAAACAATAAATTACTAATAGTTTTAGGCATATTGAATAGTTCACTTACAGAAGTACACAACTCTCACAGAAAGGGACAAGTAAGATTGCATACTTGAATTAAACTTACACAAGTTAAAAATTACATGCAAATATTAATCAGAATTTTTTCTTAATTAAAAATTATATCAATCAAAAGATGCAATGAAGGAAATACTTTATCCCCCCACACAAATTTTCCTAGTAATATAGTTTTTGTTCCAGTTATACCTTTAACCCTAGATAGCTAACGTTCGTCAAAATGACGAACATGCCATAATTATCTTTATTTATCTTTCTAACGTTTTTACCTACACGTTTGCCAATTTAAACCAACTAAGTGAATGCCGAGGTGCATCTAAAGCTGGAGATTGTGTTCCTATAAGATGAGGCGTATGGCAAAGAATAATTGTAACAGTTGCAAAACTCCTATTTGTGGTGAACATACAGTTGATTTAGTCCAACTTGTGCCAAAAATATCTAAATATTTTATATTTATTTAATGTTTATAAACCTTAAACTTATTTTTTTAAGAAGAAATAAACATAATTCTCGTAATTTAGTCATTATAATATTTAGAGTGCCTTTTTGATTAAAAAAAGTATGGGTCATTAAAAAAAATTGATTTAATAATTAAGAGTTACATAACATTTACTTTTGTATTAATTATTTTTAATTTATACCATAAATTTCCCCTCAGTTTAATAATCTTAATTGAAATATAGTTTTAAGTACATAAAAATCTCATTTTAAAAAATGGTCGTCAAAAAGTCGAATGGTTAGCTTTTCATAGCAGTTTAGGAAGGTTAGCTATCTAGGGTTAATGTGTGGACTGCGATAGGCTAGTTGATTGATACCTTTTATATTCTTGCAATACTTGATTAAGGTTTTAATTACTTAAAATTTATTATTATTTTTGTAAGTATATCTTATATGGGTACGATTAATAATAGTTGACTTTTAATTTTATCTCCTACATACCTATATCTTCGATACCAGTTCATTAAGTAGAGGTGTTATTGTACACCTACAGCAGCAATACAATTTTTCTACAATATACTTTACTATTTGTTTTACTCAACCTGGAAATCTAATTGCTGGAAGTGTTCTACCTCTTGTGTAGGTTCATAAAACTTAAAAAATAAGGAAACGTACCCCTGTATTCGTATC
Source organism: Schrankia costaestrigalis (assembly GCA_905475405.1). Lineage (NCBI taxonomy): Eukaryota > Metazoa > Arthropoda > Insecta > Lepidoptera > Erebidae > Schrankia > Schrankia costaestrigalis. Next base: position 11,296,691 of record FR997832.1, read on the forward strand.
ATTAATTACATTAATAGCGGCAAGTTCTGAAAACTCTTCAAAAGTATTATCAAATGCGCCTTTCGTTGCCATGATTGTTAAACTGTAATGTTTGTCGACTTTTAACTAAATAATTTACATGCAAGTTTTAATTGAAAATTGTTTAGGGTTGATAAAATCTTCTATTTTACAACTGTTTATTATTGTTTGTTGTTGTTGTCGTTCCATCTTTGATTGTTTTTGACATTTGACAGCAAGAAAAGTGCGGGGCAATGACAAATACAATGTAGGTACTTAATAATATCGATATAACAATTATTAATTAATTGACGATTCAACTATTAAAGTTAAATCGTCAATTTTATTAATAAATACGAAGTAGTTGAATTCATTCGAGTTAGCATCTACTTTTATCTCATTACACATTAATAAAATTCTATTTATTTATTTAGAGTATAAAAGAAATGGGCATGTGAGCTTGCTGAGACGATATTAATTCCGGACCGGTACGACTTGGGGAGCTTTAAGAAACGAGCGTAATCCCTTTTAAAAGGTCGGCAACGCATCTGTGATTCCTCTGGTGTCCATGGGCGGCGGTGATCACTTACCATCAGGTGACCTGCTGGCTCGTTTGCCTCCTATTACATAGAAAAAAGAGTTTTTAACACAATTGAGGCTATTAAATAAAGTATACTAAATTGGTGGAGTCATGTAAGTAACTTTGTATGATTTGACGAAACGCGCTCCGTCATAACAGCCCATTAATGTCTTACTGTAGGGACGGGCTTCCTCCCGCGACGGAGAAATACTTGGCCTACTAATACTACGCTGGCCAAACGGATTAGTATAGGGTTTAATTTCAAGTTTTCCTTTTTTTTATTTCGTTAAGATAATATTCAAGGATAGTCCCTTAGTCGGTTTTTACGACTCCCCCCATAGGATGAGATGGGGTGGTGACATATTGTATTCTTACTCCGTCACCACACGGAGTAAGAATATAATATGTCACCACTCTGAATGAACATATAATAATATTATGTAAATATGATTAATCAACATCTAAATACAATTTTGTATAGATAACCGTTTTAAAAAGTAAAATTATATTAAGGGCATCACTCCAGGTTAAATGTAGCAACATTATCATTGCTGATGACATTAGCTAACGTCAATTTACTGAATTGAACGAATTGAATGAGAAGTCGAGCTGTATTGCTAGTTGTAAAAAAGAACTGTCAAAACGAAATAATCAGACTGTCAAGGCTAAATATTACTGCTGTTGGCTATTCAGGAGGGTAAAATAAATTGTTGGCGCATGCGTCTGACAATATCGGCCATATTGTTATGACGCATACAAGATCATAGGTCTCCGCCAGTGACGAGTCTTCTCGCAGTTGACGTGGCTACTACGTACCATCCCGTTCGCCCACTCCGGACGCAGCATAGACGGTGACGAGGAATACGTAACTGGTGAGTGCTTGTGAAGACAAACCTTGCGACCTGTCATGGTTACCTAAATTTGGATTCACAATATTAATATGATTCGTATGATATCCGAATACTTACTTGACAATATTAAACTCCCTAAAATATGTTGCGTATGTTTAAGGCGCAATAGGAAATTCCGCGTCTCAGCTATGACGCGATGATTCCGTTTTAGGATTTCCAAGCCAACAAGAAACTTGTTAGAGAGCAAGGAATTTTTATTCAACGAAAAATTTGCTTTAAGCATGTCTGAAGATCAAGGAATGCACAGAAAGTTGACCTTGAATTTTAGGTGACCTTAGTGGGCATGGATGGAATGGTGGAAGAGAATGGCACTTCAAGCGGTGCTGGTCCCACGGATCCCCTGGCCAGTGCGAGCTCGTCGGCGGCCGCGGCTGCTCCCCACGTAGTTGCTGTCACCAGTATTGTGCAATTGACATTACCAACACAAGCTCCTTCTGCTCAGGTGTGTATGTTATTATTATTTACATAATGTGATGTGTTAATAGTGTTTATTTTGTTAGGAATAATACTTACACAATTTAAAAATTTGTTTACAAGATTATTTTTTAAACTTACAGTCTATATTTAGTTCATTTATCACACAGACTTTATCTTAGTAAAAATAAATAAATGTTTTTACTTACTATAATAGTATCTTATCATTTTATTTTACATTACTTTTTGTTTTGTATTGTATCTGGGTACTAATTATGTATGTTATTTTCAGGTTCAGTCTGTAATACAAGCAAATCAACAATCAGTGATTCAAACAGCATCTAACATTCAATCTGTGCAGTTACCTAAAGGGAATGTTATTCTTGTTAGTAAACCAAGTTCTGTAATACACACAACTCAAGGAACATTGCAAACACTTCAGGTAAGAATGTTTATAGTGTTGTTTATTAGTCAAACAATATTTTTAAGATGAATAGTATTATCAACAAACATTAGTGTTTAGATTATAACACAACAGTGGTGTATGTGTAGGATATATTATGTTGCTATTACTAATTAATTGAATATATTATAATAGCTGTAATTATGTGATTTATATCCTACTATTCTGAGTCATCTTGTTTTAATATTGTTAAATAGATTAATATCTAACTTCATTTAATAACAAATGAAGTAAATGTGTTAGTGCGAATAACATATTTCTTTACTCAGATTATTTTATACTGCTTTTCATTAGATCATATTAATAAAAGACAAAGTTTATTCAAGGCCGTAGTGACTAATGCTAGATCATAATTATTTTATTTGCATAACATACTATAGTAAAGTGATTAATAGTTATTGATGGATATTTTCCTTTGCTCTTTTAACAATTTGTATGATTGGACGTAATGTATTATAATTTAACAAAATGTTTTATCTATTTTCAACTGTATAATTATTTTATATTATTGACTTATAATGTTTTGTATGTAAACATTTCTTTACTAAAATATTTTCTTATTAGGTGTTTTTTGACATAGACATAATTCTTATTGGACTTTTATTACATGTTCATTATATTTCACAGAAAATTAGTAGTAAGTAATGCAGAACATTATTGAAATAATTATTTTATATTTATAGATCAAGCCAGAACCAACCCTTATCAGTACACAGGGTCAATCATGTAGCGACGACAGTTGTAGTGGCGATGAAAGTCCAAAGCGAAAATACCGGGAAATGTTAACACGGCGTCCTTCTTATCGAAAAATATTAAATGATCTTGGTGGAGCCGAAATTGCTGGTGAGTAACATGAACAAAATGGTACAAAAGTAATGTTGTAATAATTGAATAATTTCAAGATAACATCACCTATATTTAAATGATATAAAGATTGTGCTTTAATTCTTATATACCATACAATTGAACACAAAACAGTAGGATTTATTTGAAGGAAGGATTTATTTAAAGATTGTGCTTTAATTCTTATATACCATACAATTGAACACAAAACAGTAGGATTATTATTATAAAACCTTACAGTGGTCGCGAATTAGTCCCAATCAATCAAATAATTTGAGCATGAGGACAGCTATGAATTCAAGTTTTCCAAAATATATTAAAAAGTTATTACAAGATACTCTAATAATCATATTAGATATTAAATCTGCCATATTTCCTGCTCTTATGCTTTACATATTAATAACTGAGTAAACAGTGCACATTTTTTTTGTTTAAGCTAATTAGCTTGCAGCTAATTATTTAGCTTGTACTAATTGATTAAATAAGGTTTTCATCATGTTATGCAGGTACTACTGATAACTAGAACACAGAATTTAATAAAGTAGATATTATTATTTTTACTTTATTCTTTTTATTGGTTTGCGGAAGCATTTTAATATATATTTTTTTAAGTTTTAGTAGAAATCATATAGTTGTACACATTTAGAAATATCAACATTTTTCCATATAAGTACTGATGTACAAAATATTGTATATCTATTTTGATAGTATTATCTTAATACATGATGAACTATCATACAAAGCACTTTTTCCATAAGAATTTTCAAAGATCTTTTCTTAGTTACCTACATCATATAAAATATCTTAGTTAATAATTTAGTTAAACTGCTATGGATGTGATTTGATGACTCAGTCAGGCATTTAAATTTTAATGAACAGATTATGAATTGATTATTTTGAGCTATGACTTATAGGCAACAAATAAAATATTTAAAGAATGATAATGTTATGCTTAATTAAAGATTCTGTTTATTTTTTGCCAAAAATCTTTAATAATACCTATTAGTATAACAAGTTCCTAGAGTATTTAAATCAAATCATTGTTTGTATTATTTTAACATAAATATGTATCATAAATGTGTTCATAATTAATTTTGAGTTGTCTCAGCATTTTAATTACACCCTAGTCTTCATTTGAGGCATTATTTTCAGAGCGCCTAATTTCATGACATTATGGCAAATTGATATCTACTTATTTGTTAAATTTTACATATTCTTTTGGTAAAAGAAATCAACAAAAATATAGTTGGAAAATTAGGAAATAGTGAAACATAATGTCACTGATGGCACATTTCTTATCCATAAGTGATAATTTTAAAATAATAAATACAGTAGAACCTCGATAACTCAAACCTCGGTAACTCAAAAACCTCTATAACTTAAAAAAACAATATGTTCCCTTCCCTTCAGAGCCCAAAACCTCTATAACTCAAAATTCGCAACCTCGATAAGTCAAATAAATAAATTCTGTATTGGCCCTCAGTAACTAAAAGAAATGTTTCCACAACCTCTTTAACATAAAATTGTTTAGTAATGAGTCATTTTGAATGAGTGTGCAAAACAAAAGTTTTCGGTATTTATGGCTTGCACGTGTTCACAACATAATTAAATTGATAACGTAAACAATACATATGTCACCTATTGTTTGCTTCTTCGAAATTCTTTAAAGCTTTGCGGCGGCGGAGGTTAGCTTTAAGACAAAGGCTTACTTAAATCATTTAGTTTTTGATTATTGTGCAAAACAAACGTTTTCGGTATTTATGGCTTGCACGTGTTCACTACATAATTGATAACGTAAACAATCCATAATAATATGTCACCTATTGTTTGCTTCTTCGAAATTCTTTAAAGCTTTGCGGTGGCGGAAAATAGGAACAAGGGGTCATACATACACATGTACATACCTACCTCTATACATATTAACCTAAACCCTTGGTAACTAAAAACCTCGATAACTCAAAATATTTTGTGTTTCCCTTGGACTTTTACTTATAATATAATACGATAAGTAAAAGTCCAAGGGAAACACAAAATATTTTGAGTTATCGAGGTTTTTAGTTACCAAGGGTTTAGGTTAATATGTATAGAGGTAGGTATGTACATGTGTATGTATGACCCCTTGTTCCTATTTTCCGCCACCACAAAGCTTTAAAGAATTTTGAAGAAGCAAACAATAGGTGACATATGTATTGTTTACGTTATCAATTCAATTATGTAGTGAACACGTGCAAGCCATGAATACCGAAAACGTTTGTTTTGCACAATGATCAAAAACTAAATGATTTAAGTAAGCCTCTGTCTTAAAGCTAACCTCCGCTGCCGCAAAGCTTTAAAGAATTTCGAAGAAGCAAACAATAGGTGACATATGTATTGTTTACGTTATCAATTTAATTATGTAGTGAACACGTGCAAACCATAAATACCGAAAACTTTTGTTTTGCACACTCATTCAAAATGACTCATTGATAAACAATTTTATGTTATAGAGGTTGTGGAAACATTTCTTTTAGTTACTGAGGGCCAATACAGAGATTACTTATTTGACTTATCGAGGTTGCGAATTTTGAGTTATAGAGGTTTTGGGTTCTGAAGGGAAGGGAACATATTATTTTTTTAAGTTATAGAGGTTTTTGAGTTACCGAGGTTTGAGTTATCGAGGTTCTACTGTATTTAACATTGACGAATTTGATAACAGCACATTAATGTAACACTGTAGGAACAGGCATCCCCCAGTGTTGAAAATAAACTTGTGCTGCACATACTACACTAGCTAGAGTTAACCTAATAGTTTTATCTAATACCTACATATATTACAGACTAATATTTTGCATAATTTCATTTCAGATTTCAATTATTTACACTTAAATTATAATTGTCTATATGTTAATGTGTTCAAGTTCATAATGGTAGTGCAATCCAATTAATTTTCATAATACATTTTTATAGTTTTAATGGATAATTACTTCAATTCAATATAATCTCCATGATTACCTGCGACCTCTGTAAGGTTACTAGTCTCTTGATGATTCAATTAAATATTTATCAAATAGAAAATATTGAAAACAAAATTATCCAACAACATTGTACTTAATTGTTTACACATAAATAGGCTAACACGGAAATACACAACAATTTTTTTAAACTAAAGGATCAGATATTAGAAAAATATTTAAAAGAATAAGTACATGATAATATTGCAGACAATCGCATGGGCAAACCGGGAAGCGAGAACGATGTGTCGCTGTCATCTTCTTTATCATTTGCACCAGGTCAGTTATATGTGCCACCGTTGACACTATATTTGTTTCTGTGTGCAACATGTGTCACTAACCTGTTACAATGCATCATACGTAACTCTATGTACATTGTGTTGATAAAAGGCTCATAACCACTTGCTTAAGGATTGTACCATACTCATTTCTGTATATACAGTCTACCACTAAGATTTTGACCACTATCATCCTTTTGTAGTTTAGTTTTATGGGCTACCAACATATCTTTGAGTTAATTTATTTTCTTCTTTTGCTACTATTTCACTTAATATAAAATAGTTTCATTGTTCACTTGGATATTTAATATGTTTGAATACTTGTTGTAGTTGAAAGAGGTAAATAATTATTTGTTTTTATTGTTAACATTCATAGCTCCACATTATTTGAATTGCAAAATATGCATGTTGGTTTATGAGAATTTAAAAAAAGTATTCACTTTAAGCATTGATTTACAAAAAACCAAAGATACACACTCCACTTCCCAAAAACGTCCGCAACAAATGGGCGCATTGTGCACTTTTTTTTAAATTAGTATCGCGTTGTTCTACCGGCAAACGTCAATCATTAAATTTTATTGCTTTATGTGCATTACTTTTTAAATACAACTTTATGTCATGCGTGTAAGATTGAATTTGAAAAAAGAAATATGTTTACGATATTACTATACGTATTTATTGCGTATGTTTAATTTGGTGACACTTTTGGCTGTTAGTTTTGTTTGAAAATGTGCATCTAGGGTTTTTTATAAATCAATGACTTTAAGTAAGAAACTTTAAACAACTATAATTAAATTTGTAGTCAAAAAATATAAAGTGTTTTTATCACTTTAATTATTGTACTGGATTATAATAATGAATTACCTATTATGAAATATTTTGTGGCAAAACAAGGAACAAGTGTGTTGAATGTCATTAATTTATCATGTCACTCTTATTAGGAGGATATGTAGTAATTTTTTTGTTACAATAATATTATTACATATTTTCTTTACCTAATTGAAGAAAGATACTCTGCTTTTCTTTTTACTATGACTTGTTTTTATCGTAGTAGATTACGTGTTTCTAGGGTTTTTTTATACATTAATCAGCGTTTGTGTCACTAACTAAAGCTATATAGATCTAAATAAAAATACGCAAATGTAGAATTTTTGATCTCACAATTATTGATTTGTCTACTAAATTCTATCTATTGGTACCCCAACAACCTCGTTGGAAGTGAAAGTGATGGGAGGCAGACTGATAAGAGAGGCAGTGATGATATGTTTGGAAGAAGAAGGGGATATGACCATTTAAATTTGCACCTTTTTTACCACTTTTCGTCTTAAAACCTATTAGAGTTGACGATTATAAGGTGAAGGTATTTTTTTAATTTTACGATTGGTTTATCCGTTACTAAAATAAAGACAAAATCCATGTAAAAAAGAAAGAAAAACAGCTGATTTTTGACAAGGGGTTTTTAGCTTTATTTCAGTAACGTAACAGGTGAACTATCGTAAAATAAAAAAAGAAGTTATCTTCATAATCGTTAACTCTGCCCGCTCCAACAGATTTGCATTTATGATTCGAAATGAGGTAAAAAAAGTGAAAATTTAAACGGTCATAAATATTATCTCCTGAATGGATGGATGTTTTTTGATTATTTTTTTTGTTTTTGCCTAATAATAAAATATACCTCATGTAAAAATGTATGCGCCATTGTCATGTACAACCTCTATATTACTAGAAATAGATATCACTTTATTTTTCTATTGTCAAGTATTTTCATCTAAAAGGCAGGTCTAAAATTAAGAAAAAACTTATATTACAGGGCAAGTTAAAATACAAAAATTGTCCTATTTGGATTGATTGATGATGCTACCTTGTAGCCAAATATCAGATTGTTATATAATATGAAGAACACTCATAGCTTGCAAGATCTCTATTCTATTAGAATCGAATATATTTTTAACTGGTAAACTTTTTAAAGACTACTAAAAATCAAACATGAACTAATATAATAATTAATGTCTCCAAATGTTTTGTTAGTAGTTACACTCGTAAGCCGCGCCCTGTTACTTATCAGTATAAACTTCATAATACTGTCTTACAACGCAATAATATCACAAGGGACCTGGGTGTAATGTTTGATACCAAATTGCTGTTTGATGCACATGTTGAAAACATCATAAAGAAGGCTTCAAAGGCACTAGGCTTTATTTTAAGACTTTCCGCAGATTTTAAAGATATTAAGACGTACAAAATTCTTTACTGTGCTTATGTCCGCAGCCACCTCGAATTTGGTTCGCAAATATGGAACCCAAATTATAATATTTACATTGACAGAGTTGAACAGATTCAGAAGCGGTTTTTACGATTCTTACAATATAAAACTAGATCTTTTACCTCCGACTACAATTCAAGGTGCAAAAAATACCACATCCTTCCTCTGTGTGAACGTAGACGCATAGCAGATCTGACATATTTGTTCAAAATAGCAAACGGTGCGATTGACTGTCCAGACCTATTAAACAAGTAAAGCCCGATTTACACATCGACAAGTACAGTAGCGAGTTAAGTAGCGAGTGGTTGATTAAGTTGATTTAAATAGATCTCCATCCTACTTTTTGGCGAGTTAAGTTGGCGAGACGCGAGAGAAGGGGCTACTTCGTACTTAACTCGCCAAAAAATAGAATGGAGATCTATTTAAATCAACTTAATCTTAAAATACTACTTAACTCGCTACTGTACTTGTCGATGTGTAAATCGGGCATTACTCTTTGTTCCTGGCGCCAAGACTACTTATAGACAAAATTCTTACATTATACGTGCTAGTAGATCATTCAACGAATGTTCCTCTAAACTCGATTTAGATCTATTTAATACCAGTGTTCTCAAACTTAAAAATATCTTAGTGCAAAATTACTTCGGTTGATTCTTTCTTTTTTCTGTACTTATTGACTGCTGTTATTCTTATCCTATTACATACTCTATCAGCGGAAACTTGTAAATGACCTTCATAAATCTATAAGTTACGTTTATTGTATATGCTAGTTGTAAGTATCCCAAATAAATGAAAAATAAAATAAATAAAAATAATTATAATAAGGATAAATCCTTATTATAATTACTTATTTAAAAGAAATATGGACTGCCACGACTGTTATTTAAATTTCTACATCGATGACGTCATGCTACTTTGACCTGATCAACATTGTAAAGGGTGACGTAATGTTGCGGCGAAGGAATCATGACATCATATTGTACTCGTACCTTAGTGATCTTTTTTTATTTTAAAAATACAAACCCAAGCTAACCAGACTATACTATATATTTATGGATTTAGATCCTTTAAAATCCATTGATTTAGTAAAGTTGACAAACAGCACTACCCAATACTTTTTGTTGACTATATAAAAAAAAACAACATAAGGGAGATAATGTCTTCTTTTCTTAATGAATCCTGTATTTACTAAAGAGAATAATGTAAGTTATGGGGCACATGTCACATATTAGCTTAAGTGAATGTGAATTTTTCGTGATAGGCTTGTAAGGAGTCTAGGTGACTTTTAAAAAAAGACAACACATGTAAAATAGTGAAATTTTAATTACCTTCTGAAAGAACAAACACACGCATGCTAGGTCTAGGCTACGTAGGTGTACAATAGTAGTAGTAATGTTTAACTAAGTTAATAATAGGGACATCTTCCTAGATAAACGAATTACCATAAGGGAATGTTAACCTGCCGCTATTACACAGTGCTTCCAACCCACATGCGTCTTTAAAGGAAGCCATTGTAAATATAGTTGTTGGTACTTAAGAGCGTTTATAGGGCTCACTAGCGCCGCCAATAGAAAAAAAATCATAATTCGGAAATAAGATAAATAATGTTAAATGTTGATAACAAAGTCTTGAAAAAGGCAATAAAGTATTTGTATAACACACTCTCAACACTTTAAATGTTTTTCAATTAAATAAATATTGCATTATTAACAAAAACGGCCGTTTTTTTTTCGAATGCGAAATTTAACTAATTAAAAAACATTTAAAGTGTTGAGAGTGTGTTATACAAATACTTTATTGCCTTTTCTCAAGACTTTGTTATCAACATTTAACATTATTTATCTTATTTCCGAATTATGATTTTTTTTCTATTGGCGGCGCTAGTGAGCCACGTAAAGGCCCTTAACTAAAAAGGTGAACCTATACTCAATGACAAACATCATGCTGCTTAACATTGTACTGCAACATACATGCTTGGCACTTATGGCGTAGGCGTAGATGAACATAATATCTTTCATTTTGAAGGTTACTCATGTTATTATATTTCTATAGGTATATTATTTTATTTCTAAAGTGCGGAAATATTAGTTTCGAGTCCACCTCTATGTAGCTTAACTTTGACCTTGAATACAAATTGTATTGTAATTTAAGTAAATGAATATTTAAATTACACTATCATCAGCTATAGATATTGAAGCTAGGGCTTTTATTTCTGTAGTAATATTTTAAGGATTTTATGCAAAAAGTTGGTTTAAGAAGCACTCGGTTGTGTATACTTTATTAGAGTTATTTTATAATTTTAACTTAACAGAGCACAATCTTTATATATTGAACAATATTAACTTTATGTTAATATTATAAATTCAAGTTTTTAGATTTTAGTTAAAGTAGGTAAGGTCATTCTTAGAACAAGCAACTCTAAAATGTTTGTGATGTTAATATTGTCATGTCAGTACTAACATACTAATGTCTTTTAGAGATAACTGCTTTAATTTAAACCAAGAAATGTATAAGTTTTAATGGAAGAATATTGTTATAGTTATTCCAGCCGGTGCTCTTCAAACGGAGAGCGGTTTGCATACACTAGCGGTATCAGGAGCTGCTGGCGGCGGGGCAATTGTGCAATATGCGACGAATCAAGATGAACATTTTTATGTGCCTGGTATGTGTCAATATACCAATATGTGTACACCTTTATTATTTTGCAAGCGAATGAAATTTCTTAAAAAGTGAATAAACTTGTCTATTTTTATAGGTCCCATGTTAGAAGATCAAACGCGAAAACGTGAACTCCGACTGTTGAAAAATCGGGAAGCGGCAAGAGAATGTCGTCGTAAGAAAAAGGAATATATTAAATGCTTAGAAAATAGAGTGGCTGTACTTGAAAATCAAAATAAAGCACTCATAGAAGAACTAAAGTCGTTAAAAGAATTATATTGTCAACAAAAGACAGAATGAGGTCCAGCTGGCTAACGGGTATGCCGCTGCCCTGCCTGTGAGAGCCTAAAGGCGCACATTGTTTCTGAGTAGTTTCAAACTGTGCTCGAGTTGCCACATCTAGATACTTTGGTTTCTTGGGCTCTCAATTTTACAATGAATTACTTGTAATTCTGTATTTTTAGCACTTGATTAAGGCAAATTGTTCATGCATTGATTGATCAATCCATATTTTCTTAAAGTATTGTTAGATTTGATGTATTGAATTGTTAATGTGTTTTGTAATTTTCTATTGTTGTTTTAACTACATTTGTTTGATTTTTATGCAGTAAGAAAATGGAACCTTATACATCATGATAGTTCATAATTTTAACTATATTATTAAATACCATGAAATATCGACAAATACCATAATCTCACAACTTCAATTGAATGATAATATCAGTTATAGCTTTATTTACCATTCCAAAATGTTATTTCTTTTTAACATGAAGTTCAGATAGTTCGACTTGGTGCCATTTTTAGAGTCGGAATGTTGTCATTAAGTTAATGAGTTTATAAAAGTTACTTTGTTCAATTATTTAATAATAATATTAATATCAACTCTTTAAATAATTTTGACTCAGGTAGTTCTTGTTATAATAATGGTCTTGCCGATGGTTTGGACCACCCTGCTAATATTGTCACATGTGTCTGTGATTGAAGATACTGAAGTGATATAAATACTTTATGTAAGCTGAATATTTACCTATCTTTCAACACCACAAAGGTGTTTATAATGGATAAGCCAAAGTTAATATTTTAGTTGTTTTGTGCAATATCCATATTGCAATGTACAGTTATCTATTTTTTTCTATTTTAAATGATACATACCTAATAAATGGAAATAAGAATTTTGTACATTGTGTATAGTCGAAAAGATAATAATATGTAAAAATAATGTATGAAAACATTGTGTATATATTATATATATATATTTTAGTGTAATGCTGTGGATGAGAAAGAATGGTGATGGTGAAATGTATTTTATCATAAATATTTGATTGTGTATTATCTCTGAGAAAAATAAATTATTTACACTCATACCATTCTTATGTTCAATCATCCACATACACATTTTGTTTTTGTGAATGGGTAATTTTAGCTGACTACCAGAGTAAAGTAAGATTTTATATGTTTGCCATGATTGATATACATCTGTCTAAAGATTGTATAATTATTGACATTGAAATTGTTCATTATTAGAATGGATACCAATATTTATGTAAAGAAAAATCACATATATTCTTGTTATTTTATGAATCTGTGTTTTATTTAAGTAAATCAGTCATGGTGAATAATCTAGCATTAATGATAGACATTGTGGAAAGTGCCTTTACTTAGAATGAATAAAATTTATACCAACATAGCTCTTTATGTTAACTTAATGCTATTTATAAAATTAATAATATTAACTGTTTGATGTATTATTGTTGTCTTATTATTTAAATTCTATCCCTATAGATCACAAAGGAATAATTTGGACATTTTTAAAAGCTAGACAAATATAGTCCAAATAGAGGAACTAATAAAATAAATATCAAAATAAAATAATTGAACAATATGAAATTTATTAGATATTGAATTATGACAAATGTTTGAAATAGTGTAAAAAATACACATGAAACACAAGCAGACACTATAATATTTAGGCTTTTATTGCAGACAACATTAATATTACACCTCTGTGTCATATAATAATTTTGTCTTTCCACTTGTAATAAGAGAGTAATTTCTAATCATCAAAATTCTGTGACAATAAGAAATTTGCTGCAAGATTTTCATTTTTTTCACAAGCAAAGTATGCTTGAATAACCATATGCTCAGGGAAACCTAAAGCTTTTAATCTTTCAATAGCTTCTTTGTCTTGTGGGGAAACTTGAGGCTGGGTTACTACTGGTGGAAGCTCAATAGCAGCACTTTCTTCAGCAGGAGCAGCACCAGCTGCTGATGGGTTAATAGGTTCATTCAACATTCTTACAAATGCTTGTTGATGTTCACTGATTGCTTGTAATAAGGCAGGATTAGTCTGACCAATTTGTTGAAGAACTGCATTCAATAAATTTGGATTCTGTTGAATGACTGCACGCATTTGTTGAAATTGTGGCTGATCTCTAAGGAATGCTAAGGGATCATCATCAGGGCCCTCTTCAGCTTCTTGTTCTTGGAGTAATTCCTCAGGAATACCAGTTATTAAATACTCTACTGCCCTTTCTCTATTATTAAATGAAGCTCTGAGAGCTTGTTCTACTTGCTGCCTGTTGTATCCCATATCCATAATGCTCTGAACTGTTGCTTCAAAATCAGGTTCATTGGAAGGAACCGCCACTGGTTCAGGCTCCGCAGCCGGTGGCGGTTTAGGCGCTTCTTCGGGTGCAGGTTTTGCTTTCGCGTCACCGCTTTCTGTGGAGGCACTTTCACCTGCTTCAGGCGCAGAAGTAGTCGATGCCGGAGTGTCCGACGATTTTGGTTTAGTAACCATGATAACAATAAATTTCTTATCGTCGATGTTATAGGTGCATAATTTGTTATCGTCCAATAATATCTTCCCCGCATAAATAAGTCTTTGCTGGTCAGCAATATAATCTTTACCTTTTTCAACTTCGATTTTCAGCTTGAGCGCTTTCACAGTTTCTTCAGGGTCAATGTCTATTTGAAAAGTTTGTTGTTGTAAAGTTTTCAGCGTGACCAACATTTTGATTTCTTTATTTTGTGACTATAAATGATTGAGCAAATTCTGTCCTAAATTAGATACCGACTGAATTCTGACTCGACAAAATTATGCAGTAAACATAACCTCACGGCTGTCCTTTGAGTTACAGCGTTCGGATACACACGTAGACCAAAGACAAAAAAAAAGCAAGAGTATGTACACAACAGTTTTTTTTTTGTAAATTAATATTAAATAAGACAACCTATTTTAGAACATTTCTGACTGAAGAATTGCCCCGTCTTAACAGGAAACACTCTATATTAATCACAAAACCACTATGTTGTTTGTTTTGCTTGAGTCCAACTCTGCGAAACATAAAAGTATCTTTATGTTGTCTGTGGTAAGACTAATAATATATAAATATTAAATTAAACTGTTTACTTTATATTAAAACAAAAGATAATCTTATTATTATTTATTTGTTTATTATGGCGTCGTGAACATATAGTTGTATATTGTAGTTATATATTTGCCAGTCTCAAGTGAGATAGGTGATTACATTCTGTAAGTTACAGTATAAGTTTACACCACAGAGTAAAGTACCTAATATAGGAAGGTTTACACATACAACATAAATCAATATTAAAAAGTCGATGCTTTACTTTTCATTGCCGTCCAGGAGAACTTTAAGGGAACGCGTACGATGGAGACAGGATCAGCGTGATCTCGACACCATCAAACACTTGCTTATTTAATCATATTAATTTACTAACGATAAATTTGCAAAACAAAACCGCATCTTTTCTGCATCACAAAATCTTTAAAAAAACAATTTGTAAAATAGGTAAGTATATAAAATTAAATGAAAGCTCAACCTCTCGTCATGGCGTCCAGTCAAATTCTCAAAACTTTTGAGAATTTCAAGGTAATTAAAGATCATAATCTCTGTGACAGCTATCATTTTTGACGACTGTGTTACTCCTCCAAGTATAGTCTGGCAAAATATAAAGCGTAGGTCTGGCTGTTCTCCTCGAGTTTTTTCCCCATGAGCAGATCTATTGCCGAGGTTTTCTTTGACAAAATTGCTCCTCCCTATGTTCACGTTGAAAGTGAATTGTTGTTCATGGCTGAGAATCTGTCCATCAGTACGTACAGCTGATGATCTTTTGATCTCCGCATTTTCATCTGTTGAACTGGACATGGTTCTAAGCCATGTATGGAATTCCTTACTCGGGCAAAATCATATTAAATATATTTAATTAATTAAAAGGCAACGGCTAGGTTCCAGATCCATGGTAAACGCAAATTATAATTCCAATTTTAAAACTTGTCAAAAATGCCAGTGATCCAAATGGTTTTATACCAATTGCCTTGGCATCCATTTTTCTAAATCCCTTGAACATCTTATCAAAAATCGTTTAGAGTGGCTAGATGGCTCCTTAAATCACACAATTTATTGCCAAATTCTCAGTTTGTTTTCGGAAGGAATTCAGCACTATGGTATTCAGCACAGGCATTTTGCGAACTGACATTCGCATTGCTATAACAAAAAACGAATCAACCATCGCAACGTTTTTAGATGTGTCCTCAGCATATGACAACGCACTGCTTCGTATGCTTAGACAAAAAATGGAGCAGCTGCGGATTCCGTTAAAGTTAATTCGATGTATTTTCAAACTGCTTATATCTCGTTCCCTGGTTTTGAGGGTTCCGGGTAAGTGTTTTGAAGAAAGGAAGACCTGGAAGGGGCTGCCTCATGGTTCAGTCCTTTGTTATACAATATTTTGGGATCGCTGTAGTGGCCTGCGCAGAGTGGACGTGTTGCAGATTTTTATAAATAATTAAAAGTGATACAACAAGAAAATCTATCCTATTATGAAGTTATTTAGGTTGCTACTCGTTTGACTAATAACGCAGTACTATAGTGTGACCACAGGAGCTGTGCACCCCCTGAGATATGCGCGGCGAGGTGGGGGACGAAGAAAAAATAGGTGTCCGTTATGGTAGCGTACACGTGATAGTTCTGATAGAAAGGGAACTTTTCTTTTGAAAAATTCTTTATGTAAAAATAATGCGTGAAATTCTGACTGAATTAGTGTAGGTAAATGCTTTATGCGAATTCACAGTGGAATATGTCAAAAATCTATGTTAATTTATGTTCATAGTACTGGTACAGATAATATGCTCACAAGTGATTTGAATATCTCGAGAACTACAAAACCTACATAGGTACAGTAATACTGTTAATACAGTAGAAATGTAACCCTGAAATAACGCCTGCGTAACACTTTATTTCAATACAAAATTCAATATTATCGGAGATATTAACGGTTCTTACGGGCCGGGCTGGAGTTATTTCATTACGCTATAATATTAAAACTACAACAACTATTTTTTTTTTAATGTAGGTACAGTCTGTCTATAAAGTCCTGACAAAAAATTAGGGCGCCTCTGTGCTACACGTAGCAACCCTATTTAGTCTGACAAAATAGTTTTCAAAACAATTATGTTCAAATAACACTACACTATTAGAGCACTTATAATACTAGGGCATTTCTTGTAGGTAAGCCTATTGCATTTAAAGTTTTGCGTAGAACTTCAAGACTACAATTAAAACCCATCTCAGTTCAAGCTATCATCTGCAATTTTCTGAGGGTTGGAACTCGAAATTTTACAAAAGTTATGTAAATTGAACATTTGATTATACCTACAATAAATTTAGGCATAAATAGAAACAAAATACAGGTAAAAGAAGAAAAATGTTATATACCTCTTTTTTACTGTAGAACATAATTGTATTTTGTGGGGAAGAGCAGAAATATAGAAACATACATTTCTTTCTTTGGCCGGCCTTGCCTGTGTTTACCAGGAGTTTCAAGCGTTTCATTATTTTTAAATCTGTTATTTTTAAATTTAATAATTCTAATGGAATGGAAAGAATAACTACAATACCTAACTAAAATTTATTCAGTGTTAAATATTAACCAACAAGATATCATTTAACATGGATTCATTAAGAGCTAAAAATGATATAAAATTTAATAAAAAATTGCAATTAATTATTTTTTGTAGACAGACAGTCGATGCGAAAGTGACATAGTTTAGTTATCAATATCAACCGTAATATAGACATAAAGCAATTAATTCAAATTTAAATTGAATCTTCACTGAATTATACTAATGCAACTGATAATGTATCAACAGAAATGGTCGTACTACGATTTTTTTTACTTACAATGAATATCTAACCTAAAAATGTGCTATGTACACAATGCCTCTTTTTGGTCTCTAGATCTCAAATGGAGTGAATTTATTACTTGAGACAGATTACGAAAAACAATTTAACACGATTACATACCCATCAAAGTTGCAGTTCGCCCATAAACATCATCCAAATCGCATAAAAGTTGACCAGAATCGTGCTCCGCTAAACATCGCCTTATAACAATGAAGAGAAAATTAAAATGGATATGTTAGCATCTTGTCATGAAAGTAAGCAATTTAATAAGTTTTGGAAATTAACCAATAAATTAAATCATAGATCGGGAGTACCGGTGAGCGTTGCGGGAGTGAGCGTCCCCGCAGATATTGCTAATGTTTTTCAAAAACGTTTCAATGTAAATTCGCGATTGTGTGGATATAGCGAACCGTCGTATAGCGGCGCGGGGGTGGCCGTGGCTGGGGCTCCTCCTGTAAGGTTCTCCGCTAAAGATGTGGCAAAAATTATACAGAGCATGGTGAGAGGAAAGTCCCCCGGTCACGACAGCCTCAGCGTCGAACATCTTAAATATGCTGGGATACATTTATCGCGAGTGCTTGCGATGTTTTTTAACCTATGTCTGAGTCATAGCTACCTACCCGTAGAATTAACTAATACCATCGTTGTGCCTGTAATTAAAAATAAGACTGGTGACGCTTCGGATATATCCAACTATAGGCCGATATCGCTTGCCACTATCTGTGCTAAGGTGTTGGACAGTCTGCTTGATAAAATATTAGCTAAGCATATCGTTCTCGAGGATGCTCAGTTTGGTTTTAGACCGAACTTATCAACTGATAGTGCGATTTTATGTCTTAAGCAGACTGTCCAATATTATACACACAGAAAGACCCCTGTAATAGCATGTTTCCTGGATTTATCGAAAGCCTTCGACCTGGTAAATTACGACCTGCTATGGCATAAGCTCACTCATGACACTACTGTCCCGGCTGAGGTAATATCACTGTTTCGATATTGGGTCACTGGGTCACTGATGACTTAAAAGATAACGTAGATATAGACAGGGAGCGTAGGTCGCTGGCTGCCCGTTGCAATATGCTGGCCCGCAGGTTTGCACGCTGCAGTGAATCGGTAAAAATAACTCTATTTAAGACCTTCTGCCAGTCGTTTTACACCTGCAGTCTGTGGACCGACTATACCCAGCGGGCATACAGCGACCTGCGCGTACAGTACAATAACGCATTCAGGGTGCTTTTGGCGTTGCCGTGGCGATGTAGCGCGTCAGGGATGTTTGCAGAAGCGTGCGTTGACGGGTTCGCCGCGATCATGCGAAAGCGATGCGCTTCCATGATGACGCGCATGCGCGCCTCCTCCAATGGCATCCTGAATGTGTTTTCTGACCGGTGGGACTCTCCCCTCTGGCAAAGATGGATAAGTGTACACTTATCTAAAACTAGTGTATAATTTGTTATTTTTGTATTATTGTATTTTATATTATTGTAATTTTTATGTTTCTTTTTAACTTAATACTAACATTAAACTAAGTTGTACTACTAACAAAATATGGATAATTCCGAAATAAAATATTTGAATTGAATTGAATATAACTTTAAAAATCACTTACCGCGTGCCACTTTGATTTACTCTACTCATTGTTTATATTGTTCTTCGTAAGTCAGTATTAGTTTATTGTAGATTAATGAACTAATAAAAATCACAAATTTGACGACTTTATAGACATTATCTGTAATATATTACACTTACTTAGTTGATCACAATGTAACCCAAATAGACTCATATTTTATTAAAAATATGCAGGTGATAAATAAGAACTCACCCCTTACTCATAAACGCCTCTTAAATTTAATCACTGCTTAGCGAGATTATTATTTGTAAAATCAAACTTATACTAAGCAAAACCATAAGAATTTAAGGTAATCAATTAACTTAAATTTAAGAGGCGTTTATGAGTAAGGGGGTAGTCTGTATAAAGTAATTCCTAGGGATACTGTAGTGTTAACGATTTCTAATTCCTCATCATTAATCTTAACAATTGGATTTTTTTTTATTTTTATTTATGCAGAGTTTTTTGGCATAGTAACCAACTCGGTATAGCTCTTGTGTATGCTACCATAACGGACACCTACCTGCTGTCACGAGTTTTGACGGCAGTGTCATAACAATTCGAACATTATATTTTTCTTTAAAAATTTCATGTTCTTAGAGTATTTAATACATTCCGCTAGATGTCATTTTTCTCAAAGTTACATTGTAAAAACACAAATAATGTTCCTATTTACGCTTAAAACTATACAACAATGTAAATTCTTTCTTGGAGTTTTTAAAAAAACTGTCTTTTAATAGAAAACTACTACAGCCGCTCGTGCAGCGACCAGTACCAGCCAAATAACTTAAGTATATTGCGTCAGATGTCGCTAGTAGCTACATCATAGACTGTTTATTCTATACCAGTATTTATCATGTACTCTATATGTCCACCCCCCTCTCGCCGCGCGCATACCTCAGGAGGTGCACAGCTCCTGTGGTCACACTATAGTACTTACGAGACTACAATCTGTACAGTGGTAGTCGCTGACGGAAGCCGCTCTCTTCATCCCCTGGGGTAAGCAAGAGGGTCTCATTATTTTTCGCACTACTCGCACTTTGAAGGCAAACTAAAACTTTGTGTGCCACAGATATAAAATGAGTGTACAACGCTCAGCGCCTGGAAGTGACTTTCAAGCGAATCTCCCCACCAAATAATATGAGTAAAATGATGTAGAAAATGATGATCAATCAATCAAATGAGTAAAATGATGTCGGTTATAAAAGCTACCAAAAGTGAACGGGCAGAAAATATAGCTAAATTATCGATACCGAAAATATGAATTAACGTAAAGGACATTTTTATAACACTCGATAATAATACGTATGTAATTACATCATACGGTATATACTCATTTTCGACAACATGTCCTTTACGTTAATTCATATTTCCAGTATCGTTATGTGAAGATGTCACTAGTATAAAAAACCAAGTAAATGTCATCTCCTATGAATAAGACTAACTATGAATAAGATTGTTCAGGAGCAAAACTCTCTGTAGACGGAAATGGAAGACCTCGTTAACATAAATAACAAAATTGAAGCAAGAGTACAAACACTGGAATTAGAAATTCAACAGCTTATATACAAGAATGTCCCTTCTGAATCTGTACTCTCCATCACAGACACCACACTAGACAGCTGTAAAGAAATGTTTGCGGAGGCTCAAGAGCGTACCTAACTATCGAAAGAAGAATATTATAGTTGTAGGTGTTCAAGAGTCACAGCACGAGGGTTTAGCTGCAAGTTTATATAGTACATGATGAAAGTACGGATTTAAAACTTACTGAAACGATAATTCCGAAGCTGAACTGTCCCACGCCAACTAAATTATTTCGTCTAGAAAAACTTAAACCAGGTACATCTCGGCCGATTAAAGTATGTTATGCAGCAGAAACAACAGTTAAAACCTTACTACGAAATAAAAACAACATAACTAATAACAACATAAAACTCTTCTCTGATCAGACTCCATTTTAACAAAAATATCTGCTAAATATTAAAGAAACTTTAAAGAATAGACTTAATAATGGAGAAACTAACCCAAGCCTTAAGTACAGTTAAGGAGTACCTAAGATTATCGAGATACCATCACAAAGTCTGTAGCTCCACCCCTAACTCTAACAGACTAACATCAACGCAGACAATCTCGTACCAAGTAACCTCTACCTACGAGAATGTAAAAACCAGTAAAAGAATTCTGACACTTGATTAATTGATAAAACATTTCGGAAACAGGGGTTACCCCGGCTTACGAAAAAAGCAGTAAAATTTAAAACAAAGATACTAACTCCTGGTTTCTAAGGCGGTTACCACACTGCCACGCACCACGCTGCATGTTGCGTTTCGACGCACCTACGCGCGTACACGCGGGAGTGCAGATCTGCATCATCGTGCGGGTTTTAGTTGCGTTTTGTGGATTCACGCCGGCTCTGACTCATTTCATTCAAAGTTGTTCGCTAGTGCTTTAACGCACGTCAGTCCCTTCCTAAATCACGCACGGCACTGCGGGACTCGGTGTGTCATACCTTGCGTCTCGCCCCGCACCCATGCGCGTGAATGCATGTTTCGCCGCTTGTGCACGTGATCTGCATGAACGCACGTGGATGCATTTTCTGTGTGTTGGACTGCGCGTGTTTTCTATACAAATGGAGGTACTTACAAGCAACGTTAGAACACGCATCCACGCAACATGCAGCGTGGTGCGTGGCAGTGTGATAACCGCCTAAATGTCTGATCAAGTAAAATTCAACTAACTAATCAAGTGTCAAATTTTAGTTCCTGAAAACGATAGTTGACAAGAGTTTTGAGACTTGATTAGTTGATTTAGAAACCGTGACGTAAATAATCGTTTTTTAAATATTACGAATCTGAACGTAAAGCCAACCTTCCCTTTATTCCCACTAGTTCTGTTGAACAGTTCTGTTAACAGAACTAGTGGCACTTTTTATTCCCATTAGTTCTGTTGACAAATAAATACATCCTCTATACATACAAAGAATAGTGATGGAAATGACCCTACGTGTATAAGTATAATAAGTTAGGTAAGTACATGAACAATACATTTTAATGTGTAAGTATATACCTATTTAATTTATATATTATTATTATTGTATATATATATTTTTTTCTCCGCTTTATCTTTAATTTTCTTTATGAACTCCGCAACGGTAGCCGGTCTTGTTTTGAATGAGCCGTTAATTGCTCTATGCCAGCCTTCTACATAACAACATTTGTGGTGCGATGCCGCGCACCTAGTGTAAGCCACGACTTTACACAAGTTGCTTTCATCCAAAATCGCAATTGAATCGTAATCGCAAATAATTTGTCTAATTGTACTCGGTCGCTAAAGTCCTCAATCTGGGATTTTATGTACTCCCATCCTTCCTGAACATGATTTAGATACGATTAAAATAATAAGTATGCATATCAACGAAGTGACTTGTCAAAAGCTACTTTTTCAAAATGACTACTTTCGTCAAGAAAATCCCAATGCCATCACTACTTAGTTACATATGGTGTGTTTATTTATCAACAGAACTAATGGGAATAAAAAGTGCCACTAGTTCTGTTAACAGAACTGTTCAACAGAACTAGTGGGAATAAAGGCAACCTTCAAGCACAGCAATCTATGAAAATAATTCCTTGATGTGCTGCGAATCTGGTAAACTCGGTTAGCGCGTACTACACATTAGCTTAAATAAATCTGAATGCAAATGAGCGGACCGGACAAAAGTACTGGGAAGTCCCCAAAAAAATTTAACTCTGGTTATTAGGAAAAACAAATTTAACGCACATGTCACATGGCTGACTTTCGTACGCGTTGTGCGCTCGAGTAGGTACCTACTTACTTTTACACGTGCATTCCATCATCTAGGCAACAAAACCGGCTGGCTTGAGTTCGCAGTGAGGCGTACATTGCTTCTCAAACAATAATCACGTGTTGCTTTAGCAAAATATTTGTATACGAAGAAGATGATGATGATGGCTGCGCTCTACGGGCCGTAGATAGTTGTGGAATGTAGGACTATATCCTATTCGCGTTTAGAATGCAGTGAGTTGTCATTGTCCGCCGACCTAGCCCCGCCGTCTAACCAATCAAATTCAAATTAATTGAATTTTAAAAGATTTGATTGGTTTGGACAATGACAACTCACTGCATTCTAAACGCGAATAGGATATAGAAAACATTGACTGGATTATTTCGATTAGGAGTATTTACTTATTCAATCTAATACAGCTGAATGACAAACAGAGCCTTATTATTTACAACATAACGTCAAAATTACCGTTAAGAGTCATAGCACACATTTTAAATCGGAAAGGGATAGTCACCGTTTCAACTCGAGCCGTTCAATATTATTTGTATGAAACTCCTTTCTGCAACGCACACTGATCGGAATTGTAACGTAATGGCATCGCCATTGTTTAACACCGAGGAAAAAGACGAGGCGGTGCCGATCCCTTTACGTTTTGATATGTGTGATACGACCCTAATTGTTATGTAATTATGAAATTTACCAGTGAGACTTTGTAATGATAAAAGGATAAGAAAAACACAAGGGATGTCCGAGTATGACACCACATACTAAGTGGTCATGATTGGTCCTCTTAATTAAAAAAAGGGGAAGGAGGGACAAGATCAAATAACTCTTCAGAGTACTCTCCGTGGTACTTGCGATAGAACACGCTAAGCGTAGCGACTCAGCGTGCTCGGTGACCTGGGTATTATCAATGCAGTCGGTCTAGGGCTTCCATGAGATACTTGGCAGCCGTCCGAAAGATTCGGACCGCATGGAGTAGCTCCATGCTGAATCGAACCTAAGTATTGTAAATCAGCTACTTACCGTTGCTCTGAAGTGAAGAAGCACTGAACATTGTTTAGAATACCAATTTTACGTAAAGCTTGATAATAACTCCTACGACGTAGTCTCGATTATATGTCATGCCGAAGGTTCATCTTTAAGATGATTAAATTAGACTGCAGCAGCAATGGGCACTCAAGAGAGGGTAGCGGCAAAAGAGGAACTTTTTGGTGCTAAACGTCTTTTCGGTGTTAAAGTTAACTAGATTGTGAGAGCCTCACACTGAGACTTGTTTAACCTTTTGACCGCCAGAGCTAGACTCTATGACAAGATGTTCCCTCAAGGTCTTCCCCATTGCTTGAGGCATGCATAATTACGATAGCAGTCGTGTAAAGTGTAATGTAATGTGTGTGTCGATTTTTCGTGTCGGAGCCCAAGACACATTTTAGGTGGGTGAGCCAGCGGAGTAAGTAAGTCGTGTAAAGTGCAGTCTAATCTGCATGATTATTGCGGCTAGAAGAAAGCAGATCAATAAAATGCAATAGGAAAAGAGTGGGTGACAGCACAGATTATGCTTATCTATAGGCTTCGCCGTAAAAAGAATGGAGATCTAAATGAGTGACCATTTTTCCATGCATAATCGAAAAATGTATTTATGTGAACAAAATAACATTAGGAACAAGTGTTACTTAAACTCATTCTTTGTTTTATTGGATACATCTAACATGCTGCTATTTTAAAAAAATCTGATAAAAATTGGTCAAGTCAAATCTAACCTACTATAAGATCTCACACCAAAAAATCACTTTATTATCAGTATCTCTGTTTGTTTGTTATATTAAACTGTGTTATTAACAGACTAGAAAGGACAGCGTAGTGTTCCATGTACACCTTTATACAGAGCCTATCGATTTTTAGGGTTCACAGTCGCGGACCAGCTCGAGTTAAGAACGACTTTTCGCCATTCTGTTCATTTATGGGTAAGAGAGGAACACCGTGGGTTTTAACCGTTAAACCGTATAAAAATCTTTTGGTACTTCGACACACCAGCTGTCCGCCTGCGCCATAGGTAATGATGACAAACTCTTTTTCTAAAAGTGTAATGTTATAATCCGACATACACCCACGTTATAGTAAAAAAATATAGTCAGCAATATTTGAGAAGATGACAGTGGAACCTTTGGATCCACTATAATCACTTTCATATTTTTTATATGTCTAGAAATAAATCTATCAATTTAAGATGTTATTAAAAATTTATTACTTACAATAAGTTTGCCTTATTCTTAATACTACTAACGTAACTAAAGTTGCTAATTTATATTAGCTAACATAATATCTCACAAAATGTATACATAATAATATTTCCTGTCAGTGGCTTTAATACCTAAAGAGCATCAGCTTTAAACAGAGATAATTATTGAAGCGCGTAATAAATATACAATAAATACTCTAACATAGAACCAAAACTGATATAACTCTATTAGATAAATTCAGCTTCAATTTAATATAAATTATTCTTTGTAATTTTCATCACATAGTTTATAATATACAGACAGATCATCAAACAAAATATATAAGTGAATGCAGCAAACAGTTTATATTCTGTACTCTTAATTTATTCACATATCATCTTTTAAACACTGTACACTGGCACTATTATCATTGAGTCGTTTCAAATAACTTTTCACGAAAGTATTTAATTTTTTGTGCAAAAAATGCTTCAAGCCCTTCAGCACAGCGATAAAATTCAGAGTCCTTTGGGTTAAAATATCGACAGTTATCAAATATTTTAGTCATGTCACCTATAAATTCACTTAAAGTACTATATGTTTGTTCATTCACTTTTCTTTCCACAGATTGTAGATCTGAAAGTACAAAATTATCATTTTAATTAGACGAAAAGAAAATATAATTACTTTGAATTTTATCCATAAAATAAAAAACATGTTTTACATACCCATTGGTTCTTTAATAACTTTGTAATAGGTGGGTGCTTCTCTAGGATCTACAGGTTCCATAAAAGGCCACGCATTTTTATGGAGTTGTATTTGTTTTACAAGCCTCTTTAAATTTTCAAAATCTTTCATAGTAAGCTCCTTCATATTAGCATAATTGACGGAATTATTTTTTTGACAATTCGGACAAACATACTCGTCAATGTTGTCAGCTTCTGATTGAAGAATCCCAACACAGCGACCGTGAAACCAATCTTGACATCGGTCGCAGCATATGTAAAATCTAAAAAAATACATCATTAACTTAATTACCAATTTGTTACCTATTATAAGACATTATGAGTAGAGCATACAAGAATTATAATTTGAGCAGGTGTGCTGCTCAAATTATAATTCTTGTATGGTTTGACAAAGGTGATAAATATCAATTTAGAGTTTTCTATAGATTGAAGAGAGGTTATAGTTATTGTAAAGATACAAGATAGCATTCACTTCTTAAAATACTTACTGTGAATTATCATAAGGTTGTCTACAAAGACAATAAAGTTCTTGTGTTTCCTCAGCACGGCGACAATCACTACAAACATACTCTTCCATAGTTTTACTCATTTCTTCAGTAACACCAACACAATCTCCATGGAACCAGTTACTACAGTGCTCACAGCCAACGTAAAATCTAAAATATTATAATTGGTATTAGATTTTTGTTAAAAGCAATGAAACATGAATTTATTAGAGCATGATCTTACTTGGTGTTGTCATAGGGAGTTCGGCATATACATAGCAGTTTTTCTTTCTTTACCGATCTCTTGTTAGGTCTTGGAGTAGTCGTGACGGCAGCACTGCGCCGTTTGCCTCCTCGGACTTCTTCCTGTTTACTTCTTTCTGCTCGCGTGCGAAGCGCCAGCTCCGCAGACAGCTCTTTCTGTTATTTTATAATAAAATAACTACGTTAAACATTCTGTTGTTATACAATTTTACTAGCATAATCAATAAGTTATATATTTATATCCTAAGTAACTTACTGGGTCATCAATAAAATTGATATTATAAAAACTCAATGGTTAACACCAGAACTAATCGGATTTGAATCCATAGGTCAATAGCCAAGCACTATTATTTACAATTCGCTTCAGCTGGGAAAACAAACATCCCCCTGAATTTAGAACATGGAGGAAGCATTAGGTTATTTAAATGTGAACAACAAGACGCTGCTTACTTAATAACTTCCCCACATGCTTAGTCACTAGAACTTCAAGTCTTCAACAACATCAAGTTATATGCATTTTTACAACTATGCATACCAATCCAGCAACTACATTAAAAAAAGATCCTTATTAATAATAAAAGGATTGTCACCTGTATCTCAACACCCAACTCCTTCTCCAGAAGGCCTCTCTTCTTAATAATGTCCTTTTTGAGCATCTCTTTATGTTTGAATAGCAACATTTGTAGGCGAGAATGGTTGGAAGCTGCGCGACGTCGTTCTTCAGCTGGCGATGGATGAGTAGGTTGAGAGACATGGGGCGTGTGTGGCTGCGGAGGCACGTGGGGGGCAGGTGCCGGCGTGGGCAGTGCGGGCGCGGCGGGGCGGGGCGGCGGTCTGGCGGCCACGAGCGGCGGCGAGGGGGGTCGCGCCCGGGAACGTTTCCTAGGGGAGCTCTCCACCCACTCGTCGTCTTCGTCCTCGTGTCGCGCGGAAGGAGCACGACGCCGTGGCGGAGGGGAAGGAGAAGCAACCACTACAGGAGGAGGTCGCGGTTCTCTCTCCACTGGAGTCTCAGGTTTCATGCGTTTCTCTTGATATCTCTGAAGTTGTAAGAGCTTCTCCTCGATTTCAGGGTTTAAGTTCTCCTGCTTTAGCGCACTTTTTATGGCTGAAACGATCAATAAGTAAATTAAATTACTATTATGAATTTCATGTAAACCTTACCCTAGCCCTTAAAAATGGGTGTTTTTCTACTAAAGTATTGGTTTAATCTGTGAATCAATAGTAACAGAGTCCAATATGTTTCGATTTAAGCACCACGTTAACCCAATAAATCATCAAGTGTAAAATTGTAAAAAGTCTACATTTTTATATTCTCCTTGTGAAAATATACTAGGAACTTAGGAACCCTAGTAAAAATATCATAGCTCGCAGTTCTTACCAAGAAACAATTATTGTACTAAATTAATTCTATTTATAAAATCTGTTGACAATAATTATATGGAATAAGAGTTTAATTTCCGATTATTAATTTTATGTAAGTAGTGACTTTTACTGTACTAGAGATCAAAATGATTTTTATTTATTTAAGCTTACAAAAAAAATGGCTCGATTTCGTATGGCATTCGTGTGGAATGGAGGTAGGCTCCCTGGATTAAAATATAAGTTAACTATCTATCCTGAAAACGACAACATTAACGCGGCTAGAGCAGTGAGCAAATATTAGCATCTATACAAAATATGTGCATTATTATTAGATTTCAAAGGTAGCCGATGTTTTTCTCGTCTATTACATGACATTACTAGAGTGGAGTATGTACTTACTCTGTTGAATGTAATCAGGTGTTAACACAAATTTATTATTCAGCAAGGGATCTTGGGCGGAGTTCACTATATCTGTTTTTGTACTGTTTTCTTTGATATCTTCGAGTTTGGAAGGTGTTGCTTCTTTATGACTTGCAGCTTCAGCTACATTCTCTTCACCATTTAAAAGTGTTTGGCGCTTTATTTGATCTTCTGCATTAGTGTCCTACAAATTAAAATGTGTGATATATGTGATAATAAACTACATAATTAGTTTTAAAATTCATAAAACATATTTACCTCTTTTAAAAACATTACCAGACTATTAAATAGGATCAAATTAAAAAGAAAAACTAAACATATATATTAACATCCGTTTGTGGGAATATATCAGTTTGTGTCTATAAATAAAAGCAGTAACTATGTTTTACAATTATGTAGATTGC
This sequence comes from Schrankia costaestrigalis, assembly GCA_905475405.1. Lineage (NCBI taxonomy): Eukaryota > Metazoa > Arthropoda > Insecta > Lepidoptera > Erebidae > Schrankia > Schrankia costaestrigalis. The sequence continues at coordinate 11,325,605 of FR997832.1, forward strand.
TTTCCCTAATTACAAAATTTAAAGGTTTAGTTCTTTTTTACAATAATTGCCCATACACCCCCACAAAACGTTTGTAAGTAAATAAAAACGAACATAAAAGCTACATAAATAAATGGGCATAATTAAATAAAAGTCGCTGATCATTTCAATATTTTATTCAAATGATACTATTTTACCATCAATATATTAATAAGGATTTGAATTGTAATAGCTTACAGATATACAATATGTTAACTGGTGGTGTATGAGCAATTGTTTAGACCAGTAGCTTATATTTGTTTTATTAATAAATCAGATTCAGGGAGATTAAGATTAAGTAGGTAACCTTATAATACCAGATAATATAGTTATGATTAAGTTATGTAAATTTTATTAATTTTATGCACCAAATATAACCTCCTGATGGACCTGTATTTTTAAATATATTACTTATAACAATTATTCAAAGTAATTCTTAGTTAAAGAATTTGCTTTTTAATATGTGACATGTAGATTTGCTAAGTAAAGTAATTAATACAGTTTTTTGTTATATGAAATTGTATCATTTTACAATATTTCTGCATAAATACCAAGGGTCGTTCTGCATAATGTGCTTTTTGAAATAAGTTACGTTCCTAAACACGTATGTTCAACCTTATTAGAGAATATTTTTTATTGAGTATAAGATCTAGCTTGAAATTTAAAGATACTCGTATTCACAGTTGAATTACATTTATCTTCATCTTTTTTAAACACAAGAGCATCATAATTGGATTACATAGACTAAACTAATTTCAATAATGATGCACATTGTACAGTGAACTCTTGTGATATTTAGCATAGTCCACATCAATAAACATCTGCAATATTTAATTCAAAATTTAAAACAACATAATAATATATAATAAAATTGACGAAACTTCACAAAACAAATGTTTTAATACACAACAAAATTAAATATTTAACTATCATTTTTATTGACGATGTGTTATGCGAAAATATGTTTTCGCGTACCTTTATTATTCTATTTGTATTTGAGCCTATGACAAAATATCATGAAAAAATAATATTCTTATTTTATACTCGGTAATCATTGTCAAAAATGGGTTTAATACTGCAGTTTATTGTTCTATTCTTAAAATATTTTCTTAATTATGAGGGAATAGATATGTTGGATCTAGGAAATAAATTAGTCAACAGAATTAATCTATATTTACACAAACATCTTTGGTGTTTTTGAATTGTGTGTAAGGCTAATAAGTAACTATATTACATACGCTTTTACATACGCTATTATATACCAGTCTTATAAATTATTTAATATTATTTTAGCGCAGACATGCCTCGTATATAATAAAAAGGGTTTAATCACAACGAGTGCTGACGAGAATTTAAATATGTGATAACTATTATGTATTTTGGTTTAATTAGATAATGTATATAGCGCTCATTTTGATCTCACCCTGACAAACTTGATAGAAACTTTTATATAAATCTCAGGAGCGAGAAAAAACTGATTTTAATCCAACACATTATACAAATATTTATTCACTAGAGGACTTTGTTCAGACATGAAACACTATCATAACCTAATTTAGAAACAAAGTAGATATATGACATCCTTCCACATTATAAATGCGTTACAATAGAATAAAAGTATACTTTGCTAAATAGTCTAATAGTAGTTTGCGTAATACATCAGCACAGTCAAAAGTCAGTTACAAAAACTAATTTTTTAAGTAATTGACCTAAGTTAGTTTTTGTAACACGCACATTTCATATGTTTATTTAGTAAAGCATACTAATTAATGTATATAGTATTATATACACTTAAAATAATGTCTTTTGCACATCATGATCGTCATCTAGTAGTAATATATTACCTGATGCGTAGGCATGGCAAGGGGTTGTAGTGACTGTATAGAGTGCAGAGCTTGAGGAGCGACGGGCGTGAGGGGCGGCGGCGCGCTGGGCGGCGGCTGCACCGCGAGGTACATCTTCCTGGGGCCCAGCATGCCCTGCTTACCTGTAGACTCTTGAGCTGTAATAAGTGCAGTCAATGAATGCTGGGAATAAACTAAGTTTTTCTTACTAGAAGATCTCAGTATATTATATTTTACCTTTTAATAGTTGTTGCTTCACTTGATGCTGCACTAACGCCAACTGTTGCGGCGTTAATGAATATCCATGAAGACCTTGCAATACTATGCTAGGTCCACTGCTAGTCTGCATCACCTGGGATAATATACACAATTCAAAACTATCATACTATATAAACCAGAGCGGAAACGGAAAACAGCATTACACAAAGTAGGTATAGAGCCAAATGCCAGACACTTTATTTAATCTAATGTTTATATTCTAGCCTACTCATAAACGCCTCTTAAACTTCAGACAATTGATTAACTTAAATTCATACAATTTTACTAAGAAAAATCTCGCTATACAGTGATTAAATTAAAAAGGGGTTTATGAGTAAGGGGGTTAGATTTTAAAAAAGACATAAATAAGAGGAGGCGACTGCTTCGGTGTTTGTAAAATCCACTATTTGTCCTGAGCCTGAATATACTTTGTATTTATTACATTTACGTTTGTAACCGACGACGTCGGGCATGATTTTTAGGGGTTTGTCCATGTTCAACCCTTTGTTTTCTATCCACGTTCAACCCCCAATGTACAGTAACACTCAAAATGGTTGTATGGTTTTACCTTAATGCTTAATTTTGACTATAGTGTATTCACGGAGACGAGTTAGTATAGCGCCTTCTTTATCGCACATTATCATACAAATGACAAGGACAAAAAATACTTTTCTAGAGTCGGTGGGCGTTAACAAATCCTTAGAAATGTAAATGTGCGTTCACACTGCGCTTCTTAAAAGTTCGCTTAGTTTATTACTGCGGCTTCGTCTGTCGTATAAATTGAGAGACATTAATTTGATAGATTTTTTTATGGGTATCTGATGGATATGAAGGAAAGAAATAAATTCGAGGATAAATTGAGGAGAATTCGAGACAATGATACGGCGGCAGTCTCAATACAGTTTTGGTTTGTGATTTTGACATTTCGTCTATAATGCAAGCGTCGTATGGTCGGTCTATGATTTTTAACGATATTTATTTAATAATTCACGTTTTAACATTTCAGCGTTATAGCTAATATTTTTTTCTCGTAACCAATTACAAGTATCCTGTTTTTTTAAATTGGGCTTTTGGGATTCCCTCTATTTTTCTAGAGTGATAAGAAGCGTTATCCATGACTATCACAGAATTATCATCTAGCTTATTTAAAACTTCTCTAAACCAATTTTCAAATTTACGACCTTGGTGGCGCGACGGTAGCGCAAGCGGCTGCCGTGCAAGAGGTTGTGGGTTCGATCCCCACGCAGGACAATAATTTGTGAGATCCACAAATTATTGTCCTGGTCTGGGTGTTCTTTGTGTCCGTTAATTGATGTTTGTAAAAGGTCCCCGCGACACAGGGCATGATCCCTAGTGCGGGAGTTGTCTTTTCTAAAAAAAAAAAAAAATTTTCAAATTCTTCGGCATTCATCTCCTTGTGATAATCGCCTTGTTTCTTCGACTCAAACATATTTAGACCACCTTACATCCTCCATCCTCATCCTCACTCTCAACAAGAATATAAAAATGTTATAAAACACGTGTTTCAACAATGAGAATATAACAATAACTTAATGATAATAATAACAATGGATGTAGCGCACCAGTTTAATATACCAAAATTGGGAAATAGTATTTTACTATGGTAATGCTCATTTATGACAAAAGAACAATAAACGGGTCATTAGCACACCTGCGATGCTTAAAAATTACCATGGACCATTTATTAAAAAAAAATGCACACCTGAAGGTGTTTTCAAGCCAGTCGTTAGTTCATTAATAAATTATAAAATCCAATACACCAGCCGGTTCACAAGTCGAGCATACAGTCACAAGTATGAGCACGTCTGCACAGCACGGGAAGTATGAGTAGACTAAAAAGTACTGGTACTGTGTACACCGCCTTAGCGTTTATCACTGACCAATCGCAATTAAAAAATTGTGTGAGTGAGATAGCTCTCTACTAACTCGTCTCCGTGAATACACTATAGTGGTGGTTTATTTCAATTTGATTTTGTGATTGGCATACCACAGCTTGGGTGAAGTAGTAAAGGCTCTAGGAGGCTAACTAATAGTCATTAAAATTAAATATTGTAGTTATAAAGATAAATAAACACTTCTGTTGGCAATAATACTTTTATTTTATTATTATACTATTTTTCAGATCTTATGGGTACGGTGACGTTTAGTATTTGTCATTACTAGAGATGTAGTAACACTAATATCGTTTTTAAAAATACTGATTCTATACCTAACCGATATAATTTACAAACAAGAATAAATCGATTATGGGTACAAAATAAGAAACTTATCTTTTTTTAAATATTTATTAATTATGCCGAATCAATGCGTGATTCATCTGATGAACAGCTTGATGAATTACTTGATTCGTCACTTACATGACATAATAAGTGAAAATCTACTGAATTGTCTAATTTAATGTCTCTTCCTCTCACAGTCATGAAGTATTAGATTTTTGTTTTTTCCAATCATCGGCAGTTACGTGGTCACAGGTCACAGGCCTCTTTTATTAATTACATCATCAAGATTTTACCGCTATGACGTACGAATCCCGCCAAAAAAAAAAACTTGCGGCCTATCCTCGTAAAAACCAATATTGAGTTATAAGACAACTGAAATTATTATATTAATTTCTATGATTATAAAAAAAATTAATCGATTTAATCAATTTTATAAAAAACCATTCGATTTTAACAATTTTATTGTGTCAATCTCTATTGACATTCGTTCCGAGTCGCGCATACGATTTTAAAATTTATATGTTTATATTTTACATATTAGGGTTGAAGATGGAATATTAAACAAATATTTCATATAATTTAATCATCTATACTAATATTATAAAGAGGTAAAGTTTGTGTGTTTGTTTGTTTGTGTGATTGTGTGTTTGTGACGTTGTAGGGGGTAATCTCTGGATCTACTGAACCGATTTTAAAAATTCTTTCTGTGTTTGATAGTCCATTTATCGGGGAGTGCCATAGGCTATATAGTATCACGCTATGCCTAATAGGAGTGGAGCAGTAATGAAATATGTTTATAAAAGGGACGATTAAAAACGTTTATTTTGCTTCTGCTGCTTAAACGTCTGGAGATATACTGAAATGATGTATTAGAGAATTGTACCTCTAAAAAAGTTTTACAATTAAGTCAACGATAGCATTTATCTATCTTCAAAATTTGACTCACTACGACCTTTTTTATAATAATCAAATTTGACTTAAAGAAATGCATTGTTTGTAAAGGTATTATGTGTATATGGTATTGACCCTTATCAAAATAAATACGTTAATCATTATATTTATTTAATTTTAAACAAAACTGACCTTTACAGCGTTAAAGTCCAACAAATCTAATAGGTACGGTATGACAGTTCTGACAAATTGAATAATAAGGTTGGGATAAAAAAATCGATTACAATAATATCCGAAATTTAAGAGATCGATTACGATAATATCCGATTTTTAAGACACTTTAATAATTAATCTCATTATTAGTAAAGGGTAAAACCTTTTGTAAAAAAACACCACATTTTGCAAATTCTCTAATCTGCGAATAAAAAAAATCCAAACATTACTTTTATTTTAGTTATAATTAATTAAATAAAAGTAATGTTTAGGATTTTTTTATTCACTACTAAGACCTTAATAAGCTGCCTCCCGTCACCTTCGACCACGTCGAGTAATAGTTAGTTACGTGTCTAACGATAATAACGATTTTTCGTATATGTAAACGATTTTTTTGCATACAAGTGTATCCGAAGAGTCGCAACACTACGAGTAGTAACCTAACTACGTGACTTTGCAATGAGGTCAAGAATAGAACTATAAGATATTATTTACTATGTAAATATGTGTTATTTTGCTGTGTTTGAAAGTTTTCAATTAAATTTATATATTAAGAATTGTACATTTTTAGATACAATAATAAAATCTTTCTAAATTCATGGTTTTACGAAAAAGGTTTTCGAAACTGAATAATGTACGCATGAACAAAGTTGTTTCAGTTTGAAAAATATGAAACGTCATACTGTATCTTTTAGATTTGTTGAACTGTAGTTTCAAAGATATCTCAGTTTTAAAGTAATGCGCGAATAACGTAAAATATCTGTCTAACGCGATGTTAGTAGGTATAGATGAATTTTCTTAGTATCAACATTTTGGTTGGAGTAAGATTTTTATTTTAATTTTAAATACCTACCTGTACTATAAATTAATTCTACCTCAGAAAGATTGCTTCATCATCCATTAATGTCCCACTGCAGGGACGGGCCTCCTCTCATGACGGAGGGATACTTAGCCAACTAATATCACGCTGGCCATTCGGATTGGTATAGGATTTAATTTCAAGTTTTCCTTCTTTTTATTTCGTAAAGATAATATTCACGGATAGTCCCTTAGTCGGTTTTTGCGACACCCATGGGATGAGATGTGGTGGTGACATATTGTATTCTTACTCCGTGTGGTGACGGAGAGAAAAAGATCGCTTGGTCGGACTAAATTCGGAAGGCGGAGGACCCTGTTCTGTGGCATTTGTTGGGAGAGGCATTTTGTCCAGCAGTGGACTGCGATAGGCTAATTGGTTTATTGATTAATACCATTTTCTTAATCAATCGTTACTTGGATATACTATACTAATATATATACATACTATACTAATATTATAAAGAGGTAAAGTTTGTGTGTTTGTAAGTTTGTGACGTTGTAGGGGGTAATCTCTGGATCTACAGAACTGATTTTGAAAATTCTTTTTGTGTTAAATAGGCCATTTATCGTGGAGTGCCATAGGCTATATAGTATCACGCTATGACTTATAAGAGAGGAGCAGTAATAAAATATTTTTAAAAAAGGGAATCGTTTTTTTCGCCGCCCAACGAAGTGGGCACGGGTCAGCTAGTATTATATAACTAAATAATATTTTTTAATTTTATATCAGTTCGGATTCATAAATTGATAGCTTTTATTTTTAAATTCTACAAAAGTAAACTAAGTAACATGGAAAATATCAAAGGTCACCCTACCTTTCCTGTCTGATAAAGACTATAGTTACCTAATTTTATGGGGTTGAATATGGACAACAGAAATATGCAAAATGTATTGAAATCCACGTTCAACCCTCAGGGGATGAACCTGGACAACGTTTAGGGGTTGAATGTGGACAAGGGTTTAAACTGTAAGGGTTAAACATGGACAAATCCATTTTTAGCGAGGGAGTTGTCATTATAACAATTGTTAATAAATTGAAATAGTAGCAACATATTACACGGCAAAGAAAAGAATACCAACTCAAAAAAGGCTATCAGAGCAGGAAGGGTACAATCGAAGTATACCTTGTAATTTAAAACAGATCAGTAAGTAATTTTAAAATATACATCTGTAGGAAAGGCAGTGACTATTATTTAACTGAACTCCAAAAAGCCATGTCAGCTCTCTTGTTTGAGTTTAAAGTTTACTTTTTTTAAATTCTTTTTTTTTTAAACGCACGTAGTGGATTCCTTGGGTGTCATAAATGATAACTACGAAAAGTTCGCAGCCATATCTTTACGTAAACCAAAGTACTAATTTATAATAAATAAATAATAAATACCTGAGCAGTGACCGTCTTAATAACAGTGCCGGGGGGCTGACCAACCAGTAGACGTTTTTCTACAATTTCATCTTCAGTGAGCTGCTGTTGCTGGGGCTGAGGGGTCGGCTGAGGCTGCACCTGGGGCGGGGCCGGAGTCGGAGCGGGACGCGGCGCCACGGCCATCGGGGTCGGCATCGTCGCCGCGGCAGACACGGGAGTAGGTCCCGGACTCTGTCCGATATGCGCCACTATCTGAGCCTGATTGTTCCCCGTGGGCCGAATGAGAACCTGTTGTCCGTTGACAGTAGCTAATTGTATTTTGCCTGCCGCGATTTGTTGCACCAGCACAGGATTGTTAACGACGATCTGTTGCGCCTGCGGGGCGCGCGGGCGCGGCGTCATGACGGCGGGGGCGGGCGCCACGACGCGCGGCGCGGCGGGGCGCTGCAGCAGCTGGCCCTGCACCAGCACGGTCTGCACGCCCGCCAGGCGCGGCGCCGCGCCCGCCTGCACCACCACCTGCGTCGCCGGCTGCACCATCACTTGCTGCGGAGACTGTACCACTACTTGTTGCTGCGGTTGTACCACTATTTGCCTGTTGCCTTGGACCACTACTTGCTGGGCCGTCGGTGTCGAAACACCGGGGGCCTGTCTAGTTTCTTCGACAGGTTTATTCTGGATCGCGTCCCTTTCTGTCGGAACGTTGCAATCGGTCGATTTAATACTCGGAGAAGCCGCCACTAGTTGACCCGTGATGCCCTGTTGTCCAGCCATAACCACGTGTAATTTTCCATCTGGCATTTGGATCAGTTGTTGGCCAGCTAGTAATCCCCTGACTGTTACTTTGCCATTTGGTGCCCGAATAATTTGAACCTTTTGTGGTCCTTCTTTATGTTGAACCACACTAGATTTTGATGGAGTTGATTCTCCTAGGCTTCCCTTCGGTGTTCCTGGAATTTGCTGGCTAATAACACGGGTTGTACCGTCTGCACCCTTTGTCATAATAATTCTTCTAGTTCCAATAACTGTTTTTTGCCCAGTAGGTGTTGTTGCATTAGTAGTCAACAGTGATGTCAATGTACTTTTTCCTGAGCTTTGATTTGGAGTAGACTTTGTTTTTTCTGCAAAAGAAAGTTAACTACTTATTATCTACACTGCTTACAAGTTACTACATGGGTTTAGATAGCAGAGCCAATTCTTAGTCATATACCAAAGAGAAACACTATGATAAATAATTTACAAAAAAAATAAAACTTAAGATAAGTATTTAACCTGACCCTGTTGAAGTTTAGTATAAACTTTCTCTTTCATGGTAATACTATTTTTGATGAGATTAGTGTTAGAGTAAACACTAAGTAATGAATAGTAAAAGGATTGGATCTCGAAAAAGTATCAGATATGTTTCATGTTGTTATGTACCATGGTTAAGGAATTACCCTGCCCAAGAACAGCATAATATAACATGAATATATTTCTATTTATTATTACAGTCATTGAAACAAAAATTTGAAGGATATGATGGCCCAATAATATATAAATAAACAATTTTTCTACCTTGTGACATTTCTAGAGCTCTCTTCTGTTGATGTGCAGCTCTTTGTTCACGTAATTGTTGTTCCATTTTATCTTTGAGATCAGCCGCATTTGCCGGCGGTGCTATGTTGCGCTGCGGAAGTTTGCCAGTAGTTGTACGTGTTACAACGGACAACGATGCACGCTCAGTGCGTTCACCATATTGACGAACTTCCCACAATTCTAATTTATCCTCATCAACCCATTCTTCTGACACCTAAAATATGTTGGGTAAAAGATTAAAATATAAATTTAAAAACGCAACCAATGTTAAATAACATACAATTATACTGATCTTTATATTTACTATTTCAATAAATTACAAAAGGGTTACTTCTGTTACCTGAGGTTCAGTATTCTGAGGAGATTCAGCTCGTTTTCTCTTTCTCAATCCACTGCGAATGGAAGTTACTTCACGGACTGTTTTAGGTAATTCTAAGGGAATTACTACTCGCCGACGTAAGTACTGTGTACGCTCAGAAAACTGTCCTAAGTGGCGATGTTTTAACAATTCAAGCGATACAATTTCAGTGTCTGTTGTTAACTGGTGTTTGCCATCTGCAGAAGCAGGTTTCGCCGCCATATCATCCCAACGTAAACAAGCAAACATTATACGTAGTTGCAATGCTGCACTTGCCAGCCATTGAAGGTTTACAGTACGATACAGCCAACATGTTTTAAATAATGGTCTAGGACACGGATACTGCCAAACAGCTAGATTTGGCTTTGCATTGTGACTAAACCCTGAAACTGAATTATGTCCAGCTTGTCTAGACAGTTTTCTTAATTCATGATGGGGCAGAACCATTAGTGTTTTAGCTTTACTTCTAGTGTGGAATGTTGAACAAAGAGGATATTTAACAGGTGTTCTCTTCTTTTTCTTTTCAACTGCTGATGTTTGTACTTTTTTAAGATATACTTTGCCTGAAGGATTTTCAGTAGAATATATTCTAACCAAATTACCCTCTGTTTTTTCGTCTTTGATAGTTCTATCCTCTCTTTTAAAAGACTTGGAGGCACCAAACCTTCTATTAACCATTGCTCGGTATTTAACATTGTCAATCATTTTAGTTGATGTCATTGAACATTTGTAAGAAGAATCTTTTGCCTCATTGTTTGTCTTATTTGTTATACTTGAATTAGATTTTGGCGTCCTACCGCGTGTTATTTTCAACTTAGGAATAGGCGGTCGATCTTTGGTATCGTTGTCCCCAGCATTGTCTACTTGCTGTTCTGTAGATTCAGTATCAGTTAACTCCTTTAAGGGTCCAATTTCAACATCATTATCTTCAGCACTATTACATGTTATATCAATGTCCATCTCATTTCCCACAGCTGGAACAGCAGATTCTTCAAGTGTACTCTCTGATTTAACCAGACACATGTTGTCATCCATATCTTGTTCAACTTTCAATGCAAGGTCACTTGCATAATCTCCACTTCTTTTTACAAAGCAATCTGAATTTTTATTGTCACATTCTTGAGCACATGCAACAGCAGATAACAGATCACTCAAAATATTTTCATTAGAGTTGGTGCTTGAAGTACCTTTGCCCAATAGATATTGTTCCAGAATTGACATTTTCGTATTATCTTTGGAATTTTCAAGTAAATTATTTGAATTGACACCTCCTTTTAATAACTTGACAAGTTTATTTAATATATTGCCCTTTGTAATACACATAGGAGAAAAACAATTAATTTTAACTCCTGAAGCTTGAGTAAGATTTGATAACTCTATTTTATTACAGTTATTAGAATAACATTTATATCTCTTAGTCAGCTGTGCAATTACTTGATATTCTGTTCTTAGTGCATCAATGTCTTTAGAACAGCTAGTATCTTTTTGTTGTTTCTCTTGGACTGTGTCACAGATAGATGTTATATCAGGTTCAGGATCGTCATTCTCTACATCAATATTCTTCTCATCTTCACTTTTGACATCCACATCTTCTTTTTTAACCTTCGCTAATACATTAGCTAGCTTCTTTTCTTCCATAAATTTTAAATATGTACGTCTTGCTAAGAAGTCATCTAATTTAGATTTTCTTGCAATTTTAGGATAATACCTTCTTGTTGAAGAACTTAAAGCCTTTTCAACATCAATTTCTTCAAAGCCATCTTCATCTTTTTCAATCTTTAAATTACGCATAGACGGTGGTACTGTAAAGGGAAAATGTTTTAAACCAAAAAGCGATCACTTTAGCCTAGATAACTAAAAGTGTCTATAAATGACCACATATTGTATCAATTAAAATATTAACCTAGTCATCACAAACTAATCTATTAATGTTTTATAAAGAAAAACTAGAATTACAAATTAATCTCAAGTACTTACATTTGTCCATGACATCTTTATTTTCTGTCTCATTTGAATTGAGATAATCATAAGTTTTGGGTTCAACTGCCAATACTTTAATTACATTGCCTTCTCGTACGCGGACGGCTATTTTAGCAGGACCATTTAAAATACATGGTTTTGAGGTAACATGCTTTTTATATTTTCTGGTTGAAGAATTCCATAGCCAACCCCATTGTCCATGAATTCTATATTCTTCTCCTTTTTGTTTCCATGCCTTTAATACAAAATTATAATTAGAAAGAAAGAAGAAGAAAGAAAATACGTTTATTAGGCATACATACACAACATCAAACCTAAATGATTATAAAAGTAACATCAAACAAAAACAAATAATAAAAATTAAAAATAATGTGTAGTGCAATGTGGTGTAGAGGGATGCCTTAAAGGTTTCAGCTCAGCTTAAGCTACGGATGACCGCAGCGCTGATTTTCAGCTAAACCTCTGGGGTGTCCTACGGACTTTAAAACCCATATAATTACAAAAATAAAATAAAACTAAAATAAGATAAAAATAAATAAAACTTATATACCTACACTACTTATTTCTATTAATTACTTCATGTCTACTGCACAACAAACAAGAATTATCAACATCAATATTATAAGACCCTCACCTGATGTCTTAGTCCTAGGGAATACTTTACAAAGTTATAAGCGCTACGATATCTTTCCTCTTCTTCATCTCTTTCCTTCTTTTCTCTTTTGTCAAGTTTTTTACGTTCTTCCCTTTCAGTTGCTGTTGTTCGAATCAACCTTACATGCCCCAATTGCTCATGCCAAGCTGGTACCCATACCACACTTTTTATACAAGCCTGAAAAAGACAATGACACTGTTATTATATCTGTATTGGGCAATACAAAAAAAAAATTGTTTAAATATACAAACCTGTAGTACACATAAAGCCCTTGAGAAATCTCGGGGTGCTTGACACAATTGAACAGCCTGTACCCAAGGTTTTCTCAAAAGAGACCAGTTTGGATGCATAAATTGTAATACTATATTTGATTCTAGTTGGAGCAATGTTTGTCTTAGAGTGGCTTCTAGTAATGGCTTGGTTGCTGTAAATCATAAATAAATTAATAAGGTTATATTAGGAACTTATTTAAAAGGTAATTCATAAATTATATTGTTTTATTACCATTAAGAAGGCCAACCCATTTAAACTCCTGAGATGAGGCAAGAGAAAACTTATGTGACATATATCGCTTTTTGTCTCTTTCTTCATTTCTCTGGGGCTTGTTAAGTGCTAAAGAATTTGTAGAGTACTGGTTTACATAATTTTTAAAGCTGTTTTCATTTCCTAATTTAAATAGATATGTTCCATTGGATAGTTGATTAGACTTGAATCTTGTCAATCTTTCTGTAACTGAAATTATAATTATGCAATGTTATTATTTATTAAATTGAGTTAAAACTTTACACATAATAATATTCAGAAAATAAACATACCTTCTTCATGTTTTTTGACTATCTTTTTGTTATTTATATTTTTTTTATTATCATCTTCTGAGTCATGTTGAATATCTTCATTATCCTCCTGATGGGTTTCTTCACTAACCACTGTCACTTCATTTACAATATCTGGGTCAACTATGGATGATAAGTTATCCATTTTATCATCATCAAATTTAAGGTTTGAATTAAGGCCTCGAAGCTTTTGTTCCTCTTTTAATTTTCGTTGTTTTATTATATTAGCATTTTCTGTTTCTAAATATGATTTCCTATTACCCTTGACTTGATTTGTTAAACGCTCTGTCACATCCATTTGCCTTAATATCTCATGTTTCATTTCTAACAGTTCACGAACCAAGGGAACTTCCATTTCATCAGAATCTAGAATACTTAACAGTTCTTCTAATTGTTGAGGAGAGCTATAGTACCACACTTCGCCATTTTCTGATTCACTACAACAATATTATATAGATTATAGATTTGAGTCAGGGATAGAATAAGCCCTATATGATAATCAAACTAGCTAGCATTAAATTATATTTACAAAAAAAAAAAAATCATACTACAATGTAATGCTTTTAAGGCACATAATTATAAGTTTACAAATACATTTAAAACATGTCTTTAAAATATAAGTAGTGCTAAATAGAGAATAAGTATCAAATGTGATGTATACTTACACAAATATGCGTCTCGCAATAAACCAATACTTTCTTCCATGTCTGTCAAAGCCCAAATGTTCATGTCTGCACATTAGACCTTGTTTTTCAGCATCTGGAAGACAATCTGTGACACCCATTGTTTTATGCTGTTTACACAAAGCACACTGCCAATCTTCTGATGGAACATCACCCAAAGGTGGATCAACACATTCTAGATGAAATACTGCTGGACATGTTTCACAGCACAAGAGGTCACCCAGTCGATGACATACCCTGCAGTGATCATCGTAATGAATAGGAACTGAAAAGAAAACAAAAATGGATGGTTATAATAGTAATCTATTATATACATACTGATAAATACATTTACAGAGATTGATATATTATTATAAAGATATTATGACAAAGACAAGAAGAGAGAAACGAAAATTTGGCCTTCTATACCACAGTCACAGGTATAGTTATAATGAGTAAGTTTCTCATGCTGTGATGTTTGTCCATCAGCTTTACATAGTTACCTATAGAAAAATATGGTTTTAGGATACATTATAGATAATGATGGGCTTTTGGTATATTTTAGTATATGCAGGATACCAATAAAATCAACATTTTTAGTCCTTATAACCAATACCATAGCGGGAATGTCTATGGAAAATCACAACAACTGTAACTATCTTAAGATAAGATATTTATTATAAGAGAGTAAAATCAATACAACCTGGAAAATACACTGGATGCATAAAGAAATTAACCTGTAACTAAATAATATCCTACCATATCTCACATATGCATGCCTAACATGGTCAATAGAGTTGAGCAAGAATAGAAAACAATTTGTTTTCTGTCAACATACAATAATATGAAGCAGAACCATAGTTATAAAGGCAAAAAAGACAATAAATCTAACATATTATTATTTTACAGGAAGACAAAAAAGAGATTTGCAAAACATGGAATGCCATAGAACAGACAAAATGGAAAAGAATGAGGAAGCCCTTTGAGGTTCCATATAATTAAACTGAACAGAAGAAGAAGAAAAGAAAAATTAGGAAATAATAAGATGCAATTGTATTGTGTTGTGTACATACATTATTTTTTGCAGTAAGTAAAAAAGAAGCTTCATGTTACTAACAGACACTTCAATTTAATTTATTAATACAAGAGAGTTCATAACAAGAAATGAAGATAACATTTTACCAATTAATTTTAAGATATTGTAGATATTTTGTACAATAGCTAGCATAAAAGTTGGCCTTGTTATAATTTACTCTGTTTATAATTGACTCTGACTTGCTGCAATAATACAGTTTGATAGCTTCTTTCTTAACTTCAACAGCTCCTTTAGAATGTTATGTGGTATATTTGTCACCAATAAAAGGATGAAGATGATAGTAATTAAATATGTTCAACTTTCAATAGACTAATAATATGAATATACTCAAAGCAATATAGTAAGTTTTAGTCTAGGACCTAGTAATCAGAAAAATGGTACATTGACTTTATTGCATACAAAAATAACTGTGATTATTTTTTTTCACTAATTTAAGAGTAAAATAAAATTACTTAATAATCCAATATTAAACTACTCTTACCTTCACTTAGTAGATCATCACGTACAGGATTTGTTATCAAAAATTGGTTGCATAAAAATTGGAGAACTGCTAGGCGATCTTCAACAGATGTAAATGGATATTCACATGAATTTAGAATTTTCACAACATTCTGATCAAATGACTTATCACTTTCAGTATAAATTCTAAGAACTTCAGGCCATGTCATAACATCCAACAAAAACAAAGTAATATTAACACTGTCTTTATGGTCCAGAGGACCGAAATGTGTTTGTTGAGCATCTTCTTCCCTGAGGAGAGCTTTCAACAGCATCATATGTACTTCAATAAGTAGATTGCTCTGTTCTTCGCAGCTTATAGCTGCACACAGATCTTCCAGACGAAATGGTGAAAGTCTGACCAAATGTCTAAAGTGCCTTAATACTTCATATACACCAACTACTTGTAACACTAAATTTTGAGGAATAACTAAGTCATCAGATGAGAGTGGTAAATTCAAAGGAGGGATTTGTCTTTCTTGCTGCAGCCACAAGGGATCTGGACTTGGAGGGCGAATTAAATTATTAACTTTACGAGGAGTACCACTAGTAGTACTAAAGCTGCTAACAGAAAAGTCACTATCACTTGCAGCACCATCACCTACAGTACCTTCGGAGCTTTCACTGCCGCGATCTTCTTCAGGCTCAGATTTGTCACTAAATTCATCTCCGAAATCAGAACCATAATGGTATTCCGACTCATGATAATCAGCAGCATGGGGATTATATCCTCGGCGAGAATACCCACCTGCAATTCCTCCCCTTTTGTTTTTATGAGTTTTTCCACCTCTCGGTTTTCGTGTACTCCGTTTACTACTATCACTTCCTTGTGGAGATGATGCTCTGGATGCAGATGGAGTGCTAACCAAAGAAGTAGAGCCCACATTTTGTTGATTTAGTAAATATTTGGGTTTTTTCAATAAATGGTATTGAAATTTCCTGTTCTTCTCAAAACTCCCTGATTTTGGAGGCCTCCCGCGTTTCTTTGCCCCCCTTCCCGACATCATTGAAAACAACTGTCAATTGTATACAGTCTCGCACGTGTATCGTAAAAACATAGTCTTGTTTACAAAAACAAAAAGATGGTAATGCATTTCAGTTCATCCTAAATCCAACGCAGTCATGATTCCGTCGTTTCGTATGCTCCACACTAACAGATAGTCTCATGACGTTTAAAATCACAATATTCGCACTATCTTTTCAACTATTCACATTAAAGTCAATGAACACACTATTTTGAAAAGATTTACCTACTGAATTTTCTAAGAGAAAGAAGGCACCGAAAACGTAATGACGCGAACTGCGAGTACATGCAATTCTGAAACGCTTGATGCTGCCTTCCTATTGGTTGATTATTAGTCCGCCATGTCGTTTTCATAATTTGGAAGTATTGAATTATCGATAGGACAACGTAACTTTATTCTTGGCTATAAATAGTGAACTTGCAGTAATTCACAAACGGAGCTGTAACGAGTTGGGACTAAATAACTGTTAGTAGCGAAAAAAATCACTGGAAGGAGTGGTAGTCGCCGCACTGAGCACATCGGCAGCCATTTTATTTCTTTCAAAATGATTCGACACATTCGTCATTTCATAACTTTTTTCTGATAACTATAACTTAAGGATAATGCAAATAGTTAAGAAAAGGTAAAAACATTTATTTATATTTAAACCTATAAATATATCTGTAGACAACTAATATCAAGTATAGATCAATACAACTAATTTACACCACCGGAAATGCTGCCATTGTCTTAGTACAGACTTCATTGATTTTTGACAACTTGTTATTTCTTTTCCGGTTGCTACAGTGTGGTCAACATAATAACATATGTATTAATGGTTGAGTATAATAAGTGTTCTGATGTTCTGTGATTATTGGACACTGGGTAATCTGGAGTATAACTCATTTATAGATTAAAATTTGAGAACACAGTTGAGTTAAGTAACATCATCGTTCTTTCCTAGAAACAGTACGATATTTTTTTTGGCTTTATCAATATAATATATTATTATCAGCCCAGCCATAACATACAAGGTGCTGTTCTACACTGACTATAATAAATAAAGTTTATTTTATAATGTCCTGCACCTCTGCAAGAAAATTATATTCTCTGTACATCAGATACTTTCATACAATGGGCCCATCAATGGTTCTTTATTTAAAAGTGAGAATAATTAAGTCTACTCTCAAATAATAAAAACTTGATTGAAGAAGAATGCCATTAGGAAAATGAAAAACATACTATTAGATTAATAAAGTCGAAATAAAGTTACATCTCAACCGTTAATCTAAAATGACTTAAGTATAAATAAAATCGTTATTCCAGAACTTTCTCTCCCAAAGTCTCTTATCTCTTCACGTTATATGACCTGCCTACCGACCGAATCTGCCGTTGTGGCAGAAAAGTTCTGGGATGGGCTATGGCGAGCGCGCATCAAAGGCGCAGGGTGGGGAAACTCACAATTTGGAATGACGACGATGACTTAGGTCGGTCAGCGGGAAGCCGATGGAAGAAAAAGTCACAGGACCGCGCAGGGTGGAAAAAAAACCGTGTTATTCCGATAAAACAATAATACGGTCGCACATAGAAGACCACTACCTCGCGGACTGTAGAGTAGACTGACTATTAGAAGGTACTGAACCAGAAAAATATGAATTTGATAAGGAGCCGACTAGACTGTCCGTGTGGAGACGGATTAAGAATACA
The DNA here is from genome assembly GCA_905475405.1 of Schrankia costaestrigalis. NCBI lineage: Eukaryota > Metazoa > Arthropoda > Insecta > Lepidoptera > Erebidae > Schrankia > Schrankia costaestrigalis. The sequence goes on from FR997832.1 coordinate 11,343,658, forward strand.
GTGTGACACCACCCCATCTCATCCCATGGGTGTCGTAAAAACCGACTAAGGAGCTATGAACTATCTGTGAATATTATCTTTAAGTAATAAAAAGAAGGAAAACTTGAAATTAAACCCTATACCAATCCGTTTGGCCAACGTGGTATTAGTAGGCCAAGTAGCCCTCCGTCACTGGAGGAGGCCGGTGCCTGCAGTGGGACATTAATGGGCCGTTATGAAGGAGCCGACTGTCGGTATTTGGCGTCATAATAAAATATCTGTTCGACTTCATGTTGCATTTAAAGGTTAGAGACACATGGTTGCGTGAAAAAGTATTTGGTCTTCTTATCGTATCATATAGAAAAAACACAGTACCAAATGTGATGTACATTTCACTATAACATAATAACTTGTTTTCATAACTTTAACCAATACCAATACATACAAATCCTCAAGACTCGTGATATTGGCTGAATTGTCGATAAGGGCAGCAGTTGCCCAGTTGCCATTCAGTAAAATAAGATGTCATGTGTCAATCAATTGTCATCTATTTTTATTGTGCTGTGGTGGGTTCAATTCATTTTTTCGCGTTTAAGTAAAGTCCTGTTATACTTTATTCGTGTTGCATTTGTATATTCGCAAGCAGTTTTCAGCTATACTGCCTAGCATTGAATTGTACTGTGGTTAGTAAGACTACCGTAGATTTGCTTCATATCCATTGGAAGAAATATGTACCATTTGAAACGTATTATTGTTCACGATGCAGAAATCGTTTTACCGAAATGCATGTATAATATAAAAAGTCATAACGATTTACATGAAGACGAAACCAACGTGAATATCAGTAATCAGGTTATCAAGTTTCTGAAGGTTTATGTCTCTGCAATATTTTATTTTATTTATAACCTATAAATAACTACCGACTTTATTCTGTACTTATTCATGGGTTGATAATTTTACGTCCATATCTTACCTATCATCTGTTATTTTATTATCAGGGATCAAATTAGCTATTGTACAAATTGTAATACTAAAAATGGGGTAAGGGAAACATCTTTAAATGAAACCAAGTTAAAATTATAAAAAGGACAATTATGAAACATACCCTATTAAATATTACAGAGAGGTAGTAAAATGACTGAATTGGAACAGCGGCAAGATCAGTTGTTACAGAAACTTGATACTCTTTATGAAAGAATTAAAATAATCAGCTCTAATTGTAATACCCAGGCAGTTAAGGCGAAGAAACAAGTAAGTTTCATTGTTAAATTGTATTGTGTATTTTCTGAAAAGTGCTGTATCTACTATATTTGCAGTAGCCATGTATAATGGTACAAGTTTGTATTGGCCCAAGGAGAATAATTATTTGTGAGAAGCACAAAGGATTTGTTGTGCCATTGTGTTCCTTATTGTGGGAGCTTTTAAAACTAAATAAAGTATGAGCACTAGTCAAGATCATTATCTTGTACTTAGAGATAATATTGTTAATGTTACACAGCAATATTTATCTGAAATGTTATTATTAGTTTTACCTTGGCCTTTTACTAAGCTATTATTTTTTGTTTTAGATGCCAGCCCCTGAAGAAGTTGTTTTGGTAGTTAATCCAGATGCCTTACCATCATACCTAAAGGTTATTTTGAAGCAATTACCAACAATAAATATATCAAGTCACATTCATTCTTCTGTACCTAATGATAAAGTATTTAAAATCAACAATTTCATTAGGTCTTTACCGACATTAAATAAAGATGCCAAAGTCAACATAAGGTTGATATTTAAATGTGGTAAGTCATCCTGCTGAATCTTACTAATTGGGTTATAAATAGTGTTACAATTTTGTACTTTTTGTTTATTAATTGAAATGGGATGCAGTGGGCATGCTATTGGAATATTCTTAATAAGCTAGATTTCTCATGAGGAAATTATAATCTTATTCAAATATATGAAAATTCCTGCACATATCTCATCTGTATGATGTAATAAAACAGATGATTACATGGTTGACCTGGGACTAAAGTAGTCTATCTAACAATAGAAAATAAATATTTTCAGTAATTAAAATTCAAAATGAATGGGCTACTCTAGGTGATTAATGTAAGTATACCTTTTAGCCTTGAAGTGGCGCACTTTGTTTAATGACTGGTCATTACTTAAATTTAACCTCAACACCTTCCAATTGACTCTTGCTGATCAAAGCAATCTTGTAAGGTAGGGAAAAGCCACAGATAACAAATGCACTGAATGTGGCAAAGACATTGGTACGGCTAGACACTGGTGGGCTGCAAAGTGCTTTTGGATAGGGATCATTACTCACAACAGTGTACTATGGATTATACGCGAGGCAGTGAATCTTTCCATTGCTAGAGCTAAAGTAGGACTGACTACAAATGAAAGACAAACCATCCAATTTGTTAAGGTAGGCGTGGTGTCTAAAAAAATACTCTACCTTTAAGCCTTTTTCAGTCCTGAGTTCTGAATGACCAGACATATTCCTCTACTCACATTTGAAAAAGCGTGTAGTTCTTAATACCCGCGATCCATCGACGACGACGACGGATCGCTCGCGGCAAAGAGCGAGCGATCCTGCCGCGCAGTTTGGATCGCGCGAGGCAAGTCCACATCAAACGCTCCTGTGGAACGCGCTCCTGCCACGCGCGATCGGATCGCGCTGGATCGTTAGGTGTGGATCCGGCTATTGAGCTCACGGTACCGTGGGAAACTAACATCCCGAAAGACCACGCAATTAAGACAAACAAATATGTACTTTGATTTGACAAATGAGATAACTAGAAATGGCTACAAGGTTACTCTATAAGCCGTGGAAGTAAGAAGCTAAATCCCTCTACAGCTTATTAAAAGAACTAGGACTGCTGAGAACTTCAGTAAGCTCTCAACTATCACAAATGTCCAAAACGGCATTGTTAGGTTCCTACTAAATTTGGATAGGTAGAAGACGGAACATAGCATACAGTGAAGGTGACCCCTAATGCGTTGTAAGGGGGCCTCCTTAAACCAACATCGAGGTTCTAAGTCCTACACGCTGTTATGCAAGTGCTCTGTCCTCTATCACGCGATGGACCTAGCACCCGCACGGAGAATCCATAGTCTTACCATAGATCGATTTAGCCACTAATGTTACATAGACCACTTTGCCTATTTATTTGTTTGATTTTATTTTAATTTTTATGACTGCAAAAGCTGCTGCTTTTTCCTCAGCTTATGTACTTGTACATATTTTAAATTAACATTATTCATATTTTAACAATCTTACTCTCGTAAGGTGCAGTCTTGCTCATAAAGTGGTGTTAAACTAGTTCTGTATAATGCTCCGCCAAAGTAAGCATTCCTAATGCTATCTATTGCAATTTCTATTATGTAGGGTCATATAGAAGTTCGCGGTGTGGTCACGGAGTAAGATAACAATATGTCACCCCATCTCATCACATGGGTGTCGTAAAAACCGACTAACGGATGATCCGTGAATATTGTCTTTACGAAATAAAAAGAAGGAAAACTTGAAATTGAACCCTATACCAATCCGTCTGGCCAGCGTGGTATTAGTAGGCCAACTGTTAGACTACTGACTACCTATACCTATTTCCTACTAATTAAGTGTGGCACATAAAGGTATTTTTTTTGTGTATCTCAATATTAATATAATAATGTTCTTCAGTTTCAGCTAACACTGAATTACGGTTGTCATCACTGACAGTGCCTATTTTAGGTAATGTGAACATATTGCGCTATTTGTCTACTGTATACCCAAACATTATACCATATGATTCTGATGACCATCAAATAGATAATTTACTTGATGTATGTCACTTACTAGAAAAAGCATCTGAGAAAAACAAAGAAGTGTTAATCAACAAACTCTTTGGTCAGAAAGGAGACTGGATATATGGAAACGAATTTTCTATAGTAGACTTAGCTGCCCATAATGTGGTGAAACAATGGAAGAATATCCCGAAATCTGTTAACAAGCAATGGTTTGATAAGGTTGAAAAAATATTGGTCTGAGACAAAATGTATTTATTTATATAAGTTTAATAATTATTTAATGCTTGAAAAATAAATGACATCAGATGTAGCACTGAGTATTTACTTTAGTAATCCTTCCATTTTATTCAATGCATGTATATACCTTTCTACAACAATTGTATATTTTAATCTTATGTCTCTCTTACAAAGCCCCTCCCAAAATAACCAGGGATTTAACAATATACATATATTTAGTGTCATTTAATTTCGAAATATGGGTGCTGCAGGGTTGCAATTTGTGCCCTGTCTAGTCTGTAAGTTTAAAGGCTATGAAGAATTATCAAGAGACAAATTATGTGCGCCCTTCGCTACTCTTACTCATTCCAAGGGTGTTCCACTAAGCAACAGAGTCGCTCGACAAAATGACCCCTGGTAAAATGCGGCTTATGGGAGGTGAACTTTACTGTTAATAGCTAGCAAGACAATATAGAACCCTGCCAAAACTCAGTACCAGCGTTGGTATTTGTAAGCGAACTATTGTAGTAAATCCATAAATATATCTCCAAGTTTCGTTCATGCACTGTGTCATTTGTATGCGATATGTGCATCGACGCTGAAGGGCACTCCAAACGTTAGCGTAAGAGACCTACCTAATCTTTCCTATGGCGCCAACGAGTAAACAAAAACGGAAATGATCAGCTTATGTGACAAAAACGAAATAGCAACGGCCAAAAAAGGTAGGAATGGCAAAGAATTAATTGCCATTAAAAACTTGTGTAGGTACATACATTTCCTGATTATTTTTCTCTGTGGTGCTATGACATGGACTTTAAATGACGGTTAGGTGCTAGAGAGAATTGTTAAAATTATATGGGCAGTGAATACACTAAATATGTAGTAGGTATATCCTTGAGGAATCTTAGATTCTCTTCTATAAGTTTTTAAAGGGGCTCTGTGGTATGTCGGTCACATAGCCAGAGGAGAAGGCAACAACCTACATAGAAAGACGCTGCTTTATTTCGGAGAATAGAAAAGCAAGTACCTACTCGTTAACATTAGAGACGGAGTCAAATCATTAAAATGACGGAGTTAAAGATAGACAAGAAAGTTTGTGTCAAGAATAAGAAATATTCTTTGGACGATCATAGGAGTTTAGTCTGAAACATTGACTGTGCCTTTGACACTTTACACTATGTACCTAATGAAAACTTCTATGACTTTTTTACCTAGATACCTCGTCAATTATGTAAGCGATAACGTGTGTTTATAAATTTATTTTTTAAATTAATGACCTGACTTCTACAAAAGAAAATAAAATACTAAAATAAGGTACTAAAAATCTGTGCAAAGATAATGAGAACTCAGAGCTTACCGGAGCTGGCGTATCATTTTCTTGAGGAGTGTTTAATGCCTGGAAATCAGTAAAGTAAGCGTCAGTCGCGCGGTGGAGTCAAGAGAGACAGACTGATGACTGAAGTATTTAAAAATCATCTTTGAAAAAGCCCTAGTACAGTACCCGGCCGTAAATATTACACATCGACTTTTGTAAAGAGACAATCGGCCAATTTCGGCTTCGTAGAGCATCATCTCTGTCGCACGAAATACAAACAGTCAGGTAGGTATCCATTAGCAACTGTTAATACATAGCTATTAAAAAATCAACAGGCGTTAAATATTTTTACTTGAATTTTATGGACTTAATTGACGTCGAACACCTCTCGTCCATACAGCTGACGATTATTTTGTTCAATGCTATAATTGGGACAAGCATTTGCTTAGTATATTTTCGCTTTGAAAAAAAAAACATCTCTAGCACGGACTCTTATTAGCAAATCTTTCAGAGAAGACAGTCAGTATAGTTTCCGTATCTATTCAGGTTATAAGATTCTACATACGGCGGATTGTTGGTGTCTAAACACACTATGCCGAACGTACGCGACCGAAGTTCTGCATGATTACGCCTGCAATGTTATTTGTATTATTGACGGCATATAACGCCGAAGTTACATTGCTTTATAAACGCAACGTAATTGCGGTCGGGCGTATGTTCAGCGTACCGTTCAGCTGTAGTGGACACATTATACGCGACCGAAGTTCGGTTAGATTACCGACGAACATCTAGCGGGGCAAGGGAGCGGAGTAGGAGTTGCTATTGTAAACTGTACTGTAATGGTACGGTACTGTACTTTGTTTAAACGTAAAAAAAGTTAAAAATGGCATAAATAAATAAAACACAGGAAAATAATTTATCCTATATAATAGATTAAATAAAAAAATATTGTAATAAAACAAGGAAACAAAGACAAACGAATCTAAAGTCTTTGAAGTGATGGCACTTTCAAATATATGGTTACTTTGAAGATATTTATTTATTATTCATGGTTCCTTTATAATGTGATTTTATAACACGTCGATAGTATTCCATGTTCATAATTTTATTGTATCCAATAAAGAATCCACACTATGGCCATTATACATATAATTTATTAAAATTTAACTAATTTAAGTACACTTTTATTTACAATACTATAATATTAAAGTTACAGTAATAAAACAGGAAATTGAATACGCGTACGTATGGTAAGAAAGTTACAGAGACATACAAATCTATTGTTACATTATATCCTATCATAATAGTTTCCCATAATTTTATTATAACTTAAAAGAAGAATAAAATAAACAGATCACAGTTTCTTTTGAAGATATTGTGCCAAAGTCTATTTATTATCTTTTACACATGCCTAAATGCATTTGTCATAATTATCCTATTTACATAATGTAAAGAATTACATACTACAACTATCAGTCAATTGCATATAAGTAATAATTGTAAAATATTATAAAAAAGCTAATTATACAAAATTTACTGCAGTGATAATATTTGTCACTGTTATCTGTGGAAGAAGTGATAAAACAACCTACACATAATCAATGCTGATCTTTTAAGATACATTATTTACATGTACCCGGCATACTCACGTACATCCTGTAAAATTTTAGGGTAATAATAAGACGTCCAATATTGTGGGAAATAGTAACACTAGCAAGTTTTTATTTGTCGATATTTACTCCTAAATAGAAATTTACAGAAATGTCTAGTACCTACACTGCGTGTTACAATATGAAGTTTTATTTTTTTTATTCCATATTTATTATTTTGTCTTTTACCCCAGTGATATTATTATGATTGTTGTTAGAAATAATTATAAAACTTTTATGAAAACATTATTTATAATATAGTGCACAAAAGAAGTAGTTTTACGTATTAAAATAAAAACAAATAAGGTTTTCCCTTTTGTAGTTCATTTACAGTCAAACTTTAACAATTAATATAAATTTTATTGACAGCAAAATTTGCTGTTGTTCAATTTAAATCCATTTGATTTTGTTAGAAATTCTATTATTGTACTATCTATCTTTTATGCGTTTTCCAAAATATTCTCGAAATTCTCTTTGAATAAACTATAACACTAGGCTACATAAGTATCATAGTAATAATATTATAATAATGTAGCCAGAATAGTGTATTGGAATGTACCAGTAATGTGCACTTCAACCATTCATTTACTTAATTTATTTGTGTTTAATTCATTAATTTCAAACTAAAAGGAATATTTTGCAAGTCGATTCTTAGGTTTTATATTTTCATAATACAAGTAGGTAAGTATAAGTCTGTGTAAGTTACGACCATTTTCTTTCTAGGAAAGTTAATTAACACTAAGTAATAGTTACGTTTGAAGGTATGTATTATGTAATAATACAGCGATTCGCAATAATGGTCGCAGCCTGGTTTAAGCCTGTAGGGTTATTTTCTAATGATTTATTACTTATAATAATGACAATTGATTTGTTCATTAGTTATCAATGTTACTAATAAAATAATAGAAATGCAAATTATAAAGACGAGATCTCAATAGCTATAATAATACCTACATTTAATTTTATAACAATTTAACCCTAAAGATGGTTTAATATTTCTTTATGGAAGAATTACCTCGGCACAGTTGTGGTAAAGATTTTTGATTAGTTAGAAGCACAATTCCAACGCTTGTTAACTAAAATTTTATTTTCTAAAAAGCGTTTGTGATGTTTTAATCGCACGCTGTTGAGAAATTCTGATAGCCGTTTTTATATATTCTAAACTTCTTACTAATTGTGAATAAAATGTTGCTCAAAGTTGCGATTGCGCAAACGTAATTACCTACATGTGATGTAGTGCTACTGTGTACCTATGAGAAAATCCTAATTCGTGGTATGGCATAAATCTAGTTAATTATTACTTGCTCTTAAACCTTGGCGTGGTATTAATATTAACAAGTTTATCTTAACAATATTTAAAAAAATATCAAATCAAGAACCATAAATTCTTTTTAGATAATACATAATCATTTAAAGCTTATAAATTGTATTCGATATGTACATTTTGATAGATAACAATAGAATTAGGAATGGGCAGTGATAGGTTACATGTGCACGGTCTCAGCAGGCGCCGTGCCGGCGGGCTCCTGTCATACGAAGGAGGAGAAGCCTGGCAGCGGCGCCCGCGACCGCGCCATGTTGTTCATCACGATCTGTCCGCCGTTGAGACTGACCACGGCGCTGCCCTCCGGCTCAGAGTCCGTGTAGCTGGAGTAGTTCCGCACCGGACGTTGTCGCTTCCATGATTGCCGTAAAGTGTCGTTCACATTTGCATAGTGATTTACGAATGAGTGAGGTTCTGACCTTACACTCTCGTTTTCACTCTCCGAATTCTGCCAAAAAGTAATTTACGTTACAACTGGTTTTGTAATATCACTATTCTCTTATAAACATTCTTTATCGACTTTTATATTGTCCAGTATCAACGTCGTAAGCGATAAAAATATTTAATTTATATAATAATTTTTGTAAACTGGCAAAAAGAAATGGTTTGAGTATATTTTTATTTATACTTCTAAAAAGTACTCGCATACAAGTGGAATGTTCAAACAATAGAATCGCTTGCGATGTTTGATTTTGTAGACTCAATAACTACATGATTTAATGTAATTCATTAAAATATTAAATTTATTAATGAGAATATGAAATTTTAGCTGTATGTAATTTAAAATACTGTTTAGTTACCAACCGAACTAATGCAATGAGACCCTCCGAATTAGGGCCAATACATAATAAGAAATCTAAAAGAACTACAAGTGCTGATCTCGACGTAAGCGTGTCGGAAATAATAATGATAGCGGTAACGAGTTCGTCGATATTTACCGTAACGTGCTCCCGGAGAGTCGGTGGACAAAACATAATAAACGATTTAGTGTCTCGGATCTGTTGCGTTTAGACGACACTAATTTTTATGGTAATCACCTGCGAATCGGAGGAGCTCATCTCTGAAGGTTTCTCCGTGAGCGACGAGTCGTCCGGGTTCTCGTCGTAGGCCTGCAAGCTCTCCTCGTCGCTGTGGTAGGCCACGGAGCCGGGCGTGGGGCGCGGCGGAGACTTGCCGAGCGGCGCCGTCCGCCGCAGCGTGGCGCCGCCCGCGCTCGTGCTGGAGTTCTGCCGCGACCGGTACAGCTCCATGCCCAGCGTGCCGCGCTCCGAGTTCTCGCCCGCCAGTGACTCTTCCAGGGTCTTCTGAGCTTCTTCTGACATTAATTATTGTGTTAGTGGATTATAAACTAGAATGTATCATTCTAGGATATTTGTTTTAATTATAAATTGTCATAAGAGTAACAGGTTGTAGGTTTTGTAGGATCGTTGCGCTTTGCTAAGGATATTAAAGGCATACAACTGGAATGATCAGAAGTAAACCTTAATTTTATTGAACAAGCTGCTTAGCTTGCTTGCGCTTGCTAAGGAGCTATTGTAAATAATATATTATTACTATTATAATTTTTTTTTTCAATTGGCATTAGTATCAGGAAAATTATGACGCGAAGAATTTTAAGTAATATGGACAACTTACTTTTATATTTATAACTTTTGCTCTTGACGCATAAAATAGCGATGACCATTATGATGATAATAATCGAGGCAGCAGCTAGAGCGACCATAAACCAGGTGCGTCTATAGAAAGGTCGGTACTGTAAGTATCCATACTCCAAGTAGAGCTTAGACGGAGTCACGATTACTTTCTCACTGTATGTTGGGTTGCTTATTCCATACATATTGTATGCTATAACTCTGAAGGAATACGCCGTCGATGGTAAAAGACTTTGGTAGGAAATTGTAAATTCTTCTAACATCCCATTGCTTGTTCTTGTTATAGTCTCCCACCTGGTATCGTCTGTAATAAAGTGTGTATTGAGTTGGTTATGATAATATGATACTGCGTTATATAAAAGGTTACTTACTTTCTACAAACTCTTTTAAGGGTACTGTGATGTTTGGTAAAATTAAAAAAAAATTAGTCCTTTTATCATCCCAATGGAAAGGTAAAAGGATATATGTAATTGGCTAGTTTGGATATAAGTAATTGTATCTTAAACATAAGTAGCGCTTAGTTATACCGAAAGAATCAAGATAATCAAATAACGTAAGATATGCATTTGGTTTTGTTGATGAATACAGACTGTTTGGTTATCTTTACAGATATTGATACATTTTAGTTACAAAATTTTAAGCTGATAAATATATTTTTTTACAAGATATGGATTGACTATGGGAATATTCTATTTAACAAAATAATAATTATGATCGCGACACTAAAAGGTTTCTATAATTCTTAGTTTATGATACATTGGTGTTCTATTATAGTGATTTTATTTTTAAAATTCTACAAGAGGTGCATGTGCATGGGTATTTATGAACTTACAAGCTTCCCACGATTCCTTTGCTGCTTAGAAAACAAAAACTCATATATTTTCGTTTACGTATGAACGAAATCTATATACTTATAATAAAACTGTAGAGAGATCAATTCTGTACATTGAATATATGTTAAAAATTAATATTGGAGGATGAATGGTGATCGATACTAATGCCAGAAATGCAATCAATAAATTTTTTGTCTGTCTGTCTTTCTGTCTGTCTGTCTGTATGTGCACGCTTGGGTCAAAAACTACTGAAGGCATTTTAACCAAACTTGGTACGATTGTAGTCCATACTCCTGGGCAGGTTATAGGCTGTATAACATAACGCTAAGACACATAGGAGCTGAGCAGTGACGAAAAATTTGAAGCAAGTCGGTTGAAAAAACGCGCGTTCGAGCTCTTATCATCGCATACGTTGATCATACGCCAAAAATATGTATTACAAAAATAATGGTCTTCAAAAGATGTACAAAAAAGTCATGAATAGTATATATCTATCTTTTATATATTAGCCACAATAACCTGTTTAATCGTTAGGGTTTTCTTCAAAGTGTATTAAATACATAAATATATTGTAATTTGCATAGACATATCTTTTTCAAACTCCCATATTTCAAAAGTACACTTTAATACCTTATTCATAAAAAAAAACTATAGAAATCGGTTTATAAACACACAAGATTTAGATGAAAGAAAATTTACAAGTGTCGCCGCGCCAGTATGAGTACGGCTGTACGGTTGATTTTTGTTTAACGTCCGAAACGGCCAACCGCTGCATCTATATAATTATTTCATTCACATTGACTCTTAAGGGGATACATTGACAAAATGCACTATCTTTCATCAACTACTACAGGAATATGAAAAGACCAATGAAGCTAGAATTTTGATATAGGTAAATTGATACCTTTAACTAGGCTATTGTAATTACGAAAACGCGATAGCTTGATTTTGGCTCGATCATATTTATTTTTGAAAACACCTCTAAAAAAACAGGTTTTTGCATATTACACGGAAAGTACACTATCATTATGCATATGAATTACTCAAATACATTCGTAACATCAATATTAGTCTTACTGTAGAATATCATTAACATAACTACAGCCAATGACTTTTAATTAAGAAAATAAGATTTTAGCAATATCACAGCTCTCTGGATCGTTGCGGGCGCATCGCAATTTCAGACCTTATACCTACTCGTTAACGATTAATACAGAATGAATACGGTCGACGATTCAGTCGGGCGATGGCCCTCTTCGACGCCGGACCTGTGCATGTCGACTCACCGTTCGTACTAAATTTTATCGCGTAATTTTTAATCGTAGGTAAAATATATAGGTTAGGTTTAAAATATTTATACCTAAGTTTTTATTAATACTTTGTTCTCTTTTATAAGTAAATAATAGTATTATTTTATAATAGTTATTTCGATAACATTGGTTCGTAAAATATTTTTGAAGTTATGTCTTTTATAAAACTTAGGTAAAGTTCGCCATAACTCAACTAAGTACCTAGTTACTGTTGACCCTTTTGATAATGCAAGCGTTTGTTTATATAAGCGATTTTAGACTAAGTATATGCTCAAGTGTAATAAGTTTTATAACCGTTTTCGTCAAGATCACGTAATTGAAACGGCCTCAGTGGCGCGGGCAGTGCGGCCCGGTCGCGGTAGTGGCTTGCGTGCACGAGGTCGCGGGCTCGAATCCAAGCAAAAAAGTTGTTTGAGCGATTCACAAATTACTGTCCTGAGTTCGGATGTTCTTTGTAAAAGTCTCCTCGACAGTACGTAGGAGTTGTGTGAAACTGAAAAAATCAAAGAAATAATATTACTCACCTATTTTATTTGCAAGCTTAGGTAGGTAGGTACTTACTGATAAGATCTAAATAATACTTTTTACTTTCGCGGAAACTTTTACAAACATGAAACAAACGAACACAAAGAACGTCCAGACTCAGGACAGTTGTTTGTGGATCACACAAAAAAATTTTCTTACGTGATATTTGAACTCTCACGCACTCCACCGCGGGAACGTTTACAAACATGAAATAAACGAACACAAAGAACGTCCAGACTCAGGACAGTTGTTTGTGGATCACACAAAAAATTTTCTTACGTGAGATTTGAACTCATGCATTCCACCGCGGGAACGTTAACAAACATGAAACAAACGAACACAAAGAACGTCCAGACTCAGGACAGTTGTTTGTGGATCACACAAAAAATTTTCTTACGTGAGATTTGAACTCATGCATTCCACCGCGGGAACGTTTACAAACATGAAACAAACGAACACAAAGAACGTCCAGACTCAGGACAATTGTTTGTGGATCACACAAAAAAAATGTCTTCATTTTTATTCATTTTTACACAAACAAAAAGTAGCAACAAACAACAATAGGCCTAGCGCGAGAAGCGAGTGTTTTTATTACAAAGTTAATATATACTCTATTTCCTAAGCAATACGGTTATTTTACATAAAGATTTCAATTTTTGCCTCGTTTTCCCCCTCTGGTGGAAAATCACCTAGAGTTCAAATCTCACGTAAGACAATTTTATTTGTTCCATCCACTAATTATTGTCCTGAGTCTGGATGTTCTTTGTGTCAGCTAAGTAAATGTTTGTATATACCCCGCGACACAGGACAATACATAGTGGGGCTATTGTATTTTTTTTAAAGTTCTATTGTTTTGCGTGAGATTCAAACCCGCGACCTCGTGCACTGCGACCGCTACCCCGAGGCGGTCAAATTATTTTTGTGATCCCCAAATCATTGTCCTGAATCTGGATGCGCTTTGTGCCTTCATAATACCTTGCGCGGGTGTAAATTTAAAAAAAATAGGGGCTACATGTATAAACATAGACCGGTAGATAGGTTTTTCTGTAACAGAATTTTCTGTTACCTACCGCGGACTGACGTCACAGTATAACCAGTAGTCTGTAGTGTGAGCTGGTCACATACATCATCCGATAACAAGGAATAGATTACGGTTGTACTATAACTATCATAAGATACTAAGATAAGACATTAAGATAGTAATATAGCTATAGGACACGTTATATCAAATGACGGTATCTCTCCAGATCCGGGAAAAATTGAAGTAGTAAGAAATTACCCACGTCCCGCTAATAGTGATGAAATAAAACGGTTTATAGCTTTTGCGAATTATTACAGAAAATTCATCCCTAAGTTCGCTAAAATAGTTGCACCAATGAATAAAATGTGTAAGAAAAATGCTGTATTTAATTGGTCAGAAGAATGCGAGGAAGCATTTTTAATACTTAAGGAGGCATTAATATCACCACCAATTTTAGATTTTCCCGATTTTTCCGAAAAAAACACGTTTGTACTGCAAACAGACAGTTCAGGTTTTGCGATAGGAAGTGTCTTGAGTAATGGAAACGGCAAACCCATCGCGTACGCGAGTAGAATTTTAGGGAAAAGCGAGTTAAATTATCCTATTATAGAAAAAGAATTATTGGCTATAGTTTGGTCAATTAAACATTTTAGGACATATCTATATGGTAGGAAATTTATCGAAAAAACAGATCATAAGCCATTAATATATTTATTTAATATGACGGACCCATCAAGTCGGTTAATGAAGTTTCGTCTGTATTTAGAGGAATACGATTTTGAGGTCGAATATGTGAAAGGGAAGGACAATGTGCTAGCGGACGCATTATCTAGAATAAAAATCTCCATTAAAGATTTAAAAGATATGGGAAATAATAGTATATCAGTAATGACGAGAATGCAGAATAGGCGGTTGCAGGAATTGGGTAAAGAACAGGATATTCGGAAGGATAATATAATAGATTCTAGGATAGGGCATCCCAGAATAGTAGAAGTACTGAAGAAACAAGGGAATGATGTGGAATTACGCAGAATAAATGCAAATAAATGGGGAAAATTGATACGTGACAAAAATTGTAAAATAATTATGTCTAAGTCACGAAATAAATTGATGTACGTGCCAGAACACTTAAGTGTTTATATTAACTACTAGCTGCTGTGCCCGCGACTTCGTTCGCGTGGCGGATGTTACTTACTTCGCAATTCGATTTAATACTGAAAAATGGTTTTTGAAACCTTATAACAAACATATATACCTACACACGAATTGTAAAATTAACGAACGAACCAAAACCTTTTCAAAAACAGACCTTTACAAAGACAGATCTATGAAGACTGTGTCTAAACTTATACTGAAAGACATGAGCGAACGTCATTCTTTCAAGGAAAATCTTAATACCGATACTGAAAATGAGGTCACAGGCACAATGCCATCAGTTGTCAAATTGGTAAGTTAAAATAAATGACATCGCTTATTTCATCATAACAGCCCATTAATGTCCCACTGCAAGGACGCGCCTCCTCCCGTGACGGAGGGATACTTGGCCTACTAATACCACGTTGGCCAGTCGGATTGGTACAGGGTTTAATTTCAAGTTTTCCTTCATTTTTATTTCGTAAAGATAATATTCACCGATAGTCCCTTAGTCAGTTTTACGCCAATGAGATGGGGAGGTGACATATTGTATTCTTGCTCCGTCACCACACGGATAATCGCTAATTAATTATGAATAAATACATTTTGCACGCCACGTTATGGTGCGGCAGAATTACCTGCCTCGGTGGCGCGGCGGTCGCATTACATGGCTGGCGTGCATGAGGTCGCGGGTTCGATTCCCATGGAGGACAATTGTGATACACAAACTATTGTCCTTAGTCTGGGTGTTCTTTGTGTCCGTTAAATTGATATATTTAAAGGCTAGTGTGAAGACTTATAATTGATATTACACATACGATTCATGGTTAATTTTATTAACATTTAAAAGGAATAACTTATTAATAGCACTTAATAATAAAATAAAATTTATGATTACTACTGGTAACGCCATCTCGTGAACAAAAGAAACGAAATTTAAATTCATTCAACATTGAACCAAATCCATTTTTCATTACCCCTGATTTGTATTGGACTGTTCTAATAAAGAGATCTAGCGATATCTCGAGTATTACTTATCCGATTCCGATTGTTTTATTATAGTATAGATAGATAGATTACCTACTTTAAACTTAATACCTAAAAACTACGTATCTATTTATTTTAATATCTAAAGCGCACTTATTCCGAGAAGAGTCAATAAGAACCACGTCCGTTCGCATTAAGAGTCAATGTGAATGAAATTATATAGATGCACCGGTTGGCCGTTTCGGACGTTAAACAAAAATCAACCGTACAGCCGTACTCATAATGGCGCGGCGACATTTGGAAATTTTCTTTCATCTATATCTTGTGTGTTTAAAAACCGATTTCTATAAAAAAAAATTATGAATAAGGTATTAAAGTGTACTTTTGAAATATGGGAGTTTGAAAATGATATGTCTATGCAAATTACAATATATTTATGTATTTAATACACTGTGAAGAAAACCCTAACGATTAAACACGTTATTGTGGCTAATATATAAAAGATAGATATATACTATTCAGGACTTTTTTGTACATCTTTTGAAGACCATTATTTTTGTAATACATATTTTTGGCGTATGATCAACGTATGCGATGATAAGAGCTCGAACGCGCGTTTTTTCAACCGACTCACTTCAAATTTTTCGTCACTGTTTAGCTCCTATGTGTCTTAGCGTTATGTTATACAGCCTATAACCTGCCCAGGAGTATGGACTACAATCGTACCAAGTTTGGTTAAAATCCCTTCAGTAGTTTTTGACCCATGCGTGCACATACAGACAGACAGACAGACAGACAGACAGACAGACAAAAAATTTATTGATTGCATTTTTGGCATTAGTATCGATCACCATTCATCCTCCAATATTAATTTTTAACATATATTCAATGTACAGAATTGATCTCTCTACAGTTTTATTATAAGTATAGATGAATCTTTATCAGCTTCTTCCCTAGACGAGTTGCTGAAAGACATAGTAAAGTTTTGTTTTGAACAAAACTTGGAACATATTATTATGTTAAAAAATAATGATAACGAGTATTTGATAAAAGGAATGGCACGGTATTTAAAGGAAAACAATAGTTCATTACAAAAGAACTTTAAAGTATGTATAGTGAAAGATGTACGTAGGATAGAGGACAGGGAAGAAAAGAAGGTAGTCATGAACGATTTTCATATATTACCAACTAAAACTGGGCCGAATATTTATTATAAATGGGTGCGCGGTACGTAAACAATAGTAAACATGCGATCTACTTTGTGTTTCCATTTAGTTTTGTAATTGTAAATTAATACTTTTTATTTTTCTATTTTATATTTAAATAAATAGGAAGTGTTCTGTAAAAAACGTGTTGTTTTATGATTGATACATTTAATTTAAAGAAACATGTATATGTTTGTATTTATATCCACCATGTTTGTGATATAAATAAAATACTAAATTATAATATTAAGAAGGTATGTATACCCGAAAACGAAATGGCTTTATCAGTTTTGACAAAAAATTCTATCATAATTCAAATTCATTAAGATCGTTATTTAATGTTTATTCGTGAGCTTGACGTCATTGGTTGACCGTAATCAAAACTATGCTTAGATTAAAAGTGCAATCTATTTTAAACTTTCAATTCAACGCAATAAATAATAATATCTACTAACACAATACAAATGTCACTGTATTAAACTGTAGAGTTTGTATTTGAAAAACCATGAAAAACCATTAAATAATTTAAAACTAAAGTCAACTTGTTACTTGTGACATTACAAGCTTGTCATTTCAGAAAAACTGAAATGTAGAATTTAAATATTGGCTGGTAAGCCACCCAATTGTTGGTACCTTAAGAGTGGACTTCGTGTCAGACTAAAATATAAAATATCATAAAATGATAAAATACTTTAATCTTTGCTTATACTTAATCATAATTATGAGAATGAATAGTATTAAATAAATATTATTGGCACTAATACCAATAAAAGGATTCTGATAAGTTAATTGTTGCTATGTTGACACATGAAATAAATACAATATGATAAAAATATTAAATAAATAATATATTTTCAACTTGAATAATCATACTGAACTTGAATTATCTATAGTTTTTTCTTTCTTTTTACTCACTTTTAACTCTTAAGTGCCAATTATTGTAGGACTTCTAACGATTAGGTGGTTTACCCTAATTTGTTTTATATTATAAAATTACGAAAACTTTAAATTGAAATATGCGCCAATGACGTCATGCAAGAAATGATAGGGATGGACATAGAAGGAAAAAAGAGAGAAATTCATTAGAATAAAACGTTTTACCGAAAATATGCTCTAGTAACAGTCAATAACGTTGACTTTATTAATTGTTTTTATACATATCTAACGACTATTTGCTAATACAAGAGAACTGATATGGCAAAGTAGCGTCATGATTTAGCTGATGTTTTGTTGTGCGATATTGAACCCAATAGTTTTATGACATGCAACTAACATTAACTCTAGAGGTGATAAAGCCATTTAGTTTTTGACTATACTTAACAAGTCATTCAGTAAAGTAGGTACAGTACCGGGCCGTTTATATTGCAAATCAACCTATAGAAAAATACAATCGTTCAATTTCGGCTTCGTAGAACGTCAGAGAAAAAGTCGATGTGTAATATTTACGGCCGGGTACTGTATTTATTATATTGGCCATGTTTGTTTGAAATTGAATTTATCGATAACCAAAACCAAACTTTAAACAGGTCTATTAGATCTATTCTAACGTCAAAATAAAGGCATCGAGGTCACTTTATGGATGGGTGACCAATCCATTCAAAAAATGACATCGATGTCATTGCTTAAATTTACCTAGATCAAAGTGAAAGACAAAACACGCATGGGGTATTACATAAAGGGGGGCTAAAGTTTATTTTCTTTCTTTCTTTCTTTCTTCTTTCTAAATTTTCATTATTATTGACCTAAGTACAACAAACCGTTTTCGTGATAAAAAAAATACTATATTATAATATTAAATACCTAAGTCATTTAGTAAGGTAGGTATTTATATCAGCCATGTTTGTTTGAAATTGACATATGAATAATATATTTAGTTTCAAATTATAACACACAGTCCGCTCGTTACTGCGGCACAGTAGCGACTGTTCCCTCCGCGATCGTGAGCGTGTAGGTATAAACTCACGTTTCGTCCGTTTCTATGAAGTTGAAACACTGTATATATTTGTACTATGGCACAGAGCGATAACGTGTCCTTGAGGGCCGGCGGGACGACGACGGCGCACACGGCGCGGCGCGGCGCGTGAGCGAGAGTATATCCGTCTCATTCGCGCGCCGAGGGGCGCGCCCCTCTGGCCACGGCCGAATTCAACTCGAAAATTTTCAAAGTAGCGTCTTAATGCGAACGGACGTGGTTCTTATTGACTCTTCTCGGAATAAGCGCGCTTTAGATATTAAAATACATAGATACGTAGTTTTTAGGTATTAAGTTGAAAGTAGGTATCTATCTATACTATAATAAAACAATCGGAATCGGATAAGTAATACTCGAGATATCGCTAGATCTCTTTATTAGAACAGTCCAATACAAATCAGGGGTCATGAAAAATGGATTTGGTTCAATGTTGAATGAATTTAAATTTCGTTTCTTTTGTTCACGAGATGGCGTTACCAGTAGTAATCATAAAATAAATGAGTTTTTAAATAATCTATAACTATTTTATTATTAAGTGCTATTAATAAATTATTCCTTTTAAATGTTAATAAAATTAACCATGAATCGTATGTGTAATATCAATAATAAGTCTTCACACTAGCCTTTAAAAATATCAATTTAACGGACACAAAGAACATCCAGACTAAGGACAATAGTTTGTGTATCACAATTGTCCTCCATGGGAATCGAACCCGCGACCTCATGCACGCCAGCCATGTAATGCGACCGCCGCGCCACCGAGGCAGGTAATTCTGCCGCACCATAACGTGGCGTGCAAATGTATTCATTCATAATTAATTAGCATAATCGCTAGTCTGGATGTTCTTTGTGTCCGTTAAATTGATATTTTTAAAGGCTAGTGTGGGATTTGTCTTTTGTAAAAAAAATGCTGAAATAACTTACTGTACCTAACACCTTTTTACCATCTAGCAAAAAATATTTGACTAAACTTACACTCGACTATATTATTATTATTATCTATAGATAAACTGCGTGCAGTATTTTTGAATTACTTAATAAAATAAACACAAACACTTTGTTGAATAATAATTTAATGTTTTGTGATTGTATTTCTATATTTTATTGTCAGTTTTGTATTTTTTAATGTTGACAAATAGCAATAATGTGTAAAATGATTTTATAAAGAAAAACGTGTTACTTATTATGTTGTCTGTTATATTATACCCATATATTATTAATTATTAAATAGTTATTTAGGTGTGTTATAATTGCAGTTATAATAAGATTGTGAGATAAGGAATGTTATTTTAATTAAATTTAATATTTATGATTAAGTATAGATATAGTTTAACTTAAAAAAATGAAGTTTGTACGCCAATATTAGCAATACAGGAAAAGACTATTTATTTTTGTCTAGTCTACGTAGGACCCGTCGATAGGGTAATTAGTGGTTTCTTGTTCATCGACCATTCTATTTATTGAAAAATAAAGTTTACTTTCCACTTGTATATTCGACAGTATTTTTTTATTAATCTCATATGCCTGACTATTGCGAGGAGTTAAAATGGTTAATAATTTTTTTCTGGGCTTTCTAGCGATAATTTTTCTTTCATTTTAACCAACCTAACAAAATAACCTACGTTAGATTTCATAACTAAATCACTACCTTAAACTTAAAAATTCTAATTTCTTCCGTTTTACCAACATTTTCCTTCACTGCTCTGCTCCTATTGATCGTAGCGTGATGAAAAGTATACTATAACCTGACCAGGAGTATGAAGAATAATTGTACCAAGTTTTATCAATATCCGTCAAGTAGTTTTTGTTTCTATAACGAACATACAGACAGACAGACAAAAATTGTACTGATTGCATTTTTGGCATCAGTATCGATCACTAATCACACCCTGATAGTTATTTTGAGAATATATTTCAAGTACAGAATTGACTTGTCTACAGATTTATTATATGTATAGACTAGCTGCTGTGCCCGCGACTTCGTTCGCGTGGCGGATGTTACTTACTTCGCAATTCGATTTAATACTGAAAAATGGTTTTTGAAACCTTATAACAAACATATATACCTACACACGAATTGTAAAATTAACGAACGAACCAAAACCTTTTCAAAAACAGACCTTTACAAAGACAGATCTATGAAGACTGTGTCTAAACTTATACTGAAAGACATGAGCGAACGTCATTCTTTCAAGGAAAATCTTAATACCGATACTGAAAATGAGGTCACAGGCACAATGCCATCAGTTGTCAAATTGGTAAGTTAAAATAAATGACATCGCTTATTTCATCATAACAGCCCATTAATGTCCCACTGCAAGGACGCGCCTCCTCCCGTGACGGAGGGATACTTGGCCTACTAATACCACGTTGGCCAGTCGGATTGGTACAGGGTTTAATTTCAAGTTTTCCTTCATTTTTATTTCGTAAAGATAATATTCACCGATAGTCCCTTAGTCAGTTTTACGCCAATGAGATGGGGAGGTGACATATTGTATTCTTGCTCCGTCACCACACGGATAATCGCTAATTAATTATGAATAAATACATTTTGCACGCCACGTTATGGTGCGGCAGAATTACCTGCCTCGGTGGCGCGGCGGTCGCATTACATGGCTGGCGTGCATGAGGTCGCGGGTTCGATTCCCATGGAGGACAATTGTGATACACAAACTATTGTCCTTAGTCTGGGTGTTCTTTGTGTCCGTTAAATTGATATATTTAAAGGCTAGTGTGAAGACTTATAATTGATATTACACATACGATTCATGGTTAATTTTATTAACATTTAAAAGGAATAACTTATTAATAGCACTTAATAATAAAATAAAATTTATGATTACTACTGGTAACGCCATCTCGTGAACAAAAGAAACGAAATTTAAATTCATTCAACATTGAACCAAATCCATTTTTCATTACCCCTGATTTGTATTGGACTGTTCTAATAAAGAGATCTAGCGATATCTCGAGTATTACTTATCCGATTCCGATTGTTTTATTATAGTATAGATAGATAGATTACCTACTTTAAACTTAATACCTAAAAACTACGTATCTATTTATTTTAATATCTAAAGCGCACTTATTCCGAGAAGAGTCAATAAGAACCACGTCCGTTCGCATTAAGAGTCAATGTGAATGAAATTATATAGATGCACCGGTTGGCCGTTTCGGACGTTAAACAAAAATCAACCGTACAGCCGTACTCATAATGGCGCGGCGACATTTGGAAATTTTCTTTCATCTATATCTTGTGTGTTTAAAAACCGATTTCTATAAAAAAAAATTATGAATAAGGTATTAAAGTGTACTTTTGAAATATGGGAGTTTGAAAATGATATGTCTATGCAAATTACAATATATTTATGTATTTAATACACTGTGAAGAAAACCCTAACGATTAAACACGTTATTGTGGCTAATATATAAAAGATAGATATATACTATTCAGGACTTTTTTGTACATCTTTTGAAGACCATTATTTTTGTAATACATATTTTTGGCGTATGATCAACGTATGCGATGATAAGAGCTCGAACGCGCGTTTTTTCAACCGACTCACTTCAAATTTTTCGTCACTGTTTAGCTCCTATGTGTCTTAGCGTTATGTTATACAGCCTATAACCTGCCCAGGAGTATGGACTACAATCGTACCAAGTTTGGTTAAAATCCCTTCAGTAGTTTTTGACCCATGCGTGCACATACAGACAGACAGACAGACAGACAGACAGACAGACAAAAAATTTATTGATTGCATTTTTGGCATTAGTATCGATCACCATTCATCCTCCAATATTAATTTTTAACATATATTCAATGTACAGAATTGATCTCTCTACAGTTTTATTATAAGTATAGATCAGGACGTTTATAGTACGTGTGTGTACGTTACCTTTACGTCTCGCTTCAAAGTAGTAGCCGAGCAAGGGTCCCTTCCCCGAGGGCGCGTTCTCCCAGCGCAGGCGTAGCGCGGCGGGCTCGGGCGACAGTAACAGCGCGCGCGGCGCCTGCGGACTGCCGGGCTGCGGGCCCGAGCGCACACGCGCTGATCCGACGGCACCCGCTCCACCGCCCTCTGTTACCGCGCGTACACTGAACGTATACTCCACTTCTTCCTCTAGTCCGCCTACTGCTAGACGTGTCTCCGTTACCTTCTGCTTTACTTGCTTGCTGAAACCTGCGGTCAAATTTTTTATTTTATTTGTACCAAAGACATATCATTATTAACAGGTTCCCTGTCCTACTAGTAGACACAATTGTTAAACGATGTAAATGTATCTTATGTTATAAAAAGGATAGTTTTGACATCGGTTTAGATACAAGGGATGTGATACGGCGTTTAACGACATTCATTCTCTACAATAACGGCGCTTGTACACGGTAAGAAAAATCGCCGTGTCTACGCCAGACAAGACAAATCTTCGTGTAGACGTTAAGAATTTTGTCTTTTTCGTACACGAAAACTTTTCTTGTCTTCCGCAGACAAGACAATTCGGAACGTGTACACGCCAGGATTTTTTTCGTACAGTCGTCAGACGGGCGTAGGGCGCGCAAGTAATAACAAGTGTGATAATCAGTGTGAGTTTCCTTTAGTAAAAATGTTAACTAGAAAGCAAACAAGTATGATACCCTACTACACCGCTCCCCGCCCCTCCGCAACAACGTTCGCCGTGTCTTGTCTTGCGCAGACAAGAATATTTTCTTATGCATCGCCGACGCTGTGTACACAGGTCGTGCTTAGAAACGACACGAATTCTTGCGTAGGCCCGGCGATTTTTCTTACCGTGTACAAGCGCCGTAAAGACGATTGCACAAATAATTATCGTGAGTCCATGGCAGCTACTTAAAGCAGTTCAAATTGCGAATTATGCATGTTACGACACGGTCAACAAAAGGACTGTAAGTGACCAACTAAAACACTTATATACGAAGTATATACGACTATCATCATCATCATCATAACAGCCCATAAATGCCCCACTGCAGGGACGGGCCTCCTCCCGTGACGGAGGGACACTTGGCCTACTTATACCACGCTGGCCAGACGGATTGGTATAGGGTTTAATTTCAAGTTTTCCTTCTTTTTACTTCGTAAAGATAATATTTACGGTTAGTCCCTTAGTCGGTTTTTACGACACCCATGGGATGAGATGGGGTGGTGACATATTGTATTCTTACTCCGTCACCACACGGAGAACTATACAAAGTAAAAAACTTGTAATAATTTGTAAATAGTAATAGACTTACGTTCGTTTTGTTCTTCTGTCTCGTAAATGACGTGGTATGATTGTATAAGTCCGTTACGTCGGTACGGTGGGTCCCAGGACACAACAAGACTGTTCATAGTGATGTCCGTGAACGTTATGTTGCGTGGCGCTGAAGGTAAGCCTTGAAGAGTACGGACTAAGACTGCAGTTGATCTTGGTCCATCACCAGCGGCGTTAAATGCTAACACCTAAATAAAAACAAAGAATTTCTTATTAATGTCATTTATTTTATTAACATAAATGAATTATAATTATAAATGAAATTATTTTACAGGTCCGAAACATGTTTTTATTTAATTAAAATATTTACATTACCTGGATTCGATATTGCGTGTATTTGTCGAGAAATACGAGTGAATGTGCAGTAGCTGTCGCGGGGACAACCTCTATTTCTTCCTCAATACGACGGCCCGGCTCCGGTTCTTCAGGGGAATCGGTCACTAAATAGAATATCTGAAATGCAATATAAAATAATTAGTTTAAGTGCCTTGCATAAGATTGTAAGAATCACACACAGAATATTTATTGGGAGACTAATTATTGTTTTGATCCTGAAATTTCTTAAGTCCGCGTCCGCAATCGTCAAGCCATCGAGGCAATATAAAGACTTGAAGATAAAAGCAACAGTATGGGCGAATACCTTGTATCCTAACAGGTCTCCATTCTGCTGATGCCTAGTAGGTGCAGACCAGGCTAGCGTGACCTCAGTGGGCGACAGCGCGCGCGCCCGCACCTCCCTGGGCGCGGCGGTGGGCACGGCCTCGCCCACCCACACGACGGCGGGCGTGCCGCCTGGACCTGAGCCCTGGGAGTTTATTGCGCACACGCTGATCTCGTAGTTGCGGTCAAGTGCTAGGTCCTTTAGCACTACCTCGAAGCTCTGGTGAAAAAATATTTGCATTGACATTATAATGAAACTATCGCGCTGTTTGAATTACAATTATAAAATAAAAGTCGATATTTATCTGCCCGAAGTTAATATTTCCATCAAAATTAGTACAGCTGTTTTGGAGATTACAAGAACAAACAGACGGACAAAAATTTTCATCGATGTCGGGTATATGTTGGCAAGTATGTATTAAAAAGCTCATTGGATGTTACAAACATACACTTAAATTTTAAATCAAATAAAAAACCAAAAAACATACAGCAGCGTTATTACCTTTATTTCTGGCACTTCCAACTTCATAGTTTGTTGTAAGCCATTAGGAAAATCAGTGAGTGGTTGATATTTGACTAGGTAGCGACCGGAGCCCGTGTCCCCGCTCCAATGTACGTCACCTAACGATGACCACTGCACGCGCACACTACTCGGAGTTATTGGCACCACGTGGAGATTCTCTACCGCTTTACTTGGAGCTAGATGAGAAAAATTGTTCGATTATTATTATAACTAGTGGGTTAATTAATGTGAAGTTGCATGGAAAGCCAGTTGACGTCTAAACTAGGGGCTAGAGGGAAAATTTATTGCAAATAAATTATGTATAGTAGCTACACAACTTACATATTTCATAAACATTAATCTAAACATAAATCTATATACAGAAACTTGAATCTATATTTTTATTTCACTTCATCATATCATAATCATAACAGCCCATTAATGTCCCACTGCAGGGACGGGCCTCCTCCCGTGATGGAGGGATACTTGGCCTACTAATACTACGCTGGCCAGACGGATTGGTATAGGGTTTAATTTCAAGTTTTCCTTCTTTTTATTTCGTAAAGATAATGTTTACGGATAGTCCCTTAGTCGGTTTTTACGACACCCATGGGATGAGATGGGGTAGTGACATTTGTATTCTTACTCCGTCACCACACGGAACCACTTACTCACTTACTTTTAGGAATTTGTTAAATTTCTTTTATCATTTAGGATGATGAGTGCTTCAAGGTGGGTCACATAGGTCACACAACTAAAAATGTTTTTCAGCGTTTACAAAATGTATCTACTACTATTTCAACTTTTAGATTTAAAACAAATTATTTTCTTTTTTTGCTGAATACTCGTGTTAAACAAGAAATTAGCTTAAATTGAACACTTACCAGCTGGCAAAGTACGCACTGTCTCAGTAGCATTGCTATATCGGCTGGGCCCAATATCGTTTGTTGCTCTAATTCTAAACTGGTAAGCAGTGTAAGGCTTTAAGCCTCCTGCTGAGTATGTCGTCACGAAAGGATCAACACGCTCTGGTATTGTTTGCCAAATACCTCCGTCTTCTTTCTGTTGTACGGTGTAGTACCTAATAATACAAGAAAATAAAATCATATAAAAATGGAAATTTTTGTTTTGATTTGAAGCGGAATTTTATTTGCAAAAGATTTTTAAAAACAAACTACACTCAGAACTATTGTGGATCACATTATTAATGGTTGTGCACGGCATTCGCATACCGCAGCCATCTACCACTTAAACTTTACCTCAACGGTGCATATCCATCGTCGCCGGGTGTCCATGAGAAGGTAATATGATCTGATTGTACTTGTGACGGCGCTACGTTTGGTCTTGGCGGGGGCGCTGGTGCTTGTCGGTTAGACGTCGTAAGTACCAATACACGTGCAGTCGCACCCCAACCTACTCGAGTCTGAGCTCTTACGCTAAACTGGTAGTAATGTTCTGATTCTAATTCTGTTGCCCTGTTGAAATTAAAATTTATTAGCATAAAAATATGGTTCAAGATTACAATATGTCACTATTAATAATAAATATTATAAAATGTAAACGGATAAATAACGCGACTTGCAATTAACCTTAATTATGATTGACGTTTTACATATTTTCCCCTTGCCGTGGTCTCAAGCTGACTTGCGGTCAGCAAAACATAGGTAAATACATGCATTGGTCTCACGTTTTAATTATTTTTTAACATTTACAATCATGCCACGCGATAGTTGAAAATTTATAATACCTAACCAAGTATTGTATGACATTTTCTCAAGTCTTGGACGTCACATAATACTACTTTGTATAAAATATTACGTACAACTAAAACATAGCACTAGTAGTTTATTACCCACTCAGAATTTGTCAACACGAAAATAGTTTTCGAATACAACATTGTGGCCAAATAATAAAATTCAAATTTCAAATTACTTTATTTCATAAAATGTATTACAAATTGTTTGAAATCGTCGTTTACTTAAAATTGAAGCTACAATTAAAATTATAGATCGACACAGACAAACGCTACAGCACTAAAAAAGCCGCGTTGTATTGTCCAATGTAAATTAAAGGAGAAAAATAAAACCAATCTACTACTCGAATCTACTTGTCTGTCTGTGTTGATCCATAAATTCCAGTTTCCAAATGGTAGGACCAATGAGAAGAAACCTGGCAAAGAAACTCATGGCAGCTCTTTTAAAATTCGTAATAGATGAAGTGCATACATTTTATTCAACCAGCTAAAGATGAATACGAGACACTTGTGTAAATTTACTATCAGTCTCTAGGGTCCATGAGTCTTCTCTATATTATATTATAGTGGATGCTAAACAGGAAGAAGACATTCTTTCGTATGTACAATAGTGTTTGGGATGAGATTTGTAAAAATATTATTTCCTTGAATGTACTATGTAACTGTGTGCCTAATATGGATAATGCCCTCGGTAGATTCTTCTTCGTCATTTATTTTTTGACACACATTACAATACTATTACTATATAATACCTAGGTTTGGTATAAATTATTGCAATCGTGCCCCGAGAAACTATTAATTTAAGTAGTAGTATTATATAAAATTAAAAATGTGTTATGTAACTATGCTTGATTATGAATTGTTTTTAAATAAACAAAATTATTATAAATATTTTCGTAATTTACCTGAACGTCCGGTCTGACGGCAGGAACTCTCTCGAGAAATTATGTAGTGTACTGCTATTTAGATGATAAATAACTTTGTAAGCCAGAATTTCTCCGTTGGGGTCTTCAGGTACGTCCCAAATTATACGCGCTGTTGTGAACGTCACGTCCGGAAATGAAACGTTAGACGGTCGACCAGGAGCTGAATTCAAAACAGAGTTAATTTTGTAATCGTTGATGTTTTTTAATTTATACCGAATTAAAATGCGATACGGCGTAAAAATACAGAAGTTTACCACCCGATCTCATTCGGTGGTTATCGCTTTAATTCGTTGAAAAACTTTGCAAATATTTGTTTTTTTTATTAAAATGGAGGATCTTTATTTAAACCTCTTTATTTCATAAGAAGAAAATATTCTATGCAAATAAATTGTAACGGTCAAAATGGAAACATGGAAAGGATATTAAGCAACCTTGACTGTCAGTCCTAGATAATAAACTAACAATATAGGTACTTTATCATACAAGTTTACGTCAGCATTGCGAAGATAAAGTGTTTTAAACAAAGTGTATTCTTAATATGTGAACAAAAGAACAACAATATACTTACTATCATCAATAGTCCTCACTGTAACAGGTGGATCACTCAAGGCACCGTCACCCAGCCTTGTATAACCCAACACTTGTATTTGATACACGACATACTTTCTCAACTCAGTCAATGTTATCGTATGAGTCTGATTGGATGGTACAGCTTGACATTCAACCTTCTTCTGTTCTGGTCTAGGCGGAGGAACTACAGCGGCATAGCATACTTTATATCCTTCTATTAAACCATTCTGTTCTGACGGAGGAATTTCGCCCCAGAGTACGACTATCGTAGTCGAAGAAGTTGCATTGGCTGATACGTTCATTGGTCCTCGTGAAGGTACTATGCAAAAAGAAAAAAAAAATTTAGTAAAATATATTATATTCCTCACACATTAAACAAAACCCTAATATAGTACAGCAACATATTTTTTTTACACCGCTACTTATTGACGTACATACGCATAAGGACCAAACAATTTTTGCATTTCGTTTGGTTACAATATTTATATAAGAACATTAAGAAATTCGTTTTAACACGTTGATACAAAACATGTGCGTAAAAATCAGTACCTACTCTATTATTAGACCAATTGCCTTATGAGAGTTATTTTGTTTCTTTAAAAATTTTAGTCATTTCAATAAATTGTCAATCTACCTCTACATGTGGTTAAAAAATTACATACTCGTAGTCCGTAAGGCGTGTTTGAGGGGGCGTTTTTATACATGTTTAACCTAGAATTAAACTGTTGAATTAAATCAACTTAGAATTAAACTGTTGTTTTATTGGGAGTAAAATAGAGGTAACAACAATTTTAGGATTTTATTTTTTCAGGCATTAAATGATTTAATATTTTATACTTTGTGTAAAGTAATATCATATGATTTACCTGCTTCTCTAGTTCTTTCCATAGCAGTAGGACTTGCAGCCGAAGTCCCTACTTCGTTGATAGCTGTCATTTTAATTTCGTATAACGACCATTCTTCTAAGTTAGAGAGTATGTGAGA
Source organism: Schrankia costaestrigalis (assembly GCA_905475405.1). Taxonomy (NCBI): domain Eukaryota; kingdom Metazoa; phylum Arthropoda; class Insecta; order Lepidoptera; family Erebidae; genus Schrankia; species Schrankia costaestrigalis. The sequence goes on from FR997832.1 coordinate 11,373,227, forward strand.
ATTGGCAGTGTGGTCTTCTATTATACTGTACAGAGTATCGTTGCTGCCGCTTTTAGTGTAGGTTATGTTATATCCTTTTGGATTGCCATACCATTCGCTTTGTTGTAAAGGCTGTAAACAAATTAAATAAGATTGTAACATGTAGACTTCATAAACAAAAATATTATTTTAGTATTACTTACTACTTTTTAAACTGAGGAAATAAGAAAAACTTAATTAATTAAATTATTATGTTTTTTTTTTCGTAGTACTTTTTCATTCTTTTACATGTAAAATAATTCAACTCTTAAATAATTTATTTCCTACTAGCTGATACCCGCGACTTCACCCGCGTTGTATAAGTAGCTTAAATGTACTATACCCTAAACTACCTATATTCCAAATTTAATCAAAATGCATTCTGTAGTTTTTGCGTGAGAGAGTAACAAACATTACACCTGTATCAATTTTTACAATACCAGTGTAATAATGTATTGAAATATCTACGACTATAAAAAGAAAAAAAAATAGAAATAAAAAATACTTATTGAGTTTTACGAAAGATACTTACAATCCATCGTACACGTAAGTTAGTGGCGCTGACAGCTCTTACTGTCATATTCTTTGGTGGATGTTGTGGTGGTGCTTGAATAGTCTGGAACTCTTTACAAGGCTCCGACGGTGGTGAAGAACCAACAACATTTGTAGCTATTAATCTTAGTCTGTATGTTGTGAAAGGGTTTAAATCTGTCACATGTATGGATTGAGCATCGGGAGCGCTTACTTCGTAAATTGTTACCCAAGATGAATTGCGTGCTGTTTGAGCCTGAAATAGTTTAAAAATGATTATACATATTTGATTTCATTGCTTAACAAGAACAAGGCATAACTACTAATTATTTTTCTAGAAATGTCTCTACTTAAGTAACTTTAAGATATTTTAAACTTACACCCGATGAAAGTAAACATGCGGACTAATAAAATTACAAATAAATCCGTAAGTTCCAATAAAGAAGTAACATGTAGCAGTAACTAATGTAGTTAAGAAAAAAAAAAGTTTATTAAATTCTGTTGTGATTCATACTTGAACAGTCCAGAGTGAGATAGACGAATTGCCGTCGAATCCTTGTGTGAACTGCAGGAGCACAGAAAATGCTTCGATGTTCGAAAGCGCGAGGTTACGAGGCGCGTCTGGTAGCACAGGTTCAACACCGGATTGGATGGTAGCGGTCCTGGGTGGACCTTCGCCAACACTCGTCATAGCTCGTAGCCAAAATTTATAGTGGGTACTGGCCTGAAATTATTTTATATTAATAATAATTAAGAAAATGCACCTTGTTTATGATATATAAAATAATAATTTGATTCACACATCGCCATACCCTATATAACTCTATATTAAACAGTACTTGTACTATGAGTCTTGACAACGGATAAACATTCTTAAATAATTTTCTTTTTGTAAATACATACATATTATAAATGGAAAACACCCAGACCAATAGAAACATTCACGTTCACGCACACAAAGATTTGCATTGAGTAGAAATCGCGCTACAGAGGTCGTCATATGTTTTATAACAAATTTTATTATTTACACCCATCCGTTTAGAGTGATAAAACTGTTTTAACCTCTACAAGAGAATGTAAAATGTCATCTCTCTAACTAAGCTGAATATATTTTTCAACTCCTCAACATACCTGTAAGTGTTCTACTTTAATACTGGTGACATTTGGAGGTAAAGCTTCTTCTTTGTATGTGTCATTATCTTCCTTTATTTGATATAACAATTTATAACCAATAAGTATTCCATTTGATTTTTTGGGTGCGCTCCAAGATACTCTAACGGCTCTATCTGATATGTCATCAAATAAAAGATTTCCAACTTCGTCGGGTACTAAAAAGTTTCGTCATATTACATTAATATTTAGTTAGCAAAGTATATGAAAAATATAGTAACATACCTATTAATATGTATAGTATCCTCTAATCAATTAAAATTATAAACGAACTTACTGTCTTCTTTCGTCCTCACTAATACATAATCGCTTTGAGGTCCATCTCCAGGCTCAGTGAAACATAACACAGTTATATTGTACTCAGTGAATTTTTCAAGACCACTTATTATTGCCGATTGTTCAGTTAAAGGATCCAATAGATTAGGTGGGACACTAACTAGCTTTTGTTCTATATTAGTCTGTGCTTTATCGTCCCATATCCAAGCTTCCATTTTGTAACCCTAAAATAAATATTATTAAAAATTAATGCTCTCGACCTTGTATATTGCTTAGTCTATAGAATATTGCAGAAACTATACAAAAATGATTTACACTAGTTTAGATTTACAAAGACCACGACATTGCAGCGAATATATACAAAACGTACCTGATTAATTCCATTGATTTTCTGTGGATTAGGTGGAGTCCACCAGACGGTTATTGCGGTCGAGTTAAACGCCTCACACCGTACATTATCAGGAGCTGCTTCCGGTATACCTTCTTTGGTTTTAATAGTATAACTGTCAGAGAAAATACCAACTCCCTTATCGTTATACGCTGCGATTTGAACATTGTAGTCTTTCCAAGTAATTAAATCCTGTATAAGGTAGTTCCTCTGTGCTTCATTAGTAATATTCTGATTTGTCCATGGACTATTATCGTAGCCGCGTAGTCTGTATCTTATTACATATCCTAAGATATGACCATTTCTATGTTCTTCTAGTGGAGGCTGCCATTGGGTGATAATTTCCGATGATGAACGGGCAGAACCCATAAACCCAACAGGCGGACCCGAAGGTGCTAGAAAGTATTTCATATTTTTAAAAAAAGTTAATAAAAAGTATTATTATGTAAACTATATACGAGTATAACGTGCCGCAAATTCAATTTTTCAAACATGCAATTTATTTCGTATCAATGTAGGTAGTAAATGGTTTTACTAATTTTCTATTAAAATATAAGATTAATGGGTATTTTTATATGGTCTCATTCTTCGACCAGTGAAAATAGGGAAATTAAATATTAACCAATAATTTAGTGTAATTTTGTATACACATGCAATTTCGTCGTGACACAGTTTATATAACTAACATTTAGCTGATTGGACAATTCACATTACATGCAGACAAAACACGTATAAATGCAACAGAATTCATTGTTTCTTTATAACAAGTAATCTTGAAAACTTTTACTTAATATAGCGAATTGGATCGAAGCTTAACTCATGGGAATATTTCAAACAAATCAAAATGCGGCAAATGCAATGTCATGAATAAAGAAAAAAGAATACATCATCTACTTTTGTCCTGCATACCTTGGCAGCAGATAAGATCACTGGCTGCTTGATAGCAAAGAGAATACATTTTATTACAATTATACTTTCGTGAACATACATAAAAATACGAAGTGCTGTATTAATGGTACATGTAGTGTTTTTCAGTCGTAGTGTAGTTTTAAATTATGATAAATTTATTTGTTAATTTAGTTGTAGTAGAATTAGTTATAGTTATTAAAGATAGTTACCTTCTTGAGGCAGAGTTAAGACGTCTGTTGGATCAGAAGCAGGTCCCTCGCCTACAGTATTGACAGCTGATACTCTAAATTGATAAGATGTCGCCGCTTTTAGACTAGTTAGGAGAACCCACCGTTGATTAGCGGACACATTTACCGGCTCCGTTACCCAATTGAGTAAAGGGTCAGGTGTCGGACCTGCGTTAAAAAAAATTAATTTGCAATTAATGCTACGAGACATACATAAACTCTTTTAATTTACCGTTTAAATTTCTTACCGAATTCTGGGACAACTCTTCTTTGTACAATGAATTTTTGTATCGGTGAATTTCCGTCGAAGCCTGGTGTCCATGTTACGTTAACAGCTCTTTGAGAAACAGCTTCTACTCTTACGCTGCGTACATTTGTAGGTGCAAAAGGTAGTTCGATAACAGATAAAAGTGCGTGCCTTGTATGGTTTCCCCCGGGTGAAGTGACTACACATGTGTATTCACCCGCGTCACTGGCACGCACTGCTTGCACTTGTAGTGCCCCATCTGCAGACACCCACACACGAGAACCAGCTGTCATTGCTCTGTAAGAATAAAACAAGCCTTGTTGTACATCCTGAATACAAAGCCCACATTCATAAAACAATTTTTGAATAAAACTTACTGTTTGTTGTGGAACCAATCAATATTGTATTTAACATTCGGGTCATTCGATACCTTGCATTGTAGTGTCGCTGTGTGACCCAATAATACGCGTGTGTCCACAGGTGGAGCAATTATTTGTGTTCTCACTGGAAGAATAGTATTATTTTAAAATAATTTAATATAATAGTTTCAAATTCATAAAACTACAAAGGGTTGTACTGTGTACTGAGTTGATTTAATAAAATTATGTGAAAAAATTCTTTGCTTTTCCTGTAACTGTTTGTTTTGAGTAGCGAAACTGTATTTTTCTGCATTGAAATATATTTTAGAGACACGACTCATCCTCAAGTTGCATTTTGATTAAACGTCTTTTTATAAAAGCGACATTTTGTAAATGGGTATGTTAGTTTCTTTTTTACGCTCAAAGGGCAGGCCTCTACCTGTATATGTATATAAAGTTTGATGCAAACGTAGCTGACACAATGCTCTTCATCTCAAAAAATATATAAAGCTCCCGTCATATACTATTTATTAATGACATACAATACGAAGCTACAGCAGCTAGTAGAAAAAAAATGTTCGAAACAAAAATATTTGTTATACTGTGTCAAGGTAAAATTTCTTAGTATCGACACGCCATCGCTATTTAACTGAAAGTGAATGACAATTGATAATAATATTGTAGATAAAAGCTATCTTATCGAAACAAGTGAGTTTGTAAAATCGTAAGTTAAATAATAGTTTTTTCTATAAATAAACGCCTGTAACGTTACTTAGTTTAAGCGCAAGTTTGCCAATACTTAAATGTTCTAAAGCTTGTTTAAATAAATTTTAAGTTATGCATATTGAAATGATAAAAGAAGAAATGCTCTAATGAATTCTCTGTTTATACTGCATTTTTCATACATTATAGTACTAAAATTTTTCTTTTGTTGTTGATGTTAATAAATATGCAATATGTGAAGTAATACCTAGTATGCTGAGGTAGGCCTCTCCAGATACATTGCCAGCATCGTTCGATCTCATACACGAGTATTTTCCGCTGTCAGCAGTCGTAGTACTAGTTATTAACAGATCACCTTCTTCTAATGTTTGAATTCTTCCTGACAGATTTATTATTAAGGAATCTGCAATATTAATTTATAATAATCATTTGAGAATGGTTAACTTTTATGAACGCTAAAAATAAAAATTAACCGGTCAAAATTTTCTTCTTTAACTTCATAATTAGGCGTTACTTATTCAAAAGGCAATTAAAGGGTTACGAAAAAGTTTATTATAATAACAATATTTAAAAAAAATCGGAAAAATCATTAAAGTAAGTCAAATTAATTGACTGAAGTTATGATCGTTTGAGATAAATAAATTTCTAAAAAAGAAAGCATAAGAAGTAAGTGTAACGAAAAATAAATTTAGTTCTTTATTTGTCTAGAGTACCATAGTATTTTACTTCATGGTGCATAAAACCTTATTTCTTGGGTATTACATAAGAATTACATCCTTTATTTTTCCAAGTATGTAATTGGGGTGTTATATTTTTAAAACTTATATTTCATAAAATGTTACTACTTATGTATGTAAAAGTTATGTAAAATGCTGACTCCATTTTATAGCTGGTCAATCTACTTTCGAAAATAATTTCGCGTAGTATTAAAACGTAACTTATGACACATTTACTAACCATTAAAGTACCAGGTAACATTGGGGTTCGGTGCTCCGATAGCTCGACACGTGATGGTCGCGTCCTTGCCATCAAGAACTGTCAGGTTGGCTGGCGCACTCTGCATTATGGGCGGGGACGCTACAAGCCACACGCACTCTAGTTAGTACATACTAATACTAGCGGATTAAGTTATACTCTACGACATACCATTATTAATAATGTTAGTATAAAAATAAACACTGTGATTGTTTTATATTATTTGTTCTGGAAAAGAATATTTAATGTCATGTTGATGAAATATTCAGCTACATATTGCTGGGTTGATAATAGAATAGAAGTACCTATTTCGACTAAAACATTTGATTTTTAAATATTCTAATCCAGGTCTGATGAAAACGTGATAAAGGCACATGCAATTATAATAATGTTAATTAAAAATATCAAAAAGGTAAATGCAGCATGCATTCAATAAAATACTAACTACCGATACTCAAATAAATATTATACTATTTATAAACGTAGTTACAACTAATCGGAAATGTAACATGTTTTTACTAAAATTGAACTTAGGTATGAACAAGATATTAATGTAGATACAATCCTTTTAAATGTTTCAATACCGTAGTGTGAACACTTAGTAAACTGCGCAGGTGTACGTAGACCCACTATTATTTTACTGGTTGAATGAATTTTTAAAAGGGATGCGTATTAAATTACTACGTTTTATACGCACTTCGTAACGTATACAAGCGTTACTGTTCTACTTCATTGGTTTGGCTGCAGTTCTTTAAATCAGATACATGATCACAGGACGTTTTAGACATAAATTTAAGTCTAAATAAATAAAGATTGTTTAAAGTTAATTAATTACTACGAAACAAAATAATTTGTTATCAGAAAATAATCTACTTAAATTTTACAATATTGTGTATGTCTAATTTAAATACACGTCATAATCACCTAAGGTACCTAAGGGGATACACAACATTTATAAAGCAATCATCACTCAGTGCTGAAAAACAAAATAATTGCTATAATATTTGTACGTGTTGTTTAAAATGACAACAATTCTTACTGCCGCCGGTGTCAAATCTGAACGTTTTTGCCTTTTTATCTGAGGTCCTCATTCTTATTAACTTCATGTGACTGCGAGGTAACCGCCTATTGTCCTTCACTGTACGATGAGTAATTAGTTAGTAGCATTGTTGCTTTAACTAAATACATAATGTAGTTATCTCGAGAAATAGTTTGTAAAGCGGAGTTACACAGTTCCAAAATTAAGGGAACGCAACAATTAAATATACAATGTTATCCACTGAATACAAACAACAATAGCGTTGGATTAAATCTTCGTACACGATAAATATTTCTTCAATATACTTATTTAGTAGAAATATACAAGTAAACTTACTTTTAATTTTTAACCAAGTGTAGATGGATGATTCTCCAGCTTCGTTGCTAGCAATACATTGATATATTCCTGTATCCTCCATTTTTAGATTGTTAATAACAAGTGAACGGTCGACTTCCACACGATATCTACCGCCGCCGTCGTCAACATCTTGATTATCAAATTCTACAGCATCAGCCCCGACGCTAGCAATTTTCTTTGCATCCTTATACCACGAAATACCAGGTAAAGGTATACCTTGAACGTTACAATCTAAAACGATTGTACTTCCAAATTCGCCGAAAGTTTCCGACTTTAAATTAGATAAGAACACTGGTTTTTCTAATACCGTAACGTAAGCAGACGCTGTTACAGTTGCATAGCCCCCAGTTTTTAATCTTGCTTGGCAAGTGTACTGTCCGGTATGCGTTAAGTTAGCCGATATAAGAGTTAAAGTTCTGTTCCACTGGTCGTTTAAGTCAAATGTGATTCCGGCTAGGTCTATCATTATGCCATCCTTAAACCATAAAGTTTCCAATTCATGTAACGGCCTTGCGTTAGCGATACAATATATACTGGTATATTCTTGACCTTTTATTATTTTTGTGTCTTCAGGCTTTATGATTATTTCTGGTGGGATTTCTTTGTAATCATTCCCGTATACAGTTAACTGAATAAAAGGGCTATTTTCTTCTTTCCCCAGTTGTGTATTTATGGCACGTACTCTGAAATGTATAATTATTTTCAAATCACCTATTAAACGTGTCATCCCAATGTTTAATAATATTACTTTATAAATTTAAAATGTAGCCAAGACTTACTTTATGTACGTTTTGGAACACGACTTCGTTAGACAAACAGGTAATTACGAAATACTTTGTTTACTAATGGCTAACGCAGAGTAGGACGGCATGGCAAAGTATTTTAATTTTTACTAATGGAAATTCAACCGTACTGTTACAGAAATACGACATAAATTGCTATGCTTTAAAATGATGCCGCGGCATCGAAAGGGATTTTTCAATGCCGCGGCATCATTTTAAAGCATAGCAATTTATGTCGTATTTCTGTAACAGTACGGTTGAATTTCCATTAGTAAAAATTAAAATACTTTGCCATGCCGTCCTACTCTGCGTTAGCCATTATTTGATAATTAATTCGCTAATAATAATGTGTTGTGGTCGTTTCATCTCAAGCGCGACCACACTACTGTAGAAGAACGCCCTATTAATACTAATTTATACACACCTGTATGCTTTTTCATCTTCATGTGAGGTACACAGTATGACCAGTTCATGTTTATCTGTCACTGCATATTTTTGGTCATATCGCAGAGCACCATGCTCATCTTGCCATATCACTGATGGTGGTGGCTCAGATTCGATTTGCGGGAAAGACAGTATAGCCGCCTTACCAGATTCAACATTAATAACTTTGTCAACAATATTTTCAAATATTCCCATATCTGCAAATTTGTTAAGCGATAAGTAAGAGTAACAAACTTAATGTTACTTCTAGTGGTTGTGAGTAAAAAACTTCCTTTTGTGAATAGTTGTGCTGTACAGGACAGTAGACACATTTTTTCCAAGATTATTTTGTACACACAACAAAGACATGCATGTACAAAGAGACGTATGAAAGTTTACTTACACGCGACGACAATGTTGTTCTTTTCGCTGAATATTGCTCCGACGTCATTTTTCGCTATACACTGGTAAGCTCCGGCATCCTGCCGCTGGGTATTGTGAATCTTATAAAACAGCTCCGATGAATAATCAGTAAGCGGAACTCTATTTCTTAACCACCTATACATAGGTTGCGGTATGCCTGTAAAACAAATGTTTTGTAATCGTGGGAACGTTAATATCGTGTAGGTACGGTAAATTTAAAATTGATTAAATTCTTACCTATTGCTGAACATTGTAGGATTTTTGTTGTGCCTTCTCTGACTACGCTGTTTGAAGATGAAGGTTGCATACTAAATCGAGGCGGTTGCATTTGTACTGAAAAAGAAATTGAGAATTAGCCAAGGTTATGTGAAACTAGCCAATTATGGTTTTTGTATTAAACAAATAATTGCAACAATCCCCTATTTCTAAACAACAACCGAGGTAATCGCGCCAATATAGTGGAACAGATCGATGGGGCTAGTGACCTATGTAGTAAAGGGCTATACATGTACTGTTAACTTGTAAAACTACTAAGTATATTTAAAGCGTTTGATTACCATATTTTTTTTAAATGTAAGAAAATTCTGAGCAACCTTAATTAAATGGTACATCGTCATTATTATACAAAGATATTTAAGGGGAAACAATTCAATCGCAATTCCATACAAACAAAGAAAGTTAATTCCTCCTTCATTAGATAATAAATACTCAAAACTAAAGATGATATCGTTTTGTCTCGTTATTATCTAGTCTTATTGATTAATAAAACAGTAAAAAAAATATTCATTTACAAGTTATGAGGCTTCAAAGTTCATAATTCTATGCACATTTTATGACAACTTTTAGCGTAATAAAATAGGATTAAACGTTTATAAAGGTAAATATATTTTGGGAGTAGGAATAGATTATTTATTCGAAAATTCAAATAATTTTATATTGACTAGATACATTCTAAAGTTTGTACGCAATTACCTTTTTCCCAAAACCATTTTAGGAAATTTTACCGTGCTCGTTTCCGCCATCGACATCTTGCATCTCGCCTCCACTTTCTGCACCCCTCGGGTCGGCGGAGGGGAGGTACGACAGCGAGCCGACCGTCGTCGAATGTTACCGATTTTTTTTTTTTAAACTTCATTAAACTTTAATTTATTTCATTTATGACAATTACGTATCGCTTGCCAGTAAGAAGTTTCGTAATTTCTTTTATCAAAGAGATCAAATTATTATCAGATGCATAACCAGTTAAATAAAATACCTACATCAGTGACATTCTTGACTAAAATCAACTGTCAAAATTCACCTTTTAAATATTACAATAGTCAATAGAGCATAGCTAAGGCTGTCACATCGCACAAACTGTATTTTTTTTTGTAATTCATTTTGTATTTTTTTTTAAATATTTACGTGACTCACCCCCGCCCCGGTATCTGAATGACTGATCAAGTATCATTTCTTGTCAACTATCATTTCCAGATTTTATGATTATTATTTATTTTTAACCGACTTCAAAAAAAGGAGGAGGTTCTCAATTCGGTTGTATTTTTTTTTTGTGTTTGTTACCTGATTTCTCGAAAACGGCTAGACCGATTTGAAATTTTTTTTTTTTGTTCGTATGGGTATGCTTCCCATTTGGTCCCATTGTCAAAACTATAGATGATATCGTTTTGTCTGATCTGGATCTGAATGACGGGATCCCAGAGAAATCGAGGGCATCTCTTGAAAATTGTAGGGACGCATTGTGTAAAATCTTGCCATACATGTGCATCTCTGACGTCACTACGAAATAATCAAGAGTTAGAACTGGTCAGATCCTGGAGACCACCGAGAGTCGAGGGAACACCTCAACGGCATATAGCAGCTACCTTGTGTTTGGGCTTATTTTAATTGTATTGATGAAAACTTTACACAACTTTACACAAACATGATCTTATGATGAAGACAACTGCAGAAATTTATTTAATACTAATCTTAGAAATTGTAATCAGCATGGTTTTTAACCGACTCCTGTTGAAGTCGGTTTTTTAATTAGAAAATTATATGATTTTTCTTCTTTTTTTTTAAATCCAGCTAAAATTAACTTCATGTACTGTATGTGAAGTAAGATATTATTGTGTACTGTATGGAACCCCTATTAACGATGCACGGTCTAAAAAAACTGCCTCAAGAATAAACAGTTTAACTTAAAAAAAAAAAAAAATATAATGTTTTACGGTGTCATACCTACACCACTTACAAGATAAATTGATGTCTAGCTTGGTGTGTCTTCCGCAACCAAACTTACAATAAAATATTTTTTAAAAACCCATTTTAGTTATCTTTATTTACTCCTGATTTATTACTTTTTAGGTAACTACCTACAGCTAGTATTAGTGTCAACCCTAACAATCAAGAAGAACAATATTTATATTTTGAACGACATTTTGATTTGTAATAAATACAATCGAGCGCGTGTGCGTGTGCATGTTCCTTACTGCTTTTCTATGAGTTGTTCTCTTTCTCACGCGACGTTTGGTGAAACAACAATGTTTTAGGCTTCGCCGACAGCTGAGTTGGTTTTGACAGAATGAGCCTTCTTAAGTGTGGAAAATCAAATTGTTTAACACTAATGTCAATGTCCGACATTGTTATGACAATTAAATACAACCATTCTAATGTATTGTCAAGTATTGTGTATACGACAATCATTTCAACCATTTGAAGAACATTAACGGAGGCATAGTTATTATTGACCATCTATATCAGAAAGCGACTGCGGTCACAACATTGCGGCATTTTTAACATCAATCACTACAAAGTGTTTCACGTCGTAAGCGAAAGGTCGACAAACTTAATTTTAATTACCTCCTTTGAGGAATATTTTATATACCCTATATTCAGTTGTAAAACATAACGAACTGATTCTACAAACACTATTTAACACTTGTTTTATTTGTAAAACTGATTAAGTAGAGTAATAGCACTACCCAGGTAAGCATTTTCAAATGTACATAGTAGAGATAAATCCTTTACGTTTAAATAAACCATGTTCTAACTTTACACCGAAATAGTATTGAGTACTTTAATAAACATACGGATAAAAATACTCACCCTGTTTAGGTGTAATAGGAAATGGAAATAGATAAATTCACTGCTACTTAAAGAAGCTGTTGAGAGATAACTAACTCTAAAGAACAATTTAGTTTAATTCATTACTTTTTTCGAGAGTAGAGTTTCGGCTAAAGAATTTTACAAATAAAATCCTAATAGATGACACTTATTTAGCATTGATTGAAACATATAGTTGACCTCTATACGAGACTTATCCTAAACCCTTGTCCTTAGTAACTATCCCTTTGGGATCATTAAGCTGAGCACGTATAAATTCTGGAGAATCTTTTTCATGTTTAGAAAATCCGGCGTGATCGTGACAAATACACATGTTTAGGAAAAGTCACAAGGGCAAAATGGTTTTAATGAAAACTTATTTTCTTAAAAGAAACACAGTTGCTTTTAATTTAAATGTACGTACCTAAATACCTATAGGATATCGGAAGGGAAGAGTTAGTAGAAGGTAGACTTAAATTATTTCCATTTTTGTAAAGGTTATCCATAGTCAATAAGGATTCACGAATGAATGTAGTATGCATGGACACTAAAAAAGGATAATTCGTTCAGACATAGTACGATTTATTAGTTCCAAATAAGTACAAACTTCAGCTTTCAAATAATCAGTTGACCAAATAGTCTTCAAGACAATGTACGGGCATACGGGTCAATTGATGGTAAATGACAGGAAAGGGAAGTGTGGGGTTTAAGATAGCTCGGTACTTTTATATAGACGAACAACGGGCTAAGAATACACAATGAGAACGCCATTTCATCAATTGCCTTTAGTGGAGTTATACGATGCCCAAAGCGATGATAAAAGGATAATATTATTTTAGTTACATATCAACCAGTTATACATATACGAGTAGTAGCTCCACGTAGCTCTGCGACCAGTAGCAGCCGAATGTCAATGATATAAATATGTTGCAAAAACTAACAAAACTCTAATGAACAACTTTTAAGCTGTAATTATAAGAAGTTAATTATAATATACATTAACCCATTTAGACCTACCGTATCACATACGATACGGTAGAATTAAAAAAATCTTGCAGACTACCTACTACTAGGTTTCAATTTTTACAACACGTTTTATTATCTTTACTTAGTGCTCAACATTATAAAAACTTTCTTTTTGCTAAAAAAAATGTAAAAGGCTGTTTTTTGAGTTGATGAAAATTGAGATTTGGAGATGGTTTCACCGTAATGACATCAAAGAGGTAATATAAGATTTTTTTTCAACATAGGTAATCTTTTATGTCACTAAATCACATGCTAGAATATGTGGCTACATAATAGGCATATATATTAGAACCATTACGTTACAGAAGTGGTACTTTTCAGGTTTGAAATCTGGTGTATCCTATACGATACAGTAGGCCTATGAGTATTCAAATTTTACGGAATTATAAGTGATTTTTCTAACTGTGTTTACTTTTCTGTTTCTGGTCTTTGACGTTAGAAGACATAATTACGATGTTAGAGGATGTAGACACAGAATGACCTGACTGGGGAACCGAATTTTTTTTTATCACCACCTAATTATCTGGTGGTAATATAAGAATCTTTGTCGGCGAGTTCAGCATTGGCTACTGAACTTACTGATGAAGAAGGCAAGGATATTGTACTAAAGAAATGAAATGGAAACGAGCCACCTCTGTGTTCCAGGAAAGATCTCCTTTGGAACTAATTCATAAGACTACACGGTATGCACAGCAGCTAAAACAGAAGATAATGATATGCCAGTCACATCTGAAACCCCAATATAATCAAAACATGCGAGGAGTTGATCGTTCTGATCAGAATACATCGACGTACCGAACAAGCATCCGCGGAATGAATAATTGTCATAATAGTATGGCCCATATTGCTACAGTGCATTGATAAGGCTGTACATAAAGCTTGGTTTTACTCTGGAAGGATAACGGCGGATCATAAGACCTCCTAACTTAGGCGTCGGATTACCATCGTTGTTATTGAAGAGAATATAACTCGACAGAGACATGGACCAAGCCAAGATGTAAGATACGATGGCAAAGACTATTTTGTTCTCGAGCAGAAGGCTTAAACAAGGTGTGCACTTTGCCATACATTTTGACCTTCCAGATGCATAAAATACATGTGAAGTGTCCTTGAAATACCATTCCAAGTAATAATTTTACCTTTAGTTACCTTTATTTTATCTTACATACGTCTTTTTTTGTTGTTTTGTAATGAGTAATAACAATATGTATATGTAAAATGAATAAACGATGATTAATGAAATTCTTGTATTTTTTGTATAGGCATAAGCCTACTGTATCACATACGATACGGGTGGTTTTCAGCAACCCTTACAGCAAAGATTTTTTTTAATCACTGTTATACCTTGTTTGGGACTATTTAACCATAACTATAACAAAAAATTACTGAAATTAAGAAAAAAATAGTTTCAGGTCTAAATGGGTTAAGTTTAAGTTGTGGAACGAAACATCCGCCTCATGTGTTCCGTCTGGTACATGAAGAAGAATTTGGCTAGACTGTCAAGGTAACGGCGATGGAATGAAGTTGTTTTTGACTACTTATCCGTTGCCTTTATTTATGGACTGTATTCTCGCTTTCTATCAGGTTCGATATGGTCATATTTACCGTACAACCTTTTTTTAAAGACATGGCCTTTATAAAAAGAAATATACGATGTACAAAATACTGCCATAACTCGTTGCTAATACGAATACTTGTTGAACAAGACATAAACTGTGTAAGAATCAAGTGACATACTGCCTGGGCGTTGACGATCGCGTAAGTATTCGTTAACAATTTAAACGTTCAATGAATTTTTAATAAGGTAGAAGACATTTGTTGGAACGCCGGCGACTCACGGAATTTTCAACAAAATAATGCCATTGTAGTTTTAATTCTTGTTCAAAGACTTTTCAACTGACAAAAAAATACTTACGTATGTCTTTTATTTAAAATAGCTGACCCGTCGAACTTTGGCATTTTTAATTACTAAGTCATTTTACGGCATTAAAGGAGCTACTTAGTCAACTAACATAAAAATCTATCTAGTCTTTAACTCGTGAAATTAAAGTTTAAAATAATTAGCTAGCTGTGCACGTGGCGCCACTAGCCTTAGCCTAGCTCTAAAATTATATTTCCCCTGGTTTTGTAACCAATTGCATGGACACTCGGCTTCTTGGTTGTAACGCGATATTAAGGCTGATATCATAATATATGACCTAACATATTTTAAATCTTTTTCAATGATAGTTGATAAACCTACTTCATTTATTTAAGAAGATATTTATATTGATAAATGTCTTCCTACAGATAGAAAAGGTTAGTCATGATGCAATATTAACAATGTGTTTGATTATATTTTACGTAGTTCTTGATTGACTACAGAGTCTGACCCGGTTAACAACAGTCAACACGTGTAGGGTATCATATTGATGGTATAAACACAACGTTCATTAGCCTTTGCATTAAATTGGAGCAGTTAAACGTTTAGTAAATTGCATCTGTACACAACGCTAGTTAATTGTTACACAAAATCTGATGATTGAAAAGGTTTTTTAAAATCTTTACATAAAATAAGTTTTAGTTTAAATTCCGTAAGTGATCATTATCTTATAATGAGAAGGAACTCATAAAGAAATAACAATGACTTAAAGAACAATCTCAGTAAAAATATGCCTTCATACTTATTACGAACGCGAAAGTTTGAGAGAATTTAAGCGAACGTATGGATTTGTTACGAGTACATTGTACTTACTTTTTTACGCAAAAACATTTTCAGCAAAATTGCTTCTGGTATCGGAAGAAGTTATTAATTGGCAAGTTGACAGAGTAGTATAAAGATATTTCTGGCAGCATAACCATTATCTTAAATTAAGTAGTATTTATTACCAAAGGGTAACCATTAGAACACTAGTACTTTAAGATCTTTGATGTTTTTATGTGTACGTATAAAAACAGAACAGTTTATTTGATCAACACAAAGCAATTCTCTGTAGATTACAATTTCCTTATCTACGGATTCCTGCTTCTCACTTTTACAGTGAAGCTACAAGAGCTTTTTTGCGCTAACATTTTTTCTACGCGATTATTTACTCCTTTTATGTCAATTACATGACTTTTTTCCTTATTATAATTTTCTTGTCTTAAGACTGTATGGTTGGACCCCTTGGGTAAAGGAGGCATTAAAAAGTAAGTAGGTATTTCTAACATATATTATGTAGGACTCCCTGCCATACTTACTAAGTTCGTTGGTGGGTTAGTCGTACATCGGGTGGGCAATAAATTCATGTAGAACATTTACGATGACATAGCATGTTTGCTAGTACTGCTGAAAGTTGCAATTTCTCGCACTAATTGTGTCTCGCTTTTAAAACTTAACTTTGTAGCGCCGTTGTATATATTTAATGACTTTTTAAAGTGTGTTGTTTACTTTTAACGACAAATCACGTAACGTAACACAATATTGATCGACTAATTGTAAATTTGAACTTTTGCTAAAGGAGTTTGTTGAAAAGTTTCAATTAAGTTCGACAGAAGTTAGACTTGAAGCTGAAGAAATATCGTTTGTTACTCCTTACTGAGACTAATAACGCGTAAAGGGGTGGAATAAACGCAACGAGCTTCTCTTTGCATGAACGTAATAATTAGTGATATTATATTGGTAATTAAAAATTTATATCGTAACTTGCGTTACGATGTTTTATACAGTGACTGCAGCGTGAAACAGTCGTACTTCATATTTATGTAATTAGCATTAATTCTGCTTTACGAGAATAAAAAGGTACATAAATAAATACCTATGACTCTAACTGAAGCCGCGGTTCATTACTGCGGGTTAGAGCATGCATTTCCAGGACTATTCCGAGTCCCAGGAATTCTTAGTCCAATAGCTACTGTTGCGATACTGAGAATTTTCGTTACTACACAAAACTTTGATACCTTTATAAAAATTCTAAATTCACAATGTTTTTCCCCTAAACGTATTTTTCATAAAATAAAATGTTTTTAAAGTATTATCGTTCTAAAACAATTATCTCCATTTGATAACTCATGAGTAGTTCATGTCTATGGTATTTTTTACACAAACGTGTTGACAATAAAAGATGTTAGATAAGATTATATTTTAGTAAGTAGGTAATATTGAAACATGATGAAAAAAGGGTACAACACTTCTATTTATCTAGATTGTGCAAAGAAACTTTGGCATCGCATGCTGTTTGCATTTTGATTACTGATATTAGTAGTAAATCGCGTGCCTATCATTTTATACAATGTAAAGACTTTTGACTTATCGGAATATAAACAGATGATTATATTATGCTTTAATAAAAAATAATCAGAAAATGGTCAGAAGACCGTGCACTACAGTTGTACAACAAAAACGTATGAAATAATATCGTTTAATAGTTCTCCGTTTTTTTGGTGACATACTTACTAGTATAAAAATATCATTAATCAAAGACCGTCCAGAAACACGGGATCACGACATAAGTTTCCTGCAAAGATTTCAGCGCAGTTTATGCTTTGTACTTCTTTAATCTATCTGACTCCTCCGAAACGTTTGCAAAGATCATCAGGCTACTACTAATAAGTTAACATCGGTCATATCCGTAGATAATGAGTGTATTTCTTTAGATAATCACTTAATAACTAATCACCTTGTATCTACTTAGGACTAGATTACGCAGGCTTCCATTAGCAGACTGATATTCCTGTGATTTATTAATGAGTAGTAAAAATAAACGGTCGTTTTGGGGCTTAGCTAAATAGTCTTATAGATTACACGCTAGTTATTTATATTGTTAGAGAGATTAAACTCAACTTTAGAGAACAATTAGAACCTCACGAACCCCAGTGTTGTTAGTGTAAGCGTAATGTAAGGTTGATTTAGGGTTTCTTTTGTATTTATTCTCGTATTGTAAAATGACTGAAAAAGTCAAAACTTATTTATTATGAAACAATACCAAGTTATATTAGATTTCGTGAAACTGAAATAAAAAACATGGATCATAATTATAGAAGTATTCCTATTCGCTGGTAGAGAATTTTGTAAAGTTTTTATCGAGAATAAAACGCGCGTTTAACTTAGTTAAATTTACGTACACCGAGCCAACCGACCGGCTGGCATGGAAGCGCAGATGTTTGCTGATTAAGGGATTTAAATTATAAACAGTGATAAAAAGTACTTTGCTATAAACTTATACCACTGCCTCATTAAATAAAAACACTGGTTGTGTTAAAGTAAAACATGGGAACGCATCAAGCTCAGACATCAATATCGAAAGAACCGTTTCCGTTACGTGACTCATACCTATGGCACGTTTAGTCGATGCCAGCGACTACTAACATACTAATAAGCGATGTTCGATTCAATTCTGAGGGATTTTTCTTTTCGAAGTAACTTTGGCCTAATATAAGCTTGTACGACAAGTAAGCATAAGTACGATTTGACCTAATTGAACAAATGATTATTGATAGTCAAGAGACTTATTGCCGTAGTTGTATTTGTACACAACATAGTAATGCTCTAGTTATAATCTAGCCACAACATCATAAACTTAGAATTTGAAGAGTCGTTAAGAGTACCTACTTATGTCAAATAAGCAAACACTGCTACACTGTGTCAAGAACAAAAAATAATGGAATAAATACTATCAGAATTACTTTGAATATTTATTTATCAGACGGCATTTTCTTTCATAACGTTATTATTACGTATTAATATGTCATGTTTTCCCCTAAACGTTAACTATATGAAACTACGAGAAAGTAATATAGTTCAGATTGTATTAGCAGTTAGGAAGCGGTAACCCGAGCTTGTACGACGAAGCCTTCACGTCACGTGCCCGTAGCACACCAACTGACAAAGCCGCTATACGCTTATTATATAAATGCATGGGAAACCCTTCGATTGCCTTTGTTCATTTATAAAGAAAACTTACAAGCGTGTCTTTTCAAGGGTTATTATTTACTATTACAAAAAGTTAATTCTTGCAGTG